>OX638116.1:9648200-12148200 GCA_951804975.1 Anthophora plumipes | reverse complement strand
TTACCACTTTAACCTATACGGACAAATTTCGTTGCGTCTCAGGAAATAAACACACGGTGGTTGATTGCCATTTGTTCTGACTACGTTGTTGTATTGGGTCGTGTGATATATGAAACGCGAGATTTCTCAGGGTGAAATAAACATCGTGTATTATATAAATACGAAATAACGCTAACTTTAGATTGTTCAACGGTAACTTTATCAAGAATCATGTGAACTTTAAGTTAATACGAAAGAACTGTTTTCCCTTTCTTTTTTTCTTTTTCATTCAATTTGTGAATGATAAGATATTGTATCTGACATTTCATATTACACGATCTAATATTTCCGATTAATATTGATGGAACTCGAGCGGGGGAGGCGTGGCTCTTGAAACTTTTCCAGGTTGAATTGTTTCAGTTGCGATTGTAGACGGTAGATTGCTGCGGAGTATTGCGTATTTATTGATATATGCAAATTATTGTAAGCGACGTTTGCAAAAAGTGGCGTGTATCTGTTACGATAGAGGAAGTGTAATTTTTTTCACACTGAGACGTGGTTAGTAGACTTAGGAAAATTCCGTCGATCTATAAATGATGTCTTAATAATATGTCTTGAAAAAATTAAGTCGCTAGATTAGAGAACTTGCTTCGTAGATAAGTTTGACTATTCGAGTAGATAAGATTCTAGTTTGGCTAAATTTAGTTGATTCATCGTTTCGTTGCAGTTTTAAAAACACATGTGATATATTTAAAAAGTGTTTGAATTCATCCAGTAACGTTATCATATTTTTATCAAACACGTTATATCACTCAATGATAAATTTAAATTTCAGTTAATGGTTCGAAATTCTAAGTAAATAAGTTTCTTTCAATGTCGAATTATAGTTCGTTGAAATTTTTACAAAAGTGCCTTGCCCATTTTTGAAACAATCTAAAATAACCTTTCTCAGATTGTATTTCTTCGATCCAGTAATAATCCACGTTCGAAGAAGTCTAATTTAAACTTCACTCTACGTTCACACGTGAAAATTTGATACATACTTTAAACAAGATCGTAAATTTATACGAACGTGGGTTAACCGGTCTACGTAACGTAATCAAAGACAATTGTACGGCTGAATTTTGTAAAGAAAAGTCTGTGCTATGGTGAGAAGAGTTCTTTGGAAATCGGTGTAGCAATTGCTTCGTTGAAACGTGTTTAGAAACAAAGCGATCCCTTCGTTTGCTTTTCGAGGTTTTCTGTTTAATTTAACAATCAAAGGTGTAAATGAACATTGTAATTTCGTTGGTACTCCGAGGCCTTTCGGAACTTTGGCCCGTATGTAACGAAAACCATAAATTGTTCGATGCCAGTGCCTAACAGAAGGCGCGTGGCGCAATCGAAAGGCAAATTTGAAAGACCTTGTGAAAAAGCCTATTGCATTAGGCTTGTGTTGAAAGACGATAAAGCAATTAAAGCCTGGTTTTTCCCGTTTACAAGAGGAACCACAAATATTTAATATTACTATCGATTCTGAAAGGTACAATCTAATAATACTGAATTGTTAAAAAAAATTCAACAATGGCAGATTAATTTACAAGCAATTCAAATTTTATTCTAACTCATAATTAAGTACGTATATTTTTATTCAATATTTACAGATAAAAATAAAAATTATTCTTGAATCATTGGTGACTTTAAAGTAATGCAGTTATTCTCGAATGAAAATCGCGATAATTCACTAAGTAACATATTGTCGTCTCGTCTCGCGTGAAATTTCCCCCGTGTAATTTCGATAGATCTTCGAACATCGTAAAAGTAATGATCGATCGGTACCGGGCGATTTCGTAAAGAACGCAGTGGTGCCCTTATTAAACTAATGGGACTTGAGTTTCGAAACCGTGTCAGGTTTCGACACGCGAGATGAGCGGCCGGACGAACAAAGTTTCAAAAGTAGCCAAGATTTCGTGTGCTCCCTTATCGACCCGTTTTGTAAAGGCCCGTTTATGTGTCACAATCATTTCGGTTCGCCGCATAGTTAAAGTTAGGTGTGTATTAACCCTTGAAAAGTTCGAATAAAGTTCTATATTCTGTTCCACCTGATCTCCACGTTCAACAAACTACTTTCAAAAACACCTTGTAATTTGGCTGTATCTTTCAATTTTCGCGAATACAGGATGTTACTAAACTGTGATGTATATATAATGGTTCAGAATCTGAAAATCCTGCGAACCTGTTACTCAACCTTTTTTTCTTCTTTTTTTTTTCATGAATTTTTCAATTCGCAAAAATTCTAATTTAATATTTAAAAAAAGATAATATAAATATAAACTGTGTTTTATATACATTATTCTGAATATTATAAGAAAAAGGTAAAGGTGGACATCTAGTTTTATTTATTTTTTTTTTAATTTCCTCGAGTTATTTATTGAAATACGCGAAATATCAAATTCTTGAAGTAATAATATAAATCGACTTTTCGCAAAGTTTGTTGCTTTTTAATGTCTTTTGAATACTTTTTTACTAATTCCAATAGAATATAGAATTCCCAAAAAATTTGGCCATGATATTTTTTATTTTTGAATCTCTGTGAAGGAATGCAATACTCATATTATAAAACGAATAAATCGAAAATGTAAAATATCTCTTCATAGAAAGCTTTGTTAAAAATTTGTCGAAATAATCATAAATATACAATCAAAAATAAAGAATAAGTATCAATAAGGAAGTGGAAATTATTTCCAACAATATTTCACTCAAAAAAGTAAGCAAAAAGACACTAGCAAAAGTAAGAAATGAAAAAATAAAACGTTGAGTGTAACTCAACCCAGGATTATAAACAATAAATACGTTTAACTGCGAGAAGTCAGTTTCATTTGCTTCTTCCAGCCGAGCGAAAGTAAAAATAAAAATGATCACCGTTATTGCGCCAAACGTATCAACGTTTATTTTAATACATTTAATTCAGCTGTCGCGATGAAAGAAATACGCGATCGTCACTTTCAGATCAAGTTCGACATCTTTGCAGGATGTCCATCAATCAAACGGAATTTCTGGACTATTTATGTTTTCAAATTGTATCTGCACGTTGGAATCTCACATCTTCAAGAAATTCATTATTTCTTCGTCAGGCTATGACGAAGATAAGCATGTCTCGACTTTGTTTCCTCGTTGGGTGCTTGATCGATCAACCGACGAGTTTAATGGCAATTAGTCTAATTAACCGTTGGAAAGAAAAACCCACCGTTGCTCCGGTATCCTTTATAATCGGGTGCAATTCTACAGGACCTTGAACGTCGACCATGCTCAACTTGAGTTGTTGAAGATTCACGATCGAAAGTGCAATCAACTTTTTTTCCTCTTGGAAACAATAGATCGTTTGAAAACGAAAAGTTCGTAAAGTTTTTCGTAGTATTTTCAAAAACGAGAAATCAAATCTTTCAACGAAAATCTTATTTAGAAATTATCAACACAATTCAGAGCATAATCATTGAACAAAGTAGTACATTATTCATTAAAATAAATTATGAAAACATACTTAGTGCTGAATTACATTAAAAGAAAAGACTACGAAAACCTTGGAGATAGTCTGATTGATTTTTTCATTTACTTCCACGTGTAGCTACTATTGCGACATATTCCATCAATGAACCAGATATTTAACGATATTCTAGGAATTCGTTACGTTCTTTCTTTTTTTTTGTCTTTCATTTGTCGATTATCTTCTTGATCATTCTTGTGATAAGTTCTAATAAGAAAGAGGAAAGCTCGGTTTGCAATATCTGAGCGGTATTGTTACAGGTGGAATTTATCGCGAACGGATTAATGGACTTGGAACGACAGGCAAAGCGAAAAACAGACTTGTCCAACTAAACGGAGGTAAAAATGGCATAATCCTAAAGGAAATGCGAATATATGCGCGTTAACAAAGTGGCCGGTTCGAGAGATCCGGATATATTTGTATTGTCTGCTCGCCGCGGATATCCGTATTAACCGGTCAATGCTAACGTGCAATTATCTAGCACAATGGCAGATATTGTGCGTGTTATTGAGAACATGCCGTGTCCACATGATTCGCTCCTTGAGAAGGGATTCGTACGGAGGAACTCTCTCTCTTGTATTCATACTTTGTTCACGACAACCCATTCAGTATTAAGATTGAAGAGGAATTTGCATACAGTGCAATTGGCGAAGCAGTTTAGTAATAAGTAGAGAGATCTCTACTTGGAATTACAGTTCATTGATTCAAATTCGATCGTCCATTTTTTTTTGTTTTTTTGTTTTTATATAGCACTTTAAAAGTGGAATCACATTTTGAACGAATATTAAATGTATCGAATATTAAATGTATTTTTTTCTCGTTTTTTTTCTTAATTAAATTTGTACAAGAATAATACCAAATTATTAGTAAATATTGGAAATAATATTTCCTGACAGTATTTCCTACTGTACTGGGAAAACGAGTAGAATCAATATTAAAGTTGCGTAACATCCTGGTTTTATTATAGGTAGAAAACGTTAACAGTATTGGATTTCTATATTTAAAGTAGAAATAAATAGTACAGGAATAATCTGAGAACCAGTGATGATACATTACTCAAGCAGCACACGTTATCTAAATATAGTTTCTGGTATATAGCGATACAAAGTAAAATAGCACAAAATACGTAAACAATGGGGAATCAGTAATTTCGACAGGGAAACTTCGACTTGAGCGAGATGAACCCAGCTGGAGAAATTTGAAGACATTGAATCGCTACAAGTAATTCTTTTTTTTTTTAGCGCGTTTTAATCTAGGTTGGAAAGTCTTGCCACACCCGGCGTATTCTCCAGACTTGGCGCCAACTGATTTTTCCTTATTCCAGTCTCCGCGACATCATTTATGCGACACGTAGGTACTTTAAAAACGGTTGAAAGACTCGAAGAAGGAAAGAATGCGTAGATGAACAAATCGTCGAATCGAAATCCTAAACATTTTTTTTTCCCAATGAGATTCAGTCAAATTGGTCGAAAAATGGATGAAAGTTATAAGAAGAGAAATAATAGACACCCTTTTGATAATTCATATTACACGATCCATGAATAAAATCTGAATTTCGTTCAAAAAGGCATGGAATTAATTTACACCTAATATATATCCTTCCTTAAGTTTCTCGGCAAAAAGTTGCAGATTTTTCCCGTCCGGTGAACGTGCGTAAAAGCTTAAAGCAATTACAAAACAAAGTCGATAATGAACGCAACATAGCGATCCTATCGAATTAAAAGATCCTCGACCGTTCACCTCAATTGACCCAACCCGTTAATACGGACATACCGAAGCAAACTATCCATCAAGCCTCTAACGAACGTTTTAAACGTACCTTATATCTATCACGGCCAACGTATTGTATCGAGCGATTCTAATCTAAAAGGCACAGGCGTGAAGGCATGAATTATTTGTCCTTCCTAACGTGATTATTTCCTAACCCAAGCGATTATAACAGAGCCAGTGACGATGACGACGACGGGCAACAACGACGACGACGACGGAGCTGTGAGTGACGCAACGTTTTTACTGAATTTCAGGCGTTGACCGTGGGCGACAAAGGTTGCGAGGCACTACTACAAGCTCACCTTCGATTAGAAGGTACCGGAGCAACGAGCGGCGTTGCGGGCGTGGTAGAAGCACCTGGAGGTCGACGCTATCTCCTGCTAGAGGGCCACCACGGTGACCTGCACGCCTACGTAAGGGCACGCAGGAGACTGAGAGAACCGGAGGCAAGGCGGCTCTTCCGGCAGGCTGCCAGGGCCGTGGCTACCTGTCACGAGTACGGGGTTGTACTCAGAGACCTGAAGCTCAGAAAATTTGTTTTCGCTGACGAAGCAAGGTAAGGAGGAATCGAAATAAAGTCGATCTGTTAGCTGACACATTTTTTATCTGAATGAACTGTTTTCTAATTAAGTATTATCGACGTATTTTACATGAAAATTATTATTTTATCGTGAAACATTGGAATTTTCAATCATCTGCCATTTATGTTCGATAGTTCAAAATTGATCGATATTTTTCATACGTATATTCTTGTACGTTCTTTTTTCTACATAGAATGTATTTAAATAGTGAAGAAGAGGACTGAAAATTGGTAATAAAAATGATTTAGATTTGACGTTGTTTCTATTATAAAAAAAATAGTCACGATGTTGTTCTCGTATGGAAATATGAAACTAATGAGAATCTTGTATATACTAGAGAAAGTGGAATTTCTAGTCACCTTTCGAATCATGATAGCGTGAAAAGTATCTATTAAGATGTGTACAATGAAAATAATTAAAGAAAGAAAGTTAACTCTGTAAAATTACTTTACGGTAACTTTGTTGAACTATGTATGTTTTTAGTATCAGATATTTACCTTTAATAACAAAACAATACAAATATTGATATCTAATTACATAGGAAGCTACAATAATTCCCAAATTCTTTAAAAATCAAAGTTCAATCAAACCTTGGTGAAAATTACGACAAGAGGGAAGAAAATATTTCACGATTGCGAGATCGAGATAAATGAATACAAATGGGTTTCAACTTGTACTCGTGTACATAAGTCACCAGTCACTTGGTAGTTCTAGTATAAGGATAAATTGTAATTACGTTATACTTACGAATAAACTTAAGAGTAACTAAGTGCTTGTATTGTAAAGGGAATTGGATTACATTGTTTCCCTAACATCTTACTAAAACCGTGCCTCAATAAACAACTGCGCCAAAGTAACAAGTGTCCGGTGACTTATGGACACGAATATGTATTTATGATCTCCGATACGAATGGGGTAAGATGTTGATTGAAATGGCACAGCTGTAGACTATCAGAGAGAGAGAGGGAGAGAGAGAGAGAGAGAGAGAGAGAGAGAGAGAGAAGGAAAAAAGTAGGGGTGTCCCGAAGTGACAAACTAACTGTTAATTTGACACGACTGTTAACGATACGATACGCCCACATATCGTTTGTGGCATTCTTGAAGCGAGTGAGAGGAGGGCATGCATTGCAAAGCCATGGAAAACCAGTTCGTATACGTTTCATTTCCATATTCGCCTGTAATTCTTTTACACCATCGGTTACACACAGAAGGTATATCTTGGAAAAGACGTACTTCCACGCCTACATAAATTAATTTCCCCTTCACTGCTCGATACAAGCCTGGACACAATACGCAACCCTTGGACATTTAATGAATTCCGTTCTATTTTCTTGTTTTTATTCCAGCCTGATTATTTATTGCAATTGCGAATTCGACAAGTTGTTGTCACCGTTGCATTTCAAACTGAGGTTTTACCACTATTTCAGACGTACACTCGATCGAACACGATTGCGTTAGGTTTTCTTAGCACTTGATAATACGATCTCTGGGAGAAAAAAAAATGTTTCAATTTGTAGTCTGCATTCTGCAACAGATTCCGTGTCGCGTTCCAAACCACTTTTACATTGAAAATTAGAAGCATTTGATATTCTGAACGTTTTTGCTTTTTTTCTTTTTTTTTCAATTAAATCCTCCAGTTCACTTTTCTAATCTAATTTGCATCGTTCTTCACAGCTTCTAGAATGGAAATATTCTCATGGCGTTAGAGTATTTATTCGTGACGTCTTTATGTAGACTTCATCTGATTTTAATGTTAAATTTTCTTACTACCCTAATTCACTGCCAAGTCAAACTTTGATTAGCAGTTGTTGATGGATAAACTATGAAATACCTATGCAGGGTGATTTAAAAAGGAAGTAAAGCAGTTTGGTAGATTTGGAAAGTCATTCTCAGCAGAACAAAATATCGTATAAAACGTTCGTTCTATTTTCAACTACTTATACAGTTACAATTAATTTTCAAATAAATATTATTGTATCCTAAAGCTCTCGTTCCACACACCAGAATAAATCCAATTCAACCACAACCCTTGTACATTATTTCGACGTTTTTACATGTTCAAACGATCATCGTCCTATTTGCAGATTAACTTTCCACAGTGCAATAAATTCGAAATTTCTCATGTCATACTGCACCTAAGCTTAGACTCCCAAAACGGTACCACGTTTAGCGTATATTGCGATTAACAATTCAAAGTCTCTCCTGATGGGTAGCATCTCTCTCGTCGTGTACACAGACGAAATAAATTCAAGGAACGAACGGATCGCGGCATGCCAGACCACGCTAGTGCCCACGCCACGGCGTGCTATTCGCAACAAGGTATGTTCCCGCAGTTGAACGTGACTGTTCGCGCGATCTACTATGCACCTACACGCGAGTTCCTCGTGGCGGTGAGTGCAGTGGCAGGCTCCTCGAGAGCAACCGACCGGGCAACCGGGCAACCGGGCAGCCAAGAAAGCAAATGGGCGAGACACACCGCGTGTATCTCTATATACGTATGTAAGTACGTCGTGTGTTTAGTGTGTGCTCTGCAGTGGTGTGGCGCGATAAAGGCCGGGAGAACGAGAAAGCCACCGGCGTGTGTTGTGTGCTACGCCGGTGTCGGTTCAGTGTTGGCCAATCGCGCGTTGCGCGCTCGCATTCCTGCCGTTCGGTGAGCTGCTCCCGCGCGCGTAGAATAAGGAGAAGCGAGAAGGAAAGATCAGCAAGATACACGGCGGCAAGAGGAGGTGGTTTTGCCTGTGGTGGAAGGGGGACGGGGAGGGAACGGGGAATGTTGCAAGCCAGAAAAGCATATTGGTTCATCGGCTGGGGAGATTTTGAAATGCTGGTATAATTAGGAAACGCGTGGTTCGTTCCACCTCCCAAGAAACCTCGTCAACGTCCAGACGTCTCCCTGCGCGCGATTGCATTAGAACTGTATTGCTCGGCGCAGCATATATATCCGTTTTAACCCCAGATGCAGAAGATTTTCTGGAACTTTGGTATTATGAGCGTTAACAATTAGAGGACTTCTTAATGCGTAGGTTTTGTTTTCATGAAGGATCCGGGGTTTTTTGTAAAAGTGATTCCAAATATATGAGGGTAGAATGTTCTTTGATGGATTCATCAGCTCACCGGAAGCGGTTATCTTGGGAACTTGTTAATCTGCAGTTTGTTAATGGTGCTTTCGAATACCTTTCTATTTCTTTTCAAATTTCTATTATAGAAGTCTGTTGATTTCTTTTCTGGCGGTTGTGATATATGAAACAGTGTATCGTGACTTGCCAATGAAACAACAAATTGAAATGTATATATTTTTTCGATTTAATTACGATTAGATTTGAAAAGTTCAGTTTTTCGTAGAAGTCGTTGGAAAACGAAGTGATAACCAGAAAATAATATTAAATAAACTTTTATGCAAATATTCATTACTTTTTAATGCTGAAATATATAAAAGTAGTAAGTGAAATAATAATGCACTTGGAAAAGTATTGCAACTGTGTGCATGTCAGTTTATTGTGCTTAACGAGTTTCCGAGGTGAACACTTCCGCTAAAAGGAATGGATCTGCGAGGAGTGTCGTTAAAAATGCATTTCCGATAGATATGCATCGATTTCGTGTCAGCCGTTTTGTTACAAATATAATTATGATAGTTGTGGTGCGCAATACCGATACGTAACTATCCTTGTATCTTGCTGCAATCACGCTTATGCAAATACCCTTGTGTTTCTTCTAGCCTCAGATTTGCATCGTTTTTTTTCTTTTTTCTTTTTCCTTTTCACGTGTCTTCTTCAGCTAAAATTGTCATTGTTACTAGAATTATCAACAATTAGCACTTATATAATAATTTTTATCAAAATGATTAAATGTGTTCAATAAAGAAAAAGCTGTTTTCTTTTTTCATTCGCATTTTTTTATGGCAAAGTGTGAACAATTGAGGGAAATACATGACTATAAATGAGTTATTTTTATAAGAAAACAAGTGAAACACTAAGTTGCTAATTTTTATAGACATAAGCAGTCTCTTAACAAAATTTTCATCTGTATTGTTAAAAAATCTGTCTTTCTTTCTTTACTGGTACGGACGACGTCCATCTTTAAATATTACCTATTTAATGTAATATTCGCGAAACAGCAGAAGGTTGCATTTTCCTTGTTCCATTTGGCCCACATTTATCGATGCCGTCACGATCCACATAAGATTTACAACACCAGTAATCCAAATACTTGAAATCAATTCTGTTCTTCTTAAAGTACATACATGTTTATTAACCAGCAAAATTTAGGAAGCAGATACTTTTTTTTACCACAAAAACAAAGTAGATTTCTAAAAGTTGGTTAACATCATTCATATAGTTTGAGAAACATCTGTACTCGTAGTTCCCATTTTAAAAAGTGGCTAAAAATTTCAGTAAGTTCACCCTTAGAAACTTCGATGATTTTTATAAAACTTGTAACGTCTTCTATAGTTCCTCTATTAATCTTGTATTAGTTAAGCTAAATCGCTAGCTAGTTTTATTCTTTAATGTACAATTCGTTAAATCGTTTAGACTCGATTATATTCACACTTTTTCTTCTTGCCAAGACACAAGTTTAGAGCACCGCGTGTTCCTTTTCCAAAATTTCAGCGCACGGCTATTGTCAGAATACATGTATATACTCGCGACACGCAACTCACGATATCGCAAACAGATACGTGGCAGCATCTTTACGAGCGACGATCTTTGTTCATTGACAAAGCATCGTCGTGAGACTTATCAAGAAGATGTGAAAAGAGACACACTTTCCAATGTTTGATTCTTTTGTGTACCTTATCATGTAAAATTCATCGACATCAAGGTTCTTAACACCTCCTCCTCCTCCCTCCCCCCCTCCTCTTTCGCGTACGTTCCCTTAAAATTGTCCTTCGAGCGTTGTGTGTGTGGACCAATCAATCAGCCAATAACTGTCCGGCCAGAAATTCATTTCCATCGGAGTCCTTGAACTCTTTTGTCGTTTCTGCCTCCGTTCCTCTAACCGGCCAGAGAACCGATCGATTGATCGAATCAGCAATTTCCCGGATGTGCCTTTTTACAGAGTTGAAGTGTCTCGGTGAACTAACCGATAATACAAAAGGGATGCGTACATCGGTTAACGTCAGAAGGAATAATTTCATTCGAGCGGAAGTTCCTCGAGCTTGCGTGTGTCTACTTTAGTCGTTGAAGTCGAATCTCAATTCTAATCAACATTGAATTGCGAAACTTTTTTCCAAGTATTATCTATGATGTGATTAATTGCGAACAAATGTATCGAAGAAATTATTTGTTTGAATTAAATTAAAAGAGATCATCTTTTTCTATTACGGAAATGAATTTTTAAGTTGTAAATTTTTTGGGGGAATTCTCAAACAGTGTCTTCTACTTTGTTTAAAAGCCCCTATCACAAGGACTGATTAAAATGCATTTCTTGACGAAGTTCTTTTTTGGTTGCTGTTTAAATTTAAGTTCGTACTTAGGAAACTATTTTAATACTGTAAAATGAACGAACGATTATCTGATGAGAATAATAAGTTATCATTAATAACGTACATCACTGAACGGACTAACTTTGTACGTTTTATATAGAAATATTTAACTACCTCACTTTGCAAAATGAAAATCTTTATTATTAATTTAACTTTTTTTTTTTTTAAGTGTTAACAAATACATTTTATTCTTTTTAGGGACGAGCTTTTGAAGTAAACAAAATTTGTTACGTTTCGTTTAGTTATTTATTCAGTTTCGATAGATAATTAAATATATTAAGAAAAACAAACTACAAACTACATATATGTATGTAATCATTGAAGCAGCAATGATTATCTCACTTTTCCATGATACTTTATCAAATCAAATCGACGAATTTCTCACGTTTTAACAACGTTCCCAATTTAACAACCCACAAGTTTCAATATAGGTTTCTCTCTGCAGTAAAAGATTAGTAGGTCAGTGAGTTCAGACTGTCCTGAATCACATATGGATAAACCAACGTCAAATATGTTAACGTTGGTTAAATGCGTGAAATAGTATAAATATAATTTTGATATATTTTCATATTTCTTCCTGAACTACGTCATTAATCTGATCCTTCTCTCCTGAGCTATTAAGTTTTTGATCACCCGTGCAAGAACATAGTTTACTTGCACTAAATGAATCTTTAATAAAAAAAAAAAAAGAATACAACGAAAACAAATTAGAGTCAAATGGTTCTAATTATAACTGAACATATACTTTTGCCCATCTTACGAACAGCAACTTTCTAAAAAAAAAAAGCCAATAATTCATTGCTTCTACGAATTCACGACTTTTTCTCTCGTGTACTCTGCAAAAGGAAAAAAATAACAGATCCAACTGCAACAATAAAAAATGAACTTTATAATTTGGGTCGAGCAGTGTACAAATCCTCGGGAAAAAAAAAGTCACCGCGCTAGAATTTACCGTCCGGGGTTCTTGAACTCAGACGCGCAGCCTGTCGTGTAGGAGTCGTCGTTTGCTTACGAGTGAAAGTTTGCGAAGAAAGCTGCGCACCGGCCTATCCTCGGCCTGTCTCCCTGTGCTCGCACCCGTCCAAACCGGAGAACACCACGCGACAGTCGAAGCAGGCAAAACCGGGTTCCTTCTAGGAAACGATGCTCGAGGCCATTGACACTCGCTCGGATTTTCAAGATCGTATGCCAGGCTCTCTCTTCTTCACTTCCTCGTTTCTACCTCCTCTCTCAGCTTACGGCGAGTCAAGTACTTACTCAATGGTGAATCGATGAAAGTGCGGCGCCGGTCCTATAGCTAATAATACTACGTGATCAGTCGTGGATCGTTGACTTTTAAGGATGATGCAAGTTTGGTAACAACGAACAGAATCTTGCTGATTTTTCCTCTTACTCGAGAGAAATTTGGCAATCGTGAAACAATCGGTGATATTGACAACTTGGTGGTCGTTAAAAGAAACTTGACGATGTTCGTGAAAATAATTCTGTATATCATAAAAATATCAGTGTGAATGTATATATCTGCATTATTTAGTAATTCTAAAATAGATCTCATATTATTTTGTATTTTCTTAAGCTCTTAAACCCTTTCGCTGCGGCAGATTTCAGTAGAAAGATAGACGTTCAATTTTCAGTCGTAAAATTCGTCAAATTGTCTTCGAAAGTTTAAGAATTAATAATCTTCAAAATTTGAAAAAATGTTAAATTTGTTTTGTTGAATTAAAATGGAAGTGTGCGATAAATAAAATTCAGGGGAAAGGCGGTAATAGAAGAGTGCTACGAGTACTTTCAAAAACTATTATAGGCACCAACAGTAATCAAAGGGTTAATTATCACATCTCCTTGCATATGTTATAGAAAGAAATCACCTATACACTTGCAGCTGCTTAAAGTAACAGCCTTGTCAGAATAGAGAAGTTACTTCAACGTTCGTCGACATTAATAAGTTTCAGTTTTTAAACTACTATCTGGAGATTAGTGACTTTTGAAATGTTTTATAGCCTCGATTACGGTTTCTTCTTTTTACACGTGTACACTTCCCGAACGATAACACATTACACATCGACACATGTCTCGGTTCATGTATCGACATTACACATGTCTCGGTTAATACGAAATCCAAGCATCGTCGGGAGCTTGAAGTTACTCAAGACCCGAAAATGTTAGGTATATATACAACGCACTCTCACCAATCTGTGTTAAATGTATTCTAAGAACGTTACTGTTGGCAATAATTTGATTTCGAATTTCGCCCACCTCACAGTTTGATATTACAAATGATATTTTAATTTGAACAGTGTTACAAATGGTATAAATTATGTTAGCTTTAATTAAAATATAAAAGAATCATGAATGCTTAAAAAAAAGACTTAAAATTGAGCTTATTTATCGTAGATATAATTTCGAAATTTCGAAATTTCAAAAAACGATGTTTCAAAAATTCAGAATCTTCAAATGGAATAAAAATTCGTTTCAAATACACAATAATAAATCTAAGCAATCATACTGTACAACTTTTTTAGAATCATCTAAGCGAACTTATAAACTCAATCGTTCTCTTTAATGATAATAAGAAAGTGACATTTTTTCACTATGTCGAGCCAAACGTAGTATAATGTTTTATAATTCTAATTGATAATTGTTAAATAATTTTTATAAAAATAATACTATATCTAGTTCTAAGACACGTGTTACTTTCATTCAAGTTAAACATAATTGGAAAATGTCAATACAAGTTTATAATAAGTGCAATATGTACCCTATAAACTTCCACTCTATAATATTTCATATTTACTGCTCTTTTGCTAACAGTCTCATGGGATAAAATGAACAAGTGGAAAAGTATTCATGCCCGTTGCGTATCGATCAAGTATCGTAATCGATGTAAGAAGGAACATCGTGGAAAGCCTAAAAGTTACTCAAGAGTTCAATATTACGTATACACGCGTTCTGCGACTTCCGCGTTGCAGGTTGATCAACTGGCGACCTCCAGCGGCAGCGCGTACAATCTCTTTTCTTTCACCAGTGCTTTCGTCGTGCCTCGTTCCACGACGCCTCGCTGTACGATGGGTTACACCGCGATGGCTCAATCGCGATGTCGTCCTGTTGCTAAATTTGAAATACCTTGTACGTAAAAGGTTGCGTACACACGGCGTCATCTTCCCCTTTATCTTCTCGTTTTGCCATCAACTTCGGTTTCACGTTGAACTAACTGTTCGTAAAATCCAAAAGGGAATGTTAATCCTAGACAAATACAATCAATATAGAGTAACATTCCTAACACACGGGTGCTACGTTATTCAAGTGAATAAACATTGCAGATTCATCGCATTATGTGTAATTTTCCGCTACTGGTCGAAAAGGGGCGATGAAATAAGTTTTTTTTTTTTTTTTTTTCTAAAAATATAATAACATTCTACGTAATGTATTTTCGTGAACATGTTCGATATACTTGTAAACAAAATTATGTACGAAAAAATTTTACCTTGCACTTTAGATTTATTTTCTTGTATAGAATCACTCTCTTTCGGATTTGTGAACATCGGTACTAACGAGAATTGGACAACGATCCCAAGTTTTTTCTTCGAAGATGATACACACTCATCGAGGATGTAGAATGAAATAAGGCATGTTGTTTTGATGGAACAGAAACGTTGATTTATCATGATTAAGCCGGTGATCCTATAATCCTACACTTAATTCTAAGATAATTTTAAAAAAGCTTCCTTTTTTGCATATGGAAGATATATCTGTAACTACCTATTAACACATATCTACTATAAATAAAGTAATTTGACTTCTCCTCTGTCATTTGATAATACTCAACAAATAAAGGTTTCGTGGCAATCAACAGATTAATCAAAACGTACACAAAAAATATAAATATACCTTTGTCATGTGCTTCATTTCTCAAGTTGTGAAATTGAATACAAAGAAATATTTTTAAAAGCGATCACTTTAGGTAAAAAATGTTCAGTCGATCGATAACACAGTTCCATATTTCTTACAATTAACGAAAGTTTTACAAACATCTAAATTTCACATTTATTTACAGGACACGGCTCCGTCTAGAGAGCCTGGAGGACGCGGTGATTGTCGAAGGGGATGACGACAAGCTCACTGACCGACGAGGCTGTCCGGCGTATGTGGCGCCGGAAGTTCTACGCTCGGGGCGAGCCTATTCCGGCAAAGCGGCCGATATTTGGTCGCTTGGCGTACTTCTCTACACGATGCTGGTGGGCCGTTATCCGTTTAATGACGCCGAGCACGCGTCCCTTTTCGCCAAGATTTCTCGCGGACAATTTGCTGTCCCAGAGGGCCTTAGCCCACGTGCCCGATGTTTGATTCGCTCGCTGCTGAGAAAAGAACCGTCCGAAAGGCCGTATGCGGAGGACGTACCAAGGCACCCGTGGCTTGCAAAGCCATTACGAGTCTGCACCGCGTCCAACAAATCCTCGTGTCAGGATCAGATCGTACCAGAGCTACCTAACAATCCTCAAGACTGACTCTTCCAGGAGAAGATATATTCTGCGCGCGCTGGACCCAGCTTTCCTTATTAATCCTCTATTTGGTTGGAGATAAGAGAGAGAGAGAGAGAGAGAGAGAGAGAAACTTTGTTCCGAGTTAACATGGCTTTTGTCTTCTTTTTTTTTTTCATCTTTTTTCTTTTCATTTCTTTCCTTTCTTTATACGATGATAATGTAAAGTCAACTATAAATGTATTTTACGATAAGAGTGTGTAAAAGATCTTGCAGGAAAGTAAGAACGATATTTGTTATTTGTTTAAACACAGAATGTATGGTAAAAACGTTCCTTATCCAATTGATCACCGTTATTGTCCACAACTTTAACCAACAGAACTTGGAAGCTTCTTCACAAACGGGTGAAAACATTAATACATTGTTGTTCGAGTAAAATGTATTGAATGAGAAACAAAGCATCGCAAATTCGAGACAATCGTTCTTTTTCTTCTCTGGTTTAAATTTGATTCAAACTTTTCCAACATTTCAACGAGATTGTAAAGTTTCAAATATAGTGAAATAAATATAAGCGAAGAAAATGGCACTAAAGTAATGAAGATAGTTTGAGAACAAGCCTTCTGAATATTAAACTTATAAATGCGGTACAAAATATAGTAGACCAGTCACAAATTTACATTTTGCTCATGCCCAATTACTTCATTATCATTATATGATACAATTGAATATTTACAGCTGGCTTAAAACATGCGGTGATAGTATGAACTTTGTAATATTTGTGCATTTCCTTTCCTTCTTGCATGGCGTATACGTAATTCTTGGTGGAAGAAAGATTATGCAGTCGTTAAATCAATCAGTAACATGAAGTGAAACAAGTATGGAATATTTGAACCAGAGATACCAAGAGCAAAATTGTGTGTATGCGTGTACGGTTGTATGATATAATAATGTATAAATCAGAATAAGTGTTACTTGATTTATATTTTCGTGCGCAGGCTGTGTATAAAAGCTATGTTAATCGTCGGAAAAAATACCAAATAAAGGGTTAAACATTAGCTGTTGCGTCAAGGGATCATCCCGGTCTCAAATCATTCGTTCTTTTTTCTCTGCTTTGTTTCGTGTCGATGCTACAAGAAAGAACGGCCTAGAATTTAAGATGTCGATAATGTACGTATCATGTTTCGATCGGGAAACACCGAAGGTCTAATAGGATGATCATTGTTCCAGTTTGATTGTTAACAAAGTCCTACGAGCAATTATTTATTACTTCAGTTCAATTTGTTCTCTATAATGAAAACGTGCTATTACGATTATTTTATATATAATTAATAAAAGGTATAATTCTAATATATATTTCTAATTTTACCGAGGTTATTTATTTTAGGCTCATGCTTAAGCTCGTATGTCTTTGTCCTTTGAACTTTCGTGCGTCTATTACACTCGCTGAAATATTTACAATTTGATTGTTCAGTCTGCACGTGTAAGAAGTAAAAATGCATGTCCCGTTTTAAAACTGAAGTGCGTGTACATGTATAGGCAGCATTCAAATAAAGGAAGACAACTGTTACTGATACAAAAAATTAATTCATCAAAACTAGCAAGTCCGAAGCAATGAAATAGCTTCTCAGTTGACATTACCTTTTCTGTTTGTAAAAAGAAATGTATTTCCATTTTATTTGTTTAAAGGTAATAAAATTGTATTTGTACAATCTAAGATATGAAAGATTTTATACAATGTATATAAATTTTACATAATCTTACAAAACATCTAAGTACAATCGAGCATTACATTTTGGCTTTAATTTTGACAAATTGAAGATTTTCAAACTTTTTCTTTATTTGTATATTTCATTCTCAAACAACATCCTTGTGTATATTATATATGTTTGAGAAAAAGTACCAAGCGTTGTATTTGACATCTATACAAACTTATTTGTAACTCTCACGAAAGCAAAGTGCAGAATTATTGTATGCATGTGCTGAATGTGTACATAAGAGACATTTTTCCTTCATATTTTGTATTGCAATTTTTTCCATGCACTGAACACCATGTGTTTCCTTTCAGTGTACAATTCCTCGTATCATTTGAGTCATGGTATAATGGTGAAAATGTTTCACTGATGCTAAAACATGTATATAAGTTCAGTCCACAAAATCCTACTAAATTCTAATAAATATTCATTAGGAAGACTAATAAGAGTTATGTACATAGACAAATAAAGTGGGGTTTATGATAAATCATGATTGTATTTTGTATATATTTCATTAAAACATATTATAAAATATCCTTATTAAACTGAAACAACTAAACATTTTTTTAGTAATTAAAACAATTGTAATTCCAACTTTCTTTAGAATTTTATAATATAAATTAAATATTAAATATAAAAACAATGCTGTTTAATCTATTGATGGCCCATCGGATTGTATGACACTTCTATTTATTGCAAATATTGTGCTGGATTCTAAAATACGAATAAATCATTAAATAATAAATTAATAAATATCAGTTACATTATTTTGAATATTGTACTGAATGATACAAATATTTGATGTAAGTAGACAATTTTTGATACTGTGAGGTAACAAAATAACGATTCGTCGATTTATATATTCAGTTTGTTTGTTCGATATTTGCAACCTATAAATTTATACAAAGTAAATGTCGTTGGTAGCAAGAACATAATGTATATTAGTAACAAATACGCATATATATTACATATAAAATTTGATTAAATTTACTAAAAATATACTTCATAACATATGGTCGAATTAACAGAATGAACAAAAATTTCACGTTCTTCTAGATAGGTTAGAAAATCGAATTACAGTTTAACCACTATGATAAAATTAATCTCTAAACATCTTTAAAATCTAGGGAAGTTAAAACTAATTTATTTTCTGTAATTTTACAAATTGCAAATAAATATTTCACGTATAAAATATATTACTATTTTAAAAGCTATTACGCTTGTATATATGTATGAGGATAGAATAAATATGCAATTGATACATATTTCAATTAGCAATCTCAAGATTCATAAAAAGATTGTATTTCTTATAATTGTAGAAATTAAATATTAGTAATGCAATAACTTCTTTTCTTTAACAATCATCGAAATCTAATAAAATGGAATATTAAGAAATTATTGATATTTTCCTTGCACGAGATTTAAATTTTTGAAACAAAATTTTCGCACATTATGAAAATCGATTATTAATAGACTTATGCAAATTAATCATTGCCTAATCAATTTATTTTAAACGTATCATCCCGCCGTCACATAGAACATAGTTGCAATCGTGTTGAATGAAAAATGGCTGCAAACGTAAGAACAGGTGAGTAGGATGTACAAACCTGTCAATGGTGATACCCGTCAGTCGAAGGAAATTAACCGATCTTCTTAGTTCAGGAAAGTATGTACAATGTAAACATAATTTTCATAGCCCATTTTCCACATGTTCAATTTTTCCAATTAAATTTCATTACTACGTCATGTTTTTGTCCCATACATCAAATTGAAATATATTGCGATTTATTGAATTTTTAATCGTTATTCTAAATTTCCATTATGATATAAAGATATCTGACATTTGGTAATGGGCGTATAACCATCGTATAAAAGTTCGATTGCTGCAAATACTGATACTGTTTTTCATAGATTACTTTTACTCTTACGTCTACGCATCTACGTTCATGTGTATCTACATATAAATACATAAGAGAGTATCTATACGATGAGTGTCTGACTGTGCATTGCACATCGTGATAACATATCTCGATGAAATTTTTTCCGAGGTATTACTTCATTCTATGATTTGCTTTCAGAAATGCGAATTCCTACACGTTCTGCTCCTCGTCCACCTGTCAGTTCGACGGCACAAAGGAACGTTATTTGGAACAGCACGTAAATTTAATATTTTATTTTTTTGTTTTAAATATAGTTCTTTTCATTTTAGTGTTGCTTATAGATTTTCTATTTACATGTACAAATATATTTTAGTTTGCAATACTTATTTTGACATGCATAATTTTATATAGAATTTGAGAAAATGTAGGATTTTGTAAAATTTTGTTTATATTTTTCACTATTTATAGAAATGATGCTCTTGGGTTTACGTTAACACAACAGCCTGTTCAAAAAAAGAAACCACCTCCTCGACCACCACCACCAAAGTTTAGTCAGAATTATTCGCAAACACAGAAGGAGAAATTTAAGAAACCAGTATGTAGAGGCTAATTATATTAACAATTACACAATTTCTAAACATTATTTAATGTTGTTTATATGAAATTTATACAGACTAGACCAACAGAACTTCTGACCAATCTCTTTGGAAGAAAAAGAAGCGAGCACTTGAGCACAACACATTTAAATAGTCAAATACAGAATGGATTATTACAACCGGAAAATACAAATGGATCTGTTTGTCTAATAGATTTCAGTCCTCCTGGATCTCCAACATTTACAACTAGATCAAGTAGCGACGGTGTTAGCATTGATAGTTTCGGCAGTGATG
Organism: Anthophora plumipes; assembly: GCA_951804975.1. Classification (NCBI taxonomy): domain Eukaryota; kingdom Metazoa; phylum Arthropoda; class Insecta; order Hymenoptera; family Apidae; genus Anthophora; species Anthophora plumipes. Next base: position 12,127,863 of record OX638116.1, on the reverse strand, counting down.
GTAACTCAAATCCATCTGCATTCACAAGCAGTGGAAATACATCTCAAACAGAAAGCGCCTTTGAAGATGATTTTGACTTTTTTGGAATATCTGCTAAAAAAGCACCACAAAATGATCCTTGGCAAATTAATTCAGTGACAGATCCATTTGGACCATTAGAAGTAACTAATCATAATACACTACGATCTGTGAAACATGTAGGGGATGCATCTTTCTTTGCCTTTAATACAAATAGTCATACTAAAGTGCCTACCAATCAGGCATCTTTGAAAACTACTCAATCCATGCCAACTATTATCCGTGTAAAACCACCAAAACCTCCGGCACCAAAAATTTTGCAGAAAAAGATAGAACAAAAGATTAATCATATTGAAACTGAGTCAAGAAGTTCAAGTAAAACAACAGTGCCTTTTGCTAAGTCAATGACACAAGATTTAAGTAATTTATGGCAAGATGATTCTAAAGATACTGTTTCATTACCAATGCCTACAATACCAGCACCTGCACCACCTCCAGAATATTTGAGAGAAATAAATAACGATCTGTCTGTAAGTAATTATAATACTGTCTATGTTTATACTATCATTTTCGTACTTTATAATTAATTTTTCTATTTTCCATATTTAGACGAATAATGAGGAACCTTATGGCATTGCTCTGTATGATTTTCCATTAACGCATCCTGGCGATTTACCTTTTAAAGAAGGAGAAAGAATATATTTAATAAAAAAGATCAATGACGACTGGATGGAGGGTAGAGTGGGAAGTCAACACGGAATATTTCCTACTAATTTCGTTGATATAAAGGTACCATTGCCTGGTGTTCCAGACAATGTGGTGACTGCAATTTATTCCTTTAAGGGTGAAACCACGGACGATCTAACATTTGATGTAAGTTACTGGAATGATCTATATTCTTTTTTTTTTCTAAAAATTTTACGGATTTCGTTTTATTTTTATATGCCATATTGTAGGAAGGAGAAAAAATTACAGTTCTATCAAGGATATCACAGGATTGGTTGTATGGTGAGTGTAAAGGTCGAAAGGGACAATTTCCAGAAAATTACGTAAATAGAATCCCGTGTAATGTTCCATTATCGTATTAATTTACATGTACAATATTGAAAGTCGTAATACGCCGGTAGTTTCTTTATTACAAATCTAATCTTTATTCTTTTTATCCGGTAAATATTTTTATAATAGGATTATATCGAAACGAAAAATAGTAAATTTAAAAGTAATTATTAAAACGCTGTCCAAACATTACTGAGAATGTGTCTTTCAAAAAATGATATTCACGAAAAGACTGAATTGTGTGCAAGTATGCATTACCTTGCAAATTTAAATAATGTGGTAATTTTACCAATTTTTTAAATAAAATTTTTAAAAATGAAAAAATTACATTTTGAGGAACTTTTTGAAATTAAAAAAGTCAAATAACTTTACACTTCAATCTCGCCATAAAATGTTTAATATTTTCTAACTTTTGCACAATTCGTATTTACAAATATGTATTTTAAAATCATTCTCACCTTTTAGAAAGAAAGACAATAATTTAGATAAAATGATTTTACACTATCATAAAGGTATTTAATTGTTAAACATCAAAGTTATTCTTTAACTATGTAATATATATTTTCGTACATCGAAATACATGCAAAATATGCGGAAAAATGCATATATAAAACTTTATTTAATCTTCTATTTTTCAATATATACTTCAATATATTTACGCACAGCTGGAATTATATTTAAATATAAAACTTTGATAAACAATATTTACCTTTATGATTGAAATACTATTCATCTTTTAAAAAATGTAATATTTTTATTATGAAGTTTTAAATATTTTTTTCTATTCGGATTTCCAACAAATGTAGTACATTGGTATACTTGTTTAACAAACAGTCATTTCAAATAAGCATATAATATGCTACATACATAAAATGAATAGTTATATTTTTCCATGTGTACATAAAATACTTTAAAATTATTAAAATACAAAATTATAATTAAACATGCAATATTTTTGTTTCTGTAGTATATTTTAATGTTATATTTTTAAACGTATATGAAGGGAATAGCAGTTTTTGTAACTTTTTTATGCAACATATCCTATGTTACACTGAAGTGATCAAAATTAAGTATTAACCGTTTGAGTGCCAAGCGGCGCGATCACGCTTCTCCTGTTCAGTGCCCAAAAGTACCAGCTAATCGGTCTGTAAGTAGAATTGAACTAATTCCACGTTTGATCTTTGTCAATGCGTGCCTTTACTGTCACGATTTATCGAAGTTCTACTACATTAATATCTATGCTTCGGGCTGTTGTTAAAAAGAATTTTTTCGTTTATTAAAAATCGGAAGTAACGTAAACGAGAAAAGGAAAGAAAAGACGAAAGAAGCGCGATCGCGCCGCTTGATATTCTTCGACTGAATTTTTGAAAGGTCCGTGGCACTTAAACGGTTAATTAATGAAGATAACAAGGAAACTATTTATGACATATAAATATGTATATATTACACTTCGGTCTTGATGTCATTTGCGTTTTTATTGCATATTGAATTGTATTTTGTAATATATAAAATTTATACTTTAAATTACCAATACAAAAGTAATGGTATGATTAATGTATGGTATATGGATTCTGAGAAAGTAACAATTTAAAAACTTTTTATATTTAAAATTCATATATTTTGATGTAAATATTAAATTACATATCTATTACAATCAAGCGTATTTACAAATCTAGTTTGTGCACGTCTTAAAAATTAAAAAAAAAATTACGTTGTACTCATTTTACAAATGTGTATCTATGCACAAGTGTGCATGTATATAAGTGTTTTTAAATTATAATATGTACTAAGTTATAAAATTAGTAGAAGTGACAGATAAAATTTCAATTACAGTATTAGTAAGCAATAGTTTAATCAATTCCATTGTCTATATTGGGACCAGATATTTGGTTTGTAAAATGAATTTAAACAAAGGAAATTAGAATTTATGATAATTCGTTACGTTTTCATGTTTGTAAATATAATGCAGGAAGATCTAGGTTCTAAAATTATTTTTTAACGTACGCAATGTGATATCCAACTGCATTAATAGTTATTTTTGTTATGTGTATAAAATAAATTATTTAATGTGATATGTAATATTAGTAATACGATAAATGTTCTACAAATGTATAACAGAAATTGAATTTTTGTAAGGTGTGAAGATATGTAACCCGAGTAATGCAAAATATAATCAAATGAAAGTTTACCTACCAAAACGTGACATAACTACTAAAATTTACAATGTACCATATAACAATCCGTAGAATATCAACGAGTTGATGTGAAATCTTGTTTCGTGATGTTTAATGTTGACAGTCTTTAGAAATTCCGTTTATATTTTTGTTCGTATTAATTATTTACATTAGTAGCGCTATTGTTCTGTGGAGAAACACTGCCACAGATGGAATGTTCGCCAAGTGCGAGTGCTCTTATCAGTAGTACATTCGAAGACTGTACAGATTTTAAATGTGTAGAATACTTCGAACAAGATATACATTTGTTAACATGTTTAGAAAATATTGAGAATGTTACAGTTTTGTATCGCCTTGACGTTTGTATTACGACATTTCTAAATTTTTCACCTGTGAGATAGTATAGAAAAAAATTAATCGCAAAATTCCAGTGATACACATGGAAACATAATCCGCGGCACCATTTCAATAACATTTTCTCTTGCAACCTGGAAAATAATTAACAGTAACGAAATATATAACTTTATTACATTTTATTTAAATTCGTACCAGTGTATATATTCTGCTTTTTCCTTTATCTCAGTAGCGGGAAATTTAATTAAAATAACATCCCAATAGAGTTCCAAAGTTTCAACAATACCAAGGGGTAATAATAGTACTAGATAAACAGTTGACACAACAAATAATGTTCTGGAAGTATGATGTATTCTGTTTGCTTTATATCTGAAATTTTCTAAGGAATAACATCATTGAATATATTCGTATTTCTTTAATTAAACGCTTTGCTTCAGTAATATACTTACGAGTTAATCGACATCGAATTTTTTCGGTTTTATTCATATGTATAATCAGCAAAATATTTCCGATAAATATAAAAAGTAATGGTAACCATGTTGACAATGCGATATAAAAATACATAGCACTACCCCATGGTTTTATTTTCTTTTGACACGGTATAAATTCAAAAACACTATCTGTTTCATACCCTACAAATTGAACATGATACTTTGAATATGAAAAATGTATTAAAATGATAAATACATAAAATTTAAATTGTAATTCTAATTTATGTAATAAAAAAAAAAAAAGTAAAGCGTATAAGTACTTACCTCCTGAATACAATTTTGTCAATGATATTATAAAACTGATGCATATCAAAATAGTAATGGTTGTAATTTCAGAACAATTATTATAACGTCCGTATATTCCGAAGGGAAACATAATTGCACAAACACGCGTCCATGTGAGGGCTACAACCAGCCAAGTAGATGTAAATTGAAAGAATTCCATTGTGACAGAATTCAAGCTGCATAAAAACTTGTTATTCTAAAAAAAATTATATTGACTTCAAATTTCAGTTGCATATAGGAAAAACTTAACTGTTTGATATAGTTACTTACCATGAAAAGATTATTAACAAATGTAAAATGAGATTTTGCAATACCCACAGCATAATTGAATACTAGTGCTCCATTATCAGATAATGCAAGTGCTTTCAAATAAAGCGACAAGTTTGATTCACAAAGTATAGGTGTACTTAGCATTACAAAAGAAATGGTATTTAACAATACTCCTGCATAAATAATCAATCTTTTATTACAATACATTACTAGTAATTTAGATTTTGTGTAAAATAGAATGGAAAAGTACCATTTTGCTTACCTAGTATTATAATAAATGGTGTTATGTAGCCAAGTAAAAAACGTACAAATTTAACAAACGGTTGTAACGATAACCAGTAAATACGAACTTCACAAGGCCATACAACTTCCAAATTGGGTTGTGTAAAATTATAAATGAAATCCAAAGTTGTTAATGGTAATGGACATGTTAAATTTCCTCTAATGTAAAAGCTATGCAATTCATACAAACACATAAACATAGAAGTATAAAACAATGTTTAAAAAAATATAAAATGAATGTAATCTGTAGGATACAAATCATTCTGTTAATTATATTTATTTTCTTCTCACCTGACTTCATTTTTTATTGACGTTTCAGTAGATTCTATTGATTGTAACAATACATTTAATATCAATATAAATGGCAGGTTTATATTGGCAAATGAAACCATTTGTATACATAGAGTTTACTTTATGGAGAATATAGGAAATTTTATATTGCAATACCTAAAAAAATATATATTTTATATATTTTGAAGATATACTGTATGAAATATATTTCTGCTTGAAGTTTATGTACCTCCTTCTATCAAACACCTTTTCACTACCATGACTAATAATGATGTATTATTTCTCGTTAAGAGCTGCAAGCCACCTGTTGTCAATTATCATAACACAATTATTCTTAGCAAATATCATTTCAATGCAGATAACAGCTTATAAGGCTTGTTTATAACTAGAAGCAGACATGCATTTTGTGTACACTTAAATGCAGATCTGCATATTCAATGATGAAAGTTTCTATAACATATTGCATATTTTTTATATTAAAAAAGTATGTACTGCCTTAGGAAATAATTATATATTAAGAAAATTTTATAGCATCAGTTTCAATTTTTGCAAATAAAATTAAGTAAAATACAATTACAAGTGTAACATAACTAAATACGGTAAAATTATCTATTAACATTAAAGAAAACTTGTAATATTTAAAGCAAATTTATTCACATTAGCAATTACTAAATATATCATCAAAAATTTATATTCCCTCTATATTAAATAAATACATTTCTTTAAATTAAAAATAATTTGTAAAAGTATATAGACAGTACATAAACGTAAAATTAACTTAAAAGTGCTTTATATGTACACCATTCCTCAATATACATGATACAATTGAAAAAGTATCATTTCTTGTATGATATAAAATAAGTCTAAACTGCAGAATAAAGTGTCTGCATATGAGGCTTCATTATTGAGGAAATTCATTTTTTCGATATACTTATTCTATTATCAATTTTTAACCATATTGATATTTGTAAACATTTACTGTGTTATAACTTAAAAATTAAACCAAGTGTTTACCATACCCTTTTATCGTGTTATAAATGCAACATTTTACTTGACAAATTAAAGAAACTTGTTTTTATTTTCATTTTTATCATTTTTTAAACTGTAAATTTTTTAGAAATTTTCAAATAATTGTTTTTTAAAGGATGCCTCTACACTTAAAATCTATTTTTTAAATTAAGAATCAGTCTCTTTTTAATTATACAATAATTACTGAGACATTTTATATTAATATATACAAAGTGAATTTGGTTTATATAACACAATACGAAAACTTTTATTTTAATAATTTTAATATATAGATTGAATAGGAATCATTGTCACTTCATAGAAATATAGTTTGTAATATATTTTCAACATATGATATATACATATATAATTCATATAAATCCACGAGTGAAAGGCACACATTGAAATTATGATAGCCTGATGTTAATCTTCACAAAAGTATCGAAGTAATGTTTTTCCGTTATTATATTGATACTAAATCGTATATTTTATGTCAATAATGAAACTGATTATGCTACATATTTTAGATTTCTTTGAAGATTTATATCGTCAGGATAATTAAATAAAATTCTTATTCTTTTTAAACAATTTTCTACAAATTTCTTTATTATACTTTTTACGAAACACAATTAATGTACTATAATAAATATAAAGAAAATGATATTATTTTTTCTAGGGACATTATTTTTCGTTATTTGTTCTGTCTATCAAAAATATATCCCTCTTGTTTCATAAATTTTGTATCTGCACAAGAATACTACATAAGTTGGCTTAACATGTCATACCCTTCATTCCTACATCAAACTTTTTTTTTATTATAAATCCAATATATAAATAAATTTGTCTATTTTTTTTGGAAGAAATAATTCCTCTTTTTAATAACAATGTCTATTTCAAATACTAGTAAATTCGTTAGATTTTATGCATTCTTTCTCAAACAGTTTGAATAGTTTCTTAATTTTGAAAACTAGAATTATTACAGTTATACATTATCTGCAATGTTTTACTCTTTAAACATAAAATTTCTAAAAATATTTACAATTTTACTTGTGAAAATGCGCAACATGACAAATTTGTCTAGAAAAAAAAAAAATACAGTTCATAAAATCGTTGCTAACATATGTAAATGAAATAAAAATGCGCAATTTTTAATTGGTATCGACTTACTAAATACAATTACAATAATTAATGAGGAAATAAGTCTGCACTTCTCAATTAATACACAATTATCTTTACTTTAATGTTTTGTTTATCAAAATACTATTTTTAAAACGTTTACGTTTGTACACTTATAAACATTAAAAGATACTTCAATTATTACATTAAAATAAAAAAAAAAAAAATGGAACGAATAAACATTGATGATTACAAATATAAATTACTAATATACAGCATAAAAGCACGTTGACTTTTTTTGTAGTTATCCATTCTGTACAGTTCTATTTTAATTATATGTTTTAATATATAAAAGATCAAATGTTTTTACATTTATGGTTCCATTGCACAGTACATCTCGAACGAAGTATTAAAATTTTAATAATTTCAATGCAGTTTCTGGTAACGATCATATAATTTCAAACACATGTATTTTCCAATATTTTATGAAATAATCATTGCACTTGCAAAAAAAAAAATCTAAAACTGTATTTGCATAAGCTATTATACAAGTGTTAAATTACTGTTATAATATTTTGAAAAATATTATAATTGATCATTTTGCAAATTAAGTACAAGCCTTAAAAAAACGGAAAGGTGTTTTATTAAGTTTATTAAACTAGAAACTCAGATATATGTAATTTTTAAGACATGTATAAGATACATGCTTTAACAGAAAACTAGTCTTATATTCTCAATCACAGCCACTGAATAGAAAGAAAAATATATATTCTATATATTCTAATCTTTTCAAGTTTTAACACATGCTTCCATGAATTTTCCTATTTTTTTTTTTGTTTATTATAATTAATTTCAACGGGTTTATTTTTCATTTCTGCATACTAATAAAAGTTTTCATTTATAAGAGACAATTTTCTTTATAGAGAAGTGTCTGTGCAGAACCATATAATGTGATATAAAATATTATTGTAATAAATATACCATTAAGAATGACGTTTCACTTAACATTTAAATACTGTACAATGATTGTACTTTCCTCTTTTTTTTCCAAAAATTATTATTTTGTAAAAATTTCTATTAGTAATGAAAACTTTAATCTTTTTCTCATATTTCAATGCAAAGTAATTCATCTCGTATTGTACATGAAATGTTGATTAAAAAGATTTATATTTTAATTGAAAATAGTATCATTATTTCTCAATAACTGCTATACACTTAATATCTTAAATTATCTTAAATTCATGTCAGGAAGTAAAACATAATTATTATGTATTATATTTTCTAATATCACCTTGGTAAGAAATCAACCTATAGACAAAATAAGTTTCTATGTTGTATACATAAGTATGTACAAATGGGTATCTGTAGATTTTGCATTTTCGATTATAAGAACTCCTTTGATAGTTATTTCTTGTCCTTGCATCACAAATACTTCATAATGCATTCGTTGTACTGTATCAGATTAATTTCTTACCTGAATGCTTAATACCTAATTGAAATATAGGTTTTGAAAAATTATTAACAAAGAAACAGAAAGTGTTAAACATTATTGTTTCAATGACTAGTAAACTAGATACCAAGCAGTACTTTTACATGTATATAATCCCATTTTTCAAATTTTTTATATGTAAACTGATAAATATTTACTAATTTTTTTTCTTCCTCACAAAATAATTTAAAACTAAAAATTAATTTTTTTTAAATAAAAAATGAGTACATAAATTGTTGTCTCTTTATACCTGTTTAAATAGATTTTAAGGGATAAAACTAACATATCATAATTGTTTCACATTCATATCTCATTATTGTACTGTGCAATCCTACATGTAATATTTACAAAAATATGCATCCCATTAAAGTGTCCACTGTAACGACACTTTACATTTTCTTATTTCAAAATTAAGCCAGAAACTTTTGGCTTTTCACATCTTACAGTTTGCACTGATGTGTTATGTGCACAAGTCATATGAGAATCCAGATCTTTTCTTTAGTCAGGTTTATATATGGGTATTTTTGGAATAAATTCAATTAAAAGAACCTGGAATACAAAAGGTGAAAACAAATAAGCAAGTGTTTATATGTAAACAGAGATCAATACTTAAATATAACTTAGGCAATGATGTAACTAGAATATAAGCTCATTTATACTAATAAGGTTTCAATTATATATGTATATATATAATCGAAAAAGTAAACTTGTTTCTTGGAGCAGTTAATATAAATAAAGTAACTGTGACAAATATTTTCAACTTAAACCTTAATGTTAATTTTAAAATTAAACCTAAATGTCTTTATATTTACTTACATATTCCATCATGGATGAAGTATCACATCTTTGTTTTGCCAGTCTCCAATGTAATCCAAGTTTATGATACAGCCTACTGTTTTCCCATTCTAACAATTTGTTCAATGAATGTTGTGTCTAAAAAAAATATATATAATAATAATTGCTCATATCATGTCATCTCATTGTGAATCTTATCTATATTATTGTAAAGTATTGTCATTTAAAATGATATATTTACCCTTTTACTCAAACAAATAACAGGCCAAAGAGAACATCCTAATGTACAGCAACAGCAAACACAACCACAGAATAACCACTTAACATTAACAGGTAATGTTTTCTTTAGCACACTATTTATTCTCATAACAGTTGCCTTAAATTCTTCTGGAGCAACACGTGACACCAGGCCATTTGGAAATTCCGATTCAAAACGGTTACTAAGTCCGAATCTAGAATAAACGATTATATTCATAATAATTACATTAAACACAAACATATCTCTACACTTGCAAATAAAGATATACGTTAACACATAAATTATACACAAGTTATACTTGTAACTATATATTTATTTTCTTTCGCGGAACATACATCTTTCGTTTCTTTGTTCCCAAACTGAAACGTAGAATCTCTGTGCATGCAAAAAAAAAAAAAAATGTTAAAAATAAAATTTCGCTTACACAGTCATGTTACCGGCTCCTCGAATAATTATAGGATCTGGCACCATAGTCACGTAATGTTCTTCCAAATTTTGTTCATGTTCTTCTTCCTCTTCGTAAATCGCGTCAAAATCTGCCATTGTGTGATATTCAACGGTTCCCGCTCTGCTAGTAACACACAGCTATATTGTCGCAATGAAACGACGTTTATTCTGTTGAAAGGCAGAGGCCTTACTCATTTATATTTAACAAGAAATCTCAACGTATGTAGATTGACTATCAAGTGTTATGCGTAAACATATTCGTGGCTACGAATAATAGGCCAAATATCAAACATTCAGTTGAAAGTTATTCGCAATACTATACACAACACAACACACGACGCGCACTGCAGATGCTCACAGCTCATCAATTTTTCATTCAATGCGATTTCAGGTTCGCCAACGTTATAATTTATGAACACGCTTTTACGTTTGAAAATGGGTAGTATTGCTAAATGAGAATAGCTGTGGTTTTATTAAATCTATCCCTTTATGCAGAATCAGTTGTTATTTGTAGTATAACCGAAAAGATAGTGATTATTCGAAACAAAATTAAAAGAAAGAAAAAGGGCAAAACTTTCTCATACGTTCATTGCCTTAAAAATCAATTTTTAAATACCACTGTATACACATATATCACTAAGTACACGAGTACTTACATACATACATGAAGTATGATTTGATTATATTCGAAAAAGGAAGCCTTTATTTTGAAGAAAATTGATATTGGAAATTTGTATAATTGAGCGCGATTTAGTTATACTATTTTACTATTGATTATATTTGTTCATATTAGTGTTTGTACTATTCATAGTGGTACAATTTGAACAATAAAACACATATTTGCATTTTGATGCTATTTTTTTTAATTTTAGAAATTAATCAAGATAATCTAAGAACTAGAAAATAAAAATATAATTATCTGATATAAATGTAGTACATCAATTTCTATCTTAAGTTTACTTATACAATAACGAAATTTTGGACATTACTAATTCCGTTTGTTTTAGATATTTTAAAGTTAAATAAAAGTTTTTGAATAAAATTAAGTCTAAAATAATAAACTTATTGCAAAATTTAATAGAATGTTACGTTAGTATAAAATACAATTAACATTTGTGCATATATATCTGTTCAACTGATGTAAAGTAGTATATTGTTTTAATTGACATTTCATATACAAATACATGTGCTTTCATAAACATATTTAGTCTTGTTCTATGATCAGATCTGCCATGTCAGAGGTGGAACGTATTTTTAATGTTTTCTCATTTGCCAAATGTAACAGAGATACAAACGAAATTGGAAAGCTTAAAGCATTCATATTAGTTTTTGTTAATACATTTGGTAACTGTTTATAAATATCACTGAAATGTTTAATATCTTTCATTTTGAGATCTGCATCTTGTATTGATTCAGTTGTTGCTTCTTCTTTTTCTTCTTCTACATTCTTTTGTTTTGTACGTTTTAAACACTTCCAAATGGACTGTTTTAATTGCCTCATGTCAATTTTTTTTGGCTGTACAGCGTACGCAATAAACAATTTATTTACACATTTTGGCATAGCAACTAAATTGTCTCCACTAAAAGCTATTTGCGATCCTAACATACATTCGTTTTCAGGCCTAATATCATTATCAATTACATCGTTTTTTTCATGTTCTGCATTGAGCATATTAGGAACATAATCTGATACATCATTCTCATTTACATAATTGTCATCCTCCATTTCGTTAGACAAGGAAGTAGCATTCGTATTTTTTCTACTTTCTGGATGTTTAAATATCATGGTATGAAGATACAGTTTATTAGCTTGTCTAATATCATAATGCTCATCTGGAGGTAATATCAATCTTTCTTCGTTCCATTCGTTTTTAACAGTTTTAGTGAGCAATTTAGCTGTCCGAGTTAGTAAAAATTTGCTATTTACACTTTTTATCGGTTCATTATCATAACACAGTTCTATTTCTTTTCTTTTTCTCATTTCTGCTGGCCGAGATGCTTGAATTATTTTACTATTACCCGATACGACTTTTCTTAAATTACTTGCTTTCCAATGAGATGGACCTGCCCAATGTATGTTTAAATTCTTTTGAATAAACGAGTATTCCGAAACTTTTGACGGTATTGGTACGGTACTGGTTAAAACTTGACGGAAATCCACAATATTTTCTACTTGAACAATTTCAGCACATCTATTTACATTCTCTTCTTTTGTCCCATCAATATCGAAATAATTTACGTCACTAGATACGTATTCATCGTCATGTGGTATGCTTGCATCAAGATCAAATTGAAATCTACTTTCGTTATTTTCTTCCGATTGAACTTCGTTTAGTTCATCATTTGCATTCCAACTATGGAAATCAAAGTAACATAAAGGAGGACAAATTTCCATGTGTGAAAAGTCTTCTATATTTGGAATTCCACATACTGTACTATTATCTTGCGAGACTTTGCAATTTACTGTATCTACCAAAATATCATGATAAGGATGTGGATAAAATTTAGAATTTGCATGGTTAGGCAATGTCACTTGATATAACATATTTGTGGTCTGTGAGTCTGCCTCCATAGATATTACAGAAGGTTTCTCAGTTTCAACATTTATTTTTAAAGCTTCCACAGTTGTAAATATTTTCTTATCTTTTTTCTTCTTTTTTGTTTTTCGTTTTTCTTTCATTTGATCATTTTCTGTTTCTTCCTGAGAATTTACTTCCTCAAGAATATTCTTGCTTCCATTACCTTTATCTTGCTTATCTATTCCACTAATCATTTTCAATACTTCCATATGTACGCCATCAACGCGAAATCCATAAATTTTAGTACTTACATCTAAAGATGTACTAGCTACTTGTAAGTTACACATGTTGGTATCTTTTTTCTTGATCATATATATCATAAAGTCAATCATTTCAAAACTGAATGCATTTTTCGGGTTAATTTTATTCTCTGTACCGAGCTGTATACATTGAGATATACGTTCCGTCATTTGAGCAGGTGGCATCTGCGCTAGACAGCTAAGTCCCAAAGAACGCCTTCTATCGCTTGCGTTTATAGAAGATAGCGGTGTAGCATTTCTACTTTCAGCATTAATTTCATTTCTACGCGCCAAACGTTCCGCTTCATCGTCATTTTCTGATAAAGAAGTAGGAAATTGTTTTTCTATGAATACAGATTTTCGTCGCAATGGCGATAAAGAAACTTGGGCAGAATGTATATTAGAATCTAATATATTTGCTATACTCTTACGAGATGCCATTTTGCTACTTAAAATTATATGTTGAACCAAACTCTTCTATTTGTAGTCCTACAACAGACATAAACATATAATTAGAACACATATTATATCTTTATATTAAGAGATCACACTTAAAACATGTTGTTATACTTATATTCTTTTTGTTAATTACAAATTTTTAATTATGTAACTTTTTGAAAAATCTATAAAAACATTACATTAAATAAATACAACAAAATATAAATTTAAACATGATGAAATAGTTAACTCTGAAATTCTAGTCATAGTTTTTTTACTTTAACAATTTTCCAGGAGAATTTTCATTCTCTTGAGTAGCAGAAATATTCATTCTGTTTTTGTATTCATTGTGGGCCATAAGGTGATGAAATAACAACTAAAACTATATTAATTTGAAAGTATAAAATTTAATATTTAAACAATTACATTACGTATTATTTCAAGATTATAATTATTTAAATATATTAATTCAAAAAGTACAGAAAGTTTAAGTGAGAATTCACATAGGGTAGAATTCCAAGGTTAATTAACATTGCATAATATTTTAAAAATAATGTAACAGTTTTACAAAGATTCTGTGAAAGATTGTTTCCTTTATATTTAATTAGAATATATATATATATATATACATATATATTACCTGTAATGTTTCACAATAATTACAAAACTATGTGTCAGTGAATTCCTTCTTTCTAATGCTGCATATTGGAAAGTAATAAAATTCGAACATATTTAAATAAACACGTATCCTAGATTATGAATGAAGCAACTCTGTGAAGATTATTATACAAATTAATAATCATGTTTTATTTGATCCAACATTGATTCAGTGTGTTAATAGTGTTCCACAAATTTCATTTGTAACTTATACAAAATGTAACATCAATTTTCTTAAAACTGATCTAAATAGTCATATAAAATTCTGTTGAACTTTATAATAAACCTGAAAAATCACAAATGTTTATATACATATTATTAATGCGTACATAATATCGAATATTAAATTTTTAAACTTTTCAATACATCATATAAACACACTAAATGTTTGATTCAATACTGTGTGAAATCTTAAGAAAATTGGCGCGAATGAAATCATCACAGAAATAGTGAACGTAAAAGCATCAAATTCAAACATTATTTACTTTAGCAAATTTACAATCATAAAATAATTGTTCGTACAAGAAGCCTCGTCGAATTTCTCCGAATTCCTAGAAATAATACAAATGCACCATAGTGGTGGTTCTATGTGAAATGGCATACAATATGTATGATGCGAATGGAGTACGATGCCATTTCACATAGAACCTCCTCTGATCTACGTTTGTGTTAGTTCCAAGAGTTCGGTAAAGATCAATGAGACTCACTTTAGATTGACGAAAGTACCATGCAGAGACATCTTTTGTTAGAAAACTGTATTCAACGATTGACATCAATACTTGTTTTCAATGCTTTTAAGCATATAACAATAACTTCGGGTCATTTCGTGAAAACTAATAATCGGACACAAATCTCTCTCAAAATATATGTTAAAAAAATATATAATATAACACGAGTAAACAGTTTCTGGCAGAAAAATTGTGGAAATTGCTGTTATTAAATAATTGTTCTTTCCTCCGTTTTAAAAATTACAAATAATTATGCGATTGTAATAGTTTAACCAATAAATCTGTAAGTTAGGATACCATGGAGGTTTTGTTGTTGTTAAAATTCATGCTGTATGCTTGTCAGTTTTCGGTAACAACTATTCAATCATAAAATGGTAAGACCAAGTACATTTTTTAATTGATAAATATTTTTAGCAATTTTATGTTATTTTATATCCTCAAATTGTATCGTTATCTTAAATTTGTTTATCGCATATTTTTTAACGAATACCGTAGCACGATAAGAAGCAGTTTGTAGTTACAAAAAACTTGGAAATGTACTTTCAAAATCAAATTTATGTATAACAAGTTTCTTCAATATGTAGTAATATATGTATAATATTAATTGTGCATAATTTTTTATAATGTGAACAAATTTAAGAAATATTTATTTTAGATTTTTATAAATTTTTCGATAAAACTATAAATATTATATATTTATAATAATTCAATGAACTAATTATAGTGTTTTTTTTTTTTTGTAAATGTCCATAATAAAATGCTTTATTTCTAAATATTTGAAATTTATTCTTAATTATAAAATTCTACTTCATGAAATATATTTCAATAATATATTTTTAAATTAGATATCTTAATAATATTATTATTACTATTTTAGGGTGCAAATATATCACAGTTAGAGAGAGATATTGGCTCTGATCAATTTCCTCCCAATGAACACTATTTTGGACTGGTTAATGTAAGTATAAAATATAAAAATAATGTTTACTAAAAAATTATACTAATAAGCAAAATCTTTTTATTTTATTTTGAATATTAAAAAATATTAATGCTAACATTTATGTACTATTGCAGTTTGGAAACACCTGTTATAGTAATTCTGTATTACAAGCTTTATACTTTTGTCGACCATTTAGGGAGAAAGTTTTAGAATATAAAGCTAGAAATAAAAGAACCAAGGAAACATTATTAACATGCTTAGCAGATTTATTTTACAGTATTGCAACTCAAAAGAAGAAAGTTGGATCTATAGCTCCAAAAAAGTTTATTGCTAGGTTAAGAAAAGAAAAGGGTTAGTATAAATACGGTTATTAATTTCTTGCAATTGAGATAATCATATTTCATCTATCATTAAATATTAAAAATTTTTATACATGGTATGTATACAATTTTTTACAGAGGAATTTGATAACTATATGCAACAAGATGCACATGAGTTTCTAAATTTCTTAATAAATCACATAAATGAGATCATTCTGGGTATGCAAATTTCTGTGGATATGTGTACATACATACATGTATGGTAATAATACATCCTTATACATGTAATTTTTGTGTGTTGCACTTTAGCAGAGAGAAGTCAAAGTAAACCAGTTGGAGGAAAATGTGGTGCAGGAGATGCTGGTTCTCCTCCTGAACCTACATGGGTTCATGAAATATTTCAAGGAATTCTGACATCAGAAACACGCTGCCTTAATTGTGAGACTGTATCTAGTAAAGATGAGGATTTTTTTGATTTACAAGTTGATGTAGATCAAAATACATCAATCACACATTGCCTCAGATGTTTTTCAAATACTGAAACACTTTGTAGCGATAATAAATTCAAATGTGATCACTGTAGCAGTTATCAAGAAGCTCAGGTAATTTAAAAGTAGCTACAATATAAAAAAAGTATTGATATTTAAAGATATTTTTCTTTCACTCTAGAAACGAATGAGAGTTAAAAAGTTACCAATGATTCTAGCATTACACTTAAAAAGATTTAAATATGTGGAGCAATATAATCGTCACATAAAGGTTTCTCACAGGGTAGTTTTTCCTTTGGAGCTTCGACTCTTTAATACTGTAAGTATTTTGTATATACTTGCTATGTATTTAACCAGTCATTACAATTTTGAAATATTTATTTATCTATTCTTGCTTGTATAATAATTTGTAGAGTGATGATGCGGTAAATCCAGATCGATTGTACGACCTGGTAGCAGT
Organism: Anthophora plumipes; assembly: GCA_951804975.1. Taxonomy (NCBI): domain Eukaryota; kingdom Metazoa; phylum Arthropoda; class Insecta; order Hymenoptera; family Apidae; genus Anthophora; species Anthophora plumipes. The sequence continues at coordinate 12,110,679 of OX638116.1, read as the reverse complement.
TGTGATACATTGTGGAAGTGGGCCTAATCGAGGACACTATATTTCCATAGTTAAAAGTCATGGATTTTGGTTACTTTTTGATGATGATATGGTTGATGTAAGTTTTGCAATTTAGCATAAATAATTGGTTTATAAGAACAGTTCATTCTTGTTTGCAATTCATACTTGTATGTTCGTGCATAATGTGTCTGTACAAGAAGTTCCATCAACATTGTATATCTCAAATTTTTCCGTCATTTTAAGTACTAAGCGAAAATATTGCTTACAAAACTTGTATGATTGCAAAAAAAGACATAACGTAGTTGTAATAGTTCCTTTACAGGAGAAGGCATAGAAGAGATCTCGAGTTTATTTAAATGGAGCTTAATCTTTTTGTATTTTTGTATTCCAGAAAATTGATGCATCTACAATAGAAGATTTTTATGGACTTACTTCAGATATCCAGAAAAGTTCAGAAACTGGTTATATCCTATTCTACCAATCCATAGATTGTAATTAGAACATAATATAAACGTATAGTGATTAAACAAATTCTATATAATTCTGTATTTTATTGAAATATAGTGTATAAAATTAGGAACATTATACATTAGATTATTGATAAAAATATGTATAAATAGATTCAATTATATTTTGTTTGTAAAATATAGAAAAAACTTATTGGTTTCAGAGATTATTCTTTAATGTAATACCTGGAAAAAGTTATTCTCTTAAAATAATTGCGATTCATGTGAGAATCATAAGCAATTATAAGGAGCTAGTCCAAAAATACTTTGTTTTAGTTTTATATCAGTTCATTTAACTTACAATTAGAAATATTGAATATACTAGATACATTTTGTATGTATGTAAAAACGTACTACTGAAAATAAAATCGTTGTTTTCATATTTTACCATTTTGTATGTTTATATATAGTAATTCTTAAGGTATAAGCTCATGTTTATCATACACACATTACACAGGTGTAACAAAATGTGGTTCTTAGGGAATTATTGTATATTCTTGTTATATTTAAAACTATATTTAAAGTATGTTTAAAAGCTTATATTTATATGGGATTAATATAAAAAACAACACTAATCTTTTCAAAACATGTTTATTTAGTTTTTAAGCAATAAATTCGTAAGGAATAGGTGCAAGTTGAATTGGAGTTTCACGTCCTGATACAATGTGTGCAGGCCTAGGTTCAGCAGGCTGTCTTTTCAGTTGAACTTTAATTTTCTTTTCTTTCGCTTCCTTTCTGAGCCTTTCATTTTCCTTTACTCGCTTCAAGAAATCTTCTCTGCATTTAGAATGTGTCAAATGCTCAATACGAACATTAATCCTTTTTGCAATAATCCGTCCACGTACTCTCTTGTTAACAATAACACCCAGAGCATGAGGTGTTACGTTAAATACACGTCCAGTTTTTCCATGATAAACTTTGTAAGGCATTCCTTTTTGGACAGCTCCATTACCTTTAATGTCGACGATATCGCCAACTTTATACACTTTCATGTATGTCGACAGTGGAATTGTTCCATGTTTACGGAACTTTCGGGAAAATAGATCCCTCGTTCCTCGACGGTATCCCTTTGAATTCGTCATGACAGTTTAGTCTGTAACACATTATTATATGAAATTTTATTACTTGAAATATAGTACCGGAATTATTATCATTATTCAGAATTGGTTATATTAATTTGATCAGCTTTCTAATCTTTTTTTATATGAAATTATACAAAAGTATGTTTAACAATACTAAATTTTAATAAACATTACTATCGAATATGATATTTTGATTAGAATTTATACGGAAAATATGTAATCTATGAATGTAAACTAACACGTGCTTTCACTAAAGAAACACTCCCAAAATGAGATTTTACTTTCCGTATGCGAACACAAGAGATGAGTATAATAAATGCAGCTTTTATAAATTGTAGTAATATAAAAAATGGAATAGAAAGCTAATATTATACAATTTTTCAAAAATATTATCAGACGTACAAGAAACGAACGGAGCTACACACGTCCTTGAAAAAAAGAACTTAAGAAGGGCAATCCTGTAATAATTATACAGAAAGTCGAAGACAATCGATATATAGGATATTTCGATATTTCGTTATCTAAATTTTCCTATTATAGTTATTGTATATTTTATGCAGTAGTAAAGAATTATTTATAAAATTTTGTCAGTTTTTCAATTAAAGTATTTTAAAAATAAATTTCGAGACTCGTGATAAATTTATTACAACTTTTTCATAAAATATATGAATTAATATGTATATTTAGTGAAGCGACGAAATTTAAAATAATAGTATTAAAACAGCATAATACAGTTTCAAAAATCACCAGTATTAATTTATTAATTAATGTGAATATTATTATTTTACTAAATTGAGTTTATAGTAGTTCGACATTTTATTCACTAGATTACGCTTTTAAAACCAAAGGTTTCCTTTCTATCGTTTATTAAACCATAATATCACTGCATGACAGTTGTTTTCTGAAAGTTCGGTGTAGGAGATAGTTATAAGTTTACGTTATTTGTGAACTAACTATTATTAAATAATGGTATATATTTTACTTAATTTTCTATATCCAAAAGTAGCAGTAACGTATCTTTTATCATTATTATGATATTTGTAAAGCTACATTTACTGTTAGAGAAAGGTTATATACTTGGATGTATAATTTCAAATTTTTTAAATTAATTCTTACATGAACTTAAATTATATGTTTATACAACTTTCAGCTAATATTCTTCTTAATTTAGTTGTTCAATTTCTATTGTAATAACTATCATTGATAAGACTATAATTCAAGATTAACATAAAATATAAACTATGATACAGAAATCTAATTTTACATATTTTCCAGTTCCGTAATCAGTACGACAGCGATGTTACAGTTTGGAGTCCGCAAGGACGCTTACATCAAGTAGAATATGCAATGGAAGCTGTAAAGTTAGGGTCAGCCACTGTAGGACTTAAAAATAAAACTCATGCTGTTCTCATTGCACTCAAAAGAGCTTCTTCTGAGCTTTCTGCATATCAAAAGAAAATATTCCCCATAGATAAACATATGGGAATTTCTATTTCAGGTTTAACTGCTGATGCCAGAATGTTAAGGTATATTATAAATTATTAAGTATTGATTTTCATGTATAATCATCCATAAAAATTTGCTTATTTGAAAATTTTTTTTAATCTAAAGTTAAATATTTTATTTATCTGATAACAGTCGATATATGCGAACTGAATGTTTGAATTATAAGTACTCTCATGATGATGTATTACCTGTAAGCCGTTTGCTTGCATCATTGGGAAATAAATTGCAAACTTGTACTCAAAGATACGATAGAAGACCATATGGTGTTGGTTTACTTATTGCTGGTTATGATGTAAGTTATTACAAATTGATTATTTGCCATTTATTAACAGACAAATTACTATTAAAGTGTGAATAATATTCTTAAAGGATCAAGGACCACATATTTATCAAACATGTCCTTCATCAAATTATTTTGATTGCAAAGCAATGGCTATTGGTGCACGTTCTCAGAGTGCTCGAACTTATTTAGAGAAACATCTTACTGAATTTTCATCATGTGATCCTGATGAGCTGATAAAACATGGTCTTCGTGCATTAAGAGATACATTACCCAATGAAGTAGATTTATCTGTTAAGGTAAAAGAATACAATTTTTCATAATTATATATACAATATTTTCACATAAACGTTTTTTTGAATATACATAACAGATCAATCTAATAAAGGATTCTTTTGTTACAGAACGTGTCTATTGCAATAGTAGGAAAAGGTGCAGATTTCAAAATATTCGACGAAGATACAATATCTGTTTACTTATCTCAAATCGAAGGTGACAAACGTGGTAAACCTACTGAACCAGATGTAGAACAGGATTCTAAACCTCCACAACCACCACCTTCTGATGAAGGTCCACAAGACCCACAAGCCGCAGTTGCAATGGAAACAGATTAAAAATAATGTAATACATATTATAATATATTTTATGTATACATTCAAAATTAATATGCATTTTATGTTTAAAATTTGTATTTTTAATATCATCACATTCAATATAACACATTACAAGTCATGGGTCATTAAAATTTTGTCTACACTCTTCAATATGATACATTTCTTTTTTTACTATACAATTACAATTATTTCCATAACGTAATAACATCTTTTTATGTACAACTTTATAATTTATACTACAATATACATTGATATACACAGTATTTTCATAATTACAGTTATAACAAAATAATCATTGATTCTCAATCTGTTTATTTCTACGGTTTTTTAATATGTTTGTCAAGAAAAATTCTCCAGCTCTATATGATGAACGCACTAACGGGCCACTTGCAGTATATAGAAATCCTAATTCATTTCCTACTGTTTCCCAGTTTTTAAATTTCTCGGGAGTAACGTATTCAATGACTTTCAAATGTCTTTTCGTAGGTTGCATATATTGCCCAAGTGTTAAAGCATTTACACCTACCTCCCTTAGATCTTTCATTGTTTGCTCTACTTCTTTATCTGTCTCACCTAATCCTAACATTATTGATGATTTAGTAATTAATTCTGGATTACATTCTTTTGCCGCCTTCAAGACCTTCAATGATTGCCTGAACAATAGATGAAAATATGTAGACTTCTTAGATCCAATAACAAAATGATAAAAATTGAAAAAAATTGAAAAATAAAAATATAATATACCTGTATTCAGCCCGTCGATCTCTAACAAACGGAGTTAAACGTTCAACAGTTTCGATATTATGAGCAAACACATCGAGATTAGAATCAACAACTGTTGCAATGGAATTTTCATTTCCTCTAAAATCCGGTACCAAACATTCTACTAAAATGTTGCTTCTATAAAAATATATATGAAATATGTATTTGTTTACTAAATAATTATAAAAGTGACAAAAATAAAAACAATCATGTGATTTGTATACCTCTTTTTAATTTCTTTCACTGTCTGTGCAATATGACTGGCTCCACCATCTTTTAAATCTATATAAGCATACAAATTTAATGTAAAATATGTAAAAATTTTAATATATATATATACGCATATAAAAAATTATAGAAGTACTTAACCATCTCTGTCTACAGATGTAAGTACAACATAATCCAAACCCCAATCTATTATTGCAGCTGCTGTATTTTTTGGTTCTTCTGGATTTAATGGTAACGGTGTACGTGATGTTTTTACAGAACAGAAACGACAACCGCGGGTACACGTATCGCCCATTAACTATATTAAATTGTTTTCCACTATTACGTTTTCATAATATTATTAATTAACCTTTTTGGATAAAACCCAATTGTTATTTAACAGTAATGCAATAAATAATCTTAGAAACAGTACAATGTTATAAAATTATTAGATAACAAAGTAAAATGTGTATACTATGCAAAGTCATTTGAGAATTCATTGAAAACTCATGAAACTGTAAAAAAGAATGGTCAGGAATAATACTACCATGATCATTTTATATTTAATGAATTAATGTGAGAAATAACCACTGTTATTAAGGTCATACATATTTCACATATTAATTGTACATATTATACATTAATTTTATGTAAAAATTTTAGAATTTATTAAATGAATTGTTTACTAATTTCTCTAATTTTGTCCATTAATTCTCTATTAAATTTTCATTTGTACAGTTATATTAACTAACAGTCTTTTAGTTAATACATTAGTAATATTACTATTAAAATCATAGAAATATCTTATTAACTAATCTTTCACAATATTTGCAAACATAATAGTATACAATAACATCTGTTATATTGAAAGATGATCAACTATATATATGTGCTTCATGAATTTTCAAAGACATCAATATTACAAGAAATTACTCCACATGATTATCTATTCTTTATGTGTAATGTCAAATATTTATGCTGTATATGATAAAATATATTTTTAATTGAAATATAAACAAAAATCCAAATTAGTGAGATACATTATAATAATCATACAAACCATAATAGTGGCAGTTGCTGTTCCATGTTTGTCACCTCCCCAACATTCTCCAATATTAGGACATCGTGCCTCCTCACATACAGTGCTCAATTTTAATTGCCTTAATTGTGACTTTATTTTACTATAATTTTTACCCATTGGTATTTGTGTTTTAAGCCAAGGAGGTAACCTCAAACGAGATTTGTCTCCTTTTTCTAACTTTAGTTTACCATCGTATTCCTTGTAAGTTCCACCAATAAAATCTTGTAAATCAGGTCCATTTTCCAGTTTTTCAACAAAACTTTTATCTTTCATACATTGTAAAAGCTTTAATATAAAGAAAATAAATATATAATGAAATCTATCAAGAAACTTAGTTAATACATAATATTTTAAAAACATTTATAAGCATGTACATCACTTACTGTTGAATGGAAATTGCATACAGCCGATATTCTGATTCGATTTGATTTGCAAATAACTTGAAACATGATTGCCTGTAAATATCATTGAAATAACCTCTTGAAAGCAAAAGTATATCCAACCTTGTAGCATGAAATATCATAAAGTATATATATACGATAAGGAACATGTAACTATTACAACAAATATTTAAATTTGTATTAATTTCCTTGATTTTATAACAAGTAATTTAAAACGCTTATTTATTTATAATACATTTATGTCTCAATATTAATTTAATGTAAAAGAAAAAATCTAATATATCATATTATTATAGGAAATATTAATAAATAATTTTATATTTGTGCAATTTTTAAGTTTAATGTTCCTACAATATTTATTATAAAAATTTATATTTCTTTGGTTCTAATAATTTATAATTAGAAAGTGCATCGAAGTGTTATTTATTAAGCTTTAAAATTTAAAGCTTTACAAATAAAATTAACAAATACAAAAGATTATTTATAGAATATTTCATATTACACTTTATAAAGATATTTAATAAAACTAGTAATGGGAATATTTTTTTCATAAAAATGCGTCGTATTTTGCAGTAAATTTTGTTAGTTTAGTAACACATACTGACGTAATATCATCCGATCTTTAGAACTTCTGTGATTGGACGCGGTAAAGGTCGGATGATTGTTCGTAATTTGTTAGTTATTACATTTGGTATATCAGTGTGTCATTTTGTTTTGATTATTATATTTGTTTAATGAAAATAAATATTTGACAAACAATACGCTACAATGGCAGATCCCGGGAGATGGTCTACAACACAAGACAATGATTTCTCTAATTTTCAGTCAAATGACAGCTTTAATTTGAATGAAGTAACTGGTATCGATGGTATGTTGCATATAATATTTATTAAATTAAGCTTTATCATTTTGTTTTATATAAATATAGCGAAATAATAAGTTCTTTTTTTTCAGTGACTTTTTAGACTTAGTCATTTAGATATGATTAATATTTTTTTCTTCAATTAGAAATGTAATATTATACGTCATTAGTTACATATTTATTTATTCAGAGATTTGCATTCAACTAAGAAAACACGCAGAGTTGCAATATTTTTTTTTTACTAGTTTTGTTTATATTACAAATCTTAATTGAAAGATTTTTTTAAATAATTATACGTTTGTTTATGTTTAATATATTAAAATATGAAGTATTTGTAAAATGGTATATCTTAAATTATAAATGAGGATATTTGTCAGCATAGTTGCAATGTTTTCTATGTGACAGTATTGACTGAAACAAATATGTTGTAACAGCATGAATTACTTTGATAATGGTTCTTTTATTATATATATTACTATATATTATTATTCATGATAACTCATTAATTTACATTTTTCATTATATTTTATATTTTCATTACAGAACTTCTTACAAACTGTGAAAGTGAATTATTAAAGAATGAAAATTTATTCAGTGATGATGCATTATTGTCACAATTAGAGGGGCCCTTGGGGATGGATACAGAAGGATTAGATTTTTTAAATTTCAATAATAGCAAAGAATTGAAAGATTTTAAAGATTTTCAAGATTTTGAGGATCCAAATATTATAAAATCTGTACCGAATGGAAATGTAATACTAAATCCAACAATAACAGAAAACACACAACAAATTTCTTGTGTTTCACAACAACCTCAGCAACAAAAGCAACAACAACCACAAGTACAAGATATAACATCTGTACAGAATAGGTCGCAAAGAATATCTGTTACACCAGGACCTACAGTATTTAGTTCACAGTATGCTATTCCACAAAATGTGAATTTTAGTGTTCAGTCACCTGTAGTAACAATTGCACCAGTGACACAACAAAGACAGTTACTTCTGCCAGCGAAACTTATAAAATCAGAATCAGTTGTTTATTCTAGAGGTTCACAATCTTCAGCTTCTGTACCACATCAGATACATACCTTGGTAAACACTGCTAATGGAACAGTTTTAACTGCTGGTAAGTATCATAAAAGTTTAATAAATTATACTATGAAATTTGTACTGCATTTATTTATTATATTTCAATATTTATTTAGGCATTCCTGTTGTGCTTGATACTGATAAAGTACAGATCAATCGTTTGAGTACAAACACACATGTTGGTGTACCAAGAGTAAAAGAAGTGAAGCGTAGTGCTCATAATGCTATAGAACGACGTTATAGAACATCCATTAATGATAAAATTATTGAATTAAAGAATATCATTGTTGGTGTAGATGCTAAGCTAAATAAATCAGCAATTCTGAGAAAGACTATCGATTATATTAGGTATATTATATTAAATATGTGTTAAATTTTTTAACACTTTACCGGCCGCCAGATTCAATTCAATACTGGTTCGGTTTTTGCTATCGCGCTTATTCTTGCAGCTCTAAAAATTTTAAATCAAAATTCACAAGAGCGCTTACTATCGTTCACTTTCTCTTATTATAGGGTAATTAATTAATTTGTTGTGCTGGCAGCAAGAAAGCGATTAATAGGTTCCCGGTCGATAAGCGTTGGCAGCAAAAAGCCGATTAAGAGGCTTCCGTTCGGTAAAGTGTTAGGATATGTATTATATAATAATGAAAATTTCAGGTTTCTTCAAAATTCCAATACAAGGTTAAAAGCGGAAAATATGTCGTTAAAATTGGCCGCGCAAAGACAAAATTTGCGCGATTTATTAGTGTGTGGTGAACTTACACCACCTAGATCAGATTCAAGCGAACCATCTTTATCTCCAGCACCAGCACCATTATCACCGCCATCTCCACCTTCCATAAAAGATGATCCAGATGTACTACAAAATGTTCATTCGACATCTGTTCTTACAAATCAAGGCATGAGGGATCACACTAGACTTACACTTTGTGGATTCATGCTTCTCTTCTTAGCATTTAACCCTTTAGGCCTTCTTATAAATAATGTTGGAAGATTCAATTCTGATTATATAAATACAAAATTGGACGGTCGTACAATTCTTAATTATCAAGGTATAATAATGTTTACCATTGTGATTATTATTATATTATAATAATTCCACTGTATATAACAATTAATACTTTTATTAATGTGTTTTAGATCAATCAGAGTTTGAAAACCCAGTTTGGAGTAATATCCTTTTGTGGCTAACAAATGCTATACTTTTAATTGGTGGACTCTGTAGATTATTACTTTATGGTGATCCAATACTGCCTTTCGACAGTAAAATATTTCTCGAACTTCATCGGTGGAGACGTCAAGCAGAATTTAATATATCGAAAAATGAATATAGTCAAGCATATCGGGATTTGCATCAGTGTTTGCAATACTTAGGCCGTCCGTATCCATCGTCACGTACAGAAGGTTGGCTAGCAACTATGTGGCAAATCATAAGACAAATTCTTCATAAGTTATGGATTGGCAAATTGATTTTGAATATTCATAAATGGTTTTCTGATAAAACTACACGACAACAAGCAGAAATATCAGCTATGGAAATAGCTACTATTTATCAGCATATGCTATGTTTACGTTTGTCAGAAGGATCGAAGAACGGAACATTGTATCTTGCTCTTTCTGCGGTAAATTATGCAGAAGCGACTGGTGAAACCATACCAAAATCGCTATTAGCCGAAGTATACATTAACGTTGCATTATGCTTCAAACAATCTCTTTTCCCATTTATTCATAAATATTATTTGGGGAAAGCACGCACGTTACTATCATCATGTGCCGTTCCCCCAAAATTAAAATGGATAATGAGCGATGAAGGTGCTAAATTCTTAGCATTTCAAAAGTGGCAATATGGAGATCAATCAGATAATGAGTTTACATCTCAAAGTAGCAAAGCTGATCCTCTATCATATGCATCACGAGCATATAGAGAATATTTAATCGGACATTGTTTACGTACTTTAAGCGGTACCGCAGGAGATGCTCATTTATCTTTAATATTAGAACATGGACAAACTATCATGGCTTCTGCTGGAGTAAATGCTGGATTTTTATGTACTGACAAAGTTACAGTTACACGTATGTTTTAAATCGAAATAGAATTTGTTTAATAAATTCATTGCAATGTGAAATAAATTTTATTTGATAAATGAAGAAATAAAAATTAAGGGAACTAATATTTTATTCCTATAACATTTTAGATTGCGAAGATGAAATTGGATTATGGTGGGGCGCAGTTATGTACGTAGCAGCATGTTGGAGATTGAAAGAAGATGATTCACAAGCATGGAGTATTGTTGAGAGCAAATTTCCTTATGAAAAAAATTATCAACTTTGCAATAATAATAATAGCATTAGTCCATTGCCGTATATTGTTTTGAATGCTTTGCAAGCAGCAAAAGCTACTACTAAGTCGGCTTCTATGCGTTTTATTGATCAAGCAGGAATATTACTTGAACAGTGTTTGGTTTACTATCATTGTAAACCACAGTCATCTCAAAATGTTTTGGTAAGATATTTAATATATAATATTTAATAATAATATATTAGATTTTATAATGGCAATTAAGTATTGAACAAAATTTTTTAATAAAATTGATACTTTTGTTTATATGAATAAAAAGGCTATGCATAATAAAGTTGTCAAGTATATAATATACCACATGGTTTGAAATTGAAAATAAAAAATTTAATTTTCGACAGTTTTTGAAACTTGTAATTAAAAAAAAAATCTTATTTATAATTCCTTGAAAACAAACATATTTATCATTTTTTAAAATAATATTAAGGCAGATGTTTAAGTGATAATGTAATAATAAATTATATGCATCTTTTCACATCAAACATAAGATTTAGCTCGTGCGAAATTAAAAATATATAGCAATAATAGTTCTTACGCATACATTTATATAATTGCTTACCTGTTACAAGTGTGCATTGTAGTTGCATTGCATGAAATATAACTATGCAATACTTCTACAGTGCAACTCCTGTGGCAGGTTTCAGCACCATATAGTAATATACGTATAGACATTAAAATTGACTATTTATTCAGCCTTTTCTAAGCTACAGATTTTTTTTTTTAGCTTACCCAATTGTGGATTTGCGATTGGTTACTTGAGATGCGAACGACACTTTGGCAAGAATTAGACAATGATTTAGAAAGATCAACTACATGTATATCTCTTGGAGGTTTCCAGCGTGATTTAGCTTGTTTAAGGCAATTATGTCAGCATATTCCAGTAAATATACGTTTTTTACTTGTTTTAACAAAATTTATACTTCTATTCAATTGTTTTTTATAGCTGTTGTATATTTTTCAGTCTACATTAGCAAGAGTATTTCTTTATGAAGCTACAGCACGTATAATGGCAGAAGCAACACCAGTAAAAACTCAAATACTATTAGATCGTAGTTTGCATCATAGAAATTCACGTTCTTCAATTATCTGTGGGAAAGATCGTTCACAAGACCAATACAGTGGAGAAAGAGAACACGCAGTAGCTTTATGTTTAGCATGTCGACATTTACCTGCGTTATTATTAGCATCTCCTGGAGAACGAGCAGGTATGCTTGCAGAAGCTGCTAAAACTCTCGAAAGAGTCGGCGACAGAAAAAGACTTCAAGAATGTTATAAATTAATGCGACAATTGGGTCCTGCAATTTCTGCTAACTAATATATTAAAATAAAAATGTATCCGCGTATTTAATTGATATTATTTCATACTGTGTAAGGTTTTTGTACATATACTTTAATGAAACCTCCAGCAAAGGAAATGTTTTATTCCTAAGTAGGAATATGTAATCAAGAGATTTTTAATTTAAACGCGTTTAATCATACACATACATATGTAATGTATATGCAATGATAGCACTTAACACTTAAATGATATATTTGAATATTCCTAAAGTATAAAATCTTTATTATAATTTAAAAAAAGGATTATTTCAATTACATATATTTTTTTTCGTAGCATTTTAGTTGCAGAGTAATTATTAAATTAAATTAGTATTTAATAACTAAAGCTATACAGTGCCTTAAATATGCAAACTGAAGTATATAAAAAATTCATTGATCAGTTTCAAAAAGTTTTGATTAAAGCGGTTCGTAAAAATCGTTAAAAGCACATATTCATAGAAAAAGGGATGAATTCACAATATAAAAAAATAAGTATTGTTATATGTAATTGTATCTGTTTTATTAAAAATAATTACTTCAACTATGTTTTACGAATATAAACATAATTTGTATATAACTATTCTACCAAAGAAATCTGTACTTTCATTAAATACAAATTTAAAAGTTTTTGCTTTTATTGGTTTTTTTAAATGAAAAGATTGCATAGCATTTGTATCTTCTGGATAAAATGATTCACAAAAATTAGTTTCTTTATTGCCAACTTCTAAATGACAATCTTTGCCGACAAATCCACCTTGAAATTCAATTTTAAATAAACTTACTTCATATTCTTGTTCAAAGTTTATAATTATCCATTGTGGGATACCCTATAATATAAATTTGATAATTAATAAACAATTAGTTAGCTAAATCGTTTGATACATTTTGAGTACATTTCTTTAAAAAAAAAAGAAAAAACTGTTTTATTATTTCTTTACCAAACTATATTGATAAAAAATATATATATATAATGTATTACTGTAATTATTTAAAGACAAATTAATTTTTAGCAATATAAATATTTTCTTACCGCATCGGAATTCCAACATGTTTCAGGGCAATTATCAAACATGTAATTTTTCCCATAGGATTTATGATTTTTATTCAAAACTGAACTGACCCTAATTAAGCATTAATATAATAATTTTAAATTTATGTAGCATTAAATAATGTGTGCATATATATATATATATATATATATATATATATATATATATATATATAATATTCAGTTTTAAATAATAACTTACCGACATTCGAACTTGTACTGTTCTAACAAACAAGTCATAATAAAATAAAAACAATTTAACTGAACTTATAACTTAACCTTATCTATTACTCGCACTTCGTCATTTTCTTTCTTTGTTTGCCTTATTATTTATAATATGAAAATATTATCGTTACACTATAAAAATTGCTTTAATATATTAAGTTTCTTGTAACTCATTCAATCGTTGTATATTCTAAAATTATATATACGTTCATTTATATGAAGTAGCGACATCACATGTCATAAGAAAGTGTTCGTGAAAATACATATATACATATGTACTTTATAAAATACTTTACGTTAACATTTAATATAATGCATTTTTTTCCTAAACAACATTTTCATACTATAACAATTTTAATCTTTAAATTTATTCAATTACAATAGTTGAAGGCAATCAATTTTCCCCACTATATTTTGAAATTAAATTTTAGTTTTATAATTCATTGTGGATGAATTTAGATTATCGAAAATGAAAGAAAAGTAACAATTAAACATATAAAAATCTTTATTACTTTATAAACAAATTGTTTTAGAATGTTATATAAAAATAGAATGGGAGAAACTTACATTGTATATATTTATTTGTTTTAATAAATATTAATAAAACGTCAATCAAAGAATCATTGTATAATTTTCACTGATTTTTAATTTTCTTAACAAATAAACGAATAACTATAATAATAACAGCTACAGGTATAGATATATAATTAATTGATATACTATGTCCATGTTGATAAACTTTTTAATGTCTTACCCTTATTTATTAATTTATTTACATTAAATGTTCCTAAATGCATTTAAAAATGTTTATAATTTATTTACACCAGAATTACGCTTTAATTGAATGTCCAGATTGATATTTTTCCATGGCTTTATCTATAATTTTATTAAGTTTACGATTTTGCCAATCAAGAGAAATGTCATCAAGATGATTATCAAAATCGATGAGATTCCTGTACTGTTCTGCTTTCAGTAGAAAATACAACACATCTGTATGTTTTACCACACTGTAAAAAGAAAAAATTACTCTATGTATATTAAAACAAATTCAAATACTTAAAAAATATATTAAATATAACAAGTTAATTACTCTGTTAAGTCTTTGAGTTTCCACTTGCCATCTACAAATTGTGAAACTCTCAAAGGATTTGAACTCATACCAAGTGTTATTTCTTTATTGTCCACCTAGTAATGATAACAGAAAATAGAAAAGTTCTTGAAAATGTTTTATTTTATATAGTACTTACTACAACAAGTAGAGCATTGCCAGAATTTTCTGCTATTTTGTCTGCTATTCTATGAGCAGGTTTGTCTGTACTATATTGAAAAAAAATAATTTTGATAAGCAAATAATTTTCACTGAGGTAAATGATAAATTACTTAAAAACTTTGAATATTTAATTACCTTAAATCATTTATATTTTCATTTGCAAGGTAATATCCTGCAAGTATCAATCCTTTGTTACTAGCATACTGATCAACCTGAAAATATTTATATTTGTATTTGTATTAAAACTGATTAAACGAAACTGAAAAACTGATTAAATACAATTTTGTTTAAATAAGTTCCTGTTGTATAATTCTATATTAAATAAACTTGCAAAACTCATTATCATTATGTGAAATGATGTAAATAAACGTGCAATAAGTTTGTAAAAGATCTTTATTGCAAATGTTTACAAGTTGAAAATTGTAAATATAAAAATAAACAAATTTTACAAGTGTTTCGTTAAATTTCATATTTCACGATTTGAATTTATTGAATATTTCATATCTATATAATTTATTAGTATCAAATATTCTGAAAAACTTATCTTACATTAAGTGAATAAAGTGGATAGTATTCGGGATTTAAATATTTACCATGGCCAAAGCAACTTCTGCCATTGGCGAGACATGAAGGCAGATATGAAACAGTGGAATTGCATCCTCAATACGTAATTCAACAGATTTACCATCATTTTTATTCTTTTGTTTGGCTAACAACAAGCCGTTTATTGCACAATGAGGATACTTAGCTGCGTGTAAGAGAATTTTACAATACGCTCGACCAGAAAACGAAATATCTGCCATTTTGACGTAAATAAACTCTCGAATTCTACCGCACTAACACAAACACGTGACAGCGATTCTATGTAAAGCGACGGATAAGCGCCATGCGCGGAAATCCTGTTTTTCATCAAAGCAATTACTGTGTTTATTTTATGTCAATAAATTGATAATAGGCATACCGATATTTTATTTATTCATATTATGTTTATTATTCTTCACAATGCGAGTTTTTCAGTTATATGTTTACAACTATAAACATATATTTTTTAATTATACTTTTTATCTATTAAGCTAAGTGTTCATTTGAAACTCACATAAGTTATTTTCAAGTATGTATCTAGTTCAGAGCAATTTTGAGAATTTTTTTCTCTCACAAGGGAATATATCGAATTGACACACGCCGATTTTGATAAAACTTACATGAGATATAATTCTCGGGAAAATATTTAATACCTCTTTTCTTTTTTTTACCGGCAATCATCCGCATTGAAAGTCTTCAATTTGAGAAAAAAACTTTCAGAAAGTATTGAAAGTAGACTATTTCAAAGGGAATGGAAATCAGATTTAGAATATTTTTCTAATACAATTTATATAAACCCGGTTTTTTTGTTTGCAGCACCACATCTATGTAGGAATTTATGTAAAAATTTGCGCGTAGTTCCTAGTTCTGCGTAACTATACTCAAAGCAGTAGTTGCAATTTCTGTCCAGCCACCAGGTGGCAGTTGTAGTACCATATGTATACAGGGTGTCCCAGAACTAGTGTAACATCCGGAAATGGGGGGTAGCTGAGGTGATTCTGAACAACCTTTTCCTTTACCAAAATGTTGTTTGAAGCTTCGTTTTTGAGTTATTAACGAAAAACACTGACCAATCACAGCGCCCAGAGACCGCGGGCTCAACCACGTATGCACGGCTTTTATACACGGGCGCTCGGTCGGGCTCCCGGCACACGTTCTGGCACAGCATAGGTTCGCGGAAAATGTTGTCATTTTAAATTAAGAATAATGTGAAATTATTCGTTATTCATGAATTACAAATAAATTAGTAAGTCGTTTAATAACTGCGTTCGATACTTTTATTCGTTATCCGAAAGAAATAAAACGTTTTATTATTTATGAAAAAATGTTCTTTTTTAACACTTTGACGTCT
Organism: Anthophora plumipes; assembly: GCA_951804975.1. Taxonomy (NCBI): domain Eukaryota; kingdom Metazoa; phylum Arthropoda; class Insecta; order Hymenoptera; family Apidae; genus Anthophora; species Anthophora plumipes. The sequence goes on along the minus strand of OX638116.1, from coordinate 12,094,138 downwards.
GCACGTGTGATAGAAAATCTTTCGTCTGCCACCGGTATGTCTCGCGTACATTCTACTATCTGTTACCAGTCTTTTTCGCACGATCGTTCATATTGTAATTACAATGTACCGTATCAAGGCATGAAAATTTTAATAATTCTTACTTGATACTGTCACCCGATTTACACGAAATTTCGAGGATCTGTATATTTTATTTTTATTTAAAAGCCGTGCATACGTGGTTGAGCCCGCGGTCTCTGGGCGCTGTGATTGGTCAGTGTTTTTCGTTAATAACTCGAAAACGAAGCTTCAAACAAGATTTTGGTAAAGGAAAAGGTTGTTCAGAATCACCTCAGCTACCCCCCATTTCCGGATGTTACACTAGTTCTGGGACACCCTGTATATTCCAACCATCCAATCAGCGGTAATATGAAGAAGAAAGGAAATCTTTCAATCTCCTGATAGTTGACAGTTTAACTGGAAGGCTACGTCAATGCTGTAAAGTCATAATTTTATTTCATTTCATCTCGATATGCTCGTCGTCGACTTTTGTCGCTGACTGTAGCCAATAGCGACAACGCATGTGGTAGTAGGAGAGGTGGAACAGAGTGAGAGCGTATGTAAACATTTTCACTCGTCAACCAGTTCCGGACGAACTGTACTTTAATAACTTCGGCACTGTCCAAGTCATTTCACTAAAGATTTTGATTTTTTAAATGAATCATTAAACAATTCCATATCCAAACTGTTCATATCTCCTAATGCTTTAGTAATATCTTCCAAATTTGCATTTGATGTTTCAGTATAATCAACCATCTACACGAAGTAAATAGAAGATAAACAGTTATATTAAACGGGTAATATTTTACGATAAATATTTACTATAACATATAATAAATATTTATAAATATTATTGTAATATTGCAATTGTTTGATTTATTTATAGAACTTGAAACATTAACACCTTCAAGAAAGTATGAACTAGTCACTTGATATCTTCTGTATTTGTTTTATGTTTCAACTAATTAAACTGCGAACTACTAAAAAATTCGTTTCTTAAAACTCTGTTATTTGAATTGTGTGCTATCACGTGAATCGTTTCCATGGAAATTGTGGAAGGACAACAAACGATGAATGAATAAGTATATAATTGATTATTCCTATATACTACCTTTCTATAATGTAACAATGTGTAACCTAAAACGAAACTGAAAATTTTATATATACATATATACACACACGTCTACGTACACTCTAAATTGTACACAATTTAATGTATATATAAAATAAAATGACTGTATTTGAAATCGATGTTAAATTATCGAAAAATTAAGCTTGTTTTAACAAGGAATTACACAAGCTAAGAAACATGACAATTTTTAAACAACATGAAAGATATATTTATTACGATATATTAACATATATTGTTGAACTTATATTTAAAAGACATTTTTTCATAATATTAAGTAAAATAGTTTTATGCCAATACGATCATTTATTTAATAGAATTACAATCTACTCTCAGTTTTCCATACGCATGCTCATTAAGGTACATCGAAAAATAGTGGGGAAACGGTAAAGGATAGTGGGGGAACTTATGGAAAGAGAAGTTTTTTGGTACCGGATATATGACTCCCATGTTCACCCTAATCGATAATACGTTGGTAACTGTTGATATCGTACGAATGTTTGTATTTAACAACCACTCTTTCTGATTTTTCATTCTCAATAAATTTAAATCCCCATATTGCGCAAAATTGCAATGCAGAGTGTTATTAATTCTGTAAAAGGTACTGCGCTTGGTGTTGCCGAATACTTAACCCCTGTACTGAAGGTATGGTTTTACGTAAATACAATATCATTAAAATACATATTTTACAAAATAATAAATAAATAACATATATTAAAAAATCATGCACAATTCTATGTAACAAACACATCACTCTTATGTACTCTTTAATTACTTGTTAATGGACACTGCTATATGTTTATCATTGTAATTTGTGATCCTCATAACAAAATTTTAGAATGATAGATTTTATAACGAAATTATATTATTTACTCCTTTGTTATAACTATAAAATTGTGACTTAAATGTGTATATGTAAGAATGTTGTTTTCAGTATAAGAATAATGTACAAATAATTGATTGTTTATGATATTGTTGAAGTATTATACTGTATGTCATAATTTACAAGTTTTCTGTATACTTGGAGTGTTACATCAAAATAAAATGCCTTTATAAAACTAACTTTCTTTGTTGTATATAGGCCTTTTTTTTGTAGTATTTTCATAATAATTTATTATCTAGTGTTTGACACCTAATTGTATGTTTTTATTTTATATCTTGAGTATTACTTAAAATACTTATATTCTTAATTTAGTTATTAAAAATGTTTTTACTTTTTGTATATTATTCATTTATTTTTCATTTATTTTTATTTACGAAGTCTTAAATTTGTATATAAGATTTCATATATTATTATCTCACTTATTATGCTATAGGTGTAGAACCATATTAATTAACTTATACTAATTTTTATATTAGACATTTGTAATTGAAATACTTTTAATAAAAAATATAACAATATTTTTGCATATCAAATGTAATTTATAATATTAAAGGAAAGTAAATTTCGAGAAACTGGAGTATTAACACCAGAGGAGTTTGTGGCAGCAGGTGACCATCTGGTACATCATTGTCCAACATGGCAATGGGCAACTGGTGATGAGGATAGAGTAAAATCATATCTTCCCAAAAACAAACAATTTTTACTGACACGTAATGTACCATGTACTCGTAGATGCAAACAGGTACTAAAGGTATAAAACCCTTCAATTATACATAGTTTCTAATATGAAATTTTATTGTAGATTGAATATATTAAAGAACAAGAGTGTATCATAGAAGCTGATGATCCAGAAGGTGGTTGGGTAGATACACATCATTATGACACTAGTCTTGGTGGAATTGAAGAGGGAGTAACAGAAATGGCATTGGAGGAAACACAACTTTCACAGTCAATTAGTACAGAGGAAAATAATGGAGATGATAATGATGACGACGACGATAATGAAGATGCTGCAGATATGGAAGCTTTTGAAGTCAGTGGAATGTTAGATGAACAAGATAAGGTATTTTTCACATATTATTTATGCAATAAATTTGAACAATAATTACCCATAAACATTAGATGTTGTAATCTATATGTATATACACTGTTTGAACTATTATATATGATTCTTAAAATAATACTAAAATTTAACGTTACTTAAATAGTATGCAGCAAAAACTACAAAAAAACCAGCCAAGGAAAAGTGGGAATCATTTTCTGAAGGAGAAATTATTCATACGCGTACATATGACTTATATATTACATATGATAAATATTATCAAACACCTCGATTATGGCTTTCAGGGTATGATGAGGTTTGTTTCTCTCATTTAATATATTTTTCTATCATTATTCGCTTTTTCTTTACTTCAGTTAGCCAACTATTTCATCTTCTCATTTACTTTGTGGTTTACTATTGTGTTCTCTTTTTATTACATTTATAATGATTTCTTATTTTAATATTGTTTTTCTTATAAAAGAATCGTAAGCCTTTGACAGTAGAAGAAATGTATGAGGATGTTAGTCAGGATCATGCCAAAAAGACTGTTACAATGGAAGCCCATCCTCATATACCTGGACCATTAATGGCTTCAGTTCATCCATGCAGGTAACTTTATGTGAATGAGCTATTATCTAGGTTAACATTTTTGTTAATATATAAAATTTTCAATTGAAATAAAATTGCAGACATGCTGAAGTAATGAAGAAAATTATCGAAACTGTAATGGAAGGTGGTCGTGAGCTTGGAGTACATATGTATTTGATAATATTCCTCAAATTTGTGCAATCTGTAATTCCTACAATTGAATATGATTACACACAAAACTTTATGCTGAGTGCTTCTGGTTAAGAACTTTATAAATCTTCATTGTACCTTAAGAATGAACGTGTTTTTAGTTTATAAGCTTATAATAAGTAACGGAACTAAGAGGATTGTCAAGTATATAACGTAATAAATACATTTCAGTTCAGAAAACTATACATATATATGTACATATGTGTACCTCTGAAAGATATTTGAATATACAAATTGTATTTAGCTGATTTTAGTTCACCGAATTAGTTCTTATAATTTCGCCATAACTTTTTTATTTTGTTACTTTATATGTCTTGCAAAAAAGCAAAAAAGTAATTAATATATTCTGAAAAAAGTTATAAATGTAAAATATTTTAAATTATTGAAATAGCTGTAATAAAATTATAAATTTTATACAATTTTTATGTAATTTATATCCTATGTTCTAGAATACCGAGCGTTTAAAAAAATTAGAGTTTTATTATGTCCCCTACAATTTAGGGTGGCGAGTTTAAAAATTGTGTGCAATCCAACCATTAAAGGTAGTAAAGTTGATTATTTTCTAAGTTTTCCAGGAAGAAAAAGTGGAAATCTTTTCGAAAGGCTTCAACCTTTTTCTCATCTCAAGTTTGTAGCGTATCATTGGCTAGCCTGCTTTTATTAATCTTATTACATGATATATATAATAACCTAATATTAACTTTAATACTTTCTTCTATTATTGGTGAATTCAATTCATCCATAAACTTTCGGTGTGTGTTTATCCATCTCTCCTTTAATGAGGAGGAGAGGCTCGAACGCTCTACCTTATTGTAACTCTATATAATAGTTTTATACTTGTGTGTGAAGTAGTAAGTGATATTACTCGCTGTATTTACAGTTTAGTACTTATGGCATGGAATACTAAAGTTTCGCTGGGTTTTGCCGCATGTGTACATCGCTGTTATGTAGTGGGCTGGTCATTGACATGCCTACAAACCTGAGATAAAAAACAAGGTCGAGGCCTTTCGAAAAGGTTTCCACCTTTTGCTCCTAAAGAAGTTAATAAATAGCTGACTTTATCACCTTCGATCGTTGTATTATACATAATTTTTAAACTCACCGCTTTAAATTGTAGAGGGCAGAATTAAGGCTCTAACTTTTTTAAACGGTCAGTATTCAGAACGTAAAACACGAAGTCCTATAAGGTGGTTGGTCTATCCTATACCTTGTTTGTGCCTATAGAGCCTATACTATTTGTCCGCAACGAGTTCGCTAGTGGGATGATATGCTCTCACTTTATTCCACCTCTCCTGCTACCAAATGCGTTGCTGCTATTAGCTACAGCTAGCGACAAAGGTCGACGACGAGCACAGCGAGACACAGTGCAATAGAAGATTCCACAACACTGGCGCAGCCTCCCAGTTAATACTAAACCTACCAACAATAATGGACAGTTTAAGTGGAAGGCTACGTTAATGCTGTAAAGTCATTATTCTATTTCACTTCATTTTTATATGCTCGTCGTCGACTTTTGTCGCTGGCTGTAGCCAATAGCGACAACGCATGTGGTAGTAGGAGAGGTGGAACAGAGTGGCAGCGTTTGTAAACATTTTCACTCGCCAACCAGTTCCGGACGAACTGTACTTTAATAACTTCGATACTGTCCAAGTCATCTCACTAAAAATGTGTGTCCCTACCAATTAGCGCTGCTATATCATTTATTATGGCATGAGCTTAATTAACCTAAATCTAAGAGTGGCCTGTTAGTGGCATGTAATCATTACGTCCACCTGGTGGCGTTCCGATTTGATGTGCTGTGGTTGATAGTCCGCAACGAGTTGACGACTCAAAACATTAAGCTCTCATTCTGTTCCACCTCTCCTACTGTCACATGCGTTGCTGCTATTGGCTACAGTTAGCGACGAAGGTCGACTTTTCGGTTTATTTGTAGATTTATATTTTCATTTTGAAATAATTCAAAATGGAAAATATTGAAAGGGCTATCAAGTTGTTAAGTGAAAAAAGGATTGTTTGTGAAGAACGGTTTGCAAAAGAAGAAAAAAAACAAATTACAGAATATAATAATCTAATGAATAAATTGCAAACTTTGAAAGGTTTTTGTTTCAAACGAATTTATTTTAAGAAATTTTAGTGTTAATATTTATTTATATTTAATTATGTTTATTGTAGATGAACGAAACGATTGTAAAGAAAACATTAGTAAGAATCTTCAACGTTTAACAACACATGAACATTCGATATATAAACTCATTCATAACTCAGAGAGTGTTCCAGGATTGCCAGTTTCTCATGATTATCATCGGTATGAATTCTTAAAAATATATTTTTGTAATATAATTTATTTGTGAAAAATATTCTTTTAGGCAAGCAATAATGTTTTTATCCGAAGGAATTGATTTCATAAATAACTTAGAAAATGTGTATCAAAATTTTGATAACAGTGACAAAGACAGTGACAATACTTCTACAAATCTTGTTCGAAATATTGTAAGTTTCTATAATCCTAATTAAACAAAAAAGCAGATTTATGTTTATACTATCCTTTTCTTTATTTCCAGACTTCTTGTACAAATAGTATAGGAACTGAACTTCATAAAATAAAATCTCTAATTAGTGATGTAAAAACATTGCAAAATAATGCAGACATATTACAGGAATATTGTTTAGTTAATAATGGTAAGTTTAATTTTGCAATAATAAATATTGCTTAGTATTATAACATAGAATATTTGAAGCTGACTTTGTTATGATTTCTAAATGATTTAATTACAGTAACATTTATTTATTTACAGAAGAGGACATGGAAGTTGAATAGGTATAATTTAAATAAACGATTCATTTTATTATTGTTATATAAACTGATGTTTTAAAAAGTATATATAATTTAAATATTAATGTAAAATTTAAAATACATACCATTAAAACTGAAATTTTTGATAAATCGTAATACTTGAAACATTTGTAAAATATCAATTAAAAAATTTATATGTACTTGTTGATAGAATCGAACTCCTCGTTAAGATTTAATTTTAACATAATTAAATTTGGATCTACAATATTCTACAACAAATAATATTTTGAATAAATAATATTTCGATTAAATATAATCAATAATTTTTCATATATTTTCTTACCATCAGTTCTGTAGTGATTTCGGATTCTGTTTGCAGATCAGAGTTTATTAACATATTATTCTGACTATTATGTGAAACACTAATATCTCTTTCTGGTTTTTCAGCTTTGTAGGCCAATGAAATCATGCTGTTCCTTACAAATTTTAATTACAACACAATTGAAAATAACATATTACAATAATATATTTACAATTGAAAATAAAATATTCTCACAACCTACTTTGTAATATTATACTTTTCTGTAGCAGCTCTTTTTTCTCTTTCCATTAATGCTTGAATTTGTATTTGTAATTGATTAAATTTCTCTTTATTTTGATTATCTAAATGTTTCGCATTTCGTAAAGCTTTTTTTGCTTCTTCTTTTTTAGTTAAGGCAGACTAAAAATGTTTAAATAATCACTTCGTTTAAACATCAATAAGTGGATTGTTTTAATTTAAACATTGTAGTTAAGTGTTCTTAAATATTACCTGTGTTAGGTTTTCGAGTTCTTTGGCACGTAAAATAAGTACATTTTCTTTGTCTTGCAGAATTTGTTTATAAATATTAAGTTCATTCATCTTTTCTCGCCATTTTAGTTTTTCCCGATTGGCAGAAACAGTTGCCTCTTGTGCCGTTTTAATAGCAGCCTCCAACTATAATAACGAGTAATTAAAATTGAATAATAACTAAAAATATGAATTTTTATTTTTTTTAAAGAATTATACTTTATTTCTTTATTGTAAAAGTTATAAATGTAATTATGCATAAATTTTTATACCTCTACTTTCGCAATTTCACCACTATTACTTTTTAATTTACTTAAAACTTCTAATTGTGATTTTTCTGCTGCTATTGTTTTTTTTTCTTCTAGACATAACTTTAGCTGTTTTTCTTGTTCTTTCATCCAAGATTCCTTTAATGACTACCATCATAATATGTATAGAATAGGAAAAGTTATTTCTGAATATAACTAATGATTTAAATATGTTTCATTTAGTTATACCTGCATGTAATCCCTTTCCCATTTCATTTTTTCTTCAAATAATTCTTTCTCTCGTAAGAGATTTGCTACCTTTTTCTCAAGTGTTTTGTGTGCTTCATTGCACAATTCATTTTGTTTTTGAAGCTCAGTTATAAGTTGTGTAAGACGAATATCTAATTTCTCGGTTGTTTCTACGAATCTATTACGATGTTCTTCCAAGACACTGTTTTGATGTTTTAATTCAGATCTCTGTGCTATTAACATTATAAAATATAGTAACAATAATTTTAATCAATTTTTTTCAAAAACATCTAAACAAAGACAAATAAAACCTTTCCTATTGTTATATTCTTATTTAGCTTTTAAATTTTGTACAACAAAGTATTGTAATGTGAAATACTTTTATCATATTACCGTAAGTTACAGTAAATTAAAGAGTATATTGAGAGTATATGAATTAAAAAATATATATTCCAAAATTTATAATGTATTATTTGCTAAACATACCTTCTACAATATCTTCGTGTATTTTTAAAGTATTTTCTTGAAATATCTTTATTTCATTATGTTTAATTTCTAATTGCTCTTTATTGTCTACTAGATTTTCCATTATATAATTGGCTTTTTGTAAAACATTATCTATTTCAGTCTTTCGATTTGTCATAGTTTGTACCATGTAATCCTCTGTTTGCTTAGCTTTAGATATATTCTCTATTACATTAGAATATTCCTTTTGTAAAAGTTTCACATTGTCAGAATGTAATTTACAAAACTCTTCTATATGTTGAATGTGTTCATTCTAAGTAAGAAAATTTAGATCGTCAAATTTCGTTCATATTTTAATAATTTTATAAAATGTACATGGAATGAATTTTAAAAAATTAGAAATAATATACAATTTTTTTTATACGTATTTAAAAAAATTTAACCTTTAGATTATGAATGTCTTCTTTGTACTGCTTTTCTATTTGTAATTTCTCATCTTTCAATTTTTCCAATTTTGTTATATAATCTGTTTCTAAATACTCTAACTCTTGTTTAACTTTTTCCTCCAATTTTCTTATTACCTCTTTTAAAAATGAGATTTGCCTTCTAAAAATTAAATTATGTATCATTTAGGTATTTTACTTCATTTTAAAAATATGATAAAATATGTTTAATACACATACTCATAGAATTCTGCTTGAAATGTTATTTCACCAATGTGTTTTTCATTTGTTACAGATAATTTACTTTCTAATTCTGCTTTTTCTACTCGTAATTTTTGTATTACGCTTTCCATTTCTTCTTTTTCATTTGTAAACTCTTTCTCTTTTTCATTAGAGTCCGATTTATAATTTGTATAAATAGATTTAGTATTTGATACTGAAATGGGCTGTGTCATTAAGGCCTTGTAAAAGAGAAGAAATGTTTTAAATTCCATTTAATATACTTTTAGATACTTTAAATATCTAATACCACATTTAAAAAATCTTACATGAATATACTGATTAATGCGTTCTTGTTGCAAATTTATTTGTTTCTCTAGTAAAGATTGTCTTTCAAGCTGTAATTTTAAGAGAGCATTAAATTGTTCTTCTTGGTTGCAAAGCATAGAATTTTGGACACATGAAGCTGTTCCTAATTGTTTATTTTGTTGAGAAAGTATTGTTGCTGTTTTTAATTCATGTTCTTGTTGTTGCATATTCATAAGCGCATTTTGTTGATTTAATTGTGTACCAAGCAATAGAGAGAAATGTTCTGGAAAAATAGATGCAGCTTCTGAATAATTTGCATTAAGTGCTTTTGAATCTATTGCACTATTATTCATGACATCATGAATCTCAGTATTTTGTTTAGAAGTAGGTACTTTGTCAATTTTTGTAGCTTCTTCATTCTTTGCTTCTGACATTTTATCCTCTAATATTTTTGAACCACCTAACCATTCTGGCAAATTTTTTTCTGTTTTAACATTTTGCGCAACAGATTCTTTGGTTGATACACTTTCGTTAGTTAGCTATAAATTAAAAAGGTACTACTATTATTGCAAAATACCATTATTATCATTAGTAATATGAACTAATGTTTGAGTTTGAACATATTGTAGTTCTTTTGTTGTATTACCTGAAGTATTTTTTTTATACTATGTATACCAATGTGTGCTAAAGGAAGTAATTAATTATGTATTTTATGTTATGAATAATGAAATATAATTACCAATTCAAGATTTTGGTCAGGCAATAAATCAGCAGATAGTAAACCAAGGGGGTCATTTAAAATTTTTGTATTTCTTCTACCTCTGCGAGCTTCTGTTGCAACAGGTTTGATCAATATATCAGTGGGATCAGATTTTGATTCTTGTACAATGTTTGTAGATTGTATTTTATTTTCCAATTCCACTTTCTTAATATTTCTAGGAATGATGGAATTCATAGTATTGGATAAATAAGATTTATTCTCAAATAAGGTTTCTCGCAAGGACGATCTCCTTGATTTATTATCTAACATGTCTGATTTATCAATTAAACTTCCTAAAATGTCCTCTTCATTCTTAGATACATTTTTCAATTTTTGTATATTTTTCTCTTTCAATAATTCAGTTTGTGATGTAATAAAATTACTTTTGGAACTTGAATGACTATTTGATTTTTGTGAAAACAACTGATTAACTTCCCCTTGCTCAAAATTAAACTTTGGCTCTGTCTCATTACTTGATTTAATACTTGTTGTGGATGTAATTGGACTTTTAATCTTGAAAAGATCTTCCATCAGACTACTTTTGCTACCAGATGTGAATAGATTCTTCTTTTCTTTTAAGGAAGCTTCCTCATCAGATAAGCCAGTTAATAATTCATCTTCATTAGAATCTAAACATCGATAATATTTTTAAATAATTACTTGTAAAGAATGATTGGAAAATGAAAGTAATTTTTATAGTTAAAAAGATATGTTAATGCAATAATAAAATACCCTTATATAATTGTTTAATTTGAAAGTATAAAAATGTTTTAAACTTTTTATCATTAAATATGTCATAATTAAATACAAATCACCAGCTTATGTTGTATTTGCATTTTTAATGTATAAACCACCTTTAAATATAACTTTCTTTTTAATTTCTCCGTCCGATTGTATATTAGAATCATTGAAAATACTTGTAGATTTTGATTTTTTAAATGAATCATTAAACAATTCCATATCCAAACTGTTCATATCTCCTAATGCTTTAGTAATATCTTCCAAATTTGCATTTGATGTTTCAGTATAATCAACCATCTACACGAAGTAAATAGAAGATAAGTAGTTATATTAAACGGGTAATATTTTACGCAAAATATTTACTATGACATATAATAAATATTTATAAATATTAATATAATATTGCAATTGTTTGATTTATTTATAGAACTTGAAATATTAACACCTTCAAGAAAGTATGAACTAGTCACTTGATATCTTCTGTATTTGTTTTATGTTTCAACTAATTAAACTGCGAACTACTAAAAAATTCGTTTCTTAAAACTCTGTTATTTGAATTGTGTGCTATCACGTGAATCGTTTCCATGGAAATTGTGGAAGGACAACAAACGATGAATGAATAAGTATATAATTGATTATTCCTATATACTACCTTTCTATAATGTAACAATGTGTAACCTAAAACGAAACTGAAAATTTTATATATACATATATACACACACGTCTACGTACACTCTAAATTGTACACAATTTAATGTATATATAAAATAAAATGACTGTATTTGAAATCGATGTTAAATTATCGAAAAATTAAGCTTGTTTTAACAAGGAATTACACAAGCTAAGAAACATGACAATTTTTAAACAACATGAAAGATATATTTATTACGATATATTAACATATATTGTTGAACTTATATTTAAAAGACATTTTTTCATAATATTAAGTAAAATAGTTTTATGCCAATACGATCATTTATTTAATAGAATTACAATCTACTCTCAGTTTTCCATACGCATGCTCATTAAGGTACATCGAAAAATAGTGGGGAAACGGTAAAGGATAGTGGGGGAACTTATGGAAAGAGAAGTTTTTTGGTACCGGATATATGACTCCCATGTTCACCCTAATCGATAATACGTTGGTAACTGTTGATATCGTACGAATGTTTGTATTTAACAACCACTCTTTCTGATTTTTCATTCTCAATAAATTTAAATCCCCATATTGCGCAAAATTGCAATGCAGAGTGTTATTAATTCTGTAAAAGGTACTGCGCTTGGTGTTGCCGAATACTTAACCCCTGTACTGAAGGTATGGTTTTACGTAAATACAATATCATTAAAATACATATCTTACAAAATAATAAATAAATAACATATATTAAAAAATCATGCACAATTCTATGTAACAAACACATCACTCTTATGTACTCTTTAATTACTTGTTAATGGACACTGCTATATGTTTATCATTGTAATTTGTGATCCTCATAACAAAATTTTAGAATGATAGATTTTATAACGAAATTATATTATTTACTCCTTTGTTATAACTATAAAATTGTGACTTAAATGTGTATATGTAAGAATGTTGTTTTCAGTATAAGAATAATGTACAAATAATTGATTGTTTATGATATTGTTGAAGTATTATACTGTATGTCATAATTTACAAGTTTTCTGTATACTTGGAGTGTTACATCAAAATAAAATGCCTTTATAAAACTAACTTTCTTTGTTGTATATAGGCCTTTTTTTTGTAGTATTTTCATAATAATTTATTATCTAGTGTTTGACACCTAATTGTATGTTTTTATTTTATATCTTGAGTATTACTTAAAATACTTATATTCTTAATTTAGTTATTAAAAATGTTTTTACTTTTTGTATATTATTCATTTATTTTTCATTTATTTTTATTTACGAAGTCTTAAATTTGTATATAAGATTTCATATATTATTATCTCACTTATTATGCTATAGGTGTAGAACCATATTAATTAACTTATACTAATTTTTATATTAGACATTTGTAATTGAAATACTTTTAACAAAAAATATAACAATATTTTTGCATATCAAATGTAATTTATAATATTAAAGGAAAGTAAATTTCGAGAAACTGGAGTATTAACACCAGAGGAGTTTGTGGCAGCAGGTGACCATCTGATACATCATTGTCCAACATGGCAATGGGCAACTGGTGATGAGGATAGAGTAAAATCATATCTTCCCAAAAACAAACAATTTTTACTGACACGTAATGTACCATGTACTCGTAGATGCAAACAGGTACTAAAGGTATAAAACCCTTCAATTATACATAGTTTCTAATATGAAATTTTATTGTAGATTGAATATATTAAAGAACAAGAGTGTATCATAGAAGCTGATGATCCAGAAGGTGGTTGGGTAGATACACATCATTATGACACTAGTCTTGGTGGAATTGAAGAGGGAGTAACAGAAATGGCATTAGAGGAAACACAACTTTCACAGTCAATTAGTACAGAGGAAAATAATGGAGATGATAATGGTGACGACAACGATAATGAAGATGCTGCAGATATGGAAGCTTTTGAAGTCAGTGGAATGTTAGATAAACAAGATAAGGTATTTTTCACATATTATTTATGCAATAAATTTGAACAATAATTACCCATAAACATTAGATGTTGTAATCTATATGTATATACACTGCTTGAACTATTATATTTGATTCTTAAAATAATACTAAAATTTAACGTTACTTAAATAGTATGCAGCAAAAACTACAAAAAAACCAGCCAAGGAAAAGTGGGAATCATTTTCTGAAGGAGAAATTATTCATACGCGTACATATGACTTATATATTACATATGATAAATATTATCAAACACCTCGATTATGGCTTTCAGGGTATGATGAGGTTTGTTTCTCTCATTTAATATATTTTTCTATCATTATTCGCTTTTTCTTTACTTCAGTTAGCCAACTATTTCATCTTCTCATTTACTTTGTGGTTTACTATTGTGTTCTCCTTTTATTACATTTATAATGATTTCTTATTTTAATATCGTTTTTCTTATAAAAGAATCGTAAGCCTTTGACAGTAGAAGAAATGTATGAGGATGTTAGTCAGGATCATGCCAAAAAGACTGTTACAATGGAAGCCCATCCTCATATACCTGGACCATTAATGGCTTCAGTTCATCCATGCAGGTAACTTTATGTGAATGAGCTATTATCTAGGTTAACATTTTTGTTAATATATAAAATTTTCAATTGAAATAAAATTGCAGACATGCTGAAGTAATGAAGAAAATTATCGAAACTGTAATGGAAGGTGGTCGTGAGCTTGGAGTACATATGTATTTGATAATATTCCTCAAATTTGTGCAATCTGTAATTCCTACAATTGAATATGATTACACACAAAACTTTATGCTGAGTGCTTCTGGTTAAGAACTTTATAAATCTTCATTGTACCTTAAGAATGAACGTGATTTTAGTTTATAAGCTTATAATAAGTAACGGAACTAAGAGGATTGTCAAGTATATAACGTAATAAATACATTTCAGTTCAGAAAACTATACATATATATGTACATATGTGTGCCTCTGAAAAATATTTGAATATACAAATTGTATTTAGCTGATTTTAGTTCACCGAATTAGTTCTTATAATTTCGCCATAACTTTTTTATTTTGTTACTTTATGTCTTGCAAAAAAGTAATTAATATATTCTGAAAAAAGTTATAAATGTAAAATATTTTAAATTATTGAAATAGCTGTAATAAAATTATAAATTTTATACAATTTTTATGTAATTTATATCCTATGTTCTAGAATACCGAGCGTTTAAAAAAATCAGAGCTTCTATTATGTCCCCTACAATTTAGGGTGGCGAGTTTAAAAATTGTGTGCAATCCAACCATTAAAGGTAGTAAAGTTGATTATTTTCTAAGTTTTCCAGGAAGAAAAAGTGGAAATCTTTTCGAAAAGCTTCAACCTTTTTCTCATCTCAAGTTTGTAGCGTATCATTGGCCAGCCTGCTTTTATTAATCTTATTACATGATACATATAATATCCTAGTATTAACTTTAATACTTTCTTCTATTATTGGTGAATTCAATTCATCCATAAACTTTCGGTGTGTGTTTATCCATCTCTCCTTTAATGAGGAGGAGAGGCTCGAACGCTCTACCTTATTGTAACTCTATATAATAGTTTTATACTTGTGTGTGAAGTAGTAAGTGATATTACTCGCTGTATTTACAGTTTAGTACTTATGGCATGGAATACTAAAGTTTCGCTGGGTTTTGCCGCATGTGTACATCGCTGTTATGTAGTGGGCTGGTCATTGACATACCTACAAACCTGAGATAAAAAACAAGGTCGAGGCCTTTCGAAAAGGTTTCCACCTTTTGCTCCTAAAGAAGTTAATAAATAGCTGACTTTATCACCTTCGATCGTTGTATTATACATAATTTTTAAACTCACCGCTTTAAATTGTAGAGGGCAGAATTAAGGCTCTAACTTTTTTAAACGGTCAGTATTCAGAACGTAAAACACGAAGTCCTATAAGGTGGTTGGTCTATCCTATACCTTGTTTGTGCCTATAGAGTCTGTATGTATACATATATCTCGTGTGCGCTATTGACATTTCTTATCGTTTTATGTTTCGTAGGTTAAGAAGAGTCTTTAGTGATAAAACTCCAATTAATTTGTAACTGAAAAGAATTTTAAGAAACAATGTCGACTTTATATGATCAGATAAAATTGCTTTACGAACAATCCTTATATTCAAATGTTATCTCACTTGTAAGTAATTTTAATAGATAATCGAAAATATTTTTCGATTAAAGTTTAATAACAATTAATAAAGTATGGAAATAAAATTATGTTATATTAATAAAAGATATAGTAATTTAATATATCTGGTAATTTATGTTGTTATTTGATTTGTATTTGACAAAAGATGAAATTTAATAATACTGTATAAATGTCTTCATATTACAGGCGAATTTGGTATTATCATTGAGTGAGCATAATTCAGACTTATTGCCAATACATGGGAAATTTCATATATACGTTTATTATGCAGATGCTCATTTTTACTTGGGAAAATACAAAAGAGCTGAAGCACTTTATAAGAAATCCTTACAATTTCGCAAGTGTTTATTAAAATCCAAAGGTGCTACAAAACCTTTAGAAGGTCAGAAAGATTTACCAACTGATGTTGATATAAAATTTCAAATTCACTTATGTTTAATAAAATTAAAGAATTCTCAGGAAGCACTTCAGGTGTTACAAAGTATTCCTGGTAAACAAAGAACTCCGAAGGTAGGTATAATGGAATTCTAATTTTAATGTTCAGTTACATCTGTAAATAAATTTTCTTTCTTTTAAGGTAAATATGGCACTAGCGAAAATGTTTCAAGAACAAGGAATGGAGCGCTCTGCAATTACTACTTATAAGGAAGTTCTAAGAGAATGTCCATTAGCTTTAGAAGCTGCAGAAGGCCTTCTTTCTCTTGGAGTAAAGGGGATTGAAGTAAATTCACTAATTGTGAGTTGTGCATCCAGTTTATCAAATTTAGATTGGTTGAACACTTGGATCAAAGCTCATGCACATATACATAATAGAGAATATACTCATGCAGTATCAACCTTAAGATCTTTGGATAATGTTAATCTATTAAGAGATAATTTTAATTTATTGACAACAATGGGAGAATGTTATTATTACGCAGGAGATGATAAGAATGCTTTATTATGTTTACGAAGAGCTAGAATTATAGAACCAGATGTTATGAAAGGGTAATCATATTTCTAAAAGTATATCATTTACCATTTTACCTTATAAAGTTATATTTCACAAAATTTCATAATTTAAATATTTAGATAAAATGGAACTTTTAAATTCTCATTCTGAAATAGGGTCGACGTTTATGCAGCAGTATTATATAAAACACATCATACTAAAGAACTTGAAAGACTGATCCCAATAATAACGGCAAGCAACGAATGTACCGGAGAAATATATGTTGCCATGGCGTACTCTCTTTATGCTGCTAGAAAACTTGGTAGAGCGAACACATTAACAGCACAAGCCTTAAACATAAATCCAAATGATATAGAAGCAACGATTCTTCGAGGAAATATTCTTATAGAACAGAAAAAGTACCAAGATGCATTGTTCTTTTTTAGACATGCGGTACAACTGAAACCATATCGTTACGAACCACATAAGGGTTTAGTAGATTGTCTTGTAGGAATGCATAGATTACGAGAAGCTCTCAACATTGCAAGTGGATCTTGTAAACAACTAGGACATACTGCAAGAGTTCTTACGGTATTTAATAAAAATTGATCGCATGAATTTATTTTAATGTAAAAAGCAAGAAGTTGATTTTAAGAAATCAACGAATTTAGAAATTAAGAAAACAATTTTTGCACAGTTATATGCATCTGTACTTATGAAAGATCCAGTCTCTGTTGGTAAAGCAAAAAATCTTTTGGAGAAAGCATTGCTTCAAGATGAAGTTTATCTACAAGCTGTTTACTTATTAGCCGAAATATATGAACAAGAAATGAACTTAGAAGCTGCGATCGCATTACTGGAAAGACAAGTGGAAATCCAGCCAACATGCAAATTGCATCAGATGCTTGGAGATTTATGGGCAAGAGTTCACAATGAGGAAAAAGCTTTAGATCATTATGCAATTGCTTTGAAGTAGGTTCTTTTAAATGTATGAACATAAGTAGCGTAAATATAAATATTAACGAAAGATTTTTAAATATATCAGAAACGCTGTACAATTATAATTAGCACACGTTTCTGTATATATAACCAAATAATGTAACAGGTTCACATAAATTAATATAAAGTTCTAAATTAGTTTAGATCCAAGCAATAGAAGAGCGTTGGAAGGTATGCACAGACTAGACAATTCTTCAAATAAATTAGATTCTGCTTATTATATGACAGTGGGTGAAGAACAAACAGATACAACGTACGATGTTGGCGATGGCTTACCAGATACTGATAATGACGAAGCGCCTGATGAAAGTGAAACCGAAGCTATGTGGTCGGATATGGATCTCGAGGCAAATAGTCAATAATATAGAAAAGCTTATAAAATTAAATAGTTTCAGTATAATTAAGTTGGAGCTGTAATTAATTTTTATCATATGCAATGAATCCTCTGTTATTTTTAATTGTTTGCAAATTATTAAAGTTTTACATTAATATTTTTTGAATAATTAACAATACGAGAAAAATTTAATTTCGTCATAAGGATACACGAAAGATTTCTTAAATTGTTTCCAAGAATTTATACTGATTTTTTAACTTCCATGTGAATAAAAAATTTTATATTGAAAATATATTACCAATTTATTGTTAACGGTTTATTTTTTATTTTAAGAATCTATTATATTATTTTAAGAACGAAAATGTGTATATATATACACACATGTGTGCGTGTGTGTGTGTGCACATTTTTTGTTGAATGTTTAGAAATTTTGTAATATAATGTTTTTCTAAAACAAAACGTTTTTACAAATAATTAATCACAAATTACTGTAGTAGTTTTAAGGAAATATAAATAATATTTATTTATTACTTTCGTATTCTTGAATTCATATGTATATATTTATAAAATATACAGAAATTATATTTCTTTTGTAAAGTACATAGATTTGAGAACTTTATATGCAATTTTAAATCAAGCAAAAGAAATAATTATTTTACTTGACCTACCATATTTTATTTGTCCAAAATGTACTATTTTGTTTTCTACATCATTCATTTTTAGAAATATTGTGTACACAGAATAAAAGTACGTACTACAAGTAGTTTATTTACACACTATACAGGATTGGAGATTCATAGAATCAATAATACTATTAATACGCGAATTGATCAATTGATGTACATTATACATAAGCTTATTTGTCTACTTATTTTGAAAAAAAAAAAAAACAAGAATCGCATAAAGGACACGTTGGCAGGATTATTCAATAAAAAAAAAGAGCCGCAACTGTAATAACGTATCCTTCGTTATCGTATTAAATTAAAATGGGCAACGGCACATACACGTAGCTCTCCTAAGCAAAAGAAAACTTTTAGGTTCAATGTATTTATAAAACGCAGAATTCAGTCTTAAAGGTAGGAAGCACGCATGTTTTCCTAAATAACTCGCTTTGGTCTTAGAACTGCGTTTACGTTACATGTATGTATATATTTGTACATGTACCTTATCGCTTCAACCTTACTTGATGATATAACAATATTAAGCACTTTAACAAAAATGAAAGCATTACTTACGATGCAACTGATGTACATTTGGACAGTTTGCACAACGCGAAGATTAATAAATAAAAATGACCAGAATGCAAGTAGACGTTACATGTGAAAAAAATGGCCTATAGATAAATTTAATACATAAAATTGGTCGCTCTAATGATCATTGTTTACTGTTCGCAAGAGTAAGTTCATCATTGCAGTGATACATGTTCTTCTTTAAGAATTTGTTATAGCTTCTTTCTACCCGTGGTTTTCTCGTGTGGTCAGTTCGTTTTGTTCTTCAAGAGTTTTCACCTGTACACTCGATCTCTCTGACGAAGAGGTGTTAATGGAAGAAGATGAGGAAGACGAAGAAGACGAAGAAGACGAAGAGGAAGAAGATGGATCGTCGTTAACAATCAGAGGAGCACCATGACCAGGAGATGGACTGTGCACCGGTCGAAAGGAGAAGCCAGAAGAATCGAGGCTGGAACAAGATTCCGGTGTTCCAACTGAACTAATGGTTCCTGAATGTAGACTAGATATTGCCACATCTAATCTGTATTAAGAAATTAAATATTATAAATATTATTACATCAATATTCCACAATCTGTTTATCTTTCGAATAATTTAATTACCTAGATGCAGCAGAAGTTAGTAAACCAGAGGTACGTTTTGTAGGAGGTTGTAATTGATCACTTCCAGAATCATCTAATTCGAATTTTCTCTTAACTGATGCCAAACAACTCGGTCGTATTGCGATAGGACTCAAGCTTCGTCTAAATAAAGATTACATTTTCAAAAATTCTCATAATGATAAAACTATATCGATAAATAAATTCTTTATGCATAAAGAAAATATACCTTGTAGCAAAAGCTTTTCTAGTAGGACTAGGTGACAAATTATTTTTCCAAGTAGCTGCATGAACACCAGGTGAATAGCACTGTCTTTGACCGAAACTAGTTCTGGTTGGTGATGGTGAAGAATATGTAGTTGGACCACTTACAGATAAATTGATACTCAATGGATCGAGAACTCGTTTTACAATTGGCCGTGATTCTATTTTAAATTGTAATGAAGCTGATTCTGAATCTTTGAAAGACAATCCTTCTGCTTCTATAGTGAGATCCTCCCATGATTGAGAAATCTGCATGGCACTGTGTATTTCTTTTTCATGTGCTGCTTCACGACCAGCAACATCAATACATTCTTCTTGTCTCAATTGACTTACACGTGGCGTTAGCCTAGGAACAGTTCCAGGACTCTAAAACAACAAATATTCCATAGTTGAAAATACAGTTTGACAATTTATAATAACTATACGAAGTATTACAAAACTCTTATAAGCAGATTATACTTTTAATTTCAATAGAGGTGTTTAGTATGTAATCATTGTGTTCATATTCAATTTAAAGCTACCTTGCAATATTTAAATAGCACATTATTAACATTTCATTATATATTTACAATAAAAGATATATTCTTACACTAGTACTGAAGCGTCGTGTGCGAGGCGAATTTGAAAATATGTTAAAATTTGATGGAACATCCCTGCAAACAATTAAAATTGACCTTTTTCAAAGAAGTATACAATTTAACTAATCAACTATAGCTAATTTCAACATACAGACTACACTGATTTTAACATTAATAGAAAATACCTTGGTGCAGAAGCAGATGGTGATGTCACAGACATTGTTGCAGTGATCTTGTTGATCATAGGTGCACTATTAGACCGTTTTAAACTAACTACTGTGTAGTCAACATCCATGATCATCCAAACCAATTATTTTTTGGTACATCTGTCTGGAGACACTATTCAAGGACTCAAAGTACATTGGAGTATATGCAACAGTATAAGTTTACTAAGCAAATCAGCAATTAACTCTTGGTACAAAATAAATGTATATCACGTCCCTTTCTGTTGCTGCTGCTGTTCGATAATTCAGTAGTAGCAAATTCTGTCTTTTCGCACGAGAACTAAGATGATGCCGCATTTGAGCTCTCATTTAAACTCTGCCGCTTCGATTTTCGCTTCACGTTTTGATGCGCTGTTAGCGCGAAATATTTCTAATCGATCTTTTGCTTTGCAAGATAAAACAGCACAAAAAGAGAACTATTGATATGTAGATTCTATCAAATTAAAAGTATACATAGCAAAAGAACGAAGTAGCAAGGTACAGAAGACTAATTCGGATGTTCTTGATTTCTAGTTCCTACTTGAACCACCGTACAGAAACCGGGTTACAAATTACAACTTTGATTTAATTTCGTAACCCCTGACTCTTCAACAATATTACGAACAACAAATAAATTGTTATTTCTTCGACTGATCGTCGAACGCCTATCGTTTCTTATCGTAAAGCACGCGTATGTCAGACCCGACTACGATCCTTTTGCTTCCTTAGGAAAAATCTTTCACGATTAAGAAACACACTGAATTTGTTGGTAGCCTTGAGCCTTCGTTAAATCTACGAGCCTAAGAATACATGATCGAATTGTAAAACTAACTACTATATAAATTATCGGAAAGGGGAAAAGGGAGGAGAATTATGCTATCTTCAATGATCCTTTTCTAAAATTATAGTTTCTCTCTCTTTCTTTCAAAAGGCGCAACATTTAAGTATTTTCAATAATACTCGTGCATCGAAATGATTTTGAATTTCTTTTACAAACAAAGAGAGAAGTAATTTAAATTTAATAATATATTTCTCTTGTATTAAAAGACGATTGAATTTAAAATCAAATTCAAAGCATAAATAGTTCCAAATTATCGTTACGAATTTCGTAACGAACACGAGTAAAATGAGAGTTGTATAACGAACGCATTTAAAACTATATTGCTTAGAATTGGTATTTAAATAATATAATAGTTTTAATGTTTTAAAAAAAATTATAAATACGTACAAAACACAGATTTATTCTAAATATATTGAAATTGTCTTATCACAAATGTTTTTAAGTAACATTCATAATAGTAAATGATTTTCTAAATAGAATAAAATACAAACAGAAAATATATTTATTTACGTGCATTACTTTTTAACAATAATAAAAATTTCGATGTATATGTATAAATATATTTTCTTTATTACCACATAAATGCTTATAATTTAAAAATAAATTTCGAAAGGTGTACTTGGAGACATGTTTATAATCGTCATGCATAAAATGCAAAATTTGACATATTATGTACATACAGTATCAATTTCTAATTAATAAATAACAATTGTATTTGTTTATACTTATTTCTATTATTTTTGTAAAATTTTATATATTTTATCATGTTACTTGAATTTGTAATATTGATTCGTTTTTCGAATAAAGGTAATATTATTTACGAAAATGTCATTTCATATATTTTATATATTCTACATTTAACTGCAAAACTGAATTTTGTTTCATTTAAAAAAAATATATTATATGTGATACCATAAAATATAAATTTAATACTGAAGAGGAAAGTAGTTATTCGCGAAGAATTTAAACTAAGGTAACTGAGTTACATGTATTATCAAATCAAAATTTCGAATATATTTTAATTAAACTATATCTTAATATTTTAAAATTAATCAATTTCTGTATTACATATTCATTATCTTCAATTAATATTATTTACTTTCTTTGCCAATTTCTAAATTAAAATGGAAAATAAAAAAGTATTTGAATAATATTAAACGGTTTTATTTCAGCTTTCTTCATGCAAACTCTAACTATTTTTGTATGTATTGCCTTAACTAAGTTGAGATAGCAAGATTTATAACAGAATGCATGTACAAGACATGGAAATTTTGTTTTGAACAATTACAGAGTTGCAAGAACAAAAGTTTCATAATCACAGTGATTTAACATTTGGTACAAATAAAAACGGTATTAGATTTCTTAATAAAATTAGTCTATTCTATATTTACATCAGCATATTGCATATTCAAATGAGTATCTATTATTTGGAAAAGTTCAAATAGCTGTGGTATTCTACCAGTTTCCAGTTTGGACCATACAGGAACATCTAAAACAATTATTATAACATTATATAGAATTAAATTATGTTTAAGTTATTTACTACAAATATGATTACTGTAGAGTAAAAAGCAATCGATATTTTAATTATTGTATTTTTCGAATATGTTTTAATTTTTCAGATATGAAATGTATAAAAGTCTCTAATTCCAAAAATATTGTTGATAACAGGCTGCAATTTTCTGTTAAATTAATTAAAATATCAATGAGACATTTTTTTTTTTCACTATTAATTCTCTAGAAGTTATCTTAAAACTGCTTATTTAAACAAGGTAATCTAACATTTCATGCAGTAATATTTATTCTAAGTATTAATGGAAATATTGTTTACCATTGAAATGTATTTCAAAAGCTCCTGATGACATGAAATACCCTTCTATCGTATTAAAAATAAAAAATATCATTATACAAGAATAAAATCGATTGTTTATACACCATTGCCACAATGATGATTCTCCTAGCTCTGCGAAGTCAAATCCACTTATTATTAGAACTAGCAGTGCAATTTTCAGAAAACTCTAAAAAAAAAAGTAATTGTTATGTCAGCAAATTGTGAATATTACATGTAGTAAGAAAAAAGTATGTTATAGTTACGAATGTCTTAGCAAAGATTAATTTATTTTCAGAGGGAATATAGTTTTCTCCGCCGATTTGCAATTCCGGATACTTTTGCTGAAGAATACTGACGTATTCTTCAAAGACTTTTTTATATCCGCAAGAGAAACTGAAAAAATCAAATAAAAATTGAATTAACGAATAATCGATGAAATGACGATTGTACAAATAAGCACATAAAATTTAAATATATTGAATAGACATAAGCGAAAACGATTACTCTGCTAATTAAATTAATAAAACTTACCAATAAAAAAATTTCAACGTCGGTCCTGTTTTTGTACTAAGTTTGGTTAATGGAGGTTGATTGTCGTCGGCTTTATTGCTTGACGCGCATAGAATGATGCAAAAGCACAAAATTAATTTCATACGATGCAGCATTCTTTAAATAAATGAAATTTCATCAATTATATAAATGTTAATCGAAAACAATTAGATTCTTGCCTCATAAAATACATCAAACAACAGTTTTCCGTACCTGTCTAAACTGATGAGTCAGTATCTGCTGCTAAGCGGAACGGTCCCGAATTGAACTGAGTTGAACTAAATCGAGCGAAATTCAACTAACTAGATGATTTTATCAAATTTATTAAATTTAGCATATTAAAATGATAAACTACAAGCTCGCTTTAAATATTACGTGCACTTCTCTGATTTATTTTAAATTTTTCAACTCGTAATAAAATTTGAAACTCAACTCAGCTTGTTTCTACATTTTACTTTTACACAAATATGTTCTTAGTATATTAAAAAGTTATATTCAGAGTATAAGTAACAATAAAATAATTGTCAATACTTGGTAGATCGATGAGTAATTTAATTTTAGTTACTTATAGGTAACAATGCTGTGTGTTACCATCAGTATTTTTAATTAGATTTAGGAATGACAAACATACCTTAGAAAAACTTAAATTTTCAACTTCGATCGTAGAGATCCGTCGGTGCCCATGGAGTGCAACCGAAAGGATTTGAAAAGAATATTTAAATTACAAAAATAAGACATGTTTAATTCAAATGTTGGATTATATTTTTAATATTTGTAGAGGAAAATTTTTAAAAGGTAAAAAAAAATGTACCGATTTTCACGTTTCATTAATTATTAGACATCACTTCGTGTATTCTTATAAAGGTTTTCTCTTTTTTGTGTACACGTAACGTATATTACATTTGCTCGTTTCATTATATTTCCCTTCATGTTGGAGTTACACTACGGCGAGTATACAACTTTTATTATAAATAATTAGGCAATTTATGTTGATAATATAAATTAATCATCTAATGATATATTAAAAACCAGATTTGATATAACAGTTTTTAATATAAGAAATCATTAAATCTAAGTAATGCACACAATTTTACGATTTGCTATAATCTTTATTTAAAAAGTTTTTAAACTAAGCACACACATACACGTATTACATAGTATTACAAACCTAGATGAGCTAGCGAAGCATAAGGTGTGTGTAGAATCTTGAACTTAAAATAATCCCAATAAATCGCTTCACTACATTTTAAGGGCCATATTGATGATAATATATTAGGATGAAGTAGTGTAGGAGGCACCTTTTGGCCGTTACGTTGCAAAAGAATTTATTTTGTAATAATTGCCTCCTATATTTTTTTATTAATTAGAGATATTCTCTTTGTAACGAGACAAAGATTTTCTCTGTAAATAAATATTGCAAATATTTCTACTTCACAAATAAAATATCATTTAAATAGTAATTGCTAACTACATAAGAGAATTTAAATTTGAAGCTAAATGAAAGAAAGAAAGATGCATAACATAATTATTTTTTATGCACTCAACAGGTATAGAACGTATGTTTTAATTTGCATAAATTTGACAAGTTGCTTTTTCTGTAGAATTTAGTGCACAAGTTTTTAAATAGAGTATACCACCCCTTAAACTTACTGTGTACTTTCATTAACAAGAATACTTGCTATTTTTTTGTATTCAAAATCTTTCTTTAAAGGGTACTTCGTAACGTTTCGGGAGGCCATCCTGGCAGCAGTATGTCTGAGAAATTTGTAAAGCCAAATAGTTTTCTTCAAATAGCTTTTTGGAGAAAGTACGGCTTTTATTTTAACGTGATAATTGACTTGAATTGTTTTTAGCACTTTAAGCTGTCATAAATCTGGAAATCTAAAAGGATAAATAAAATAATAAAGGAAAACAAGATAATCGAGATAAAAATATTTAATTGATAAAATAAATGATGAAAAAAAAAACCGTAAAAATTTTACGAAATTTACCTCATAGGATCTTCGAGGTAATCTGGTGGTATTTGAAATAAGTGGGGATCTATATCGTTACGAAAGGCGAATTCCTGAAAAGTGATTTTTGCTGTCACCGTAGGTAAAATTGGTATGTCAATTTTTACGGGAAATCCTGGGGGCAATTTCATCAGGACAAATTCTCGCAATTTACTAAAATGCTTGAATGGCGCTATTACTTCCAAAACATTGAGTAACATATCAACAGTCAATGGAAAATCCGGACTCATGGCAACTGTTGCTTTAAATGATTTACTGCTTTCCTTATAAACAAGATTCCTTCCAAGAAGTGGGCATTGACCAGGTGGAGCCATAATGTATTCTTCCCAAGTAATACTTGATTCTGGTGGTGGATTTAAAGAAGCTCTTCTAGCATGGGGCTAAAAATTGACAAATCAGTATACCTAAGTAAAACAAAATTATTCTTTTTTTCTTTACCTTCCCATTTGCAAATCCCTGAGAACTTCCTTTCGTTAATGATTCCATAATAGCCTTATTCTTCTGTAGATCTTCTTCACTTAAATGTTCTCGCCGTTTTCTACTTTCCAAAACCATTCCGTTGATTTGGTAAAAGTCCGCGTGGAAAGGCCCTACCATCTCCTTTATTAAATATTTGAGATATATCTCAAAAAAATTTTAAGAAAAGAGCAGGAGAAGGAGGAGAAGAATCATAGGCAAAACCAACAATGCTGGCCTTACCCTTTTGTCTTCACGAAATATCCAGCCTGTCTGAGCTTTTGAAAGTGTAATACCTTTAGTTGACATTTGTGCTGTTATGATGTCACTTGACATTAGAATATCAACTTCATCTTGTATTTCCAATTCCGTTTCCTAAAAAGATGAATTAGTGGCTATAAATTAATTGTTGCAACTGATAATGAAGGATATTTAAATGGCAGATATTGAATAATAAAAAAAGGTAATTTGACCTCATATCCCACTCTTTGATAACGTTTCGCCTTATTATCAAGTACTGCCAATGATTTACTTGGCTTTTGGTCACCGTTAAAAATAAATGATATGTCACCTCTTTCCCATCTCATATCATTGAAATCTACTAAGGTGGTATCCATTCTGATGGATGCTCCACTTTTATGTATCTTACAAACATCAGAAGGAAGTACACGAGAAACAAGTGGTACTGGAACATTATAAATATTTATATCTTACTATTATCATGAAAGTTCAAATACTATGATTCATATAAAATTTTAAATACCCCAACTTTGAAAATCCCATTTTAATTCCATATAGAAATCTCCCATTTGACGTAATGTTGCAACTAAATTTGGTCTTCTTTCCTCCATTTGCTCCCTAGCCTGTTGCTTTAATTTTCTTACCAATGATGATACTGTTAAAAGATATAAAAATTATATTAAACTTATTTCACAACAATCATAATTTGCAATTATTTGTACTAACTGGTTTGCCTATCCCCATAACTGACTGCTTCTGCAAGTGGACTCCATCCAGCCAAATTTTTTACTTTTACTGGAGCACCATGAGCAAGCAACAGCTGAACTGATTCTAAAATATTATTTAGAATTTAATGTATAATTTTATTTGCAATTTAATATATATACTTTTGAATGGTATTACCTTTTCTTCCTAACATGACTGCTAAATGTAAAGGAGTATTTCCTAAAAAAGAAACAATTAAATTATTCTGAAAACTATTCTAAACTATAATTAATTATTACTACATATTTTGTATACAATTAAGAAGTCTATAACATTAACCTTGCTTGTCTTTCTCAGCAATGTTATGAGTTCTGATCACAGAACTTAAAGTTTTAACATCTCCTTGAAATATGCATTTATGTAAAGGGTATTTCTCACTTTCAGAATTCTCAGCCATGGTCGTTTAGCCTTGTTAGGAAACTTATAGAAATAATGGCAATATGCCTTTTCTTTATCTGATCGAATCCCTTTTAGTATAACAGCAATTTTCTTGTATTCCATTTCCAATATGTGACATATTATATTAAAATAGTTACGTCAAAACTTTCATTACATAAAAATTGTTCATGAAAAGAAGTTTATCATTCAGTTGTGAAGTATTCAAGTTGTATATTTAATAATTATTAAAATTAATAAAGGCTTTTTATATTTTATTAAATACTGTTTGTAATTTTAAGTGAAACTTTGATACTTTTACATATTTTTCAAAGCATGATGCCCAAGATCCCTGTACATCAAAAGAACTTAAATTGCGTTATTATTGTTGTTTTCACAGATGTTGTTAATTCTACCGCTGTTGTTTTCAATTATGTCTACTATTCGTATTTATGCTAGGTGGTCGTGGTTGTAATTAAAGTAGGTTGGTCACCGCATTATTTTTGCTGTTCAAGATCTTTTTAAAAATATGAAAAATTGTATGCTTAGAAAATTATTTTTATCAAATTCTCATTTATTTCATTATTCTTATTTTAAATTATACAAACGTATATATTCCATTAAACCACCACATTAAAACGGTACTTACTTGTGAACTAGTACCATTTATACACTGTAATATATACCTATATAGTTACAAGCAAATGTGTATATGTAATGCATAACACGTCTATGAAAATAAAATCTTCATACAAAAACATAAATCACTTGAAAGCAAACGGTTAAGAAAATTACGAGACTGATTATTTTGTTTATACTTCGGCGTTAAATTAAATTAAAAGTCGCGATTTATATGATATGTAAAAGTTATACAGTTAAATAATAAAAATGCAGACGCTAGGGAAATTTTCAAAACATTAATATAGTATTATTACCGATTGTATATGCGTTTCAATTACATAATTAAAAACTTGGGTCCTCAAATAAAATACGAATTGAATTAAAATGGATTGTAATTGCTTTTGCTACATATTCGTTAATTGTTTAATTCGAATTAAGTAATTTAATAAAATTATTTAGTCGTTACGATACAAAATTTAAACTTACTAATAACTATTATACTGAAAAATTCTCAGTTGTTAAATTTCTATTATTAATTATTAGTATGCACAAAATAAATTTGCGCATTTCTAAATGTTACCATCAATAGTTCTCTATTTTTTCCTTTAATCTCTGAATATAAGGGAAAGAAGAAAAATGCATTTATTAAATTAAAAATGTACTGTAATTAAAAAATTTATTTTACAATTATTTTTACAATCATGACTTACATTACTATACTATACAAGCATTCAAGTATTTGACACAGAACAGTAAAATTAAAAAACGATAATTTAATACTCTTTGAAGTACCAATGACATTTTGCACAGTTTATTCGCAAATAATTAGTTATCTTTAAAAAACATTGTTATCCGTAGAATTTGTTCATTCTTGATCAATATTTACTGCTTCTGTAGCTGTTTCTGGGGGCAATGGCACTAACCAAAGCTTGGAATCATGACTTTTTGATTGCTTTCCTTTTTGTACGGAAGATTTATTTACAACTTTATCATTTACTTGAGCAGGACATTCAAAATGAACACAGTGAAAAACCTGAAAGGCAAAATATACAAAGCTACTTTATAAAATCTCTAAATATGTATAAATATATTTTACTAGAAATAATTATTTCGGTTTTTTAATGGCATTACACATGTTAAATATACATTCCACGTATATATGTATAGTTTGTAATTAGTAACCTCATTTTCTGTATTGTGTGTTCCAACAATACGTATAAAAACAACAGGACGAGGGGGTTCGAAACGTATCGTTTGCCATGAACGACAAGCTTCTTTAGTTTTGTCGGCAACTAGAACCCAATTCCACGAATTACCAGATACCTCTATATAGTAAGAATACGAACGATCATCGCAATCCCAAAGCAATAATCTATATATGTAAATAAATATTTATTAGAAAACCTTACAATATTTTGACTTATTATTTTAATATATAAATTACAGAATGCATACCGCATAGAATCTATAATATATGGTTGGCCAAGTTGTACTAAAATAGAACCAGATCCAACTTGATGACATGTATATCCACTATCCCAATCATAATTTGATGTATCACCATTCAATAGAGCATTTCGGGACCTATATTTAAACAATTTTATATAGAAATTGTATAAAATATATTTATATATAATAACTTACAGACCTGCAAACACCTTCGGTAACTGTTGCACTTTGATTCATAGTAGCAACATTTCGTGTTGGAACAACAAAACCATCGCGAAGTTGTTCTTTATGATTTGTATAAAAGGTTTTGAAACTTACAAGATGAAAAACCTTTAAAAATAAGAATTATGGAAGTCAAACACTGCAGGAGAGATTCGAAGTGTTCTTAATAATAATTGTGTAATGATGATCCTACTTTGTTTACAGTATTGTTTGTCCCAACAATACGAATATAAAGAACTACTCTTGGTTCAAAATATAAATATTGCCAACTGCGACAAAAATATTCTGTATGATCAATAACTCGAACCCAATTTTTTTGATTCACAGATACCTTTATGGAAAATAAAAAGTAATTATAATAAAAGAACTATACACAAGAATTAACCATTGAATATTTCTCTTCTTTACTTACCTCTATGTAATAAGAATAGGAACGCATATCTTTATCCCAAAGAAGCATTTTAATGTGATTTATGATACTTTGAGTTCCTAGTTTAACCAAAATGCCATGTTCTTGTGATTCAGTAATGGTATGTCTAGTATACCTGATGAAACAAAAAATCTTATTTAATTGAATAACTTAAGAAACTGATTTATCAATTTACCCTCGATCCATATCATAATTTACTGTATCTCCATCTAAAAGAAAACCACGCATTTCACCCTGTAGAACTTGAGCACCATACTTATATGGACAGGCAACATTTTCATCAATAAGTAGTTGACCACGATAATTAAGATCAGAGTCACATGATTGTGTCCTTGCAGCTATTGCATCTAAGATTGCTTCTGGAGAAACTAATCCACTTGGTCGAACAACATTCAAAAGATCCGTGATCGAAATCAAACTTAATCGTACTTTATCTACAGAATTAAACAAATCTTATATATTTGTATATTCTTATATATACTTAGTCTATTCCAAAATAAACTTTAAACAGTTTTTTCTTTTTACCATTTTTAATGTTTTTATATTTACCTAAAACACTTTTGCTGTCTGCATCAGGATTTGCTTTTACCCATAATCCTACGGCTAAAAAGATATTAATTTCTGGTGCATAAAAGGAGTCTCTTGAAATAAGTTCATTTAAAGTATTAGCATTTAATTGCAAAAAGCTCTCATGTTTAATCATGTCATATGCATGTACGTCCAGATACTCGCGACAAACCTAGAATAGATTAATTTTGCTGCATATTTTCAACCATTCTTTTGGATGGCATCTTTGACATCTTGTCCATACCCTAGTAAGAAATTCTAGCCGATAAAGAAGTGCTGCATCAAATATGAGGCAGACATTTTTTATATTTAGTATTTCTTTAAGATAATCTGATATAGAAGCTTCCAGTTCTGAAAACCCATAGAGATGTGCTAATCCAAGAATATCCAATATCACCTGAAAACAATAATAATTGACTGTATAATAAAGTTTACATTAAAATTAAAATTAATTACTGATTAAGTTAGGATTGATACCTCTTCACGTTGATTTGCCAGAGACATTCGTCCTGTATATATGTACTCAAGTAAACCCTTAAATCCAATCAAATTGGCATCTTTTAACTCAATTTCACATTGAGTAGATTCTTTTAAACCTCCAAATAATAGAGCTCTAAAATACTGACTACGTGCAGCTAAAATAATTTTATGGCTATTGAATCGTTGTCCATCAACAATTAAAGTCACATCTGAATAATCATCAGAGAGGTAAAGAGCACCGATATTCTCAGAGAGAGTGCTAATGTGATTTATGTTACCAGAAGGTTTATCGTTTCTTAAGCATATTTTACGATGAGAACTCATTTTCTTACGTTAGGATTTTTTAAGTATAAAACTGTTTGTTAATTCTTTAGAATTTTTCTTTTTAAAAACTTTCTCTTATTGGTAAATACAACACTTCGTTAACATCAAGCAACATCGATAACATAATACGTCAATACATTTAACATTATTTCTCTCCTAACATTTATTCATTCACGTTAATTAAAAGACAAAAATATATTATTTTCATGAAAACTTAATAATTATTAAGGAATAAAACGATAAGGTTAGTTTCTAATGTCCAATTTTTAATTTTATATTATCAAAATATTTTACGATTTCATATCCGAATTGTGTGTTTAATTTCTTCACTATTTGCAGCTGCAAATAACAAATGAACTTAAACAAAATTTGAAAAAGAATCACTTTAATATAAAAACAACGACACGCTCACTTTTTAATTTTACAATGAATAAATTTTGTACTAATTCCTACTATATAATAGCATACATCGATCATAACATAAATATCATAGACTTACGAAAACTAAAGATAGGTGAAAAACACGCAACTATTAAAAAGTAGCGGGATGAAAAAGTATGGTTTGCATTTTGGAAACATGAAATTGCAACAGATAACAGTGAATAAAATACAAATTTTACTTTCTTACAAATAATAGTATACTTTATCAATAATGTTTATTAATATAATTTTATAAATATAAATAATTAAATATCTAATATGTGTTTTATGTTTGATTAATAAGGTAATATGAAATATAAATTCATTCTATTACAAATATAAATGTTTTAGTATGTATTAAGTGCATTGGAATATGTAAAATGTCATTTTAGCGATAATTTAAAAATCTGTTAATCTAACATACATAAATAAAAACATAACATAATTAAAAACGTAGCAATCAATACAATATCAATGTATTTTTTATTTAAACACAGTTATTATAAATACTGATTTCTCATTTGTTTTGTCTTTCTAGATGCGACGCAAGGGGGCGTTGTGCGAATTTTTCAGTGATATTTACACATTCTTATTAAATCTTTCTTTCATATACTTAATGGCGCAAACTATCGAAAATTACTAACTATTGTACCCGGTCAATTAGTGTGGTTAGTCTATTGGATTTTTACATTTGCATACGTTTTTTTATATACGAATGCTAAGGAGGAAAATAGATATAGTTTTAAAGCTGCTTTAAAAATATTAACCAAAAATGACGAAAGGTATAATACTCTATTGTTATCATTGCGATGTAAACATTGTTGCATGAGTTAAGCAGTTAAATCTTTTTGTTTATTCTATGCTTATATACTTTTGTATTAAAATATTTATATTTTTTATAATTTTTGAACGTTTATTTAAATTTAAGTTTATTACTACTAAGTAGCTGAAACTTTTCTAAGTAATATTTTTTTTTAGTTTCGCAAAACTCAATGTAGTTTACAAAACATTTTTTTCTTTATCAATATATATTTTAAAAATCCGTAATTAATTTCAAACTTATAGTGTACATAATATAATTATTGTGTTGTATATATATATTCAATCTAATTTTTAAGTAAATTGTACTGATAATTGTAAAGAAACAATTATGAACATATTTGTAATATTTTATAAAAGTTACATTGAAGAATAACTTAAAACTTGTTTGTGTGAATTTTAAACATTGTTTTAGACGAAACATTAGAGAAAAAATCAGTAGAAAACAATGATACTGATAAAAAGGCTGCATCTGAATCAGGTCCTGACCCATCAGCACCAATAACTAGAAGAGGAGTATTAACATCATTTTTAACTGGCAAACCAATGGAAATACCAGAACAAGATATTGTAATCATATTGATTTAACATGATTTCTATGATGATTCAGGATGATTTGAATTATAATTTTAATCATATTTATTGCAATATAATAATAGTATTTTTTTTTTTTCAATAGCTAGGTAAATGCAGATTTGTATCTGAATTTGAAAAATTGAATCGAATAGGAGAAGGTACTTATGGAATTGTTTATAGAGCAAGAGATACCAAAAATGACAAAGTTGTAGCTTTAAAGAAGGTTCGAATGGAACATGAAAAAGATGGTCTTCCAGTTAGTGGTTTGAGAGAAATATCTGTCCTTTTATCTTGTCGTCATGAAAATATTGTACATTTGAAAGAAGTAGTAGTAGGCAGAAGTCTAGAAAGCATATTTCTTGCAATGGAATATTGTGAACAAGATTTAGCAAGTTTATTGGACAATATGCAAGCTCCTTTTTCAGAAAGTCAAGTCAAATGTATTGTGTTACAAGTACTGAAGGGTTTGCGTTATTTGCACCATAATTTTATTGTACACAGAGATTTGAAAGTCTCGAATCTTCTAATGACAGATAAAGGATGTGTAAAGATTGCTGATTTTGGACTAGCAAGGTGGTTTGGCTTGCCTCTGAAACCAATGACACCTAGAGTAGTAACATTATGGTATAGAGCACCAGAATTATTATTACAAGCAAAAACTCAAACAACTTCTGTTGATATGTGGGCTGCAGGCTGTATTTTAGGTGCTGTACATCTTATTTTTTATTTGTATCGAATATTAAACTGTTTAATATGCTAATTTAAATTTCTTTCTTTTTTTTCCATTAGGAGAATTACTCGGTCATCGACCTTTATTGCCCGGGCGGTCAGAAATTGCACAATTAGAACTAATTGTTGATTTATTAGGAACACCAAGTGAAGCAATTTGGCCAGAGTTCAATACACTTCCGGCATTACAAAATTTTACATTGAAACAACAACCGTACAATAATTTAAAACAAAGATTCCCATGGTTGAGTGCTGCTGGTTTAAGACTATTGAATTTCTTGTTTATGTACGATCCGAAAAAAAGGGCCACTGCAGAAGAATGTTTACAAAGTAGCTATTTTAAAGAAGCTCCTTTGCGTAAGTAATAGGCCGGTAAAATATACACACATATACACACATACTATATTTACTATTATATTATAAAATTATTAATTACCATTGAATTTAACTTTTTTTTTGTAGCATGCGACCCTAAGCTCATGCCCACTTTCCCACAACACAGAAACATGAAGAAAACTGCTCCACCAAAGGAAAGCAGAGAGCCAGAAACAAATGTCACAGATCAAACTAATAATTTACCTGCAATTTCAGATCTTGTAAGTTCTTTGCGCGTTTGATTATGCTTCTATAGAGATGTATTCGTTAGAACTGAAGTTCATATTTTTTTCAGCTTGGATCACTTGTTAAGAAAAGACGAGTTGAGTGAATTGGAAGTATAACTATTTATGATTTCAAATACAATCTTAATCTTAATATTTTTGAGTTATAAATATTTCATTACGACTTGTATTATGTATATGAATTAATATATGAATTAATTCATAAAGAGGACTTTTAAATAAATGAGCTTTATTAAAGATCACTTACAAAAATAATGCAAAATATAAAATATCAATTTAAGAGAATGAATATTTATAAAGAGAAAGTGTACATACATTGACTTTTATACATTTACATAATGTGTTATAAGATTATATATAACATAGAAAAGGTTGAACTAAAATTCACGCAAATTCTTTATGAAGGATGCAGTCTTTATTCATACGAAGTAATAGACTTATTCATTTCAAATGTCTGTATATGTACATTTAACCGTTTTATCACTTTTATTACATTTTCATTGTACAAAATAACAAAGATCTATAAATATGTAAATGTAAATTTAAGTTTCCTTGCTGGATTGAAAAGTTGCATTTTCATAACGCTTCTGGTACTCTCCATTTGGATCATATTTCGCGAGTAGTCGTTCCCAATCCCTTGGTCTCTTAGTTCTTAAATAATTTATTACCTTTTCCGAGGTGTTTTTCTGTTTTTCATTACATTTACTGCAACCCGTGGATAAAGCATCGGGTAAAGTTTCTAAAACAGTAAATGTATAAATTATTGAACATTTTGTCACTTTGTTTTAAAAATTGTATGCAATTATATTAAAAAGTTTCAACATGGTTATACACAACGTGATTTAATATAATACAGTTGCTTTTTATGATTATACGAATTTTCTAATTTTATTATGTAAATCCTACAATTTTTTTACACATGAAAATCTTGTATCTCATAGTCAATCATAATATAAATAATACACATAAATTTAAATATTGTATCTAAGTGATCGTTGTTTTTGGTGAATAAAATACAATATAATATTTCTTTTTAAGTCTTGTTTTGTTCGCGCGTTTGTCTAAAATAAATACATACGAAAGACTATTTTTCTGTAACAGAAATGACTTCAATGTTATGATAAATTTGGAAAAAAATTAAGTTTGTATTAGGATGTTTAAATATTTTCTTGCTCTGATTCTTATCCTTTGATATGATACTTTAGGCGCGTGTAATAACATGTTAGATTGTACTTTTAAGAGAGTTCGATGCAATCCAAGCGAGAAAGTTCAAAGCAAGTTATGTAATAAAGGGAGGGAGAGTAAATTGAACGTTGCCGTAATCGTTACAGCAGATGCACGTAGAAATTTCCGAAAGAAACTAACGTAACTTTTGATCACATACGCAATATATATATTATTTTTCAATTTTTTTGAGAAAAATACTTTACGTACAAATTTCTTATTTCTTACAAATTCAAATCGTAAAGCTACTATGAATAATTACTAGTAGAAAAAGACATTACAAATTTCTTCTTCCGTATTTTTTTAAATTTTAGCAGTACTTTCAAATAAACTAATATAATACCACGTATTTTTTTATTAATAATATATTCGTTTAAACTAAACTCAAATTTATTGAAATTTAAATATAAGTGCAGTTTATATTTTTAACATTTATTCGAAGAATATTTGATAATTTTTCGTCCTTTTAAAATATTGAAATTCTTCAACAAATCAACATCTCTACTTTTACTTACGAATCATTATTTTATTTATTTAAATTATATTGTAATATAAACGATTATATACGTCCTGCTTTTACTTAGATTAAAACGATTGAGAATTCTAATAAAGTTGATAAGTTCTCCATTTGAACGTTAAGTTTCACACAATTTGAGAGATAAAATCCAAAAATAAGACTATTTAAGAATGACAAATTAAATATATTTGAACAATTGCATGTTGATCGTATGAAAATGATCCCGATACTCACTCTTCAATTCTCTGCCCTCATTAGTACACGGCCCTTCGTCCAACATGCATTTGATATAATTGGTAAGAACACGATTATTCTGAAGAATCCTATCAACGTCGACATCGTCGTATTTGCTGGAATACTTTTCCGCTGTCACACTGATGATAGCAACTAAGGCGAAAAGTAGGAGAGAAATTTTTATTTTGTTATTGAAATCCATTCCTCCGCTTATAATCCGAAAGATAAAAAAATGATAGATCGCTGTTTTGAATGAAAACGGCACCTACGAAGACAATGTTCATAATTAAAATAACGAATTAGAAAATGACGATTTAAGGAAAGAATTATCTTTGGAAAGTTACCCTTCGTCGTGAAAAGTAAAACGCTCTTTGCAACTGTTGGAGCAAGGTACCGAATTATATAGCCGAACACAGAGGACATTGGAGGGAGTGGATAAACGCGTTACTCGAGTATTTTATACGTATTAACGTAAACTGTGCACGCGTTGAATAAATACTATGCATCGTATGTAAATATCAGGGGTATACGGAGTATTAAGAAACGATATTTTAAAAAACAAGCAAAATTTTCTTGCCCCGTAACTTGAAAAGCATTTACTTATTTTTGGAAAATGAAATTTCTTACTTTAGCAAATTGTTGTTAGCCTATTTTTCAATTGCATTTCATTTTTCTTCGAATACCGAAGTCCTCTAGGTAAATTGTTATTTACCAATGATAAAAACTTCCACGTTATGTTGGTGTAATAAAAAACAGTTAATGCAAATAGAATGTTAATGCAAACGTGCTATCAAGAATAATAAAGAGATTATTCTTCGTTGTGCTGAAAGAATGACCATTGCGTATTTACCTCGCATACTTTGTCAAGGATTATTATCAGTAACAATGCGATGTTAAAATCATAATGTTCCCTACGTTTGGTGATGTTATGATCTTCGTTAATTCATGCGTTTAATTCAAGTTTATTTTGAAATTTTTCTTCTTTTTTGCACGTGAAAGATACAATGCATAATTTCTATAGTTATTAATTAATTCTGTTATTGCTCCTAAATACTGTCGCATGTTATTACGTATTCTTTACTTGGCATCTATAGTTCGTGGAATCTGATATCACCTCTTGATCCATGGTTGTTAAGTCAGACCGTCCTGTTCATATCATGCACACTAGTTTCGACATTAGAATTATCGTACTAATTAAAATGCGAACCGTATTACGATTTCAACCTACTTTATTATTCGACTATATTGCGAAAAACCTGTGTATAAGCTTTCTACCTTGTCCCTTAACCTTCGTTCTATGTAAATACACATCTACATCTGATAGAGTACATCGCATAATTATTTTACTATTTTCATTTAAATACAGTGACTCCCATTAATATTCGGGTACCCTTTAAAACAGAGTAATTTGTTTTTAAATTGGACCAAACGACGTGGGATTTATTTGAGAAGTTAGATGGATTAGTTTATTTGATAACGTGTAACCAAGTTTTTGAAAAAGTTGCAATCGGTCAGAATTGCAAAGAAAATAGTAAAGATCTCTTTCTCGAGTTAGTTACATAAATGCTGAAAATTTCATCGAACTTAGTCGATGCAGGAACAAGCGTCAGGTATTGTTAAGATTAGTTAATGAATTTCGAAACAATGTCTGAAGAGATTAGGAAGGAATTCGAAAATGTCATTAAAATTTGTTAAATTGCAGCTTGCTTTTCGAGAAAATCGATTCTGTAATTCTGTTACGCACAAAATTTAGTTAAAGTACCACTCAAACGGTTATTATATTATTATACAATATTATATACATTATATTATATACAACGTTTATACGATTTTGTCATAATTATATTTGAAAAGCTTAATTAATTAGCATTACATATTAAATCGCACGCTTGTAGATTTAGTTTTGAAACAATAAGAGTTAACGAGTACGCGTGTAGCATCGGTGGAACCAAATTTCAACAATTCTTCTTTATATTAAATGAAAATTTTTGTTTAATTTCACTTTTATTATTCACGAAATTCTTCTTCGCGCTCATTTAAACTCAATCATTTACAAAAATTATGCGAGTGATGTAGTCCTCTTACAACGTTGTTCGATACATGTATATTTTTTAGCTAAATACACGTATATCAAACAAAATTTCAATATTGAATGCTTCGATAATTGTATTTCAAACGCAACAATGATAGTTTCACGCTTTTTATTTATTTTTGTATAAGAAATAATCTTTTTATTGTTATTTTGACCGCATTTGGTATAATGCTAAATATTTGTATAATAGGAAAATTTATATAGTACTTACAGTTATAGAAGAATCGTTTTATTACATATTTTATTTAAATGTTAAATTATCATAAGAGAAAAAATCGTTAATATTATTGTGAAAAGGAACTTTCTTGGTCATTCTGAAATTTTTTCAACAACACCCTTTCTACAACGGGTTGTTCGTCAGTTATCGTTTTTTTACAGAATTCTTCCATTCTAATCGAAGTAATATCCCGTTGACTCGTAACGTTGTACAATCAGATTCCACACATGGGAATAATTCTGTTGCATAAATGTAATCAATGTCTGTGTTTGCACCGCTTGCCAAGGTGTGCAGCGTCGGCAGTGATTGTTTACTGCTTCTGGTAACAATTCTGCAATAATTCATTACGAAATTTATAAATAATACAGTTCAATTATTAAATCCATACTTGACCGTATGAAATATTTCTCGCTTGATAAATATCGACAATAAATCGTAACAAAATATATTTATCAATAACATGCAACTGTTTTTTAATAAAACGAAAGAGCGAAACATTTGAGGATATTTTCATAATGTTTTGTTTCTTATTGCCTCTCTTATAATTTTGTCATTCCACGTAGGATTATCGAATAATCCACTGTTTGTAGTAAATTATTGCGTAGAAGGAAATATCTATTTTTCGACAAACTAAAATTTATCTTGAATGTAAAAAAAAGTTGTTTTAAACCACGATACACGAAATTTCGATAACTAAAATTTATCGTAATATACGTAAGTAAAATATTGGTAGTCAAAATAAAATATTTGATCATCGATTTTTCATTGATTCGACTTCGTTCGATTTTTACGATATTAACTAAACACCTTTCATTGTTTATCACGTGCAAACTGCATGAGAAAAGGTAAACGTTTGAATTTCCTTCCCATAATGTCACAATAACACCGATCTAACATAAGATGCAATCGATTTGTCTTTCGATATAACGTTTATCTCTCAGGAGATTTGAAATGTGATCTTGCGCATCTGCAAAAGTTGCCAACACGAAAACGGTGAAAAGAAGAAAAATATATCCTTTCATCTTTAATTCCAGTATGGACAAATCAAGAGAAAAATAAGACTTATAAATTTTGGTTCTATCTATGAACGAAATAAAACTGGTTATGTCAAGCACTGGAATTCGTCCTTATATTTCGTTTCCAAGTTTGGGGGTGGTAATTGTATCTAAATAGACAGGACAATTTGTTATCGTAGATTTCACTTTTTAAATCGATTACGGAAAGCAATTTTCGAATGATCGTGATAATACAATTTTTCTCCATTTCACAAATTACATTGCAGATGCTATTGAAGTTCTTTGACAAATAATTAATTCTTTATCGATTTTAACTTTGTCTTGAAACGAAAATGAATA
Source organism: Anthophora plumipes (assembly GCA_951804975.1). Taxonomy (NCBI): domain Eukaryota; kingdom Metazoa; phylum Arthropoda; class Insecta; order Hymenoptera; family Apidae; genus Anthophora; species Anthophora plumipes. The sequence goes on along the minus strand of OX638116.1, from coordinate 12,053,268 downwards.
TTGTTAGAATTTAATCTTCAATTTTGTCTGTATACATATTCTTTCTAAATAAATATGGATTTATTATATGTAAAGTATAAACAATTAAGTAAAATATTTTCATAAATTTATCATAAAAGTTCGTAAATACAAATTTGTAAAGTTTTATATAATTTGTATGTAACAAATAAAATATTAACGTGTAGTATATTATTATTACGTATAATATTTCGTTAGTATAATTTGTTTGTATATTTTCGCATACATATGAAACACTTTGAACAAAAATATTTAAATCGAATAAAGTACTTTGATAATCAAACATTTAACAAATACATATTTCAATGATTTTTAATTAATTTTTTAAATTTATTTTGCTACATTATGAATATGTTTAAATTGTAAATGCGTGTAAATTAGTCGACCTTCAACACCATATTCATGAATGTCCTTTGGATTAATTTTAACAAAATTTTTTAAAACGATTGACATGCAGATTTGAACATAAAAAGCTTGATTGTAATATTCACAAATTTCAGATGTACGAAAAATTGGAGTAGTTAGTTTTGAGTAATTTGAAAATTACAAAAATTATTGTCGGATTAACAAGAGTTAGTAGTTATTGATCTAGCCTAAGATACGACAGGTTGTGATATTCAATACAAAGTATTGTAATTTAATAATCATTCGAGTATTTGTAACGCAATCTAGAAAATTTATAGCTCGAATTGTATTACTTAAGTGAAAAGTATTTTAATATCTAAATTTAACTTTTGTATTTTATTAGAAATGAAATCGCATACTGTAATAAAAGATTGTAGTGATTAATAAGAGAGAAAACAATAAACATTGAACACTGTATCTTTACAGAATATCTTATAAATCAGCAAATACATGGTAAATTTAAATAACTAGCATATCTTTAACAATTACAAGTTGTACAGTTAAGACTGGTTACTCTGTATAACCTGTCAATTAGTAAGTTAAATTGTTCTTCACTTTATGTGCGTTATTAAATGTGTTTGTGTAAGATTTACAAGTGTATTTGAATATTTCTATTTTTACAGTAAGTTGAATGTGTAAAACTTTTCAATCAAATATATTATGAATTGTAAGAAAGTAACAAATTTATTAATAGTCATTGATAAGCAATGCAAGGATCATTGATGGTAAAAAAAAAATGTTAGTTTATTTTGTAATAATTATTTTAATATCTTTCTTTTTTTGTAAAAGATTCATATTTTAATTAATGCAGTATTATTTGAATTTTAATGTTTCAGGGAAAAAGAATCTTCCAAACAAAATACTGGTGAAGAAGAAAATCCATCACCTTCTTGTGTTTCTTTGAATGATTCAACAAAACAGTGTAATCTATCATTTTCATTTAACTTCGACTTTGATGATGTTAATAGTGATGAATCCTCAGATTCAGAAACTGCTGATTTGCAAATTGATGTCTCTGAAGTTGACAATTATGAACTCCCTAGTAAACATAAAAGGGATGCTATCGAAGAAACTTCTTCAGTCATTAATGAAATGGAAGAAGAGATTGAAAGACAGCTTGATGCTAAAGCAGCTAAGACAAATTTAACTGCCACAAATGTGAAAAATATTTTGAAGCATGTTATCACTAATGAACATGTAATGGCAATGGTTAAAAATCGTCTTCATGATGCAGAGGATGATGTACCTTTTGAACCAAAATTAACACGGGCAAAAGCCAAGTATGACAATATATTTTGTATGTGTTATAATTATATAAAATAATTTCTTTAACTGAAAATACTTTAATATAGAGAATTAGCAGCAGCTCAAGTTAATATACCATGGCCAATTACTCCTATAAAAAAGACACCATCTGAAGTTCAAGCACTAATCACAGAAGAATTACCAGAAGATTCCTCTGATGAGGAATATAATCCAGAACAAGATAAGCAAAGTGATGACGAAAGAGAAGCAGAGAATGCTACAAATAGTGATATTGATTCTCAAACTTCAGCACCTGCAAATCAGTGTGATTCAACATCAATTGAACAATCTGAATCACTGCATGTTCAATATGATCCAGAAGGAATATTTAAAATTCCCGAGTAAATTAATGTTCCAGATATTTGAATAATTAATATGATAATTGTATAAATGATATTGATAAAATTTTGAATTAAATTAATATTTTTTTAGTATTCCTCATATTCTAACTGAAGAAGAAAGTATTGGTCAAAGAACACGTTCAAAGCTTTGTTTGAGTGAGACACCTTTAGAACAAATTGAGCAGGCATTTATACCACCAGATATAACAACTGATATGTATGACTGGGATTGTGAGGTAGATGAAGATTGGGATAATTTTTTAAAAGAGTTCACACAACCATTAACTCAAGAACCTATAGTAGAAGATGACCCAGAAGCAGATCCAGAGTATAATATCTTAGAGGATGAAGAAACGGATTTTTGTATGTGTAAATATGCATTGTACATTTTTTAGACTATACAGATTATTCGAATAATGCAAATAATACGTTTACAGTGGATAAGGAAGAGCTACGGGCAGATAAAGCTGTAAAAGTCACTCGCAAGGAATTGAATAATTTGATCGCAGAATTATTTGAATTTACCGATACATTTTCAATGCAAGAACAGGACATTTCAAAGAAAAGGAAGATTTTGGAAAATACAAATTCTTCGATCGAAAATAATATTATGGTAAGATAAGAGTGCAATTTCTATACTTTAACTGAAAGTACAGTTTTATTACAGTTTCAATTGTGGTATTTAGAATTGTTCTGTAGCAAATTTATTACCTACTTACAAAGAGCCTGAACTTCCCAATGTAATAAATACGAAACAACGAGAATTATTGGCAGTTCAATTTCGTCAACATGTGCAATTAATGGTACAGCATTTTGTTATGACATATATGCATCCAGATTTACATTTTCAATCGAAAACGTGCAAGCAAAATTTAAATAGTATAAGGTAAGTTTATAATCAAGCAATATACAAATAACAAATAGTATAATGTATGTGTATATTAAATTTATATTATTTATATCAGGTATTTAAGTAATGGGCCTAGCTCTGCATTCAATGTAGGAAATTTATTGGATGCTTTAAAATTAGTCTCCGATTGGGAAAATAAATTTTTGGACGAAAAATTTTGTGAAGACTTTAAAAAAGCTATTGCAGATGAGGATGCAATAAGAAAAATATATTCCCCAAATAAATGGAAATACACCCATAAATTTCATCCTGAATTGAAAAAGTTATTTATGGAGAGCAAAGCTTTGATGTATCCCCAACTTTTGCCCCATATGCCTTTCAGAAATGAAATAAACAAATTTGCACGATCTCCATACTTAAAGTCCGAAGAAAAGTAAGTCAATATGGTATACTATAAAAAATTAAACTATATTTTATGTAAATTGTTTTCTTAGTTTAATTGCATTAGGTTTAGAACAATTTATTCCTGTTATTGCGTCTAAACCAAGGAAATTTAAGAGCAAGAAACTTCAATTGATGGATGCAGTGCAGCTAATCATTCAGTACTTAATACCATGTAGAGAACCTAAAGGACTACTGGGTCACGTACAAAAGCGTCGTTGGGCAAAAGATGTGAACCCAATAAAGGTATATAATATTAGATATTTAATATTTCTAACTGGACTAAATATGTAAATACATATTATAACAGCATTACTTCGAGAAGGGATTTGCTCCTAAAACAATACATTATATAACGCTGGAATACGATCTCAAAGCACCTAAAGATCAACCAATCAATCTTTTACCTTTAGAGTGGAAGAATTATCTCAATAATGTAAGTGTTCAATATAAAATCTTTATTATATATTCGAAAATTTTATTACTACTCTTTTCTGTTTCCTGTATTGATTTTTACTATCTTCTTAATTGTTATATTATAACAAATAAATGTTTTTTAAAGTTAATGCATAAAAATGTTATATGATATGATCATTTTATTTTATATAATATTTTTATCATATTATATTTATTCACGCAGTCAGAGCAGAAAATTGATTTATTAAAGAGAAAACACATATTGAATTCATATAATGATTTTATGAAAAAAGATTGCTTTATAAACGGAAACAGAAACTACGATACCATTTCTGATACTCATTTCTCGCGTAATCCGGTCAATATTTTACCAAAACCATTACCTGTGAATACAAATCAAAAGGCGGCAAATAAAAACATATCAAAAGACACTTTGCATACAAATGAAAATGCAAATTCGACAGTTTTAAAGAATATATCAAACAAAGAAGCTAATTATGAATTGCATAATTCTAATATAATGAACAAGGAGCGTATATCGCATCGCAATACTTCTTTAAAAATGATAACTATGCAAGATGAAAAAGAGGAAAAAGTATGTGGGGATGGTTTAAAACAAATTCAAGATGATATACTTACAAATCCAATTGCATCAAAACATTCTAAATTTTCTAAGAAATCTGAAGCGATACAAGAATTACCACAGTTACGAAAAACTACTCCAAGATTAGCGAAAACAAGAAGTGCGCAGAATATGAAGCTAATGGCTCAAGTTTTAGGACCAAAAGGTTTGTCGTCTAATTGCAATAATTTGAAGTCCCGAGAAAAAAATGACTTGGATAAAAATTTAGAGAAAATATCAGCTTTGCCTAAAATTGTGAGTGAAACTAAAAAAAAACTTCTTTATTTTAATAACATAAAATCGACATATTATCTGTTAATTACTCTTATTTCAGGATAATGAGGACGAAATAGCAGAGTTAATGCTAGCTAGTACTACTATAAGAAAAGACTCTATCAGCAGAAAGAAAGCTAAAGAAGCCAGAGAATTAGAAAATATTAAAAGACTTTTAGAATCTGAAAATCCATTGAACGAAGAAGAAAGAAGTTCAAGTATGTATCTTCTTAATAATTATAATATATTTACATTCAACGTTAACAAATTGTTATTTTATACAGAATTTGCAGCGTCATATCTCCAGAAGTTACATTTAACATTAGAGTCTAATAATCCAGAAACATTTCGATCTGTGATAAAATTATATTTAGATTATCATGAGAAATTGGATAGTATTAATCAGATCGAAAACGAATTACCCTTTTCTAATACGTCAGTTTCTTTGCAAACTGAAAAAATTGAGGGAAAATCTGAGGGAGACAAAGATACGTTAACTATCGATTTGTATCGTGATATGTGTGAAAAATTACACGAATATCCCGAACTATGTACGGATTTTTTATTGTTTTTAAAGCCACATCAAGCTGCAATGATGGATAAATCGATAGAATATATAATGCTTCAAAAGATGAGCGAGTTTATTAATGTGGCTCAAATATATTTTGCTAAACAACCTTCTCGAATAGCAAAAATGATGCAAGCTATTACGCAACTTTCATCCGATCCACAGACAACGTTAGAACATGTTCTTACAACCATGGGTCCTATACTTAAGGGACATCCTTTTGTCATGGACTTATTTTTACAAATATTGCCCACTGCTAAACCACCGGAAAGGTACCGCAGATAATGTTAATGACAATCATAAGTTAAACAAAAAGAGATGTAACACCTGCAATATGCAAACAGCTACATTAATAATAAAAGATTTACGAATATTTAAATGTATATATTATTTTGCAGCTTGTTTGCATCTCATATGTTTGAAAACTTGACTTGCCCAGTGGGACCGCACGATAAAAATAAAGTTTATACCGAAGATGCGCCGGAATTGTACGAAAATATAGAACTGCCTATACTAGCATCTCAGGAAGATCCTTATGGCGGAGAAAATTGCAGATGCAGTTGTCATAATGGCGACGATTCTACTTGTAAAAATAGTTCTGAGCATTGTGTATCTTGCGGTACAAGGGTAACTTATATTTTTTAACATTTTTGTATTGTTTTTATAGTAGTCTCAAACATATAATACAAATGAAACAATATATATATATATATATATATACACACTTTTTTCAAACAAATTTTAATATTTTCATAAGTATTAGTTGAGACTACTTCGTATATTATTTTTCATTTAGTATAAAAATTAATATTTCAAATTAAAAAATAAATTATAGTTTCTAAATGGAAAAATTTACCTTCAAACGTCTGAAGGTTTAAGACCTGCTAAAATTATTTTTCCCGGAGCTGATGAAGAAAAATTGGAGAACATTGCTCGCGTATCTTTAAAAACAGCTGATAAATTCGTCCCATCCATTTCATCGAGACAACAACGAAGGAAATCTTCGAAAAATGAATTTCATTCTGACGAACAATGTCAAAAATCTTGTATATCAAAAAATTCACCAGCTAAAGAGAATGAAGGTGGAAAGGTAATTATAAAGTCCAAAAAGAGTATAAAGTCCCCGTCAAAATCGACGGATCAAAAGAAAAATTTAAAAAGATCGGGAAGTGAAATGAGTCATATAAATGTAAATATAAAGAAAATACGTATGACACAATGTAAAAATAAAAGAGAGAAAAAGATTGATAAGCAAGAACTAAAGCTTGGATATGCAGATTCGAATATTGCCGATCATGTGAAAATAGATGAATCTTTGTACATAAATGCAAAACATTCTGTAAAAGAAATAGAAAAAAATACATTAAGTACGGAAATCGAAATACCTAATGAATGTGCAAACAGAGTTAGCATATCTCACGAAATGAAAGATACTAATGATTTAAATATTAATATAAATACTAAACCATGGACACGACAAGAAGATATGATTTTATTACAAGCTATTAAAAAAGAATATTCTAAAAAGACCCTTGCTATGGTCAGTAAAACATTAGGAGATCGCACCATGGATCAAGTAAGTTTTCTTCTATTATTTTTCAATATACTTTATTATAATATACTTATTCTTTTTCTGTAGGTCAAAGAAAGATGTGAAACGCTTCTCTCGTTATTAGAAAAAATGATGTAAGTACATCACTTGAAAACATGCAATTTTATTAAATCTTAATAGAAGATAGACATAGATAAATAAACAATATTTTTATTAAGCATAATATTAAATTTGCTCAGTTTATAATATGATAATGATCAACTTGCTTTTGTATTTAATCATAGATTTTGTTATTATTAATTCCATGTTAATAATTTATGTTAAAAAATATTTTATGAACATAAAGATGTTTTAGGAAATGGAAATGCAAAATGAATATATAATACTTAATATAATTCCACAAAACATAAAATAAAAAAGTATTGTATGTAAACTTATTTATTATATATTAAACACCAATCGTTAAATTCGAATTTGACACTTTTTAATATTCCATTGAATTTTTAAAAATTTTACAGAAACAATGATTAATTACCGTCTAGAATATTATTATTTATGAAACATTATAAAGACAGAACATTAAAAAATGTACTTTAAACTTAATACAAGTGAAAGGTATGGCTTAAAAAAGGAATTATTAAATTTTTAATGAATACAATGCATTGAGTCACTCTACTATTACGTTTTGCAAATCATGTATGTATATTTATTCATACAGTACACATATACAAAATTTATTTGCAAAAAGGATTTACAAATTTTTGTATTAATCATATTTGTTAATGTATGAAGTATTACTTTATTGAATTACAACTTAAAAAAACACTCATTAAATTAATTAAAAATCTTAGTTTTTCTTCGTATAATATCATAGTATTTAGCATGTATACATGTATATAATATCAATTTGGTTTTTACAATTACATATAGTTATTTTTTTTTATCATTTTTTACTTAATCCTAAATATAATTTAGAAGAATAAATTCATCTATTTATTTTTCAAAAGTTCGTATAAATGTGTAAATTTTTGTTCCCTTTATACTGTGTAATTTTCTAGTGCAAATACGAATTGTTACACGAGATTTTTGTTATTCATATATAAAATCGACAAAAAATAAGCATAACTAAATTAACAATTTCTTAAGAATATTATTAAGTATCTGAAGTTATATGTCAGCTTCTCACCATAAATTTAATACAAAATATTGGAATTTTTTTTTTTAAATTCAATTATATAAAAAGTAAAAATAATTCAGTCTTAAGTGATTTTTCTAACACAAATAAATGATTAATTATTTATGCTTGATCTATCTCAGCAATGAAAGAATTAAATACATATTTATTTTTATTATTAATTGTTCCTATGTTTAAAAGAATTTTAACAAAAATTAAAATATTTCAATTAAAACTTCGAAATTTGTAAGTTATATAATAGTAAAAACTCGAAAACAGAAATTGTTACATGCATAGCAATATCAAGTGAAATTTTATACATGAGATAATTCGTTCAATATATTATACAAAGTACAAATAGTCTAGTATTTATTTTCATAGTGACTTTTATGTACATAAACAATTTTCAACAATGAAGATTTCATAAAAATAACATAACAAGCAATTATACGTTATGTTATTGTAATTTTTATGAAACTTCATATTTGTTACGTCTCTTACATTTTTTTTACAGCCTTCTTAATAATAAATACAAATATGTTAAATGAAACATAAGAAAAGAGTATACAAATATTTCTTGTTTTCCAAAATTTGAGAAAATAACAAAGTATTGATACCATAATATGTACACTTGATAAATTATTTTATCACAATGTGGAACGTCGTTGCAGTAGATTCGGACTGATCATTTATTTTCGATCATACCCATGATTTTTGTCTGTGTGTATATTTTTTAGGCAAACGTACGAACTATATAAACTGTATTCACATAATGTATATGTATAGGTATTTTGCAAAGAGTAGAACGTTTTTTTGTACAAATTATCTGCGCAATACAAGTTACAAAGAAATAATAAAACATATTTTAAAATACTTCCATACTGTCTATATCTATTCCAATATTAAGGTAATCATCCCCATAGTCCTGAATACGCCTCTGTACAACCAATTGTTCCGAATGATCCGGATCATCAGTTACAGGACTAGGTGGTGGATTAGTCATTGTTCGATCAGAATCTATCGGCATTCGATCCATGCCTTCTCCACGTCTTAATCTTGCTTCTTCTGCTATTTCTCTAGTAGAAAGTTCTGCCTTTGTTAATAAAGCAGGAAGATCCTTTTCTGAACCATCTATAAAAGTTAAAATTATTGCTTTTGTTAAATTATTATTTTTAACAAATCTTTTATTATTATACACAATGATCAATTATAGTGGAACTTACTTTCTAAACACTTAATTAGCTCCTGTGCTTTTTGCCTTCTTGCAATGGCATCAGCCTTTCTTTGTTCAACATGCTCTTTTTTATCATAATAAAAAATTTCTCTTATTTTTTCTCGAGGGATATGTTCGTCATTTTTCACTAACCATAAATACACACCTCCTGCAGTTCTTCTTCTAGATCCATTCATTATTAACAGACCACCTCCTTCTTCAATTTTTTTCGTTTTTTGAAAGAAATCAATAGCTTTCTCTTTACCAATTATATTTACAATTCTCCCTAAAAAAAAAAATACGAAATTTTAAACAACTATACATACACATATATAAAATTAAGATAAATTCAAAGGACATCAAATTCAACTTACTTATAAGAAGATCCTTTTTCTCGCTAAGTTTTGATGTTATATCTGTAGCCACATCTGCATCGGTTGATTCGGCTGTTGTACTTAAATCTGCTATTTTCCGTGCAATTCCTTTTTGATTATCTATATCCATCGAATTACGTTTCTTTCCTAATCTTAATTTAACATTACTTCTATCTGAATTTGTTCTTTTGTTTGTTAACCTTCTTTCACAATCTTTCTCATCTTCTGAACTGTTATTGTTATGATGCTCCATGTTCCATCTACCATTAAAGGAATAATGGTGTGGAATGTTGTAACTTTCGACACTGCGCTCTTGATTACGTTTTTTCGTTACACCACATAATACTAAATCCTCTGTTAAAGAATCCTCTTGCAATTGAGTACACCATATTTTGTATTTGTCATTTTGATCTCCCAAATTTTTTGATGAATTTTTTGATCGCTTCAGCTTTAACTTAGGTCTTTTACTTTTTAATCGTCCTGAATCTGAATCAGTGTCACTTTCAGAATCTGCAGAATCATCAGACTCGTCGCTGTAGCCCATTTTTACATGATCTTCTTTATTCAAAACTGCATGAGGTCTTTTTAAAACAGTATACGTTTCGATATCGTTTACCTAAATAACAATATGTTATAATAGAGAATAAGCATACTTTATCATCATATAAACAATTTTGTTTAATTTCCAAAAAATATTTTGGAAGAATAAAATAACAATTATAAAGCGTAAAAAGCTGTCTTAACAAATTGGTGTAATATAAATTACAATCACTTCAATTCAATAATATAACTTAATGATTAAAACAACATTTTTACAGTTAAAATAGGTTAGACTTCTGTCAAATGTAAGATTATACAATATCTCACCTCGTCGTCTATAACTTCACCATCCTCGAGTTCTAAAGGTTCTGCTTCCATATTTTTTTCTCAAGAATAATAATTTTTTCAACGAATAATTATCGAACAAAAGTATAGTCACTCAGTAACCCTGAACACGTCCTTTTTTTTTTCTATGCAATCTTAGTTTTTTAACAATTCCGTCGTTGTCGCCACTAGTACTATACGTTCTATATCTTTCTATTTAGTGGTTTCGATGGATCAACCTGATTCTTTTTTACTAAAATACAATTTTCTTATTGGAGAATTAATTCAATTCGATCTAAAACTTCATATGTAGTGACATAGATGGAATTTTTGAAGCGCATACAAATTTTACTACAAATGTTATATACTATTATTATTTAAAATCACTTGCTTATACTTATTGTTAAACAATCACGCATGTAAACATTTTTTCTTTTAACAAATCAACTTTTACTTCCAACTTTAAAAAAAAAATATTCGACTCGTACTTTTTATAAAAGTTTTGCTTTGCATTGTAATAAGTCTCGTCGGTTTTTACAGAAATCTTAGAATTAACAGAAATGCACAACAGCAATAATTCTATGTGAAATGGCACACGATACGCCAATACTATGTGTAGAAATGATCTAACTGCAGCCGTTTAATCCTTTCGCTACGGGTAGATTTCAATAGAAAGGTAAATGTTCAATTTTCAGTCCTGAAATTTGTTAAATTCGTCCTCGGTGGTTTAGAAATTAATAATTTTCAAATTTGTAAAAATGTAAAATTTCTTTCGTTGAATTAAAATAGAAATACGGAAAGAATAAAGTTCAAGCGAAAAGGAGGTAACAAAAGAGTACAAGCCGAATTTCCAAAACGTCAGTACTGTTCCGTCCGAAGGAACAGAAAGCCGGTCAGTCTTTTGTTTGGTACAGTTTATGACACGATTGCGAAGGAAGACTTTTTTGAAACGAGGTCCACGCATTGTATGAATTTTGTGTATTTCTCGCTGAAAGAAATTAGTTTCTTTACAAAACGGTCGTGTAAAGTTTTAATTTTTGTTCTCATTAGCCGAAGACGTGTTATAAAAGGAAAAGCTTCTTAAGGGTCATTTCGACATCGAATTCTAATCATGTAGAGCCGTTGTATTGGACTTGACGAAAATTTCGGACCGTTGCCAAACCCTCGGCACATTACACGTCCGAACAGGTATTGCCTCACTTTTCCAGGAAAAAGAGCGTTAAGGGCGCACTGGAAGGGTGTTCGTGATATCTGTCAAACATGCTAATTGATAATTAGCATTTTTGTTGCTACCAATGAACGTGTCACCCTCTTTAACAGCGATCGGGCAAACTGCTAAAGAGGAGAGTCGTTCTTTATAAGTTGAACAAGACAGTCGTTCATTTAAAGTCGCTTCAACAATCGTACATCACTAACGGTCGAAGACAGTCGTTCATTAATAGTTCAACACGGTTGAGCTTGAACAGTCTTAGACAATAATTTTACGAAACGCAAACGAGACGATCTTATTATCTAAACCATTGTTAGAATCTATCGTTCGGGATTTCTAACGTGGCATTTTTTATTCTTCTATCGTCAATCGTTCGAGATGATTTTAGACATCCACCTTCGATTTTCCTCATTGCCGGGCATTTTCGAGACAAATTGCACATTTTATCGAGTCCATCGTACGGGTATTCGACGGTAGAATATTCGTATATCGTGTTCTACCATCCATTCGAAACAGTTACCTAAAATTAAATTGGCAGGTAACAGTGTAGTGCGTATTTCGTGGAGTTACGTAGTTGAACGCTTCCACATGGACACCATCAATGCTCCATACAAATAGTAGTCAAAAGGTTAACGGTGTACCTCAAAATGACTATCGAAATATAAATCTGTAGCAAGAAGAAAACGTATTATTTCACTTAAAATGCATCTATAAATTTGTTTCTAAGATTGTCAGCGTATGCGGTTTGCTTATCAGATATTTTATTACTAATTACAATCAACATCGAGAATGTTTACTAAATAAAACGTAACAGTAAAGAAATTTATATTTTAATAGAAAACAGTATCGATAATAATACAGTGATGGAGTGCATGTATTTTGTATTTATTTAAACCAGGTTTGAGAATTAACTGCTCTTCTCGGCTGATTTTCAGAAGCAACGCCTTTCTTCCGCCGTGCGTCTTCATTTCCATATTAACCAAAATGTTCGTACCAAATAAATTATGGGTAACATGTTAGGGTAACATTTGTATTAGTATGTATCCATATCATCCATAGAATACTATTATCGGTAATAATAAATTGACAATTCATAATTGTCTATACTTACTAACAGCACCAATTCGTATTTCAAGTTTTCCACTTTTTAAAAGCAATGCTATGCGCGGTAATACATTTGTGGCGCCATCTAGCGGTCAGAAAGAGATATTAAACCAAGGTGCAAAATTTAGTGTAGTGGTTTTAAATGTTTATTTCCCCGGAGGAATAATAAGAAGGACACTCTCTTTTACTTTTTATGCTTGACTTTATTATACGCTTCGTTATGCTCACTAGTCTCGAGGAGAACTGGCGCGTCCTTTCTTTATTCGTCTTAGCGCCTCTTAAGAAATAGGGTTACCAACTACTTAACCCTAAAGATCTTAACCTAGTGACTAGTTACTAGTAGTTACTTAACCTACTTAACCTAGCTAAAACTAGATGGCGTGTCGAGCGCTAACAGCGCCGATCGCTAGTCCCTACATTAGTAATACTTGTTGTGCCATCTAGCATGAAGGTATTACTACTAAACTTCAGGAATCAACTCCGAGGTTAATCCTTTCCGTAGAACTCGTATTTCATCATTAAATGGCGCCACATGCACTGCTCCTGTAGTGGTTGTTAAGGAAGGGAGGTTTAGTCGCTAGGAATGTCAACACAATTTGTTTGATAGGATACTTTATTCACTACAAACGAGTAGACGCACAGGAAAAACATCGTTTTCGTTTGTTGTTCTATATATAAGCGTTTTTGTCTTAAACTATATCAAGCTAGATTGCATTCTCGTTTGGTTTATCTTAACCTAATATTGCCAACTTATTTACTAGTAATTATATCTAGGGATTTTGTTTTCTAACTAATGGAGTGCCGCTACACTCGAACACGTGTTCTAGGTTAACATAGTTAGATTTAGAAGGATAATACCGAATCGTAACAATTGAAAATAGACGTTTGCATGACTTAAGTTATGGATTAGAGCTTATGCATTTTATAGTTTTTAACTCTCTGAGCACAATTTTGTATAGCATAACGAAGTATTGATATTAGATAAAAGGGACAATCATTACGAGAAAAGATGGCTTTTATACGTGGATTAAAATTGTCGAATCAAGTTCCACCTTTTCTTTCCCGTTACTTTCAAAGTGATTGAATTTTTTCTTATATTTTAATATTATGTTTAATGTAATTTGTATTTTAATATAAAAGTAATTTAAAGAAATAATTATGTAGGATAGTAATAATGCGGATAAGCATTGAATACTTAAATATAAATAAATGTATAAAATATATAAGTTAAAACTAACAATAAAGTAAATTATTGCAATAAAAATTTATAAGTACATATTAAATTAAATATTTTAATTTAGAAAAACAATCAAAAACTCCAATTGTCTTTTAGAATAACTTAATTTTCAATGGCATTTGCAATTAAAAAAATAATCGAAAATTTGTTTTCAAATTTGAGTATTGCATTAGTTCCAAATATTATCATTGTTTATAATGACACTTTTTATCTGTTATAATATATATGTATTTTTTGCACAAATTTTCAATTTGAAATATTTATTTCCTTTTTCTTTAATAGGTTCATCCATATTTTTTATGGATACAAAAATAGAGGAAAGCAATTGCAGTAATATCGTTTGGTTGGATATGGAAGTATGTTAATAATATATCACGTATTTTCTATAATGAAATACATTTTTCAATAATACTATATATTTCAGATGACTGGACTTGATATAAATACATCTCATATCCTGGAAGTAGCATGTTTAATCACTGATAGAAATTTAGAAATTATAAGTGAAGATTTAAATATTGTTATACATCAGTCAGATGAAATATTAGATAACATGAATGACTGGTGCTTAGTAAACCATAAAAGAGTAAGCATTCAAAATGATTCTGTATATTGAACATATAGCAAAAATAAGTGCATTCAGTAATAGTTTATAAATTATCTTATATAGCTTTACAAATTATCTTATAGACAGGATTAATTAACGAATCACGTTTAAGTCAAATTACAACAAACAATGCTGAAGAGATTGTACTGAAATATTTAAAAAGATATACAGAAGAAAAAGCATGTCCACTAGCAGGAAGTTCTGTATATGTAGATCGTATGTTCTTGTGCAAATATATGCCATTGGTTAATAACTATTTGAACTATAGAATTATTGATACTTCTACCATTAAGGAACTAATTAAGTAAGTGTGATGTATAGGGATTTCTTTATATATTTAATTGAATAATATTCAATCACTTTAATTTTAGGAGGTGGAATACAAATGTACCTACCCTGCAGAAAAGGCATGATCATAGAGCATTATTGGATATAAAGGAAAGCATAAGGGAATTAAAATATTACAAACAATACATATTCGATCTATGTGTTAAAAATTGAATATGACACTTTAAAAAGAAATTCTTTGTAAATACGAATACAATAAGGAAATAGTGAAATAAAACAATTGACAAACGTTGAATCACATTATTTATTAAGATGTGTATTATATTATATTATAATGCAAGTTTCAGGTTTCTTCAAAATTCCAATACAAAGTTAAAATCAGAAAATATATCGTTAAAATTGACCGCGCAAAAACAAAATTTGCGCGATTTATTAGTATGTGATGAACTTATACTATCTAGATCAGATTCAAGTGATTTAAGTGTTAAGTTGCAAACTTCATTTTTTAAACATAAATTGTTTCAACAGCTCAATAAACACGGAATTAGTTTTACATATATTTCTCATCTTGTTTTGATAATTACTGAATAAGAAGTTATCACATGTATGCAATCTGTATCTATTTATATAACAACAATAATAAATATATTGTACATTCAATTATTTTCTTGTGTTTGTATTTATTTCAAAGAATTATATTTTCTATGTTTCAATTTTTATATCATGTGTATAGATTCATTATAATTCATATAACTGATGTGAAAAAATAAAAATTAATTTTATTGCTTCATTTAATAAAATATTTATATTGAAATAACATATATAAAAATATTAATACTATACTCGTCTGAATAATTTATATTCCTACTATACTGGTTACAACTTGTAACGCGCATGTCTGCAAAGAAAATTGAGGGTTATATACGCTCGTATGTTACTGTGATGTAACACTTGTAGTAAACTTCAGTAAAATAAAAAGTTTGTGCTTAATAAATTATTTTGCTTATTGTGGAAGATAAAGTAATTACTTACTTCTTTTCATCCTAATTAGAAATGTATAATACGTACTACCTACATATATTTTAACGTTCATAGAAAGTTCAACAGAATATTGTTATACGTGCATGTTAATAATACACGCATTACATATAATACCTTGAAATTTACCATAGTTTTTTTTTTATATATAAATGTACTTTATATTTTAAAATGATATAGTTAATGTTGATAATAAATTTTTCGGTTTTCATATTATATTAATACAATTTTACATTTTTAGCTAAAATCACTTATAATGGCTTCCTCTGACAGTAGTGGTGTTAAACCAATGAATATTGGTGGTCGTCTAGTCAAGGAAAGGGAACGTTTAATTGGTATGACAGATGATGAACGTGCATGGAGAGCTCGTTATGTAAAAAGTCTTAATCTAGCACCAGATGAGCCAATAATACCAGAAGGATATTATAAAGAATATTATAATCCGTTACGTAGATTGTATAGAATACCTTTAAATGCATTTGAAGCAGCATTGACACCTGTTGTAGTAAGAATATAAAGTTTTAATAAATAGAAAATAGGTGTATTTATTATAAAAATGTATAATTTTATATATTGTCACTTTTAGGGTGCTACTATTGCCACTATTACACGTCAAGCAACAGCAAGAATGTTGATAGGCATTGTTGCATTTTATGGTGGATGGTATTACTTCAAATATCATACAGCAGTATGTTAAACAAATTTTAAGTTATTACATAGGATGAACTATTTAGAATTATCATTTCGAATATCTTTAGACTTTTGTTATAATACAGTTTTTTTGTTCACAGACATGGTTGAGACAGTCAGGCTGGAGAATGATAAAAACGCGTGATGCAGAATATCCATGTGAAAAGAATTATCCAGGCCTTGTAAAACCTACAAGCTGGGCTACAGATGGCTTTGAGAATTCTCCCATATAAAAGTTACAAGCATTGTTGTTAGGTAGTTTAAACATAATAAAATGATTTGAAGATCATTATGGGTACACCTTCCAATTATATAATTTATAATTACAAAATATATACAATACCATACAGTATTAAAAAGAGATACTCCCTTTTAAGTTATAGATTTCATTTATTGCATTATATAATTCAATCATGTTACTGTGAAACAATTATTCGTCTAAACATTTATACATAATAAGTTTGATATAACCATAAGAAAAGTAATATTTGAACTGCAAAGTGATAAAAAATATAATTCGACGAAATTCAGTACGTTTATATGCAAAATTCTAGCTATATTTGAGATTATTAATTATATATATTTATCTAAGAAAACCATATATTAGTCGTTGTTGTCCAAGTTGACTTTCCTCTTTCAATGCTTTCATAAGACCTTCATTCAATTGTAAACCTATACTTTGACCCATCTAGAAAAATAATTCTGTTAGAAAAAATATGTAAAATATTACACGATATAACTTATACATAATATGTGTAATATTATTACCTGTAACATTTTAGCAAAAGTATCAGGTTGAATGCTTCCATAACCCAATTTAACCACTGATGAGATTTTACTACTTGGTGATACAGACATAACTACGCCACTTGCACTGCATGCTTCTTCTTCTGAAGTTGGATCAACAATATAATTATCGCCAATCTGCGAGAAAATTGATACCAATTACAGTTTTTTGCTTAAAAATAATGATTATACGCGATACATAAAATATTTGTTTCAATTTAAGTTCAATACAAAATTCAAATTCTAGTTATTGCATTGTTGAAAATATAATATAATATGGATTGACAGAAACATACTTTACACAGTGTTACAATGACTGGATAATTACTTGTGTCCAATTGAATACAGTCATAAAATTCATCCGACAATTGGATATCTGGTTCTCCACCATCAAGAGTTGCTGTAATTCTCGGTATTTCTGTACTATTTAATGCAGCTTTAACTGCAATTCCTACTGCATCAAAGAGGTTACCACCACATTGAAGGATCTACAATATATATTAACAATATGTCCTTAAACTTCTTCAATTTTTGAAAGATTTGTTATGTAAGTTTATAATAATTATATTTAATTACCAGGACATCAACGAATATTTTCCAACATTTCTTATGAGGTAAAATACATAATGTTCTTAAATCAAAGACATTACGCGTTTGATAAGCAACTGTTAAAGTGTTGCTTATTTTAGTTGCTAAGTCATCACCACCTTTCCCCTCAAACACTGGAGTTGCAGTGGCAGAGCTGAAATATAATTTGTAAAATAACAATTATATAATTAAACATTATTAATATTGAATGAATAAACAAACGTATAATTAAAGTATAATAAACGATATATTCTAGTTTTAATTATAGATAATTGATCATAGATTAATTACTTGAAAATTAGAGAAAGATATTAAATATTTAATAAATAATACATTTCATGTTATATACCAATCAACAAAAAATTCTAATTTTCCCTCATTTGGTTTATCTGCATGGGGTACATCAAGTTCTACTTTAACACCAACAAGAATATCAGTGTTTCCTATACGTAATCTTGCAGAACCATGAGTTTGTGGCATCAATTTAGTTTCAATTTCCATTGATCGATACTCACATCGCCGTCTACCATCATTCCTAAAATCTGCCTTATAAATATAAAATCAAACGAATTAGAAAATAAGTTTTAGTTTCACCTGTGAATTCTTTAATAACTTACATCTATTCCATGAAGAATAAAAGTCTTTTCACCAGAACTTAAAATAACTTCCGCCATTATACAATATTTTGTTCTATAGTTTTTTTTAAATAAATTTTAATATAATCTTACATTAACGTTAAAAAATGAGGTATAATTAAACAGTTTGTTGGGTGCTTGACTGTTGTTTCGTGATAACAAGGTTAACCCAACCAATAAAAAATTCAGTGATTACTCTTTGTTTGAACAAAAATACTAAAATAACAAGAACTATAGCTGCAAAAATTATAAAATTCTTTTCTTCTTTTTTATAATTATCATCAAAGAGTAATTTATTCACAAGAAGTAGAGAAAAACACACATCACCAGAAGATAGGTAAATACATTCTTTTTGATGTGGGTTCATAAATGCATTTACATGGAAATGATACATTATTCATATCATTAGTAATTTTACTTACACGTTTTATGTAGAAATCTATAAATTATACATATGT
This sequence comes from Anthophora plumipes, assembly GCA_951804975.1. Classification (NCBI taxonomy): domain Eukaryota; kingdom Metazoa; phylum Arthropoda; class Insecta; order Hymenoptera; family Apidae; genus Anthophora; species Anthophora plumipes. The sequence goes on along the minus strand of OX638116.1, from coordinate 12,034,210 downwards.
AATTCCTTTAAATTTTTATATCGTATTATACATATTATGCAAAAATGATTAAAAACGTGAAGGTATGTATATTTCTAATTTTTTTTTAAATTCGCGCGCTTAAATGCAACACAAATCGAGCTTAAATCATTGATCTCTATTGGCGAGCAAAGTAAGGCTGCAAATACAGGGTGTCCCGTAACTAGTGTAACTCCTGGAAATGGAGGGTTGTTGGGGTGACTCTGAACAACTTTTTCCTTTACCAAAATGTTGGTTGAAGCTACATCTTCGAATTATTAACGAAAAACACTGGCCAATCAGAGTGCGCGTAAAGCGTGTGCTCAACCACTAGAGGCTCTCAATCACCGCGCTCGATCGTAGTCCTGAACAAATGCATTGGCACAACGTGGGTATCGCGGCCATCCCTCCATATGTCATTTCTGGGAGTTACACTAATTATAGGACACCCTGTATATTATTGATTTAAAAAATGTATCTATAATATTAGCATTTTAATATTAAAAGTTAATAGGTATATATGTGAAGGAAGTGAATGTATACTTATACATTGCAATACATACTTAACTGATTGTTAAAAAAAATTATTAACTTTGAAAAGAAAATATTAAAATATATGATGTTCAATGTGAATTTTAAAAAGATACTTTATTTGCAGTATAATGATAATTTTATCGTTTATTTAATCGTGCAATATTGTATTTTACTATTAAAATTGATGCAAAATGAAACTTATATTAATGAAATGATTTTAATAATTATTGAATTAAATGTTTGGAATTGTTAATATCATTTTTTTATATGATATATTAGCTTTTATAACCTATATTAATGAACAACTGAATTAGATTGAAATATTTGTGATGTTAATAATTCCCAATATTATTATTACAATTAAGTTTCTAACGAACAATTCAATTTTTATGCAACACATTCTGTATTGAATCTTTCGCCTTTTGAACACCAAGGCGAAATTGTCCGTATTCTGGACGGATTTTCATACCACGATAATAATACACAAGACTCATTTCAAAATCACGAAGGTGATACAACGCTTCTGCTTTGCAATATATTGCTTTCGCCATGTTGGCATTTTTCATTTTGTGTTCTAATGCATTTTCGGCATCCTGTAAAGCTTTCCGAGGTTGTCCTAGCAAAAGGTAGCATTTACTCCGTGCTATTAATGCATTGTTATCATTTGGCTCAAGATCCAGTGCCTGGTAGAAAATAATAATATCAATTACATTACGTAATTATTTTATATTTAATATATCGGATATCGAAAAAAGATGCGGGCAAAATAGTATGCAGTGATTTCAATGGAATATTGATTAAATCCGAAAATCAAATAATTTAAAATAGTTGATAACGTAAGTCTTTCTAATCAATTATTTGTTGTTATTTTATTTAATTCGATAATATAAAAAAGATGTCAAAAATTGCTTTAAAAATGTAAAGACGATTTTTCATTTTTACTACAAGGAGAGTAACGAACAAATTGATTGATAATCTTTTTTCAATTGAACGAGTGAAAGTAAAACTTTTTTTAATATCCAGTATACGTATAGAAAACAAGTTACCGACAAATAATATGTTAATGCGATTACATATACGTATAATATAATTTTTCAATTATATCGTTATCTTTTTCTTAAATATAATGATGATTAAACAAAGATATTTTAACATAATACATATATAATAACACTAAGAAATGCCTATTTCTAAGTTAATATTTACGATTATTGGTGCATACATATAATTCATAGAACATTGTTCAAGAACAATGCTTACGCTTAATAAATCTATAATATTTTATTCGGAAAGAATTGGACGAAATTAACATCCTCGCGACATCTACCGTGTGTTCTAATTAATTAATTTAAATTAAAATTTGTGATATGTAACACGCCTAACCAAAGGAAGTATTGTATCTAATAATTATTCATTTATTTATTGCTTCCTTTTGAAAGTTTGAAAACCTCTTTTAAAGATCATTTTAAAGTGGTACAGTGTTTTTATTATAACAAAATATTTTGGTCTATTTATCATAGATTAATGTAATTATATTTAGTGTAACTCATGTAAAATCAAGGTAGTACAAAACTTTCGTATAGATAATCCGAGATGTAAGAAGAACAATTAATACTAAATTTCAGTTATAGTCGCGAGCACCGTGATTTAAAAAGAAAAAAAGAAAGAAATCAAAGAATTTAGTAACATGAACCTTGTTAATACAATGCATTGCAACTTTAACGTCACCGATTCGCATCTCTCGTAATCCTAAAGCTAGCATAGCTGTCGGTTCTGCATCTTCTGGTAAATGTAGATTCCGATCCTGTTTCTGTTTCATTTTCAACGATTGCTTGATATCTCGGGTGCCCATATTTACTGCGGCAGCACGATCCTTATCGGTGTATACCTCTTCTTGACGACGAGCACCGTTGTTCTGTCGGCGTCATTTTTTCTTCTTTTGAATACTCATTTCCGATTCAACCGACAATTTATCAGACTTGCCCTTTGATTGATTTTTGTTGTTCCTTTTCTTTCTCTTGTCATCGTCGACGTGACTTTCTTTATCAGCACCGTCAGTGGATTCTGTATCGAGGCAGGTTCCCAAAGACGAAGGGGTTTTATCGAGATTCTCTGATTCCCCAGATTGTTTCGAATTTGAAGCGCTCTCCGCGGGTGCACGCACGTAGCTTTGCAACAGATCATGATGGTGCATTGTCGGATTGAGAATATCCATGATTTTTGAATCTATGGCGCCCAAAGTGTTTGTAGATTCTGATTGAATTGCTTCACTCATTATTCACTTTCTCTTACGCTTCGTCACAAATTAAATTTACCTCTTATCTTAAATAAAAGAATATTTTTCCCTCCACCCCCAAAAAAAAAATAACGAAAAGAAAAAGTGCAAAATTTTCCTTTCTATTCTTGATATTCTCTTTATGCAAATATTAATGTAGTATACGTATATTTATTTTTTATTTTTTTTAGTTATTAATTTATGTTCTTTTTTGCACTAAGGGAGTATTTTATAATTTCACTTTTGTTTGTTGTTTGTAACTAAATACTACGCGGAACGGAAATACTTATCGTGTTTCATTTACGAAACTGACTTCGAATGTGAGGCGCTTTCGTGTCTCGCGTGCGGAACAAACGTGTGGTTATCGACACCTTCGTCAGACGGGTTGTTTCCTTAGAAACAGTCAACAATGCGGGGAAATTTGGTACACGTAGATCTTGAATCATACGCGTGCAAAGTAATGTACATATAAGTTGTCAGTAGCTTCCGGGAAACATTTAGTCAAGTTATTCCACATTAGAGTTTAAAAAGATACGTGGAATGGTGAAACATTTCTCTTAAATTTCATAACTCTACGCTTTGAACATTCTATGGAAATGTTTTCAAAAAGTTGAAGGTATTTTGTATGATAGTTTTTAAAAATTTTGTTCTTCTTTACTCAGAAACAAGATCCAGTTGCTTCGAACTTATATTAACACATTTCTTTAACATATTACGTATGTAGGACATCTTTTATTTATTTATAATTTTATAAGATTGTGTGTATTTTATAAAGTAATACGTGGAAAATGAGGATATAGTTCAAAATTAACACTTTACCGACCGCCTCATTCAATTCAACACTGGCTCGTGTTGATAGCTACTTTGTTATCTGGCTTATTCTTACAGCTCTAAAAATTTTTTATCAAAATTCGTGAGAGGGCTTAGTATATCGTTCATATTCTCTTATTATAGGGTAATTAATTAATTTGTTGCGCTGGCAGCGAAAAACTGATTAATAGGCTTCCGGTTAGTAAAGTGTTAATATATTCTTTTCTTTTTATATCTAGTTTATAATATGTTTGTTAGATTGATCAAAATTGGAGCATTTCCAATTATCAAGCTTAAGATTATCGATAAATGTTTTGCAGGTTTTACAAATTTTGCTTGATCATATTTCACAAATTTTGGTGCTAATGAAGTTTCTTTTTTTCTATATTTTTGAGATTAATATCGACACGAATAGTAAAAGAAAATATGTCTGTCCAATTAATAATAAAAACTCCTTTACTTTTTAGTAATATTTATATTTCTAGTATGAATTCATTTTATTTTTAATGTTGATTTTATTTTTTCAATCAATAATTAAGTACTCTTTAGAAATAAATGTTATTATCGTTCTAGTATTAATTTTACAAATGTGTAATAGTTTTTTGCGCATTTAATTCTTATTAACCCTCTCACAACGGCAAATGTCAGTGGAAAGGTAGATGTTCAATTTTCAGTCGTAAAATTTGTCAAATTGTCTTCGAAATCTTAAGAATTAATAATTTTTAAATTTGTAAAAATATAAAATTTGTTTCATTAAATTAACATGAAAGTGTGTAACAAATAAAATTCAATGGAAAAGGCGGTAACAAGAGTACGAGCCAAATTTCCAAAACGCCTATAGACGTCAACAGTAATCAAAGGGTTAAGAAATAAATATTATTATCATTGTAGTATTAATTTTAAAAATGTGTAATAGTTTCTTGCGTATTAAATTCTTATTAATAATATGTTTCAACATTGTTTCCTTTGGCGAAACGGAGTATCGTAAAATTTGAAAGATAAACTGTTGCTGTGAGTGACGTGTTTTATTGGTATTGGCATTCGTTTATAGAAGTACCTTACTTATAGAATGCAATATAATGATCACGCTAACTTAAGCTATACCGGTAAATAAAAAACTAACCTATTTTAAATATTTAACTAACCATTTTTGATTGTGATTGCATGTAGTAAAGTTGTACCAACTTTATAAAAATTCCGATTTTAAATATTTTTGTACAATATGAAATGTAGAATGCAAAATTAATAAGCAAAATTAGTACTTCTTATTAGAACTGTTGAATTGCTAAATAATTAAATTTGATTTATTATCATTTCGTTTGATAAATTTAGTTTTGTGCATTTTTCGTATACCAAATTTATTTAAAAATAATGGCGTTACTTACGAACAGAAATTTCTATATATATGTATATTAATATAAATATATATAGAAAATGAAAATGAAAGAAAACTTACTCTATTATACAAACACAAGGCTTTGTGGTACATTCCATTTTTTACATGGACCATCGCTTCGTTTACTAATAATTTTTTTTCTAATAAAGCCAAACGCTTCATTTGCGATTTCGCTTTGCGATGTATTGTCATAGTGATAGGAAACCTATAATACATTTTGTTCAATATTGAATTGCATATTGAAAAGTATATAATTGATGCACGGAATGATTTATGTCGGTAAAATGTATTATGTATCGTTCTAATATATCTTGGCAGAAATGTGAAAAACATGTAAATAAAAATAATCTCAAAGATACAAATTTAGTATGAACTAATTCGTGCATTATGCAACTTAGAACTCTAATTATACGTGGGATTCGTTAATCAGTGTCGATTAAATCTTGCTTTTTTACATTGAAAAAAATGAAGTAAAGCGATATAAATAGTTAATACAAATAAAGGAATAGCGGAAGAGATGATTAATATTCTTTTACATTTAATAATATCAAAAACATTTTTTTGCAATAAAAATATAGTTTCTAATTATGTCTAACGAAATCACAAATCAAATAGGTAAAAAATAAAAATGCAAATTTATAAAAATTTACTTAATTTTTTCAATTTTTAAAACAGTTAAAAAAAACTTAGTAAATTATTTATTCAAATAATAGTGAAAAAGTACAATGAAAGTACCAATGGAGATGCATTTACAAGGATAAGAATTTAGGGATTAAAAATTATTTTTCGTTAATATTTTACATTCCACTCACCAATACAATCCGATCTTCGTGTTAAAAAGCAACTATACCCTTTCAGTAAAGCGTATTTACATTCCTACACAAAACACATCTTTTATATTCGGCCTTCTTCGAACGATGAAGGGAGACAAATATCCATGCTATCAAATGCCATAGGCTTTTTTATACTATTCTTAATTCTTAACTTACGATCGGGAAACTTTTGCCTCTACTTTTTCTACTGTCTCCCTACTCCTGGTAATCAGGACTAATCAATATGACAGTAGTAACAGGGGACAAAGATGACTGTATTCTTTTATAACTTCCTCCTCCTTCGAAGAATCGTGATAGATATACCGATAAACATGTCGTGAGAATGACTTAGTTCTCCTAATATAAAAAACTTAGGTTCAATGGTTCCAAAAAACTTATTTCTTTGCAACTAGTTGTTTAGTATTGCAAGCAAATATTTTCAATATTTCCAAACATAGATATATATCTATTTTTTATAGCTCATTAAGTAAGATGAATAAGGAATATCAAGATAGGAACTTCAAAATTTCAAGAGTATTGATAGAAACAAACTGTACAATAAAAATGAAATATTCCTTGTACAACGTATACAAATTTGTACGTACGATACGATTTAATATAAAATATAATTTTTCTAAATAAATAAAAGTATATTTTTTACAAATACACAAAATATTTATTGATCCTTCGGATAACAATTTTAATTATATTATATTACATGTTATTTTTACGACTGTTATAAGTGCTACAAGCAATTCTATATTACAATTATATTATGAAATATATTACTGCGGTGGTTTCCAAGGGATAATTTTTGGTTTTGTAGTACTATAAGGCATATAAGCTTGATCTGTACCACTTAAGTTTTCTTGGTGATCTATCATCCATTTATATTTCGGTCTGCTTGGATCCTTATGTGGAGGTAAATCTGTCTTATAGTGCAACCATCCAAACCATTCTGCTGGGACTTGAGAACCGTCATAATCCATGCCAACTTTTTCAGAATATATTACCCATCTATTGCTGCCTATTAGAAAGCGTAATAAATAAAACATATTACAATAATAATAATACTTTACTTTTATGTCAGATACAAATAAATATTTAAGAACTTTATATGTAATAAATAACTATGTGTTAAGTATAATATACTGCTTATGCAGTGAGTAACTCTATTATTTAATCATAAAGTAATGAATAATTGTACGTATTCATATATCTTTAATAATGTTAAGAAATATTTAATTTCTTAAACTGTTTGACATATATGTACATGTAAAACTTACCGAAAAAGTACGCATTATTTTCGTAGTATTTGTTTCCATATTTATCTTCGCCTACTAAGGTTCCTTTCTTCAATTCATCAACCCTGAAACATTTGAAGTGTAAAGTTAACTATTAACATCGAACTATTTTCAAATGTACGTACTACAAAATTTATAACGCAATAAATATCTACGATCTATCGGAACTTGTAATTAACCAAATTGCAATGAAAAATATTAACAAACATTATGTTGATTGATATTTAGCTTTGTAATAACCTGTATAGTACACGCAAAGAATTCAACAAGCCACCATTCGCTTTTATTATTGAGAATAAGTTACAGACTTTATCTAAACCTAAGAGCTTCGCCATGTTCGTTTCTGAAAATACACATCCTGAAATGCATAAATACTAGAGACGTCATAATCTAAAATTTATTGTAACTTTACATAGTATGTTTCATAAGTTTTATCTAAAATAAACAGATATTAGGAACAAAATATTTAATCGTTATGAAAAAAATTAATTCGATGCACAAGACAGTGGAAGATTATCCAAATATTTTACATCGTCCATATTATCCTTGTTGATACTTTTATATTTACGAAAATTGTCAATTTTGCATATTAATTTAAATAAACAAGCTGTAAGAAATTATAAATATTTTGTACTAACTCTAAATGTCGCAATTTTTCTTATCGTTAAAAACCAGCCTAACAGTGAATGGGACGGATAATGCGCGGGAACATTCAATTCAAGTGTAAACTTAGTTAAAGAAAATGTATTCAAAAATTACAATTAACAACATTCACTTTATTCAATAAAGCATAGTGATGTATGGCTTTGCGATTTCATTTGATATTCGATTTATATTTTGCTTTTACTATACACATTTAATAATTTACTTTATTTTACAAAAAGAAAGAAAAAGAGAATGAAAATATATACGACATATAGCACTTCGTTGATGTCTTTATAAAGCGTAAAAAAGTAAATAAAGGTTACTTTCAATTATTTTCAATTGAAAATTTTATAAGATTAACTCTAAATTGAGATCGAAATTACATTACGATGAAAGTACCATAAGTTTATATTCTTTTTATTTTCTCAAGCACGTTTTATTTATTGGATACAAAGCTGTGTAATGTTTATTAATTTTTCTGCGTATGCGATGCATAGTTTTCAGGTTGTTCTTACTGGATAGCTAATAGCAATTTATAATAAATCAAACTGAACGTGAAATTTGACTTACCATATTCGTTTTATTTAGATTAAGTAAAGAAACATAATGTAAATTAGAACATATATGTATTCCTCGCTTAAAATATTTATTTCGTAAATATTTCCTATCGTTCAAATTTTTACACGTTAATCGCAATTTTATAAAATAACACATGCTAACGTATGTACATTTCACGAAAAATCATAAAATCGATGATATTCGTTAACGAAACGTAAGTGCGTCAAAAATGCATTTAATCGTCATATTTGATTATCGGTTTGACGTTTTTAGGGTCAAGGTTTAACAATCTGACGCATTGATCGGAATATCATTACGATTATTATTAATCCATTCAGTGGCAAAAACAATTGCGCTTCTATTTTATTGTGAAACGAATTGCTTTCGAAAACATCTTACCAACAATGAGATAATAAATTACTTAATAATTAACATTTTTAGTAGTAAATGCTTCGAAATGCATTAATTCATTTTTTAATTAAAACAGTCGATGTATATTTGCTAAAAAAATTACTATAAGAAGGTTAAAACAGAAATATTAAAACATTTTCAATTTTTTCAAACGTAGTCCTAAGTACAAAAATATATAAATAAATTGTTATCCTAAAACTACATAACATTTTTTTAACTATCGCTGTTTTAGTTGTTTTTAAATATTTTCTTAAATAATTACAATTCCTTTCATTTCTAAGTATAAAATTCTTTCAATAGTTTCGTCCGTTTTAAAAATTTTAAAGATTGCCTTTCTGAATCTGTTTACTTTCTATTCAACTTATTAAATTCGTTTCAAAAATTCAAGTTTGATAATATCTACGCCAATACAATGAAATATATTCTATAACCACAAAAAAGTGACCGTAATGAAAATAGAAATAAATATTTTAATATGGGAACGAAAACGATAGTAAAACAACGAACTGAATCTAAAAGTAAAGGTAAGTATAGGAAAAAAAAAGAGAAGACGGATGATCGTACCAGTAAAACTGATGAGGAGGCTGAAGTCGATGATGGAAAAGAAGAAAAACCAAAGAAGGTTTACAGAGTATCCAAACAACTACGAAAAATGTTTCTTTCCGTCAACGATCCATACAATAAGCCATTAAAATGGTGGGAAATTGAACCCGTAAAATATGCGTAAGTTAGAACTCTTTATTATTCATATTACACTTATTCTTTTCGCTATTATAGTTTTCCAAGAGTAAGTTTTATGAAATCTGAACCGATTTAAAGTTTAATCATGCCATAGACATTTATTTCTGTCATTAATACGAAAAAGAAAAAGAAAAATAAACGCAACAAAACATTTTAATACGCGCGGGAAATTCCATAATTTGTGCGATATTAAAAATTTTATAAAAAGCATTTAGCGAATTCATGAATTATTAGTAGTCACTAATGTTTACTTCATTAAAAATTTTCGTTTTATCATATTTCTTTTTTCTCTCTTATTCGGTTTGTCAATGCATTTTCATAGAATAAATTATCCACCGGTGAAATTCTCACTGGAGGCAATTATGGGAACTCACATTGTACGATTAATCGATCGTAGCTACATGTTGCTGCTTATGGCTAATATCAAAAAGTACAACGAAGAGCAACAGAAAATTCGTATCGAGAAAAGAAAGATACCACTGCCGTCGATTATATCTCAATTGGTAGAAATATCTGCTAAAATGCTTGCTAAAAGATTGCAGGATCCCAGAGGACATAAACTAAAACTCTACGTGTAAAAGAAACATTATAATCATTGTCAGTTATGTAGAAGAAATTTGTAACGTGTAAAAATCCAATATATGTATGAATAATAAATTATGTATAATGTATGATATAACAACACATTAAAAAGAATTAAACATCATTCTACAGTATTTTTGATTACAATAAATTTTATTTTTTCAACGAAGTTTTATCACATCATTTGAAACATCACAATACGCTATCTCTCACACATCATAAAATGAGAATACGACATCGGGACACACCTACAAGCATAAATCGGTGCAAGCAGCAAAAAATGAACGCTATCTACAATATAAGGAACATTAATATTTTTACACTGTATGGAAAAATAAGAATTTATAATAGTTATACTAAAACTACGTTATAGTTCTATTAATGCGTAATACATAGTGGTTCTGTATCTGTTTAGTAAATTTTATACTATGTATCCAACACCATGAGATACTTTTAGACAGACTTAATAGAAATGTAACGAGAAACTTCCGAATTTTTTTAATAAAATCAATTTTTTTCTTTTTTTTTTTCAATCGTAAAACCTAAATATATGCATCGATATGAAAGATTAATCAACATTCGAGAGTATTATAAAAGTGGCACTTGTTATTCACAGAATATTAATACTTCTAAAATATTTTTACCTATTATTAATGATGTGTATTACAGCTTTAGGAATATCGTTGCACTATCGGTGAAATTGGCTGTTCTTCCTTTAGGAACAAGTTTTTGATTCAACTTATAAATTTTTTAAAATGCTTCACGAGTGTATAGAATTCTTAGAATCTAAGATTTTATGGAAAAAGTTCGATAACAGGCCAGCTTTTGACTTTTTTTCGACGTGAGGATGTTCGATGATTATCTTTTGATTAAATGGGATTTGAACATATACACCTTCCTTTTCACTGTGATTCACGGTCTCCAAGAGATCTGCCTCTGTAGGATCGTATAACGAAATTTTTGTTAAACATTTTATGTATTTAAAAACAAGAAAATTGGTCAGAATTTTTTATTTCGAATTTTTACCTAATTCTTCATGATCCCACGGCAAAGAGTCCTTCCACAGCTCGGATAAACTCGACGAAATTTTGATTTTGGATTTAGGGACATATTTGTATTCATGATTGGACCATCCAAGTGCCGAGAGGTGTTCGCTAAATATTAGAAATGAAATTATCCGTCGGAAGCTTTTATTATTAAATAACAAATAAAATCTTCCATTACTATTAATGATAAAATAAAAAAATAAGGATAAAATGTTTACGTTGAAATAAAATAACTTTCGAGTAAATAAAAATGGAAGATTTATGCAAACTTAATAAACCTCAAGTCTATTTTCATTAATTTATCATAAGATCCAAATTTACTTGTGTATTTCTTCCAGTTCGTGTTTGCTCGGCGCTTTCGACGGTGGTTCGGATAACGGGTGCACCACTGGATAATAATGCAAATGATAATGCTGTATATGGGGTTTTTTCTTTGCTTCTTTCTTTTCCTTCAACGATTGAAAGAAGTCCATTAGCACCTTTTTAGGGCTGAAATATAAATGTTCCATATACAAATATGGAACAAACGATTAAATCTTAATATTTAGCAAATAATTTTTACTAGGGAAGAGACTCAAATTCGAAGTCACTTACTATTCAAGAAAGAATCCTTCAGACGTAGTAACCAGTAGCACCATTAACAATAAAGTAAACTGAAAATCATAAAAAGAAAAAAACTGATTTACAATGCTTGCTTTTATACATTTCTCGAGGTGGATACGTATTACATTTGAAGTAGGTAATTATGCAAAAAGATGAAACCGATTGCCACTACACTTATCGATATTATAATTCTTCCGGCGAAATAAGAAAAACTGAATTGTTTTTTAAGTATATCGAGCAATCTCTTCAGTTGCAAAATCAAGCACTTGACAAGTTACAAAGGAGGAAAATTTGTTGATATATCTTTTGACGAATCTTTTCTCGAAGAACATAGACAATTTAAGGATGTAGTGAAAGCGTATACAATTAGGAACGTTTATGATTTACTTGTAACAAGAATTCCGTCTTCATGTTCGAACGTTAGTTCGTAAACTCTAATAACTTGTCTGTCACATGAATCGAATAACAAACTGAGGATTCCGATGAGATACGATCCCCTTATATCTATCCGCTTTTACTCTTTCTCTGCGAGCCCCCGAGGATTCTGTACTTTATTTCTTTCCTTTCCTTCTGAAGTTCTTGCTAGATCACCTGACATCGGTAAGAAAATTCGGTGTTGCGTATTAATTGTATTGACAATGTTGATCGTTAATATTCTCAACTTTCGCTTCGACGATCTTTGATCTTGAAATGAAACGAAGGTGAAGATAAGAACTACGGTGTGGTATGTTGAAAGAGAAATTACTTTAGTTTTCTATATACCGTTAACATGGCGATAGATGATGCGATAAAATACGATCAGTTTACCGTATAACTAATTCTTTGATTGATTATAAACCAACAAATTTTGTTGATCATTTCAAGTGCAAATTTACAAATGTAAAATTACATTCTCCTGCGATAATACTTTAAATTGTTAGAATTATTAATCAGGCTGTATTTTAATATACATGGTGTTTCTTGGTAAGTGTACAAAAATAGATCAATCAATCGTAAAAGATAACTGTGATAAAAAAAGTAACCATTCTGCTCGAAATTTACTAGTTAATGAGAGTATTACGAATGATAGTTACTATCTTTTTGCCGATTTTTGCATGATGGCGATCTAAATGAATTTGTCTCTACAGAATTTGAAGTTTTTCTTAACATACGGACATGAACTTATTTTATTTCATTCGAAGAATTGAAACATCAAAAGTAACTTCTTTTTCTAACACAGAAAATTATTTTGGCTATTCAATGTAGCAAAATTGCTTGCGACTATTTGATGCGACTCGTAAACCGATCTGTTCGAGAAAAATTTACAAATAGAAATCAATACTCTCCAAAAAACGATTAATTGCTGTTTATTACGCTTGTAATGACTTGGGTGACCCACTCTTGGCGAATGACACTTTTACCATGGAAGGCAACTTTCCGAATATATCCTGTGAGTATATTTCAAGATAAAAACTGATATGTCGTGTAACATGCAGACACCTAATCATAATTTTCTTTCTGTTTCATCTTTGTGTAACTTTCGTCATTTTTATCGAGTATTTTGAATCCTTTGAACAGCAGATAAAACTAAGACGAGAAGTTTATTACTATAGTAAAAGTGTCAGTGGTCAAAAGTGGATCGCTAAGACCTTTGTAAACGTAATAAGCAGAACAATTTATTGTTTTTCTTTTTTGTTGTAGTTTATCAGCTTCTTTAATAAATTTTCTTCGAATAAATTTGTTTACGATAGATGATCGATCGAAGAGCGCTATCGATTTTGAACTTCAAAGTTCGATTTAAATTATCGAACAAATGTATTAATGAAAATCATATAAATACATTATTTATCTCACTAAACAATGTTATTCAATATTTGATAGTCGAAATCTTCGAGATATCTTTGAACAAAATTGTAATAATTCTAATTCGTATAAAGATGGAAATAAAAATGGCGAAATATATTTTATAAAATTGTCACTAATACACGTAAGATATATAAATGACTTACATTTAAATTTTACTGAACAATTGTGAAAGTATATTGTACTGTTACAAAAATTTCATTTTCTCACTTCTGTAACGAGTGCAGTAAATGAGAATTGTTTACGCTATAAATATTTAAAAGTTACCTACGAGTGAAAATCATTACTTTGAACATATTTAATTAAATAGTCAATAACGAGGTATTTGAAAGATACCAATTTTAGTCATAATCGATACGATCAACGCGAGTTCATATCGCGTTGCTCTGTTATTTGAATGATGGACAGAAGGAAGTAAAGTAAACAGGTAGGACATAAAATATACCCTGAAGATAAAGATCATATAGCTACCTATTGTAATTATTTATCAATTCGAGATACAGAGTCTCGCAAAATGCAGCTTACATTTCGAAAGAAATTTATCAATCGTAATTAATTAGTGTCTTATTCTTTGAAATAAATTTCTCCCTTATCCAACACCTTATCTTTTCTACAGTCTTATGGAAATGAATATAAACAATTCAGAGACATGTGTACATGATTGTTTTAAGAATTATTTCGAGCATTGAAAATTGCATCGTTGAAACGAAATTGTGGTTAATAATACGCCTTGAAATATCACAGACGCACGTAGGGCCATTCGCAAAATAGTCAGATACTTATATCTGATACGTGACTATGTACAATAAGTTGGTTAATACTAATATCATCTTACCGTTGAAAGAATATGAAGATTCGTTTCATCATGTTTTAAAAATATCTCGTATTACGTGGCTCATAGTTATAACTTTATAGATTATGATCGCATTTGCAATATACCCATGCGTTTTGTGTTTTCTTTCCCTTAATTGTTCCAACAAATTGTAATTCTTCATCTTTGATGTTACCAGAGAAAGAATTTTCATATTGATACCGATTGATGAAAGTTTACATTTTAACTGTAAACTTGAGAAACATGGGCGTATAAAGCGCTTAAAGAAAGCAGCAGCTTTCTATGAACTTAGTTACATTACGAGTACACTTCAGTGATAATTTCAAGGAGTGAAATCGACGTTAACAAACCTAAGAAGGTCGAGGGAAATATTGCACATGACTTTTAAATGTCGATAAATAACTCGCAACAACGATTTTCTTTATAATTGCAAACGCTCATCAGTACGGGTTTCCTTTCGTTCAATCTATCATTATCGAAGCGATAAAAAAAAACTTAAACAATTGTTGCGATGATTGCTAATAGATATTGTATTTAAAACTGTGTTCGTTGAAAAATGAAAAAGGATAGACGACGAGAGCACTTTCTCGTATAAATTCATTTGAATTAGAAAAATGCTGATTTTGAAAGAGACAAAACGTGCGTAAATTCTTCTTATAGCCAATATTTCATAATTGCGACTTTTCTTTGAAATCTACAACTTTCCATTATTCTCCTAGTGAAAGCTATACAAGAGGAACGTGTTATCTATGATATGTTATTACTGAACCGGTTCTACTTTTGATTTTTCATAGTCTATTTTACCGATGCGTATCTGCCGGTGCGCTTTGCTCACCAGTGTACCTAACCACTTTTATAGTTACGAGATGAAAGAGGAATTTGCGCAGTTTCTCTCTTATAACTAGATTTTACACCGGAGCAACAAAGATTATTTTTAGATGATCAACGAGATTGCAAGTTTTTTCGAATATTTTATATCTTCAAGTGAATGTTGCATGTTTAGATCCAATATAGCAAAGGATAAAGTTACTTTTAGTTAATTATACGCAAGCATTGAAGCGTGCAATTTTGAAAGACGAAAGAAGTTGCGTAAACGTACGAGTATAAAATTTAACATAGATTTAAGTGGCATCAACAATTATATTTGTTTATTAGTGTAATTAATGAAATTAAAGTTTTACATAACGATATATTGTACGTTGAATGAAAATAACGAAAGAAATTTTTACATTATTCGATTATTTTCTATTCTATTATTACCTACCTATAAATGTCTTATAACATGAGGAAATTAAGTTTCAAAAAGAGTTAAATGTAGAATCTTCGCGATAAATGTCCAGCATGCATATTTAGATATTTTTATTCCATTACGGAAACTCATGGAACATTTAAAAAAAATAAAACGAAAAATATAATATAAATATCTGGGTTTCTTAGAAGATATGTACGACGTTCACCTTTCTCTTTAAACTTATAACATAAATCGTCTCGTTGCAAGCGGACAGTAAAATTAAAAAAAAAAAAATCTTTCAGATGAATATTTATTTTCTTATCCTTTTTTTTATAGGAAAGTGGAAAGTGTAGTACAACACGTTAATGGTACAGCCGATAATAAATACTGGCGCTTTTTTAAATATAATAAACTTTTATAGTACTTTTCATAATTATTTTAAATTTATTTAAGACGATAAAATTCTTTTTTTTTTTTTAATATGAATCCACATGTATACTCGCATAATAATGCTGCAATATTAAAATTTCAATAATTTGTAACTTTATTACTGAATTATTTTCATTTCTTATAATTTTATTTATTAACAATAGTCTAATTAATTAATAAATCGTTTCATTGCACTGCAAATGAAAACAATAAAAAAGCTGTCGCGTTTACGATAAATGAAATTTTAATACTGCATCTTAATAAAATATTTATTTATAAGTATACAATCTGCTTTTATAAGTCAGTGACATGTAACCTGTTCGTTAAAAAAAAAAAGATCGATAATTGTATGGAAAAATAGTGAAATATGTTTAAATTGATTAATTCTTGTATTATTCGAACAGATGGCGCATTTGATCGGAATATCCCCTGGCAAGTGTATTCGTGAAATCTCATATCGTTATACATTTTTCAGTAAGTACATGTAACTGATTAACAGGGAGACCATTGTGAAGATATTTCTCAAGAATTGTTCGCAAGATAAACGCAGTACTTTATAATACGTAATACTAATTACAGTTAAGTAGAGTGTGAAATTTTTTTGTATGTGACATTCAAAGTGCGTAGTTCATCGTTTGCTTCTAAACTTCCTCTTATGAAAATTATATTCCTATATAAAAGTACTAGTACAAAATCATCGTGTCAGTGGTTAAGGGGAAAACAATAATATTTTTCGTTGCTAGTGTTCGAGATTTATTTTAAAGAATCGTACAAATATCAACTTTTATTTGACTTAAATACTTGACATATAAATACGAGTCGATATGTCGATTAATATGAAACGCACCTAATGTACCTTCTTTTTCTTGGTGAGTAGTGCATGTGCATGTACATTAAATAATCCAAAGTTCGTGACGAAAAAGATTCGTTTGTAATGAGTGCGATTTTCATATTGCAAAATAAAACACGCTATAGCTTTGACGTGAGCAAGTAAATAATTATTATTTTACATATGATAAATACATAGTGCGTGTTAGAATACATGCATCTATATATGCGCATGCATTTATCTGTAGATATTTACATACATTCGTACGCACATGCCTTCTACTGTCCTGTATTTAGTAATTTTCCAAAAAGTATTTCTTCACAGAAAACAAAGAATCATCTTTGAACACCTTACAAACCATTTTGTGTATTGCTTGTTATTAAAATTTAAAAAAATATAACCAGAAATTTTTATAAGATATGTTACAAATATATAAATGATAATTCTATATAGTTTAAGAATGCATAGTTCGTTTGAAAAATATTTATGATGTAATCACGTTTGTTGATAATTTAAGGAAATAAATATGGTGTCATCAAATACACTCATATTATTCGTATTTAGCGTAAATTAAACTAATTTATAATATTGTAATATTACTTCGGTATTCTTTTTATTTTTTAATATAAAACAAAGGTTATAATATTTAGGACATATTTGTTATATTAAACTTCTAAAGCTTTAATAATATTATCTAACAATAAATTCAAATGAAAAAATATTTTCTTAGGAAAAATAAGTGTTTCTGTAAATCTAAATTTTTTCATTTCTTATTTTAATCTTATGTATAGGTTTTAACTGGAGCATGCACCAGCCTTTATGGACTACTGTTACAGCGTTTCTGTTTATAAATGCTGAAAGATGCCACCAAAGCAGAGAAAAATAGCTATTATGGGTTATAGATCCGTAGGTAATGAAAAGCGATTGTTGTAATTAAAATTTTCTAACATATTCAATGCAGAATTAATATAATTCGTAAGACTTTATAATTTAATTATATTTACAATTGACTGTTTATTTTTAGTACATTAGAAAGATATTAGTTTTGAACAGTCTTCATTTTTATATCACATTTACAAATTAACATCTAAAAATTATGAAAATTTTAATATACATATATATATACATATAAATTACAAAACATGTGTAGTAAAATAATTGATGTTTTTAAAGTAATTGTGTTCCTGTTTTTATTATTATATATATATGCAAGTATGCTATAGAGAATATTTACATGATTTAATACTTATTAATTTTTTCATGAATTTTAACAGGCAAGTCATCACTGAGCATACAGTTCGTCGAGGGACAGTTCGTGGATTCATATGACCCTACTATAGAAAATAGTAAGAAGTACCTGTATCATCTTACATGCTACTTCAAAGATTTCTATTGACACTGTTAGTAGTATTTTCTGCACATTCTGTTAGTAATTCATGCTGTAAACAAGCAATAGTTTCATGAAAACTTGTTCTTTGATATATAAAAATATTTTATTCGATAAACTATATCTAAGAAACAGAAAATCTTTAAAATCAAAATCAAACATTTTTTAATATATTTACATCACAATTGCGCGTTAACTTTCACCATTAATATTTCCAATTGGACGTGTTCACAAAAAATTTCATTTCCATATAACTTTTACAAGTTATGATTACATAAAAATAATAAAATTGTTTTGTTTTTAATGTAATACAAATTTTATTCAGAAAGGATACAAGTTACTATACAAGATAAGTCTTTGTTGATGCTTTAATACTTAAACATATTTTTATATTTAATACTAAACAAAAATTCGGGTAAACAAAATCTATGCATTATTTGGTTTATATATCTAATACTTTTTTGCTTATTTTTTCATTCGAAAAAGCGATAAAGTGTAGCAAATTAAAGCTTACATTGCGCTATATTTTGACAATTTGATTTTAGTCTTTTATGTTGATTATTAGAAAATTTACAACTTATATAATTATATTTAGGTAATATTTTAATATTTTACGAATATGCAATTCATCTGTGCATTGTAGTAAATGCTCTGTGCTTCATAGCAATTGTTAATATTATCTATTATGAAATGTTACTATAATATTAGTACTTTAAATGTATTAGCGTCACTATTTGAATTATATAATTAAAACTTTCAAGTTAGTAAGAAATTGAACAATTGGAAGCATATTACATTCACAAGAAATAGTAAGATTACGTTTCTAATACTATAATGTGTTTGTTCAGTTTTTTTAAGATTGTGTTTGAAAAAACTGTTTCTCTATTTTTTAATTTTAGTCGATTACTGTTCTAAGTAATTACTATTTTTTATTTTATGTGTAATATACTTGTTTTATTATCTGTTTTTTAATGTATCAATAATGTAGCAGTATCATTGGTACTGAATATAATTATTATATAACTTTTTTTTTTTAATCCATTTATATATAGAACAAACGATGACTTCTGATCTAAATAAAATTTGAATGTGTTTTAAAAAATCAAACATGGAAACATGTATTATTTGATTGCATTTTGTTCAGTAATTTCATGCTTACAAAAAGTGAAATTATGGAGTTAAATTGTATAGCATAGTATTTGGAAATTTCTTTTACATTAGTTTTCATGAAATTGTACTAAATTTTATTTTATAAATTACATTTATACACAAACAAATAGCGAATTACATAAACATTTTGTCTGAATTAGTTTACATTATGTGCGGTTTGTATATGCATTAAAAGTTATCATTAACATAATCCATAAATTGGTTTCATTACAGCATGATGCCTTGTTAGTAATATGCACGAATTCTTACTTAAGTTATTAGTTTTCCTGATCTATATAAAATTTAAGTATCTATTTTATAAAGTTTATCATAATCATGTATTTAATGCAGTAGTAACTTACATCTTGTTACTAAATTGATTTCTCTTAACTTTATAAATAAAACTTGTATAAAGGAAGGAAAGAGATTCATATCTTCCATTTGTATTTACAAATTAATATACAACCTTATACAGGTTGAATTAAAAATTTATCAGATCATAAAAATGTATAAAAATTTGAAAGATGTAAGCTCTACTGTTTCATTCTCTCACATGTTTTCTTATACAATTAATTTGTGTGCTTTTCAGCATTTACAAAAAGTACACGAGTAAATAGTCAAGATTATGAAGTTAAGTTGGTAGACACAGCAGGTCAAGATGAATATAGTATATTTCCTACACAGTATTCTATGGACATCCATGGTTATGTCTTGGTATATAGCATAACCAGTGCAAAGAGTTTTGAAGTTGTACAAATTATTTATGACAAGTTATTGGATATAACGGGAAAAGTCCAGTATGCTATCTGTTATTTAGTTTTTTTTTTTTAATTTGTAAGGAAAGTCGGATTATACATAATACTTTCAATAAAATACATTTTTATATATTTCAGTGTCCCGATTGTATTAGTAGGAAATAAAACGGACTTATATGTAGATCGAATGATAACAACAGAGCAAGGTAAGCGGTTGGCAGACTCTTGGCACGCAGCTTTCTTAGAAACCAGTGCAAAGCAAAACGAGGTAATTCACTTAGTTACTTTTAATAATTACTTACAATCATAACATAATTTGTTGTCTTGTTTTAGTCTGTTGCAGATATTTTTCATACATTATTGATTGAAATCGAGAAAGCGGATGGAAATGTACAAGAAAAGTCAAATTGCGTTCTTTCCTGAGCTATATTAGCTGGAAATATTAATGGAAATGTAAATGTATAAAAACAAATGACAAAATTGGCAATATATTAATACACGTCCGGAAACAAATTAAGTGTAATATTATTAAAAATATAAAATGGCGGATGTAAAATTATTGTGTCTTTTTGCTGTATAAGTCGAAAATTTCAAATATTGTCTATTTGGAACTACACCTGATAATAAGTATTTTTATCGTTTAGTTTTGTAATCACTGTTCAACAACAAAGAGAATTCAGTTGATTATATTTATTTTTTATCGTAAAAGAATGTGTATAATAAAGTTCGATATATTTAAGAACAATATTTCAATACGGGAAATGAAATAATCGTTGATTTAAATTTGTTTTCTGTAATTTACATCGTAAACATTTATATTTTTTCAAATATGGTGAAATAAATCATTACAAAATGTGTACAAAATGATTTTTATTCACTTTAAGTATATGACCTACGTGAAATGTTGCAATCTGTTTTTTTTCTGAAACTGTTGGAGATACTGAATGAAGATTTGGACATGTTAAATGATTTAAAGGGACTAATATTTTAGGGTATAAAAATTTGTGGAGGTGAATTTTTTATGGGTGGAAAAGATGCAACCCCTAATTTATTTTTAACGGAATTGTATATTAATTTTTTATTCCGACAAATGTCAAGATTGACAACTGTTATCTGAAACATAGTTTTTTTATTCTGCATTGTTAAACGGTTGTAGCGAAGGATAACGTTTTCAAGAATAAATTTTAGTGTGAAATGATGATATAGTATGTTATTCCTTATCAATTAACACACATGTGAAAATATTTTAGATAATACGTAGGAAAGGACGTTCAATCGTTTTGTCGAATTCAAACATAAATATATAAAAATATTAAAGCTTCATGTTGGAATTACATCATTAATTATAAAAGCGTTACAATTTTCATTAAAAATATGTATGCTACATTTGCATATTTGTCTAATTTACATGAAACATATTTTTACAAGCGATTTTCCCATCTATTTATCACACGGTAGCACATGCGCTACAATCACCAGTGCTTGTCAGTATTGAATGCATGTTGTTACGTATTTCGTCGATTTTGTTGCGTAAAAAATTACGTCTTGAAAGTAAAGGAATTTAATTAACAAACAAAAATGTTGTCACATATTTTACGACCAATTGCTCGAAACGCACGAACTGGTAAGCTAATAATACTACTTGTTATTTCATAATATCGAAATGTTCTTTCAATAAAAGAAGTTACATAATATGGGTTTCCATCTCCATCCACTTGGTATTCTTTAAAAGTTAATTTACCGACAGTTATAGAACATGATTTACTTATAATTATTTCGTGCTTATAAAATTTAATGTTGTCTTTGATCGAGTTCAGGATTCGTTATTATTCGTTCCATTTTTAATCAATTATTCCGGTGTTCTAACATTTGTATTTATTATTAAATATACGAAAATATATAAATAAATGGTACACTAAGTCCAAGAAATTGCATAATTTTTATTTTGTCAATTATGGCAATTAAATAGAAAATTTTTGAACATATGGTGTTTCTCAATAGATAAATTATTTTATTAATAATAAGAGCCATTGTTAATAATGAAATATAATTCAAGGTGCACGTTCATACCATATTCCCCATGCTGCTAGACCACCAAGTATGGATGAATTACCTGTACCATGTGGATCATGGCAAGAAGCACATAAGAAATTACAAGCAAAATATAATTTGCAATTAGTAGCTGGTATTACTATACTTGTTGGGACCATAATAGTTGTACGTGTTAATATAAATTATTTTCCATTTTTATCAAGTCAGTGGTTCATAATGATGTTTAAATTTTCAGGGTAGACTAAATAAAACACTTTGGCTTAACTTTCTTCCTCCAACTCCAAAAAAACCTGAAGGTTCTGAGTGAAGTAACTTAAGTATGATACTGTAGCACATAGTTTATATTGCAACTATTGTGTAATGTTAAGATAATAAAACATTTCCATTCACAACAATATAGTTTCTGTTATTTTTAATATATTTACATGTTCTAATACAAAAGAAAAATGGTTTATCAGTAATTTAAAAATTGATTCTTTTTTATTTTTACCAATATATGATGTCCTTTCATAAAGTTTTAATTTTCACTTTTAAAAATATTGAAATTTTTAATAATTAAAATACACAAGATAGTTAAATTAAATTTTATTAAATAAATAAGCTTTTGTTTCATCTATTCTTCTCATGACAGAGTTCAAATTTAATAACAGTTCAAATGGTACTTGCAGAAAATAAATATTTACATTATTTTGCTGTATTATTTCAATTTAAATATTAATATGTATTATCAAACGTTTATTTTACAGTTTGCTTGAGTAATAAATTTTTCAATGAGATCGAGCTATTTCCGAGAAAAATTCTAAAATATCTTGTATAGTGAAATCAAGGGTTACCATGCTATCTGGGTAACACCTTTGAATTAATTCTTCTATATATATGTACTGTGCGATGAATTCACCTTGCATTTCACGCCAAACAACCTAAATAAATAAATAAATAACTATGAAGCATATAGTACAATATAGATGAAAAGGCAAAATATTAATAAATTAATTACAACATAGTTTCAATTTACCTGTAGCAAATTTTCTTCCTCGCACAAATGTTTCTCTACTTTCCTATACAGATTTTCTAAGCCCTTTTTAACTTCTCGAGCGGGATATTCCTTTACAACACGTCTAAGCTCTTGTTTACTGAAAGCCATTTGATAACTAACTTCAGATTCTTTAACTCCAGCGCCAACTTTTGCTTGGACGCCTTCAAAGAATAACTAAAAATAAATCACATGCATTATGGTGAATTTTAAACAAGTAATAAAAATTAAAATATTTAAGTAACGAACATTAAGTTTTTCCAATGGCCTTCCAAAATATTGTGTAACATATGCACGTAAAGCATCTTGATATTTTTGTTTAGCCTCCTTCCGTTCATGATCAAGAACAGATATTTTTAACTGTGATAGAAGATCGTACAGATGATGAAAGTTTTCTGAAATATAATGTAATTGTTATTCGATTAAAATGATAAGAAGAATAAATTAAAATTAACACAGATGTAATCATACCCATTTTAATAACTTCCTGTGGAGTTTTATGATGTTCTCTGCTATGGATAACAATAGCTTCAAACATTGTACTCACTAATTTAGTATACCACTTCTCAAGATCAACTTTCCTGTCTGAATTTTTAAAAATCTTTTCGGCTATTCTCGCAAATGGTTCGAAGTTTTCTACATACGGCAATATACCACACTTGTTTCTACGATTAACTTTTGTATCACAAAGAATTGATTGCGATTGTGCCTGCATGAATTTGTCAAATGCCCTTTTAACTTGAATCAGAGCAGAAGCAAATGTCATAGACAAAAATGAACCAGTATCTTGCGCTGACATAACGTGCTGCGATAAACGTACCAAGACGTACATACACCAGCTAAAAATTATTTTTCAAATTCTTGTTTTACGCAAATTAAGGAAACGTTAATTTGTAAAATGAATTATTTATAAAGAGAACTTACAAACTATCAATTTTATCTAAAAAGGCGATAAAATTGTTCAATTCAGTTTCTAACGAGGGAAATATAGCTGCCATTGTTGCACGTACTTCTTCATTTACTTGTCTTTCTAGCTTTTTACTTGCTGTAGAAGTCACTGATCCAGGACTTGCAGCTCCATTACTAACATTATCTGTTTCATCCATTTCGGTACTCTAACACATTTAGATGAATACTTACACTTTAAATATTCTAATAAATTTGTAACAACAATTTACATACTTTTGATGGAGAGAGGACGGAATCTAACTGTAGGAATGATATACAAAAAGCTTGTTCTGCAAGACAGACTGGTTGCATTTGAGAAAGCATGCAATCGAGAACAGAATCTAAAAGATTTCCTTCTCCTACAGGTGCCCATGTTTCACCACTTAATAAACAGATAGGTGCAGGATTTAATAAATCTTCTGCTTTTGGACCACTGGATTTGGATGTATTTGCTTAAAAAGAATGCATTTTCGTTAGACAATAAGATTTATTATTATCAAAGATAAAGAGTACAGCATATACCTTGAAGACGTTTATAAATAAGCTTATTTCTTGCTTCTTCGAAAAATCGTTTTAAATCCCTCTTATACAATTTACTCATTGTGTCTGTATAAACTTTGGTTAACTGTACAAAAGCCTTATTATCTAATGCTCTTAATAATTGCATTAATTCTGTATATGGTTCAAGTTCATGATGAACTGCTTGATGGGTTGGCAGAATTAAATCTGTCATTGACATTGACATATCTCCAACGTCGTTACCCTATGAAAGTACAACATTTTAGTAATAAACGTATTTTAACCGAAGTTCCTTTTGCAGATAAACGTACCAAATGTATAAAGAGATTATTTAAATGCCTAGCCACAATGACAGAAAATTTTGCTTTAAGTTTATCGAGCCGTCTTTTTTGTTCCGTCACTGCACTTAATTTATCAAGTCCTGATGGTAGAGGAGCTGTTATTGCTTTTAGAAGAGCAGCACCTGCTTGGCTAAGTTCTTCCTTTTCTCCTGGAAGCTCGGCTTCGCTCAGTACACGTTGATAAGTTGGTGGAATATCTAATTGTGACTTGGAGAATCAATAAAAAAGATTTTTGTATAAATAAGAAAATACTTGTGAAATGTATGTAAAGGTAATAAAATGAAAGATTGCTAAATAGATAACTGTTAAACATATTGAAAACTTATAAGAAATACTTTCAGTTCAACTTAAATGTATTGGATTAAACCTAGATATATCTAAAATTAAATCAGCGTATAATTAAAAAGAAAAATGGTTCATTTTATATAAACTACTTACAATTACTGTATTCAATTGATCTAATAAAAATCGTGCATTATTATTAGCTGTATGAATGGCTTGATTTTTTTGACCAACACGAGCCATAACTTCTCTAATCCTGCCAAGTGCTTCATCATAAGCTGCAAGACGAGCTTCGACAATAGAAGCTTCGGTTATTGCTGCTTCTATACTATTCATCAATTGAGTTACACAAGCCTCTGATGCCAAAACTGACTGTACATTTTCCTACATTGATTAACATAGTTTCAATTTTAAATTTGAATTCATTAATATAAATCATAACTGATAATTCGTTAAAACTACAATTTTACCCCATCAAGAATTGAAAGATCTTTAGAAAGGTTTTCCATAAATAATTCAGCATTAGATACTGCATATTCACAGTCTTCCATCATCTGTTTTAAATCAGCAGCTTCTTTTTCAGTAATGGGTTGATAATCAGATGAGATAGGTGATGTTAATAATTCTAAAAACATTACAACAAAAGTATTAATAGAAATTATTTTGATTACATAAAATGAACTGTAAATTCATATAATTATTATATGAAATAAATGCTCATACATTGTTGCCATTTTAAATAAAAATAAAAATATTTGCTTTGAATAAATATCAATTTTAGCTAAGCAAAAAATAAGAATATTCACATTTCTTGAAGAACTATTTGTAATATTTACCTGGTGTAAAAGTAATACTATCACTTTCCTTCAATGAACTAGGGTCTATTAGCCACTCTTTGGGAATATTTTTAAATTGTGGTCTCTGAGCTAAATTGCAAGAATAAGTATATAAATTACTTATAAATGTTCTTCTTTCTTGTGCCGTTGTTGCTGACCATTTGTATACTTTATCAATATGCAATTCTAAATCCATAGAATCATTTTTAACTCCGTCCACAATTTGTATATCACTTAATGACCATGATTGTTTCTTTTTAAATATATTTTTATCATTCTTTTTTATTTGATACAAAAGTAAAGATGAGGGTGTATCTGTTGTTGTAGTTAAACAGAGAAAACTCATTTTTTTCTTTTTGTATGCTTTACTAACATAACATACACTCAATAATTTTTCATCACTGGGAGTAAACAGTTCTCTCTGTAGTGTATGTCTTATTGCTGCCATAATTGAAAGCTTTGTATTGTATTGCAATAAACAATTGCTCACTATTTTGAAATGCTAATATTATTACACAACAATTCGGTAATTTTTAAAAATGAACTGAAAACATTATATAAAATTTTATACAATTATATAACTTTAGTACTGTTTTAATACTTTTATATATTAATATCAATGGTTAGGTTAATATAAATTCATTCTTAACATATATTTTCTGGTAGCACTTATCCATTACAAACTTACATAAAAATGTTACTTCATTATAAATCGCTGTCAATCACTGTTTATTTTACTGTTCTGTGAGATTCCATTAAACAGTTATTTCTTTTTGACAGCTTCCTATCTCACTGCACAAGTGTATATATGCACATATTATATATATATACACACTATGTATACGCACCCTACATAAGTATATACATATATATTTAACACGAGAATTCCCATTACGGGCCAATAAAATACACATACATAGAGTGCTCAATTTTTTTCAGGTTAAATAGTATATTTTGTGTATAAACAAAAAGAAAATATCACATAAACGTAGGTCGTTTAAAATTGTATTAAAAGGTTATAACAAAAGTAGGAAATGTGAAGAGAACAGTAATGAACTTGTGGTTGTTATACTATGTAAGTTTTTACGGTAATTGAAATCATTAGGTGTTTCGATTACAAATGATTATAACAATACTTTTTGGAAACTTATTACGAAAGAAAAAAAAAGAAACAAAAATTCAAATATTTGCATATATATACACAGTATTCGACTACGATTTTATGATCGCCGTATCGGATCCCAATGCTGAAATATATATTTTTTTTTCTCAAAATCTATTGAAAAGCAACGAAATCCAGTCTTTTAATACTAATTCCTAATATTTCTTACAATGCTAATGTTAATCTGTTGAAAAGAAGTTAAATGTTATTCATACTCATTTATTGTATTGTTCCGATGGCGTACCGTTGGCGCCCTGTCTTTCTGAACACGTTGTATTGTTGGCAATGGAAAGCTTATTGTAAATAAATTTAAGCGTTATTGTAAGTTAGACCTTAAGAAACTGAAGTTAACTCTGGAAAGATACTTCGAGCGCGATATTCAAACCAGAAGATAGTCCTCTGTTATTAAATTGCGAACTTATCACGGGCCACTGGGATAAAGCTCATTACATGTAAATAGACATGGCCCAGTTATGTAACACTCGGTTAAAAGAAATGAAACGCAATTAAATGACCAATGAGGCTACTTGCCGATGCTAAATTTGGATAACACTGGAGTTGCTAATGGTTGTTAATAGTTGTTTACCTAAGAAACTAAAGGCTATAAATATCAGTGGACCTGATATGAAAAAGAAGAGAAAAGCCTCAGCTTCTACCTTTTCCCCTTGTATTCCGCATTCATAGAGAACAGATTTTTCAAATCCAAGTTTTTTTTTGAGTTCATTTGTGTTTTAATTAAGAATAGTTAGAAGTTTTGTTTAAGTTTATTTGTGTTTAATTAAAAGTTCTTACAAAGTTGTTTAAATTCATTTAATTGCGGGTAATCGGAAGTTATTATCAAAATCAGTCTGTTTTTCTGATCTAAGGTTCCTAAGATCAGCGACAATTAAATTTCGCACATGAACGAACAGAGCGGTTCAGCGCTCCACGGGCAGTAACTTACGTCCTGTTCCCTCGAAATTACTAGAAGATCTGCAACAGTATAAATCAACTTCCGTCAAGTATGTTCAGTTCTTTAAATAAATTATTGGTATTATGTAACGTCGAGTACGGCTGAGAGATGATTGTTATGGATAATAACATTCTTTTTCTATTTATTGTATTTCTAACTAACGAAAAGTAAAACTGCTTTGTAAATAGATGTAAGGTAGTGTAATAATGAATTCTTCCGAACATAAATAAAAAATATTCCTACGAAAAGTGTTTTTTTTTATTTAAGCTAAATGTCTGCATGGTGTACGAATACGAGTTGGAGTAACTGTACATAGCAAAAAAGCAAAACGACGCTCTCTTCTTGTGTCTTGTTTTATTCCGTTGGCTGTGCGCTAAATGAAAATATATTATATACTAAAAAAAACCAAGCTACTATGCACGACTAAAAAGACGTCCCGCGGAAGGAATGCGGTCTAATTGGTCAAAGTGCAAGGAGCACGCCCTTTATCACTAAAAGTGAAAAAGTAAAAGTAAATCATATTTCTTGCTATTGCTTTGTTTTCCTCTGAGCAATAAAATTTCTTGGCATTCTTCCTTGATCGGCTTTTTCTATATGTAGTGTCATAATGTTTTGAATTTTCGGGTTGTCTAACCTCTCTTGTAAGTTAGATGGAATTACATGCACTTTCCGGGTTGGTGCGTTATTTGTATATCAATATCCGCTAATAGACGACACCACATGTACTAATAAGTATCTGACACCTCTCGTGGTGGTCTTCAGTACTACGCGAAGAGTATAAATCAAGAGTTAATTTTTTGAGTTTAGTAATATCACTTGGACGCTAGATGGCGCCACATGTATCGTCAAATGTAATACACTTATTTGTTACCCCTATTTGTCGCTAGATGGCACAATAACATACTCAGAGTGAGAGAAGTTTGAAAACTTGCTTTTAATTGGTGTACATTATTAAAAAATCACTTGGTAATTATTGATCATTATTATAGACGTTCTGAACTATAGAATACACCGCGGGAAATGTTCGCAAATTTGTTTTAAAACATCGGATTTCTTACTGTATGACAATTGGTGAATAATTTTCACTCAGTTATATAAATGATGTTAAGCCGCTATCCTTGGTAATAACATTACTTTAAGCAAAAACAAAACTTTAACGTTAATGTCGTATTTGGTATTTTACAAAATAAAATTTAGAATAATTGAAAATCTAGTCATCGTTACAGTTATCGTATATTTTTTATATAAATAATATTCTACGCAAATTAAATGATTATTCAACGTTTGTTTATTGCAATACCGTTAAATAATTTATACCATACAATTTTGTTATTTACCTAAACTTAAAGTTTGTGACAATTAGAAATTATTGAGCTGTGGTCATCAGCTAAAGATATATGTATACCTTCGAAGTTATTTAGAGTTGTAAATACGTAGGAATATCGTAAAACAGAAATATATAAAATCAAACAAAATTAATAAATAAATCTTTCTCGTTTGCTGGAAAAAATTATTCTATGAAATATGAAATTATTTTCAATATGATTAAAATACAATAAGATTAAATGATTAAAGTAGAAAAGTTAATAACAAAAAGTAATAGTGAGCTTGAATTTGTAATACCGTGTGTGTAATTAATTTGAAAATTTAATAGTTATAAAAATTGATCGTCAGCGTATTACGGATTATTGTGTATCCTGCTATTACTATTTCATGATACTTTTATATACGGTTATTTCATTTAACACAATATATGCAATATGCCCGCATACATGTATACCAGTTATACGTCAGCCATCAAATACGAAGATTGCCCGCGGTTTATAAATTGTAAGATCCGTTAGGAGCAGCACGGTGCTGTTCTGCACGTTCACGAAAGAGTTCTGTGAAAGCAGAAATTCGTACGGAAAATACTATAGTCGTGTCATGACAGTCATAAGAGACGGAAGAAAAGAGAATATTTAAAGTTGTCATTTGAGTTTTGCACATTGTTCAAACAGTAAAGTAAGTTATACTTGTCTATTGTTTTGTTTATTTGTTAAGCAGGTTGCAGCCTTAACGTGTTACAAGTTTAATACATTTTATATTTCAAGATTTGGATTACAATTTGGTGATGATCAATTTCAAGATGTATTGATTAACTTACATCAATCTTGTCACATAATTATAATTGTATTCTGTAAAATGTGTATTACTATAAACGCTTAACCTGCATTCGAAGAATATCTCATCAAATATGGTTTATAAATCGTGATAATAATTTCTAGTTTACAATCATGATAATTTTGCAGAATTGAACAAAAATTGTACAATACCAATATATCTCAATAATATAAAGTAGTTGTCAAAATAACACTGCTACTGTAAATTAAAAATTTAGTTTAGTCTTCAAGCTTCGAAAATATTATTGCAACATACACAACATGCGCATATTACACTTGCAAATCAATGAAAATGACAGAATTACAATGTACTTACACTGATGATACAATATTTCATAATGGGAACTATAAGTTACATCTCAATTAAAGGTTTTAAATATGATGAAATATTTGTGATGTAATAGATACGTGCAAGGTTATTCGGCATTATAAAATTAGTTCCGATTACGTATTGTTAATGTATATTTTTTATTTTAAATGTAAAAGTTTCGAGTGAAATTATTTAAATTTAGTAAATTAAAAATACGGACTTATTATAACACGAGTGAAATATATATTTTAATTAATTTATTCAAAATAATTTCCATAATTTTTAAAAAGTTTCTGTATTGAAAACATTTAATTAATGTCGATAATACTTGAACTGTATAAATAAAATAATGTGTGTCAAATATACATTTATATATTCTATGCAATACATATACGGTATTTCGAAAAATTATTTTTATTAAAATTGTGATACCTTTTGTTGTAAGTTATTAATTATACAAGATAAAAGAAAATATGTTTAAAGAAAGTATAAATACTTGATAAGGTATTTATGTGTAAAGTTTTATAAAAATATTAAAAGTTATGTTGTTTCCAATAACCATGTTATATGTACCTATATGTAACAACTGTATTAATTATACATTTTTATTAAATTTAAAAAATATGTGCAGGTGAATAATGGATACCTCGTGGCAAAATGCTAAAACAGTAGATATCCCAGATGAAGCACTGGCACAGACATTGGAGAATCAAAAAGCATACAACAATCAGTTTTCGATAACAAAACAATCACCATTGCTTCTAGTTGGTATGTTTCCAATACATAGTCAAATAAATAAGTTTCAATTGTTGAAATCACCAATAAGGTGATTTGTTAAGAATAAAATATATCAATTGCTCAATTGCTTAAATATGTCACTTTAAATTGTAATTGATATATGGTAATATCCTTTTTTTCTATATTATACATTTAGGTATGAAAATAAAACCAAAAAAAAAAAATGTTTCTCTTTTGTAGGTTTAGCAGGTTTAACTGCTGTATGTGGAATAGGTGCTTATAAATGGAAAACAATGAGGAAGACAATGAGACCTTCGCTGTATCTTATGCAACTAAGAGTTGCAGCCCAGGGCACAATATTAGCCTGTCTGACTCTAGGAATGGTATACCAGATGTATAATGATTTTGTATTGGGAAAGAAGGAATAATATTTATTATTATTATAGTACTAGAAAGTAAAAAAATAGAATAGGTTCATTTTAAAACATGTATACATCTAAAAAAAGTAACTTAAAATGTGATGTATATATTCTTAAAGAAGCTTCAAGCACCCGTCATTATTAAATTTGTACAATTTATGTAATTTATTGAATTCAATATAGAAATAAAATAGTATTTATTTTCATATAATACTTTGATATTTTCTGAAATATTGTATTACAACGATTATTTATGATATAATTTATTATTCCTGCAATAAGGTATGTTCTAACGCGATGTTTTACGAAACAGGTGCTATAATAATTAAGTCGGAAGATGTAATGAAATAAATCTGTAATTGAGAAACAAGAATGTACTTAAAAACTGCAATCTGTCGTTGAATATTTCTGTTTCAGTAAAAGCTTTTTTCAAACTAAATTGGTACCATGTTTTTTGGAAATTAGATTGAAAAAGTTATTATGAATACATATGTATTGAAAATTTAGGAAAAACGAAAAATTAATTGTTGGCTGAGCAGATGCTAAATACTATTTGTGGTTCTGTATAATGACTAAATAATAAATAAACGTATAAAACGTGTACACCTATATTGAAATTAAAAAAAAGAATAAAAGCTGAAAAATATAAAAAGATAAGAAGTATTTCTATTTAATTGAATTATCAATTACATTAAGATGTTATATCGCATCTCTAGATACATATAACGCAGACTTTTCCTTACTAGTCAATATGACAGTGATTAAAATACTTTTACGTTGGAATAATATTAAACGGTATATGAAATTTTTATATTTGACAAATAACGAAGAGCAGAATTTATATTAGAATGATCAGTTTTAACGAATACATATTTTGAGGTAATAAAATTTCGTTCTAACCGCAACGGTAAATACGCAAACGGAAGAGCTTACTTCAAATTATCAAAATACGCAAAGATGGCTGAAGAAAGTGACAGGAGTCAATTGCCACCCGGTTGGGAA
The DNA here is from genome assembly GCA_951804975.1 of Anthophora plumipes. Classification (NCBI taxonomy): domain Eukaryota; kingdom Metazoa; phylum Arthropoda; class Insecta; order Hymenoptera; family Apidae; genus Anthophora; species Anthophora plumipes. Next base: position 12,001,286 of record OX638116.1, on the reverse strand, counting down.
TGCAGATACGATATTCGAAGTGGTCGTCCGTATGTAAATTTTTACGGAACTTATTTCATTCTGTTAATTGAAGTTGAAAAAAAACAAATGACGTTGAATGTTATATTTATTTACCGTAAATCGGTAATGTTACGCAATAACGATTTACTTTGCTATTCAGTCTCGTTTATAAATAGTAGTAAAGCTATCAATAAACATAACTATTCTTTACCAAATGCTAGATGATACGATAATACAGGATATGATAATCAAAAATAGTTATAATTACATAACACATATCGCAATGAACAGCATTGCAATTATCGGTTATTTCGCACGTCAATTTGAACAAACGTTTTTTTAGATATTTTATAAATCATTTTAATCGTACAACAACATGGGAAGATCCAAGAGTAAGATATTGGCAGTATTCTCAGTATATTCAATCGCAAAATTCAATGGCACTGAGTTCTGCTACAACCATAACTTCCCAAGATATAACCATGCAGGTCAGTAAATGATTTGTTCTATCTGTTAATTTTGTTTAATCATACAGTTTTATATGTAAAAAAAAAATTAAAATGTTTTAAAATGGCACTGATGCACGTGTAAAAGTATTTCTAATTGCACTTCCAATATATGTATTCTTGTCATATGCATATGCCGCTTTTGGATAAAACATAATATGTACAACAAAATAATAGACTGGAGGAAATGGAAGTGGTGGACATTTAAGTTATACAGGAGCTCACAGAGCTCCACAAATTTATCCATCACCATCTCCGTATCATAATCCACAATTTGCATTTTTACCTCCTAGTTTACAGGTAGGTAACTTACAATTGTACATGCATTGTACATCCTTGGATATTCTAACACTAAATTTATAGCAAAATTATACTTTAGTTATAAGTATTTTTTAGTAATTTTTCCTTATCAGTATTTTTTTATGGGAATCAAATTAATGTGAACTAGATGATTACATAATACATTTGCTAAATATTTAATGATTTATATTATATGGTTCCTATCAAAATTACTATGAATATCAATTTTACAATAAATTGTACAGAAATAAGTTTTTCAATTTATAATTATAGCAGTTTATTACTAATTAATTTTCATTATTGCTAATTCATAATAAAACATATTTTAAATCATTTTATGATGTTGTATAAGTATACATTATAATTTTGTAATGATTACATACATGGATCATTTAAAATGTGTTTACAATGAAATAGAAAAATTCTTATTTTTCAATGTCTTTAAGCATTAATACATTTGGCCTAGTAATGTTTCAAAGCAATCATATCAGATTAATTCATTAATATCCACAAGATATTTTTTGATTAGTCTTTTCATTACATTGCCTAATGAAAATCTATCAAGAAACTTTTTAATTATGGGTATAGAAATATGGAAATCAGTTGCAGCTAGATTTATATTATATTTCATTTTGTTTATTTTTACTGTCATAATGATATTTGTATACAGATGTTCGTTGTACTAGTAAAAATGAACATTCTTATTCACTAAATCTAGCCCATTTACATGAATATTTTTATTCAATTGATTCAGAAAATCAGCATAATACTCTCCTGTACTTGTTGAATCCTTCAGAAAATTATCCATTGAAAGCATTCTTTCAGCATTCTAGAAAATCAGTATTATTAATTTTACAACAGACTTTACTGTCATTACTTTTTTTTTTTTTTATGGAGAAGAAAGTGTTTCACATTGTTCATATTGTTATTTAGTTTCTAATAATATAGTTTTTGTTTTTAATAATAGTTCAATTATCCTCATCTTATTCCATCACAATTGTTTACATGATATATAAAATTCTCTGTTAAAATAAAAGTCCAAGAACTATCAATTACACCTATATATATTTTTTTAAATTTATTAAATGATCCATGTATTCTCTATGTATTTTAAAAATATCTTTTTATTATTAAATATTGAACATGCAGAAAGTTCAACAATTCTAAAAAAAATTATTTGTATAGGACCTGAAAACTCCATTATCACTGAAATCAGTTAGCACAATGACAAACAGGCTTGGAGACCTGACATTAGGATCACCAACTCCAGTAAAGAATATGGAAACAAATTTAACTCAGAATTCAGATTCTGAGATACAAGTTGCTAAAATCAATGCTATGTTTCCTACAGTTTCTGAGACTCATATTAGACTTCTTTTAAAAAAGTAAGTGTTAAATATATATTTATAATATGTGTGAGTGTGTGTGTGCGCGTTCGTACACACACATATATGTACATACAGTGTTACATACAACAGGAATAAGGTATGTTTTTAAATAGAAAAAAGAAAATAAAGTGAATTATTAGACTCTATCTACTCTTATATCACTTTCATGTACTTTTCTGCATTGGTACAGTGGTAAAAAAGGCACATTGCACTTTCTTTTTCAGCATAACTCTATATAAATACAATAAATTTTTGAGTGCAGTAGGTGCTATAATTTTTTATTCTCTGCAAAAGTGTTAATCTGCACACTTATGTGCATTGTTTCCTATACATTCCTGAAAACAAGAGCAAATTTAAAATCGAAATAACAAACAAATAGCTTTAAGTATTACAAATTGCACTGAGTAATTTATTTCAAAGTGTATAGAATTTCATAAAAAGGAAGGTATAGTTGTATTTTTCATGTATACCAATGTATAAAACTGCATAGAAGTAATCTAGAGTAGTGTCTATTATTATTAATGTCGTTTTGTGCGATTTCTTTCATCTCTAACCATTTTAAATATATGAATTGGCTTTGTATGAGAGACTGTGTGTATATACATTGAAGTCTTCATTTATGTTACTATGTATTATGATTAAAACAGATTTCAATTAATCTAATTCTTAACCCTTTCGTTACTGTTGGCGCCTATAGGCGCTTTCGAAATTTTCTTGTATTCTTCTGTTACCGCTCTTTTATTGTAATTTAATCCTTAATTTTATCCTTTGCGCACTTCCTTTTCAATTACCGAAACAAACTTAAAATTTGGAAACCTTTGGAAAGAATTTGACAAATTTCGCGACTAAGGATTGAACATTTACCTTTCGTTACGTATGTTATGTACTAAAATCTGCTGTAGCGAAAGGGTTAAATCCAGATCATATTAACAAACACGTGAAGTAATGTTTTCTTGTGTACTTTGTTACATTTATGCTGATTAAACATTAGTTTCTTTACAATTGTTTCTTAATAGTTAAAAATAGTTTCTTTTGTTAGCACTGTATCAATCATAGTGCTAAGGTGGTAGCTGATATCTTTCAGATACCATAACAGAGCAGCACTGGTTGTCAGCGCTCTACAAGTGGAAAAGAATCCCCTTTGTGCTCCAGGACCATGTACACCTGTGGGAGTGCATTCAAACTATGCAATACCAAGATGGCGATTACCACCTCATGCTATACACGCAGCTTTAACATTGAGTCCACCTCGGGGGGCCCGGCCAGCTCCTAACTCCCCAAAAATGAAACTTAGGTTCTTCCCATACTTATAATTTCAATTTCACCCAATATGGATGCTAGATGTTGATATTGTACTTTGTGATAGTTGCCTAGAAATATATCAGATATTAATACGGAACAACACTATAAATATGGATCTATATTATTGAATATCTGATATATTTTTTGTATATGATCATACAGTGCTGTGTAGTAATAGCATGTATTAGTACACATTGCAGATTATTTATATATTTAAATATATTTTTAATTTATAAGCAATTTCACAGTTTCTTTTAATTTTTATATATAGTATACATGTAAAAGTTACGAGTTTTTTTCTTTTTATCTGCAATGTGCTAAAACTTTAAAAGTATAATTTCATAAATGATAATATTGATCATTATGAGAACGTAAAATGTTGTAATATGTTGTAAGAATTTACATCCTGTGTAGTAGATAAATTTGTATCAAGTAGTTTAAAAAAAAAACGATATCAGAGGAGCAGTGAACTTTTTCTTTATGTTAAAAGTTTTTTTTATCAAGTTTTATTTTTTACACTTACAACTTTTGTTTGATTTTTTTAATACACAGTGTCGTTATTTGGGATTCGTTTTTCATTTCAGTTTCTTCCTGGTTTACAGTACACCCACATGTTGGATAGTGTAAAATTTACACAGATCATAGATAGGTTGGTTTCAGTTTTATATCATCAATGTATTTTATTTTTCGTTCAGTTTTTAGTAGCAAAAACGAAGTTTACGCTCTTCGTTAATTTATTGTATGTTTGTCGTGATAAGAAACTTTATAATAATAAATGAGCTTTTTAAAAATTTATTATAAATATTACAATGCATAAATTGGAAAAAACTAAATTTCAATGATTCAACTATTATTGTATTTAAAGTTTGAAACCGAAAATGTTTTAAAGTACAAATATAATTTGCATGCAGTAGAGAACTCATTTATTGATAAAAGAAGAAAAAAATGTGGTTTGAGCATGACAGTATGTGCATGTGTACTATAATTTAAAATATTCATATTCTATATACTGTAGAAGTGTATTGTTATCTTACTACATCAAACCTCTATATACTTAAATATATTTTAGTAAATCTGAAGTAACGTTATATATTTTAAATTGTCAAGTTATCTACCACATGTGCATACCATATAAAAGTTGGTATTTCATAAGAATTTTGGTTTCTAATTGCTGAAAATATTTTTACTGTAATATTCAGTTAGTTTAAATTTGCATAATACTTTTCTTGAAAATTTATTTGCGAGTGTATTATCAGTTGCAGAACATTCAATCTCATATTGTAGACTATGTCCTTATATATATACATATATATATGCACTTGGTACAACATAAATTTTCATAATAAATCTTATACACTAAAAAACATACATGTACAGGTACCTGAAAAATGTATTTCCAAAGGTAGAGGAAACTATGTTACTTGATATCTTGGAACAAAGTGATAACAATGTTCAAAAAGCTTCTGAAAAATTGATCGATTTGGGTTATGAGAAACGAAATCCAACTGCTCCCAAATCGCTGAGAAAAAGAAAAGAGGAGGAACGAGTAATATATTAAATTATCAAATTATTATGTTTAATCATGATACTGTTCAAAAATTAATTAGCAATTAATTTTTGCAGATAAAGAATGAACAACAAACCGCACCTACCCCTCCGCCACGTATGAAAAGCTTAGAAGAGAAAAACAAAAGTAAGTTTAGCTGGCCCTATTTTTTTTAAATATTCATAGCAATGTTTTAATTCCTTAAACTATAATTTATCAGTGAAAGTGCGTTTAATGGAAAAATATAAATCAGTGCCAGAAAGAGTAATAATGCTTGCTATGGATAGCGTTGATTACGACGAAGAAAGAGCAATACATATACTAAACATTATGGTTGCAGAAGAAGCTACAAGACCATTATGTACATCAAGTAGTCAGAGGTATTATACAGGGTGTCTCATAACTCCTGTAACTCCCGGAAATCGGGGATTAACGAATAATTCCACATTATTCTTAATGTAAGACGATGTAATATTTGCCACGATACGCGTGCTCTGATTGGCCAGAGTTTTTTCGTTAATAATTCAAAAACAAAGCTTCAACCAACATTTTGATAAAGGAAAAAGTTGTTCAAAATCACCTCAGCAACCCCCCATTTCCGGGAGTTACAGGTGTTGTGAGATATCCTCTATATTTAAATAGAGAAACTAGCTTGTTTTATTTGTGTAGTAATGATATTAAAAAAATAATTTTTTTAAATAAAATGTTTCAATATTCGTGTATTATGGAAACATAAGATTCTACTAAATTGTGCAATATACGACAAATTTATAGCAGTAAAAGTGACGAAAGAAAAGATAGTCCACCAGTAACTGAAGCTGTAAAATTGACTGCTTCGCCAATTAAAAAAATAGTTAAGGATCCAGATGCAGAAAAATCTAAACGATCTAAAAATAAAATAGAGATACCAAAGTAAGACAAAATTTTGTTATGCTTCATCATGGTTATATCTGTTATATTTAAAAAGAATTGAAACTATAACATCCACTGATGTTTTTAGAGTTTCTCGAGGAACTAGTACTACAGAAGATAATGAGTATAAGTCTCCATATTTAACAAAACCTGCTGGACCAAATCCTGATTTACCAAAGGGAGCCAATAATGATTTACTCTTGTAAGATAAATAACTCATTATTTAACTATTAATATATAAATATAACTTAATTATTCAACTTGTTCGTAACGGCAAGAGACATACATGTATTGAAATAGTAATATTTACTTGTTATGATTGCAGTAATAGAAAGAGTAAAGGTTTCCAAATTTATTCAAGAATTTTACAAAATTATATGTATAAAAGTTAGCAAGGTTTTGATACATTAGTATATTGCTTTTAAAAATAGCTAGTAAAATTTTGATAACAGTATGTAGTTGTTAAAAAATTATCAACAAGCCTCTGTTGTACTCTCGTTATCCGTTGCAAATAGGTTAATAAATTGAATTTGTTCACTGCACAATTAAAACAAACGATAAATGAAATTATCGTTGTGAATCTTTCAGGCCTGATTATGCACCATGGTCAGGACCTGATCCGAATTTGCTGACTAAAGAGGTACACAGCAAAACAATAGCAAATGGACACGATATAAATTTGCTTTCTGAGAATCGTTGTATCGCCAGGGGGCCTAATTCAGAATTAAGAAAAGGTCCATTGAGAGAATTAACTCGGGGATCTATTTATTCTCAAAGAAATGTTTCTAATATGGAAAGTCGTGGTAAATGAAACACGTGTAACTGTTTCTTTGTCAACTTATATGTTTGTTAATGAGGAAACTTATATTTTAATTTTATATAAAATGTTTTTTTTTGTTTAATATTTTTTATATAAATTACACAATTTTTGAAATTACTAATAAGTAATTTTTAGTAAACGAAACATTCAGTTTTTATTTCTTTATATGTTGAATGAGAGCTTCCAAAGATAACATCAGTTTAAGTAAATGATTCTTGTTAGATTTTATATTACATTCGTTATATGTTGTTAGGTTATATTGATGAATATTTGTTTGTTTTGTTACAAGTTAATGATTTTTACGTTTATCGTAAGAGATTATTCTCGATATTAGCTGAAGATAAAATGACGAATTCAGTAAAATGTCTACGATGTAGCAAGCAAGATATAATGACGGAAGATGTGCAAAGAAGTGTTCAAATTTACTTACATATACATACTTTAAATGATTTAAAAAAAATATATCATTATCATATTCTAGTATGCATTATCAATTTGAAAAAATCATAATGCTTCCATTTATGACATATCTTGTCATTTTTAATGTGTACATAAATATGACCAAGTTTCTAAATGTTCACAAAATTATTTAAAAAGTTTCGATTAATTTATTAAACATTTTGGATGTCATATATCAACGTGAGATTATCAACAAACTTCTTTGCAAATGTGAATGAAGTTTCCGATTATTTTAATTCAAGTACATCATACTAAATTAATCTATGTAATAGTAATAATGATCTATTTCACGATCAAATATTTTATAGTATTAATTACATTTTAACTATCTCTGGTATCAATATGTCTGTTTCGTTAATTAAACTTAAAAAGATTGTCTCATTTAAGAAAATTAAGTATTGAAATGTTTAAAACTTGAATAGAAAAGTTAAAATATTTCATTATATAGTTTGTGTCAGTGGTTTTTTGTATAATGTAATTTATAGATATTTTGAGATGTTTAATATTTTAATGTTTTATTTGAATTATATTATCGTGCACGTTTATTAAAGTTGTATTATTATATCTATGTTTACAGTGCAAGGCATAATTCTTGAGTTCGTTTAAAAAGTTAGATACAAATTAGAATACAGAAACTTTATCATTCATATTTCAATCCCGAAGTTTTTAACATTGTAATAATAACACTTTCTTTGTTAACTGTAAGATTTATAATCGAAATCATAAATCTACAGCCAATATATTCAGTATTATCAAATATCCGGATATAAATATAAGGTTTAAAGAAATTTAATTACGCGACAAACATTTGGAAAGTTATTAGTTTTATAAATTATATACACTTTAAATCGTACTAACAATTGAAAACGAGATATGAAATACAAATTTGCATATCCATGATGCAAACTCCCAGGTAATTATTACATAAAATATAGGCCATAACCGAAATAAGGTTTCTAATGATAAACTAAACAAGAAAAAAAAACTTTATATGTGCTATAGTTAAATGAATGTACAGAAGTATTTTCATAGCTTAAATCAGAATAATCCTGCCTTTGAGAAAATCTAATATGTGAATAAAAATTAATAACAGATGGGCTGTGGCTGAAACATTAGTTGAGAGCTATTTTTATAGCTTTTTGACTCGCGAAGAAACTAGGAGGAATAAAATAATAATCTATTTTGACTATATTTTGAGTATTGCCACATAAACAGAAGAGTAACGTTAAATGGAATAAATGAATTCTTCAATTAGCTAATTATTGTAATTTCATATTTCCGTGTGAAACGCATTTTGTCAAATAGAATAACTTAAAACCATTGTATTCCGTGTAAAGTACATAGTAATTCAGAGTTTGTATATGGGATGTATTGCTGTGGTGTGACTATTAGTCAATATGAAAATGCCAAATTTGTTTCTACCAAAACTCTTCCATCCAAAAAACAATTCATTTCTTAAGATACTAGGTTTATGAAACATGATACAAAGGAAAAGTGTTTTCATTATTCTTTTTAAGTTACAATAGGGTATGGATTAAATGTTATAGGAGGTTGTATGCAATAAATGTTAGTAAAATTGTGCTATCACTAAAATAATAAATGTATTTTCTCATTTATCAATATCAAATGTATTTTATCGGATTTGTTGATCCACTGATGGGTTTTTTGTTATATAACTAAGATATTTGCTATATATATTCAAACAATAATGTTAAATATTAATGGAGTTACCCTATTTCACAATTAAGATTGCAAGTTCCAAGCGATTTTTCTCATATACACACTATTTTATTTGCAGAAACAAAACTATTTTTAACAGATTTTACGCAATGTGAATACATAAAAAAAAATCGATATATTTAGATATTCTCAGAATTATTTTGTGTTTAATATAGTCGCTGTAATAATGTCGAAAATCGTATCCACTCTTATTCAAGGGTCATATCTAGATTTAAGAATTTCGTCCTAGATACTTTATGAAACTAAACAATTAATAAACTCTAAAGTGAATTAAAACAATTCATTACTAGCAATATAAATATGATATAATGCAGACGATGTATGCTGAATATCACAGAATGCAAACAATTGTATTTCATTGTATTTACACATATCTGTACAATAAAGGTATCCATAATCTATTCTCCTTGTGCAGCAATTTATTGACAGAGCCTTATAATTTATATGATCATTTGTCAATATACATAATAATAAAGTACATATTTTTTTCTATTATGTAATTCTATAAAATATTAAGTACTAGTTACATACATCATCTAATCATTAAAATAGTCTAAGGTAATAAACAATGATATTTGATTCACTTAATACATTATTCATTTTATTTTAGTTATTATATAGTTAACGTTTAATTTATTCATTTTCTAGTATTCTATATCTTCTATTAATTATAATAAAAGTACAAAACCAAATAGTATATAATAAAAATGAATATACACTTTATGTACAACATATAAATATCTACTACTTGTAAGAAACAAATACATATAACATTTAAATGGTTTTAGCACTTAAACTTCATCCTCATTTAATAGCATATTCGGTATACCGTCATTAATAGGGAATTTTCTACCAGATTCTGGGCATAATAGATCTCCATTAATAACTTCAACTTCAAGTAAGACATGATGAACCTTTTTTAAAAATTCCTCATTTGTTTCAAAATCTTGGATCAAAGTTTGTGGCAATTCTCCAACATGTCCTATCTGTATTAACAATTATATTATTAATGTTTGTTTGTTAATTTTTTAATAAAATGTTTGAAAAATGTTTAATAAAAGGCAAATGCTATATTTCAGACAACATGAAGATAAAATACATTCCATTTTATATAAAGTTAAATGTAGTTCAATTTCCACCTAAAACAATCTTTTATAAAGTTAAAGAAAAATCCACAAATTTATAATCACATTTTTTAGGGTAGCTTGTATATAAACCCTTATGATACGAATCTGAACAAAAAAACAAACTATTTTTCACATGCTTGTAGAAAAGAATGAAAGGAAATAAAGTGCTTTGAACTCAGTATAATGATATTGCTTTACTTTACTATACATGTGATTTAATATAATATCCAATACACTAAACTTTATAAAAATAAGTATGTTACATTAATTTATAAACTTATTGTACAAAATTATTTTATTCATTTTATACAATTAGAGAACATTTAAATATTTTTAATAAATAAGTTCAAGGAAACTAAAATAAATAACTTACGCTTTCTGCAGCTTTCCAAAGTGTAGCCCAATCGAGTTTTGGAATTATCCTCGCAATAAATTCTGAATTAAAATCTACCTCTGACACTTTAATGTCCTTTGCCTGAAAAATAATATAGAATGTTCTTTTCATTACGAACAGAATTGTTTAACCAAATTCGCATTTTGTATTTATAAATTACAACATTATTTAACATAATAGTGTTTTTTTATAATACGTTGAAATTAAAAAGAAATCAAACTAATGTGTACCGAAATTAACCTCCAAACTACGTAAATGTAAAAAACTTACAACAATTCCTAAAGGATATCCAACAGTTACGCCTTTCAAGCATTTCGAAGTCAGCATATTATGTGTTAAAAGTTTCATTTTTCTCCTTAATGTTATCTTGATATTTTGTTAATTGAAACAATTCGAAAAAAATTATAATTTCGTTCGTCGAGATCTTGCGTTACGTGTGCATGGCACGCTTATTCTTGATGCCGGCTTTTACTAATTTATGCGTGTCTGAAATTTGAGACACAATACGTTGCGATTATATTTTATTACGAAGATAATTTTACAATTATTTCAATATTCGAATTGTAATACACAAGTTAAAAAATATAAATAAGATAAAAATTATTTTACTAATTTCATTCCACAGAAATGTATTATAAGAATTTACATTTAAGATTTATTTCGATAAATTCTGCCTGACAGTCACGTGATTTCTCTCATTCAATTATGCTCTTATTGGGAGGTTAACTTTTTGAGGAAAGCGCTTATTATCTTAATTATGATAAGCTATTTACACAATTTGCTGGATTAAAAAAAGAAGAAAGAAAAGTCTCTAAAATCATCACGACAAATTAATCTTTAAGAAATTTAATGTAACACAAATGTACTATGTATGTTGTGAAACATATGGTGTATAACCTACACGTATATATCATAGTTTGAGATGGAAAATCGTTTGAACAACAGTAAACTGACAGTAACTACTTCATTCAGCCTTGATGAAAATACGTAATCAGCTGTTACTATTCCTTATTTATGCTTTTTGTATCGTGTTTAAACATACATATTTCTACTACTATCTGCCAGTCATTTTTTGACAAATCACCAACTTACTCGCACAATAATTAAGAACTTTTATAACCTACAACGATCAGTGTGATCATTTTTAACTTTCCAGTTCTTAATTCTTTTTTTACGCGCATTTAAAACTGTACCTAATAAGTATTAACGATCAGTGGCGTAAATTTTATCGGTAATACCATACGTTTTAATAAATTAGCGATCGTTTTGTAGTTATCATAAAAAAAAATGTTACAAGAGACAGAAAGATAAAGATATCAATAGAAAACGTGTTACTTTGGTGCATTTACAATCTGTACTGCGATATATTATTTTGTTATCATGCAATAATGGTCTTTTGACAAAATAAATCATCAAATATATGAAAGACAATGCGTGCTATTACAAGTGAAAGGTCTTGACATCAAAAGGAACATATATTTTATAATATACAAGGAAAATGGCTTGTGATTCATTTATTTGGGGATTGATAATGTTCGGATGCAGCATACAGGCATTGTTAGTTGCATCTGAAGATGATCCATTGGAATATATGAGTAAAGAAGAACGAGAAGCATTAAAGTTTGTATTGATATGTAACTCTATTTTATTAAGTATATTTGATTTTTACATGCTTGTTATACATATGTATTATTTTACTTCCAGGGAAGAAGCCAGGGATATGTTTTGTCATGCGTATAATGCTTATATGGTAAAGTTTATATACATATTAATACAAAATAAGTAAAATAGATATTTTAAAACTTAAATGAAACTTACTTAATGTAAACATTCTAAGTGAATATAAAATTTGATATGTTGCTTTATATGATTATTTAATTTTTACAAGCTAAAGATAAAAATTATATTTATATTAAGATAATTAAAAGTAGTTAGGTTGAATTGACTGATTAACTGTGTATTTAAGGATAATGCATATCCCGCTGATGAATTAATGCCATTAAGTTGTAAAGGGAGGTACAGAGGATCAGAACCAAATAGAGGTGACATAGATTCTACATTGGGAAAGTAAGAACAAGAATTTATTACACATTCAAAGCAAAACAAACTTAAACATTTATAAACAGGTTATTTTTGTAAATTTTATTCCAAATAAAAGTTATTTATTATATCTTAAATTCAAAACATTTTATGTTAGTGTATACTATTGAAAATTAAGTTAGCATTTGTTACAAGAAAGTTGAGTAAAAAATTGCATATCTAACTTTATATAATATTTATTTTCAGTTTTTCACTTACATTGGTTGATACCTTAGATACACTTGTGGTAAGTATATTAAATATTTTTTATATTGAAATGTACCTGGAAAAATATCTAAAATAATTATTGCGTATTTGAAAATTTATTAGGTGTTAGGAGATTTAGAAGAATTTGAACATGCAGTTAAACTTGTTGTCAGAGATGTTAGCTTTGACACAGATGTTATTGTTTCATTATTTGAAACTAATATTAGAATGCTTGGGTAAGATTTAATTGTTCAATGTATTTTATGCCTTTTTAGATAGTAATTTAATTTTTGTGCAAATAATACTTTTACTAATTCATTCAACAGAGGTCTTTTAAGTGGTCATATACTAGCAGAATATTTGCAACAAAGAGCTGATATAATGCCATGGTATAGGGGTGAACTTCTAAATTTAGCCAAAGATTTAGGATACAGATTCTTACCTGCATTTAATACAACTACAGGAATACCATATGGCAGAGTAATAAAATTATTGATTACATTATATAATAAAATATGTGAAAAATACTTTTCAACATATACTTATCACTATAATTTCCTTAGATAAATTTGAAATATGGAATGAAAGGCGTACCTTTAGAAGTATCAAGAGAAACATGTACTGCCTGTGCAGGTAGTATGATTTTAGAAATGGCAGCATTGTCAAGATTAACAGGAGAACCAATTTTTGAGGTATAACATTTTATAATAGTTTGTAGAAATCAGTAGTACTGTAATATTAATACAATATTATTATGTTAAATAGGAGAAAGCACAAAAAGCAATGGATGTTTTATGGAGAATGCGCCATCGTGGTAGTGATTTAATGGGGTCTGTGTTAAATGTACATTCTGGTGATTGGGTAAGAAGAGATTCTGGTGTCGGAGCGGGTATAGACTCCTATTACGAGTACTGTTTAAAAGCATATATTTTATTAGGTAATTTTATTGAATTACTTTTATCATTATAACTTTATTATGAAATACATGGTACTACAGTTAAATTTTGTACATTGATATAGGTGATGAGAAATATCTTGGACGGTTTAATAAACATTATCAGGCAGTAATGAAATATGTAAGTCAAGGACCAATGCTGTTGGATGTACATATGCATAGACCAAATACAAATTCAAAAAATTTTATGGATGCTTTATTGGCATTTTGGCCTGGTTTACAGGTAGGGACCGATCAGAGCTCCTCTTATTTTTTTCTCTATTATGTATTTTATCATTACTACTGTATCACATTTTAATTCGATGTCTTTAGGTATTGAAAGGTGATATTAAACCTGCTGTAGAAACACATGAGATGCTGTATCAAGTTATGCAAAGACATAATTTTATACCGGAAGCATTTACCACTGATTTTCAGGTAAATATTTATTTGTTTAAATAAACAAATTTTAATCTAGCATTGATACAAATGTTTCTTAATTTAAATAATCAGGTACACTGGGGACATCATCCATTGAGACCAGAATTTCTCGAATCAACGTACTTCCTATATCGTGCTACCGGTGATCATTATTATTTAAGAGTTGGACGCAAAGTACTCAAAAGTTTGCAAACTTATGCCAGAGTACCGTGCGGTTATGCAGCTGTATCAGACGTTAGAACTAATAAGCATGATGATACAATGGATAGCTTTGTATTATCGGAAACTTTCAAATACTTATTTCTGTTATTCGCGGAACCAGGCGAACTGCTTTTAGATTTGGATGAATTTATTTTTACAACTGAGGGACATTTATTGCCATTAACGCTTGCTTCAATAAGAACTAATGTTTCTTCTGTAAGTATAATAAATTACTGCAAATCCGTGTTTTAACATTGTAAAATTGTTAAACAATTAGAGATACATGACATAATCAATATTTCTTGATAATATTACATATTATAATTTTACGATGCTTGTAATTTATGAAATGAAGCATGATTTTGAGCGGGATATTGTACACGTGGACGAAATGGATCGCACTTGTCCCAACAGTCTACACTTATTTCCTGCATCGGTTAGGCAACCTTTGAGAAATATGGTTGAAGATGTATATCCGCGACGTGCAATAAAAAGAAGATTAAGTGCAGCACAATTTCAGGTAAGGGAATTTTTGAAAGTATTTCAGTCAAGTGAATGTTAAGAAGCATAATCTTTTGTTCTAGGCAAATAATTTGGAACATTTGAAATTGTTGAGTGATATGGGAATAACAACTTTAACTTTGGCAGATGGACGTGTTCAATTGTTGCACAAATTTTCTAATGTAAAATGAAATTTTCTTTGTATCTGTTCATATACAATATACTTAAATGTTTCATTTACGTCATATTTTTGTCAATTTACAAATTAGAAGTTTTTCTGTTAATTGTATAGGCAAAAACACCGCAGGATTCAGAGGAAGGTTTATTATTTATGCAAGAAATGGTAGAAATTAGTAAAATGCAATCTCAAGAAACTGAAACTAAGCCACAGGCTGTTACGTTTGTGAAACCGAACACAAATCCACCTCAGAGAGTTGCATTCTTAGCCGGACCAGCACATTTCGGGTTGGAATTACAAGGGTTAAACAAAGTAACTGGAAAAGTTGTTTTCACATTTCCATCTACTGCGTGTACCGATCTTCATAACGCGGACATTCTTAAAGGCACAATAGCGGTAATGAGTCGGGGTAATTGTATGTTCATAGAAAAGGTAAATATATTTTAGTTATATCATCGATATTTCTAAACTGATTTTTATATAATTATTCAAATATAATTACAGGCAAGACGAATTCAACAAGCAGGGGCTATCGCTGGAATAGTCCTAGATAATGTTGATGGGTCTAGCGCTGCAACCTCACCAATATTTGCAATGTCAGGAGATGGAAAAGAAGTGGACGATGTATCTATACCGGTTGTATTCTTATTTAGCATGGAAGCTTCTGAATTATTAAAAGCAATTGCCGCGGCTAACGGTGATCTTACAGTTACTATTGGTAAAATATATTTTACACATGAAATATCAAATTTATCGTTATTACAGTTTTATGTATTTTAGTCTTCTTGTTTCTTTGTAGGAAGCTTCTTTTCAAAAGATGAAGTGCAACTGAAAGCACCTACAGATTTATCAATGTTTGAACGATTAAAGGGATCATTCAAATCATTTCTTACACGACAAATGACACCACAGGTCTGTATTCCTTGGTGCAGTATTGCAGTAATTTTTCTTGAGTATGCCCTCCTTTGGATTTTGATACATATAAAACGATATTAATTAAATACGTTATATTTATTTATAAACATAGATATAAGACAGCAATGTTGAATACTATTTTTAAATTAGTCTTCAATGCGCGTGCTTTATCATTTGGAAAAATCTTTCTTTATTTAATATTGATAATATTTATATTCGAAACAATAATGACATTTTTTATTTTTACTTAACATTGTATAATGAATATTGTTATTTGAGTTTTTATACATTTTAAGAAATTAAATTATTAATTTTTATATTTACTATATTTATTATATTCTTATTTCCTTTTTTACTTTATTAACATCGATTAAGGGATACATTCGAAATGAATTATTCCAGGCTATTAGTTAATGTAATATAATTGTCTAAAGTCATATTTCTTTCATGTTGCGTAAACTTGTAAAATAAGAACTAAAAATCGAGAGGTATTTTTTTGATAACAGACATCTCCAAGCAGCGGTACAAATTTGGATATGGTTCCCGAGGTTAAACACCAAGAGGACGAAAAGGACGTAATCGTTTTTTACGATCTGCGTGCAGAAATTATCAAAGATCCACTCGGCGGAGAAGTGAGAATCACGTCGTTGTACATATCTGTTCCACTTAGGATAAAATCAAAAGCGAACACGTTAGTAGAGAAACAATGGCGACAGTTGAAAGAAGTGTTTGTCAACCACATATATTCAAGCGTAAAACATAAGGCAGGTATACGCATCAGAAGTTTTATATTAGAATGTTATTATAATTGGATAGTAAAGTCACGGGGAGGGGATAATAATGCATTAAAAGTATCTCTACAAGATAAGGTTTCGTGGTTCTTGAAAGAACTGGATGAAGTTGTATCTAATCCGTCCATTATGAAAATGGACCAATTAATGGATTTTAATAAACAACAATTGTTGAAACAATATTTACTAACGAAAATGGATATTATGGTTTTAAATATGAAAACGGTCACAACAATGCTTAAAACGATGCAACCAGATAGTCCAAATACCGAACAGTTGTTTACAATTTTTGAACTTAACATTGCGCAAGCTGGTTATTACAAACTTTTGAGGCAATTGTTACCAAGCGTTTTCGACATAGAAGACAAAATTATTTCCGAACATCTTGTCTTATTGGATCATGTTTATAAAGCGGTGCAAAAAGAATATCGTGAAATACTAGCTAACGGAGCACAGGGAAGTTTGGAGAAGTCTGTACTAGACAAAAATTCTTATTACGATATAGTAATTGATAATTGGCAGAACGATTTGAAAAATTTCGAAAAATTGGATATATTGAAGAAAACTAAAGTGCAAGATTCTACGATTGCAGAATTTATAGCAGATAATAATGAAAGTAGTAAAACAGAGATACAATCCAAAGACGTTTCTAAAGTGTCTAAAAAGAACGAGGATGTTAAAGTTGGGAAATTTGAAGATTTTGAATATTTTATATTAACGGAAATAGAAAAAGCGGTGAAAAGTTTGGAACAGAATACCATTCGAAAATATCAAGAGCATATTGATATTCCAAAAGATGCGGCGGATAACACAAGTAAGGAAGTTATTAATTCGAATAAAATTATTTTAAATATCTCTTCTCAAAACCACAGTAAATCTGACAAATTGAAAAATCGAATAAAGTATAAAATTGAATACCTAATAAATAAAATTGAAGACTTTACGAAAGATATAAATTCTTTGGCAGATTTTATTAAAGTTACGAATTCGTTAGAAAATGTACAATCGAACGATGTAGAATTTCAGGAAACAATTGCTAAAAGTAATCGTGGTGAAAAACAGGCGCATAAGGAAACCTCATTAGCTGACAATGATTTGCAGTTAACAGATGCACAAACGAGCTCTTCGATTGCAGAAACGATAACAAAAGAAGAAAGTGAAATAATTTTACAACAGTCAGATACAGCTGATGATTCACGATATAATCAAAAGATCGATCTGAATATTGATCATTCAGATACAAATAATAAAAATCAAATGTCGATGCAAAAACAAGCGGAAAATGAAAATTCTATTACCGTTCAACAGGAGCTAGAAAATTCCAAGTTAGATCACAATCGTGTAGATGAAAGTAAACCACAAGATAGTCAAAAGTATGTAAAAGTAATTGAAAGTAAGAAAGTTGACCTAGAGAATCATGAGAGCAAACATATCGACGACGAGTTATAATGAAAGCCTTTAGTTTCTAAGATCAAATATAAAACTATTGAAAGGAAATTGAACAGATTTCTAAATGCAACAAATCTGGCAATCCTATTAGCACTGCATTTGATATTTTTTCACTAAACCCGAATGTGTATGCAGTGAGTTCTAATGTTTTATATACTGTGAAATCTTTTTAGGGAAGAATATTGGTTGTCTAATAAAAAGGAAAGGTACGAATTATCAGACTATATATCAGAACGGTACTCTAGTTTATTAAACTGGTGTTCAGAAGATGAATCGAATTTCGTTTGTTATTCAAAATAAATTAGTTAAATTATAAAATCTGTATAATAAATATAAATAGCCTGTGCAAGATCATATATCTTAATGAGGTTGTGAAGGGATATCCTCTTTAAGGCTCTAATGAATGTAAATTTTATATATAACTATAAACATAGTATATTTCTTGTGCACATTACAGTACAATGACAGCATATTTTTCCTCCTCAGGTAAAAAAGAAAAAAATTGCAATTTCACTTTTTTTTCGTGTTTTTGTGCTATCCAAATATGTGCCATCAATAATAATACGAACGAATATTTCAACAAATGATAAATATTGCACTGTTGATTTACAGTAAAATTTTAACTTCTGTTCTAAACAAGAGTATAGGTACTGATCGTTAAAAGGTAGTTTTAAATTTTAATAATGATATAATATTATGTATTTTGATCTACATTATGATGGTAGATTGGTTTCCTTAAAATGGATGTACTTTATCAGCAAAGGAAACGTAAATGCAAAAATTAGCAATATAGTTTTTCAAAAGTACTTTTTTTTTTTTATAAAACTTTTCCTTTCTTTTAAATTAACAATGTGGGAAATATATTGATTTATTTTAATTTGAATATTACTAAAATAATTACACTATGCACATTTTTTCCTATGAATGTATTATTAATCTATGTCTTATATTGTACATAAGATTGTAAACAACAATGTATATACATGTTATATGGTACATAGCAAAATTAACAACAACGGAAGTGGTAATAGATTAAGTAGTATTCAGTACTTTAATGGTTAAATTCCTTTATAATTATTTATGTATATCTGTGTCTCACTTGTACACATTTTTACAAATTGTATTATACATTTTGTAAAACTCTTTTAAACTTGTTATGCAAGAATTTAGTTTTATTATGTGCCATATAAAATGCACAAGAAATGCATATGTTTTAAACCAAATCAATTTAGGATATTATAATATTATAAAAAATTATATATGTATATATATATTTTTTTTCTTTTCGGGTTAATCCATTGTAGAATGTGACTTTGTCGATGTAAATATTATATAAATAAGTAATTATATAATAAGTCTGTGTTCTATGATTACCATATAAAAGTTTCTATAACAAATGCCAAAATGGACATTTACTGTTTATTGTACATTAAATTAGTTACTATTTTGCATAGATGGATCAATCGTGTGTAAATATATATACCAACTTATACAAATACGTGTGTGTGGTGTTTGTACGTGCGTGTGCATGTGAACATACACATGATTTGTTTGTTGTTTACCATATAAAGATAAAAGAGATCAACTGTATAAGATACAAATGTGTTAAAAGGTTTTGGTACAGAAATAGTGATATTAAAAAGTACGAATAAAATTACTGTTACAAAGAAGGATTTCTCTTTGAATGAATAAACACTGAAAATATAATCTTCTATGAATATATTTTTATTTTAAATTAAATCTTTCGTTCTCTCATATCGACGCTTTCATTTGTGATTTAATTAAAATTTTTCCATAAACCCATTTTTCATGTGAAATCGTTTTATTACATTTTTTTTTAAAGTTACTTATTCATATTTTTCGAAAGAATATTCACCACTCAGAATAAGTTCGCTTGACTTATTTCATAAAATACTTTATTTAATTGGTAAATAAATAACTTTCACTAAATTATGCTCATTGTAAGAATTATATTTATTAAAGTACAAAGTTTATTTGGATAATATTTTTGAAACGTAGATAGTTGTTAATGTTAATTATTAATGGCGTGAGTATAAAATCGCATATTGATATGTATACAGTTCAAAGTATAAGATTTATAGACATCACTATTATAAATATCGTAATTACAAAAAGAAATCCACAGAAGCAGAGAATAATGTTTTTTCTAGAGATACATTATAATTCTGAAATTAGTAATATATAATTAGAGTTAGTATATATAAAGAACATTTCTCGACTGCTGTTAAAATTTCAACAGCTAAATCTTATCGTTAAAAACTACATTCGAACAGTTTTACTTTAAGCCGCTTTTCATTGGAGTTTGCGCTCTCGAATTACGACAACCTGTCGTCAGACGTTGGCTTTGCGTCAATGGTAAGGAAGCTATTTTAATTTCGAATTTTGGATGACCCTGATGTACACTATTAAGTATAGAATATACGTTAGTACTTCGTTCCAACGATTGAATAATAAACTTAAAAATTATCAAGAAAAAGGAAAATTATGTCCAAGGTAAGTGATTATGTTTTTTTTTTTCACGTACACAGCAAGAATGTGTATGATCACCATGTGTTACTAACCATGCAACACATTCAGCAATAACGTCAAACTTTCAAGCACAAAAACTGCTGACATACATTTCAGATGAGTGATCCACCGAAATATTATGGGAAAAGAAGGAGTATTGTTCGTAGAATTGGTTCAATGTTACCTTTGAAACCACCACCAAAAATATATGTTAGTGTTACGCCTTTACACTCAATGACAAGTTCTATGATCAACGAAGAAACCAGTGGTGATTGCACAGATATAAATGGATATGGCCCTGCAAGGTTTCTCTATATATTTCTTAAATCTCTTTTTATTAATTGGACAATTTATTCATTCAATATATTTGAATGCTAGACTGTCTAATGTTAGACCAGACTTACTGGAGCCTATTAGTTTTGGATCTGAAGTTCGGTTACTTGCTTTAGAGCAGGAACTTCAAGAACTTAGGGAACAAGTTTCAGCAATAGTGAAAAGTAATAAACAGTCTAGATGTAGGTATAGGTGGAATATTTATTTATTTCCCTGTGCTGCATATCTGTTTTAACTTAAGATTTGTTTAGATACATCCACCGCTTCTTTAGCAAATGGAACAGATAGTGAAAATACAATACAATTGCAACAACCACCACCACCACCGCCACCATTACCACCACCAACTCCGCATATTGCTAGGAGAGCAAGTTTGCAGGATCATAAAGTTGAAGAGCGCAAAAGGGGTCCATTTGCTTCTCAAGCATCTATGACAGATGTATTGAAAGATTTTGATAATGTGAAATTGAAGCCAATTGCTAGGTAAAGATACGTTTTACGTTTTACCATGGTTATTTATTGTAACTGTATTATAAATTAATTCATTGCATCGATTTCTTCAGATCACCCGGAGGACGACCTCTTCGCGTGAGACGCGACAACAGTCCATGTAACGATTTACAAGAAATACTCAGAAGACGTTATATCTCAATGAATGCAGGCGATAGTAGAAATTCGTCAGCTACTTTAACAATGGACGACACTTTCTCAAGTGATGCGTGAAAGTAGTTGGAATGATTTTCAATGTACATTGTGTATAATGAAGATGTCATGTAATATTCCGGACGAAATTAATAATAGGATATCATCTGATTGATCGGTTTGGTTACATCAAGATAATGCAACATTCAGCATGAAATGTGAAAGGATTATGTAAGCAGCATACCAAATCTGACAAACATTTCTAAACCAGTCATTATTGGTTTTATATCACAAATGAATTTTCAAAAAGTAGTCACTTTCTTGAAGGAGTATCATTATTATTAAAATGTATAATATATGAATTAACCAAAGATAACGTATAACGATATTGATGAAAATATTGAGTTTTAAACTGTCAATGGTAGTTAGATAACTTATTTTTTATTTTCATTAAAGACAGTGGTAACTCCTCATTTTGATGTAAATGCAAAGGATGTAGTGTTCTGTTGAAGTTACAAAAGAACAATTATTAAAATGTATAAATTACATTATAGATACTAAAAAAATTTATATTTTTTTACTAATTTAAACAGCTGTATAGTGAAAGTAAATGTAAGAAAGCAATCTAGGTTTAAACATAGGTTTGAATCTAAAGTTTGTTGTCCTATTTTTAAGAAGCTGTGGTCAACTAGCTGTGGTTCTATTTCTGTGCCATTACGTTTGTGCAACTACACGCCAATTCAGAATTTTATTATTTTATAGATGATGCCAGTAAGAGTGGAAATTTATTTAATTTACTTCGATGACATTTTGAAATTTTTTAAAACAAATGTTTCGATTATAAAACTAAAATATCAACAGTTATTGCATAGTTAACTTTAATTTATGAAATTGTATAACAAAACGATCGTTTGATAATACGCAAGTTTATAAAATAATAATAATCTTAGAATGAAAGTGGAAACTTTCGAAAAATTAACAATATTAATTACAGATCTTTCGGTTGTAAATACAAGCGCAGTTTGCAACTCAATATTATTCAGATTCAACTTTCTATCTTTCAAGGAAAGAAACATTGCCGTTTTTTATAGATGAAGATAAGTTTTAATGTCGACTTAAAACACAGCTGCTTCAACTCTGCATAATAGAATGATTATTTGATATTAGGTTTATTCGAGAATTATTTATTCAGTTTCCTAGGTGAGACTGTTGTGATATGAAAATCATTAAATGATTTTACATCTTAGGTCGTGCCATAGAGAACAGTACGAATATTCTTAATAAATAATGCTATTAGCTAATAAGGCTTGTAAAACGAATAGGACAATTAATCTCGTTCAATCTATCGAAATATGTTTTCATAATAAAAAGAATGAACACACATTCAAAAGTATGCGCGCGCATCACGGGAATATCACGTTGTTAATAAATTTTTAAATTTATTCAACTCAACAGTTGCTCCTATAAAGAATTTAAGAACTACTTCGGTACTCGGTGATGGTAATTTCATGGTAATTTTTTATTGAATTCAAATTGAACAAATTTTTAAGTTCTTCATATTCTTTATAGAAGTAACAGACACATTTGTTTTCTATTTTCTAACATTTGTAAGAAATGAAATTCTCAGTTGGAAAGGACATCACAGTAGACTTTTGGAGACTGAGCGTACTTTAATAATATTATAAATGTACAGAAGGTCTGTTTTATACATGAAGCTTTTATCAATGATTGACAAATAAATGTTACTGTCAAAATACTAAATAGTATATTTCTTCCTACACACTGTATTGCAATAATCGTAGTGTCGGCGGAGAAAATATCGAACATTTAATATTTATCTTTTGAAAACTTAAATTTAACTAAACTACCGATAATTTTATATCTTATTAGTTTACTTTTTCCTATACCTTTTTAATTAATTGTCACTTTAAAACTTTAATAATAAATGTACATGGTTGTCAATAAAAATTGTACTGCGAGTTTAAATGTAAACATTTTAGTTATTATTGAGTGAAATTGTGTGTTATGTAAAAAGCAGAATTTTTAGAAATGTGTGCTGATCTTTCACTCTTAAACGCTTAAAAACAAGGTGCTCCGGATTCTCCACGCTCCGCACACTCAGCTATCGGTGTTATTAATATTCCGAGACGGTTCGTGGCTCACTTGCTTCGTTTCGCGTTCTCTCTCTCTTCCCCCCCACTACTCTGTCGTCGCTTGTGATTCGTCACTCGCTTATCCAATCACAGTTTTCCTATTCGCGCGCGCTCTCTCGCATCATTCAAATCCTCAATCACCATAGTTGTATTTCACCAAGATAAAAAAAGAAAACCAATGTCGCTTAAAACCATAAAACTGTACGTTTTTTTGAAGTAAACGCGTTCCCATGAAATACGTATTACTGAAATTTAAAAAATTTGTCTTTTAACACTTTTAAAATCGTTCACTTTCATTTAGATTTTATAACGATGAATGAATGCAGTTCAGATGAATATTAAATAACGTTTGTATCATTATTATTTACACCCTAACCATCTGTTAAATTAAAATAAAAATTCTCCTTGTTTTTATTCTACTATAGTTGGTTATACAGTTTATAATAAATAAGCAGGAAATTTATCACATATCTCGAAAAATTCGTTAATTCTGTTGTATGCAGTTAACCAGTTAATTGTGGAATTTAGTTTTAAATATTCTTCACGGGATGCGTAATTGAAATCAAGCAATGAGGAGTATACACGTCGAATTCAGGACAAATGCTCCTGTTATAAATTTTACGAAGAAAATAAAGCAAAACGAGGAAGGATTGCATTCTTATTCGATGAAAAATTAACAATTAATCGTTGAAAAAGTTATTGTTATTAAAAACTTAAAAATTGTCAGAAAATAATAAAATTTGTAAATAAGAAAAATGAAACAAATAAAAGTAATTTTAAGAAATTCAATTGATTTCAGTGTGGTATTTTTCGAAGCAAAATATCACACAAAATAATCAATTCAGTTTGTAAAAAGCAATACAAAGAGAACAATTAAACTTCTTTTTTTATAAAATACACAGCAGTTTTATTGGCAATATAAAAAAAAAATGTACCAACAAACTTCTTACTAAAATTTCGAGTTTTTGTAGTAAATGAGAATTTTTTTATTTTACACGACCAGTAAAGTTCTTTTGTTAAAGAACATAGTTAACTGGTTAAGACGATCGATTTGAAATAACAATTAAGCCTCATGGTAAAACGCATCCTGTAAATGCGATAGTTATTGATAAAACTAAAATTGTTACGCCAATTATTCATACATGAATTAATTTAAATGATTGGAAAAAAGGAACTCCATTTATGTGAATTAAACGAATCAATCAACCCGAATTTGTATCTTTTATAATATGAAAACTTCTAATAAAAGCGCAATCAATATTAGGATAATAATGTATAGATAAAAATAAACCAGATAAAATTTGAATTATTAAAAAAATTCCTAATATGAAACCAAAATTGCATCAAACATTAATATTTAAACGAGTAAATAACATTAATTATGAATACATAAATATATTAAAAAATTTTATCTTTATTTATAAGATTAACAAATTTTATTAATATTTCTTTTGTAAATTATAAATTATTTATTTTTATACCGACGAAAAGTTTTTTCTTGAAAATCTTATTTTGTACCTTGTAATTAAAATAAATTATAAACAATAATAAAATTATATTGGAATAAGAATAAATTAATATTAAAAACTATGTTCGGTGAAAATCTAAGGGACAATTTCACGTTAACTTAGAACAATTCGTGATAATATCAAAAAATTCCAATTAAATTATATTCGTATCGTTTTTTCATTGTTACGATAAAATTTTCCAAACGTATCTATTATTAAATAACTACACGTTAATGTAGATGCCTTTCTACCCTATATCCTGCATCATCGTCTTTACCATTTAACAACGTCCTTAGAAACTTCCGATGTGTCGATGAAAATTTATTATATAATTTCCTACAGTTCAGCGAGTTCGTTATAATATTTATCTAATAATAATTACTGCTCTTGTGAATTTGATTACCGTCTATTCGAAAACTTTTGATAATACCGTAGAAGTGTACAAAAGACTAACAGAGGGGAAATTTTAATGATAGTCTTATGAATGTAAGGTGTGAGAGAATTTCCCTATATAAAGCTACCACCAAGAATCGTTGCAGATAGTGTCACAAGTTCGCAACATCGAACTCTCTTCCTGGTACTTCCGGTTGCCACGGTGAGCTCATAATATAACAGCTAGACTGCAAATTTTTATGCATCTATGGGAGATTTAGAGTAATATGAAAAAGTATGCAAAATATCCAAATTATAGTGTTTCTTGTGGTACCTGGTAGAAATGAAATAATTTTGTATCGAAATTCCTTATTCTTGTTTTTTTTGCTATATTCTCGAAGATACGAATTTGCATAAGAATCCGCAGTCTAATAACAGTATTTGCATTATTATTTGCACGAATGGTAATTAAATGTAGATTTATAGTGTGAGGATTTATTTCATAGAAATGTAGTTTCAGTTTTCTTTATGAAATTTCATATAAGTATATTCATCTTTTTTTTTTCACAATCACATATAAAATAATAGGTACTTTCATTGAATACTACGTAGATTCTTTTTGCGTATTGTAATGCCTCTTTATCTTTTATGACAGTAAACTATTAACCCTTTGCACTCGAAGTTATTGTATTCAAGTTGAATTTTTCAACAATCCTCTCGCCTTCTAATTTCCTTTTAGCATAATTGTTTCTTTCACTTATGGTTTGGTCGATTAACCCGCTGGGTGAAAAGTAATTAAAAAAATTCATTAGTTCAAATTCAAAATCCAAATTGGTTGTAGTTTTTTCATCGTTTCTGAACTTTATTCTTCTTGTGCTAACAGGTACTTAATTAGAATCTCTCATTTATGACATTACTGATTCGGTCTCTAAACAACTTAAAATCAAACTTATTTTCACTGTTACTAATTCCATCACCAAAAATGTTTATATCTCAGAAACGATTGACCTTTCGACCTATGTTTATTAAGGCTTTTCTACTCAGTACAGTGTGTTCTATATACCATATAAATATTGAATGGGTTTTTAAACACGTATAACAAATTCATGATGGCGTTACGGACAAGCTGTGTAAAATTAGCGTGGCATTCGACGTGTTAACGGTTCCACTTGTACATAATATAAAGTTCATTGGAGTAGCGTGTACAGGTTTTATTTATACCGTATGGCAAACGAAACAACGTGACATTTGGCAATCATTTTAGTTTACGCTCTATCTATAAAAAGATTCGGTTTGTAAGAGTTCTATTTTCACGATGTTATATAGCGTATTGTATTATTACTATTATTGCTATTGTCTTATTCACGACGGTAATTCAGCTTCTGACGTGGAGAATGTGAGTTATTTCATTCATAGTAACGATGAAGAGAGAATTTTTCAAATATTTATCAAAATTGTTGATTATTTACAGTGATTCCCATTAATATTCGGACACTCTTTAAAATAGAATAACTTTTTTAGAATTCAACCAAACGACATGAGTTTTTATGACGTGTTAAAAAGGTTGAGTTTACTGGATGATGTGTACAAAAAATTTGGAAAAAATTGCAATTGGTCGGATTTACGAAGAAAATAGTGAAGATCACTTTTCATAATTTTTTTATTCGAGCCTGTAACGAAAATGTAAAAGATACGCGTTGTAGATTTATGTTAGGTACAGACATGGTGAAAATTTCATCGAAATCTGGAAGATGTAAGTCGAAAGTCGTGGAAAGCTTCGATTTACACCATTTTTCAACAGTTTATATAGTTCATAGTAACGTTAACCGATTTCTATGAAATTTTCAACATATATATAATTCATATAAATCTACAAACTACACTTCTTAAATTTTCAATGCAGGTTCAGATAAAAAAGTTGCAAAAAGCGTCTGTTACTATTTTCTTCGTAATTCTGACCAATTGGAATTTTTTCAAAAATATTTTTACACATCGTTTAGTAAATTAATCCTTCTAACTTCTTGCGAGAATTCCATTCGTTTAGTTCACTTTTAAAAAAGTTACTCTGTTTTAAACAGTGTCCGAATATTAATAGGAGTCACTGTACGTGAATTATTTCGTTCACAGTAACGGCGAAGAGAAAATTTTTCAAAACTTTATCAAATTTATATTCCGCTTATTTACTCTATTATCAACTTTTGATAATAAAAATTAGGTATTTGCATATGACATATTGGTAAAGAATATAATTACGGAATATCAAAATTTTCTCTTGGGCGTTGTTTACATTTAAATGTTTTTCAAAATTAGCACACTTTTATATAATTCCTTTAATTGTTCAATATTTATCTTACGATAGCTTCCGCTGTAAATTGCACAGAATCGACACGCGTTAGTTCAAATACAATTCTTTCTTATTCGCAAGAAAATGGGGCGAAAGTACGATTAAAACAATTACTCGTGTGTTCCTCGTAAAGCAAATAATTTAAGGAACCGCGTGCAGATAATGGAGACGTCAACGTACGAAATGCATTGGTAAGCAATAAATGGATGTTTACTGAAGTGAAATGAGCGAAGGTAATGATCGTCGAAATAATAAATTGCACGCAAGTGTAGCAGAAAGTACCGTAAAAGAATTTTCAATTAAGTCAGCGAGAACGTAACAGAAGGTTGATTGTTTGAAACAACAGATGATAAAACTTTTCGTTGTTCGATCTTTACTAATAATTACAACAATCGCAATAGTCTGATTTTCGCGTGAGATTCTTTTTTTTACTGTCAATCCTCGCTTCTTTTAATAACATTAAATTTATTCTTTAAAAAAGCTGAACTTACTAACGCTAAAATATTTATTACGAGATACCTAAAACAAAAAATATTAACAGTTGATTGAAGAATAAATTTAATAGTATTAAACGAAGCGAGGATTGACAGTAAAAAAAAGAATCTCACGAGAAAATCAGGCTGTTGCGATTGTTGCAATTATTAGTAAAGATCGAACAACGAGAAGTACAGAGACGACAGTTCTTGCCGCTCTTTGACAAACACGCCTCTCGGAAATGGCTCGTCTCTATGCGACAGAGATGCTGGTCACGTTTCTTATCCGCGGGACACTTAGTAGCACTTACTCTTATCTTAATGACCGAAGACGCTCGTAGCGTTAATGGTTCCTTTAAAATTAGCACGTGGAAACGTACGAGGGTACTCTAAAATTTTTCGAAAAAACCTTACGTGACGGTGCGTGTACGCGCTGTCAGTGCACGCACCATAGATAAATGACCAGTTCCTCTTTATTTTTTCTTTTTCTTTTCTTTCTCCGTTCGTTCTTGAGTCGCGATTTCTGGGGCGTCTGTGAAAAGGCTTCGGGAGAGGCAGCCATTAAGCGGTTTCCACTTGAAAGTGTGAACGTTAAGTAAATGCAACGTGACATTTGTGAAACATCCAGCAATCTGTTTTTTCTTCTTCTTTTTGCACTCTGATTTTTTTTATCAATCCGTCGATCGAGAAATCGGCGGGTTAATTTGTCGAATGAATGGAATCGACCTGTTTATATAGGGTGTCACTGAACAGTTTGATACTACTTAAGGAGATGTGATTATTTGTGACTTTAACCCTTTCGACTGCTATGGATGCGTATATGCGTCTGTCTAAAGTTATCAATGTGGATTATGCACGCATATATGCGTTCGGTGATTGTTTCTGTCTTACACCTCGGATGAATAACAAAAATATCGCGTATCAATAAAAATAAAAGCATTCTGTTTATGTCGCACTTATTCTTCATTGAAAATTTATTTAACGCATATTCTTAATTATATATCACTTATTCTTTGCTTCTTAGAGAGTTACTTATTTCTTCGGACGACAGACGGTTTTTATTGTAGCAGCACCATGTCACAATATTTCTCTTGCGCTGTGTGTAATTTGTCATATTATTTTTTATAACTGTGAAACCTTATTCTAGCGAATTAGACGAAGAGAATCGGATTTGAGCGAGGATTATAACGATTTAGTTGGAAAATTAATATTTTTAAGTGAACAATATATTTCCACAAGTAAATGAAACTGCTACGTTTCAGTTTGGTGTAGGTAATGAATTCAAATAGTAATTTAGTTACACATTGTATAATCGATCATGGTATGGCAAAGATCGCGTTATGCGAAAAATGATTTCGTACACAACAGAGTGTTTAACTCCTTGAATCATGATTTCTTTTACTGACAATACATCTAAGCATCAGCTATTTATTGTTTTATTATCATTTTACGTAAGAAACGCTAATATATTATAGATTAATTACAATTGGCAATCCTGAGTTAAAATTAAAATTAACGTTTGTTAATAATATAACTGTTTTTCTCGAACCTTAACCAGAATCTGTGTCACGAGTCTAACTCGTTGTTATAGGGGAAAGGGGTCAAGTTTCAAGTACTCCACAGTCAAAGGTTTAATCGGAGTACCGCTTACTCTTATGAGAAATTTCGTTTTAGATGAAAAGCGCTGTTGAAAATTGATCGAGTAGTTTATTATGTAGTGAGAGTTTGTATGTAGTTTCTGTGCTTTAAGTATCGTTCATTATAATCGGAAATATATTTCAGCTAGACTAAATGATCTAAATGATCGTTTTAAACTAGAATTAACGATCACTCTTAATTATGATGAAGCAAAAGGTTGAACGCTTCAAAGATCGAATTATTGCTCAATTATATCTACCGATTATTAAGTATATTTCTAAAATTATTTCTACCGATAGGAAGTTTTCCGTTTTTGAGATTTCCTCCAATAAGAAATACATTTAATTACAGAATTACTTATGAAAAAAGGAAAACGTATTGAACATTTTAAAATGTCGAAAGTCTTTCGAGAGACTATTTAATTAGCGTACAGTTCAATTTAACATTCTAATATTCTTACATTTCGATTCTTGCAGATGGTTAACGCGCACGTTCTGGTTTTCTTCATTCTGTCGTTAACCGTAACGGCAGTTATGTGCCAAACGTTTCAGTACAGTCACGGCTGGACAAACGGGAAAAGATCCATGCTGGAGGAACTCGTGAATTCCGCCAGCAAGAATGCAGGTCAATCAGACAATGTCCTTGTTAATTGCGAGCTACAAAAGATAAGATTATTGCTTCAAGGTTATCCCAACCAAGGGAATTCAGACCAGGTAAGTTAAACTGTACAAAAGTATCTGATTCCTTTATAATTTTATAGAATATATTATTTTTCTCGTTGTTGTATGTATTTGTAATTTAGATTACAGAATGGGCTTGATAAATTCGTATTTTTACAGTTTGTTCGACTTCCCTGCGTGTTGATTGCTCCTCTGAAAAGAGACTATCTCGAAGCTATGATGAACGATCATTTACGCCGACAATCTGCCTCTACCAGCAACAATTATTAACTGTATTGTGATACTATACCTTTGATTGTAATTAATAGATAACTGATTGGCATTAAATAAAGTTTAAACAAAAAAAAAAAATAAAGAAAAGTAAAAAGAATTATTTATGGAAATTTTTTCGTTTAATTCGATTTTCCCTGTTCTTACCTTTCGCATAGGTTGGTGCTTATTCAAAGACGTTTCAACGTTTCGCAACATATTTTTCATAGTTTCGATAATCATTTCTTCAACGACAAGCTACTTAGAAAGCACAATTGCTATTTTTTTCTTTTTTTTTTCAAATCATTACTGAAAATAAATAAAGTACTTTATCGATAGTTAGATTCTTTCGTTCACGGTTAACTCACTGAAATAGTATCTTCCGATGTTTCGCGAAACGTTCGTGTATTGCGTGAATATTAAACTATTCGGTTGTTAAAAATTCACGTCTAATTCAACGGTTGCAGAATAATAGATAGATTTGATTCTTCTTATTTAAACGTTAAATAATCGTTAAACGAGGATCGGAAATAGGAAGCAACGAATTCAAACGAGATCTCTCGTACACTCGTTTCCAATTTTTTTTTAACAAAACCACTCTTTAGAAACTCCGTTTCACCTGAATAAGTTCTAAATAAGTTCAATTAAAATGTTTAACGAGATGCAAGGAAAATCCATGTCAGTGAACTTTCCGCAACTTGTCTTCGCCAGCTCGCTGGTTTTCTTCACCTTTGCTACAACTTGTCTTCGATAGATTTTTAGCCGATTCTATCTTCGTCGAGTCAATTATAGTCGTTCCTGTCGTTGAACGAAATCAGTTATTCAACGTGTGTACAGTTCTCTGATGCTACTGAAATACGTCCGAATTTAAAAAGATAATCGTTCATCAATCATAGTTAACGGGCCAAATTGTTTTTATCGAACGCTGGTATATCCGGATTTGTATTAATTATCGAATCCTCCTCACGAATGTTCACAGACTATGCAGTTTTCATCGGGTCCATCGCAACTGTTAATTAAGTTTTCGCTGTCCTAATTGGACAGACGGCCAATAGGATAGATCGCGGCGGCCTGTGCTGTACACCGTGGGGGATTTTGTCTGTCAACGGAAGATGGAGTGAAACCCTGGTGAATAGAGACACCTGCTGAGTCCATGGATTATCCCGACGGACAACTTATCTCGAACTGCAATTCACTGAATTCGGAGACTTTCCATTTCCTCTTATATGCCCGATAATCATCATTCTCCATAAGAACTGGGAAATCACGGATCCTAATGTTTCGCGATGATAGAGAAAGCGAAGATCTTTGAGTCGTTTGAATTTTTCCTTTGAATTAGAAGATTGAACCTTTATTCGCTTATTTTTTGACGTTACACTTAACCCAGTTTATATGCAATATTTTGTGAAAATTATAAGGAGAGTTATGCCTGTGTTTTTTTCATGAGAGTTTTAGAGTAATATAAGTTTCAGAGTTAGTTGCTCGGGGTGTACAATTTTAGCGAAAGAAGTAAGAATCGAGTGTTAATTAATTACTGAAGTATTGATGATCATTATTCTGTAAGATCATAAATCATTATTACACGCGTAATAAGTGTTAACATTCAAAACAAACAAATTTATGCAATACATAATATATTGCAAAATTTACAAATATGTTAAGCATATCTATTCGTTTCATGAAACGAAGAAATCACTTCGATCAGTTGGCAAAGTGCTAAGAAATAATTCTAAGGGAGCTTCGATAAACAAGATAATTGACAATTGAGAAGTGTTCACCGCCGTGAAAATTATAATTATAAGAATAGTCACAATTCAACTGTAATATTTCTACAAAAACTCAGAATCACCATTTTTCATCAAACAGCGAAATGTCGAGGGAACTTCTTCAAAATTTCATCGACGAACATGTCGAACGAGCTTATAAAAAATCATCAAACACAAAAATTTTGCCCATTGTTCGCCGAAGGTGAGTACAAGTCAGTGTTGCAGTTAATAAGATGCACGTCTAATTATAAATGCAAGAATAATGGCAGTTCACGTGCGAGCGTTCACATTACGGACAAGAGAGCACTCATGGTTATTAGTTGATAGCGTCAGGACGCGTATAACTATCATGCACGGGCAATGCACTTAAAACTTGGCTGTTAATCAGAAACCAATTACGGGAGGCGGGTCGAAATGAGTTTAATCGCATTAAATATTAAAGCGTCGTCACCATGCTATGGGACTGGGTGTACACATACAGCAGCCATAGGTGACCCTCTTCCACCAGCCAGTCATGGAGCAACCACACACCGCCACGTGCCCATACGAAACGTTCTTCTGCGTTAATACCCTTGGGGATAACAGAAGAACCCTACGCCAATGCCCCTTATAGGGTAGTGGTTCGCATGCCTGCAATACGCATGCACGACCATTGCATTTGCTGATAATATTCCTTTATACAACCAAATGTCCACGTGTGCGGATGACATTTTTTTCGATACAGATTCAAATATTTCTCTTCACTTTGATTCGAATTTTATGGCTTTTACAACATTTACACTTTAATCTTTCGTTACTTCGAAAGACCACCTTGATAGTACAAATCGAAGCGTACACTGTTTGCTTACATTCTAATACAGGCTCTTCCAATAAGAACGATAGAACTTTGAATTGAAATGAAACGAAAAGTACGGAAGATAATCTAGTACTTGCTACTTTATTTTAAAGTACATTCGATGGCATTATATATGAAATATGATATATAAATGACCATCACGATTGCGTTTAGTGGAGTGAATACGACAAACATAATCTTCGCCGTAAAAATCATTCTCAGTGATGAAGCTCACTTTATCAATAAACACAATTGCCAAATTTATGGAGATGCAAATCCTCAGTAGTTGAGCGATCTGTTTGCATTATAACGTTGATATATAATGTGTTTTTTTAATGCGCGTATAAACATAAGAGGCATTAGTTTCAGAATAAATGTCTTCTTCCTTTGCGGATCTCTTCCATGAAAAGTAGATAAGCTTGACGTTCCACGGGATATTACTTCTCTGAATTATCTCAATGATATTCCGCCCATCGAGCTCAATTACGTATCCGACTTTTAAGTATGAAACATACAAGCTACTTCTTCAATTAGATACACTATTTCATCGTTTGAAACAAAAAACAACATGTACACTATATTAACAAAAATGTATATTTTCTACAGTATAAATTCGGTGCAATTACAAAGTGCAAATTTAATGCATTTTTCTTGAAAAAAAAAAAAAAAGGAATTACTATTTAATCCATATGCTAATTACGCGAGATAAAAGCATAAATATGTTCCGTTACATATTTTTCCAATCCATCTGGCGATCTTTAAGCGGACCGATTAAAATCGCCGTGTGCCGCTTGCAAACGCAAAAGAGTCCTCTGATAGCACTTTGCGTCCAGATTTCGTCCTGTGTCACGTGCATATTTCAGTTCGGCTTATTTCGTCGGCACCGAAATCCAGGGTGATACATATCTCGCTGTAGTATCAGACAGAGTTACGAATTTTAAACTCGCGTTTAACACGTGCCGCGAAAACGAATATCAACGATAGAAAAGAACCGGTTCGGTTGCAATGGCACACGTATAAATACATAAAATCGAGCAATCATCCTAAATGGGCGCCTCCTAACCAGCGAGGAACGTCGCCTTTTCCAACTTCTGTCGTCTGTCGGCTGTCGTTTGCCGCGCGACAAGGGAGCCTTCGCGACGAACACGAAAAAGCGCAAAACAAAACCAGGGAAACCGTTTGACGAGCACAAATTCACCCCGACGTCATGCTCGTTTGTTCCCTTTATTACTTTTCCTACAGATGCTTTTTCTGGGGTCGCGTTATCGGCTCACGTTTGCCGCGATCTAGAGGCTGATTCCTCGGCGAAATTGATTTTTCGAACATCATAGACATAGGTGTGTACTATTGGAAGAAATGTCTCGAGGAAACGAATGAATTTCAGGAGAATGTTCAATCGAGTCTACTGTGGTAAATTAATTTCTTCTCTAGTTTTTCTTTTTACTGTATTGTTTATTCATTTTATGTTCGTTGTTTTACATTTAGCGAGATTATTTGAGTACAGTAGACTTCCGTATAACGCGATTAACATGTTACACATTATAGGAAATCGTGCTGTACGGGAATTTTTTTTGTATAACGCGTATAGTCTAAAGTAACATTTTTGAAATGATTATTGCTATGCCAACTTTTATTTTCTATGTTTTATCAAATGGGACAGTATTTTAAAAATAAATAGCATAAAAAAATGTTATTAATGTATGAAAAGAATCTTTCATTTTATTAAAATTTAATAAAAATGTTTGCTCAATTAAAGCAGATTTAATTCTTAAATATAGATAATTCCTGTGTTTTGTTATTTGGAGCGTGATACAAAGAATCGCGTTTTATGAAAATAATAGTAATAATATTTTTGGCGCGTTATCAGAACGCACATTATACGGGATACAATAATCGTATAATGACACCGTATAATAATTGAAACAGTGGCACTCATAAAGTCATTCTTTTCGCCACTTTCTTATTAAAAACTAGACATTGTCTGTATGGAATTCCTCATAAAAATAGAACAGTAAAATCCTTAAATAGCTATTTTCTTTGTTTGTGCTTTTGTAAAAATAAGATCTTGATAATGTGTCATTTCATTGACAATTAAGTTGCACCAAATATTATTATACGCTGTTGAATTTGTTTGATGGAACGCTTTTATGTAATACAGAAAAAAAGTTGTAGCTATCAATTTATAAAACCTCACGGTGTCGTAGTTACGCAAGAATCATTATTAATTTGGAAAATCTATACAAACCATTATATTGTGCATAAAAAATAATTAAATTTTGTCCTCTTCCATTTTTCTCACGAATCTACTAATAAACGCCAATTAAAACGTAACGAAAAATATAATTTAAAACGTAATTTACAAAAAAGTATTAAAAAATGAAAGCGAATACATCTCATAAAATAGTTGCGTTATCTGTGCGATGGGTTAAAATTTCGTTCTACCTTAAAACTGCACAACGATCAGCAATTCGCGAAACAAGAGAGCATAGTATAGATGACAGCTTAATAAAACAAGGAAATACTACTTTTAGAAGTGGTGGGGTGTGTCATACAAAACTTAACGGTGTATTAAAAGAAAAATGCTGCGAAAAATTCGTGAACAAGTTGCATATTTTTACTGACACAATACTTTTTACATAAACGTGATGGCTGTCCTAATATTTACATAGGGAGGTGTGTATATTTCAAATTCTGCACTATATCAATTTCCTACATTGTTTTCTTCTCATATTACGTGAATGGACAGATGTCGTTTCTCTTCCTTTTATTAATAATCTAAAATATCTAAATATTTTTAATTATCTCTAAAATTAAAAGTTGAAGAGAAAATATATTTCTACACTTATTTAGTGCAATATGTCTGAAAATTCTTAAAGAAGAGACATTTTCATATCAAGACATTCCTTACAAACGAAATACACGAAAAAATGTAAAAGTCACGAGAAACCGTCGAACCGGTTTCGGATTTATTTTTCATCGGATTTATCAATTTCCATGAACGCGTTCCGCGCTGTTTTCATCTGGGATCAGGCAGGCGTTCCTCTCGACAACCGGGAGGGAAAAAAAGCGTCGACCAAGCATCGGTTTTCGCGGCTCGACTAAAGCGCAATCACAATAAATTTGCGCCAGTTGCGTAAATATTCCGAGCAGCGCACTTCTCATGATTTTATAAACACGTTTCGCCCCGGTTGCGTGTATGTGCCTGCCTGTTATGATCTATGCTCGGTGTCTACTGGGGAAAAAAAGAGAGAGAGAAAGGATAAAAAGATGAGCCTCCATGATGCGTTGTAAAAATTTCAATTTCTCGGGCGAATTTTAAAAATGTTTCAATTCTTATGTACCTATGTGATAAATGTCTGATTAGTTAATCATTTACGTTTTGATGCGATTAAAGTTCTTACTCAAAATTTAAGATGAAAACAAAAATTGAAACTTTTATTTCCAACGATTAATTTCTGCGTTTTTACAGCAAAGTCTTCGTGCATTGTATATTGCACATTTGTAATATGTAATTGTATGAACATAATCTTGAGATTTTTATTTTCAAGCATTAATTTACATATAGTCAGTCACAAAAGTCTTTATACGTCTATTAAAATAGAATAACTTTTTTAAAATTCAACCAAACCACTAGAGTTTCTTTTTTTCAGAAGCTAGGAGGATTACTGTACTAGATGACGTATAAAAAGTTTTTTAAGAAAATTACCGTTGTGCAGGATTGCGAGGAAAGTAATGAAAGTCGCTTTTTACAACTGTTTCATTTAAGCCTATAATGAAAAATTAAAAAATGCATTTTGTAGATTTATATTAATTGTATGCATGTTGAAAATTTCATTGAAATCGATTAAAGCTGCTATGAGCTGCGAACGATTGAAGATGGCAAAAATTGAAAGATACATCTTCCAATGTTTGTTGCTTGTTCCTGCATCAACCGATTTCGATGAAATTTTCACCGTGTATATATCTAACACAAATATACAACGCGTATGTTTTAAATTTTCATTATAGACTCGAGTAAAAAAATTGTAAAAAGTGATCTTCGCTATTTTCTTTGTAATTCTGGCCAATTGCAATTTTTTCAAAATTTTTTGTACACATCATCCACTAAACTAATCCTTTTTAACTGGTCATAAAAACTCACGTCGTTTGGTTAAATTTAAAAAAAGTTATTGTCTGAATATTAATGGGAGTCACTGTATATTAAAGTTGTTAAATTTATAGGTCAAGTGTTGAAATATATTATTCACAAATTAATCATTGATTTATTCATTCCATAATAAAGATCGTATGTAGTGTTATTTATTATTTAACAGAATTATTTTCAATACGTAGAAAGTTTTAATTTAATTTATTTAATATCAAAAAGAAACATTCTTTCAATAATTGCATTTATAAATGTAAACTCATGAATATGAATGAATATCAATTTTTAAATTAGTTTGTTACAAATATTAGTGATTGTATTTTACACGTGAACAACACTCGCGATTTCTCCCTTCCCAGGCGACTAACTATACGTACATACACATAGGCGGAGCTTAGAGGGTGGTTTTCCAGTGTACGTGGAAACACAGTGGGGGAAATAATTGTTGGACATCGTATCGCCTCGCCAGACCGAATCTAATATTGGATTAGTTTTTAATTCGATCCGCCCCACCAATTTTGTCTGTGAAACACACAAAATAGCACGTGTGCACGACTATATATATGTATATGTGTGTACATTATCACCAATGCGTGCATAACAAAAGATTCAATTTGATTATATTTTACAAAATTAGTTTTCTTGCGCTTTATGGCATGACGAAAGAATAGGCTTAATTTAGAATAGCTTATTCTACTAATATAATTAAAGTAGAATTAATTAACGGAAGTGTAATAAAGGAATCAAACGACTCTAAATCAAAAGAAATGTTATAAAAATAAAATTTTAACGAAATTTCCATTATTTTTAACAATCGTAATAACTAACAATTGAAATTTCTTCATTGAAAAGAATTAAACCTTGTTTAATTTGAACTACAATTTCGAACAATCCTTAAAGCTAATTTTATTCAAAGGGATAAATTAGACGCGTAACAAATAATTTCCTAATCTTTCTAACGGTGAAATTTAGATTATAAATAAAATAAAATTT
This sequence comes from Anthophora plumipes, assembly GCA_951804975.1. NCBI lineage: Eukaryota > Metazoa > Arthropoda > Insecta > Hymenoptera > Apidae > Anthophora > Anthophora plumipes. The sequence continues at coordinate 11,962,437 of OX638116.1, read as the reverse complement.
TCAAATTGAATTGGAAATTGTTTGAATAGTAAAATATTGAAAATTAAGGAAATTAGTTTTTAAGCGGAACTATTATAACATTAGAAGTTAGATCGATAAGTTTGCAGCGTCAACAGTTATTCGCGATCGCGCGTAGCATCGTAAGTAATGAAAAGTGTTCACATGAACAATTGCACGTTTGCTCACGCATGAAGGGTGCAACAATATATGCACGCGAGATATTTTCACGAGTGCGCGAGAATAGAAAGGACGGTTCGCGTGCCAAGCGCACGTGATCATAGATTAATTCTAAGGGTGTGTATCGAACTGGAGGTGGAGAAACAATGAACAGCAAACGACGACCATAGTTTGCATAATTCCGTGCTGTAGAAGGATAATTCGTCCGTGACACGAAATTAGGTGACGATACGACGGTGGAACTACTGTTACCCGTTATTTCTTTTAAACGCGACCATTACGTTTCGCAAGCAAAAGTAACGAAATAACGTTTATTTCAATAATGTTGCTTCACACATTGAAATTAACATAAAGTAATTACGATACGGTTATAGAATAAGAGTATGTCAAAAATTGAAATTAAAATAAATAAGTGAATGATAAAAAGTGTAAACATCAACGAATTTTAACAATTTTCTTTAGTTTTATGTATAATGTATTTGCAATGGGATTGTAATTAATTGAAATTAATTTATGGCTTCTCAATTTTTCAAAATACTGTTTGTTTTGTCATATTTTCATGCGTCGCTGGTGGAATTTAATAATCTACGATACATGCATTTTTATTATCTGTACTATCTGATATAATGATACAATTTGAATATTCAAGTGTTAAAAATATATTTTTAATTATGAATTAAATTTATTTAACAACATAAGGGTATACGAATTATATACATATGTGTTTTTAAATATTTATGCACCATGTAATATATTTTTCACCGTTTCTTTGATTATAATTTCACAGGTTTCAATTTTATGACGGATTTCAATTTAATTTACTTTCTTCGATTCACGCTAATCGGGTTTTCATTTTAAGCTATTCTCAAGAAAGGCTGTTTTATCAAATCATGCTGTTAATAAAATTTCTCCCTGCACAATTTTATTATAGCAATATAATCACTTCTGTAGATTTTGGGCAATATCCTTAGAATGTTCTCATTTTGATAATTTTCATGGTGTTAATCTTACGGTTAATCGTATGCGATGTTTATTGAGATATTTCTGTGATCCGTGTAAATCTTTCAGAAAATTATCGGTGAAATATATAATGAAATTTATGAAGTGTTTCTAAAGTAAAGAAAATTTATTATATTTTTTATTTAACATGTCCATGTGTCAATAGTGGTGCAGCTTTTTGTTTCTAAAACAGACTCAGTGGAGTCGTGTAATTGGATACCGGCGACTACGTTGGAAACTAGAAAAACCACAAAAATATCTTCGTGAACGTAATTACAGGGCGCTTGATGCACAATCATGAGAGTTTCGGACGACAAAGTCAACGCCGCCCGGCAGGAAACGATTCACTTTCGATTTCCTCTGTCAAAACTTCGAAATCATTATTGTGCATATAATAATTTATCGGAAACTTTGTACGATACCTCACAGATATGGGTTTCTGCACCTTATGTAGAAAATATCAACTCTCATTCCTATTATTATATTATAGATTCGAAATAAGTTTCCAGTTAGATCTCGGAATAGATGTATGTTTCTCATTTTATTATAAAAATATTGATAAATAGAAAAAGACATAAATATAAGTGGTTAAGATATTGTTCGAAGAATATATAGGTTACAGAAATTTCATTACATTTTTACTGAATAAATTAATTTTTATCTTTCTCGCAATAAATTCACAATTCTTTCTTCAATCTTACTCGAGAGATTTTTGTAAATAAAAGCCTCATGAAAAATTCAAAAGTTCTATTCTTAAGAGAGCAACGATTAATTGAAACCCTTCAAGAAGTCTCATAAAAAAAGAAGAACAAAAATGCGATAGTCCATTAAATTTTCTTACACGGTTTAGATACAATTATTTTACAATTATTTCCATCGAAATCTTCTGTAGAAGTAAAATAGGTAAAACGTACCGGCGCCTATTTCCCAGTGTCATAAATAATTTTTGACGATCCAACGAGAGGTGTCCTTAGTCGGGTGAATAACTCGAGGGCTCCTTTTTTGGCGGGCATTTGTCCCCAAATAATTGGGCGGAACGGCGCGCCGCGTCTTCTCTGCAATTATAGGCAGTAAACGTAGCCACATCCGGCACAAGCAGCTTTTCTAACTGAAGTGGGATAATTCGCTGCGGAAAGACAACGATTAGGGCGATCAAAGTGAGGAGAGAGAGAGAGAGAGAGAGAGAGAGAGAGAGAGGGAGAGAGAGAAAGGGAGAGAGGGAGAGAGGGAGAGAGAGATAGAGGCAACACTGTGTGTCTTTGCCGGATGTAGTTAAGGAACGACGGAACAAAAATTGGATGGTGAAAGAACGAAAGGATTGATCTTTGAACGTGTCTATTTTATGTAAATTATCGCTGTGTATACTAATCGTGTATTCGAAATAGTGCAATTGAAAAATTGTTTAGACAGCGATGTAAATTAGTGTTCTCATGAAATTAAAAAAGAACAAACTGTGTTAATAAAAATTTAATAGAAGAATACTGTTCAGTATGAATAAAATCTCTGTTTAGGGTATTTAACTTTATTTGTAACTTCACTATTGTAGTAATAGAGGAAAAATATGAGAGACTAAACGGGAATTCGAACCCACGCGATCTCTAACACGGCAAGCCGGAATTCTACGCCTATAGCCAAGAGGTCCTTCTTTTTCTCGTTATTATTGTTACTATTTGATTGGTATGGAGGGCCCGACACTACAAATATTATCATCGTTACTACAACGATGCTTAAATATTATGCGCGCATATTGTCATGTGTCGTATTAAAACACTCCGAACAAAGAAAAGGTGAATCAGTACTCTTCGCAATGTGTCAAAAATTAATATATCATGTAAAAGTGTAATAGATGTTATGTGATTGTTTAACAAATAAAATAACAATTGAGCAAAAACAAAAAAATTAAAAAAACCGTAGAAAATCAAAGAAATGCGTTTCAGCGCCGTGGGAATCACCGGTGACCCCAAAGTAAGTTAAACTCGTTACACATGATTATACAGATTAGATTTTTCATAGATTTTTTTATTTGAAATGGAAGTGCAGATGTTGATGGTGCATTTTTATGAATTAAAGTCTGGGCAATAAATCCTTTAGCGCACTGCCCCTTAAAAAGTTTCAGCTCCATGTTTTCACCCAATTGTTTATAAACAATATATGAATTAATAACAACTGCATAAAAAAAAAGGAATAGTATGTAGTGCCATCATTTTTTTACTACGTCGGTCAAGTTTATAATTAGCCAACAGCTGATCAAACAGCTGATCCACTGCATTCATGTTCACATTATAACTCTTCCGGGTTAGGTGTTAAAATATATCCCATCATGCATACAAAACCTAAGCAAAAGGTGGGATAATTTTTAACCCACTGAAGAGTTAAGGTACCAATTCGAGATGGAAGTTCGATTCCTGTAAAAGAAACCCAGTTCGAATTCTACGGAAAATGAATTTCATGGAATCGTTTTCTAATAGATTTTCAACGAGCGTTGCTACACTGTCATTTCACGCCCTCTCCCTCTACCTCTCGCCATCATTCTACAACGAAATTGCACCGTTTTAAAGTTCAAGGGAGTGAAAGATGTTAACAATGTGAGAGTAATCTCATAATAGCTGCTAACACGCGAAACTTCCGGTTTCTTTAGTAACGTCGTTTCCATAGCCTGTCGATTACGAATCGGTGAATCCTTTCCTCGCCGTTTTGAAAAGGATCTATTAGCTTAAGAGAATTATCGTTCGACAAAATTGCACGCTGGTTCACGTGGTCATATAAATTTATTCTGTGCGATACAATTGGAAAAATATATACAGTGTAGTAGTACCTTATAGAACGTACTGGGATCGAAGAAATAAATTCGTCGCTGGTTAAGTGTGCGTCTTTATGTAAGAATCAGAAGAGAATTCCGTAATCACAGATAAAAAAAAAAATTGATTTCATCTGTGCGAAAAGAACGGATTTATTCGGATTGTTCGAATCGTTTCATTGGTTGTTTCTCTAATTATTTATATCAACAGGAAATACTACACAAAGAAAGAACAAACGAAACGATATCGTCATTAGGAAAAATTGCATCGTAATATTGGTCAACGAACATATATATGTATATATATACATGTTAAAAAACCAAAAAAATGTTTAACAAATAAATAATAGCCAAGATGTTCGTGATAATCTATCGTGAGTTTGGATATCATGAGTTTCGTAAAGTTCATACTTACAATCAACAGTATACGCGTACCAGTTAAATCATTTTTATATGTATATATGCATATATGCATTATTCTCGTTTGTCAATATATACAACGTTACACGTACTTACTTAACATCACATCGTTCGCTATGATCGATAAATCTACCGTTGCTCTTAATTTAAATACGTGTCCTAACTAAAGGATGACTTACACGCTCTATTTCGATGACGACGACGAATCTTAAATTGTAGCGATACATTTATAATATTTTTTCGCGATAATATACTCTTAATTACGCTTTACGTTTCTGTGTACGTCTAAGAAAATAATATGTACAAACTGTTATGGTACGTGTGTATGTATGTGTGTGTCCTATATGTATACCTATATATAATTATGCGTGTATCTTTTTGTAATTATATTCGTCTAATATTCGAAAGGAAACGCCATTGCTCGTCAAGTCGATCGGGAAAAACGGATTAATATCGTACATACTTCTTAATTATCTTTAATTACAACTATCGCACTACTATATACACAGATATGTTGCAACGATCTTTCGATTAAGCTGTATCAATCGCGGGACGTACTGTGAAGAGAAATTCTTTAGGCCAATAGTAAACATACTCTGCGACGTTTCGAGTTATTGAAGTTGCGAGCAATTGAAAAAGGACGAAATTTTATTATAACGTGATTTTAACCCTTTCAACGATTGAATCATTAATTTCTTTTTACAATTTATAGAATACTAAAAACTACTGACTAAATAATTGTCTAAGAAATAAAATATATTCGTTAGTTAAAATAAATATTGCATAGATCAAGATTGTAATTTATGATTACGTTTATAACCTGATTGCCTGATAAAATTAGCTCATTGATTGTATTATCATGAAACAGAAAGACTATATTTTTCTCGAGTAAAAATCAACGTTAAACACTTGCTTCGCTTTTAAATACACACAGTGACTCCCATTAATATACGGACAGCATTTAAAACAGAATAATTTTTTAAAAATTGGACCAAATGAACTGTGTTCTCGTGAGAAGTTAGAAGAATTAGTTTATTAAATGACGCGCACAAACAGATTTGAAAAAATTCCAACTGGTCCAAATCACGAAGAAAATAGTCACAGTCGTCTTTCACAACTTTTTTATCTGAATCCGTAATGAAAATTTTAAAAGTAAATTTTGTAGATTTATATCAATTGTATACATGTTGAAAATTTCATTGAAATCGGTTAACGCTGCTATGCGCTGCAAATGATTGAAAATGACAAAAATCGAAAGATTCTTACATCTTTAGATGAAATTTTCAGCACGTATACAACGAACATAAATCTACAAAATATATTTTTTAAATTTTCATTCCAAGCTCAGATAAAAGAGTTATAAAAAGAGAACTCTACTATGTTCTTTACAATTCCGACTGATTATAATTTTTTGAAAATATTTTTTATACCTTATCTAGTAAAGTAATCCTTCTAATTTCTCACGAGAACTCAGTTCATTTGATTCAATTTTAAGAAAGTTATTTTGTTTTAAAAGGTGTCCAAATATTAATGGAAGTCACTGTAGTTATTTAATTCTAGATCGAAAATTTCACTTTCGGCATGTGTTAAAAATGAAAAATAATTTTGGCAATGATTCACGAATGTTGAATAATGTCATCGATATAAAATTAATTGAAATACTGATAAGGTGTCGTAAAACGAGTTTTACCGAAAGGAATTACACTTTCTCCGTCGTCTGTTGTCAAAAGGGCTAACTTGATCGTAAATCGAGGAATTTCGTGAAATTCGAAGCTGTTCGGATTTCACCTGCCGCGTCTGTCTTCACCTTTCCTCTGTGTTTCTACTTCCTTTCGGTGTCCCTGCGTATCTTGTCTATTTGACGAGGGTAAATTCTTCTGATGTAAGCACACAGGGGTGGCAGCGACGAAACGAAAGCGGTTCGTAATTATTTAAGTTTCTTTTTTAGCTTTCTATCAGTCCCCTCGGTTTGTTAATTAAGTACGTCGATAGAAGTGGCCTCCATGACGGTTTGTATTACCTAGGAATAGCGCAATTAAGATGGCTGCTGATCTCCGATGCTTCTTTTCGTTCGAGCTCTGCGACTTCCTTTCCTTGTCAATAATGTCTCACGTCAAATAACGCCACGGTAATTAGCTTTGCTTTTGAAATATTTTCTAAAAATTACGCGCGTTTGTGTACGTGTGTATGTGTGTGTGTATTCGTAAATTTGTGAGTATAATAAATTCATAGCACCGAGAAATTATCACGTGTTAGTTTTGAAATTGGTCGAATCACTGGAATAATCGTCTTGTCGTTTCACCGTCGAAATTGAACGAGATTGATAGATATATGTAAGTGAAGCTCCGTCTTTCGACATGTCACAGATTTGGTTTAAATTGTTCTTTCACTGTCTGTTAATTTTTAATTTCTTTTTCTTTTTTTTTTCATAATGTTTCTCGCGTAAAACGCGTCGAGTATTCCTTTGACAATGTTCTATGCGCAGTCTTAAATACTTGAAACTGAATAGTTACTCGTAATACTGATCACTGTTGAAAGAAACAATTTCGAATTTCATTGGAAGTGATAGAATTGTAGATCTTCATTGTAACGATGTTGATTTCACGTTTTATCGAATAACGCGAGAAACGAATTTTTTAAATAATTTTTAACATGCAACTTTTGACATTATTCATTGCTCCTTGTAAAAATGAAAAATAAATTAATAGAAATTTACAGAGTTTCTGTGATTATCTGTAATTAATCTCTCTCTGTATAACACTGAATTAAATTGCTCTGCAATCATTAGTCTTCAAAGATATTAAATCATTTTATGGCACAGTTACGACTTATCGAGAGTTTTATTAGCCTTACACGCTTAATGCTTCAATGAAGAAGACTTTTTGCAATTATTACGTACGAACGATCACAATTTTTTGCTAAGCGTTACTCGCTTGTATATTCCGATTATGATTAAATCAGTGTAAAAAATGTCAGATCTGAAATAGAATTGATCAGTTAAATTATAACTTCGACAAATTCTTCGACACCTAATTAACTGTTAATTTTTTGTCGATTTATTCCTTTACAGAAACTTCACTGTATTAAGAATAATATATTGAATAAATATGTTGAAAAATAAAATTCAAAGGTTCATTGAAAAATTTCATTACTTCATGTAAGTGTACTTTTCTCTATTCCTTCGTTACGAAGTTTCAACTCATTTTATCTACAAAAATAATATTAAATGCCATCAATAAAACTAAACTAAAAACGATCGAGATATTGTCACATATCGATCGATCGAAATAAAACAGACTTAAGAAAAAAAGAACAAATCTAAACGATCTGTACTTATAAATGCAAGTAAAACGCCATAGAATTCGCAGCGATAAAGATCAAACGAAAAGAAGCAACAAATAACCGTTGCTTAAAATTCATCATCCTTTCTTCCCCTAATCAAATTAATCCCTCAAACTCAAATAACTTGTTTTAAAAAACAAACCTCGTTACAAACTTCAAAGTACAATTATCCTGAAGGAATACAGATCTCATAATTACCAGTGCTACTTGATGAACAATTTCAATTCTTTCTATTTTTCCGACGACGTCGGGAATTGTTTTCTGTGTCGCTATGAATGTTCTTGTTGTAGAAATCGTGGCGCAATTATAACACGTAACAGGTTCACTCGGCAAGTGTCTTTGGATTCGCGTCAATCGTCGAGGTTCAGCAAATTGGCTCGGCCAGAGGTTGCGGTGGGCCGTATGGTGAAGCCCACTGACTTACAGGGTGGGTCAGAGCAGTGGCAGCTTGCTGTCTGTCCAAACTGGGCACGGTGGTTCCTGCTGGATGGCTTGGTACCGTTGTTGGATAAGCCACTTTCCCAAGCGCTTCAGCTTGAAGGGACAACATCAGCCGATTCGCTGCTTGCCTCTCAGCTTCTCTTTCCTCTGCTGTTTGCCTCCTGAAACAGACGGTAAGACTGAATATGATCGAGTGTTCTTCGTAGAAAGGAAATATTCGAATGACGAATTCTATGTTTGCGGTAAAAGATAATTCGCATGTATAGGATAAGATCCTCCTAAGTTCGCGATACTTTTATGTTCTCCTCGAATACACAAACTTGCCAGATTTAATTTAATTAAGAAATGAAACTAACGTACGGTGTTGGTGTACAATAAACCCTTCTATACGGTGGTACTTACATAACGTGGAGCAAAAATTACGGTAGTTCTCCTATAATGCGATACTCTTATAAGATGGTTTTTATATAATACAATTAATTAGCTTAACCCTTTCACCGGGATTTTACTCTTTTACGATCGAACACCATATAATGTCGAATTAATTGCGTTATGGGAAGGTTGACTGTATTTAGCTCATCTTGTAGTAAAAAGATCAATTTGTTGAAGTTTGTGTGATCGAGTGAGAGTGCATTATTTGTATAATTTTTCCATGATTATGGACGATTGCTTGTTTATTAAGTATACTCGGTTTAGGCGATCGGCTCAACTAGATAAAAGGGAAACTGGAGGCTGGAGAGCCGAATGGAGCACAAAACGAGACCGGGGAAATCGACCGAGAGAAGCCAGGGATGAAAAGAGACTGGTGGTTGTTGGGGCGGAAAACAGAAGACAAACGTAATAAAGTTAATTCGATTCGTCGGTGGCACAGCGCTAGTTCGCTAAGGGGTGGCTGGAGGGTGTCTGTTTTCTAGCGCTAACTCTATTAGGGAACCACAAAATGGCCGACTTGCTGGCAACGCCGATGGGCCGCTTATACGGAAGCTTTTATCGAAACATTTTATTCCTCCGTGAATTCTTTCCCCAATTATTTATCAGGTCGAACTTCTTCAACATCTAATCGCATTTCCAATATATGTAGAGCAGTCATTTTTATTTTACAGCTGCATCAGTATTGTTACTTTCGAACAATTACAAAAAGTGTGTACGAATTGTGGTACATTTTGAAAAGTGTGTTAAAAATGTAATACTTTTTTACACGAAGAATCTTCATATTAAAGTCTTCAACGTTGATTTATTCAGAAATGAAGCATTTTTGTGTTATTCTTTCGTGCAGATTCATCTTTTTTGGGTTGTAGTGCTAGTTCAGAGATATTCTGCATAATATATTTACTACTTCGAATAGGTGCTTTCATTTTCATATCGGAAATTTTTCTTTCTACTAGAATTATTTAAAACGCTAAAATTAATTAATACATCTGCGATTGTTTGTTTTTTTTATCGTTACATTGTTATTTCCAAGTTATTCATTCTCGTCAAAAGGTACCAACATAATTCAAAAACTATATCTTTCTCCAAGAATCAACAAACCAAACATTTTCGCAAACATCTATCGTAATCGCCTTTTAATTTTTACCTAACAATTACACTATCCAAATACTTGTATGGACGATGAAAAGCTTCAATAATCAAGAATCATAGCTTTAACATCAAGAGAGTTCTGTTCGTCAACCTGTTTTCTCGTCCATCATCGCCACATTCCCAAAAGAACTCAGTGATTCCTGTTACGAATTTAACCAGGCTATCGCCAATAAATTCGGCTCGCGTTAAAGAGACTGAAAACCGAGGGTCGAGCTCGGCGACGAGATCGTGAGCCGAAAAGTTCTTCAGTCTGGAAGGCGCCAGACAGGATAACGTGGCCAATCAGTGAGTCGCTTCCATATGAGCCACGAAACACCGTCGTTCCATTAGAGTTAATCTCTGGTCCTCGGTAATTAAACGGTTTCGTTGTACCTTTGTTTATCTCCGCGAAGAGCTGTTCCAGCTTCTTCTCGTTCTCTCCTCGTCTCCCTCTCTCCCCTTGTAGCAAGAGTGCACCAACCCCCTCGGTAGCCCGTGTATCACAGAACGAGTCGGTTCAATCTGGACACAACTCGATCGGTTGTTGCACGATTAACGACTAGAACGACCGACGATGTCGAGCAAAGATTTCTGATAACGACAGTTCTCAGCTGCAATCAACACACTCGATCGATTCGTTTATTTTCCGCTCGTTACCGCTGCGCGGCAGTAATTGTAGGAAACGCGCGCGATCGCGAAAGCCACCTTATCTGTCCGCCGTTCGGCCGCTTTCCAACCAATTTACGATTTCACCCTGCGCTGACCGCGCGTTATTAAACGACTGGGTGATACGTTATCCGGGAAAACGAACGAAGAGCAAGTTTCACTATTGCCTGCGGGTATAATTTTTGCGGAAAAGGATCGTCCACGATGTTTCTTCCAAAAATCAATCTATAATTGGTGCACCTTTGAGATATTTCTTTAGACACATTTATCATGAATTTCGCTAAATAATTCCAGGCGACGTTTCGATTCACTTTTAATAGTCATATCTTTTGCGTTTGTATTTTACAATTAAGGTAGCTTAGAATCTTCGATGTTCTAATTGAGAAATGCATGTGCGTGAGACTTCCTTCGGGACGGTTCTTGAGGTATCACGCTAAATGCAAATAAATGGCAATTGGTTACGGGTAATTGCAGTCGGACACGTTGCATTTTGAAATGTGAGACTTGAAGTAATCTTGAAGCTATAACAGATAGTGTAAGTGGGAAAACTTGTTGTGCATAGTTTTAGATTCATTTAACGGCGATGAAGACTAATGGAGAAATGGCATCGTTTAAGAAAATTTTAAGATTTTAACGCAAACTAACTAGTGTATAATTATTATAATTTTATTAAGGCGAGACGAATTTTTAAACGGTGAGAAATATTTGTTTAAATTGGAACAACTTGCCAACGTGGTAAACTGATACATATCTCGATAAAATTCCTCGTAATAAATTTCATCCTGGCTTTCATAACGTTGTGTAATAATAAAATTTATTCGGTATTAATTACCGTTAATTTATCTTATACGCCGTTTTATTTTTCTGAGAGATACTTCTTTTTACGTGAGAAAACGTTTAAGCGCAACATTTCGAAACGATCGCGTTATTTTCCAAGGTAAATCCTTATAATTTCCTCGAAACTGGTTCCTTTACGCAACACGAGCAAACTTCTAAAGACCGGTGGCAATCAGGCAACGTGTCTCCTCGTGAATTATATCGCGACTCGACCTATCGAAGACCAAGAAAGTACCTTGTTAATTTGACTTTTTTGCTCCCGCTTTCGAATTGGGCAAATGTCTACCTGAACTTCCTGTAATTTCCTTCGACCGATATCAATTTCTTCTTTCCTGGATACCTTTGTTTCGTGGAAGTTCACAGGCTATAACGAGAAGGAAGTATCATTCTGTCGAAAATTTCCTGGTTCGGAGGCTCGCCTTATATTATCCACACATTTACTAGTTTAGCAACGAAGCAAGATAACAAATAGAATTGTTACTTTAGCAACGAAGCAAGATAACGTGGGAATTGAATTGAAGAAATAGATTCGAAATGTGTTATAAAAACGCAACTTCTATTTTTTGTATTATAAAAAAATTTAGGACAAGCAACTATATCGATTGTTCAATAGCTTTTCATACATTATATAAAGTTCAAATGTATAATTATATAAAGTTCAATATATTAATTCAATTTCGAGCAATCATATGTAATTACTAAAGAGAAAATACTGTTTCTACGCTTGAAACATTTTTAACTTCTGCCCTGTTCCTATTAAACCAAAATAAACTTCCGAAATTTGCTCGAAGTGAGCATAAACCGTGACATATTGTCATCAATTTACACTTTTCCAATTTTTCTTCTCTTCTAAACCTAGTTTGATACTCTCTTTAATCCTGTATCCAAAAACCAGGCGTAAAATAAATTAACATTACTACATATTCCAGCGATACTATTTGAAGTTTTGTGTTCGCGAAAATCACCCAAATTTTTAACACTATGTTTACGAACACCCGTCAAATTGACGAGTAAAAGAAAATATGTATTTTCTTAAAGAAAGAGTTTATTCAATTCATAAACAGTTTAGTTAAACAGTATTAATAGACGTTACATTTGTGCAGCGCACTCCTTTGTAGAAACATTCAATTTTACGTAGAGTGAGTCTTATTAATATTTGGACACCATTTAAAACAGTATAGATTTTTTTAAATTGAATCAAACGATGTGAGTGTTTTCGAGAAGTTAAAGGAGTTAAAGTTTACTAGATAATATGAACAAAAAATTTGGAAAAAATTGCAATTGGTCGGAATAGCAAAGAAAATAGTGAAGGTCAATTTTCACAACTTTTTTACCTGAGTCTGTAATAAAAAGTTAAAAAAAATGTCATTGAAGTCGGTACAAATGTAAAATATAATTACACTTAAGTATAGAACGTGTGTAAGGATATCTGTAGATGATATGCCACTACGTTTACAAACAAAACAACGGGGACATTATTCCAGAAATATTCCATCCACAGAAGATAAATCGAGACCTCAAAGAAGATACAAAATATGTGCAAAACACAATAAACATAGTGAAAATACTTGAGTGTTAAGGAACGTCTTATTGCACTATACAATCCACATTGCTTTGAAATATGTCCTACTATACAGAATTATTAATAAAAATTTGTAATACGCTGTTAAACTTGTGTATACTTATCGAAGTGGTATGACTATATATAGTTTCACATACAATATGTTTAAAATTTGCATAGAAACGACTTTAAGTATCAGCTAACTTCCAATTATTTTGGACGGGTTTACCGTAAGAATCGTTCAATTAATTTCTAGTCGGCAAAAATTGCTGAAAAATAATGGTAACAGTATCTGCAATTTTGCTCGTGAAATTCAAAACTCGTCAAATCGACGGGTTTGTTAAATCGAATCTAGTGTTAAGAAAGAGAAAGAATTTCGTTAGGTCGAGCGAGGAATCCACTTTGCAATTTTTGTTATCGGATAAGAGATCTCTCCCAGTTTTCAAGGTTGAATTCAAATGTCAAAGCGTTCCAGGGTGGAAAATCGATAAGATTTAACGCGATGCCCCTTTTATCAACAGTAACAGATTCGATTACATTTAGCCGGTTCCGTCGGAAAATCAACCGTGGCTACGCCGTTGTATCAGTGACAGCCGCGCCTACACCCGTGCAAGTAATTAACGCGGTTAGCAATTAATAATTGAGGGCGCCGTGCCGATTACATTTTGCAGCCCCGGCAAAGCCTCGCCCCATTCGCTGCGGCCGGTATAACAGTATTCTCTCGCAACCTGGGACACATTACTCTCATCGTTATCCCCCTATCGTCAACTATAACTTTTGGCTAACACTTCGTACACTTTGCCAACGCATATCCTAAACTTGATTTTATCTTTCGCGACGAGTATTACGGAACGATTAGTTTTATCTTCACGCAATTGTACCGTAGTTTATTGATACAATTAACAGGAGAAAGTAATTTCCTTAAGTTCTTTTTTTCATTCAACTTTCTTATGTTGCGTTTAGATTGTGCAATTTAATAGGGATACGTTTCGTAGCAATTGTCGTTATTTAGAAATCTAACGCGAAAGCAGTTGCGTTTGTTATTCCGTAGATTATATTATTTATCGTTTTTATAGATTTTATCGCGTTGTTTCGTTCTTTTTGATATTGTTACGAATGTGAATGTAAGCGTAAAGGGTTTAGACTTTTTTCATTTATAATATCTACTTTATAATGCATACGTATCTGATAAACTTAATCGCTTTCTTTAAAGTAATTGCATACTTTATAATACGCAAAGTATAATGGGTAATATTAAGAATTTCTTTTTGATACTGAAGTTTCTAGTTGTATTTATCTTTACTTAAGTATGTATTGGAAGCGAGAATAAAATCGTCAAGGTTCGAATAAACAATTAGCTATTTATTGATTCAATTAACGGGAGGAAGTATGTAAATATTCTTTCCTTTCATTTATACTTATTAAACCACTAATAAACTGTTAAATTTAATACCTTTAGCTCATTTGAAAATGTTAGTTCTTAAATGAATTGAACATCATATTTAACCTCTTGCCCTATAACAATGAGTTAGATTTGCGATGCAGATTCTGGTTGAGATTCGACAAAAACAGTTATATCAATACCAAACATTAATTTTAATTCTAGCTTTCTTTTTAATTTATAAGACCGAGGATTGTCAATTTTAATTAATTTGTAATACATTAACCTTTCGTATGTAAAATGGTACTAAAACAATAAGTATCTAGTGCTTAGGTATATAGTCAGGAGTAGAAATCATAGGTTAAGGGGCTAAGAACGATTGAATCACAAACGAGAGTATATCAAACATCTTTTCTCAGTACTAAATAAACCGAAACAGTTGTACCTAACATCAGAATAACCAAATCTGTCAAAATGACGGATTCCCGATTTCTCACTTTAAACTACAGAAATCATTAACCGTTTGAATGCTAAGCGATCGCGCTTCTCCTGTTCAGTGCCCAAAAGTGCCAGCTAATCGATCTGTAGAATCGAACTAACTGCACGTTTGTCGAGATTCTACTAAATTAAAATCTACGCTTTCGTAAACTTCGAGCTGTTGCTGAAATGAAATTTTTCATCTGTTAAAAGTTAGAAGTAATGTAAAAAGAAAGAAACGATGAAAGCAGCGCGATCGCGCCGCTTGGCGTTCTTCGACTGCATTTTTGTAAAAGTTAGCGACACTCAAACGGTTATGACACTTTCATTCAAATGTATATACCAAATTATTTTCTATTTCATAAGAAACATATATTTCAGTCAACTTCAGTTATTCTAACGTTAATTCTGATACCAAAATACTCTAAGTGCCAAGAAAAACTTCATTCCATGTACCTGGATAACAATAACAATCAGAAGCACAAGAATAACTCATAGAGAGCTTAAGAAACGCTATAATCGCCCGTGTAAAAATAGTTTACCGAGTGAAAGTATGAGGCGAGGGTGAAAAGCGTGGGTTTCTTTCGTCGTGCGGTAATTTCCATTCGAGTAAAGGAAGACCCAGTCGTTTGCAGTTCTGGATAACAATAACAGTAAATAAACTCTCCTATGTCCATTATGTACAAGCAAAACTCACAGAGACCTTAAGGAACGTCATAATCGCCCGTGTAAAAATAGTTTACGAAAGGTTGCGGTGAGGGTGAAAAGCGTTGGCTTCTTTCGTCGCGCGACGATTTCCATCCGAGTAAAGGAAAACCGAGTCGTTTGCAGCTGCGCCGGTGTTCGTGTTCGACCGGTTACCGACGTGATCCAACACAGGGAACGATGAATCTTTAACGAGATGAATCCGCGGTGGGGTCGAGAGCGGTGGATCGAAACGATCCGAATCGCGGATTCGAGGGTTTGACACTTTAAAAGCCGTGGCAAGAAGCCTGAGGAAGAGTCGGCGACCGGACTGGTTCGTGTGAGACGATGAAGGGGTGCGATCTTCCAAGAGGCGGAGGGAACCAGCAGTCAAAGCAGGGGCGGACGAGGGAGTGCGATGGGGAGGATAGACTGCATTATGTACGGGACAGGGCTAAGCTGTTAGGTGTCTGAATTATTGAGGCCAAGTTATCTCATCTCTACCTACAGTCATCTCGTTACTTTAAACGCAGCTGCTCGCTGGACCGCGCCACGGATGCGCCGATTTCAGTCACAAGGGAACAGCCTGACTTTTTCCTCTATTCTTTCTTCTCTTTTCTTAGTTGATTTGCCGCTGGTAAATCTTACGTTTGATGTAGTATCTTATGTAATAGTGCATCGTTCAGAAACTTCCAGGACAAATCAAATAAGATACAAATTATTCATTTATTTAGCGACATCTATTTGGTCGCTTTTAACTCATTTGCATCATAGCTCTAAATACGCTGTACTAGCTTCATAAATCAGAAACGCTGAACTAATAGCTGATCCGTAACATCGCCTATCGATAAGTTTCATCTTTTACTTTCGGTTTTGCTTAGAAATTACGGGTAATCGTTAAAATGAAAAACAGTATTATTCATTTGTGCAGTAAATAAACTTGGAATAGTTTATTAGACTTTATTGATTAGTGTGATAATTTAAAAAATGATCGATATGTACTGCCATACCGCAAGTATCATGTTTAAAAACAGATTCTTTTTTGAATTGCTTGGATAAATACGTAATTAGCGTGGGAAAATGTCGGCTAGTGTATCTTGTTATTGAATCATTGATGAATAATGTCACTGTAATCTTTTTGTTTATTTTTTAATATTTTATCATAATTTCTTCCGCTAGTTTTTCGTTTGTAAGCATGGGAAGCTTGATCCTTTTTATTGTTTCTAATTTTTGAATTTGAAACGAACATTTTGTGCAGATTATTTCGCTTGCAGATGCAAATGGGCTAAGATCATTCTCGTTGCTTGCGATACACTTACACTCCCATCGATAAGTCATGGGACACTTTACAGCTTTAAAATAAATCAAGTTTAGATGAAAGATTTTCTTTTTCCTTTTTCATCCATAACAATTACCCTTTCAATTTTTAAACCCTATTAATACAATAATATTTTTATTGTTATAGTTCGTATACTATTATAAATAATACAAAAGAAAAACTGAAATACTTATGACGTGGTTCAACACTGTTGCATTTGATAAAATCGAGAAACTTTCGAAAGTTACGTTGCGCCTTCGAATTTCACAAGTTATTCGACGCGTTGCCCGCCATATAATTCCATGTTCGAGATTAATTATGATCCACTTGTCGTTTAGATGTAAATTTAATTCGATGGGACATCTAGACGAATGTATCTGTCACGGCGTTACTGTTTCTGAACACATTGAGACAGATAACACACGTCGTCGCCGCCCAAATCGAATTTCACGCTCGCTCCTCGAGCCGACGACACCGACTACGTAATAAAAAGACTTATAAAATTTCAACTCGCTCCCACGTCTGAAACGGTTCGACGAATAACCGCAAACCGGACGAAAAATTCTTAGGAGTGTCGCGATTTAACGCTAAAAAGATCCAGTTGGTTAAAGTGGCACGTTTATTACAAAAATTCATCTACTTTTTTCTTTTTACCAATAAATATTATTATCTGTATAATGTTTTCCAATTCAAAGCAACTTGAAAACAGTTGAATAATTTTATTTAATAGGGTAAAGTAGCTTAATTTAAGTCTCCAGCCTATCTTCGTTACGAAGAAGTCTCAAATGTCGCAGGGACAGTCCTTTGTTTCAGAACTAACCGTAGTTTAGTTGCATTATCCGAATGTGGCATAAAAAATAACATAGTGTTTTGAGAAAGCTATGAAAATTATGATGCAGAATGCTTGTTTTGCACAGGACTTTATTCTTCAGATGTACAGGGTGAATAATGGGTCCACTGTATAAAATGTTACCGGTGGATCCATGAAAACTGCAGTGCAGACCAAATTAATTTTATATGCCCAATGTGTAAAAAAGACGGAAAAAATAAGTTTTGACAAGTTGAAACCTAAGTCTTATATTAGGCGACCAGTTTTTGAACTCGTAGTTTTGCATATTTTTTATTTTTATTTTATTATGATGGAACTGTATCTGTTTTGTTATAATTTCTAACATATTGCAAAAATGTACACATCTTACATTTAAAACATGTATCGTATTTTAATAAAAGTATTTTTAATCGAGAATTGTGCTTGGTTAAAGAAATAGGTCTCATGTTCGGCTACTTTACCTTATAATTTGAACACAGTATGCTGTAAATTTTCGATATTAAACGACGGTTATTCGTACAAACATTTCTAATATACGGATAAACGCTAAAATTGGGAATACGAAATATTCGACGACCCATGAATAAACTATTAATGTCTTCTCGTGTTCGGAGCAACGGTAGCTCAATTCTTAATGATCGTTTCCAAAAGTTTTAGAATATACGAGAGTTTAGAAGTTAAATCGATTCCCTCTACGTTTTCCCCAATTTTTGCTAATTTTATCATTCTTCTGATAGAAAGTCAATTTAATAAATCTTCGTAGGACGATGTTAACACTTTACCAACCGGTTCATTCTATTCAATACTGAATATTCAATACTCGGCTTTTGCTGTCGCGCTTATTCTTACAGCTCTAAAAATTATCAA
Source organism: Anthophora plumipes (assembly GCA_951804975.1). Classification (NCBI taxonomy): domain Eukaryota; kingdom Metazoa; phylum Arthropoda; class Insecta; order Hymenoptera; family Apidae; genus Anthophora; species Anthophora plumipes. Next base: position 11,944,081 of record OX638116.1, on the reverse strand, counting down.
TCAAAATTCGCGCGAGGACTTTGCCATATCGTTCACTTTCTCTTGTTATAGGGTAATTAAGACATGGGTTAAAAGTGACCCGGGATTGGCTAGACGAGGGTTAATTAATTTGTTGCTTTGGTAGCAAGAAGTCGATTAATAAGCTTCCGGTCGGTAAAGTGTTAAGTCACCGTTCGAGAGATTCGTATGTTTAAAGAAAAATTGAGATATTTTCTACGGTTGAATCGATCTATCGATTACGACACTTTATCGGTGTTTCTTTTTCATTTAGAAAATAGGAAGGAAGACACGTTACAGTTTACCGTTTTCGCAATCGTCGCAATACTCGTATTCCAGAAAGAAATTACCATTCTTCGGTTTCCACGTAAGAAGCATAATTTCCAGTTTTGCGCGCTTTATGACAAATGCGATATTACAGCGAAAGACAAGAAACCGTGATCCCGATACAACGGCATCGAACTGGTTTTTGCTACGAGTCCTGTTATCGATCTCTTATTAGATCGTTACGAACCTTCTAAAGGCGTTCTTTGCTGTTTTTATCGGTCGTGTTTTACATTCCTTCTTTTTACCTATTTGCCTCTTTATTACTTCGAGGCTTCCGGAACAATGCGAGAGGTAACGGCACCGTGTTTCCACAAAACTCCACGGACTGTTATCCATAAAACGGCGGATAAATCGCCGCTCTCACGGGAAATCTTGATTACTCGGCCGTTGCGATCGATATTTCTCAAAATGAACAATTGTGAGAATCAAGTGTTTCCGTGAATATTCGTTGCGAGTGTAATAGATTTCTAGTAACTGAGTTTCAGAGTAGAAACTGGTATTTCAGGGTGAATATTCGATCTCGAAACGAGAATTCAACAAAGAGGAATTAACTATTCTTCTTTACACACTCTTCGAATAAACATTTAACAAAAAAGAGATATCTCATTTTCTTAACTTCAGTTACATAAATTATGAATCATAAACTGCTCGACAAGTAAGACTTGATATGAAGTAAGAGCTTAATCAGATTTTATATTCAAAATGAGGTAATCTTCTTAAGTTGTAATCAAGAATTCTGTATGTTCGGTAATATCTACGAGCTAAATAATTAATCTACTTTTTCGTTCGCATATTGGTTATTAGAATAATTCGTTCACCTTTCCTTGACAATTTTAATTGAACAGAATTACTACTACATCTTCCATGATGTAATAGTAACGCACGAACAAGTCTCGAAACAGTAATTAAAAGCAAAACATCTAAATAACCATACACAAATAAAAAAAAAAAGAACAGCAATCTGTCTATTTTATGTGAGTAAATCACTAAAAATATCTAAAGTCATTATAAGTACATTCATTTTTAACCTACGACTGATCGAAAATCGGGAAACTATTTCAAGAATGTCCGCTTTTAACAAATCTTCGACAAATTACAAATTCAAAACAATCCACACCACACCTTTCTTAAAATGTCCTGCTCTATCTCACGTGAGTCGATAACACATTGTACTAAAAAGCACCACTGATCCTTAACATTACTGAATAGTTTCTTCAAAAATACGCAGAGACAGAGACAGATCGTTTTTGTCGAAACTATTTTCTACCGGTTCGAAAGTATAGTCATCTTTCTATCGAAATGTTTCCCGGAATGAGTCAAGGACACACGTAGCAGGAGGACGCTTTTAGAGAATCCTGAGAAAAGGAGGAACTATTAAGCGGGAAAAGAGGGGAACGTGGTTGCACCCCTGAAGAAATGCCTCTGGGCTCGTCTCGCCGAGTAGACGCCCCTGGTATCGAGTACCCGCGCCACGAACGGGCCCCGTTTTATCTAAATGACGTGTTTTCGTCCTCCGTTATCTTGAAGAGACTCTAATACATTCGACTTTCGATGCGTCCTCACCGATACACAAGACAGGACGCTGGCGACCCGCTATTAACATTCCGGCCGCGGTTTCCACCTCGCGTTTTCCCTTTCGACTTCTCCTAAAACGCGGAATTTCATGAACTACACGAGACACGGGTCATCCTCGTAGACACCGACGACTAGAAAATTCGTGTATGTTTCTTGTAATGGTCGAGAGAACACTTGACCGACTTGTTCGAAGTCTGAGTAAAAGAGCTCGAGAAAATGGTTTCAGTGAAATCATTCTAAAACTTCAGTTATCAGTTAATAGTAAAAAAGTGGCAGTAAAATTTGAATTGGTTTCAAATTAGACCCTAAAATGAGTAATATAAAGTCAGAATCGTCGGGAATACAAAAAAAGTGAAGATTCTTCGCTTCAAAGCAACAGAAAAAAAGAGTCGAGAATCTTTGGGAGTACGTTTCAAGGATTATCACAAACAAAAAGAGTAAGTTTCTTTGAAGGGAAATTTGATAAGTACTTCATTATCTCTGTAATATTTTCTTAAAATTTTTTCATGAGTTATCTTCTAATTTTTGAATCTAAAATAATGATTTCATGTTTGTTTACTATTTTTCAAATAAATTTTCTTCCACTTTAATTATATCTTTTCTTTTTATTATGCATTACACACATGGTGTAATAAAAATATTCTGAAGAGCCAATTACACAGACGATGTACTATCATCTTATTTGTACGAAAAGTATTTGCAATTTTTCCTATTAAAAATGATTAACGTAAACGAAAAAAATTATTTCGCTTCTGGAGATCGTCTGCAAACTAATTCTTCGTCTCAAATCGGTTAACTACGTTAAAGCATTTTAAGAACGTAAAGAAAACGATAAAAAGGCCGAATAATTCAAATGATCAGATTTATTGCCCTATCGTCTGTGTATTCAAATAGGTGAATATAAATCCAGTTATATGAACATCAGCTCCTATTATATGAACGAAGAAACGTTAATAGAGAGGAGAGTTAGTAAACTCCTATTATCCGAACGATCAAGTTATTCGAATCGTCTTGTCCCTCGAACGGTTCGAATAAATGGAATTCTACTGTATATATAAGTATTATTTCAAACAATCTCAAACTCAACGATATAATTATGATAAACTTTTATTTAAGCTATCAAGTTGAAAAAAATATAATTAAGATATGAAAAAATGTTGAAGACTCACCTCCATTTTGTCCGTCTGTTCTGAAACCAAGTTTTCACTTGGGCATCCGTCATCTTCAAAGATTTGGCCAAGGCTGCTCGTTCTGCCGACGCCAAATATTTCTGTTTGTGAAAACGTTTTTCCAGCTCAGCGATCTGCAATCTGGTGAAGCTCGTTCTGGGCTTCTTTCTCTTCGGCGGAGTCCTGTTTTGGTAAGGATGGCCGATCCTCCTTGGAAATGCTCCGGCTACTATTGGAGAAAATCAACGATGTTCATTAATAACTCTATATTTATTTTTAATGTTTTGACAATTATTTTTCGAGTAATTTACGTTTTGTAGTAAAAAAATAGTTAATCGAATAATTTGATATATTGGTTAATAAGAGGCTTGGAAAATATGACATTCAAACAGCAACTGCAGTGTCCGACTAATAATTACCTGATATGTTTAGCCCCGTTTTAATTAGAGATGAGTGACATTAGTAAGCTCGGATAAAAGATTAATGATATAGAACTATATATACGGTTATAAATAATAACGGAGAGAGAAAGATAGAGAGGAGTAAGATATCTGTGTCAACCATTAATAAACGTAGCTTGATGCAATTTGATGAATTTTAAAAATAAAAGTCAAGTAAAACCAATTATCGGATACAGGTACGAATGAAATGAATTAAATTCAACGATATCAGATGTTTCGAATTACACTGACAAATTTATACTCCAAATACATCACTCACTATCCTTAAGATGGGTTTTAAACTTACGTAAAAATTCGTATGGATATAAAAAATCATATTAAAAATAATTATTAGATTCTAATACAGCAATTATTCGTAATTTGAGAAATTCGAATTTTCTCATTAATATTAACACTTTGCCGTGTAAATTAGTCTATATATAAATTAGTTTAAATTAATTAGTCTATATATAAATATCTATACATAAATTAGTCTGTTTCAAATATTAGCGAACTCTTAAAAAATACTGTCATCTAACATATTCTTAGTATACTTCAACTCGAATATTATTGAAGATAGAAAAATTTTATATTTTTCCATGTCTTTGTAAGCGTTGCTAGCGGAAAATGCACGCGATAGGCAATGTATCAACATCACTTTAGCAATAGCAACTATTTGAAACTATCAAATTATTTATATTTCACTTATTATTAATTTCTCGTTAAAATCAATAAAACCAGATATAAATGTGATTTATCTAAGCCAGGACGTTTACAAGTTACACGTGTAACGTTAAATAATGGAGCGAACGGTGAACTTTATTGCATCAACGCCTTTCGCTTCGTCGTACACACCAAAATGGCTTCAACTCATAATCCACGTACCAGCTAACTTTCCATAGAAACTCAAAAGTAACAAATATTGACGCGGAAAGTTCACGATTCTCGAAAACGTTTCAAAAGGGAACACAGATCCGTTGTTAACCAGGGTAAAACAAGCGTTGAAATTGTAGTCGAAAGCGGCGACGTTAAGTTACACGGTTCCGCGGGAATTACTTACGATAGTGCGCGCGGGCGCGTTGGCCGAAGCAATGGTTCTCGTCCGCTTTGGGAAACGATTATAAAATCGTAAAAAAGCGAGGCTTACGAGTTACACGGAACGATTTGCTGCCCGGTGCAAATTGTAACGCGGTCTTTGTAGTTGGCAGCAGCAGGTGTATTGCAATTCAGTGGAAGAGTATTAATAAAATTACCGTTAACCCGATAGCACCGTGCCACTTCCATTACCGGACACACAAACACATACACACACTCGCTCAGAAACACATACAATGTGTGTGTGTGTGTGTGCTCGAGGCGAAATCAAATTGAAGCTTTATCGTCCACTTACGCGAAACTAGCCGCGTAAATCGCGGCTGAAACTTGCGCTTGAGATTCCCTTATCGAAACGCCGTTTATCCTGGCTAATTATTGTATACGTTGGTTAGATCGGGAGCAACCTGTAGAAATACCCCAGTTCGGGAAGCGTTTGGAGTGAATGTTACGGTCTGAAGAGGCCGCTTTCTGCTTGTTTGAGTAAGAAGGTGGCATAAATTGTTTGATTAAACGTCCGCCGGCTTGGTGGCCGATTCGTTGCAACGGGAAATTCGATTCTTCCTGGAAAGACGTTTTCAAGTATCGGAATCGTGGAATTTAGACCGATATAAGTTTCGAAAATAACGAAATCAAATTTTGGGAGAATAACTTCGAGAAAATGGACTTCTTTTAGTGTACTTTTTTGTTTTTTTTCAAGAGTTTGTAGCATCAGATGATAGGAATCATTAAACGTTTGAACATTTACATCGTAGAAGATTCTGAATGTAAAAGTATAAGGAACTACGTGTGATATATTGCTTACTTTACTTTATTCACTGGTCTCTCACCGACGTTTTATCCTCGCTAGATATTCTTCCCCTTTAAGGAGACCACATCGCTTTCCACGTAAAGAGTCGTTCTTCAGACAAGTGCTCTCGGAATTCTGACTTTTTAAAATATCGTGGTCATCGTTAAGGCGAGAACTTCCTTGCCCTTGTACGATCACGTTCTTAAAGATAACAATTTTATCTCGTGATTGTATTTTCGTAATTGCGTATTGTTGTAAATCTTTACAGAAGCTTACATGTACCTAACGCAAAAGTTGTAGTATCTTTCCGCATTTTTAACTACAAGTATATTTCCTATAAGTATATTCCTTTAACTATAAGACTTCCAAGATTGAAGAAGGAGAAAAAAAGCAAAACTATGTTAATAAAGTCATTTACACAAGTGTGGCAGGAAAATTAACGAGATTATCATGATTCGTCAGACTGTTAAGTGCAAAATCGCTCGATTGACTTGGATTCAATAATAATTTACACGGAATGAACATTATAGTTGGTTCACCGCACAGCTGAATCATTCGAACGTGGCAAAAACACTTTCGCACGCTCTGCGTCGTTTATTCATCGTATCGTTGATTTGTCCCCCCCTTTCCGTGAGTAAGATAAATCAGGTAGGATCAGATCGAAGTTAAATTATTTCAATCTCATTATAACGTGCATCAATGTATACGTCAAAGTGACATTACTGTTTTTCCTGTTTTTTCTTCCTTTTTTTTCATCTTTGGTTAATTTGCACTCGTTAACGAAACTCGACTCCACGCACTGAAATATTGTATGGTTTCCCGTACTTCATTCTCCCCGAAGCGTGACTATCGACATCATTAAGCATTTATCTGTCGTAGTAATAGCGCATGAATAACAGAAAGTGCATTTAATGCGATATGCATACCTGTAGATTTAATGCCTCGAAACATGATACGCGGTATGCAGTAATGAGAATGAAGAATGTGATAAATACATTACGAGATTCCGAGTGGAAACGACGCTTGTTCGTTTTGTTCGAGCATTTTTCTAGTTCGTAAATTAGAGATACTTTTCCACACGTGTGATTAATTCCGCCTTTTTTCACGAAGGTGGTGATGCGCAGGTTGTAAAAGTCGAGGATTGAGACAAATTATGTTCCATCGAGTGTTTGATTAATTTGCACACGGTAATTAAAACGTAATAATTAGACTGCGGATTTTTACGCGTTTATAGGAAATTTAAAGGTGCCAAAGTGCACGGAATGCACGTGATAAAAAAATACACAAAATATCTAAATTATAATGCTTTTTATAGTACCTGGTAGGTAAAATAATTTCTTATTAAAGTTATATTTTTTTAACACTCAACAATATAATTTTATATAAAAATCCGCAGTCTAATCATTAAATATCGTGATTTATTTAAAATATATATTTACTTAAAAGTTGTAAATTATTGAGAAAAGAATAAGAAGTACACTTATTAATTTTTACATGTACATATGTGAAGATATGTTAACGCTGATGATATTCTAGCGTCAAATACGAAGATAAAGTTGTATCATCTTGGAGGTTTTGGAAGAAACGAAGATACGTAATTACAGTACTGGCATTTTTTTGCATTTTATAGATCTTACATTCTCCGTGTAAATTTACGCATGGCTATTGTTGCGACGAACTCAGCTCTACTTCTTTTGCTATATTCTCAAAAATATGAATTCGCATAAAAATTCAAAATCTAGTAATTTAATTAAAATGAAATATATGTGTTATGAAATATATTCTAAACAATTGTAAATTATCAGAAAAAGTTTTAATGAAAGGAATGAGTCAATAATGTTACTTTTCCTTTAGGACCCATTTCCATGTGATTTTCAGAATTGCTTCGTTTAGAAACATAAATTGTCTATTAACAAAATGTCACCACGTTTGATCATCTTTTTCTTTTTATTAATCACAGATCTCAGTTTATCATAAAGATTATTTTAGATGTTAAAGGATATTGAACATTTGAAGTATTTAGGGGTACTAAATATTTCTTAAATATTTTCATCAATTGTACGCTATAAATATGTTCGCATATATAAGAATTACTTAAGAGTAAAACTAAATGAAATGTTTGATTTTACATAACGTAACATACATTGATATTATATAATATATCTATGTGGAATTACAAGTATGGTAATTAGAGAACAGCTTTTTTTTCTTCTTTGAAATAAATCCTACTAATGCCTTCATTGGAAGTGTCGCTGTATAATAAAATATCGACGTAAAACTAATACATTATGTAACAGAAGTAAGAAGTGTTCGTAAAAATAGTAATTTCTACATTGTAAATATTCGAGCTGATAGTATTTTAAAATGACATAGAAGTTATGGCTAGTTTCTTTTTTTCTATCTTTCCTCGAAAAAAAAATAAAAGAAAAAAAAAGGGAAAAAGGATTAATTTGTATTAATATGTATCAATATCGCTGAATATTCAAAAGGTTCGGTACTGTTTTACATGCATCGTCTTATAAATTTGTATATGAAATAGCAAAATACGTTTAAAAGGATAAATCTTCGAAAGAAGAATTTTAAAAGTCGTGCATTTTATTTTACTTAATTAAACATTCAATTAAATGCGTAAGCATTTAAGATTCCTATGTATCGTGTATTTATAAATATTATTACAGTCACTTTTGCGAACGGAAGAGTCTTTATCTGTTATTAACATAAAACGGCGATTAACCTTAAGTAATTTAAACCCACTTGTTCCTGGAATATTATGAATTACACCGAACCATTTTTCCTCACACGAATTATCATGTTTACACATATCGAATATAGAATTGCTCTTGTAAAATAAACCAACCACCCCAATGATCCTCGATTAATCTCCAATCTGCTATCGCTGTAACTGCAAATTTCAACCTCACGAAAAGTCGCATGACAATCGCGTCAAATCTCTTGCATTTTAGCTGAGAAAGATGTCTTTCTTGACTGTTATTCACGTGATGTGATTAAAACAAGCAATTTTATCGATTCGATGAAAGGATCGCGTGCATTTAAACAACGTTTATCTCGGCGAAATCGTCGCGTTAAAACGCAAACGTTCGAACGATCCTCGCAATTGCGTTCGTCGTAAAAGGTGTAACACGAAATACCCGCACACTGGTCGATTATTAAACGAACCGATAAACCGAAAGATACAGAAAAGATACGAATGTGCGAGCTTCGCGTTGCGTCCCAGAAAATTGCACGGAAGAATGCACGCGTGCATGAGAAAAGAATGGCATATGCAGTTTGGTAGTAAAAACGTATTCATCGAGAGTACGTAAAAAAAATATTGAAACTCAGTGTACGAATTTTCAAATTTGTTTCGTTATATTTTCAATGATTGTTCAAATTAATTACAATACTAAGTATGAGATAATTATAAAATAATATATATATGTATATGTATAATACGGATGCCGCGTTTAACGTGTTAATGAAACAAAATTCGAGAATTCGAAATGATTGCTAGGCACTCGCATATCTAATTGTGCAATATTCGAAATTTTTTATTAGATTATTTAGGTGTAATATATTCACACTGGCATTAGAATGCAGTGTAAAGAGAATAATGGAAGGGATAACAAGCTGCTAAGAGGAATAGATAAGAAATTAGGGGAAGAAAGGAGTATAGAGTATAGAGAAACATTGTTCAACATGTTAATTTTGAATTGTTGAAGCAAACCAAATGGGTATACTTAATAACATCGTATAAAATTGCAGCTGTATTTAATAAATACCTCATTTTTTTAACGTTTATTCAAGTTATACATGTGTATTTTTAACTTCGTATTCAGATAGAACCGTAAAATAGATAAATATAACAAAATGCACGATAAACTCGGGACAGAAAATTGTATTTACATTCTAATAATCATTTTGCTGGGAATGTGCAAGTGTTCGATGATTTATGAACGGTAGTGTACGTATTATTGCGAGGTAAAAGTAGCGAAAGGCTGTTTGGCCTTTGACGATCGGAAGTACTGATTGATTAAAGAAAGTCTCGATTGAATTTTGATAAACGTTGAAGCGTGTAAAATTTCCTTGTAATGTAGCTTGTAGATTACATTATACACTTATTTATGTTACTGCTTGATCAAAAGAATGTAATGATATTTTCAGCAGAATACCTGTTTTCTGGTCACTTACAGTCAATTTCAAAAGTTAACCTACGCCTCGTAAATGTAAACTTTAATGAGTTATTAGGTGTAAAAATTAATTCTTTCCGATTTTTGGGCACAGTTATAATTTTTTTTAAAGAAAATGAAAACAGATCAATTATCGAAATAATTCCGATTATCGTCGATGACCTTTTGATATTTTCCTGGCAGCTCACAAACACTATAGCAAATATCTCGAGTCGAATAACTGTACCAATTATATGATTCCAGTGGGAAAGAATTTATTTTTACACCTAATACATATTAAGACTGTAATTTTTGAAATTTTATTTAATTTGAAATCTTAATTTAATATTGAAACTATGAATATTTCTAAGAATATACAAAAAATAAATTTGGACGAGCATCTATTAGCACAGAATCATTTGAAACAACAATTCGTATAGTATGGTGTAATAATGAACATTGGCAAAATGGCGTCTGTTTGAAAAATATATTTTCAAAGTAGAAATCTAATTTGCTTTTAATAATCGAAAATAGCTGACTTCAGAATTTGAAGAAGTCGAAATAACCTTTTCTACGAGATCCCGTGTATTTTCAGTTTATTTTGACAATTTAGATAATCAAGACATGAATATATGTGGACTTTTGTGATTGACTGTAGCAGCATGGATTATATGTCGCTAAAATATGGAGAAGATTACGAATTCTTACGGAATACTACGAACAGCACTTCTGACGACGAGCTTCTGTCACAGATACCCAATAAAGATAGTGGCCGATTAAAGGGACTGATAAGCGCGATTGAGTTGTTCACTCCTGGGTAATAAAAGTGAATTAATAATTCGAAATGGAAAGTTGCGACTCGAAAGTTTCGTGGAATTTATCCTCTGTACAGTTTTATGTATTAACGCGTGTAAATTGTAGTGAAATAAACAAGATAACCCGAATATGGGATGTTTCATTCGAATGAACGTGTCAAAAGTGTCGAATGAAATATTTTACGGTAACTCTCTACTCTGCGGTAATTAATTGTAACAAATTAACCACTGCAATATAACGTTTTGATTTGTTTATTACATTTTCTTCAATTATACAATGTCATTTATTATTTATCGCAATTCTACTATCCTAAAAAATTTAAAGTAAAATAAGAAGAAAAGAATTAGGAAAATTTAGGAAAAAAGAAAATTGAATTTTATAAAGATTTCAATTGGCGAAATATTAGACTCTTCATTTTTTACGAGAATTTCAGCGGTAAAGGCAGGCATCGAACATCAGCACCGGAAGCTTAGCTTCGAAATTAATGATTAGTGGGATAATGATCTGAGGGGTAGAAAATGGCAGGACGCGGAAAATTTCCCGTGAAATTCAATTTGACACGTAACTGCTCTCTCTCGCAGTTTGCTCGAAACCGAGGAATCATCGTTAAAGGGTAAACGGCCATCAGGTGGATATTATTCCATTATCCATCCCTCTTTTCACCTACGACCCTGTCCTTTACCGATGTACCGCCCTTCTCCAAAAATACATTCCGCCATCCAGCAATTTCACTACGAGATACGAAATAATCTCGTCAATAATGTTTGCTCAATTAGAATATAAATACATACACGGAAAAGTGGTAATTGAGACATGGATTATCTTAATGCTCGCTCGAACGAACGTAATAAACTGATTTTCTTGCAGGAGGCGGAGAATTTATCGTAGTTAAATTAAGGGGAGTTTGACTGCTAGAATTTCAAACGGAGCTTAATGATACGAAAATTATTGGTAATTTTATCGAATCGTGTAAAGAACCATTTACTGTTCGAATGGATCAGTCGTATTATATTCTTCATTATTAACCCCTTGCCGTATAATAACGAGTCTCACTCGTGATGTAGATTATGATCAAGGTGTGACAAAAGAAGTATTTATACGTCTATCAAATTTGTATTTTTGTTCTAACTTTAGTTTGAATTCAAGATAGAGAACTTTAAAATGAAAATTGATATATAATATCTCGACTTTCTTTATTTAAAATTGTATTGGAACAGTGAACATTCGAGACTAGCATACGTAGTAACTAAAAATTCGTACGGCAAGGGGTTAAGATTCAATACTTTGTTTCCATTTCTTTTTTTTTTTTTTTATTTTGTAATATCGAATACAATGCTTTCTTCCTGCAACCTCTTTTATTCTTCCTTCCACACAAAATTAAGCTTAATTTAATCTTTTGCGGACTGTCTCATGCATGTTTAAAGGAAAGATGATACATGCTTGAAGATTCAGATATAACACTTACAAATTTTATACTACATAAATGAACGTTTGCTAAATGATTTGCGAAATATTCACGAATGACTTTTTGTGGTTTCAGAATTTCGTAGAGTATCTAAACGAGTCTTAAACGCTAAAAATGCTTGGGCTACAGTCTACAGACATGCGTCCGTGAAGGGTTAATTTTCACAGATCGACACCTAGATATTCCATTTCGAAATATTTCGTCCGATACAATATATTCTGCGGTACGATACACTTTGATGGTGAAATATGAAATTCACATCTGTGTGAATCAACTAGAAACCATACGCTAAAGTTACGGCTGCTAATCGAAACGAGCGGAGAACGTGGATCTCGGCTTCTGAGATCGACATTAAACATAATAGACGAGGGATAATAACAAACTTCTCAAGTTCATTTCGCGAAGCCTAATTTCAAGCGTCTATGAGAAAATGAGGAGAACATTGGCTGATGATAGAAGGACAGGATCGTTCTCGCGCCTTATCCCGCCTCTTTTTTCAAAAGGCTTTGCTCAACCATGTAACTCTTGTAACTGCTTGCTGGCCTCTCACATTCTTATTCAATGTGTAAGAGAGAAATACAGATAAAGACGGAGAAAAAAAAAGGTAAGAAAGAAAGAAAGAAAGAAAGAGGGAGAGAGAGAGAGAGAGAGAGAGAGAGAGACTTTCTTGCGTCACTCGCTTATTAGGACGATAATCGCGTACCGGTCATTATACTCTCCGTTACATTATCATGCTGTGTGTACTGGCACGGTTTGCCGTCTCTCTTGTAATTCATTCGTAATTACTTTCGTAGAATAGCTGGACGCACGCACGCCACCGACGATCGTAGCTCTCGCTCTCCGCCACGATAGGGGACGTCGAATTTACGAATTGGAAAGCTGGATCGACTGAACAACTTGTTACGATAAATTCAACCGCCTAATGAGACGTTGGAAATTATCGGAATCGAGGGAAGGGTTTTTGTTGCTCGATTAATAAAACGGTGGCGAGCGCTCTTTTTTTTCTTTTTCTTTTTTGAGTGAGAAACTGTTTGTGCTGCTTCCTTTTCTTCTCTTTCAAACGCGCAGGTGTTGTTGATACTTCGTGTTGTACGATCGCCGATTTTTTGTTCTCTTTTTTGTAAATATCAGGCGAAATCGGGTTGCGTTTGTATTGTTTAGTGCGTCACAGTGTTGACGGTTCATGTTCGCAGCGATTAAACGACACCTACTTTTGAGTGTTGTAAATACTCGTTGGAGTAGTTTCCAAATTGTATAATAGTCGACTCGTATAATAGTACACAGCTTATTCAAAAAGTTCCCTGACTGATACTATACAATAGCTTCTAATGGCGACATCTTCGTTTTAAATCTAAATTTAGTTATTGTAGATCTTTTGTTTAAAAGCTTCGTTTAACCTGAAAGCATTTAATTGTTTTTCTGTAGAGTACGTTTAAAATTTGTCAGTTTCGTTTCGTTGTCACAGTTTTCGCGATGGAAGAAAGAGCTACGATAAGGTTTTGCTTTTTAAGTGGAAAAAATCCTAAAGAAGTATACCAAATGATGCACAATGAGTACAGAAGTGGTTGTCTTGGTCATAAGCAGTTATTTGAGTGGTATACATATTTATTCTAATCTTTCGTTTTCTTGAACCAATTATTTCATTCAAATCTCTCATTTATGAAATTATTGATCTGGTCCTTAAATAATTTCGAATTAAAAAAAATCGAACTTATCTTCACTGTTACTAATTCCGTCATTTGGCTCGATCTTTACAAAATCAAGAACAGACTAATATATGAAATAATAATTTTAATTAAACACAATGCTGTGTTATGAAGTGCATATACGTGAACGATTTGAAATGTAAAGAGGAAGGACATCTGTTTAAAAAGAAAACAGTTATTGTTGCCCCTTAGTTGTCATTCGAGTTGCTGTATCGAATCAAATGGTGACTGCGAGCACCTCTTGAGTGCAAAGGGCTAAATGACGAAGACAAGATGACTCGTCTTTCTTCTAAGGGAATTGATTATTGCTTAATAATTAACAGGTACTCCTTCAGACATTGAGCAACGATTTTATAAGGTTTTATAGAAATTTGATAATAGATACAATAAATTGTATAATAACTTGTGTACAATACCGAAGATTGTTCCTCTGTTTTGTAAAATTGTAAACAAAAGTTTTACAAATGCCGATTCTTTAAGAAAATTGACAAGTTTTAATCATCCATAAGTAAAAAAAAAAAAAGAAGAGAGAGAGTTTTGTCTTGAAAGGAGAATTTTGTCGTTCAACATAAAACGAAAGAACATCCTTGAGTGGAGTCAGTATTAATATCATCTCGTGGATGATTCGATATGGAATGGGTCGCACGACTGTCTTAAAGAAGTAAAAAAGCGAAGTGAGGTAAGAAAGGACGGGAAAGGGAAGGATTGTTCGTGCGTACCGACGATATCCGCTCAGTGTTCTTTTCGTGGAGCTCTCGGAATATCACGTCTCGTCAACCGAGTCCTGTCGTTAGCGTGTCTAACGACAGTCTGGCCGCTAAAACTTGTCCAATAGCTTGAGCTGAGCTCGCCTTGGGAAGCCTGTTACCGCGCAATTTTGGTTAAAATACCACGGCGACGAGTCTTTGCGGTCGAAGTATTTACCCTGACGACGTAACCTTACGACAGTGCCGCGCCGTAACGTGGTAACGTTTTCAAAGCCTCTAAAAAGGAACGGTCTTAAGAGAGGACGAGAGCCCCATTACCTGAATAATATGAAGGACGGCGGTAGGGAAAAAGAAAAGAAAAGAAACGAAGAGGAAAAAAGGAGAAAAGGAAAAGGGGAAAATTCGCGTATGCTCGAATAAAAATATAGGGAGACGCACGCGAACCAAGGGAGATCAAGGGACTATAGAGGGGTTAGCCGTAACTTTAATCGTAAAGTTGACGGTTTATGGACGTGCATAAAACGTTCGTAAAAGGCGGCCTCTGAGATCGGAGTAAATTAGAATTAATTGTTAGGCTTAGCTAAATTCTTTGCACCTTACCGTTACTACTGGCGAACTTTCAATTTCTTTTTGCATGTATTTTAAGATACGTGGAAGTTTAACGTGAATACGCGAAATCTGTAGCCGTTAAAATTGAACACGAGAATTGGGATTTTGTGAGTGATTTTAACATCTGATAAATGAAGAATAATTATATATATATATATATATATATATTTTTTTTTATTGAAAGGACACTAAAAATTGTACTTGATAAAAGTATATTACGTCGTGTATTTGTACTTGAAGGTACTAATAATTATGTAAACAACTTTAACAACACACGTTCTATTAATGCAAATGCAGCATTCTTGACTATTTGAAATGTTCTCTGGGTAGAAATCGCTAATTAGAACATGATACACGTTCGTAGGTTACATTTAGATTACATTTAATACGAGCATACTGCACGATAACATCTCAATTTCGAAGTTTAATAGCAACATGAAAATAAAACGCCGTAATTCTTATTGCACACGCGACGTGTTCGTTCACGCGCATTACTTGCAACATTTACAACGGTCGTAAATGCTGCTTGATAAAATTTCAATTTGAAAGCGTTATCGTTTAAGTTTAATGGAAAAATAGTGGCTCGAAGTGTGCAGAAATGGAACGTCGCGAATTCTCGTAAAAACATGCTTAAACGAAACGGTTAATATGTGGAACCTGTTATTAATAAAATCTCTTTTACACAATTTCACATTGAATAATTCCGCAAAAGATACTCGCTATAAATTATTATTTTCTCTTCGTCTACTACAGACTCCTGAAAATGACTGTAACTTGAAAACATTTGTCTCAAATCAAACATTATCTTATACTTCTATTTTGTATTTAAACTTTTAAACACTAATTTCTTATTTTTACTGATACGCTAATTTATTCTTACACAACTCTTTTCTACAACCGTATCATATAAAGCAATACTATACTTCATAATAAATACTTTACTGTATGTTCAACGTAAATAAATAAATAATATTCTTTCCGACTGAAATCACATAATCGATACAGTCCGTCATGTCGAAATATTCGCAAAGGTACTTCTGAGCAATCGATTATACAAGTTGTTCCCTCTGGCAAAACATTTTCAAAGAATTACTTTAAAGATTTAGCATAGTTTGTTAGCATTTGGTGAAAAATCTTAAAACACGAGGGGAACAAGAGGAAATTATACCCATTCGTGGAAATATGATAAAATATTAATAAAGTATCATTTCTTCATAAATTTCAGTTAACAAATTTGAATCAAACGCATTCTTCCACGTAACATTTTCTTTTCCTTCCCTCTGTTCCTTTTTATAAATATATAAAAATCTCAGTCATTCTCTATTATATTAGACGTGGAAATAAATTTTTTTCGACTGAAGTCACATAATCACTGTACACATTCATATCGAAATATTCGCGAAGGTACTTGCAACCTGGCAGAAAAATGGCAAAAGATCATCGACAGTAATAGGAATTTCCGAATATAACTCTGATTACATTGAAAAGTTGGAAAGAATTTATTTTTCCAGCTAGTATGTACATAGTACACGAATCCTTTGAGGCTGTTTGATAGAAGAAAACCACCAAATAAACATACGCGACCAGCTCGAAACTTCGACGTTCCCTTCTATAGCCACTTTCCTCTTCAAAGTACCCTTAAAAGGAGGTACATTTGCAGGAGTTCCCGAGGTACGAGAGGCTATAGTCGCAAGAACGAGGAGCAACAGAGGAGGGACCAACTTAAGAGTAAGTGGATCGTGCTTCGTAGGGAGGCAAGAATGTGTTTAAAATGTAATCAGGACAGATCGACGGATCAGCCGTGAATAAAACAAAGGTAGATGCTTGTCTCTTACCCTTTTTCTGTTTCCCGAGGATTCTTCCTCGAACCCGTAATGGTCGACGGAAGAGTGAACTTGAATTCGCAACTCTCCTGAACTGGCCGGATGTGAACAACGACAAAGAGCAACGAGTTTCGAAGATAAAATACCGAGGGATTCGTATTTGCATGGAGATAGAAAGAGGGTTGGACGAGGTTGCCTGAGGGGTGGCCATAAAAACAAGATGGCGTCCCGTCGTGCCGCAAAATGGCCGACATAAATAAAAAGCGGGATCGCGCGCGCGCCATCCCCCACGAAGGAACGGTGAACGCCTTGATGCCGGCGCCAAAGTTTTGTTCGTAGTAAGCGAGATACATTCTTCCCGGCTACCACCAGCCGCTTTATTCCTTCCCTTGACGTTCTACTTCCCGAAGAGTTTAGAATTTAAGTTGCGTGCATTTTGCATTCGCTTCGTCGAGGATACAACGTCAGTAACGAAAGTGAAATTAATTCGATTAATCAAGTATAATGATGTTCTTGTTGAGAGTAGTTCTTGTTGTTGCATTTTCATTTTCATTTCTTGTTATCATCGAGTATGTAATGTGTACGTACAGAGAATTTTGCAACGTATTTTTTTTTTTTAATATTCTCCCGACCGATCTCCCCATTTTGCGAAAAGAATAAATATGCTTGATATATTTGTGAATTTTGTGGTGTATTATTGCATAAATTTGTTTGTTTGTTTTGAACGTTAGCATACTACAAAAAAAAAAGAAGAAAACTTGGTGCTGTTTAATATATTTTTATTTTATTTCATATTTTCATATTAAAAAGTTCAGATGAGAAAAGATTCTAACCGTGTTTCATAAATTGTCAGCAGAAAAGAAGCAAGAGACAGTGGTTTCATCTTCGATGACCCACTGCTCTTGAGACATAACCTTTGCCCGTGCATCACCGGCTAAGAATGACTGAAATTAGAGTCATTTGATGATGCAACAGCGAGCTGTGACACCGGGCTAGAGAAAGTCATTATTTCGCCGAGCACGTTCTGCTCGGTAATAGAGTTTGCGGCCTTCAAAGTAAATTATTTTCTGCGCACCGCGGATTCCTTGCAACGATGCCGGTGTCGCTGTGAAAGAAATCTCGAATAGATTTGTACTATGAATTTGTTGACTTATTTCGCGAAAGAAAAAAAAAATAATGAAATAACCACGTTCGATCGGAGAAAAAATTGTGAGAATTTCCGGTTGCAAGGAGAGAAACGATTGAAATGGAAATCAACCCTTTTGTCGTTAAAGTACAACTCCAATTGTATGTATACTCTGGATATTTTATTTTATATTATATTCTTAATTGATGAAATTTTTATCCATGTATTTTGTTCGTTTTCATACATTTCGCTAATTATTGCGATTAAATTTCATTTAATTTTATATTCACTATCGATTCTACAGTATTCAATGTCATTTGGTAAATAATGCTTCAACTATCAATCATTTCTAAATTAATAATAATACTTTCCGATTTAAGTACTAAAATTTTCACCAATAATCTGGTTACAATCGATTTTAAATATTTCCAAGTCTTATATTATCTTTATTCCACCATTATTCTATAGTTTAGCGCCTTTCATCCACACCTAAACTAATTATTAAACTGCGGAGTTTTATGCAAATCCATATTTTTAAAAATATAGTAAAAAAGTAAAATTAAAAGAAATAAAAAGGACTATAATTTGGACATTTTGTGTATTTTTTCATATTACGCGTACTCTCTGTACTTTTTTACCTTTGAATTTTCTATAAATGCATGAAATTGGCAGTCTGTTAATTATTAACTCGATACTTTCAATTTCACAATTTGCATTTGAAATTTTCGAAAAACTATTTTATCATCGTCTCTTATTCGTTATTCGAAGTTTCCGTCAGAAATCCCGTAAAAGTATCGTTTCAATCGGAAGAGTTTCGTAAAAGTAGGAATAATCAGTTCCAAACCAACGAGATACTCGCGTTTCATCAAATTCCGAGGAACTCTCTAGCTGACAGGTAAAACAATTGAAACGAATCCATCGAATTCGATTCACATCGGTTAGCGGGACGGAAATATGCGAGAAGTTTGCCGGAACAATGGCTACTCGCGTATTATACGCTACTTTGGGAATCCACTTTGGACGTGCAATTTCAGTCGCAATACTATCCGCAGTCTGAATCTTTACGAGGCAACGTGTATTATAAAAGGTTATCATATTCTCGGCTCAGCCCAGTCCTACTAGCTATGTATTTAGAAAACAGCCAATGCCGATATAACGTACTTACGAGCAGCGTAATTGAACCGACATAACAGACAGCTAAACGATTTTAAACGGATTCTTGGAAGACGTATTCCGCTCTATAAAATCACCATTTAGCCATCATGCTCATACGAAATATCTACGTTTCGAAGCTCTTTTCCTTTTTTTCTTTCTCGCGTTCTCTTCTCCGTCCTCTTCTTCTTCTTCTGCTAACCATTTTCTCACGTGAGTTCTTAGTTACTATTACATACTTCTTTATATCCTTTTTCTTAAATTATCCAGGCTTTTTTTTTAAATTGTTAGATATACAAATTTTTATTGTTATTCTTTAACTCGTTCGAGACGAAGAATTATTTTGAAGACGATCTTCAGAAGCGAAAAAATTTTGTTTGTTTGAGTTGAAAATTTTTAACAGGAAAAATGTCTGAGCATTGAAAAATTAACATTACACTTTTTGTAAAAATGAGATGATAAAGAGCCATGTGTGTGATGCATAATAAAAGGAGATTTAATTAAAGTGGAAGAAAATTTATTTTAAAGTAGTAAACAAACATGAAATGATTATTTTAGGTTCAGTAATAAAAATTAGAAGATAACCCATGAATAAATTTTAAGAAAATATTACGGAGGTAATGAAGTACTTATCAAATTTTCCTTCAAAGAAATTTATCTTTTTGCATTACTGTATGTGTAATGCATTTTCTAGTCAGAAAAACGAGTTACACACGGTGTGTGCGATAATCTTAAACTAGAAATGCCAGAAAGGATAAATTTTAGCGTATGGCTAAGTATCGTTGGATCACAAGTTCGTTCAGACGTTGTCGATAAAATAAATTAACCCTTACAACCAGGTACCCGAGTGCCCATTTCTACCAGTTTACGATGAACACGCAAACACAATTACAATCTGTAAGAATTGTCCTACATTAAATTAATTTTTATAATTTAAATTTTTTATTCTATTAAATAAGTATCATTAACAATTTTGTATTCTGTATAATTTCGTCCCAAAATTTCTATTCATAATTCGTCACAACAGCGATGAATATTTTGGTTGGCTATACAAAGATTGAAAATGAAAAAATTCATGAGCATTACCGTAGAAAAATGCCGGATCTACTGGAAGACGGTATTGAAAAAATAATCGGAGTGTTAAGGATTAACGTAAACAGACAAATTTTTTGGCTTTTAAAGATCGTCTTCAAAATAATTCATCTCGAATGGATTAACATGTTAAATATTGTGTTTCAAAGCAAGTTGAATTCTTTCCTTTTCTCTTTCTTTTTTTCATAGGAAAGCTAGTAGTACACTCAACGATAAGAATAGTTCAGATTAACAACGTGAGGATAACAAAAGACGAAAATACTATCGAACGTGGTGTATTGTTTCCGTTTCGTAGTGAAATTGGATAACACGCCTGTAATTAAAGCCTTTCGGGGAATCGTGGTTGAACATTCCAGGTGTACGCCTCTGGTACGAGCCTACAAAGCACAGGGATAACTGTATCGCTGTTACGGTAATGGGAGTGGTAGTAGTTTGTTAGTACTTAACTAGGGAAATGAAAACTAAACGTTTCCAGGAATGTAAAAGCCGATGCAGTTCCAATCGAGAAAATTGCTTAAGGGCGACTGTAACTAGCGAGAGTGTTAGCGCTCTTTAGAATTTACCTCCACACTTCGGGGAATGTTAAAGAAACACGTTTCTTGAGAAGAGAAGAAAAATATCCCTAGGAAATTCCTACTTCCTTGAAAACACGCTTCCCCTTTCGATATTATGCAAACACGACAGCGCTCACTTCGAGGCAACGGTTGTCTTCAGAAATGGCTTACTTGGAAATTGAGATTTTTCGCATCGACAACCGAAACATTCAAACGTTCTTTCTTCTTGTGGAAACGAAGGTTTCTATAATTGAATTAATTTTCGTCTAATGTAATCGATAAAATTAACCGCTTGAATGTCAATCAGCGCGATCACGCTTCTCCTGCTCAGTGCCCAAAAGTGCCAGCTAATCGGTCTGTAGAATTGAAGTAACTATATGTTTGAACTTTGTCAATGCGTGTCCTTACTATTACCATTTCTACTAAATTAATATCTCTGCTTTCGTAAATTTCGAGCTGTTGTTAAAAAGAATTTTTCCATTTTTTAAAAATTAGAAATAACGTAAACGAGAAAAAGAAAAAAAAGGCGAAAGAAATGTATAGAAGTAGACAGTTAAATTAGGTTTACGTGGTTCGTTCGTTACGGAAAGTTATTAAAGTCCGAATAAGGAAACTGATGTTGATTATATTCTAACGATACAATATTTATTGCGATAGATATCCTTGTTATACGCGGATTTCGTATTACAAGACGCGAACAACGCGAAGTGAGGAAAATGTGGTATGTATGTTTCAACTAACTGCTCGTCATTGGACTGACTGTTTGTTAGAATTTTTTTGTAAGGAATTTTGTAGGTGTACGAGGTTTGTACGGAACTTTTATTGCGAATTTTGCGAATTAAAATAATGAAATGATAGACTGCTGCGATATCAAACCGAAAGAACAAAGTTGAACGTATAAAAGGACACAAAAGAACAGAAAATACTCTGAAAGTTTGTACTTTTAATTGGTAAGTTGACAATTTTTATTTCGTTACATAGTACCTCTTTCACTGAAGGCAAAGTTGAAAAATTATTTTTACCTAAATATGATTGTTCACGAATCAAAGGTATCCTAATTAATACTAGGTTTACGGGATACGTCAATTTGACGCATTTGGGATTTCACGAGCGAAATAACACAAACAACTGCTATTATTTTGCAACATCTTTTGCTCACTTTTATTAATAGAATTATACGAAAATGTATCCGAATTTGTAACCAAATTAACAATATACAATTAAGTTGTCTCTAATAAATCAATTTATTGAAGAAAAAATTCGATTTCTCGTTCACTCAAGAAAAGCGTTAATTACGCTCTTTTTTTTGTTTACATTTCAGACCAAAAATTTCTGATAGCTAAATATGAAAAAATTAAAATTAATTAATAATGAACATGCCGAAATGCATAGATGGTGATAATTCTACTTTATGGATTATTTTTTAATGTAGACATGTCTTAATACCAAGTTAATTTCAAGAATAAATTCCACAAAAGAATAAGTTAAAATCTTACAAAGAATTAATTTTAGCAACACAATTTTTGTTATTTTGACGACATATTTATGTGAAGAGTTGTTATAAATCTTAATATGTGATCACGTGGTTAATCTAAACTTTCAGACATTTTTTAAATACAAACGAGTAACGTTAAAACGTAGGCAAAAGTAATAACGTATGAATCATGGTACAGTCATTTTTCTGCTATTAAAAAAAAAAGATAGTCTTGTTCCTTTTATATATTTACTGTTTCGAAATTTTAATTAAATCAATTAAATTGAAATTCGACAATTTCGTGAAAATAAGGAAAATTAATTCGTCGTCTGAAAGAAACAAAATCCAGGCTAAAAAATGCGACGAATTTTTCAATTTTCCGATTCCCGAAGGAAATTAGCGGATCACGAAGACGAGGTTGAAAACTTTCGGTACCGTTCGATCGAAGAACGAAGAAAAAGGACAGCAGACTTCGAAAAGCGGCGATCATTTCTCAAACTCCTATAACTTGATATAAGCCACCCCTCGACCTACGTACAAGCCACACAGTAGGATGGGGACGAGAGGTGAAACAGCAGTGCCTTACATTATCGATATTACGAGGCGTCGATAAAAAATCGCATAAAATTAAGCAAGCCCCCACGTGCTTGCGATAAAATTCACTACCTTTAGCCTACGAGTTTCCGCGTTGCGGCAGCCCCCTGTGGCAATTTTCATCGACCGAACTGCCTTTTAATCCGGAAGTATCTTTCGCGTTGCGCTGGACACTAAAACCTGAATGATACATCTAACAGAGGGAATTATTATACGTGACAGATCATGAAATAATGCACTCCGTTCAACGGTATGGGACTATAAAGTCAGATGTGCACGGCAACAGGGTCAAATATACTACATAATAAATAGCAGTAATCATATTTCAAAAAAGAATTCTATACAGTAAATCTAGGTACACGGAAAGTTAAGACAAAATCCTTTTACAGAAATTTGTCAAGAAAGGTTGCAAAATTCTTTTTCTATTCTTATTTTAAGAAATTCCTCCATTTTTCGTAATGGAGTGACGCAAAGTTTTTTGTACTTTATGATACTTCATACATTTCTATATTACACTTACAATTTCAAATTGTTGATATTAAAGCACGTATTCAAATGCAATATAAATTACAATAAATTAGGTTTGGTTAGAGTAAATAATAATAATTTAATAATAAATATATTTAAATGTAATATAAATTATAGTGCATACATATTTAAATATAATTTAAGTGAATGTATATAATAAATATATTTAAATATAATATAAATTATAATAAATTAGATTAGATTTAGTAATAATCATTTAACAATAGATATATTCAAATGTAATATAAATTATAGTAAGTTTGATATACAAAAGCATTGGACAAATGAATTTTACGTAATAATATTAAAAATAAATAGAACACTCGTCATCTGAGGGAGAAAATTGATCGAAACGATTAATATTGAATATTAAAAGATGTCAATTGTCTCCTGATCATTTTTAATGTATATAGTTCTGAATGGAAATAATTCTGCGCTAAGTAAAGCGAATTTCATTGGAGTGGCTTTAGCGTTCGTGCTCAGCTCGCGCTCATTTCACTTTAAATATGAGTGAATCCGATGTATTATTCAAAGTTACCCTCAAGATACTCCTCCGTCGTATATATCCTAAACGTATCGTAACCGCATCGCTTGTAGGTTACTTCGCGTTTATCTATACGCGAGAACGAGTTTTTGGTATATTTTCATGTTGAATATTGGCCAACCATCTAAATCTTTATATTTTCCCCCTCGCGTGGCTCGCTCTCTTCGACGTTACTTTATAGAATACTGTTTGATAATTCGAACAATTCCCGTGCATTTATATCGGATGCGTGGAAAATTATTATGCGATATGGTAGGTGTTATTTTAACACATGTAAAACGTTGCCTTTCGCGAACTATTCCTAAATTAAAAATGCGAAAATTTTTGTCATCACGTTTCCGGGAAAAATTATTTCAATATTTTATATGCAAAATTGAGAGTATCTCATAAAGAAGAAAAAATATTCAATTTTAAAATGATTATACCTTTTTCTGAAGAAGTGAAGAATTATTTCTAAGAAATATGCAAATGAAAGTACTCAATGAAATGAAACTGAAGGACATCTATAGGAGTTTCTTGCTGTATTTTGACGAGTCTGACTCGTAATCAGAATTTTGGACCTAATACGAATATCATTCTCGTGATTACAATTTCGGACCAAACATAGACTCGTGATCTAAGTTTAGTATATTATGGGATATATATTGCTATATATCTCAAGACTTACAAATAGTACCAATTTAATTTAATTTTTGCAATTTTGCAATGTGTATGCGTACAAATTTTGCAAATTTTAATTTTGCAGTTTGTACATACGTATATACATAGATTCATAGCTTGACCTACAACTATGTAAATGTAATTTCTAAAATTATTTAATAATTAATAAATACCATTCTATATAATATAATAAATATATATAAATTATTTATTAATTTAAATATTATATCAAGCACTAGATATTTTTTTGGTGGAGATATTGAAAACGCTCAGCAGACTAATTTCTATTAAATCCTGTTGTATATAACTAATTATATTTTAAAGTATTGATTATTTACATGTCATTTGCTTTAGTATATTGCATAGAAAATATATAAAAAGTGAAAAACAAAATTAAGTTCTATGTGCATCATCGTAATACGTATCTCAGCGGTATCGAATAGAAAACTACCAACATTTCCCACGAATCGAGACACCTACAAATAATTCCCGTCCCAACTGCGATTTACACAAATTTCACCGAAAATTGGTTCAGACACACGCCACTAGCTATCTAGATCCGAAAAAGTCGGGAGTCTGAACGATAAACCGCTCCTATGGGGATTGTTAAGGGAGCAGGAAGGAAAGGTGAATCGGATCTGCGTACATCATTGATCGATCGCGCGTACGCGCGAATTATCTATACGTTATGACGGGTCGCGGGGTTGGCGGGATCGACGTCTAGCGAAATTCACTCTGACGTTCGTGAAGACCTGCCGGCAAATCCCACGATTTCTCCAGGGACACCAAAAAATCGCGAATGATATGTTGGTAACCGCGATGCACGCCAAAACATGTATCGTTATCCTCGCGGTCGCCGTTTTCTCGACAAGCTTCGATTGTGCTCCTGGCGCAAAAATAAACATTATTTTTTTTTTTGTACACCCAATGAATATCCGGTCAGTGAATCAGAGATGAGGTTCACCTGATTTCTTGCATATTTCATGGCCAAAAAAATTCGTTTTCCCTCGTTTCGCGTATCAACGAGCCGCGATGGATCTTTTAAACTTTTGTTACGCGAGGAATTTTATTGACAGCGTAAATATCGTTTAAAGAATTGAAGAAAAATAAGAAAAACCACGCTCAATTATTCAGGATGTATTTTATTCCGAGTTCTACGCACGTTGAAGAGTTAAACAGAAATAAAAATTATTACACCGGCTTATTTATGATGCATTGTATTCTGCGGTTGCTTTTCTCGGAATAATTAATGCTGTGCACACCGATGCGAAGAATTGAAGTAATTCATACGTGGACGTGTAATTATTTTCCCAACTTTCCATAATACGAAAGGATTATTTGTGTAATAGTTGCTGGATCTAATGGGGGACGTAATGGAGTACCAGAATACTTATATGTTTTTCCCGCGTGCGTACATATGGTTAGATGAAAATTGAATTACCAGATAAAGATTAAATTCAACCTTTCGAATTGTACTATTAACGTAAGGGAACGCGTGTACAATTTCACGGTACATGAAGCCTGCGAGCGTTGCTTACGATCAGGAGAAGTTGAATCGTTTTAAACTTTAAGCAAGATAGATGACTCTTGGCTCTAATTATCTACCACAAAATGTTCCCGCGCCATCTTTTCCGAGCATCGACACAAACAGACGCGTTAAATAATTCCGTATCGCAAAAAGAGTTAGGTAAATATATTTTCGACAGAATTGAACTAATCTTCCTCTATAAATACTATTATTAATAACAAAAAAATACGTAAAAGAATGTTACACAGTACACGAAGTCTTAGTGTAACATTAAGAACTGAACAAAAATAATTACTTTTGTCATAATAGTTATATAATTTACTATTATAATTATAATAGTAATTATAATATATTATAACATTATAATTATAATAGTAAATTAATTAATTAAATGCATTTAATTTAATATATTTATTAAACACATACATTAATACATTTATTAAATTACTTAATAAATTTTTTTATATTAATAATGGATTTTAATTGGCGTTTAAATCAAATTTCAAGTATCTTAAATTAGTAGTAAATCAACTAATTAATTTTGAAATTACTTAATATATTTTTTTTATATTAATAACGGAATTTGACGTTTAAAATACAATCTTAAATGTCTTAAGTTAATACTAAATTAACTAATCAACTAACTATTAACTTAAGACACTTAAAATTTAACTAATTAATTTACCATTAACTTGAGTCATTTAAAATTGGATTTAAAACGCAATGTGTTGATTGTGTTTTGACTTACATGGTCAGTGTATGTGCTGATTGGTTGAATGTTGATAGAGGTGGAAATAAGCAATTGGAAAATCTGGATACATCCAATTGAATAATTGGAAAAATCGGTAGAAGGAGAAAGTAAAGGTGAAAGAGGCTTGAAAAGTTGAGGGAGGTGAAAAAACCCAGAAAATAAAGGAATAGTGGTGAAAATGACCAGGACGCGTTGAATTGTTTGTAGTAGAAGAGGAATTTTTAGTTTGTGTGACTAAACACTATTAACCCTTTGACTGCGGCGTCCACTTGCACGAACTCATCGATATGTACGATATGTCGATATTCGCATATCAGTCGCCACAGATTGGCTGTTACTATTACTTATCATATTTACTTGTTATCCTTTCTTCTGATCAAACACTTTTAGAGTACCCTATACTATTTTGAAAAATAACAAATGAATAAAATTATAAAACTGATCATAAATTGAAATAAATGAACACTTATGTATGCAGCAAAAAAATAATTTTATACGATTTCATTTACGATGCGATTTTACGAGAATGGCGAAATTGAGACTGAACAATATTGAAAGACTTGCCAATATTCAGCTGTTCACAATTGCTATGTTACATGTAACGATAAATTTTATGTTAAAGAACAGTTATAATAAACAAATTTAGAGGGCGTATACGTATGTCTTTCGTATATATTGATAAATCAGTGAGGGCCTTTATATATACGCCTTTCATAGTCAAAGGGTTAATAAATTATCGTTAAAAATTAAGCAATTCGGGGTGTAATTAATAACTAAATGAAGATACAATAGAGTATCATTAGTGACTGAATAAACATAATTACAGTTCGAACAGCTGAAAACTTCGCCCAAAACGAAGGAGCACGTGTCGCAAAACGTTCTTTAACACTCTCCACCGACTAGGTCGCTATTAATACAAACTTGTGCAAAGAGAGGCTAGTTAAATAAACCCGGGGCTTAAAGAAACTCGGGCAAATGTCACTGGTAGAGAGGTAGGTGGGTATCTAAACACGATTCCGGCTGGAATCGTCCTGAGACTTTAGCCAAGGTGAATGGCTCGCCACGCTAATTGTCTGCAGCAAAATTAAACTGAAGTCACGTTAATTATGCAACTCTCCGGTCTCCTAGCCCGGCTACGTACGGTTTGTTCCAGTAGAAACAGGGTGATGATGGACGAGCATAGCCGACCTTACAGGGGCTGCCAAGCTCGAGCAGCGAAATCCCTAACTCAACGTTAACTCGATCAGTCAACGCCCACCGTGGCGTTGCGCGGCACTAATCTACCTCCAGATTAATTACTACGTAATACCGGTTTGAATAATTATCATTTCTAGGGCAACTCAGAACAACATCTGACGGCCTCGTTCTATTGCTGTTTTAGCGGTTTTACAAATTTCGATTGTTTCCCATGTTTCCTTAGGAATGGGAAGGGAATCTTATTAACTTCTTGGAAAAATTAACTCGAACACGTTGATGTACAACGATTACTGTAAGACAGTAGTCAACAGCTAAATATTAGATAATTGCAGAAACATATGTGACCTATCAATGAGATTGAAAAGAAATGAATTTATTCGAAAATGAAGTTTCACAGGGAAATGTTGTGTTATGTTAACTCGATTTTTATTTTTTAATTATTATAATATAATTATTTTTAACAATTCGATTTTTCTCTGTTTACAATAAGAAGAATTACAGTTGATTACAACTTTACATTTTAATAAGAGAAGGAAAAATTAATAATTAGTATAAGGAAATGAATTACAATTAATTTAATAGTAAAACAATATACTACAATAGTGTAACTGTAAATGTATAAGATGCATTAGATGTATAAATTAATTTCGTGCAGTTTTTCATAAAAATCTGCACGAATTTATCGACTGAAAACCGCTATATTCTTCAGAGAAATAATTCCTTAATTACCTGATAAATGAAAAAGGTAATGTATTTGCTATCTTATAAATAAACATTGAAGTTTATGAAAAAGACACCAAATTAATTTGCAGTTAAAATGTTACAAAACTTTGTATTAAAATTGTATTTAAAATATTCAATCTAGTTCAATAATATCTGCTAATTAAAAAACTTGTAACCTATAATGATCCAATAAAAAATAGTCACACAATACGTATATTGTATTTTCCTTATAAATACTAATGTTTAATTAATAGTAATATTTTTAATAATTACGAGATATTCTAAAGTTGCATGAACATTAATACTTTTTCTTCGATTATTGCAATAAGCTACCACTATAATCAGTCACATTGCAAAATGCTGTTATTTGTATCTTGAAAGAATTGCACAGATGAATCCTATGAAATAGAAATTCACACAAGAAAAATGATTGACCAACATGAAACCACGGTTATTTAACACGAATAGGCATGTGCCGAGGGAGAAGCATTTGGATTTTGCTAAACGATTCGTGTAGGCGATGCAGCGAGAACAAATTCCATTTGTAATTGCGGTATTCAGTCTCGCATTCGAGCGAGCAAAATACGTGAGAGTCTGGCGCATTTGCACCCCTTATAGGTGGGTAATAAGCTGCTAGAACTACGAGATAAATTACTGTTTAAAAAAAGGACTGATTAAGTTTCTGTACAGCGAATGAAGAAAAGAAAATTCATGGTACCGAAATATTTCCGATCCTTTCGTTCCTTTCAAAGAGAATCTTATTATTTCAACAGTATTTAAAATTTTAACATAGAAAGTGGGGAAATTTTGGTGAATGATAAAAATCGAATTTAAAAACGTTATTATTCAAGTTAAAGTGTTGTTAGTATATTTCGATAATTTTGTTGCTTTTGAAATTTGCAATATACCAAGACAAATGCGAGTTACTCCTTTCGCGTCGAATATTTAATTAATCTGTCGGAACGATACGAAATTCGAAGTAAGATTAACAAAAAAATTAAAATGCCTGTCTACCAACATCGAGTAAGCAGGTTGCTCGAGTAGAAATTACGGGAATACTGAGAAATAGTTTTCCAGACCATTGCTAATCTTGCGAAGAACTCTACGGCTGTATTGGCACAAGAAATTTAAAATCCACGACTACTGTAGTACTTCATCTCGCCGAAAAAAACTCGACTTCTGTTGTACTGCTACACTCATTTTGCAGCTTATTCTTTTTATAAGAACAGGACGAGAATTTTTCTTGTTACTGTATAATCGGTGTTCGAAATTCTTCTGGCTTAACGGTACATGTTAGATAGTGTTACCTTTAAAAATGAGTAAAATGTATTAACACGTTCACGACGACGCTGTAATTCGTATGCAACGTCATCGGGCAGCTCTATTATTTGTACTTTTCTCCATCGAACAGCATTACTAATTTGATATCTCTTGTTTTAATAATAAGTTGATAAAGTTTGATTGGAATAACTGAATGTAAGCCGGTATAGAGCAACAGCTCCAAATACGGCAAGGTCGATCAACGATCGAGCCATACAAACACACAACGCTTGGAATAACTGAATAGTAGTTTGAAAATTATTTCCTTATTTATACGCTTTGATACTATAGTGCATATTTATGCATATAAAATATATTAATAAAATGAAATAAATTATCACAGCATCCTTGCGAAATCAGAACTTTATAAAGTGCTGATAGGAACTACATTCAATCACATGGTATTGTATGATTAGCTATCTACCGTTATTTTTAAAAGAAAACAAAATCACAACAGTAGTAACCTTTTCTTTTACTGTGCATCTTTTATCCTGTAGTGGTTTGTACCATTTTGTAAATTTTCGTTTGTAAGTAACATTTAATTTCGTATATACATACATACTTTATAACCTGTGAATGTTTCAATTTTTGTAGAATTTTAACCGATTAAAAACTGGATTTTGGGAAAATGGATGATTCATTAGATGAATTTATAATAACATCTTATCTTTGTCCTTCTGAAAACCTTTTATTACCCGAAATACATTGATTAGATTCATTTGAACCACCGATGGGTGTTCAATTACCAAGACACTGCATCAAATTGCTTCCATATTTCACTGAAACGAAGCTTCTAAAAGAAAACGGTACATTTCTGTTAGTTTCTATTGCGTAACTCCCTGTTTAGCACCTAAATCTACACAAAAACAACACTTGAAACATCAATTTCACAAAACTCTCCTACAAAAGAGGAAAACGTTCATACCTATCATCAACGACACCCTACCCATCGAAACGCGACGAAATCAACGTCCAAAAAATCCGTAGAAAATCATTCGACCTACAGCTTCTTTTTCTCTCTTCCTTTCTAGAGATCTCTCTCCTTGTTTCGCGATCCTCACTGTGGGAGTTCCAATTCGGTAGCCGAGTATCTGTCCGTGCGGCTACCGGTAGTGTTTCGGTCGAAAATTAAAAACGACAACACCGTCCGCGACGTGTATACATACACGTAGAGAACGAAGAAATTCATATACACAGATGTGGTCTCGAGTTCGATTTCATCGAAGAGGTATGGGGGCTCAGGCTCCGTTCGAAGCGGCTGCAACAGCACCAGCAGCGGGATTCTGGTTTTCAGGTTTCGGTCACGCGATGCCTTTTTTCTCTGTTCCTGGTACCCGGTTATCTTCGGCCCCAGGCAGTCCGCTCTGAACTCTCCTCATTGTCCATTTTACTCTCTTTTACCTTGGTGTCCTTTCTACCACTAGCATCTTCGCATCCAATCGATCTACGCCGCGGATACCGTCCTCTGGTTCTCCGTCGATCGCGAGAGAATCAATCGACCGTCGCCCACGGATTCTCCCAGATCTGATGAAGCAGACACTCGTACGACTACTCTCGAGTGTGTCGTTTAATGAATCGTTGGAATAACTACGCGTTTCACACCCGTTTTGCTGGTGATCGGTTCTTAGAACGAGGAAATCGACCAGATGGAAAGTTAGTTGTAATTATTGCTGAATCTGTCCATGATTCCGCGAAACATGCGTGAAACAGGAGAATTATTGTGCGTCGTTGTGACTGTACAGCCAATGGAGGAGCAACAATGAAGAGATTTAATTTAGTTGTAAACGTTGTTTACCGATATCGTATGTACAAAAAGTAGATGAACTTTTTAGTGTAATAGATTGCTTGGGTAAATGGAGATTTTTAAGTGATATCAAGTTTGGAATAAATTTCTGTAAATAGCCACATTGCATTAACTATTTTTAAAAAATTATACATTAAATTTTTCATTCATTTTTTAGACGATAAGAGCAAACTTAAGTACTTTATTTTCTTTTTTAGATTCAAATATCACAGTAAAAAATTCATTCTGTATCGTTTTCAAGATATGCTGCAGAATAACTGTTAAATAGTGATTATTTAAAATTACGAGCTCAGTTGCAAATTATTTGATGATTTTATTTGAAAATTTTCAGACAAATTTTGCTATATCGTTAGAATTATATTTTCTGCATAAAGTAAATATTCATCTGTTAAAATCGAAGGAAGTATATGTAGTACTTCTGTACCAAATCATCCTATTGTTTTACAGTTATTCATGTATCGCGGTGTTATCTGATACGTACAAGCATGATCTAAAATTATGATCGCGTGTAACGAGGAGAAACTAAAATACACGATGTTTGTACATGCAACACAGAGAAGATACAACGAATGTAGTAAGACCAAGAAATCCTACAGGGCAAACTGGTTGTGCAACATTTGTAAACTTGTATTTCAATATACTTAACTGCATTTTACCAGTTTCTTATCAGGTTCACGAGTAAATTACACTAATATCAAATTTGCCATGGTTATACCCACTTTTATATCCGAAACCGGACATACCAATGTGGAACCGAATCTCGATAATTATGCTCGTATTCTTTCGTTTTAAACTGAAATTTTCGACAGCTAATTTGACTTCAAAATAACGGCAGATACTTTGTCATAAAATTCCTGATTTCTTCTTTAATAAATCATAAAATATTCCGCAACTTTAACAACACGTTTGTAGCACTTATTGATGAATTACCAATGATTACAAAAATTAATCAGTTGATAGAGAAATTTGTACTGTGTGGTGTAAAAATTGCAAAATTTCTGAATTCATCCTTGATGAGTCATAAAATAGTTCGCAATTCTAATAACATGTTTGTAGCACTTATTGATGAATTATCAGTGATTAAAAACTTGATATAAAAATTTGTACTATGTAGTATCAAAATTATGTTAAAAACAGAACCATGTAACAACTAAGAATTTCAGACAATGCACGATCACAAGTAATTTACATATAAGGTTCTAAAATTTGGATTACAAAACTTCTTCCACGTGTCAATTTTCATTTCCACAACTTGTGTGAAATAAATCTTTAACTATGAGTATAAAAATCATTGCAAATAGCCACGATATCTCTTTCGAAACGATTGATGTCGAAGTGCAAAAGAAAGAGGTTATCAAGAAATTATCGAGCAATCTGGAAATCGAATGTATCAGTTCGAAACAAATTTTTACGTCCACGCAGATGTCGGAAATTTCACCTTACACACCACCACAGATCGAACTAGGCTCTCAAATCTTTTTGCCTGAGAGAACCAAATTGTTGCACCTTTTATGGCCACGAGTCGGCGAATGGCGAAGGTGCAGTCACACCTGACGCGGTTCAAAAACATCCACTTTGAAAACTCCACGGACAACGTGTGATTTATCTTATTCCATGTAACACAGTGACGTACCTGTGTATATTGTTCGATTGCGAGCGCGTTAAATGTCGATCCTCATTACAGGTGCGTCGAGTGAAAGACATCAGATAAGATTTTCAGTCGACTGTATTTTTATGCCCTGATTAAATTAAATTTACTCCCTATTCGAACCATTTTCTCTCGTCTGCTCGTATATCGTATGTGTACATTGAACTTTCTCTTAAAATATTATCTTCCCTCCTCTCGATGTACCTGTATACTGTTTTAATGAAATATCATCATGTTTCAATCGTGTTAAATTCAAATGTAACCTCGTATTTTCTTTAAACTAGGACAAATGATTATTCGCGGCTTACTAATTCTCGGTTATAAATATAATAGATTTAAAATGATATTATATTCTATTCCAAAAGTAAATTGTTGAGCAAGTAGTTTCGTGATTTATATACTCGTTTATGTACGTTATCGGATTATTCAAAAATGGATTTCGTATATACGTGGAGGACTTCTTATAGGGAATTTCCAGTTCGTTGCAACGTTAAGAATAGATGTATCTTATGGTACTTAATATTTGATTATATCAAGAGACAGTTCTCTCGAATAGCTGAAATATTTGCTATTTGTGTCGCGATACTTTTTCTGAGTTTCTTCGAATTGCAAATCTATGTAGAATATAGAATTTCTCCAAAATTAACAGACTTAATAAATGCGTAATTTTTATAGACTCAAAGAAAAGTAGCGTAAAAATTCACATGTGTTTAATTTAATATTCTACTGACTGCAAATGTTATAAGTCATTCCTGTGAAATTTTACTATTATTTCTATTTAGACACGCATTTCCTTATTGTGGAAATTGCCATGTTCACATCTCGTAGAACTATGCAGCGTCAACAACGGAACAAAGATATTATTAGAAATTAGAGTTTACGAGAAGTATTGTAGGGGTAATTGCGTTTGCCTGGGAAATAATGAAATCCGGGATTAATCTTTCGGTTTAACGCTCGAATGACTCATTCTATTCTTCTTGGATGCACCTTGATTCTTGGAAGTGAGAGAATTTAATAAATTATCGCGACATTAAAATTCTCCCAAAGTATTTCCATTCCGATTCAATCATTCAGTTATTAAAAATCATTTACCGATTTGAACATTATAGATTTATAAATATATCATATTTCATGACAATTGAAGAGCTCACTGTCATGATTTTATCACTTTTTCAGATCAAACAGAATCGTACACATTCAGCCAAAAGAGAAAAAAAAAAGAAATTAGAAAATATTAAAAGATTGTATAAAATTTATTACTTGTTATTAGTTATAACTTATCGTATCAATGCAATGAACGTATTTTCTACAAACTTGTATCTGCAAACCTGTCCTCGGATTACTTGTAATCTCTTCTTCTAATGAGGATAAATGTACCTACCCGCATCTACGCAAACCGCAGTGCAAAGTTTATTGTTTCAGAGGCAACGCAGATATGTATATACATTCAATAGAGAAACATAATTCGAAGGCTATGAAAGTGAAAAAAAAAAAAATGAAACTGTGAAATGAAATACTAGTCTCGTTCATTTTCTTTTCTTTTTTTTTCAATATTTTTATATATTTCTATAATAAACAGCAAACTTTGTTGAGTGTAACATTATTTCTGAATCACAATCACTGTTTTAATATTAAAAACAAATTTGAAAAATTACTGCACACTTTCAAATTATTACAAAGAAACTATGTTCAAATAACAGGAAAAGTATTAAAAATAATGTAACATCGTGCGAAATTATTTTAAAACTTGATACATTTATCGTAATTAGCTACATGTGCAATATTTCTCATCTTGTTGCTACAAAAATCACTCATTCTGACAGATACGCCGTTGTACTACGTAAAAAGTAATTTTCACCGTTTGTTCCTTCGAATTATCCAAGATACGCCATATGTAAATTGCCCAGAGCGATGTACGAGAATTTTGACCGCAAAATTTCTTTAAAAGCTGACCGATGAAAGATGGTCAAAATTCCAAGTATAACAAGCTGAACGACGGGCAACGATCGATGAGATAAACCGAAATTTCAGCTCGATATATAAGTTGCATTTTCTACGGTTCTGCTTCTACACATTCGGCTCGAGACCGTTCAACGTTTACACGTTGTTGCCCGGAGGGTCGAAGAGTTTTCGACTTGCAATTAGAGAAACCATCCTGTCAAATCGGCAAGATTGTTTCTCTGAACGTAAATTGCCTTGTGCTGACCGCTAACTACCAAACAGTTCGACTAGCTCCGTATAATCCCGACGAAATTTTATAGAACAACTTTTACGATAATTGCATGGAAACATTTTAGACGCCTGAAATTTTCCGTAACCATGAACCTAATGTAATATTAAGGGCTCAAATGTCAAGAACTAGAGAGGCGAACCGATGCGCTTTTGGAGAACACGTTCCCTGTGATAGCTTCTTTGTAACTGTTACGTGAAGAGGAGCCAACCATCGAGTTAATACACTGTTAAGAAGAAACACTTAGAGAACATCGTTCTACAATATTCAAGGCAACATTGTCATTATTCGTAATGATGAACTATTGCGTTCGTTTATCGTTAAATTGGTGTGACTAAAATTATAAACTAGAATACTTTGTATGGTAATGATAGCTAGGCTTATTAGGTATATCTATCAGGAAACAATTGGAAACTTTTTCATTTGAATTGTTATTTCGTACATTTATTACTTGATATTTCAAATTTCTAATTTTACTATCTTGTATATAATAATATAGATAAATTGTACTCTTTTATATCACAAATCCTTGTAGGGCAAAATTTTGCAAAAAAATTTGATTATTCGTTTCACTATTTTTTCTTAATTTTTGATATTGATAATGGTAGCAAAATTTGTCCCTCAAATGCAAGATATCAGAGTAATAATGCAATTTTGTATCAACTATTAAATGTTGATTACCAAAAGATACTTTTATTATATCTTTTGCACCACTTCCCAGATATAGAGATACATTAATATTGAAGAAAAAGATCTCGAAAAAATTCACAATCTAACATCAACTATCGTACATCAATTTACCAAAACATTCTAAAACCGATCAAATTAATTTGCAATTTTCAATTATTGATAGATCTTGATCCATTTTCTACAATGATTCTTCATTCTCTCTCTCTCTCTCTCTCTCAATAAACGCTTCATAAATGAAATCACATCATTCACAACCAAACCAAGTACAAAACGTAACAATTCCACCTATCGTCCAACACATCTAAACAATACATGAACCTATCTTGTGTGAAATACATGTCGTCGCGAGAATTGGCAGCGTCGTGTCATCGTATCGGAATGCTTTAAAAGCCATTTCAATCTGCTATTCATAATGAATCGCGAAATAAATTAAACAACAATCTACACCAGCCCTATGGAATTGTTAAGCTATTAAACGTTAATTGTACAATTACCTACGTTGGTTCCGTTAGACACTTGACGCCGCGACGACACCTCGCGATCTCAGTCTACCCGGAGGGAATAATCGCTGCAGCGAAATTTTATTCCCACGTTTCGGTCGAAAAATCGTCGATCGACGTCACGCTCGATACTCACGATCACGAAGATTACATTGTCCCGTTGTTCCTCTGTGTTTTAAAGCACACGTCTGTTCGAGATGAAAATCGAAAAGGAACGTAGTTACGTATGCATGCGGCATACACAAGGTACGAGCACACGCGTGTTCGCTTCACGAAAAGGTAGCTGTTGGCTTCCCCATTAAGTGCACGAAAAAGTTGGCATCGAGAGATTCGTCCATGGATGTTAAATACGTATTTTACACGTACCTATATTTCAACGTTTATTTTTACTTTTGCTTTTTTGATTTTTGTTTTCTTTAGCGCGCAATTATCGCTATAGTAATAACCCTTCACAGAGCTGAGATGTTCTTATTATATTCCATCTTTCCCGCGATTAACCGAATCGACGCTGTCAAGAAGAAAAAAAACACAGCTTCGCGAAGAGATTGTTATTTCGAGTGTTCTGAGCAAATGTAAGTTGTTCCCTGGTTACCGTTATTCCGTTCTGAAATTGACGCCTTACAATTCGACAAATTCACTCGTCCGAAAGCGATAATATAATGGGATCGGACAGAAACCCAGAAAGTAAATTCCAACCTCTCCCCTTCTTATTTTGCGATTGTTAAGCTAACGGGAAAAGAAGGGAAACGTATATTACGTACTTACGTTTCAAGTTTGTTTTTCCCCCGTTTCAGTGTTGAAAATAGGAACGATATGGATACAAAAAATATGAATATTTATAAATTTTCTATTGTCTACGTTTTAGCTATCGCGGTAGGCAATTATTTTCTCGTTTAGATCTGCACACGATGCTTGAAATAATTATAGGATCGAATGAATTTATCGTTTAATTATGTATGCAGTGCTATCCATCCAGCGAATTCCAACGTGTTACAGGTTACACCTTTAATAGGGGTATCAATCTATTTTATTGACTTGTAACAATTATACATTTTTTACTTGCTTATATTATTCGATCTAAGTACTTGAGTATTCATGATCTCTTATTCTAAAAATCCCCCAGCTTAGAAATTAGAAATAAAAACTTTTCACGATATCTTCATGAAGTAACACTTGTAAGTATCGCAAAAGAAGCAGCTATGTACTTAGTAATTTTCAGATTTCTTGATAAAGAATCATTTGAGGTGAACATCTAAACTGTATTTCCACAGACAGGGTATGAATTCTGTTTTTGACAATTTACAAATTAATATCAGTTCAGATTGCAAATATCTTCGATTATATTTTAACTTCATCCTAATAAAAGGAGAAAAAAGTGTTTAACTATGAAAATTCTCTCAATTATTATTCAAAATGAATTTTTTGACAAATTTTGCGTAGATACGCAAACATATACAATAAATATCATATTGTAGGTAATTGAAAAATGGATGTAAATTAATTCTCTATACTTCTTTTCTCTTTTATCAAAACAATGAATATGTTAGATGAAAAAATTCCAGGAAGAATATTTCTCATTTGTTATCATACATGTGTAAATATTTACAATGGTTTCTTATATCAACCGGCTAAAGAATTGCAGTTTATTTAAACGAACTCCCGTGATCAACTGTAGTTTCAATTTTCCAAACGAGCTCACCAAAGTCGTCTGTTTAATAATCGAGGCACCTAAGCGTGATACATTCCCCGTCCACTTCATTTCCAAGGTATCTGCAACGTCAACGACGAAATGGCTCTCCGAGGGATCCATCGAGCGATTCCTCGAGCTCGGCGCTATCATCCGAACCGAAAGGTCGAATTAACTAACGCGTCTCGTTAGCGGAAACGGTCGTTAGATAAAAGGCAACGGTTCGTTGCTCGAGACTGGTTCCAAGTGGCGTATTACCTTTCAACGGGGCCATGGATACGGCAGTACGCGTGAAAAAGCGAGAAAAACGAGAGACGGAGGGGTTTATCGAGCGAGTTCGGAGGAACGTGAAGACTTCAACTTGTCTGCACGCCATTAAAATGTCATAGCGACGACTCCGCTCACACATACGTACATATACACACACGAGTTCGTATATATATACAAACTGTATATACATACCTCACATATGTCTCTTCGTTGATTCAACTCTGACTGATCGTGACGACAGCACGTTTGAATAATTTCCACGATGCAATTCATAATTGATATCGACCACGCGGTCTAGCCATCATTGGCATCGCGAACCGTCGTTCTAACGAAGTCGAGCCACCTAAATGCGTTCAGTGAGCTTAGTGATCTAAAGATTCACCAGCCCAATGTCTCCGATAAGAGACGCAAAATTCCCAGAATTCCTCTTTCTCTTGCCTTGACTACATTTCGACACTCGAAAACCGGAATTAATAATGCTCGACGATTTTTCTGATTTCATGAATTATAATCCTATCATATCCATTGATAACACGGCTGGATGTATAAAAAGATGGATAGGCAGTGTAGACGTAGAAAACCGATTGGTTGAAGCACTTACTCCACGAGGCTTTGCTGATCGTTTTAATACAGGAATCGCTGAACTGGTAGAAATTACTAGTATCTTGTTAATTTCTTGTAGAAATGAAATTGCAAACAGTTAAAATATTTCTAAGAGTTAAAAACTATTGTAGATATTACAAGAACAAGATGAATCTAGAGTCTTTAACTTTAGAGACAGAGCAGATTTTTTTGTTTCTATTAAAACTTCGTTCGAAGTAAATGCGATTGAAAAATGATTAAAAAATATTGTTCAGATAACGGTGAATTTCTTATTTCCGGAAAATAAACGTGTATGAGAAAACAACTCCTGTAGAACTCTTGTGTTAATCGCTGGTAATACTAGCGTTAACGCGACGAGAAATATTTCGTGCTTCCTGTCTCGGCGATTGGTGAAGCGTGTAACTCGCGCGCGTAGTTTATTTTGTTGCAGAGAGATTGGAAATGAAAATATATATACACCCGATGAGATAACGCAGGTAGCTGCTGTTTTAGTCATTTTCAACTAATTAGTAGGCAGTTCTCACATTATTTTTATACACGTTTTTACGTATTGTATTTTTATGCTGCTTTGGTCGTTCGAAAAATAGCTTGGATATGATATTTGAAACGGAATCAGATAATAAAGCACAGCTCAGATCGTCTGTAAAATAAGAACCTGAGCGATACTTAAACAAAATTAGAAACAATGGAGGGACGTTCGTTTCTATTTTCATAGCAATATTAAAATAGAAGAAAGGGAACTCTAAAGGATATCCACGAGAACTTGAAATAGAAGGTATCATTTAATCTTTCACACTTCCTTTTTCTCGTTTGGTTCCCCGGTGAACGAATGTAACTTTTTCTTAGTTTTATCATGATTTACCAGATGAATACAAGCGAATCTCGTTGTCATTTTTCCAATCTACCGAATCGCGGAATAACAATCCGCAAGATTAATGTTAACAAGCGAACGTACGCGTTCCGTTTCCCGAATGACGTGGGAATTGTCATTGCACGCATTAACATCTCCATTATTTCCTAGTCGACGATTATCTAGCACCGAGGAGAAACCACAATTCGCTCCGAACAAAGT
Source organism: Anthophora plumipes (assembly GCA_951804975.1). Classification (NCBI taxonomy): domain Eukaryota; kingdom Metazoa; phylum Arthropoda; class Insecta; order Hymenoptera; family Apidae; genus Anthophora; species Anthophora plumipes. The sequence goes on along the minus strand of OX638116.1, from coordinate 11,903,652 downwards.
CATTTCCCTTTTATATACAGATTTATATTCAGAATGGCTCGAGTAACTAGAGAATAATAACGTGATTGTTGCATTAAAAAAAAATGCGGTTGATGAGAAAGAATCAAGGGCTGTGACAGAAAGAAAATGACGTTCCACGCGTTTAACCGATCTGTGCTAGTGGCCCACAATTTCCTGCCTGTTGTAACATCGAAATTTAATAACGACCATCGGTGTTACAAGGACATTTTCACGAAGATGCCATTTGTTCACCGCAAATTAAATCAAAAATCAGAATTATAATGGATTACGGGGTAAAAATAATATTCAAATCGCGAATTAAACGAATATCATTTGAAGAATTATAATGTTCGATTTGGTAATATTCGTAAAACGAATACAGATTTAATCTCGTCGGTGACGTGTCTCCACTTTTAGATCGTTTTTTGCTGAAAATAAATCTACGGTTCGCACGAAATGCTCGTTGTACACATAAAAGCTGTTGTATGTATTATAAATGACGGCGTGTTTTAATTTAGATAGTCAAGTATGAGAAACGTTAATGAAATATTCATATTAATACCAGGCATTAATATTTATGTGAAGTAGAATATAACACTTTAGCCCGAAACTTTAATTACTCGCTTTATGGACTGTTACCACATTTCGTGTTTAAACTGCGAGAGTGGTAAAAATGTTTAGCTTGCTGTCGTCGTTGAAGCAAGACTAACTCTCTTGCTGATTCAAATTAATTGACAGAAACCGATAATACACGTAACATGCGTGGGCAAAAGGGAGAAAAGAAAATCCACACGTCTGGAATACGTTTATACCTTGATTATTAAGGATTCAGACATTAGCAGTTGATAATACAAGTTGTTCTCTTTGAAACGAGTAATTACTTCCATTTTTTTTTTTAGCAAGCATTTTCAATATAATTACTCAGTTGAGTGTTTTAAAGATTTAGCATAGACCTTAGCACTTGATGAAAAATTTTATTAAAATACAGAGAGAGCAGGAGAAAATTATATGCATACGTGGAACCCTGATAAAATATTAATAAAGTATCATTTCTTCATAAATATAAGTTAACAAATCTAAACCAAATTCATTTTTCCACGTAACATTTTCTTTTCCCTCACTCTATTCTTTTTTATAAATATATAAAAATCTCAGTTATTCTCTGTTATATTAGACGTAGAAATAAATTCTCTTCGACTGAAGTCACATAATCAGTGCAGTCATTCATATAGAAATATTCGCGAATGTACTTCCAAGCTGCCGGAAAAATGGCAAAAGATCATCGACAATAATGGAAATTATTTTACTGATCGATTCGTTTTCATTATTTTCGAATAAAACTTTGATTGTATTCCAAAGTTGACAAGAATTCATTCCTACACCTATTAATTTAGCTTAATCTAAGTCTCACTTCCTCATTTGTTTTAACAATATAAGAATAACAAATTATATTTGTAAGATAGGAATGTCATTAGTTAGTTTCGTATTAATGTGTTCGATCGAGAACTTTTCCCCAGTGATAGTACCATCGATTTAACGTAACGATGTAACACGACATTTCCACTAATCCCCAAAGATCCCATCGGAAACCCTAAATCTCGCTCGATGTCAAACGTGTTAGCGTCTCCGTGGTCCCCTTACCTGCTAGCCTATCCTTTAGGTGTGGGTGTCCCTGGAGTGGATGTGCGGCCAGGTTTGCCAACAAGCTTGCTCTGTGAAGACCAGCCGCCGCCGCCTGTTGTTGACTGTGCTGAAGAGCTTGTAAACTCCATGGTGGTATCAACGTTTGCGCCGGCAGTGCACCCGTTGTCGTGCCATTAGCACCGGGTGGTCGATGCGCAGGAACTCTTATTACACCACCGCCGGTGTATATCAAGCCAGATCCAGTTGGAAATAGTCGAAACGGCGCCAATAGATCCGCTGTGCTCGTGCAATGAACCGACGACGTGGAATTCGTCTGCGTTTCCGGTGTACTTCCAGTGTCATCGTCGTCTTTCTCTGACAATTTCTCTTCTATCTCGTGACCCCAAGATCTTCTGCCATCTTCAAGGGTCATCGATGAGCCACCATTATTGTTACCTTCTTCCCAAGACCATTTCCTCTCCTTGTCGCTATCTAAATCTTCAGACGAAGGGCTTTTTGGATTTTGCGACCGATTTTCGCCCAACAAACGACTTATACTGAACGGATGACTTCTAGGTGATTCGTTCTGTAATGTCCGGGAGGTGGTCTGACTCGGTGGAGGAGAATTCGAGCACTCGGAATGCTCCAATCGACGACTGACGTTTGCATAATTACGCGGGCTGCAACTTCCGGAATCGGAGTCATCCACGTTGATCTCCTCCGTCGCGTCCACGTCGCTGTCGCCGTGAACCGACATGATCCTTTCGATTCGTGTCCGCACAGTCGATCGTGATCCTTTCAGGTTGCCTCACGATTATTTCGATCAGCTTTGTTCATCGGAAATTGTTTCGAATATTCATCCTGTGTATTTTTATAAGTTTCTTACTAATGGTGAACGTTTAACTTTGATTCTAAAAGCTTTCTCGGTTGAGTATTTTAATTCTTCAGCAGAAAAATGTTCTTTACGAAATTTTCACTCTGTTTAGGTTTAAATTAGTGGTTAACAATTTTCATCCAACATTTAGGCCACTCTGTACTCCTATCTGCAAGACGGCCATGTTGTTCACGAACGTACAATATAAATAAACAGAATTACACCGTTGTTCTATGGAAATCTCACTGACAAGACACCGATAACGCTCAACCGTTATCATCCACAAATTAAACGAACAGTGCACAATGTCACATCGACGGTCCGTCGAGTACACTTTCGGCTACTCTTTCCTTCACTTCCTCTTCACTACGGTACCGAAAGTAAACAGTATACAATCCAACCGATCGTTGAGAATCTTTCGAGCAAGCAAAAATCACGGGACCAGTTCCATCAAGATAGACCCCGTCTTCAAGACCGCCTGGACTTTTGATCTTTGGTATCCCCTTCTATCAGAAGTCACGCCGACGACAAGTCGAAGAAGTCGAAGGTTGAGAAAGGGCCAGATCGATCGATCGATTTACGGACGAACGAAAGGCGCGAAGGTACACTGGTGGACAGAGGAGACAGAACGATGAGGAGCAGCTCACGTGGTATACTTGGAAAGGGCTGTGTTTTCCGTACGGAACTCGACCCGTGGTGTGTTGGGACGTGAATCCAGGTCGGTCGCGACGAGAGAGACGGGACGTTTGTGAGGGAACCAGAGAAACCAGATGGTTCATCCCTACCACGTTTCTGCGACGACTCGAGCCTCGACCCGGCGTCCCGACGTGTGGCATCGCCTACCACAGCGTCCTCGACCAATCCACTACTTCGTGGCCACGCCTATCAGCTCGCCGATTGGACAACGTTAAATTGATACCTATTTAACATTTGAGCAGAATGTTGCAGGCGATCGCCTTTTTCTCCTATATTATTTATTGCCTGATCGTCGTGCCTCCTTTTTTCTCTCCTACTCCCAGGTACCTTCTCGTTCCTTCCTCCCTCCTCCTCGACGCGACTGCACTCCTTCTCCTTCATCCTTCTTCCCCTCTGTTGGGTAACTCGTGTCTTCTTCCAGCATGTACACACCATCGTGTCCTCGTCTCCTTCGCTGCAGAAACGTGCCGCATCGAGTTGAAGAAGCGGAGGGACTTAATTACGACGAATATCCTTTTGGTCCCCACCACGTCCTCTCTCCCCTCCTTGCAATTCACCCCGTTTCTTCTTCTTCTTCTGCTTCTTCCTTCGCTTTTCTTTCCTCCCTTTCGGTTCTCTTCTAAGTGTCTCTTCTCATCTTCGCTCTTCGTGTTCTTGTCCTTCTTCAGTTCTACGGCTTTTATCGTACTGTTACGATGGAGTTGGCTCGACTTGTGCAGCTAGGTATGCGCAGCTAATAGAATGCAACCTGAAGCACCGAGCAAAAGAGCAACGATTCTCCCCTCGCTCAGACACGTTCGAACAAACGAGAAGCCGTTGCCGAGACCCATGGCGAACTCACTTTCATGTGTCTTCTCCGTATATCAGCCCTGCGAATCGGCTATTTGCACGCTTTTCAATTCTGTCAATGATCCCTGTCCGATAAGACTCGACTTCGTCGAGAATTCGTGATTAAGCGTTCTCTGTGCTGATGCAGCGAGTTCTGCGAATGGATTCGTCGATTATTTGATTTTTACGTTCTAAGACGCTTAGTTGAGGAAAGATCTTCTATTTTTTTAAGAAATTTTATTTAAGTTAGTTTTAAGCTATATATTTAAAATAGTGTGGATACGAAATTCTAAGATTCATCAATACTCTGTTTAAGAAAAAAAATGTAATTCAGTATAAGAGTACACTTTACAAATTTCTTTCATTATTCTTCAAGCATTATTTAAAAAAAAAAAAAAAAATGAGAAAGCACTTCTTTCACCATCGATCGATAGTTTCTACAACTTGATAAAAGTGCCGATGTGCCCCCCCCCCCCCCCCCCCCCGTCACGAGACGCGCGGCTATACCTTCTTTAATACGAGGCCATTTAAAATGGTGACCGTCTACAAACTCGCCCCGCCATTTTCCTCGTTTTATCGAGCGACTTTATCACTTGGCAAGCTGAAGCGTGGCTTATTAAACTGTATCTTATTTGTATCTTAAGGTAAACGCGTGGAAAACTGAAAGCAAAATGGAGGAATACGACAGGGCAGCGTGAAAAATTCAATGAATAATGAAAAGATATCTCTCAAAATTCGTGAAAAATCCTACAAGTACAAACTGTTTATTTTAAATTTATTTTACCCTGCGTTTCACTTTGAAAATTTAATATCACGAAGTAGAGTATATCTCGAACTAAAGCTGAAAGCTTTCTTAAACATTTTCAAGTGTGAATATTTCATTTGCTTTGGAAACTTAGTTATTACGTTATTTTTCCAAACAGCATGAAACATAGATATAAATATAAATTGCGCTATTATTGCATAATACCTTCCAGCAAATAACAAGTGAAATAAACGTTCACAAGTTTTCTCACGTAAGTGGAAATGGAATATCTAATCAGACAGAAATAAAATAGCAGAAATTTTTTTCTAATTTTCCGCTTCGATCAAGCGTAGAATTTGCAAGAAGGGTAAATCCAACAGTGTTGTCTATTAGCGAATCAAATAGTTTTACACGGTTTCACATCGAATTTAACGCGTCGATTGTCGAACGAGCAAAGTACATGCAACGTATATAGGTTCCGTTGCGCAAGAACACTTCGATCGGCAATTCATTTGAGGATAATCCACATCCAGTTGGTGTGCAGTTGCACAATGAATATTGCGGTACCGACGGTAATGGCAACAAAATAATTTGCTGCACACGTAGTGGAGAAACGTCTGACTCTTAAACCTTGCCTTCTTGCCTTTTGCATTTACGCCCCTCTCTTTTATAATGGCCGAGGCCGAGTATTATTACGCAGTACTAACACGTGTCTACCGTTCAAAATATTTCATATTTCTTACGGTATATTTGGTGTATTGGATGTATAGACAATAATGCAAGTTTATTACTTTATGTTTTACTAAAATCAATTTTTATTTAATCTATACTTGAGGAAGACGCACCTATAGTTCTGTATAGAGAATAAACAATACACATAGAGAATGAGCAAAAAGAAGAAATAAACATCAGTGTCCACTCATAGTAAACAGATATTTATTCCAGTCGTTTTCCTGTTTATATTTACAATCATCTTTCTTAGTTTGTTTCTACATTTAACTCTTTACACTCAAGAAGTGACTCTTAGTCACCACTTGATTCGATACAGCAATTCGAATAATAATTAAGGGGTGACAATAATTGTTCTTTTTTTTAAACAAATGTTCTTTCCCTTTAAATTTTAAGGGGTTTACACATAATTATGTTTACCACAACACTTTATAACACAATATTGTGTTTAACTAAAATTATTTCATACATTAGTCTGTCTTTGTCTTTGTTAGTCTGTCCAAATGATAGAATTAGTAACAGTAAAGATAGATTCAATTTTAAATTATTTAAAAACCAAATCAATCATTTCATAAATAAGGGATTTTAATTATGTAATTGGTTCCAGAAAACGGAAGATTAGAATAACAACAAAAAGTGAAACTGATTTTGCCAGCACTTATTGAAGAATGAAGTTCAGGAACCATGAAAAAAATTACAGAATCACAAGTAGCTGTAAAATGTAACAGAACCATTGGATTTTTCGCAGTTAAAAGTTTAAATCTACTGTATAATACTAATATCTATTGAAACCTCTTAAAGCCTACCGGTCGATTTAAATTTACCAATATTTGCTAAATTTTCGTAAAATCTTCTGAATTTTACAGACGTCTACTGAAATCTACTAAAATCTGCTTAATGAATATGAGACAATGATATTCACTTTCAGTTTGGTGATTAATATACAAAATTTTAGAAAAGTATAAGAGCTGTTAAGTATAAAAAAGCATTAACTGTAGTTTAATTTATATTAAAATTTTCTACTTGATCATCGTCGATATGAAAATATAAGACAAATATAGACCAAGTTGAAATTTTTCAACTGCGAGATTAAAATAAAAAATAGCTATACAATAGAACTTCTACCTAACTATCAGAAAGCTGTACTTATAAAAAGGAACAAGAAAGTAATCGCTGCAAATAGAACTAAAACACCCAAGCGCCATTAATGCTGCTGTCGAATGCTTTATTAGCTCTCGAGGAAGGCTAATAGATACAAGAAAGAGAGAGAGAGATATTGAGAGGATCGCGAAGAGAGAGCAGAAAATTACAGGCAAACAAGCAGTTCGATTTACATTGATCCATGCGTTCAGAGATTAATGAAGGTTCTGTGGGCGGTCGCGAATTATGCAAGAAAACCAGCTTACACTCGCGCTGATATCTTCTGTAAAATCCAACTTGCTTCCCTTTGCAAATCTTCCTCTCAATCCGTTCCGATCGAGGATCAATTTGGATGTCAGACGTCCGCGTGTCACTTAGGCGTTTTCACTGCTACCGAAATAATTCATTCTGCCCTTTTTGGAAACGCTTACAAATCCCGCGATAGCGTCGCGACAGAGAAAGAGGGAGATAGAAGAGGGAGAGCGGTGAAAAGGTTTCGCCAGGGTGAAAAGGAAGAGGGACGAAGTGAGGGAAATCAAGGGGTTTGACCGGTCTGTCCTGTTGCAGGATGAAAGACGCGACGACGTGGAAAACCAGCTGTACGCGTGCCCTCCCGAAAAAAGGTTATCCTTTATTCAGAACTTTCCGAGTTTTAAGCCCAGATATGTTGGAGTGATTCGCGAAATAATCAGATCGTTCCGTGTTTTCGGAGTGCAATGAACGAATGCTAGATTGGTTGTCGAGAAACAGTCGTGTTGCGATAAGATTTTACTGGATGCTTTGAAATAACAGAAATTAACGATGCTAAAAAAAATTGATGTCAAACAACAATCTTGGATTTAAAGAATAGTTCTTCGCTGAGATTCGATCATTTTTTAATTAACGTGCCTACCTTGGAGACATAAAAATAGAATTGGAAAAGGTTATTCAAATTATTTTCTCGTTACTGTACTATTGCTATTAGTGTAAAAATTTTATATCAAGCGAGATGCTCAAAGGAGGATAAAGGAATGCTCAAAAATGTACCTTTCTTCAAGATAAGAGATAATAAAATTTCTTCCCCTCAATTTTGGTGGGCATAAAATAAATTTCATAGTTAAATAAACAACGTTAAAAATTATCTAGTAAATAATCATTTCAATTGTAATTACAATGGCACTCTAATAACAAAATTAATACATAGAAAGTGCACTATGGTTTACCAGAATCACTGAGCCGTGTCTTTATAATATTGGAAGTGTTTGCTTTAAAAAATTCTTTTCCTTATTACACCTCATATTTTCACCATGATTGTTTCACTGCTGTTAAAAAAAAAAAAAAGAAAGTTAATTGCGAGGAAATCTTTCGAACTTCCGCCGTATTGGTCCCTTGTGCCTTCGAGACACTCGTTACACGTTTCTGTAATCGTCTGCAGCGCTCGTATAGTTCTCCCTATTGTCGTCTGATTCGGGTTCACATTACGCAGAGAGAATATTTATCTCGTAACAGAACACTGACAATACTAAATAATTGATTAGATCGAAGGAGGGTGCACGCTGCATCAATGGGAACTGTTCCACCGACAGAAGGGTCGGAAACCGCTGACGACTGTCTGCGTCAATGAGAAACTGATAGATGCTTTTTATCGATGACTTTGCCGCGTTACTTCGATAAAATTATTTCGGTAAAGATCGGATTTAAAATTTCAAAATCATTCGCATTCCAAGTAAGAAACATTTAAAAGTCTGTCGAATAAAATTATTAAAATTGAATATTACAAATTACTGTTTGTAATAATTTATTATCAATACTATGAATGAATATAAGTATTGATGTAAATATTCATGAAAAATTAATTTAATTAAAAAAGAAGTAATATGCTATTTTATGAAAATGTTTTTAATATGTTGTACGAGACTGTTGATAACACTGTCCAACAAAGTTTGATAAACAAATTTTTCCAACAAATCCTGTAGAGTTTCTCGTCCCAAGCACAAATCTGGAAACAGAGTTGCTCTATCATCCTCAGTTTTTGAAAAATATGGGTTTTTGCAAAAATACGTGATTTTGGGAAAGAATGAAGTAGAACACTTGATGTTGCAAGTTTTTCTGAAATTCAAAATTTGTTGATCAGTGTAATTAATCTAACAAAAGAATATATAAATGATTATTAAAATCTTAAGCATCCATTACAGTAAAATCATCAAGAATGTTCTCATTATTAAATTCTTAATAAAAACTAATTTCAAATATATATAAATTCATGTATCTCTTGAAATTAATTGCAATTTTTAATCTTACACCACTATAAGTAACTTCGTAAAGTATGATTTCTATCACAATAGTCGAAAACAAATTACTGGCTTACAAATTAATGAATCTGGCCTAAAAATAAATTTATGTTACAAAAAGAAAAAGATACAAATTATAAAACGGAGCCAACGTTTATTAATTCTTAAAACTGAAATAGCCTAACTTCATTGAGGTGATATTTTGTTCAATATCCTTTTCTCTAAACATTCTAAGCCTTCTTTCTTCGATTTCGATCACGTTTCTCTTAATATTGCACAGATTCTGTAATGGTTCAGACCAATTGAACCAATCGAAATTCTATTTGCATCTCCATTACCTTTCCCGTGCAACCACGCGGCGACAGACAAACATTTCTCTAAATTCATTCACCCTAACTTCACCAAGGCGAACAATAAGAGTCCACGAATTGCTCCTTGAACAAAGACATTCACGGGTAATATATCCAACACGACTGAATGCTAATCAAAAGCCGTTGATCTCTCACTCTCTTTCAAGGTACAAACGTTCAGACTGAATGCATATCAAGGGCATAATCAGACAACGAAGAACTCCACCGCTTTTCGAGGAAGGAAGGGGAGAGACAATCACACCCGGAACGTGATACGAAACAGAGACATCAATTTCGTTACAGCGCACCCATGTGAGAACTGTGACTGCACGACACCTACGTCCTACGCGAAAATGTTATGATTCCCGAGTGTAGAACCCAAGGGAATCAGGAGGTTTTGGTACGAAAGGGAGAGATCAGGACTTTTGGTACCCCCTAGAAAGTTCATCGGACGAACAACCACTTGACGAGGGGCGTGTGGCTACCTCGAGCGATTGGCTTGTTGTGAAATTGTATATTGTCGAGAGGGGCCACGATGAATCTATCGGGAACGCAAGTGTTACACGGTCGTTATCGGAACACTCTCGATGTAAATCCAGTTGCCACGGGTCTCGGTTACAGGTTGCAACGCCATAGTGGGTCAGGGAACACTATCGTTTCTGAGCAACTGTTGTGACGAGAACGCCAGTATGAGAACGACAACGACAAGGTGATTAATTTTATATCGAAGAATAGAATGGGAGATGGAAAAAAAAATTATATCATAAATCGTGATGCTGGACGAAAAACATGATGATTGAACGTTTGTAATTGAGTGATCTTTTGGAGGCATGATCATCGAAGGGTGAGAAACTTAAATAATGTACGTAGGAGGTTGTTTGAAAATGGTGTTAAATGGGGAATAATTGAGGAAATTGCAAATTGCAAATGCGATTGTTAAATACAAAAAGGTTAAAAAAAAAATAGATTTTTAAGAGTTCCAGAAAGAGTTGATTATTATCGGAATAACAGTAGCATATGATGGAATTTTTCAGTCATAGAAATTGGCGATATAATATACAAAATAAGTACACCACAGAGATGTGAAAATCAGAACTTAATGTACCGTTTATATGTCATTATTACGCATAATTGAAAGTTGATAATCAGGAAAAATTTCATACTTGATTATTATTATTGAATAAACAATCACCTTTAAGTTACACAAAATGAACAATTTCGCTGCAATTTGAGAAAAATTAGAGTTATTCGACTACAGGCAATTCGCGAGCTGGGATTTTCTGTTTTAACAGGTACTTTTGATTTACGGGTGATTATTTTACGAAACACGCTTTACGAGTTCGTTGCCGGCGTGCAATAACGCTCGGTAATAATCGCGATAGAAACCCTTCAAGAAATTGCTCTCTTAGGCAATAAGCAATTTAGCAAAGCATGAAGTAATTCAGTTCAAACAATTTTTGCAAGCCACGATCTTTTAATGCCGGAATCTGGCACGCTTTGCGGAAAGTTAGTAGACGAGAAGAATGCGTGTATTTGAAATGCTTCGCGGCACCATTTTGCCCTAGCATGAAATTTTATAGCACTTAAGTACCACATGCTTCTGACTCATGCACAGAATAATTTGACGTAAGTGGTACAATCTGAGAGGATTTGATTTCTACCGTGAAAATAAAGGAAAAAATATGCGATAGAATTTCCACGTGTCATCATGCACTAGAATATTTTAAATCCAGTTAAATACAATGTAGATGAATAGAAAAATTACTTTAAAAAATAATACATATTAATTTATTTATCTTTTCTACTAAAAATATATATTTGAAAGGAATCTGACATAACTATTAATATTCCATACTTAGAATCTTCAAAACTTGAGTTAACAAAATTATTTATAAGTTATATGCTTAATTTATACAGTTATTCGAAACACCATTTTACCTCATAAAACTTAAAACATTTGAAAATGATAGAAAAACAGCATCCTTTAAATACATCCAGTTCCACAATCCCAATCATCAAATCAATTAATATAACGACAATTTTATCTATCGTACAGTGTATCGATATTGTAAGAAAGTTAATTTTACTCCTCTCAGAAACATTGTGGAACAACGATGCACGATGGAAAAGCTCTTTTGGTACGGTTTTATATCGCCTAAAAAATTCAAGAGTAACGTGGGCACGGACGCCGCGGAGGAATGGAAAATCGACGTATCTCTGAATTATCCTGCGCAGACTATACGACAAATGGAAGGAAGTTTTCCTTCTCCCCGCGGATTTCCGATCCAGATTTCTGGCGCGGCTGCGAAACTTTAAAGTTCGTGGCCGATCGAGAATCGCCCTGAAGGGGCTCCTATAAGATCCTACGAGTTTGTGACGGTCGGCGAATATGTTCGTGAAACATTCAAAGAAAAAGTTTTATGTCGCGGAGGCTGTGGGCTCGTATAAAGAGAAAGCTATCGCTTTTCCGACCACAGACTGGTTAAATCAACTACACCAGTGTTATACAGCTTTCTGTAATCGATCGAAAGATTAGACAAATCGAAAATTAGAACATCTTTGAACACCTACTTATGTGAAAACAATGAAAATTTGCGTTTGAATCCATGTAGATTACCATATTTATAAGATAACGAGGAAATAACAAACGGCAAAATTTTTAATTTTTATAACTTTGTATTATTTTTTAAAAATAAATTTTATGATTAATAAATCTTTTTTAATTCGTTCTTTTAATTTTTTTAAGATCCTTCGTAACATATGGTACATATAATAAGACTTTTAAATATTAAAATAAAATCATTGCAAATTTTATTATAATAAGTAAACTAATAAATAACATTTTGGTACTCAAAAAAATTGTTTTCTTGAAATGTTTAATACTGTCACTTAAAGTCTATTTCATATAAAATGTTGAATTGTGTGTAAGGATGTTAATTTTTCTCGTGAAGGAGGCTCTCAAAAGGAGAGCTTTTCCAGCCAAGAAACGATAAGCTCATACTTCTTACAAACACCAATGCTCTGGCATTGTTCCCAGGAACTATATGGAACCAGTGGGGTTGTACGGAGGCCTGCCGTGGAAAGTATATAGGCAGGGTGCAGCATCGGTGGCGCAACACCGCATACAAATATACCGAAGCCAGGCCAGCCAGGGTGAAACATTTATTTAGTGCCAGGGGATTTTCCAAATTGAGGGAAAGTGGGGGCAAGAACACAGTGGGGGCTACGATAACTTGGTTAACCAGCAGACTTTCGATCTGTATTCTGTCTACCGAGGAGTTTATCACCGACCGCATTCCCTTCCGCTCCCAAACGGCCATTGTTATCGTTCGCGATACTGTTCCGGGACGTTCGAGTTGCTTGCATGTTTCAAGTCGATTTCTTTCGTGCGATTTATCCACGGGATCGAACAACAGCATGTTCGGTGGTCTACTTTGGGATTCGTGGTTTCTTGTTCATTCGTTTAACAAAAGGACGAAAATGAAGTTTGTGAACGATGTCAATTTTGGTAGATAGTGTTGTATCGCGTATAATCTCAGACTTAGAATTCATACAAATATTTATATATAGATATACAGACATTTCGTAATATATTCGCTCCCCTATATGTTAAAACAAAAAACAACACGCTATTCTTCTTATCTCTTCTTTCCATTCTTTCATTTTGATTACTCTCCTTAACTTTTCACTGATTACATTCTCTCTCTCTGTATCTCGTACTATTTCTTTATCATATCATTCACTCTTAAACCTCACAGGAAGTTCCAGTAAAAATTAAGTACATGGGTAAAATTAGGAATTACTATTATTTTTAAAATGATTCGAAATTTTTTGACAGCGTTACAAATACGATACTTTCCATGTTTTTCAATACTCTAACTTTCGATCATTTCAAAATTTCATTACTACTCGATTTTCATTAAATTTTCAAATAAATTCTCAAGCAAGAGGACATGCTTTCGATCGTTTAAAAATTTAATTTCTATTGAAAATGAAGTAGTAATGAAATTTTGAAATGATCGAAAGCGTGTCCTCTTGCTTGAGAATTTATTTGAAAATGAACTAATACTTAACTCTTAGAACGTGCAGGAATTAAAGTTTATTTGCTTCAATGACTGTTTTATATTCCTACTTGCATTTGTTTTTCATCCATTTTAATTTCTTTATATTCTCTTCGTCTCTTTCGCACATTGAGTTAGCATATTGTATACGTAGATATAAATGTGGTTTAAAAGAATTTAAGTCTCACAGTTCAGCGTGACCTTTATTCCACACTTACGGATGCTATCTAAAATCTGTTGCACTGAATGAAAGATAAAACCGTATAAAAACTTGTGGCAAGTTTCACGGGGAAAATAAGCTGCTAGTTTAATCATTGTTTCAGTAGACTCGAGCTCGTAAAGATAAAAATACGTTAATACCGGTGGACACAAAGGAATTGGCAAAGGACGAATCGTATGGTTACGGGAGTCGAAAGATTCATTAAGAATTAAATATTCCTCGTGCAAATTACACGGTAGAAAAATTGTAGCACGGCACAGGTATCAGTGCGAGACTCGCCATAATATTCACTACTCGCTGTAATAATTACCACATTAGCGTTCCCATTTGAACATGCTACTGTATGTGTAATTCACGGTAATTAACGCTAAGATAATTAAATGAAAAAATATCTCACCTATCGGAGAACATGAGCGAACTAAGCGTAGGTGTCTTCTTTCTCATGCATTGTTCAGATTTCACATTGTATTCATATCATTCGCGTGAAATTTGATAGAAATTTGATAACTGAAGTTAATCGAACTTCATAGACAAAGCGTAACTGTTATTTTTATATTCGCATAAAAATTCCCTAATTCTTTTACTTAAAAATTTGCCTAAGTTTATGAAAATCATCAATTTTTAAAGTTACTCGATTTTAGCTACATTGAAATTCATATTTTATTCATGAATCCAACGTGAAGAATTCTGGAAACTGAAATTCAACGTGAAAGTAAGATAAAAATTAAGGGAAGTTGTAAAAGAAATTTAAAAACAATTTCAGATCGACGTAAAAATAAACAATGTGTATAATTCTGTATAATTCACGTAACGCGCCGCTTTGTGATTTATACCCTCATAATTTTTTGATTGATTAAGAACAAGTTCAAGCTGAGACGTGTAAAAGACGCTGTAAGAAGATAAAAGAATGCTTAATTCCCGCCGGCAAGCTGTCCGTATAAGAACGTCTTATTCCCCTCTTCTTAACCATTATACGATGGTCGTTTATCCAAGTAAGATAATTGCACCACTTCCGATCAAATTTAATTTTCCCGTCAGTCATTTTCACCCGTAATTCTGTGTTTAACGACAAAACACATTTTTCCTTTAATTCTTCCCTTATTACGATAATTGTTTCTTAATGAGCATATTTAAATACATTCACATTTAGAAAGCAGTTGGAAAGATCATTTTCGATCGTGAAATATTAATAAAGGAATAGATATATTCGAATTAAATTACAGCAAGGTGTAACGCGTATAAATACGCTTTGCCCTCGAGATACGATGGAATTAATCTGTTATGGTGGATTTATAAGGCGGGCACCCCTTTCTGCGGAGTAATTCGTTCTCCTAAATCACCGACAAAAAGTCTTATTCGCTCGACCGTTCTTCAAATTGTATCCTAATTAATTAAACCCTTAATTCAACGGAGTAATTCGTTAAAGAAGAAGCTACATCTTGAAAAAAAAAAGAAAAGAAACTACGTCTTACATTAAACAAACGGAAATGCTGATTGTACGAATATACGAAACTTCAAAAAATAAAACTTTTACTTATTATAATTATTCCATCATCATGAGAGAATTTTGAACTTAAAAAGTATCACATTACTTAAATACACATTTGAAATTTGTATTTAATATTTACTATGAATTTCCTTAACTATTCCTTAGAATAGATTGTTACTTAACTTGATGTTAACTTAGTGTTAATTTAGAATTACCGTCTGTGGACGTTTAAATAAACCAGTTAGAGAGATGAAACATTTAGAAAGAAAATCGTTGGGAAAGGTTCTCCGAGCAAGTGTAATCAGCAATAGCTACGGCAGAGAATGGAATATCAGAAAATATGGCGGCGATACGAAACAAACGTGCGGGGTGAAAGAATGAGCCCAAGACTTAATAGAAATACAATAGAGCCCATTCAGAGGGTGGCTACCCTCCCCAGGCGGCAGTTTGCCACGGAAAATAAATCAAACTCCAATACGCTAAGTGGTTACGGATGACGTAAACCAGACTTCTGCCGAGACTAGGATACAGCTACGTCCTGAGATTAAATTCTATTTAATTTCGAGCTCCATGAAATTCGCTCGAGGACGTGCTAGCGTAAGTACTTCTCTTTTATAGGAAATCGGATTAAACACCGGTTTGACTGTAGTTCACAAAAGTTACTATTATACCCAGCGACACTATCATTATGCTATTTCACTTAGACACACTTCTCACACTCGAAAGCTATGTTATAAAATTATTCATCATGTGTTTTAACCCTGAATTGCTAGTTTTACACTAAAGTGTATTTTTAATTAAATACACTTATATACATTTGCATAATTGTCTGATATATCGTGACATCCTTGACTTACTTTCGTGGACATATGTATATTAGCATAATAAACTAATTATAAAACTATCACGGACTTACTAGAGTTACTGAAAATAATAATCGACACAAAAAATAATTTAAAAAATTTAAATAGAAATAAAAGAAATATTTTGGACTGGATCGAAGGAATACCATCAAAATTTGTCAGTTAAACTATTCCCTGAATTAATTAACATAATTCTTGCTGTGCAAATGGTAAACAATCTTTTGTTAAATAGGAGAAAGCTAATGATACCGTAAAGTTTACAGTAAATTTATAGAAAAGGAGGTTTCATAAATGTATCATTAACAAATTGTTGAATAAATAAGAGTATTATAAATATATTTATAACGTTAAATTTTAATCTTTTGAAAATTCTATTTACCGATGATCACATTAAAATGACTCGTTTTAAATGGATATTCATATCGAATACTTTTAGTTTATTCATAATTCCTATGAGCCACCATTATTGGCCACATGAATAATTTGTAGATAGCTTTTCTCCGCGCGAGGTGACCGCGAAATTTCTTTCGGAAATAAATTCTTTTATCGAAGCCATTTCTCTTGCTTCCGCTAGCGCACAGATTGAAAAATAAAATTACTGCCTTCTTATTTCGATCCACACTCGTGGGACAGCGATCGTCCAGGGATTCGCGACTAAGGAAGGGACGAACGCTTTTTAGTGGACGTAAAAATGGCTACAGTCGATTAAATAATCGATGAACAGAAGTGTAGCGAAGTGATTTCGTCTTTAAAAAATCGCCTTCTTTATTGTTAGGGACGGAAACGATATATTTTTAACGTCTGTTACGTCTAAAAATCTTTTAAGTTCTAGCATTCTGTATTCACTGCTGAATACTGAATAACTACAGTGACTCTCATTAATATTCGAACACTCTTTAAAACAGAATAACTTTTTTAAAAGTGAACCAAACAAATGGAATCCTCGCGAGAAGTTCGTAAATTAGTTTACTAAATGACGTGTAAAAAACATTTTTGAAAAAATTCCAATTAGTCGGAATTACGAAGAAAATAGTAACGAACGCTTTTTGCAACTGTTTCATCTGAGCTCTGTAATGAAAATTTAAGAAATACATTTTGTAGATTTATAGGAATTATATATATGTTGAAAATTTCATAGAAATCAGTTAATGTTGCTAGGAGCTATACAAACTGTTAAAAATGTTATAAATCAAAGTTTTCCAGGACTTTCGACCTACGTCTTCCAATGCCTGTCGCTTGTTCCTGCATTAACCGATTTTGATGAAATTTTCACCATGTATATAACTAACATAAATCTACAATATGTATTTTTTTCAATTCTCATTACTAACTCAGGTAAAAAAGTTGTAAAACATGACCTTCAGTACAATTCTGATCAATTGCAATTTTTTGTTCATATAATCTAGTAAACTAAACCTTTTAACTCAAAAAAAAAACTCACGCCATTTGATTTAATTGAAAAAAATCTATACTGTTTCGAAGAATGTCATTGTATTGATAAGTTTACTCTTCGATTCTACTTTGTTAAAAAAATCGATATATTAAAGTACCATATATAAGTACAGTATTCTATATATAAGTACATTATCTTATTTTAATTTACATTATTATAGTTCAATCGAAGTCATTCAACCGATCGTGAAATTTACTCCCTTTCAAACAGTATTTTATGAGTGTTTCACTCGACCTCTCTTCAAAGCAGTGCCATCGGGGATTTCCAGGTGGCGGCCATGTTTTCATTATACCGCACAATGTCCGGTACTCGATCACACTGCCTTCCGTTTCTCTCTCTCTATTCGTTTCGTCCTCCCTACCCCCATGCCACCTTCTCTGAACGGCCGAGTAGTTGTTCCACCTTTTGCAAAAGCAGTGATATTTCAACGGGTATGTGCTCTACGTTCAACCTCGCCCCAGTCAGCGAGAACTCTAATTTCATTATTGCGGGTCTCTCGGGTCAGGGACAGTGCCGTAGCATTATGGTATACGGACAATAACAAAGGCGACGCTCACTTTCTGTGATCGCCCATGATAATTTTTGTCTTCCTCGTCATCGTAATCTTTGATATATCAAGAGATGTTAAAGTATGATACTTATATAGCAAGTTATAAACACAAGTAGCATTTCCTGTATCACATAACTTGTGTAAACGGTTGATGTTACTTTAGATAATGATCGAAATACTTTTTTTTTAATGTATACTAATATTATTGGTTGTAAATTATTGCCAACGTTTCACTGAGCTTTTCTCTTAAATAAATCACTTTTTAAAGAAGAAACTGCATTCTAATGAAATGCAACAGATTTTCGGAAACAATCTTTTACGTGGAATTTGTTAATAGTAGAACGATAAATTTAACTTAAAATATAATTTAACATAATTTTAACATGTTTATTGGAATTTTACTTATAAGTAATACATAAACTTTGCAATTGATTATCTTTGTTTTATTATAATTGTTTTAAGTGTTACGAAATTCTGTGTACGATAGATATGATAATGCATTTTTTACGACTAACTATGGCTATTTATCTGTTAGGAAAGAAATGAGTTTCAATACTTCGTGTAAACGGTGTAGTACGATTATTTACTTTAAGAAAATATAAAAGGAGAAGCATGGGTTCATAGTTCATACTGAAATACACGTGTCAATCTTGATCTATACTTGATCGCTTATCTATATGACTGACGCACGTGTTCGTAGCATTTCCGCCGTCGGCATCGAGAAGCCTTTACCGAACACCGAAACTGTCAATTGTTTCGAGAGATATTGGAATTTCTTACTGAATTTCGACGTCATCTTTTCCCTTCATTCTTTTCTTCATATTCCAATCTGTGAGATATTTCTCCAACCGATCAAATGCACTCTTTCTCATCATTTTATTCTACTTTGATCTCTTATTCGATTTGATAAATTCATTGTTTTCAATATACGAATGATTCGGATTATTCTAAACAACTTAATTTTCTCAAAATATTCAACTAATAGAAATGTTCTATATTTATTATATGTCAAATAAACATAGAATTAATGAAAGTAAACCGTTTAAAAAGGAATCAGTTCCTTTTCTCCATACTTTGAATATTTTCTAGAATAATAAAATACATTCTAAGCTTCGTCTTATACAAAATTTAATACTGAACGGAAAATAAACTGAACAACTTTTTGCAGCCTAAAGAAAAGAAATAAACGCATCCAGTATTAAAACTAGAGGCTTTCAAACGCATTATGACAAACTTTGCCAAATCTGATATGCAGTTCTGTAAATAATTGCAATTTGAAGCATTTCTATTCCCGAGAAATGGAGTCCTCGTGTATAAACAATGTCGGTTTATTGGCAATGAATCGATTAACATCTCAGAACAACCGGGATTACGATTCTCCAGTTAGTTGTCCCCGCCATCGTCGAATCGTGTGACATCGACTTCATCGGTTCTAAAACGCCCACCTTGGATCCTCTCCGCCGATGCAGACAGAGCACCCGGCACGCATGATCGTAACACATCCACCAGTCCGAGAATTCTTATTGGGCAGTAAAACTGCCAATTGTCTCAAAAGCTTGAACCCAGTCCCGATAATGAGGGATTAAATATTAAGATGCGTATTCTGACCGCACACCACGCTCAATGTTCCTTTGTTTTACGGTGATACGTGACCAGAAAGCAAGATGGCGAACCGAACATCTAACGCGATTAGGTTCCCCCCGCTCAGCCTTTCTTTTCTTCGACGGGGCAAGCTTTAGGATGGTTACGATCCTCCAAGATTGGATACGATACCATCGGGGATGAAGATGTTTTCAGAAGATTTCGCGCTGGAGGAAATCAGCGTTGGACCACGCATTTCCTTGATTTGTTCAAGTAGTTCTAACGCAGTTCTAATTGTTACTTTAATTTTGAATAATCGAAGTTTTATAACGATAATATTAACGCGTTGAATGCCACGCTAATTTTACATGGCTTGCGCCAACATAAACGTACAACACATCGCAATATACACGCATGATATTTAAGTATATATGTTACATACAGTAACTGGCATTAATATTCGGACACCTTTTAAAACAGTATATATTTTTTTTAAACCGAACCAAAGGGCGTGAGTTCTTTTCTTTTTTTTTAGGAGTTGAAAGGTTTCGTTTACTAGATAATATGAACCAAAAATGTGGAAAAAATTGCAATTGACCGAAATTACGAAGAAAATAGTGAAGATCACTTTTCACAATTTTTTTACTCAAGTTTGTAATAAAAATTTAAAAGATACGCGTTATAGATTTATGTTAGTTATATAACATGATGAAAATTTCATCGAAATCGGTTGATGCAGGAACAAGTGACAGGCATTGGAAGATGTAAGTCGAAAATCGTGAAAAACTTCAATTTACACCATTTTTAGCAACGTTAATTGATTTCTATAAAATTTTCAACGTGTATATAATTCATATAAATCTACAAAATGTATTTCTTAAATTTTCACTACTGCGCTCAGATGAAACAATTACAAAAAGCGTTCGTTACTATTTTGTTCGTAATTCCGAGCAATTGGAATTTTTGCAAAAATGTTTTTACATATCCTTTAGTAAACTAATCCTTCTAACTTCTCGTGAGAATTCCATTTCGTTTAGTTCACTTTTAACAATGTTACTCAGTTTTAAATGATGTCTGAATATTAACTCTTTCGCTACGGCAGATATCAAGCCGCAAAATTTGTCAAATTGGTGTTGAAAGTTTAAAAATCAATAATTTTCAAATTCGTAAGAATGTAATTTGTTTCGTAAAATTAAGATGGAAGCACAGAAAAAATAAAATTTTAGTGAAAAGACAATAACGGGAGAGTACGAGCCAAATTTCAAAAACGCCTGTAGGCGCCAACAGTAATCAAAAGGTAAATGGGAGTCATTCTATATACATAAAACTATTTTTATATGTTCTACGTTACATTCATTTCTTTACACCACTGTAGTAACGAAGATGATATTGATAAATTTAAAAATATTGAAATTTACTCGAATTATGTGTTTCTAGTAATCTTACAATTAGTTTCGTTGACCTCCATGGCATTCAACGAGTTAAACTATTCCTTTCCTTATACAAAATGTTTCTCATTTGTTTATCAAAGAACTTATATATGTCTGTAATGTCCAAATCTCTCAGTTACAATTAGTTTAGTCGAACTAGAAAAACTCTTATAATAGATTGAAGAAGATTTACAAAGTAGGATGACTCTTGACATAGAGAATCCAAAAATAAAATCAATAAATCAACATCGACGTCGTGAAAATGAAAGGAAAGTGTATCAATATCGAATGTAAGAGAACACCGAATGCAATCGTTTCCGATACATGAAACACATGAAGGTATAAGTTAAATATATCGTATCAAATCGTCTCGATCGGGAAGCAGATGCTTTTACACGATCGACCTGAATCGTTTACACTGCAAGAACAAATTTTCACGAAGAAAAACGTGGCCACGTCTTAAGCGATTTCCAAACAAACAACAAAATCATTTTTCCATTAGCGCGAGATCTCGCCGCAAGAAAGATCGACGAACGTTCGTCTCGTTTACTCGACGGCCGCAAAAGCCACGGCATGGCTACCGGCGCGAACTCGAAGAGGAACGAAGAAGGGAGGGAAATAAGACGTCAGTAAAGAAACAACAAAGAAAAGAAGAAGAAGGAAAAGAAAACGTCGAGTGTTTCTCACGTCCGTTTTAGGCGGAGCGCACACAATGCGATTCTCATGAAGAATGCAGAGTCGACAAGGATACCGGCTCATTCGTATTAGGCCAACAACGGGGCCGCGTGGCAACGAGCATTCTTAAATAATTCACGGATTCCTCGTGTCGACATCGATTTTCAGAAGTCGTAAAAGAGAGCAACGAGCATGAAACGCGAGAACGCGTGTAAAACACACCGTGGACGGAAATTAAGAAAGAAGGAAGTGCGTACGAATGAGAGCATAACTACCAACAAAGGATAGAGAACATGTTAATTCGTGTTTCAAGTGAACAATCCCTCCGACAAATAGTGGTCCTTATCTGCCTCTCTTTTCCCTCTGTTTCTTTCCTTTCATTTCTTTCCTCCTTCGTTCGTTCAATTTCCTCTTGATGCCGTCTTGATGCAGGCACGCCTCCTTATATACCTACCACAGGGCTCTACATATCTTTCGAAGTGAAGCTGAAATAACCGATCGAATGTAAAAGCAACGAAACGCGGACGGGTTTAATAACAACGAACGGCTAAACTTCTATCCGATTATACACTTGGCTATGTATCAAGCAACTTTAATGCCAGGTAGAATCTAAAGGCTCGTGTCGATTTACAAATTGCAGGTGAACACGGTAAGGATAAAACAGTTCCCCTTCGATTCGAAGCGCTGGCCACTGTGTGTACCCGAAGTGATTTCGTCTGATCATAAGTTGGAATAATTAACCTCATGTTACCGGGGAATAATACGCGAGGGCGCCCGAAGATCTGTACGAAAGCAATGAGAAACGGTAATCGTAAAAGGTAGGATCGGTTAAAATATTCAACCTTTGCAATAAGCGGCGCTGACATAAAGTTCTGACAAAATGAAATTTAGCCGAAAAACCGATTGCCTCCGGTGGATTGCTTTTCGCTCGTTTTCCCCGTGTTGTATTATTCAGCATCGATTTTAAATCAACGATATATAGCCAGCTACATATGTACATATATTCGAGATGAGGCGGCGGTATGCGCGGGGAAATAGAACGTTACCGTGTTCGATAGAGTAACTAGATTTTTTTCTGTTTTTTTTTTCTTATTCATCGATTCAATGGTTAATAGCTAGTAATTCTTGTGAGAAAAATTGATCGAACTTTTAGAAGTAATGTATCGGTGTTTTGTATTATACGTTACTTTTTAATCGTTATTGGAATATGTTTTAAGTGTTTTGAATTATTTGTTCTAGTGTGAAAAGAAAAAAATATAGTGAATAAATTTGATTATGTTACGTTGTTATGAAATGAATATTTAAGCGATCTGTACATGTCACTTATATTCGTATTGTTTTAAATCTATTAAAATTCATATTGCACCTTTTAACAATTTCTTATCAGCGTGATTAACAACAGCTAACATATTTTACTGTCCTTTGAACAGTGGTTAAGAAATGATTACGTATTCATAGTCAAATGGAGACATTATGCAGAATAATTGCTGTCGTAGCACTGAATATCCCATAAAAATTTTTCTCACAATTACCAATCCATTGTACAATTCACGACCATAAGGTAAGCACTTACTTGACACACATATCGCAAGAATAGCCGCGGTATTTTCTACATTACAGTATTTTCTTTATTCTAGCAAATGAACGAATTTGTTTCTATATTTCCAGTGTCACCGAGATCTCTTTGAAAATTCAAATTCAAATATTTTATAAAGAATCCCTAAATTTAAATGAAAATTTTCATCTGCAACTCTAATGAAACTTTAAACCGAGATTTTATCATTCTGCTTTCGAATCAATAAGCCTTCAAATTCCCAACATATGTAGTTCAAACATGTCACTTACTCCGATTCGATATTTTTTATTTATTCATAAGCCTAACTTGCAGAACCTTCGTCAATTTGAATGTATAATTAAGTGCTCTTAAACCAATAACTGTCAATATAAATGTTATTTCTAACTCATTTAATAATCATTCTCAAATTTCATTGCAATCCAATAGATTAACCAGAAGTTCTTTAAGTTATCTCTGAAGACATTCTAGAATAACTCATTTAGGTATAATGATTCAGAAAAGAACAGTGTATGATAAAAAGTTCTATGATTTAAATTCAACAACAGCAAATCATTACGATTAATTATTTTTACATATTTAACTTGATGATTATTTAATGATTTGACGAATTTACATAAATATATAATTATATCATAATTATATATATACAACAATAATTAAATAAATATACTATGTATTATATAAATAATATATATATTAAATAAATATTCCTACATACCTAAAATAATAATTAAATTAAAAATTAAAAATTTTATCAGCAAATTTCTAAAATCATCAATCAAATAATTTTCCAGCACCTCCGAGAGAAGGAATTCCAACCAACTAGAGCTAGAATATCATATCGAGAACAAGTCACTCTAACGAAGCAAATTTATCCGACAAAGTAACCCCGCCGCTAATGAACGCTGTTCATGAACCCAGGACGAGCGATCCGCGAAACGTCGAACGCCAAAGTCTTAATTGTAATTCGAAAATTATTCGAAGGAAAGTGCATGTGCCGAGACTTTGTGAGCGCAACCACGACAAACGAGGCGCGGAGAAACGGTACGTTCGGGGGCGGGAACGGCAAAGGGGTGATGGCAAGTGGCGGTGAACGGAGAAAGACGCCGCGTAATCGTGTGCATTCACGTGTCGAAATGGTCGTTCGTGTGAGTGTATGCATGCGTGCGTACATAAGGACAACCTGGTGCGAGAGAACGAGACAAAGAGAGAGAGAGAGAGAGAGAGAGAGAGAGAGAGAGAGAGGAGGAATAAAGATGGAGAGAGGGGACGAGAGAAAGCGAGAGGGAAAAACACGAGAAACGAAGCTAGAGAGTACTAAGCTAGAAACTCATTACGGTTGCTCCGCCCATGCTGTTCGACGAACCGCCGACCAATCGGATACTGGCGTATCGTAATCGCGCCTGCACGGTTTAATCTCGGCATCGCGTCCAAGTGTACCCGTAGTCCTATTGCTACAGTCTGACGGCTGGAAGTGTTATTACTGGTTGCTTGTACGTGTGTACGTGTGCGTATAAGGTTCACCGATGTTCGAAGAGGTCCACTGTAATGCTCATTTATAGACGCCCTTTCGAATAGTTAAGATCGTTAGCATCGATGCTTTTGGTTTCAGCCTTTGTTAAACTGCATTTCAAAGATACAGCTTACAGTTAATTTTTCATTTGAAATTCTTTTTTGCTGGAGTTGAAGAGATGACGTTTTGAGAATTATAGATATTCTTCGTAAGAATAATGATAACGAATTTAAGAGAAATGCAAATTGTGTGAGAATGATTAAAAAGTCTATCTTTACGCCATTTTATTCAACGCTTATAGGCAACGCTTTTTGAAAAAGCTGTACATTAAATATAGATATAATTATTCGTTGCAAAAATTTGAACAAATTAATGATTTCTTTGAAAATATATTTGCATACAAACTAAATTAATTATTAAGAATTAATGCAGTGAATGCAATTTTACTTTTCTATTTTTTTTTGTTTTATTCGTTGATATTTTCTGCCCCGTAACGTTTACGCGCTCTTATATTTCATTAAACCCATTCGTTCGAATTGCGAAAGAGATAGAAAATGCGGATTGTTTTCCGTCGTAATGGACCGAATGATCGTATATCTCTCATGATTCAATCTGATCATGAAAAGGCTCGGAATACTGGCGGCTTAATCGGCAAATATGTTTTCGATTAGTTCCCTATGCGCCTGCAAAGACCCCCAAACACCGTGCAATTTCGGAGGGTTCTCCGCTGTATTCTGCGCAACGGGATTACACGTCGATTGAACCTAATGACCTGTTGCGGCTTTATTGTATCATTGGTATCGTTCTATCTGTATTGCAGTTTGAGACTCATAATTTCGAATTATCTCGTAGCATTGCTTTATGGAAAGTGAACCAAATACAAATGGAAGGACACGCCATACAAAATGCATTCATATTTATTTGTATTGTTCCGAATAATTGTTGGAATATTTGAAGTAAGATAACTGAAATTCTTCAATTTCGTTATCGAACGGTGTAAATTTTGTTATTGCTAATTAAAATTTCATATTTTTGTCAGTAAATAAAAGGTAATTTTACGTTGGATTTATAATACATATTACATACTAAAACATCAAACTTGATATAAATACTATAAAGTTATAATCTATTTACAATGTCATGTGACGAATAGTGAAGTGAAGAAATAACTTGTACATTCAAATCTTTAATGCATAGAACAAGATGTACGTAACTTGTTAATGCAATTACAAATCTACTTTCAAGTTGTCCAAGTTTGACAACCATGACACATCTTTCGATACATGAATATTTAATAAAATCTTTCATAATGTGCTACTGTACAAGCACAAGAATTAAAACAGCTTTATAAACATAACTAAGATAATGAATGAATTACCGATTAAAACTTGGATCAGATGATAACACATACAAAAACTTGCACCTCTTATAGTGAACGATAAGAAAGTTTTTCCTTTTTTTAAATTCGTACAACTTTCCCCATTTGCGCAACGATAAAGCACCTTATAAAAGTTTTCGAGAGGCGCTTGACTTCCGGAAGAAAAAACTTCCAGGACGTTTAAGCGGTAGTTAATAATGCACTTAAATATTCCATCGTAAAGCATAAAAGAAATTGGGTTTTTTCAAGTTTTTTACCGTTCCTGGCGAGTTCCACGTTTCCATGCTACGCAATAACCCTGTAATAAAGGAGATAACTTCGCACCGAATCGAATTAGTTATAAAAATTGTTCAAAGTTCGCGAACATTCGTAACATTGATCAATATTGATTATCTTTAAATAAATTATGTCACACCTCTTACATTACTCTTAAACATTACACGCAGTCAAGAATCTTACGAAAATGAAATTAAAATAAAAACTCCTTTCTAATCGTATTTAAACAATTTTATTCATTTTATAATAACAATGCGACAATTTTAAAAAATGGCTTACCACAGGAAAAGCAGATAATTATTCTGAAATTCGTTTTTGTATTATTCAAAAATATTACAGAAAAAAAAACACAAAGAGGCGTGTAAAGAAGAAATTGAATAATAATAGAAGTCCGATGAAACATCAAGTACTTAAATAAGTAATACGTCATTGTTTTCGCGTAAACCATTTTTATTCGTGTCGTTCATCAACTCACGCTCGCTATAACGCTGTCGAGAACGAAACGAAACGAAAAAAAAAATCGGGAAACATGTCCTCGCGGGAAAAAAAAATAAAAAACGAGAAAAAAAGCACAGAAACGTTTCTCCTGAAAAACGAGGCGCTAATTGCATTTAAAGCTTTCACGTGTAAAATATTCGTCAGACCGAAAACGTACGTCTGTCTCGTACAATTTGAGTGCCATTCCTCGTTTTTCGAAAGTCACCAAATGCAACAAACGAACTGACAAGGAGAAAAATTTGACCATTACTCACCGGCTGATATTGAGCGAGTTACTTGAATAATTAACGACAATCAATGGTTTTAAATTTTGAGAGAGGAGATAACATTCACGTCGGAAACGTGTTTTCCTGAGAAATGTCGATAAAAATATTGGACCTTGTTACGCGATTCACGCGATTGAAGAAAAATTAAAATCTATTATCATCGGCGAGTGTTTTAATATTTATTTAACCGAAAGCACTCTTGATAATTGTCTGATTACACGGAAATTTATCTTCTAATCTGTCTTATTAGTAATAAAAATAGCCTTTTAATTTTACATCCTTGTCAACCGTTTAATATTTTGATTTTTAATTTCTATTTAATGTCATTAATGAAAAAAAAGAAAACGTCAAGATTTAATTGTGCTATTCAAGCAATACAACAAATTTTACCAGGATAAAATAATAGCAGCGTTAGAAATATGTTCACGTGTTCGTTAATATTTTTTTTATTTTTTTTATTTTTTATTTTTTTTTTACGGATGAGAAATTGAAATGACTGGTACTTAAGACTGTGAAGGTGCCACTATCGAGAAAGGAATAAAAAAATAATCACGGGAATCTCATTCTATTATAATTACGAGAATATTACCTGAATGACCTTCACAGCAAATGAATCATGCATTGCGGAACTATAGCGATAACATTACTAATTATTGAAGCAATTAATCGTCCAGATTCATCATTAACAAAATATTCCATCTAGAAAATAATTACATCTCTTGGATATAATAAGCTAATCAAAGCGATATACGGTAAATTATCAATATGTATAAGTAAATGTTCATAACTTGAAAATAAACCTTACAAAAGTCGAGCTGAAAATTTAAAATTAGTACTGTAGTTTCAACTCCGAACTAAAGGAATCTAAATTCGCAAATATTTAAACCATCTTTTCCTACCAAAAATCAAAAATCATTGCGTTTGTTCCAACTCTCAATAAATCTTTTTTGTGACACATTTCCTTACTAAACGGGAACAATATCAAGCCGTAATGGGTACGAACGAAAGTAACAAAAGTGGCAACAGGTCCTTGCAAAAAGAGGTGGCTTAATAAAATGAGAAACAAACCGAAGAAAAGGTCGGTCAGTCTGCTAAGGGCGAGTTGAACAGTTCAGCTCTCGGAACCGGTGTCCGTTCGACGCCGTTTTTGGCGATCGCCACGTTTTCACGGCAGTACGTTCGCCGTGGAATAAAAGTAGGGGTATAGGGGTGTGCGTGGAAGTGGTTGCCGCGCCTTTGGAGAGGGCAGAAACAGTGGAAAGAAAGAGAAAAGGAAAAAAGAAAAAGAAAAAAGAACCGAGGCAGAAAGAACGAAACGCTACGGCGGCGAGGAAAGAACGAGAAAGGAAAAGAGAGGGCACACTCGTACACGTTGAAATTGCCCAGCCATTAACGATACTACGTTATTACGCTCGTCCTTTTTTGCACCGCAGCCTCCACTCGTTCGCGCGCGCACACAAGCCGCCGGCCATCTTGGAATATAGGATTGAGGAGAGAACGAACACAGGACGACAAGAACGACGCTTTCGCGCTGTCGCCGTCCCGTTTCAGACTAGACGATGAATCAATTCGATGAACGCGGACCAATCGTCCAATCGAGAAAAAGACTTCATTTTTCTTCCTGTTATTTTTTTTTTAACCCTCTTTCGCTTGATCTTGTGCCAACTCATCCGATCTAAAGGATCGGCAACTTCACGATTCTCATGTAAACGATGTTGAGAAAGAATCTCATCTGTTAATATTTATTTGTAAGTATTTAATTGTGAAATGCGCTTTTCTTTATCGTGTTTTTTACTGTAACTTGCGGTTGTAATTTTTATTTGAAATTGTAACTATCACGCGGAACACAATTATTATAATTTGTTACACTAGTGCATTTCCTATTTGTAATTCTGTTTCAAGGTATTCACTCTTTTCTTCCTTCTCTATGAATTTCCGCTCACACAATATCTCGTCTCTTTTATATTTACAATTTGTAACGCATAAATTGTAAAAACTGCATGCTTGAAAATTCAAATAAATTGCAAGATAGAAAAGAGATATAGTTTTTTTTTTCGAATTCTTTTTTTTATATCTTTTGTAGCTTTGTTGCACTATAGAAGAGTTAAATTCATGAATGAAACAGGATATTTTAGAAAACTGAATTTGTGCAGGATAGTCAATTTGCAAAAGAATTTACATAGGGAAAGTCTCAATTAGTATTAGTTGTAAGAACCTAGACCGTAAAAGCTTTGAAACAAGGCGTTGATACTGCGGTATCTGTATTAGTGCACTTTCTGAACCGTAATAAAGGTACTAACTACAGTGCTGACAAGAACACTGGAAACCTTTTTCAAAAGGACACGATTTAACGCCCAAAAATCTTAACAGCTGGAACCTGACTAGTGACAGTTTCAGAGATAAGCAGTAGCGTCAATTTTACAGATGCAGCTAAAAAGAAAATAAAATAAAATACAACTACTTTTTTCTTCAATAAAATTTTGCTGAGATTCCAGAAAATTCTGCTTGTTAAACGAGAATGAAGTTGATAAAATCACATCCTCGCTGAATATCTTGTTAATGAATTCCTTTCCTCGTTTGGGCCTACGCAAATGGTACATCTACCACTATGTAGTCGCATAAAACTAATGGAAACTTTGGGCATTTTTGCACCGTATACAAGCGATGGGAAGAAAAATAAAAAGAATAATGAAAATCACAGACATCGATTACTTAGTCCCAATCGGTTCGGTTCGATTAGTGCGTAACGAATTGAATACAAATCGGTATTTTATGCAGAGGCGAATGAAAGCGATATCGATGGTAATACACAGGCGACGATTGAACTAGCGTAACCTGTATCGATTCTTTATTCTATACTTTCGAATTCTATACCCTTAAAAAGTTGAACACGTATTTACTCAAATTCACACTAAATAGTCAAGTATGAAAATGAAAGATACACTGTTGTAACAGTGTACAACTGTTCCATTTAAAACTACTTTGCTTATAAAATTTACAAAAACGGTAAAACAGCTGAATTCTTTCATTATTTAAATTGTCAAATATGAGCTTGCTAGTTCACCATTCATTGTCACATTTCAAATACGCTAACTTTCTAAGATATTTGAAAATAGAAAATGAGTGATCGAAAATAGCTCCATTTTGAAAGATATAAACTTCTCTTTAATTCTAAAAATAAATAATTGCAATTATTAAGCAAGAATTTTCAATTAAACTAATACCTCGACTCGTATGAAAGATAAATCGTGAGAAATACTAAACAGTAAATTATTAATTAAATTAAATTTTACATATCAATCAGAAGGAAACGTTATCGAGTATTTCAGCGCCCTTTTTAAGGAGAACAGTCGATTCCTTCAGAGATTGGAGGTATATCATTAGTCATTACCTATAATCTCCAGTTGGTCGCTCCCATCCCGTATCGATAGTCATTTCGTACCGACTTTTCGAAGCATCGAGGCTATAATCAAACGTAAATCGTGTCCAGCTCTTTTTATGGAACGTTTAAAGACCAAATGGGACCGCACCGATTGCCGATATTTCTCGGCATTGTATTTGTCTCTCCACGTCGTTTCACCGTCCACGTTGCAGTGCCAATTTTCCCAAGACTGCCATTTGCAGCCATTAAATTGTTCTCGACCCCCATCTCGCTTCATGTCTTGACTTCTGACCTCCCCCGTGATCATACGTATAATCGTGTAACCTGCGTTTTGTGTTTCTAAACGCGTATAGGTCGTTCCATTGGATTCATCCGGGAAATCGAAGATTTCTTAATGAGAAATTTTTATCACGAAGAAAACGGTCGAAGGGATGGGTGCGAATGGTTTAACCTATTGCGTGTATCATATCGTAGGTATGCACTTTGTTTTAAGAACTTTACCGGAGATAAGAGACAAATATTATATTTGAAGCTCTGTTAAAACAAATCTGAAAAAATTAACTTTTCTGTTAGTTATGATATCTCGCGAAAATTTTCTGTACCGTATCGCTTAAAAGAAACTTGAAAGAACTTATCGACGAATAACGGTATCCTTGAAAATTAATAGTTTCAGAAGCATTTAATTCTGTAGCTTGTATGCTAATAATCTTCTGTGAACTTACACATTCTGTAGATTAGATAACATAATTTTTCATGTATCAGAAATATTTGAAATTACGATGATGCTTTAACGCGCAGGCGAATGTATTATAATTTACAACGAGGCGTGTATATTCAAAAATTATGTACGCTTATTTATTGAAAGGCTGGTATTTCAGATAGCAATGAAAAAAATATAGCTAAAAATGTAGCTAACTCTAAAACTATTAATTTCCGAACGTTTAAAAGTAATTGCAACATTTACGCATATATGAATATCATTAACATTTAAAATATCTATAATTATTTAAAAAGCTAGATATAAATCTGTCCCTCAAAAAAAATGTATAAGATAAAAATTCACATTAATTAAAGTTATTCAATTCAAATCTTAAAAATTACTGATGTTAAATGATTAGTTATCGATTCATTGAATTACAAGCTATATGCAAAACGAAAATCTAAATGGTATTGGTATGTACAAGTACGTTTATCTTTAATCACGAGTAATGTAACATGATCAGCAGTCACAGGTATATATGTACATATTACGAAATATCTTGTCAGTAGATTAGAAACCTTTAATTTATCGAATCTTATTCAACAGACACGTGCCTTTATTATCTCCAAGGATAAAGTAATCGATAAACTGCATCGTAATACTCGGAAATATCACAAGTGAACGTACCATAATTTACCAAAGAAGCGTAAATTCCACCATCAAGTACCAGTGATTGATAAACTTTCTGAATCGACTGCAAAATGCTGACTGTATCAAAATTCTAATCATTCATAGAGAACAATAAAGTAAAAATAATAAAAATCATATCGTGAATTATACAGATATATAATATAACTTTCCGAATTTTCCAATCGCTTTTATATCTGTTACATTAATGAATTACAAACGATTCTCAAACCAATGTTTTCTTTCTTTGCGTAACGACTGTACGTCATTTTGATTAAATCTAAAAGTACTGATAAAATATTTGTTTAACAATCTGCTACCGAATAACAACGAGTCTTATCATGTAATTCATCGCTAACAAGATTTGAAGAGGTTTCTTTTTCTCGTATCTGAGTATATTTCTCAACATCTCTTAACAAGCTGTTTGCGAATAGTATCTATTATGTTCGGAGGAATGTACGGTTTTTATCGTTCTTACTTACACTCTTAACACTAGATTTACAGGCTTTTCTTGAGTAAACGAGAAACCGAATTTTTGCTTCAAGAAATCGATTAATTAGAGACAACTTAATTGTATGTTGTTCACTTACTTACAAATTTTAGTATATTTTTGCATCATTCCATTAATAGAGGTAAGGAAAATAATAGCAATGGTTTCTGTAATTTCACTTGTGAAATCCCAAGTGCGTCAAATTGACGTGTTCCATAAATCTAACTTTAATATTTATATTTTTATCAGTACTTATATACATGTGATACGTATTAAGTACACAAACTGTGCATTTTGTATAATATTTTGTATCATAAGAATTAATTACACATATACATTAACCGGTCAAAAGTTTCAAACAATCTACCAATTTACACTAATACTGAATCTGCTATTAATTTAGTCACAGATTTCCATAACAATTCACCTAATCTCGAAGAAGTGTTTGTTTTAAAATTGTTAAAGTTGGGTAAGATTTTTTTAGAAATTTTTATGTAACTTGTAATGGACAGTGATCCTAAACATTTAGCCACCTAGTTAGCGGAAGAAAAGTGCTCGAGTAAACGCGAAGTGTTTAAACTTTCATATCGGTCAATATCGATCAACGTTCATTTGAAATTTCCGATCAGCCGATGAACATTCCTTGTATACACAAGGAGGAGGAATCTCCTGTGAGTCAACAGGCCATGAGGTCGATAAGATTCATGCATAAAAACGGATCTGGTTTACGAGAATGCTCGTCGTCTAGAACACGATTATTAAAACGTGCCGCCAGCTCGTAGACCCCAGCGAAGGAAACGCAGTTCCTGGCCTTCTTGGAACCTTAAATTAAAACCGCTCTCGTTGTTTTGCGATCGGAAAAGGATCCCGATCGGTGCCGAGAACTTGAGAGCGTTCCGGTGTCGTTCGCAATCGGGGGCATAAAGTGTCCGCATAAAGCAAAGTCCGGCGTAGACGCCGAACGACCAGGTAAGGACACACTCGAAACGGTGCCCTACGTTCTCTAATCATCCATGGAAAAAATTCAACGAGTTCGAGAAAAATTGAGAAAGTATTCTTTTGGATTTCGATTGTCTACACTGATAACTTGGAGCAAGGGATTAAAATAAATCTGTTCAAGGAAAAGCTCTGACTAAAGGAACTGTAGATTCCTTCGAGTTCTTTTCCATTTTTTTCTGTTTTCCTTTTCTTTTTGGAAATGCAGATTTCTCGCTCGAGTAAAACAAAAGAAATTAGGAAAGTTTTATTAATTCTGTAGAATGTGTATTTCTGAGAAGGAATTGAAATGAATCTACTATAAAGAGAAATTTGAAATGAAAGGAACTATAGATTTCCTCGAATTCATTTTTCTTTTTTTTGTTTTTTGGAAACGTAGATTCCTTTTTTCCTTAAAACCAGAATAGGGAAATTTTGATAATCCCATTTCCAATTCTTCAGCTTTGTTCTGTGCCTCTTGGATTTTTATTACGTTAAGATTATTCTAATTATTCCAATTTAGTTTGTATAAAATTGTAATGTACAAAGTGCATGAAAAATATGAAGAATTCATACGCAATTTTAAGAATCTGTATAGGAGTCATACAAATTCAAAATGTTGCAAACACGGTACTATTAGCCTACACAAATCGATAAAACTAATGCAAACTTCAAACTGTTCCCAAGGGTTATAATTATACATAAAATTAGTTAATTAATTACAGTTAAATAACTATAGTTAAAACTAAGAAATTGCTGAAACTGTAATAGAAACTGTATAAAACTGCAACGTTTAGTAATGCTTCTAAAACTGTTAAAAGGTATATAATTTTTATTTAAAAATATCCTCTCCTCGACATTTTAATTTCTTAAAGATCCTATAAATTCACCGTTGCTATCATATTAATCCTCCTTGCACTTGAAACGCGCGTGTTCCCTTTCTTCCACCTGGACGCGTATTCGCGTTTAAAATCAATCGTCAGCCGAAGTTGCTACGGGTTTGTTCGACTTTGAATCGAACCCGATCGAGCTTCTATAATGCAATTTCAATGTCGGTAGACAACTATGGTACTCTATAAACGCGTATCTCTGAGAAATCCGCTAACTGATAACATATCTAACGTTTTACAATCGCACTACTTGGATATTTTTCACTGGGAAAGATGAAAATGCAAAAACAATTCCTCGTTTCGATTCCATTTGAAACATAAAAAAGAAAAGTGGACGAGTAAACCAAAATTGCTATAAAAATGAACATTCGATATAATCCATGATAGAAATGAATTTGGATAATATTAAATATAAAATGATTTTCTTTTCAACTGAATGAATTTATGTTAGAATTGCGTTTGAAATTTCATTTCAAAAGAAATAGAGTGGAAAGTATAGTGGCCGTTCCTGTTCACAAGGAAGAATCTTATCAGGCAGACAGACGGCGTGCGGCCCTGTAGGGTTTTAATTCGAATAAATCCAAGTTGACGAGGAGGCGGCCTTTTAAAATTCCAGTGATAACAGACCGGATCTACGGGGCTCGTCAACGACGTAACGTCTACCGTACTTTCTTTCTGCATCCTCTATTTACTAGCCTGCTTCTCTGCCTAACACACCGATTTCGTAAGCTTCGATACGAAACGATTCTCAGATTTTCGAAGTGATTGAAAAATAATCTATTTCCTAGATCATCATAATTATTTCGTTTCACAATGCATAATTTCGAATAATTTCGATATATCTGTAGAATTTTGTAATATTTTTATCCATTCTTTTAGTATCAATAATTCTTTCTTTTCGCAATTTATAATATTTATATTGAATTGCGCATTTTCGAAGACTTTCGAGATTTTTAAAAGTATAGCTTCGAAGTCTTTTATTTATCTCACAGTAAAATTAGTATTCTGTTAGATCTATTCGAAAACAGCTTCAAAGTGTTTAAGACGGTTTCAAAATAAAAAGGAACTTCTTTTTTCATTGTGTTTAAGTGAAAATTCTTATCGGGTTTGTTTTTTCAGTAATCTTTAAACGATATCGCAATTCACGTTAAAAATATTTACCTTCAAAGCAAATAATAAAACAAATCTGAAGATTTATAACGTAGATACTAAAATTTCGTGTAAGATTTGTTGTGAAGTAGCTGTATAAAAATCTATGAAAATGCCAGTTACTATGTAGAAAACAATTTTTCAATTCCCTGCTTAGATACTTTTTAACAAATTTGTAATTAATAATTGAAACATTGAAATAAATTTTAAATTAGAAAACAATATTCTCAAGATTAATGGTACATTAATGTATAAAATATTACATTAATATTAAGATATTTATGTATAGAATATTTATTATTGACAGAATTTGAAATCATATATTTAGCCATTACAGATGTATAATCACAAATTACTGATACATGATTTTAAATTAAAATATCAGATAAATTAAAAAATACAAAAATACTGATTTAAATTTCTAATTGTTTTTCAAAAGAAAATTTATTATTTAAAAGGTTAACCTTTAATAGTGAAAAACCTTATATATTAACATAAAATCTAAGTTCAAATATTAAAAGCAAATTAGTTAATGAATAAAATATATAATTAAACGAAAATATCATTATTTTCCTACATTCGGTGTCGTGTATCAGTTAATTATTGAAATTGAAGCAGAACAAATATATGTATGACAGGAAAAACACGAAGAAATAAATTTCAATCGGAAAAAAGAGTAGTAACTCACCTACTCCTGTATGTCGTTGAAACAAACGGTTGAAATTTTCCCATTGTCAGATGGCAATCACTTTTCCACAAAACTAAATAATTAAAAATATTGAGAAACTTTGCAAATGAACAATTATTCATCTTAACCGTTTAACTCCCGCTGAAACTGATACACGATATAACGCCATAACGATGACTTTTAGAACTATACATAAATGAAACTAAGATTAATATCTGCATCATATAAATACAGCACAAGTAAAAATTGCTAATTCAAATTCAAAAGAAAATGTTGCACTAGTATGAAAAATTGTATGGTTCCATTTCTTTGGATATTTACGTGTAGCTTATAATTCAAGAAAAATGTACAAGATACTATGCATATAGTTATTATATTGATCGTTTAGATTTATAAAAATACACTACTTCAATTTGCTAGCATTCAATGTACATATTTCAAGTTTCAAAACATCAATAACGTCGATAATGCAGACACGAACATGTCAGAAAAATTCTTAAGAGGTCGCTATTGAACATAAAAAGAAATATTACTTGGTAGATTTCTACCTGAGCAACGTTATTTTCGTTTCATTTCCTTGCATTCAACATTTAAAAATTTAAAGTTTATTTAAACAACTAACAATTTATAATTAACAATTTTAGACATTATATATGAATGCTAACAATATATATAAATTATTGATTAATTAATAATAATATTAATTATATACCATTTGTAAGTTTATAAATAATTGAGTGTGTGTATATATATAGTTATTTAACAAGATGTTTTTCCTTTTATC
Source organism: Anthophora plumipes (assembly GCA_951804975.1). NCBI lineage: Eukaryota > Metazoa > Arthropoda > Insecta > Hymenoptera > Apidae > Anthophora > Anthophora plumipes. The sequence goes on along the minus strand of OX638116.1, from coordinate 11,866,823 downwards.
TACTTAGTATTTCGCATGACACCACAGACGAGGTACTTCTGTAATTTTACTCTATATTGAATCGATAACGTTGAAAGTAACACAAAAGATAGTAAGAAAGTTCCAGAGCCTTTTGAATGTGGAACAAAAAACATACATTATCTAATCTACTGTTAATTTCAATTAAAAGTTCAAGTTTGAATAAGTTCGATAAAATTTTTTAAATACTTAGTTTTGTGAAAAAAAAAAGCATTTTATAGTGACAAATCACAGAGTAAAATATAAAATGCTGTTTAAAATTGTTAATTATCAATTTGTTAGTCGTTTAAATAAACGGTTAATTTTAAAATATCGAATGCAACGATGTGGAACGAAAATAATGTTGCTCAGTTAGAAATATACAGCGTGACATTTGCTTCTACGTTCATTAGCGACCTCTTAAGATTTTCTGACATGTTCGTGTCTGCATTATCGACGTTATTGATTTTTTTAAACTTGAAATATGTGCATTGAATGCTAGCAAATTGAAATAGTGTATTTCTATCAATCTAAACGATCAATATAATAACTATATGCATAGCATCTTGTACATTTTTCTTGAATTATAAGCTACACATAAATGTCCAAAGAAATGAAACCATAAAACTTTTCACATTAGCAGAATATTTTCCTTTGGATTTGAATTTGCAATTTATACTTGCGTTGTATTTATGCGACGCAGATGTTAATCGGTAAGGTTGAGAGTGACATGAAAATGATCGTGGGATTTACAAGCCTCCTTGACGTGGGACAAAAATATACATTATGCGATGAGTTCATTCTCTATTTTGAAATATAGTAAATCTATATACTCTTTTTATCTGAATTCAATTTGATATTCGTAAAAATAAAACAATCTTTTTTAATAGCAGTTCTTAAAGTGTCAGGAGCATGTTTTTAAATACGTGAACATTTTAAATGACGAAAATTCGTGTCGTCGAGTTTCTCATTGATCGGCAGTGCCACCTAGAAAAGATAACCGAATATAATCGAAGGTCGCAAGTAGAAGTGTTGTTCCCATCTGTAATTGAAGGACTCGATATGACATGAATTCGTCACGGTATGTGCATTACGTACGTATTTATATAGTAAATATGACACTGTGATGTGGCTACATTTTAGTATCAGTTGTGCATAAGAAATCATTGGTGGAAGATTCAGTGTAACGACGCATCTGATCTTTCACAATGTCTATGTGATAATATAAAGTATCTTAATCACGCGTATTAATGTATTTTCATATACACCGAGAGAAGGTACACGTATCTTTTCCTTCGTATTTTTATTTTTATTTTTTTATTTCTTAGGTATTGTTCATTTCATACTTTACACTTTTATACAAAAAACAACATAATGTCGATTATAATTGTAAATGACTTTGAATGAAATTTAAATTTATGCGAATGCAAAAAACCTAAAATAATCATCCATCACGCCCCATAAATCGTACAATCGATTGAACTCTCGACATTTGTAATAAATCTGTTTTAAATGTGCAATCTATCGTTTCAACTCATCCGCATAATATAACATATATATCATCGTGTTTTATCAAGTGCATGGAAACGTAAATTGATATACATTCTTGTATTGTGTTAATTGTCGTCAGAAAAAATATTTTTTGTCAACTGATTGTATCGATATTTAAACAGTTTACTTTTAAAAAAGCTGTAATAAAATACATTACGTAAGTCTATTATATTCTTTAATACAAGCATAAGGATTAAATTTTGTAATCAATTTATAGTTTTAAAAAGTTCAGCTAAAACAACTATCAGTACGACGATAAACGGAAATTTATTTATAAAACGTGCTATTTATACATTTGCTATCATAGGAAACGAAGACTGATCGTTCTTATTAATAAAATGCAATTGGTATTATAACGAAACTATAAAAATTGATAATAAAATTCAAACAAATAATAAAATAGAATATACGTTCTTAATTGTAAAATATACATTATACATTTGAAAGTTTACAAATTAATTAAAGTAGCAATATTTTTGTATGCTGTTACTACGTTTATACATAAATATAAATTTAAATAATACAGGAGGAAATAAAACAATTTTCTTAATGTTCATTTTGAAGGTTAAATTATAGAAATTTATATTTGCTATCATTACTATTTGTCTATCAAATTTAAATACAGTTCAATATAAGTCTGAAAATTAAAAATGTATCTTCAACTATAAAATTTTATTTTTAATTTTATCTGAGTTACTGAACTATTTGTGCATAATATAATAAAGTATGTTTCTAATCTAATTTTTACATAAATCTGACAAGATATTAGTATGCCATTAAGTATATATTTATTAAACTTGTGATGTGATTCCTAGATGCAGAAGTAACTAAATACATTTATAAAACAAATTAAATGTTAAACATTTTGTTTTGTCTTCATTTACTTCTGAGTATATTTAATTCCTAGTTTGCACTAATCTGTGTTTATATTCTACAAATATTGATTACATAAGATTCAAGAGATATCTGTGCACATAGAAAAAGAAAGATGTCTATGCAAGATTTTTTCTCATGTTTTCATACATTTAATAGAAGGAATAAATGCCAATGTATAAATAAGTATCTGGTAATAAAATAGCTAGTTAAATTATGAATCACATAGTTCATATATTGCACATTTTACTGTGAATATGTAAATACAAAATATGTAAAATGTGGTTTTAACTACTTAGTAGTAATAAGCTAATTACTTAATTATTATAATAGTTAATAATAATGTATGTCAAATAATAAAATAAATGATTATAATATACAGAGAATTAGTTAATGCGCTTAATATATACAAACAATTTATCTGAATTTATTTAGTATGTCATCTGTTTAATTTATTTCTAACCAGGTATATTTCTCATTTGAAACTTTTTTATTTTACAGAAAATTTCATAAAAGTCCAACAGTGAAACAAGTTTTAATTAAGTAAGTGAAACTATAAAGAAATGTTTTAAAGAAATTTCTTTGTTAATGATAGTCAAGTGGTTATTGAGAAAATACAAATGTCTGTATTGTCAGACTCCATAAACCAAACATCCGTGTTACAAGCTACATCACCTATTTCAATGGCAGTACAAGATGAAAATAATGTAGTAAGTATTAAATCAAATCATTGATTATTCATGCATGAACACATTTAATATAAAATATCTACTCGAACATCTATTCAACTTGTATTTCAATTATCTAAAAGTCAAACAATTCATTTAATCTTTTATGATGCATTAAAACTTTAAAAAGTTTAAAGCAAAATAAAATTAATACGTTAAATTATACTTTACAAATTTGCATTTCATTGCATATCTGATTTCAGTCAGTGGAAAATCTGATATTCAACTATATCATACACAACATTAAATTGTGTATTTCAGAAGAAACAAGAAAAAAATGTTGGGAATGATGTTATTTCAAATACACAAAGGGTATGGACAAGTTTGATATCAGGTGCCATTGCTGGAGCATTGGCAAAAACATCAATAGCACCTTTAGATCGTACAAAAATAAACTTCCAAATTTCGAAACAGCCATATTCAGCGAAAGCGGCAATTCAATTTGTAGTTCAAACTGTTAAGACAGAAGGTTTATTCAGTTTATGGCGTGGGAATAGTGCAACTATGGTCAGAATTATTCCATATTCTGCTGTTCAATTCACAGCTCATGAACAATGGAAAAGGATTTTGGGAGTAAACGGGTTAGAAAGGTAAGACGATAAAATTAAAATTCAGTTAACATATAAGTTATTATAACGACAATACAAAAATATTTACTGGATTTTTTCTAATAATACTACATACTATCACATCTTTAAACACAAGTAATATAAATATATAAAAATACGCCTATCCTTCCATTTACGCGGATTGTCCGTTTCACGTGGTTTTTTTTTGCGCGGATGAAAATTGCGTAAATGGAGTCTGCTGGTACGAAAAGAAAATATAGGTAAGAAAAACTTATGTAAGTTATAAAAATATTTATTTCGTATAGATTAATAAAAAAGAAAAAATGATATTTCAGAAAACCAAAATGTTTTATTCGTTGTCAAAATCTATAAAAAAAAAATCAAAACTCATAAAGGTCAGAGTTATGTAACTAGTATGTTCAAGTAACAATTTGCGTCTCTCCGATATGTAATAAATTTAATGAAAGATTATAATAAAATGTATTTTCTGACTGTGTAAAATTAAATCAGGTAAATTAAAGAAAAAAACCACGCGTATATTAAAATACCACACAAATAGGGGAATAATTTATCGCATAAAAAAAATACGCGTAAATTAAGGGATGGGTATAGTTTATAAAAGTCTATATCACTTCAGATAAAGATTAGTACAATATAAACACAATATAAATGTATTTCACTTATCTCTCTTTAATAAGTATAAAATATAGTTGTTATGGCATTATATTTATTTACAAAAACTATTTGTACTAAATAGAGAAAAGCCTGGATTGAATTTTCTTTCTGGTTCACTGGCGGGTGTAGTATCTCAAGGTGTAACTTATCCCTTGGATTTGATGAGAGCAAGAATGGCTGTAACTCACAAAGCTGAATACAAAACATTGCGACAAATTTTTGTGCGCATTTACATGGAAGAAGGAATATTGGCCTACTACCGTGGATTTACTGCAACATTACTCGGTGTCATTCCTTACGCTGGTTGCAGTTTCTTCACGTACGATCTACTCAGGGATATATTAACTGGTAAGTCGATTCTTTCACGAACTTATTCTACGCCGTGATAGTGCTTACACGCAAAGAAAAAATCGTGATTTATACGAACGAGAGTGGATCGTGTATGATCGAAAAGCAGGGTACCCGTGGGGCACATCGGGGCTGTTTCCCGATATTGCGACAGTACTTACTTTAATAGCAACGCTTGTCAAAACAAGTCCGATGGCGATGTTTTTCAAGTACGTGCTTCATGTTCGATGATGGCTACGTGTCGGTGAACAGTGTACACGGTGGCTATTCCTGGGTTCTCGACATCACTGCTTTGTGGCGCCATTGCCGGAATGATTGCTCAGACTAGCAGCTATCCTTTGGACATCGTACGGAGGAGAATGCAGACCTCGGCAGTCAAGGGCCAGCACTACCACACAATTGGCTCAACCATAATCAAAATTTACAAGTTAGTTTAAAACACAAATTCGCTAAAAGTCCATTTTTGATGTTCCTAAAAATTAATATCAAGTAATATGAAATTTTGACACGAGTTGAAACTACTTTTTCCATTAAAATTGTCTTATACAGTTAACAAAAATATGTTGTTTAATTCTTTTTCGCTTTCAGAGAGGAAGGTATAATGGCCTTCTACAAAGGATTGAGCATGAACTGGGTGAAAGGCCCGATTGCTGTAGGAATTAGTTTCGCGACACACGATACAATTCGTGATACGTTAAGAAAGCTAATTAGTCAAAATACCTCGACGAAATAAAAGAAACTGTTAGAAAAATTAAACAGAAATGGCTACTAAGCCTGTTAATATAAAACATCTAACTAGAAAGATATTTTTTTCTGCTGAGAAATCGTTTTAAATATGAGATATCTGACAGGTGTTGTGGCTAATAGATATCCTTATGCTACCAAAGTTTTTACAAAAATCTGTTGACACTCTGTATGAAAAAAAAAAGAAACGTAAAATTTTTATGAAAATGTATGATAATTGTAATGATGTAATGAAATTATTGTGTCTGAAGATAAGAAATGTTATAAAAATGGTTATACTGTTACAAAATGCATGTCACACAGGTTATGTAAATCAGTAAAAAGCGTAAACACGTTGCGCAAGTATTAACTTTTAGTTTATTTGTAATATGAATATTATGCATGTATGTTGATGCAACTGTCCTTAACGAATTTTAACTTTTTAATTAATGATACATGGATAAACAAGAGTATCACTTAAATTTCAATAATTACGAGAATAAATGTAACAAACACGATAGAAATTTAATTTTTTCACGTTAATCGCTTAAAGTGATTAAAAATAAAGCATTCACATAAAGCAATGGAGAAAAAGGTAGTAACTGTTTTGTATCATTAAATAAATAGTAGTATTAAATTCTGTGTAGCACAGCAGCATTCTTCTAACAACTAATAAATTTTGACAATAATTTCATACATATAATGAAGATGCAATATTAATGACTAGCACAATTATCAATAAAGAAGCTGAATATTTCTTACAAAAAGTGGTTCATAATATTTTTCTTTTATAGCATAATCCACGATGATTTTATAAACTCCAAAATTTATTTTAATATTGTACATATTTAGTATGGAGTTTACTGTATATTGTAAAATATTTTATTATTTAATTTGATCTTGTTGGTTACTTAATAGGAAAGAAAATTTTAAAACCGCATTCTTCTGAACAATTTTTTCATGCGAAATTTCCTAACGCGTTGTTTTTAAATAAATACTCTTAAATGATATTTTTGTAACAGATATATTAAATGCTGCAGTATATCTTGTTTAATTTTTATTAAAATATATTTTAACTCGAATAAAGTAGTATTATTTACTTATACACTAGTAAACGTATTGTATATAATTTATACTTTAAGTATTATGAACTTATTTAAAAATAAAACAAAAGATAAGATATAACTTGCGAATAAATTTTTCTTTTAATACCAGCGATAATTATGGAACTTGTACTGAAATAAGTGATGAAATTTATCAGAATGTTTAAATCGTAAAATATTGTCAAATAAGTCTATTAAATAAAAAAAAAATATTTTTTACGAAAAAATATTTTATTAAAATTTGACTAGCCTAATAATTCTGAACAAGTATTACTCCAGTTGTAGAATTCATACGATTATCAGTCAATTATTTAAAATACAAAAATGTAAAATAGGACTGTCGGTATGTATTATACTTTACAAACAGTTCTTGATTTCTGTAATGAGGCTTTAGCATTCAATTAACTGCTTCGATAAAGCAGGGTGTAATTAAAAAAATTTTAATCTTTTTTTTTTGTTTCTGTAAAAACTTTTGTACAATAATACGGTATTATTTTGGTTTTGTTTCTTGGTCATTTACATATCTTATATAAATTTCTCTCTCATCCTTTCCACCTGGTGGAATTTCAGCTCCATTCAAATATGATACTCCTATTGCAAGTACAGAACCATCGTGACTAAAACTAAGAGCAGCAACGCCGGAATTGTATCTATGAAACTGGCATAAACGCTTCTTGTTAAAACCATCCCAAATATTCACATAACCATCCGAACCACCAGTCGCAAATGTATTATAAGTTGAATGAAAGCTAATGGCATTCACTGGATATATATGTTCTACATTATTTTCCTTTATCCTATGACATTTAAAAGCATATTTCTTTTTCTGTGCTTCTGGTGTTGTATCGAGATATTCAACAGCAACACGACCCTCTATACTACTAAGAACATATCCCTAAAAGTCATTGAAACATTAACAATAAATGAAATTTGATATGACAATTGAAATAAAACATCTATACGAATTTCTCAATTTTCAATATACAAAACTTACTTGCTCATTAGGAAAGCCTTTGATACAACGTGTCTGATATTTCAAACTGCTTTCACGTCTTTGAAACATACCAGCCATATTTCTCAGATCCCAAATGCAAACTTTCCGTTTGGCTGTACCTACTACAAACTTATCTCCACACACAGACAAAGCTAGAACGACATCAGGTTGTAAATAGCTACCTACACAAGTTGGTGTTCTGGGATCCCAAAGTTTTACTGCTGCATCCCATCCACCAGTTAATATTGCATTCACTGCAGCACAATATTCAATTTTCCTAATTGGCTTATCATGTGTCCCCATTACTGATTCTAAAAGAAGATTTCTTTATGATTTTGTCTTTTATAATAAAATATATAATAAAAATAAGAATATGAAGATGTTAGTACCAGTATTACTATTAATATCATACATCTTCAACGTATTTCCTAAACCACCGCTGTAAGCATGAACAGCATCCTATTAAAGAAAGATCTCTTATAATACTTGTAATAAAAAAATAGATAAAGTAGATAAAGTTACAAATATTCAAGAAAAATGCAACTATATTCAATAGTAATAGAAACATACAACATTGTGCTTAAACATGTGTACATAATTTTTATTCTTTATCTTTGCTTTAATGTTCTGTATTATACAGAATTTCAACTTACATTATTTTGTATTTAAGTGCTATACATTTTTCCTGTTCCCTTTTTTTTTTGCTTTAAATAAACAAATACAATAATATATTGCTGAATACCACTTATGCTACTTAATGTATTTTCAACATTGTTCATCTGATAAATGCAACACTACATGGAAATTTATTGAATGAGGAAATTTGTTAAATTTATAATTACCTGAAATGCAACATCTAAAACTGGCAAATCATGATTATACTTTAATCTCATAGTATTTGCATGAATGTCATACAACCGCACTGTACTGTCCCATGAAGAAACAAGAAGGAACTGTGTGGAATTTGGTCCAAACTCTACCGCCGAAATCGCATCGGTTGGAGGAGATTTTATTTTAAATTCTGTCCGAGACTCCATTCTTTGAAAAAAGAAAAAAACAATTAAGTTTAGAAAAATTACCTACCGAATAATATAAATAAACATAACCTGCAAATAATAAAACATTTACGTACATTTTAAGAAACTATTGTAAACCTTTAACAATAAATTTGTAATCTATTTTGTTCGTAAAATCAACGAAGATTTTTATACAGTTTAAATATTAATGCACTAGGTGCAAACTAATTTAAGTAAAACTTAAATATTGCAAGAGCATAGAGGCATCCACTTAATACATAACGTAAAGGACCGTGTATAACTACATCGAACTTAATCGTAAATGTGGCTGCTTCTAAGCAAACAAGTATTAACGAATATAATTTCACGAGATTACCTTAATCTTTGAAAATACTTTTTGTTAAAACCACTGTATATATCTAAACAAATTAACGATTTCTTAAATGTACAATATTTGTGTGGAAATTTAGATGAAATTTCAAATTTCAGGAAGCACTACAAACTCCATATTTCTGTTTCTACCATATCCGGAACACATGGTCGCTTTCTAACCGTAGTAATGCGTTTCGGGTTTGTATAGTGATTGTTTAAAAATATTGAATGGAATATAAAAAAACAGAATCATGGTAAGTCAATTTTTTAATAATACCATTAAATTAATCTGTAGTATAAATATTAAAATCGTTCTTGTCTGCATATTTCATAAAAGAATATTTTAACTTTAATACAATGATTTCCATTCTAACAATATACTGTATTTAAAATTGTATAAAATAAAATTAAAATAAATTCATTTTTGTATGTTAATACTAACAATTAGATTGTTAAGAAAATGATCAATGTTTATATGATATATACGTGTTTGTTCTAGCGTAGACAAAAAAATTTCATTCAAACAATCATAAAAACACGTGTAAAAAGTTGGAAGTTTTCTCAATGTATTGTGTCTTTATAACATAACACTATTCTGTAAAATGTATCATTCTTATATTGAAAATGTTTATCGTAGAAGTGTAGATATTTACATTTTTTTTTTTGTAGATCAATTGTAACATATTTAAATATCGAAACACAGTGAGAATTATGATTTATTAAAATTTGATGAAAAGATAATCAATTGTGATTTTTATTTGCAATAAGTTTATGTCTATAGTAATTTATTGTGATGCAAAATTTTTGTTTCAGTCAAAGCTTTATGTCCTATTTGAGCATGCCGCTGGCTATGCTATCTTTTCTATTAGAGAATTTGAGGAGGTAGGAATGTTGTTACCTCAAGTTGAAGCATCAGTCACAGATTTATCACGCTTTAATGCAGTTGTGAAACTAGTCGGATTTTCACCTTTCAAAACTGCTCTAGCAGCTTTGGAAAGTGTAAATAATATTTCTGAAGGAATTGTGCCAGAAGATTTACAATTATTCTTGGATTCATGTATACCAAAATCTGGAAAAAAGGACAAGATTATACTTGGTGTCTCAGATCCGAAACTTGGAGCTAGTATTAGTGAAACATTGGATATAAAATGCGATCATACAGGTGCCATTCCAGAAATCATTAGAGGAATCAGATTTCATTTCCACAATTTGGTAAAAGGTTTTACTGCTAAAAGTTCTGGAATTGCCCAACTTGGACTTGGTCATAGTTATTCTAGAGCTAAAGTTAAATTTAATGTCAATCGTGTGGATAACATGATCATACAAAGTATAGCTTTGCTAGATCAATTGGACAAAGACGTCAATACATTTAGTATGCGTATAAGGTAAAAATTTAAAGCATTAAATTTAATTATAAACTAACTTATAAAAATATTTGATTGTATTAAACATTTTGATTACTTATCTGTATATTAATTTTAGGGAATGGTATAGTTATCATTTTCCAGAACTTGTGAAAATAGTTCCTGAGAATTACATGTATGCCAAAGTTGCACAATTAATAAAAAATAGGAAAGAACTCACTGATGAAAAGTTAGAAGCTTTGGAAAATATTGTTATGGATAGTGCTAAAGCTCAAGCAATTATTGATGCATCTAAATCATCCATGGGAATGGATATCAGTCCTGTTGATCTTCTTAATATACAAATGTTTGCAGCACGTGTTATTGCTTTGGCTGATTACAGAAAACAATTGGCGGAATATTTGAAATCTAAAATGGCAGGAGTAGCACCAAATTTAGCTACATTAATTGGAGACCAAGTGGGAGCTAGATTGATAGCACATGCTGGCTCTCTTACAAACTTAGCTAAATATCCTGCATCTACTGTACAGATATTAGGGGCGGAGAAGGCCTTATTCAGAGCCTTGAAAACTAAAGGCAACACGCCAAAATACGGATTACTGTTTCATTCAACTTTTATTGGTCGTGCAGGTTCAAAAAATAAAGGTAGAATTTCAAGGTATCTTGCAAATAAATGTTCTATAGCATCGAGAATTGATTGCTTTACCGATATACCAACTAATGTGTTCGGCGAGAAATTGCGCCAGCAAGTAGAAGATAGATTGAAATTCTATGAAACTGGAGAAATACCTAAGAAAAATATCGAAGTAATGAAGGAAGCATTAGAAGAAGCTGCACAAGTAATAGCAAGTTTAAAACAAGAATCGTCTAAAAAGAAAAAGAAAAAAGATAAGAAACGAAAGCACGAAGTCTTGGAAAATGGAAAGGAAAATGGAGTGCAAGAAACTGATGAACCAGTAAAGAAAAAGAAAAAAAAGAAGTCGAAAAGTTTAGGTGAAAACGAATGAAACCCTACATTTTATCTTTATAATTGTAACGGTATAACTGTATTGATTTCCTTTATTCATAGCGGTAGAAACTCTCAGTCAAACTAAAATTTATGTACCTTATATCGACTCAGAACAACTTTGATTGCAGTGGCACAGTCATTGTTACTTTGTCATTTAGTTTATTTTGTAATTGCATATTCCCATTGTAAACTTATGTTCTAAACGTTGACAACTAGGTTTAATTGTAATTTAAAGACATGTTTTCCATATAATGCATATACTGACTCTTAAAATTTTTTTTTAAAAGATATGTATTATTTTACGAAAGAAATTGTAAAATATATTTTGTAACTTGTATAGTTGCATGCATACAATTGCATTATTTTTACATGATGTATTCTCTTCCTTTTCCCGTTTTACTTCAAAGCATACAGTATTAAAAAAAGAAATGTATATGTATATATAATTTACGTATAATTTGATCTGTAAATTAAAACTGCCATTTTTAAATATATCTAAATGTTTGTTAAATTAATTTTGTAAAAAAACCAAATTAAAGATTATTAATAATTTTTATCAACAATTTAGTTTTTTATGCAAATTAAACAAATTGCAGTATATTTTATAACTAAAAAATTCCATAAATGTAATCATACATTTAATATAATAATAAATGTACCTTATCATAAAAGGATCATTAAGAAACAGATATAAATCTATCAATCTTAAAAACGCGTACTAAGAAATGAACAGTGGAATTAAAAAATGCGAAGAAACAAGCAAAACAATGAAAATGAGTTTTTTCTTTGCATTTTGTCAAGTTTCTAATTACTTCGTACATCATATTTCAATTTGTTTATGATAAAATGTTTTATATCGAAAATAACCGAGAACACGATATTGGAGGAAAATGAGTAAATTTAAGATAGTTAACAATTCGTATTAACACCAGCACCAATGAGCATTTAATAACGATAAAACTGTGATGTAAATATAAATACCTGAATTAGTAATTACAATTACCGCGACTACTGTAAACAATATTCAGTCAAAAATCGACAAGTGAGCTATTAGTCATCATTCGCACATATATATCGTAAGCGATATAATAACTGTCCTGAATTTCACCAGAGGAACAACAATTTTTTCAAGTCTGTAATATTTTTTTTTTTACATAAAATTGTAAGGCATATGTAAGTTGTAGCTATGTATTCTAAACGCGCGATTAATATTGATATGTACCAGTACGTGTACGTATTGCTTAATTGTTTCAATTTAATACTTCTTACTTTAAAAGTTTTTTGATAATAAATACAATTTTATATATATATATATGTATATGTATATACATACATACATAATACATACATACATATACATATGTATGCATGTATAAGTCTCTTAACGATAAAAATTATTTTTGAAATTTGTTTTAAACTAGTAAATAATTGTAATTCATTTTACACCATATACATTAGAACATTACAAATTTCGTACGATTTTACTTGTAACAATGAAAACAACTGATATAAATCATTAACAAATCGCATAATCAAATAAAATTAATAAGTAATAATCATAGAACGTACAATGAACAATATCATCGCGCGTAAATAGCATAAAAATACGGTATACTCTTAAATAGCAATTAGTAACGTGTATTACAATAAAATGATATTACGTTTACTTCACTAATTCGCGAATTTAGAATTAATTAAAAAGATTTTTGAATACATAAACTCTTCGCCAATATTCCGTGTAAAAATTTATAAAACTTCGCTAACAAAGAAATGTTTCATTTATAACTTCCATGATCGTTAATTTTTTGTCCAGTTCGACACTACAAAGGCCTCTGTAATTCTAGACTGTATCGTGCCTCTTCTAAATTAATGATCACGCGGTTCAATTGATGGTGTTGGTTGCCGCACTTATTTATATTGACTATACTCGTTTATGTTTGTACAGTAATACATACATATATATGTATATCGGTACATACATACGTATGTATATTTTAATACTTTAAAAATATATTCCCATCTACATGAGATAGTACGCTTCATATAAAATACTCAAATAATGGAAAATGTAAAGGACCATTTTTCCCTTACAAGATTCAGTCTCTGATACTCGCATAGAAGCCTGTAAGTTAATTCCACGTGTCAACATTATGAAATGATTTGAACAAAATTTTAATAATAACATCATGATAAAATTCTGCTAAAGGTGGAATACTTTCAACCATATAGAGTAAGTTTTTAGGGCACCTGTTTTATACATACTAATGTATAGAATAATATATAATCTATGAAAGCAATAGATTATATAAATCATTCATTCCAGAACATGTGTAAATATAAGTTTCCAACTTTGCTGCAAATTCTGAAATACTTTCATCATTCAACTTCTATTACTTGATAAATAACATACAAGTATAATATCTACCTTTTAAAATTAAACATTAAAATATAACCATAAAATAAACACTTTTTTTCTACTTCAAATATGTATGCCATAATAAACAAAAATAACAAATACAGCATGCAGACAAGTTTCTCAACATTCTTACATGAATAAATATCTCAATATCTAAAGTTTTATAACAAATTATTCTAAGATATATTTCAGTATCATGCAGCAAAGGATATATAAAATTATTGCTAATAAACAGCACACATAAAATTAATTATGAGTTTAGGGGAGTTTCTGACCTAGATAGCTAAAAAATGGGTACTCTCTGTAAATATTTTTTTGATAAAATAAAAAGCGACATCAATATTAAACTTTCCGCGTTATATTTATTAACATTTCTAGCATCTAATTTCACTTTTGTTTATAAAAAAAAAAATTAATCTATGTCCTTCGAAAAAATTATCTTGGTTTCATTTTATACTAAAAGAAACAGCAGAAAAGATTACAAGGTGTTGTAAAAAAAAATGCAATACAGGTAGTTTTAAGCTTATAAAATTTTTGAATAGTTAAATTTAAATGCATGCTAAATGTTAAGAACTGATGCAATTACGATCTTTTTAAGGAACGTGGTTTCTCTACTTGTTTAACTTAAAGAAATTATAAATTTCATATTTTATTTAGGATCAATTTCCTTAAAAAAACTTCAATTTGAAAAAATCAAAGCTAGATACATTGGTTGGTTTATTTGTTTAAGAAATACCAAGTCTGCCAATTTAAAAAACATTCTAGACCAAAATCTCCCCTTATTAATCTATTAATTAATATCTAATTATTGATAATTATCTCTTTTTTTTAATAATCGAGCGAATAATTATTTCGAAAGATATGCATTTCTTCATTGTTAGTAACAAAGAACTAAGGAAATGCTATTTAACTTTTAATTCTTTTCTCACCTATTTTACAAAAATCCTAGAATATCATTATACAATCACAAAGATGATTAAATTTTTTATAACTATATAATTACGCAGCTACAGAGTCCTTAAATAATTTACAATGGACCGTAAACATATGATATTAATAAATCACCATGCTGAGTGGAGCGCTTTTCAAACGCGAAACATTGTCCAGTTGCGCTGATTTGTGCTTCTGTGCTTCTTTCCAAGACAATAAGATCTCGTATCCTGCATTATGCTTTCATGTACATCTATATACTTCTTTTTCAATAATACTAATTTTATATAACTTTCTGTCGTGCAAAACTAACTGTAATAGGGAAGCACTTATCATTAGTGATGTTATTGCGTCCTTCTGTTTCTCTTCTTTTTTTCCTTTTTTTTCTTTATAGACGAATACCATCAATTGTCAAGTAGTTATGATAAAAAAGTGAAATCATTCTTACATTTTATATCATCAATGTAAATACAGTTTTCTAAAGACTGCAATAATGCTATTCTCTACAATCAACCCCTGTAAAAGCATTTTACATTCTTTTGAAACGTTTAAATAACGTTTAACGTAACGCTTTATATCTGATGGTAAATAAAAGTTATACGCTACATTTTGTCGAATACCTATATAACTCACTTTCATGCACACATCCTTATGATACATTATACATGTAAGGCATAACCTTGATTCATTCAATTTACATTATGTATAAAAGATTTAAGACGAGTCTGCCTGATTTGTTCCCGCATGATTTCAAATAATATAAATATTCGTTAAAAAAGTACAACATTCGTATTGCGGAATGTTATTGGGAACGCATATTATCTAGAATTATTACTTTAACAAACATATGCTCACAGATGCATTAAAACTTAATCTATAGAGCTGCCATAAACGTTAAATGAATCACGCATTTTACGTAGCATCCTATTGCATTATAACTTTTCAATAAATTGCAATTTTCTTCTTCATTTTCAGATAAAATAATCAAAGTTTATACGATAGAATATCAGCAAACTGTTTAACTCGAAATGTACGAAACACCAAAGAATTGAATGTACTTCTTTTTTTTAATTGTTTATGAACACATGATTATGCAATATATATTTTCATTAATCATTTTGCTCTGACACTTACAATATGCAGTTGTTTACAGTTGCACCCTGTATAATTAGACTGTTTTGCCCAGAAAATAGAAAATTTATATTCATTTTCATTAAATAAATAGATTGTTTATAACAAGCCCTGGTTGTTTTTAACTCCAAGTTATTTCGTTTATGCTTTTCTCAATTTTGCTAATATCAGCCTTTATTTATTAAAAAGGTTTCATTGAAATGCAGGAAAAAATGCTGGATTTACATGTTGCTGTTTCTGCTGTTGAGGTTGAACCATAGGTGATGTATATCCCATTGTTGGTGATGCTGAAAAATAATTATATTTTTTTCAATAAATGTTTGCTTTTGTATAATTCTCTTAAAACATAATACCGAACTTAGTGAATATGACTTTAAAAAATTTACAAGCAGTTCCCTTTCATAATTGAAAGATGAATACAAAAATTACAAGCAATACAAAAATATTGTAAAAATACTTATAGTTATAAGCATAACTGATTTATAATAAGACCAAATAATAAAGAATAAAAGCTCAGTATTTATCTAATAAAAAGTAAATTTTTTCGTTAAATTCAACTGCTAATATTAATAAACTAAATATAAATATATATTGGTTTATGAATAATATTACAAACTAAACTGTAAATATTCAAATCTCATAATTAGTCATTGTAACCCTTAAAATACTATTTGCGAAGACATCCATCCAGCAAGAATCATCACTGTGCTTTAAGAGTACATATATCTTTGAAATAGATTCAGTAATCTGCAATTTCGCTTTTTTTCATTTGTTACTTAGTAACAGATTTGCATAGACATTATTTCATTTTACTGACAATGTTCAATATATTTCTGGTTCTTATTAAAGAACATTTATTCTTGCTAAATGATTATCAGTTACACAAATTGCTCAGCTATGCATTTCTTTGTGTTCTAAAGAAAAGAACTTTAAGGAAAAGGACTTTTTAAGTAGATTATGTAAAATATGTTTCATAAATTACTTACTCATAAGTGTGACTTGATGTTGTGGACTATTGTTTGCCAACTGATTCATTGTTGGTGCAGGTCCTGAATGTTTAATTTTACTTCCCATTATATTATCAAGATCTATATTTAAGCCTGAACCAGCCCATGTTGAACCAACTTGTGCGGATGCATTACTTGATGCTTGATTTTTCAAATTGGTAGATGTAGGGGTAAGAAGATTTGTAACTGGCGATAGTCCAATTGTTCCTAAATGTAACAGTTCTTTTAGTTTTAATAACGCCAGTCCCTTTAATACTTTGCTTTATTTTTAAATTTCAGACACAAAGTTAATTTATAAGGTGACAAAAGGTAAACATTTCTAGAAGTTAGTAATACATTAATATATTTGTTTTTTGTTTATTTAACATATAATATTAAAGTATTACATTTTTTAAACAAAAGCACTATTGCAATATTAAACTAATGTATTTTATATTATTTTTAATAACATACAAAATAAACAACTTTTAAATGAATTTTATGAACTACTTTGAAAAATAGTTTTCAAATTATCTTAACATTTAAAAAATGATGTTTGTAAATATTTTATGTAAATCACTTTAATTATTACGTATTTAATGTTGAACCTATAATAGAATCAATCAAAGACACAACCCAAGAACCTAAACTTCTACATTCTTTGTCGTGATCACCGCTAATTATGTTCTGAGATAAATCCAAAAGCCACAGTCTTATTTCAATAATAGTTTCAAATAATTCATTTATAACCGTGTCTTTTGGTACTGCAATTAATACAGCTGCAATATTTTCTATTACTGCCATTCTAACTTTTGCTTGATCGTGATACCTTAACACCCATGATAATTCCAAAACCTCTTTTCCCA
This sequence comes from Anthophora plumipes, assembly GCA_951804975.1. Taxonomy (NCBI): domain Eukaryota; kingdom Metazoa; phylum Arthropoda; class Insecta; order Hymenoptera; family Apidae; genus Anthophora; species Anthophora plumipes. The sequence continues at coordinate 11,849,172 of OX638116.1, read as the reverse complement.
TTTTGGAAGCTAGTATGCAATTCTGAGCAGCTACCATTATAGTAGACAAAGTTTTTAAAAATCGAATCAGTAAAATATTTTCTTGATCTGAGAAAATTTGTAATCCACTATTTAAGCAAGTTCCTTGTTTACCAAAACCATAGAGTAATGGATAAAAAAAGGAAGAGGCAACATTTCCAAATTTATTTTTAAATGTTTTGGGAGACTTCGTACTATGTGCGAATCTTTTTGTATTTAGCTCAATTCTTCTATCAACAATTTCTCGCCAATCTTCAAATCGATCTTCTGGCTTTCCAAATTCTTCAAAGTCATCACTGTACAATACGTTGTAGTGTTGACTTTTTTCAGTATTAATGAAGAGTGATACTTTGTTTGAAATTTCTTTTCTCTTTGGTTTCATCTTTGATTCATTCGTTATATTTTCGTTATTTTCATTAACTGGAACAGCTGATAATCGCTTTGCCGATTCTGCTAATATATCAAGGAAAAATAATCGTTGACTTACAGAATATTTATCTACCTCCAAGTAAAATTCTCTACATAGAAATTCAGCACATTCCTTAGGATAAATAGTAACTATAGCGACACAAGATCTGAATGTTAATAGTTCAAAATTTTCTACATAACAGGATTCTTTAAGCGTAACGAGAAGTTCTAACAATTCAATTGCAAACGATACATCATCGCCTAGTAATTGTGATAATATTAATTCCTCACAAACTTCTAAAGATTCTGAAAAAATGTCTGGATTTGTGGAATTTTTCTCATTCACTAAATTATCGCGCAGGTCACGCAGATATGCTGGTCGTAATTTGTTACTAGCTTTTGTATCATGAGACATATCATATGGTACTAAATCATCATCACTATCTAATTCTGAATCACTTTCAACTTTATCTTTATTTTCTGCATTTTCGTGCAAAACTGGTGGATTCAATATAATTGATTTCTTTGAAGATGCTACAACTGAGGTTTGCTCATTTTTATCATAATTTTCTGCTTTCGATTCTTTCTTAAATAAAAGATTACAATCAACACCGAGTTCGTATAGCTTTTTATCACCTAGTGTATTAAATTCAATATCTTCAAGGATCAAATCATTACTTTCAGAACATTTTGCTGTGTTTGAGTTTTTTCTTTTTACAGCTAATTCTTTTAAAGATTGAACTAAATCTATTACGTCGCTAGGCATACTATTATATTCGAAAGAAAGCTTTGGTGCATCATCAGATTCAGATAATTCATTAGTGAAAATTTCACCAACACACATTCCCATTGCCCTTAGAATAATATGCGTAGATTCAAGATGAACAGATATACCAGAAAATAGTAACTGTTGAATATTGCTTTTCTCATCTCTGTTTAAATAACTTTTAGATTTTCTAATGCACATAATTATTAATTTTGAAATATATTTATGTTGTTCTACAGAGGTATGACTTAAAGCACTTTTATCACCCCAAACATCCAAAAGTTTCATTAATACTTCGATCAGAATACGATTTTCACTTAAAAACTGAGCTAAATATGAAATCAAATTTATTATTATATTATCATCGTTATAATAACACATTAAAGGAATTTTCGTTGTTAACGTGTGTTTCCAATTTGAGTTTGATAACATATCTCCAAAAATCTGATATACTCCAAGATTTATATCACAATACTTCAAAAATAGTACAGCTATTGGTTCTATACTTGGTGTGTCTAATGCTTTCAATATAATCTGAATTGAATTTTGTTCATCATTTTTATTCTGAAAACACCATTTTGCCATGATATTTGTAAGAGGTAATAAATTTTCTGATTTTGTAGTAATTACCAACTTACTAATTAAAACTGACAACAATTTTAATTCTGCATTGATTTCATAATGTAGTCCAATATTTATAAAAGATATTGCACGAGCGATATGGAAACTTATGATTTTAAGATAGATTTGAGGAAGAAAACTATCGAATGTCTTATTCTTCAATTTATTAGCTACGCGATTAGGTAACGAAATTATAATTTGTACAGTATTTCGCCATATTTCATCAAATTCTTCTTCTTGCATTATGCTTCGAGCTCGATATTTGCATGCATCTACTGTTGCAGAAAACAAAGAATCACTTTTCACTAACTGTTCTAAAATTATCGAAACGGTGAAAATTTTTTTCTCATCGTCTGTTTCTTTTAAAGCAAAAGTTAAGGCAGTTAAAGATTCTGTTAAAATTGGTAATGTAGCACCATCAACAATCATCAATTGTCTAATTATTGGATCTAAAGTATTTCCTTGTAATGGCCAATTATAATCAAATTTTTTAATAACTTCTTCCAGAATTTTTCCATGTAACATAGAATCAATTTCTATGTTATGATCAAGATTGCTATATTTTTGTGGAGTAAGTGGGCCTGGTAAAAATCGAACATATTCTAAAATGTATGATTTCAGCTTTTCCAAACTTTTAACACTTTTAATTGGACCCATTGAACACAATTCTTCCAAAAGTCGATTTGCAGCTTGTTTTGAAAGATTTTCAGTCGAAGTGATGCTTTTTTCCATCTTGTTTGCTGCAAGGAAAGTCTTTCTTGGGGGCATTACATTATCTTTAAACATATTCTCAACGTTAACACATGCATACAATTTTACAATGAAAATTCATGCTTTTTTAAAACAAAACAAAAAAGTGAAAATAAATTGAAAACTAACAAGCAAGAAAAAATACATAGCAAAAACTTCATTTTAACAAACTCAATTAGTTTTAAAATTTCGATTTTAGAATTAAGTAATACTAACAACAAAATGTGTATAATATGATAAATATTTTATATTTTATCAAAATTTAACAAAATATTTCCTATATATTCTTAATTTTAAAGATTAATCATTGTTAAGCCATAAAGCAACGGGTCAGTATTACTAAACCATAAAACCATAGTTAGACTTATGTTAGCAAATAACATATTCTTACCTCCATGGTTAGCTGTGGCAGATGATGAACTTATGTTCATGAAGAGATTAGAATTATTGGTATTATTCGTTCGCCTATCCATCGAACCAGTAGTCAAAGAATTTAAGCTATCTAAATCTGATAAAAGATCTGCATTTGAAAGCACTAAAAAAAAAAAAAAAATCATTTTATATCAAAATAATAAGATATTAATGAATATATAATACCTTAATATCAATGAACAATTCTTCATAATTTACCTGCATTGTTATTCAATGTTTGTTGATTACTGAGCACTTGTGGTTGTAAAGTATCAAATAGATTATTACTCATACTAGGGTTTTGAGGAATTGTATTTGCAGGGGCTACAGGTGTAAAAGAAGGAGCGTTTACAGATTGGGCACTAATAAACATTGCATTATTTACATTATCTGTCATTGAACTATTAATATTTGGTATTGTTGCGCCCATTAAATTTACTTGTGTCTGTGGCAGTTGTGGCTGCACTGGAGGATTAGATATCGTTACAGAAGAATTAAATGCAGATGTAAAATCTGCAAATTCATCATTGCTATCTTTCGTTTTTGCTGTGGGACTGCCAAATGCACTAGTAAAATCCCCAAAATCTGTATTCGCATTCTGGCTTTGTAAAGATTGAGTATTTGCTCTTGGATTGAAGTCATCATCATCATCATCAACAGTTGGCTTGGTATTGTTCTCATTTTGAGAATCAAAAATATCATTTAAAATATCATTTTTATTCTTCTGTTTAGACAAAGAATTATTTTGTGATCCAGAGATACCATTCTATAAATTTAATTTATAGTTTTCAAAATAAATAATATAAAAAAAAAATGTTATAATCTCTTTTACTTAGTAATTTTTTTACTTACATTGGATTGTTCTCTTCCATAATTTGCTGCAGCTCCTAAGTCTACCTTCTTAATAGTTCTGGTCATCCTTGCTGGTGAGGCATTTGTAGAAGTTGCAGATGTAGTTTTACTAACGCGATCTATGCTATCCATTGTATCTCTGTATTCTCTACCTCCTCTTCTTGAACTTGGATGAACATCATTATCAGAATCTTCTCTTTCACCATCATCACTATTATACGAACGTAAAAATAAATAGTACAAAAAACGTTTGATTCTTATTAATAGGAAAATAAAGATTAATATTTACCTATTATTTGTATCTTCAAAACCTTTTCCTCTATTATCTCGATCCCAATCATTGTAAGTATCCGTGTTAGTTTTATCCCATTTTAACCTGTCTGTCCATCTATCCCCACCACCAAAGCGCATTGCTTCACTTGATAAACCCACATATTTATCTTTATTTTTCTTGGCTTTCTTCCTTTCCTCTCGTAATTTATCATCATCCTGAATAAAATCAATTAATTCTCTCACTTTGTGCCTAATATTTATTCCTTGATCCTTTCCAAATTCATCAATACAAGTATAATTTTCCAAAGACCTCAAGTCATAAATATGTTCTCTAGATGATGTCACCACTCGTTCTGACCCATTGCGAACTAAATAATTTAGGAGTAGAAGAGACTGCAAGCAATGAAATTCAAATTATTGTTTAAATAAAGTAGAAACCAAATATCTATTTGATTTGTTTATACATTATCTCTTTATTGTACGAAAATTTAAAAAAACATTTTACATATTTTATTATTTATTTATTTATAATTATCCAAATTATCATACAACTTATATAGAAAATATTTTAGACAAATATTTATAACTAAGAATTTATTTGCCATATAACAAATTGAATATTCTTATGGTTGGAAAGGGCTTACCTTGTACGTTCGGCGCCAATTCCGTTTATTTTCTTGCAACATCCTTTTCCACAACATGGACATTACTTCGGGAAATTGCTCGTATGTGAATGTAGCCTGAGCCAGTTCTTGCATCATTGCCCCTGAAGTAATACATACGGTACAATTAATTTCGCCATACATCGAACTTCGACAAGGTATGAAGTTACAAAAGAATCGACCCAATATATATGAAAAAATTTTATCATTCTTACAGTGATACATTACCAATTTGTATTTCAAACATTTAATTTTTATTAAATCTCGTATTATGGAAAAACAGTAACAGATTTTCAGTAACATTTATTACATATTATTATATTACTAATATCGATCTAATTATTAAAACAAAAAGGAATGTAACTTGTTAACGTGTTATTAATTGTCAAAAACTATTCAAAAATAAAAATATATTAAAATAGAATTTTAAAAATATATTTTTCAAAATTATGTTCTTCGTGCGTATGTTTTCATATAAAAATAAAAATTTTACTTGTCATACTTAATAATTCACCATCTATGACGAAAAATATTGATACATATCTTACACAATTCTTTGCGCATAAAAATAGTACACTGTTAGTAAAAATAACATGGAATCAATAAATGTTATTTCACCTCTGTAACATTAAACTTTGCCACTACGACAATTATACTGCGAGAATTAAACTATAATATGAAAATTTATATATAAATAACTTTTACATAATGATTTCATAACAAGCTGTAATTAACATACAATTGTTGACTCAAGAAAAAAAAAAACGAATAAAACTGAACATTTACTTTTCGGTAATAAATTGAAAAATAATTAGTTAAACATTTGTTTTAAATGTAGATATGCATACCAGTTGGACCCCAAGCATCGTCATTTGTTGCTTCCCGAACTTTGGCCTCTGTTTCCGTGTAATTCATCATTACATTGGTCCTATAAAATCAAATTTCATTCTGGTTAACATAAATACAACCGATAACGTGCACATTTCAATGTATCGGTAATTCTTTATAAATCGTATGAAATAATATACATGACAATATTATTAATTTCAATGCAAAATTACTTTCACTAATGTTCACGTGGATTCTACGAACACCTGTTAATTGCGCAATATTTTTACGCCTCTGCTTGCACACAATACTTTTCTGTTTTCAGCTTCCAGTAGCATATGTTTCATCGCATGGAATTCCGAATATTCAGTAAAACAATCATTTCGACAAAATTTCACTCGAAATGACGTTGAGAATGAAATTAAACGAGAAAAGGAAATTAATCTAACAAACTTATATTACGTTTGTCGAAGATTAATTTTATGCTCTGCGTGTATATAGGTAAAGATTACACGGTAACAAAAATCGTAAATCTTACAGGTGAATTTTAATTCCTCGATCGTTATCAAAGTACTTACACGAACGAGCATACGAAATTACATTTTACTTATATTTATCTTCTTTTAAACATTTTTCTGATAACAAAGTAACAGTGTAACATAAATTTCTCATGTTCATTTCGATATCGAAAGTTCTGTTATGAGTAAAAACGATTCCATTGCATTTTCGTTGCGTTTTTTGTCCACAGAAACAAAAAAAAAATTGAATTAATACTGTAAGTAGGCGATTACGTAATACTTTTCTTCATAGTTAAGAATATCTCAATGAAGCTCCTCTAAACAAATTTTAGTTCATTTTAATCTACCACTTTTTATTACATTATAAAAATTATATTACCCATCATACATTCTACTTTCATATAACGATTAGTTTATTTAACAATCTATTACATATTTAATTTTAACGTTTTATCGAATATTTAATCATATACTTCAGACAATATAGAATTAAAAAATTAAATAAGTAATCAAAATATTTCTCAATACAATAAATTACTTTTTGCTTTTTCTTTAATAAAACAAAACCAATACAAAAAAGATAAAATACATGAACTAACAAATATTTGAAGTGTACGCATTCGTCACGGCTACATGTCATTTAAATAACAACCATGCTTGGAATCGAGAATCTTTGCGCATACACAGTTACAAGTTGCATTTGTATTCAGACATAGCTGTTAGAGATAATAATGTCCTTCCGCTTCTCGATTTTCACAGATCGTAAAGAATCTCACGTTTCTGATTGTGTTTGATACAAGTTAGCTTGTAGTTACAGTATCAAACAAGTAACAAACGTGAATGGAAATTACGTATTTCGAATTATACTTCGATGTTGCACAGAGAGCAATAGAAGTAAGAGAATTAAAGAATAACAAAAAATAAAAAGGTATACAGCGATTACCGATGTTGAGAACCGCTACTCGATTCAACACTATGACCACGTACATACACGATGCACAGGGACCGATGTTACAACGGATACTTGCACACTTCATCGTTACGTAAAAAAAAAGAAACAAAAAGAAAACAAAATAGAACAGAGACAGTAAAATGTTCGTGTCGATGTCGATCTTTTTCGTACTTTCAATTTTTACGAATATTTTACACGCACATTGAGTACAACTGCATGAAAGCGAAATTTTAACAGCTTTGAAGATTACGTACGAATATTTATCGTTCTTTCGAACGAAATAAAGTGGAAAAAAATTGTATAATAATATAGCAATCTAAATTACAACTACTGTCTTGTCATTTTGTTGCGAAATGCTTTCTTACCAATGCTTGGTAATATTTCGAACATGTGCGAAAGTAATTACGCACAACGAACAATAAAATAGCATCAACGCGTGTACTACACGTTTCCATTACTCATGTAGGCTTTGCCATTAGGTTAAATAACTTTTTAACATGGGAAAACTAGTATTTTATCCGTATAACTCATTTCCTTCCTCTTAAATATGCAACACTTTCTCAACTGGTAGTCTTACTTATCATGGAGAGCAACCTGTTCGTGAGCTTGTTAGGGACAGCTTATCTGCTAAGTCCAGTCTCTGCTGTGGTAAAATATTTTTTTTTTCTTTTGTTCATTCTCATTAAAGGAAAAAAAGGCTCAAACAACATTGCAGACTAACTCGTTTGTAAAACAAAAATCAAGAGAAATATACGTACTCGGTTTAAATAGCGGTTATAAATACATAACGTGTGCGCGCAAAAATATCATTAATAAATAACAAAACAAAAGTACGCATAATACAAAAATAAATTCATTATGTAATAAGGGATACATCACCGATACCATTTAGCATAGTACTTTTTATAAAAATTGCTTGTTTTGCATTTGAAGGTATTTTATTGTTTACATTAACAATGTATAATTATCAAATAGAAAATATATTGAACTTTACAAATGATAGTATAATAATAGTAATAGTAGAAAGAAAAGGTAAATCAGATAGACGAACAATACTAAATTATATGTACTATTAACGAAACACATATAATGTACAGAATGCATTTATTTTATCCTTTTATAGCCACCTTATTTTTCTCACTACTATTACATCTATTAATTATTACTCAATCTGAATATTTTTACTCGATCCAATAATATTTTACGATCTACCTGAAGTATACATCAATGTAACTCTTCTCGAGCATCGTAAAAAAAACTTGTTAAAAAATAAGTAAAAGAAATCTTTCATTTGTTTTTTCACGGATACTCGATAAATGGGAGAAAGAATGTTTAAATACGAAATTACATATGCGTGAGTAAGTTGAACAATGCAGGTAAGTGACTATCAATGAATGCAGAATTAGGGATGAACGAAAAATCGTACGGCATATCGAAGCAAGTAGAGTGGAATGCATCGAAAAAAGTAAAAGCAAGGTTAGATCGCGTGTAACTAACTTATTTCTACTTACGCCTTGTCCATTAACTCCCGCACTTTCCACATGTTCATCATTGTACTTTACACTCCTCACTGGATATAATACACGCTTTCCGTGTGAAAACTACGGAACTTACACTGATAAATGTTCACCAGCTGTTTTTGGGAGCATTTGATATCGCGACGGCGACAGCGAACGAACGTCACCAGGCGGTGGCCATGTTATCCCTTCCACGTTCCATTGAACTAATAATCGTCACAGGTGTTTTACGTCTGCCAACCTCACTTTTTGTTATCGCCAGTTCTATGTAATACTTTTATCATGTTTCCACAATATTGTATAGCTATTGGTAATCAAAAAAATCTTGAACATTTTAAAAGATCGAAAAGAATTAGTTTCCATTCGAACTGATGAATCACGAATCTCGTTCGCCTTGATAAATATAAGGCACCAATTGAAATTATTCGATGAATTGCTGGCTATTAATTGTTTAATGTTTATATTTGGTTATTAAAAGTGGGATTGTCATTCTTTATATTCTGGTATATTCACGTTGTATTTAAATATAACATTTACTTGAATTATTGCCAACTGATTATTTAAAAACTAATGGTAATTGGATTGGTAATACACACAAGATACGCGATATATATTTAATTGTAACAAAAATATCTGAAGTTCGATAAAAAATTTAGCTTTTAAATTCACGAAATATTAAAAACTCATCGCTTTCGTTAAAATAACTACTGCATTTTTTCGTTCCATCTATTCCATTAATAAAAATTAATGGAACTTATCAATATTTTTATAATCTTAAGATAATACTTAAGGAATATTTCTTAACTCATACAAAATCTCAATGAAATGATTATTTTTAAATAATATGTAATATGAATTTGTTTTAAACTAATAGCATCATAATTTTATATGTTAATTTATCACGAAAGTTTGACAGAAAATGACAGTTATAAAATATAAATATAAATGCACTATATAATTTTTTATTTTTAAATTTATTATACGTTTTTAGTACTTGATTTTTCAAATTTGAGGTACCTTTAGGTTTACCAAACTTCAAACAAAAAATAACACAACTATGTTCATACTTTTTATCATATGATATAAAATAATATTTATATTAGTGTTTTATTACAAAAGAAATTGAATTGTTCATATTTTATAACTAATTTTTAGATTAATAAAAATTTATTAATTTTTTTTAGAAATGTATAATAGGTTTTTTCTTTTTTATATTAACCACTAGATGGTGCTAGAGAGTAAATATAATTTTGTCTTATTACACGCCGTTACTACTTTGCGATAGATAACGTGTGGTTGGGTTGGATTGGCCGAATAGATATATAAGAAAAATACGAATGAATGAAAATACTATTGTATTGTAATTTATCTTCTGTGTGATAAATTACTTTGATTATTTTATGAAAAATGATTTGTACATATGAAAATACGAATGTAATAGTTGTGGCAAGAAAAGAGTTGCTTAATTAAAGTGAAAATAACCGCCGTTAACGAAACAGTAACGAGCGTGCGTATAAAATTTAAAGATGTCAGAACGTGTTTAAATTGTCGTTATCGTAAAGAATTGACAATGGAAGATTTTAACGATGGTGTGGATGGTAAATTGGCTTTTAGAATGCGCAAAGTCAATCCAGAACAATTTCACACTCTCGTCAAAATGCATCTGTCTTTCGAATTGGATCTCAATACTGAAGAGTAAGTCAATAATCCGGTGTTCTCGAAATTTAAATTTAAAACTTAATTTTAAATGTATTATAAATTACTTGTCGATATCATTTTATTAAGTACAAAATTAACGATTATTAGTAACGACTGTGTTAACGAAAAAGCAAAATTGAAGAAATGGTGTCTTCTGAGCTTTTCAAAGAAACCCAAGTCAACAATTAATTTGCAAAAAGGTGTAGAAGGTGCTAATTTATCTGAGAATGGAATAAATCAAATGAAACAACTAATAGAATACTTATCTAAGGAGCAAAGTAAATAGAAATACATTTATTTAACAATACTTTATATTATGTTATGAAAAGTATTTATCTTTGTAGAAGGTATTTAAATAATTTGTTTATTTTATTTTCATACTTGAAAAATTCAAAGATATTATACAAGAAGGTATATTTCGACGTACTGGTAAGCTTACAAGACAACAAGATTTAAAGACAGCAATGTATCAGGGCATTTCATTAGACCTTAATGATGGTAGATATAGTGTGCATGATTGTGCATCAGTGTTAAAAGGATTTTTGGCTGAATTACCAGAACCATTATTGTCAGATTTACATTATCCTGCACATTGTCAAATTGCTGGTAAAGTATTTACAAAGCTGTATAATTACATATCTGTTCATATTTTTATACTTTACAAATATCTTTTATAATTAGCCTTTTTATAATCTGAGATTTATTTGTATTCATTTTAGAGTTATGCAGTTCTGATGTAAGTGGGAATGATGCAAAATTGTTGAGATCTCTACAATTACTTTTGTTACTTCTACCATCCATAAACAGAGTTTTACTTAAATATATTCTAAATCTCCTTCACAAGACAGCTAGTTTTGAATCTAATAATAAAATGAATAGTGATACACTTGCTACTCTTTTTACACCACATTTAATGTGTCCAAGGAAATTGTCACCAGAAGCTTTACATATTAATTCCCAGAATTTATCATGCTTGGTTGCTTTCATGATTAGAAAAGGAAATGAACTGTTTGAAATTCCACCGAAATTGGCTACAGATATTAGAGCATACTGGGTAGAACAGGAAAGAAAGTTACTAAGTCCTAAGAATGCAGATGTAAGATTTTTCTTTTATAAGTTGTATAATTCCAAAACTTTTAACATTGTAATTTAATTAATTATATATGATTACAGTTGAACGAGTCCATACCAGATACAACAGGTACAGCACATACTGTCTTCAGTTTTGTAGATCACACTTTAACAGCAAAAGCAAACTCTACACAAGATACTCAGGCTGCTTTGGCACAATTATATGCTCACATACAAGCTATGCCAGAATCAGCTAAAAAACGTAGACTTGTGAAACAATTTAACAAAGAAAATGGCCAAGGAACACCTAGACAAGTTAAGCATTGTCGAACCAAAAGCCTCGGAGATTCGATTAAAAAGCATATATTCCAGAAAAAAATTTTAGGACACAAAAAGTTTGACATTAACATAGGTTGCAATATTACTAGATCGAGTAGTGAAGAAAATATACTATCGTCGGTAAGATACATGCAAAATAAAGTTTCTTATAATCAGTGTATGTTAAGTTATAACCGCACGTTCTTGCTTATAACGACAATTTGTTATTAATGTATTTTATTTGCATGTTTGTTATTATGCAGAATCTAGAAAAATCATTACTGCAAACGAAACTGCTGCTTAGTAAATCTGACGATGAACTTAGTACAGAAAATTGTGATACAAACAATGACAGTCTTCTTCACACTAAACATATTAGTAATAGTACTGGTAGTCTTCATACTCCTACATTAAGAAGTTATAAAAACAAAAGGAGGGCCATGTTGATGAGATTTGTAAATATAAAAGAGGAGCAAATGGATGATGAATACGATTGGAGTATAAATAAATCAGATAAAGGATCATATATAAATGAGTCTATAAATTCAAAGACAAGTGATACAAACGTATCTTTGCAAAAGCATTGTAAAAGTAAGAAATTAGGACAGGCTGATGACACTGCAATTAATACTGTTAGACTTTCTAGACAATTGAGTGAACCACCAGATATGTACTCCTCTCAAACTATTCTGTATGAAACCAGTAAAAATGAACTAGTCAGACAAAATTCAGAACCTATATTTTCAGTGTCGAAAACAACCGATGGAGAAATAGTTTCTTTACCCAAATATTCGGAAGATAACGAGAAAAAATTAGAATACTCGAAAATTGAGTCGCGCCCTGACAGTGCATGTGTTCACTTATCCCCTATTGTAAAGAATAGACTTTGGAATGTATATGTTGCCCATACGTCAACACCATCAAATTTATTACGCAAAAGCTTAGTTACTAATGATTATATGTTAACTCCTATTACTAACAATGATAAGAGCATGAGCCCAATTACACAAAGTGCGACCAAAATGACAAAAGCTATGCAGGTATGTACTTTTTATTGCTTGTGATATTACTGCTGTTTCCTACTTATTTTTACTATGTTAATTTATACGAATGAACGATATATAAGAAATATATTTATTATGGTGTAAATTTACTTTTTTTTCACTTATGTACATAATTATATGTTTATAATACAGTTAAATTCATACTTTTTTAACATCGATTGTAGGAAACAATGATGACACCACGGTCTAGAAAACCAGTAATGATGGTTTCCGGATCAAATCTTTGCAATCTTGCTACTGTTAATAATAGTTGGAACCACAGTACATCGAACAACGTACGCGGATCAAATCTTGATGTCATTGGACCAACGAATTGTACCTCAATTTTAGAAGAATCTCAAAAGTTTAATAGTACAGATAACGAAATTGTGTATGAGGAAGCTATCGACTTGGAAGATAAGGAAAACCTGAATAAGAATGTAACAGGAAAACGAAAATTTGTTACATCAATCACAAATGACTGTTATACAGTGAAACAGCAAAGTACTATGTCTATAACAAGCACATTTAGAGAATATTTATTGTCTAGGAGTGTGTTAACTGCTAGTCCTGTTGATCTCAGTTTTACATCGCGTACAGGAGACTTTGAACAATCCGAATCTGACTTAAACATTTTAAATGAGGATGGACTTTCTGAGAGCTTACTCTGTTGTTTAGATGGAAATCAACCAGAATCTGATACCTCTGGTATTGTGTCTGGTAGTACTAACAGCGCAAGTAATTCATCGGAAAAGACTGACGAGATGACGAGTTCACCAAGAAAACGAGCAACTAGTTTACAGCGCAACGATTCTAAAAAATCTGTAAAAGAAATTAGAACGCCAAAAAGTGTCAAAGGACAGAGTTTTAACCATAAGGAGCTAAGCGAATCAGCGTTAAATTCCGTAAAAATTAAGAATGTATTTCAAGAAACTTCATTTTGACACAGTACTTCACGGTATATGTTAAAATCAACGTATTTTAACAAGTTATGACGTTAATAATACGTTACCTTCTTCTACAGCCTGATGCACATTTTTTTTTTTTTATTTTAAAAATACCTTATATTTAGAAAAAAACAAAATCAGCAATTAAAAACCTACAATATCGATAGGTTTGCAAGTAAAAAATTTTAAGGTATACTTTTATCACATACATTTTTATTTTCGAACCACTATTTCTGTTTTTTCACAATAAAAAAAAATCGTTACATAAATATGTGATACTTAAATTTGTAATATTTATATGGTGAATAGTTTTGTACTCAAATATAAGACAATTTAATTTATATAGTACATATTTTGTTAAATTATACATTATATAAATAAACTTTTTTGCATAAGAACAAATGGAAGTTTTTATACATTTTTCTTACATTTGACATTATAATCGATAAATTTATGTTTAGAAAATATTTTAAGGAGTTTAAATTAAATTCTGAATAAATTTTCTAACTATAAAATATGATAATATTATTTTCTTATTTTTTTGGGGTTTCCGAATAATGAATATCAACTTGATTTTTTGAATACAATAATAAATATTAAAAAAAAGAATGTATTTTTAACAAAATTAATATTATGGATATATTAAATATAAAATGTACAGGTAATGCGTTTATATGTGATATATATTTTATAGCAAACTATCTTCGTTTATATTATTCACATTTATTTTTAGTTTAAAATACAAAGAAAATTATTGAAACAAGAAATTTCTTTATACAAAATTAGATATGTAAAACTGATCATAGAAAAATATACAGTTGTTAGAAATCTATAAATGTTATCAACATGTTCATTTATGGATTTAATACAATTAGTAAAAGACTATGTATCAATTACAATAGATTTCTATTTAAATATAATATTTTTATATAGCAGAAGTTCGAAGATCTTTAAAAATATAATACAATTATAGTGTGCACATTTTCCACACCAGATACAGGGTTAATATAATAAGAATACAACTGTATAAATTCTCGTATTATTGACATTAACAATAGTTACTTTAACATTTTACGCATCAAACTTCAATTGTACTATTATATATCATAGTTTTACAAAGAAATTACACAGCATTAGTAAAAACTATTCCTACTTTCATGATAAAATCATATACTTACACTTCAAAGGCTGTTATTAATTAGATATTAGATGTATAACATGTATCATATGCTTCAGAATTATGTGAAGATGTGGATGATGGAGTATTAGTAGTTAAAGATGTAGATATGGGTCAGAACATGTCGTCATGGCCCATATCTGGAATATATGATAAACCTCGTTCCTTCAAAGCTTTGTTTATTAATCGTTTTTGATCCTGTTTTAATTCTTGTTCTCGTCTTTGTGCATCCAAAATATCATCTACAGATACTTCAGTTAATGGTAAATCCCTTTCTTTATCTCTGTCCTGTAGTAAAAATGATATTGTCTCATTAATATATTTAGAATAGGATTTCCTTTTAAATGGGACAATTTTATTGCAAAAATATTACTATTTCCCCTAAAAGTACAACATTTTCTCCTCTCACAATAAAAATGCCTCTTGGGATGTCTCCATACTCTTTTCCAACATGAATTCTTTCGATTGTACGATGAAGTACAATATTAGCAAATTGATCAACACTTCTAAGGTACCCAATTAAGGTTCTGCCATCTCTTAGTAAAACCATAAGTTTTTCTAAATGAAAATTACATGTGATATTCCATAAAAAATGAAAATAACTCTTATTAATATTAAATTGTATTAAATTTAGTATTAAATTGTATTGGAGGTATAGTCATTTATGAAAGGTTAGAAAAAATATGTATAAATACATGCTTAACCTTTGAATAATGAAATTTTCTGTTATAAATAAAAATATTAGTACTACATTGTATAAATATAAATCGTTTTAGTTTTAAAGAGAAAAATGCAGATATATATATAATAACATACCGGCATAACCTAACAAATGGCACATTCTAAACACAAATACGTACTGTCCAGTTCTTCAAGAAGAGATGCCGTTCCTGGCAAAATGTTCATTTTGCAGTTTCTTCTATTCCTTGTAGAAGTAGCTTTCAAATTAAAACAAATAAAAATCTTATATATTAGCTTAACCTACAATGAGATTCACAGCTAAAATCATTTCGCTTGTTCCTCTAGATAATAGCTACAATTATTCCAACTTGTTGTTTTTTTATTACAAAATTAAGATAACGAAGATATAAAAATTATTATTTCCTCATTTTTCACTTGAAAAATCGACAAGAATCCATAAATTTCGGTGATCTTTTATTGGTCAGGTAAAATCTATTATCAATTTGAATCATCCATCGCACAGTGAACAATAGAAGTATCATAACTAAATTATAGGTTTTTGTAATTCAGTTATAAGTTGTGTGAACATTATGTAATTATTAGTGTTTTATTAAAGTTGGATTACGTAAGTAAAATATTGTATAAATATGAAAAAACTGCAGGTGATATGTAACAGTAATTTAATAGTTGCAAAAATGTCATTAACTGTTCGATCTGTCTACAATTTATTAAAAGTATTTATAAACAATTTAAGAACATCATAAATACAGTTTGAAAAATTCTATATCTGTATAAATAAGAAAGAAATCAAATTATCATTACAAATTGATTATTATTTGAAAGAGAATATTATTAAGTAATATTAAATAATTTTGCATATGTAATTATTTATTATACTTTTCAAAAACATTTATATTTTCCATATTTCTCCAATTATTTTAAATTAACAATTATAACACTTTATGTATATAGTAAGTTCAGTGCTTCACATTTCCAAATTTTACTAAAGAATCTTCTATTTCTCTCGTTTGTTTGTTAAACTTAAAAAACAATTTTTTCTACAATTACTATAACGTTTTATTCGTATATTTGGTTTACATGGTTTTCTAACATTTTTGAATGCTGAAAAATTTAGATTGTATGTATATAATAGTACAAACATAATAGAATTAAATTTTTCATTATAAATATTTATTTGCGATTTTAAATTTGTAGAAACATTATTTTCTGATATTTCAGAATTTTTATTACTAAAAATAATCTATTTATTAACATTCATTGTATTATTGAGAAATTTGAACAATATATGCTCCGAAGTAATTTATATGTAAACATGCGCTATAATCTATATATGCATGTGTACATTCTATATAGTACAGTGTATACATAACCTTACATGCAATGAAGCGATTTTATGAGACAACATTTTTTCGACATTTTCTACCTTTTATGGTACTTGTTATAGGAGGTTCTTTTTTTATTGAACAATTTGCAAAAATAAGGTACACATTTTACTACTATATATATCCAAAATTTATCCGTTGTACTATTGTTGAAAATTATTTATTTATTTGAATTTTTCAGGTATAAATACAGAGTAGTTGAGTCATTTGAATTCAAAAAAGACTTAGAAATTAAAGGTATTAAAATGAAAAAACTTGCTACTCTTGAAGAAGAATATGAAAAAGTAAAAGTAAGCTTTAGTAAAAAGATATTTATTAAATAAAACATGAAATATCTGAGAATATTATTTTTATGACTCAGAAAGCAGTATTATATTGAAATACCATCGTCAACATAATCAAAGTTAATACTAAACATAATTATAATATAACATAACAAATAACAGTAAGAATATAAATTCAAAATAATTTAATATGAAGTGTTGTAAATTGATAACATATTTTGCTTTCTTATTCGTAAAAATAGATTGCTATTGTTTAAAAGAAAATATTTCGTTAGAGAATATACCCGGTGTTTTCTAATTATAGTAATACAATATTTAATTTAACATTTTTAGAAAATAGACATTGATAACTGGGAAAACGTCAGAATATCAAGACCATGGGAGGAACCAAACAGTACAAACAACTGAGATTCCACTTTAAAAAATTTGTCCTTTAGTTGTAATTGAAACCACAGATTATTTATATGTATATAAAAGTATACCTAATGCTTGAAAAAAGTAATTATAAAATATGATAGTTATAATAAAGTTAAATTTCTTTAAATCTTTTCTGTATCATTTCTATAGAAAATTTTATATTTTTTTATTATAGATTACTTTATGTAGCACAGCACATACTTCGTGTAAGTAATCTTCATGTACACCAGAACATTTCTTAAGATAATTCTGTAAATAAGCAGTACATTTAAATTACTCAGTAAGAAAAAGAATTGCAATATATTAAGATTAATCTAATAAGCTTACTTTTCTTTTCAAATCCATACATGCTTAATAAATTTTGTTGCTTTTGCACTGAACACAATCGTTGGCTTCGACGTGTACTATTTATCGTGTTCATTTTATTATTAACAAGCTGAAAAAATATTCTAACAGATGATTATATGCTCTTATTGAAAACTGAGACTGTCATAAATGTTCTGAACTGTCATTTAACACTAAGATTACGGGATACGTTAATTTAACGCATTTGGAATTTCATGAGTAAAATTACAGAAACAGTTGCTATTACTTTCCAGTAACATTTCCTCACTTTTATTAATGGAACGATACGAAAACATATCCGAATTCGTAAGAAAGTTAACAATATGCGATTAAGTTCTTTCTAATAAATCGATTTCCCCAAGGAAAAATTCGATTTCTCCTTCACACAAGGAAAGCCCGTAAACCTAGTGTTAATATTACTCTTATTCAGTCTGATTTTCCATCTAAAAACAATTTTTATAAAATAGTAATATTTACCTTTTTAGAATTCGGAGAATTTTTATTTTGTTTTATTCTACCATTTATTTGTACAGAAGTATTTGGATCAGACCATTTGAATAAATTATCGTTTAATGCATTTACATCTCTTTGAAATAAAAAATCAGAATCTATATCAAGGTCCGATGACGTCAGCGAAGTAGTTAAATCATGTGATGTATTTAGATTACGTATGTTTATGAACGAATCATTTACTGAAACATTTAAATGTGACTTTTCTAGATTACAATTAGAAGTACTTAAACGCTCGACATCTTTGTATTCATTTGACAGAGGTGATGTACTATTCTCTTCATCTGTATCCATAGGATACAAATTCATTTTTCCTTTATCAGTTATTACTGAAACTTGTAAATTAATACTATCCGATTCTGATTCCATATTTTCTTTTTCTATGGACATTTCGTGTGTGTCGGTAGTTAAATATGATTCGTTATCACTTATAGCTGGAACATTATTTGTTTCAGCAGTCAGTTTAGAAAAAAATTTACTTTCCGTAACAGTTTTCTCGTCTATAATTGTTCGCCTAATACGCATCATATTTCTTCCTTTTATTCGACCTTTATTTGGAAGCAAAAGACTTGGGGAAGTTTTAGTAGAGGACTGCCTTGAGAATGGATTAGTTCTTCTGATTAAAACAGGAGAGACTGTATCTTCAACAGCAACGCAAGTATTTACTTCTGAATTATTCTCAATATCCATTGTATTCTTAATTTCATATACATCTAAAATTTCTTTTTGATTCAATTGTTCGTGTTCTGTAATAATATTTGTATGATTACTTTTACCTTATTTTTCAAATAGATACATTTATAATTAAAATTTACGTATGAAACAAATTTCACACCAAAATTATCCTGCTGTTTCTGTAAAATGACTTTTTTCAAACGATTCGTACGAAGAGTTACTTCTTTACCAACAGTAGCAGGCCACGCTGTAAATTTCCTTTCCTGAGGAGATTCTAATTGTTTTTGTGTCATTTTATATTCTTTTGACCAAATACTAACATGTCGAAGAGATTCCGATTTTTGTCCCCATGTATTACGTTTGTTAACTTGATTCTAATTGTAACAAATTTCAAATTTAATAATAAAGAACATTTATATATTGGCAGGTACTAATGCTATTACATTTACTTTGTGGTAAAAATAGTTGCATTAACATTATTTACCTCAATGTTATCAGGATCAAAATTATGGAGTACTTTTAAAGTAAAAGGATCACAATTTCCAAGGGCAAGTTGTAATGCAATATTTGGATCTGTTTCCTTGCCGGCATAGGACAATTGTTCCTCCGTTACATCTGCCGTAGGTGGAGTTAAACGAACTTGTTTCCTTCTTAAAGGACAAAACACTAATTGATGTTTAAATGTAATAACTGCTAATATAAATGCGTCTCTATACTCTTTTGTAACAACTAAAGATTTCATATTCAAGTAAGATCCTAATCGACTTAAAGCCTGCAAAAGTAAATATAACTAATTACACAGATTCATGTATAAATTCAAAGAATTGTTACATGTGTACATTTGAAAATATTTACTTTATAGATATCACAGTCCGTATTTATTGTAATAAACTTTCGTGCTTTACTCAACCCAATACCAGGGAGAGATGATAGATAATCACAGCCTGATAGAATACACATATGACGGAAATTATCCATATTAAAATCTTCGGACCGTACGCCCATTGCAAGGTGTATACGTTCTTGATCAACTAAAAGACCATTACCATTTACATCCATTTTAAAAAATATCTAGAACAAAAAGTATGGGAGATGGATTTATTTTTGGAACTTAAAAATGTACAAAATTATACAAAAATATAATATACTTAGAATTATACAAAAATACAAAAAAGGACAAACCTTTTTGCAACCGAATAGTGTCAAATCACTATCCTCTGTAATAACAACATCAACAATTCCACTGATATTAAGATATGCTAACTGTGCATCTGCTTCATATGGTGCCACAATACAATCAATATTCAGTTTATGGCATTCTTTAATTAATTCTAAGGCCATTTCATGTGTAACATCTATAGACCTCTTCAATAAATTTCTTCCCTCTGCATGTTGCCCCATTCGCATTAACTCAATAGCTTTGCGACGGTTTGTCTGTCTAGCTCTAAATATATAAATACATTTTATTGAAATAATTAAACATTATAAATATTCATGTAATTAATTATATTAGCTATTAAATAAAATTAATAAATTATATTTAACATTAAGTTTAAACATTAAGTTTAATTTTAAACACTTTTGGTTTATTATAACAAATTAATTTAACTTTAATCCTAAATAATATGAAATAATTACAAAATTTCGTTAAAAAATGTATAATAAAAACTTTGTTATACATACTCTCGTCGTTTCGCTTCTGTTTGTGCCTTAGCAGGTAAATGTTTTCCATCAAATACTAAAATTGGTTTTATTTTATAAGATAGCAGCATATGTATGAATTTCATACAATAACGAATGTATCTAAAATAAAACGATTAAACAAACTTGTTGTTTCCGTAAATAATTTAGTTAAATAATGATAATGTTCTTACGCATCTGTGGATTGTCCCATTGACAATTTGTCGGCACAACAAAACGCACCTTTGTGTAACCAACAATAAGTATCAATAGCAACAGTACCTCCGGCAAATTCGTTAATTTTTGTCCTTTTCGAAGATTTCTCTAAGAACGGAAGTAACCCAGTAATGCCCATTTTTTAATTTTAATAAAAATAATTATTAACAATCATGTGGGACTAAGTTTCACTTTAGTTCTATATACCAAGCTTCACTAACGTTACCGTTATTCGCATTACCGCCAAAGTATGATCAATGATTACAATGCTACTAGACTTACCTTATATATTACCTTACCCCATACCAAACAAATTTGTGAATTTATTTAATTTATTTAAACAAATGTGAATTTATTTAAACAAATGTTTATTTTTTTTAATTTATGGAAATATAAAATATAAAATAAATACTGAACATATTTATTTTCAATGTAATATTTAAGTCACATGTGAAAAGCTATTCCCGTTTTTGAAAAATATTTCATAAGTTTTACAATAATTCGAAAATTATAAGAAGTAATTTCCGCAGATTTATTTTCAAAGAAAAGCCTAAGTTTAATGATATTTGTTATTAAAATTTATATTTTGCATAGGAAAGTAATTTTAATACTACTTTTTATGCTACCAAAATATAAATACAGCAAAAATAATTTATAAATGTATATAATTTATGTTATGTATTTAAACTGTTATAAAATCGCATGCTACGAGATACACTGCCACCTGTCGTTTATCATTACAATTTAATACATTTAAATTGTGTTTATTTTTTTTTTCGGTTATACGATGCGAATAGATTTTAAATTTTTAGAGAAACAGTTAAATTTAATTTAACAGTTAAAAGTAGAACATAAGTGTAGAACGTATTTGGGCTATGCATATATACACACGTATATAGATGGTGTGTAGTAGATATACAGTGTATGTGTGCATATATATATATATATGATATATATAAGTAGATAAAGATGTGTATGCGTGCATTTGTGAAACGAACTTTATAATTTAATGGTAGGTTATAATCATTCTATAATTTAGATATTTAATTTCCTGTACAACGGAGAATCGTAATAACAAGTTTTACTAATTTAACACTATCGTTCCTTTATTTTTAAATAGAATGACTTTATTAAATTTTGTACAAATGCTTATAATATTGCTGGAAATATAATTTACTTATAACATATTTATTACGCAATCTAAGAATAACAGACTCTTAATGTTATAATTTTCATTTAATGGTGTAATTTATTTGCTACACTAATCCTTGATATGCGTGCGTTTAGATTACTAAGTCGCTGTGTATTGTAAATAATTAATTTATAAATATAATTTTTAGGTTAATATACATCCGTAATATTTGATTGAATACATATTCATCACTTTAAATTTCTTTTTCGTATTAACAAATTTCAATGACATCGAGATACCAAACAAATTAATTTAGTAATTAGAATTATTTTGTAAGAAATTTTCAGTTTGTAACATGATCAGTTTTTAGTTAGCAGTATCATTGTAGTAGTGTATATAACTGTAAATAAACAGTAATCAGATGTTGCTTTTAATAATGTATTATGAAAGTGGCAAACATTCTTGGATAAATTTAGAATCTAGATTAATATTAGCATAATAAAAGTATTTTTTAAATATACATTTTGTATAATATGAACAATTGAATAACTTTTCTTCCTAAAAGGGAACAAACAGTTTTTCGTTCAAAAAAGTTATGGAATTTGCAATGGTAATTTAAAGAAAATTCATAAACTTACTTAAAATGTTAATAAAGGTAAACAGATATAATACTAAATATATCAAAATTTTATGTTGAAAATTTAAAAAATTATTAAAGTTCAATTTTGTATATATTGTAGTGCATAATGAATAGTATTTATAACAGTTTTATTAAATAATATTAATTGTATTAATAATAGTTAATAAAACAATTTATTTAAAAGTACTTTTGTCTAATTTCTTAATTTTTTTACTCAGAAGTTAAGTTATATTACTTTTCATTTACTTTCTAAATCTTGTACATTTAATTTAATTTATGATAATTATTCTATGTGCTATATTTATATTTATAGATGTATTATATTTCATAACATATCAAAAAACAATGAAAGGATGCCATGGATGAACACAACGATGATCCTTATGAACAACAGCTTTATGCTGTGTTTCAAAGTTGTTTGACAAAAGGAGAAACTGAATTACACGAGGATAAGTGGCTTAGTTTATGCCATAAATTACATCTCACAGAACAGAGTGAAGAATTAAAGTCATGCATTCAACAGCATAAACAAGAAAAGAGATCTATATCATTCCAGGAATTTAGAACTGCTTTATTAACTTTATTAGACAAAACACAAGAATCAATTACACATACAGATAAGGATAATATAACAGAATCACAGAGTGACATAAATCCACATATTATAGATAATAAAAGATGTGATCCGTTAGCATCTAATAATTCTAGTTCTAACATAGATTTTTTGAATGCAAAAACAGGTGATTATAATATTTACATTACACAACATCTGTTGTGTTTTACTTTAAAAAATACTTTCTTTTTTTTTCACAAACAAAAATGTATGTTACAATCTTTCAGGTATAACAGTGGATGAAAATAGACTGAAATGTTTTTGGGAGAAAATAAGTATCTGTTTAAAGGAAAATGTAGACTCTACAACAATGTATTTTATATCCAATTGTTTAGGAATCCCAACTCTTCCAAAACAAGTAATTACAGAATCACAAGTTTGTTATTTGTATACAATTTAATGGTTCATTCATAATTTGTTTAATATTTAGTTGTCTTACATTGAAAATTAAGCTTTCTATTACATTGATTTCTATTTAATATATTTTTTTGCAGATTACACAGTGCATCTTTGAGAAACTGGACCAGAATTGTGATGGATTAATTAGTTTGGACGAATTTCTTATTATATTCCAGAATAAGACCATGGAAGATCAATTAACGTTAGATAAAAATAACGAATCCACGAAAGATTTATCTAAGCTAGATTTCAGAAAATGTAGCTTTGATATACATACACCTCATAAAACTAGGTATTACACTGTAATTGCTATACTTTATTACAACTCCGTTAGTACAAGGTTTATTATTTCACGAAATTTTGTATTTTTATGTATTTAATATTATACTGTAAGAAATTGTATTTATCTGTTAAATAGTAGTATCACAAGCGGTAATACTTTTCGGGATACGTGGAAACTTTCTAATATTACAAATACGTCTTTATTAACGGATGGAGGTATTAAAACATCAGAAATGTCTTTAACCGATCTAGCAACTAGTTTATGTGACGAATTGAAAAATTTTAACGATTCATTAGACCATTCTGCAATTCGATCTCATGTAATGTTGTTGCGAGATGTTCTTATATTATACCAAGAAGAACTACATAATTTAAAGTAAGTATTGCAAACTATATCAATAAGTAAACAATGAAATTACTTTAAATGAAATAAATGTAACTAACAAACGAAAATATTCGTATATTTTCAGTCTTGTTGTAGAAAATATGAACGGTGAGAAAGAAAAATTACGTATTGACATTATGGAAGCTAACGAGCGAGCAAATACTCTTGCACAAGAGATCGACGAGCAACATACCCGACAAGAAGAAATTGTTCAAAATTTGCGAAAGCAAATTGAACAACGCCATGCGGAAATTGTACAAGATCTTTCCAATCAGCGTAATTCTGAACGAGAAATAAATGCTAGAACTTTGAAATCAAAGGATGATCAAATACAAATGTTACAAAAGGAGAATTACGAAGTTAGACATAAATTTGTAAATACATTGCAAGAAAACCAAGTTTTGGAAACTGAAAATGAAAACCTTTGCAGTCAAATTGAAAAGCATAAACAATCAAATAACGAATTGTTAACTCAAATAAAAATATTGGCAGCAGAACATGATGAGGTAATTAAAGAATTCTTCTGATGTTAAAGTATGAAAATAATTCTTATATTTATGATAAAATTATTGCTCTATTATTTAGATGCAAAATATGGAAGTAAAGCACCAACAAGAAGTTATGTACCTAGTAGATCGTATCAAGCATTTACAGTCAGAAGCGGTTCTTTTACGAGACCAAAATGACGAACTTACAGCAGAAATAGGAAATTTAAAACTACATAATTGTCATAATAAAGATATGAGGTAACAACACAAAAAAATTACTGAGAAGAAACAGTTTAAATAAGTAACATAATTAAAAACAAATATTAATTTTCTATTATGTTATTACAGGCAGAATATTCTTTCTGATACTCATCCAACAAGAAACACACAGCCAGATGAGTTTGAAAGTAACGAGAAAAATTTCATACATTTTATTGAAGTTGATCTTTTATTATAAGGAAATTAATACTTAATATATTTTCAGGTAAAGAAGCGTTTGTAGTGGAAGAAGATGATATAGATGTAGTTTTGAAACATTCCACACCTGTAAGTAACATTTAGTAAATTATATTACTCGATAAATATAAATTATATTTTATGCTGTTTATATAGCTATCTTGTAATTCCCATGAAGAAGATAATGTGCAAAATTACAAGAAAACAGACTTAAAACATTTTAAGGATACAGTTATAAAGCAGTTGAAAAATGTTTTAATAAATAGTAATAAGTGCACTTTAGAAAACTGCATGTTTAAAGATGAAATATTGGAGATAATCACGAAATTGCAGTCTAATTCAAGTGCACAGGTTGTGAAAACTACAGATTTCGTTAAAAGTATCGCGTTCGAAATGGAAACAGAATGCGAGGAACGAGCAAGCGAATCGTTAAGAGATTTCGTTGTTCCTAAACATAAAAATTCAGTTTCTGCTAAACGAACAATGACATCCAATAGTAATGATAATTGTGATTTTGATAATTTTAACATTCAAGATATAAAGAGTTCGTCACAAAACAAAGTTTCAAGCCTTAGAGATTATCCTCCTCGTAAAGAGGAGCATATAAATACTGATCATTTGAAATTAAATAAAGAAAAGGATACTTCAATTATTAATTGCGCAAAAGTTCTCAATGAAATTAATGCAAAAACTAATTCAAGTTTAACAAAAAGTGAATCATCTGAAGACGATGTTTTCCTGAAATTGAAATTAAAAGAACTTGAATCGGCTCATGCTACTGAAAGGAAACAGTTGACTGAACGTTGTGCAGAATTAGAAAGAAGTCTCGATTTGTTAAAGATAGAATATGAGGAGTGCGAAGATTATTGGACTGCTAAATTAGAAGAAGAGAGACAACTTTTTGAGCAAGAGCAAAAAATTAGCGATGAGAAGTTTTCAGAGCTTATAGCTAAAATGGCAGAATATGAAGAACTAATTAGCCCAGTAGATAAAGTGAAAAATAGCGGACGTTTATCTCCAATTGAAGAGAAGTTTAATTTAGAACAACAAGTAAGATATGCTTCATTCCTTCTTTTTTTTTACTGTATGTATAAATATTTGCATTTTGTTAAATATTGAGTATTACAAGTAAATCTTTCTTCAATTCTACAACTAGACGAAATATTTCAATTATAAAATTAAATATATTTTTTTGTTACAATTTTTTGTTATTTAATCTATTTTCAATTTACAATTAATTTTATATATTGTTTCGTTTATACAGTACTTAGATCTTGAAGAAGAATTTGAGAAGTGGAAAGCACAAATGGAAGAAGAAATTTCTCAGAAAGACACAGAAATTAAGGATCTACGCGAGAAAATAAAATCCCTGGAACGACCGATAACTGCTGATATATCTGTACAAGTTACAGATGACTTTATTCTTTCGTCTTTACTAGCACGATCAAATTATGTTCCTAATGATACATTCAATGTTCAACCGTCCAGCGAATCAGCCTCCAAGTTAGCTTCATATAATGATAATATTCACAAATTGCCTGAAGAATTTAAATTTAATAGGATTTTAGAATCTTCGAACGTATCGAATAACTTTACTCCACGATTAACAAAAGATCATACAGATAGTGGTAATTGTGATCCGCATCAAGTACATGCTCAACATTCTATAAAAGATGTTAGCAATACGTATAAAATTGAAAAAACCGGATCACAATGGAAGACAGCAGATATCAATGAAAAATTTACGAAAGAAGAAAGCATTCACGATTTAGAATACGACTTGATACAAAATACATGGAAATTACAAAACTTGAAATCTCCAAATTGTCAGTGTATGCGAAATGATGCACAAGTATGTTGTATAAATGTTAATATATTGCAGAACTTAAGCATGAAACTTCAAGCACAGGGGCGTAAGAATCATCAGCTACAAGAATGCTTTAAGCAACAGCAGTATCATACTGAGCGCGTGTTACAACGTAAGTATTTTTTTTTTTTTACAAATTTACTAAAAGAATTTTGTACTTAAAGTTACTATTATGTACAACGTATACAAAAATATTCGATTATTATTTCAGACGTTATGTCTCAACATCAAGTGGAAATGTCGGAATTACAATGTCTTCTTCGTAGTACTCAGGAAAGACTTCAGACAGAATTTCAAACGAGTGCAGAACAGGTACGTAATTTTAAGAACAGTCTGAACTGATACTGATTTTCATTTAATACTATAAAATTTATAATCGAATCTTTCTTTAATTTTTGCATTATTTTTTACAGGCCGAACAATTGGCACGAACTGATATATTAGTAAAAGATTTGTACATAGAGAATGCGTATTTAATAGCTAATTTGAAACGTTTACAGCAACACTATCACATGTTGACAGGATTGCATGCTGAATCAACTTCAATATGATATTGCAATGAGTTATTAGTAATATATAAAAGGCATTAGTAAAATATTAGTAAGAACAATACTAATACTTTAACGTTAAAGTACGAAACAGAAATACATATTCTGTCTCAAAGTATTAATTGTGATACATACTATCTCTTTCAGTTATAGTATTGCAAATAAAATTGACATTTTTTTATCACAATGCTAATATATTAAATCATGGAATATTTAAAAAAAAAAAAATCAAGAATAAGTAGTTAATTTCTTTTTTTTTTTTCAATTTGACATTGATATCTACATTCGCTTAATATTTCAAGTATACATGCACGTGACATTGATAAGGTGATATTAATGTCTAAAATGATTAAACATAGATTTCTTCAATTTCATCTTGTGTATATTGTGTACAGAGATTAATTATAATGATATAACATTTAATACAATTTATTATAACATTATATGTATGTGATAAAAAGATGATGTGTTACCCTTTGTTTTGAAATACCACGTTGTATTATACAAAATATGAATCATAAAACTATTAATGATTAAGAGAATTGAGATAATTAGAAATTAATTTAGCAAACAGTATTTATTACATTGGAGTTAAATTTTTCTAATCTAAAGTGAGTTGTGAAAATTAGTGCGTTCATTGTTGAATCACTTCGCAGCTGTTAATGATCGTAAATAGAAATATATAATGTGCTTTATAAATTGTAAGTTATAGTTACAAACGAATTATTTATGGTTTTATGATCTCAACGAATTCGTATATTTAAGCACATCATTTATGCAAAATTAAAAAAAACATACAGCCTAATCACCACTTATAGTAAAAGCAAAACCTAAATTATTTAGTACAAAAATTACTTTATCATTATTCTCTAGCTGCTCGGCTTATTATCATATATAAACAGATATTTTAGAACTGTTTGCATAGATTCTTTAGCATATACGCCAAAGACAGAAAATTCCAATTATATTAATAAGTATGAAAAATTGTAAAACTGTACTCGTCATTTGTTACGTATAAGTAACTAATTTTTCAGAAGATAGTTTATTTTAATTATTGTCGTAAAATTGAAGTGAAATTATTTTGTTATTTCGATAGAGCGTTATGT
Source organism: Anthophora plumipes (assembly GCA_951804975.1). Classification (NCBI taxonomy): domain Eukaryota; kingdom Metazoa; phylum Arthropoda; class Insecta; order Hymenoptera; family Apidae; genus Anthophora; species Anthophora plumipes. The sequence goes on along the minus strand of OX638116.1, from coordinate 11,820,215 downwards.
CGCTTACACTGGAAATAGGGACTTATACGAAACAAATATATATTATGTACACAGTAGTATTATTGTTTATATTAAAATGAAGAGTCAGAATTTTAGGGGGAAAAAAACAAAATTGGCATAATTTAATTTTTTCTGGATTTAAATGAAATTTAATTTCTTTGTTTTCTTGCTATATATTTTTAAATATGAAGTTACTAATAGATTTTGTTTCATGTAAAATTAATTGTACAAATTTTATATGAATTTTGTTAAAATTTTTTAATACTAATCTTTGAAACAAATTTTTTCATTTGTATTATCAAAATTTAGTATACTTCGAAAATTCATTGTTTCCACATTCAGAGTTTTATCATGCACGATATACTATTATGATACAATATTTTCTATTTGAGTTATATATCATTATTTAATTGTTGCATGAAAACGTATACAAATTACTGTGTATTAAATATTCAACCAAATACACGCGAGATATTGTATAATACACAATAATTATTTAGCTTTATCTAACATGTTTATAGCAATAAATGGTATGTGTATATATATTATACATATACAACTCACTTACTTTTTGTAAAGTAATGATACTAGTTCAGAGTTATCTATTTCAATTGTATCGCTGCCATACTGAACATTTTGTACATGATATTTATATAAATGTTTGTATATTACCATGTTACAGCGAACTAAGTTTTTTCACATTGCCTTATAATGTTAAGATTCTTACACCATTTTTGCAACTATTTCCTTTTATATGTCAAATATTCCTCTATTGCAATTGTTAAATTATCTTGTCTTCAAACATTCTATTATTTTTCATAATGGAATTGTTAAACGGCAATAATGATGATAATACCATTAGGTAAATTATACGATTTAATGCAATAATTACGAATCTAAACAGTATAGTTCATTCTGTTAAATAAAAAGTTACGTTTCCGACTGTAGCTACATTGTATGTTAAAGTGTACAAAGTGTAATTAACAAGTAAAGAGCATAGAAGAGAAACAATTTAAAGTCAACAATGCATTTTGTTTCCTGCTATTGTACCCTATAATTGATATATGTATACTTGTTTGTTTTTTTTTAAATACCACATTTCGTTGTCATTTATGGTTTGGACATGTAACAAACAATATAAAAAGAAACTTCAAAATAAACAACTAATTACATACTGTTAAATGGCATCCCACTAGCGATAGTTATACATGTGTTAATAATAAAATGCTAAAACAATTTATCAAATGTCCGATCGGACAAATTGTGAAAAAAAAAAAGGAAAAAAGAAATTATGATTTGGAGTACATTGAATAAGTGATTAAAAATTCTGTGATGAGAAATTGTATATTAAATTGTATAAATCTTTAAACAATTAATTTTGATTTTTTGTAATTACATTCTTTCGTTAAATTGATATGTGAATAAAAAGATTTATCATTCAGTTTACATTTTTATGCTATCAATTTTAAATAGCTATATTAATTATTATTAGCTTAATATTTTTGTTATTATATTTAATTCAAAATTAGTTTCAAAAGAATATTTTTCCCAAATTTTTTAAAGATATTAATTAGCTCTTTATCGATCAAGTTGAATTTAATTTTATTTTGAAATGGATACTAAATTTACCTATGCGTGCATGCGCAGTTTGGAAAAATGTAATTAAATTTTTATTTCATTTAAATTAACATCATATTATTCCTTTCTCAGATTTAAATTATAAATTCAAGAGATAGAAATGTTACAAGTTGAACATAATTTACAATTTTACATATTTTGTATTTTATAATTAGAATATATACTTATTTACTACAGTGAAAAAAATTGACAATTGTTTTTATAGATTATTTAGTTATTCATGTATATATGTACATACCTTAATAACAGCCTCCCACTAACTCTAAATGCATGAATACTATAATAATGGAAAATTGTGTTTGGGTTATTACTTACCTTGTCGTTAGCATCTTAAAGAAAAATAATAAAAGGACTACGGATACGTGAACACGAAAGATATCATTTATTTATAATTTATGAGGACAAACAAGTAAATTTACATAGGAAGGACACTTTCAGTAAAACACATTTGCTAAACCGTTATCATGCTTAACATAAAAAAGGAAACTAATCGAAGTCTAATCACCAGCCTTGCTGATATAGTCTTTCACCGAATGGCGTTATATTTGAGATGCCATAAAACAATCTAATTAGAATTATGAAACATTTCGAAGCGAAAGCACGATAATTATACGCATTCTTTGTTGCTAATTATACTAACACTAATCTTTCGTCGCTTCGTAGCGAAAAATAAAGGACTTAACGTGATCTTCGAATGGACACTAAACATCCCTATCTCTTTATTTTTTTTTCGCCCTTTCGCTCGTCGTTCGTTCGCTCTTTTTTTTCTTTCTCTCTCTCTCGCGCGCACGTGCGCGCTCTCTTTCTCTCTCTCTCGTTTATTCTCGTCTTATTTATTCAACCGCTTTTCTCTTTCACTTTCAATTCCTCTATACGTAATCTATAATAGCGTCATAGTAAACTAGTAAGGTACAAACAGGAGTTTTATACACGGTTTCACGAGAGAATACATTAAGCTCAGGTCTTATTTCTACTTTTACGAAAACATGGTCCTGTGTGTGTCCAACTTTGCGCGACAAATATTTCGTTCGAAACCCTCCGACGAATCATTTCTGTCATTTCTCCGATAGAGTGCGCGGAAATCGACGAAAATCGGCGCCGAGTTCAAGAATGCAATTTTAGACACGCACGCAAGACAAACTTCGCGAAGTTTGCTTAAAGATGCTGACGTGAAAGAAACACGCAAAAGTAAAAACCAGAAAGAACATCTTAAACGTATTATAGAAACTTCGACGGTAGATGCCGAAAAGACAGCTACAATTCGTCTAATTATCGATAACGAGGACACGAGAATCCGTTGTTCGCCTCGGGCATACGTTTATATACGTGTATATGTTAACCTGTACGTTGTCCATTCGATTCGTTCGCGGTGAATGGTCGACGTTTCTTCTTTTGCTTTGGGAATCTAACTTAAAATTAATATCGATATAATTCGTGACATCGAAATTAATGTTTTATTTATTGAGCAAGGGTCTAAAACATTCTTTCGTTTTCTCAACTAGCGAAACTAAGGCTATGACATTCATATAAACGATTATTCGTGCACGCTGCTTCGAAGATTCGCTTATTTACCATAAAGAGCAATTTAAGGTTGGATCAATCGTGTGCGCCTTACATATGCTTTCCAAGAATCAATGAAGAAATAACAAAACAATAGAAAAAATAAAGGAAAAAAAAATTCTTTGAATTAATCTAAAGACGACTGCAAAAGTAAATACTGATAGATTATTCGTATCATATGCTCGAATCTACCAACATAAAAAACAAAAAGAAATAAAACAATGCCCGATTCCTTAAAAAAAAAAAACAACGAAAGCAATTCGTCAAAGTTTATTCTTTCCTAATATCACGAAAAGTATCTTTCGTCGAAATTTTGTCAAACGTGACTTCGTATACCGTTATAATACTAATATTTCTTAAAAACAATATATATTATTATCTAATCTCTTTCATCGGTAACAACATCGGAAAGAAAAGCTTTTAAATATAAAAATCTCGTTAAGATATAATACACTAAATATCGCAATATTGCAAATAGTCGTCGTTGAGAAAGTTTCCCTTTAAAAGTAATATGTAGATTTCGTAGTTAACCTAATAAAGAGGAACAAATTCGAGGAAATAGTAAGGGGAAACTTGAAACAATCGGCAATCACAATAACGTTCTCTAATAAAAAAAAATACAGAAAACAACGTTTTCCTTCGCGCTAATTAGAAACACTCAATCTGTTTCCCTTCGAAGCAGGTGCATCACAGTTACACAGTTTTTTTTCTTTTTTAGCGTTTGGATTATCTATCTAATCGTAGTTACGCCTTACAGCCTTACAGCCTAATATCATAATTTGCCCGTGTCCACGGGTACGGTAGGTACAGTATTATTGACAATCATTAAGACGGATCCTACTATTTAAGTATAATTAGGTACATTTTGTGCAAGGTAATCGTTGTGTGACAGAATATAGGACAAGTGGCTACGCACTCAAACGACTGAAGCGTCTTTGTAAAATGATGCCGTATCTCTCTCTTTCTCTTTCTCACTCTCACTCTCTCTCTTTCTCTCTCTCGCTCTCATGCGTGCATATACGTCTTGCCTCTTTCTCTTCTCTTCTATCATCATCTTGTTTTTTTTTTCATTTCATTTTTGTTTCCCTTTTTCACGTTCTTTCCATTATTATCGGTTAATTGTTCATTTCTCCCGAAAGACAAACGAAACAAGAGGATCCGACTCGTCCGGTGTATAAAGTATATAAAGGTTTCTACCACAGCCCATTTAACGATATATCATTCATATATATAATATATATATGTATATAATATATATTATTGTTATATTATCATATATGTATCATATAATTAATACGATTCGTAGTGTACATTGAAACGTAACATATATAATTATATATATATATATATATAAAAAACACTAAGAACGACAGTTAATTTTTTTTCCCTTTCGCGTCCAAATTTATGCATCTGCCATTTTATTTGTTTTCTTTCCCGCCCCCCCCTTTTTTATTTATTCGTATTCCCTTGTCTCTGTCACTATATCTCTCATTCTACGGTTCTCGTTTCGAAATCCTTTCGTGACTGTACATATATTTTACTTTTACTTGAAATTTACCGTACGATCCCACATATCGCGATAAACCGATTTATTCACTGGCGCTTAGAGTTATAGATGCCGAAGATTCTCTCTCACCTAAACGTCGAAGAAAGGGCTAATAAGAAAACGTCGTTGAAAGTCCTTAAAAGTTCTCTCTGGTTTGTTTGGATTGTCGATTCAGTTTTACTTGAGAATAATTATAGCGCGGTTTTGGGTAATCAGCGTTGTAAAATCACAGCCCAAAAGCATCGAAGAAGTTGAACAAACGAACAAGCTAAGAGAGTTTCAATTAGACACCGACACGATTCACCAAATTATTGCCGTTGTTTCACTTCGATCCGGTAAAACCTTTCGTTTTTTTTCGTTTTGTCACGCGTAGAAAAAAGATTAATGCGAGAGAAATAAGTATTAACGCGTGCTTTGCAACGAGAAGCATTTCTTTTTTTTATTGAGCGAAAGCAAAAAGCAGACATTGAAAATTGGTCGAATTTCCTCATTTTTGTTTTTTCTTTTTTTTTTGTGTTATTTAAAAGCTATTTTTATGCTTGTCGCGATGATAGTTACAATGGTACAACGCGTTCAGCTTTTAAAACCTACGTAGAGAAAAAAGGAACTAAACGATAGTAACTTCTTAATGCACAAAATTCACTGAAAACAAAAAAAGAAAGAGAAACGTTTTCCGTGTATAATATGTAAGTATCCAAAATATTTAAGTAATTCAAGGAATTCAAACAAGAAATTTCCAATCGAATTTAAGTAAAAGCTTTCACTGTAGTACCACTGGTTTGGTTTGCCTTACGCAATACGTTCGCATTTCAAACGAAGAACGCGCGAATCGAGGATCATCGATTGGTCTAAAAATACGATGTATATCAGTTAAAATGATTCATCGGTTTCTTTTGTTTCTTTTTACGGCAGTATTTTGTATTATCGCGATTAGTCTCCTGACACAAGGCTTAAAAAACAGTCATAGAGTAAACATAAACAAGTTATTACAAGTAAGCGTAACGAATATAAAAATGCAGTATGTGTATAGACAAAAAAGTAAGATCGCTTACAGACGACGACGACGACGACGAAAGTGAAGTTTTCTTTCCATTTTAGTAATTCAGTGGCACTGTCACTAACAGCAACACATGTACGCTAATATAATGTATCTGTAAAAAGATATTTTGTGCAATTCACGGAAGGGTGCGCGAGAAGCTACTGTCGTCGTTGAAGAATCTCTACAGTCTTTAGTGTGTATGTGTACTGTGTGAATATGTTTTTGTACGCCGAGGCGTACAGTCATTTACAATTTGAGCACTGTTTCCCTTATCATCTTGTTCAACCGCTTTTATATATTTTTTCGTTACTTATCTCTTTTCTCTCCCCCCCCCCCCCGTAGTATTATTTATATGTCGTGAGATGTCGTTTGCTTAAAATTTGATATACATGGACGCAATGTTAATGTTCAGTCAAATTTTAAGCACCACACGAAACAGGAGGATTCGTTAGTTAAATGTGCTACACCGTACGGTGCGGACTCAAGTTGGACACGTAGATACGTTTCAAAGCATAAATCTGTATTGTTTGAACAAACGTCAAAATATATGTCGATCCACAGGGTCGTTCTTTCATTTCTGTTAATACGTATTGTGAACATCACGAGGGTTTGTGCTTACGACTCAACCGATGAGATTTCTCTGGATCGAATCGTTTAAATCGTAAAACGTTCACCATGTGGATATCATACGCAATGTGAACAAACACAATCTAGTCGGAAACGTTCTACATCCGTTATATATTTATTTTCCTCCGTTGCAAAGTGGGGTAAGATTACACGATGCTTTGCAATAGCATAACCTTGATAGCACGTGAATTTTGAGATTTTGCGATATGTTGGAAATATGATAGAATTCAACACTTCTGCCCGACGCGGAGATTTAAATCTCGGTCGAAAAGCTAACCGTAAGCCACGATGGATCAGTAATCAGACGAGAATTGTTTTTATCTTTAGAATATCATCGTGTGAAAAATAGCTGATTAAAGTTGAAGCGTCTAAATATTTCTTTCCGAACATTCGGAACTATGTGCACAGCAATGGAACTTCGAATCTTTTTTTTGTTTTCTTTTTTTTCCTCTTTTCCACTTCAATTCAAACGTAGGGTAGTAGAAGAATTGGGAAATCGAATCATTTTCCGAAGATACAACTTTCGTAGTTGTACTGCGTGAAGAATTTTTCCTGCAAGACCTCGAGTCTGTTCGTCCACAAAAGTATTCAACAATCGACCTAGGCGATAAGTTTTCCAAGACCGAGCTCGTATTCTCTTTTCTTACTCCCTCCCTCTTCCTTGTATTCATCGTCAGTAATCACGAAGCAATCACGAACGATGTCCTAGCAAGAAACTAATCGAACTTCAAGCTACTACTTGAGAAACGCACACGAATTATAGTAGTTGATTGTTTCTAAAATGACGTCCTCAATCAAATTTACTAACCGACAACCGCAAGGAAATCCGGACGCAAAAATCGCCGCATCCTACCTTCCCCCCTCAGTGTCCAACCTACATTATTTAATTATTGTAACGCGATCGTTGTATAGTATTTGGTATTTAATGGTCCGCAAACCAAGCAGTATTTCCTCACGCTACGTCAATCTTCATTTAGATTTGTTCTCCTTTATTTATTTAATTTAATTTATTTATTATCTTTCCCTCTCTTTCATCTTATTCCTCTCGATAATACACGACCATCGTTGACCCGTTACCCTGAATAAGCAGAGCGCTTTTTTTTCATTTTTCTTTTTTTTCCTTTTTTTCATTTACTTTCTGTAGTAGCGTAAAACGATTGTCTTTGTACGAATGAATTGTACGTATAATACCGATGGCCGGGGAAATCGCATTTTTTTTTATACCCGTTCGATGAGGCGAAAAGCTGGATCTCGAAGAATCTCGACAATTTCACGAAATTCGTTTCGATGGACTTAACAATCCTTATGTAATTATCAGAAAGTATTACAATGTATAAAACGTACTCTATCGTGTGGACTATTGAAAATATAAAAAAATAGAAAAGAGTAAAGTAGCAAAGAATAAGGCAACGGTATAATGTATAGAGAGCATTTAGGACCAACGATATTATCTGTACCGTTAATATCGATCTTTCTCCTTTTCTAGAACGTTTAATTGCCAGCTAGCACCCGTTATGTTAAATTGAGAAAAAAAACTTAGGATGCGAATATTCCGTGGACTGTTTTCATGGATACGAAACAGGATTTTCCCCGTAGCAGTTCCACGGCACGTTTTCATTTAGATTTTCTCGAATTGTCGAGATTCTTTCTGTCGGCACCACGAAAGAATATCGATCAGGGGCGACCAATTCTGTATTCACGGTTATCATCCTCTCTCTTTCTCTCTTCCGGTTGCATTTCCCTGAGAACTTTCAACCTGCGACCTGGATTATTCGGTGACATTTCTATATCGAAGAACAACACTGTTTTTACTTTCTATTCTCCATTCTTACTTCCTTCCTTTCTTTTTTTTTTTGACACTTTTTTGTGTTTTTAATTTTTTGTATTTTTTTAGACAACCCAAGTACTGATCGTTGCGACATTCGATCGCTGAATTTGATTGAGGATCCGTAGAGATCCTAATATACTAAAAGCTAAAAGCAACAGTACAAGACCGTAAGTCGTTTTAATTAATACATACACCACTGGCTATTACGAACGTCAATTACGTCCATTCTTTTTTTTCCTCGTTTGTCCATCATATACCACGCAGAGTAATTATTTTGCGATAATAGCTCGTAATTGGAAAACATTTTGAAAAATTTGTTTCCTTGAATAAGTAATAATACTAATAATTATAATAATAATGTTAAACGCGTTGAGATAAAACGTTATTATTTATGCGCAAGCTTTGCTAAACTAGAGAATAGTCCTAGAATATTTCTATGCGAATAATAACTCTCTGTAACACGCGTCCAATGAAAAGGAACGAATTTCTCGAAGCGCCTTTCAGTTCACCGTTTAGTCTCGATCCCATAGATAAGAGGATATAATTATCCGTTTGCGTTAGCTAAATCTATCAACAGTTGCCATATTTTTTTTTCTTTTCTTAATACGCGGAAATCTATGTGATCGTTTACGACGATATGAATGATTGCATTTCAATTATTTCTTTATTTTTTAAACGTGAAAACAAGCGGAATAACATTAAATTGTAAACCTGCTGACAAGATATCGCTGATATTCGTTGTAACCATCGATATGTGACGTATAACGATGCCCGAACATCGTTGACAAAACTGCTGCTGATGATTGAAGAAAAAAAAAAAAAATAATTGCTAAAATTGCCTATTAATTATACAGTAAATTACTTAAAATTATCAGCGATAAATGAAAATAGGAATAACATCCATGAGACATAAGCTAAAAATTCACAGATAAGGAAATTTCTATTCCTTTTTTTTCCCTCAATTGAGGTGATCGACAACGAAAGCAAATATTTTCGTTTATTCGTGTTTCGTTGTACGAAAAGCGAATTACATTCACAAATTATCGTAGACATTAGATCCTTAAGCTAAATAAAAAGAAAAAAAAAAAGATCCGAAAAGGGAGATTCCCTTCTTCGATCGAAATAATTTAAGAAAAAAGAAGAAAAAACAAACAAACAAATAAGAATCATTAGTGATATGCGTACAAGTGTCGCGTAATTTCATCTTTAATAATCCTTTCATTCGGAGACACGTTGACTGGAAAAATCACGAGATATTTACAATTCTGGAAGTAGTATTCGCTAACTAGGCGCGTGTTGGACGAAGAAAAATTTACAATCCACGCGCTAACGATTCCCGGGTAATTATGCTAAGAATTTCAACTATAATAACTTCTGGTTACTCGTCGGGGTATCAATGAAACCTTGTTAATTATTGATACTAAACTTTGTGTTCGATAAGAGAGATACATCGACGAGCAAACAACACGAGTATCAGCGACTCTGAATCTTGTCAGAGGTTTAATCGAATCTAAAAAGACGTTAAAAATTTATTTTCCTATTAACGAAATTGTCTAAATATTCGTATGCATCACTGGTAATTGAAACTTTCGTAAGCTTCTTTCTCTTTCTCTGTCTCCGAACATACATACGAATACTTCGTGTAGTTCTAGTATCTCTAATCATTTGCTTCTGATTTTAATACTCTACTACAAGTAATCCACATAAATGTTCACATATATACGTACGTGTAATATGCATTTATCTACTACTAGCTACTCATTAATTTCGTTCTTCTATTTGCGATTCTATTCGCTTAGTTGAATCTCTGTGTACTAATTATCTCTAACATCAATACTATGACTGACTAAAATTCACTATCCTCTCTAGCGATCAGAACTCGCAAATTTCTGCGTTCACGTGACTACATCGGTTATACACTACGATTCTTGGCCATTTTTTTCTCTTCTTCATATTAGAAAAGAAAAAACAAAAATTCAAACGTACAATTACTCGTTGCTGGTTTGTCGAGTCTATCTATTTCGCGAATCGATAACGTGACATTTGATGTCACATCAATGTTTTACCGGTAATTTTGCGAGTACGAATTGTACTGTTCACTAGTTAATAAGATTTCATCGATGTCTCTTGTTTAAATGGCGCGGCCATGATTTCGAGATGTACTATACGAAGGACACGGCCTTTTTGTATGATCCAATTAGACTATAGTATACATAGTTACTTGTTCGAATCAACGAACATTGTGTGATATACGTATTCCATCCGTCGAGATATTCGAATTTCGAACGGAATCGAAAAGCGTCTGCGATTTCGCTAAACGATGATTTAACGTTATTATTACTAAGTTACTGATTGAAGGTAGGAAGAGAATGGCAAAAGCGTGATCATACAAGACGTACAGGTTTAGATTTGATACTGTAAGTGCAAACTTAACCGGTTATTAAGGTATTTTTACGATCGAGAATTGAAAAATTAATTAATTCATCGATATTTATTCCTTAAGTTTCTATGAATCGATAGTTTGTAATTAATATTTTAAGAATTTAGTATGAAAATCGATTAATAATAATATCTGAACGGCGTGAAAGTTACTTTGAAGAAAATTTTGTTTAATTAAATAAATTTTAATTAATTTTCAAATCTACATTTACATCATGATTTTTCTCTTCTTTCATAGTTTGATTGGTCTGTCAAGTTTACACCTATAAATCCGAATCAACCTGTACAATGCGATAGGCCAGTATATTTAACTAAATATAATAATAGAAACTAGAAAAAAAATTGCGAAGAAAAGAACAAACGATCCTTTCAGTCCCCAATAAAGGTATAGTATGCGTACGACATAGATTTAAAAATGAACACTCTGTGAAAACGTAAGTAACTGTTAAAATTTCTTATTTCGTCGTTAAATTCATTAATTTGTCGACTTTCTGGAGAACATCGAGTATCAAATGGAACGTGTTAAGTATCGACTTCCTTATACGAAGATTCTTGATCTAGGAAGATTTATTAATCAAGGGAATCGCTTTTAATTATCGTTAAAATGGCGTAAATATACCGAGATATATATATATATATAACACGTGTACTAAATTCTTCGAATCACTTTGATCATCGTTCAAAGTCCGAGATTTTAACAGAGTTTGGAGATCTTGCATAACTTGAGCTTAATCGTTTTCTTAACGAACTTTGAAAATCTTCGAGCTCTAGTTGTAACTAATAATCTAATTACATTGTACTAATACAGAAAATAATTTCGTATACAGATTTCACGTGTTGATACTGTAGTATGTTTTGGCATTCTTGGAAGTTCTTAAGATATTCCATTCTGTTCTCGAAAGATTTTCGAATCGATTAAAAAATTCAAGGTATCCAAGATCGTCAAACATTTGAAACTTCGAACCCGTAGAACCAAATTTTTAGAAAGTTCTTAGTAGAAAACGAATTTAACTATCCATTACTAGTTTGACATCGAACATCTAAGATTTTCTAAGTTGTAGCAGAATTATCTTTTTATCGAGTATCAAAGGAAAGTATGGTTACACTGATTATTAATAGAGAAACTTCGTAAGCACTAGTCATTCTAACACGAACAAGTCGAATACTGTGTTATTTACTTACAATTTTCTTTTTCTCTCTCTACATTAGTACTTTTGTTTATCGACGTATTGCATATTAAATTTGTCATTCTTTGTAAAATTAATAATCCTACACTAAACAAACGATTATAGTGAACATATATTTCAAAATATCATAGACAATTTTTTACTAATTTCTCGTTATTGTTACAAAACTACGGTATTGTTATCAAATAACAATGGTATTTAAAATATAAAAAAAAAAGAAATTTATTATGCAATACGTGTACTGCACTGCCTAACACAGAGAAAAGATTAATCTACAGTTACTCTACATGGTGCACGATTCTTAAAAGCGTGTATATATAATAGTAAGTACCTACAACGTTCTAAAAAATTACACGAAAAAACAAAGCTGTGGCCGTGGTAGCTATTAAATACAACTGTTCTTAATGGTACAGTCGAAACTGTACGAGATAAAATTCGTCTATTATTATACAAATTGCCGTTTGTCATTACGATCAAGCACGATCGTTCCAAGAAAAATATTGCTGCCTTTCGTTTGGACAAATATTGTAGTTTGTGCAGGTGTGTGTGTGTGTGTGTGTGTTTTTTAAGCATACATGTTAAGTTTTATTATACATGGAAATCGGTATCCCGTTAAGTAGTTTTGAGCGCGTAGCGTTTCATTTAGTGCCACATAGTTAACCGTTTCTCATAGCGAAATTGCTCTATTGGTCGATCACTATCGTATTATTAATTCACTGTGAAAATTCTTCACTAGATCCATGATTAATCGATGTAATACCTCTATCGGTCATCTATCTATTCGTTCTCTATTTGACATCGAACTATATTAATCGAATTACGTGTTTAATTCAATTTCACGTGGAACTAAATACCGCAACAACTCGATATGATAAACGGGAACACGAATTAACAACCGGTAATTCGCGTTACGACAGATGAGTGAGGAGAATTGAAGAAACGGAACAAGGGACTATACAAGAGAGAAATAATTGACACTGATCAGTTGAAATGACCCGAATCAACTGACAACCTCTAACTACATCGAATTAGAGTCTGTATACTTGAAAAAACAAAAGGAAAAAAGAGATAAAAATAAAAGCTGCTTGTGTACGCATATATTATGAGACAGTATTTAATATCGTTTATAGTATTTTTATCAAATTCAATGTGTTCATCTTGTGGAAAAAGAGTTAGAAATTCTTATAAAATTCCCTATGAAGTATTTATTCTCTTTTACATCAAATGCGGAAATTGACCAGATACTTGAACATTCGAACGTATTACTATGTTAAGAATAACACCAAAAAAGTGAGCATTATAGATTAGTTATATGAAATATGAAACTAATGAATAAGTTATTGCCTATCTAGGGAACGTAGTAAGAACAGGTATATGTCCATTTGTTCCATACGTGAGAAATTTGTTTTCGTTCTTAAAGAACATTGTTTTGACGTGTTACTACCTATTGATCTTGTTGATATACAATGTTTTATGCCATGGTCACAATGCAGCACGTGTCAGATTCAAGAAAACGATAGGCAATCCGAGCTAAAATAATGGCTGTTCGTGAGCCACTTTATTCGTATCTAGAAACAGAAATCTCCTTCTACATTTCTATCGTGGTAAAATCAAAGTACTTGATGAAAAAAAAATGTTGACAAAATAAAAAAGAAGAAAAACACCAGTCTGAGATTTTTCGAATGTTTGAAATTTCTGAAATAAATTGCAATTATAGAAAATCGAAATAATTCTTGAAAAATTTCTGTGCAATCCTTTTGAAAATACGATCCTAAAGAAGCGAGATTAAATTTAAATGAAAAGTCCACAGCGAAATACGTGGCTATAACTTCTCGAATCTTTTTTCTAAAAATTTAAAAACAAATAGAGATGCGCAACTGTATTTTTTCAATTTTTTGTCGAAAAGTAATGTTGCAGAAAATAAGAATGGTCAATTAAAAAATTGCAAATCGAAGAAAAATGACAATACTTCTTAAGTTAGGCTAAAAAAAAAAAAAAAGAACGAAAGTTAATGCTAAAATAGAATAAGTGTTGAGGATGCAATCTAAAATCAGATAAAGTAAGTTACATTACGACGACTTGCAATCAAGAAAGAAATAACATAATAAACGAAGTTAAACACTGTCTATTCTCGTACGCACTTAATTCTTATTATCTGATACAAAAGTTATTCGTACGCTTGAAAATCTTGTTTATCCGGACACTGGTACTAATTCTAGTTAGAATTTGGAATTTTTTGCGAACGTTTATCTAATATAAGCGGAATCATTTCGCTATTGATGTTCGACGCATCGATTGGCAAAGAAATCGTTCAACCTTACGAATATATACTAATGATAGATTTCGAGAGTTTCATGAGTTAAATATTGGTCGGTTTTTTGTCTATTTTTCTTCGTTATTACTTTGCTTTATATACACTTGTATATGGACGCTTAGGACTTTTCCTATGTAGCTTCACCGCGCTCTGAGCGCTTGTAGAATTATTTGTATACTCATATATACGAGCATGTAGGCGCACGTATACACATGTAAAGGGTGTTTCGTTAATTATACCATAAAAATTTTACTATCCATTTGTTATTTATTTATACAAAAAAAAAACAGAGCAATTAAAATTAATTCCCTCACTCAAAATGTAATTGTAACTTTTACAATATGTAAAAACTATTATCAGACACCATTGTAAAATCCAGTATGAAAGAAATTACTTTTTTCTGTGTTCAAAAGCATTGTTTTCTTTCTTTAAATTATTTCAAACCAAAATAATTTTAATGAACTAACAATAAAAAATAAAACTTTGAAAGTTCTTTTTTTTTTATAATACGTTCCATCTTTAATGAAACGGAAACACGTGTCGTGTGTCATTAGTGATATTTGCGAAACGACCTGTACACGTTTACACATGGGTAAATACATACATATTTAGCTATTCAGTAGTATATAATATCACATGCAATTTAAATAGGATTGTCAAACACGTATCTATGTTAGATAGTGTTCCTATTCTTAACGATGCTGTGTACGATAAATATGATACGAGGTAATCACTTAATACGTGCGCATGCACATATGTATACATGGTTGTTTCGCGTGAGAAAATTTTTAATTCGTACCTTTCAAGAAGGAAAAAAAAAAACGAAAGAAATTCACGTATGGAAGTTAAATGAACGAAAACTATACTCCAATTTTTGCTAGACCGACAATTCTGTTGTCCCTTTTATTAAATACGTGCAACAAATTTGCCTGCATCAGTTTAGGGAAAGCAGCTAGGTTCGCAAGAGATTTCCTACGGTTTTGCACGATTCCGATGAAAACACACGCCTTCCTCGTCGACTTCTACTCAATACACTAACTACCAAAACTCTGAGAGGCTCTTACCATGTCAAGAAAAACCAGGATGATGTTTTGCATCTGTGAAACTTCACTTTGAATTAATGTTATTTGTACTACAGTTTTATCGTACCTTGATGAAAATTGTAAACAAAATTTGATCGTATCATATGGAAAATATTAATGAAACGTAAACTGAGAATGAATGGAAAATGTCTTGAAAAAGGAACTATTACAAAATATTTTGTAATTGAAAGGAAATAGATAAAAGTTCATATCGTGGTGTTTCTTCCATGGGCAACAAGAAGCTGGTTATTTAAAAAGGCGTGTACACTAGCGTAGATAATTCGGATGATTGCACAATATTGACAGTTATTCGAGCTAAGTACTATTAGTTAAGTAAACGCGTACGAAACGATTCGCGATTCGCGTTTATGTTAATAAGTATATCGTTCTCGGATTTCCAAATGATACCTTCCTAATCGACACCATAAAGTTACAACCGGACGCGTATATTTTATCTATTGATATCACATTCCAAGTTATAGAATAAAATAGCGGTAAAAGCGACTGGCTGAAGCGGAAATGCCGAAAAAAGGGGAAAAGAAGTATATCAGTAAGGAAGGAAAAATGAATAAGTTGGCTGCGTTCACCGTGGTTTTTTTGCCGCGACAGTAAAGTTTTGCGTTAAGTTATGTACAAATTGGCATTATATATATCACAGTTACAATATAAACATGTCGACAAATGCGGAAGGAAATTCTGTAAAGCATTGCTTGCTTTCCTCTTCGGCTAAACACCACGCACAGCTTGTACATCTCGTCTCGTTATTTCACGTTCCTTGAACGTACATATGTAACAAAAGCGATAGGTGATCTTCTTTCATTGTACGAGCTTTTTTAATGAGCGATTCAATAATCTAACCTATCCTAAACGACAAATATTTTTTATATTTTTTTCTTTTTTATCTATTTCCTTTTAATTTTCGCTAAACCTATACTTTCGATCCCAGACACGTGTTCCTTTTTTTTCTTCTTTTACCTTTTCGTTTGTTTCGTTGAACGAAAAAAAAGGAAGAAACAACGCACAAACCACGTGTGCGTCTTTCTTTCTCCAGTGTTCACTTTTGCCTTCAACGTGTAGGAAAGGGAAGAAAAATTAGGGGACAGAAAGGAATGCAAACAAAAGGTATTAACGTAAGACGGTTAAAAACAAAGCACTGCACGCTTCTGAAATTAGGCAAAACAGAAATAAAGAGAAAATGAAGAACGTAAAAAAAAGAAAAAAAAAAGAAAAAAAAGAAAAAGAAGAAGAGGATGTTGCAAAAAAATGCAAATGTTCTTTCGTGTTAATGAAAATGAGGTTCTAAGGTACATACACGGTATTACACGGAGACGATGCTCGACATGGTCCCCAATGATTATGTAAGCGCTATGTAAAAGCGAGTTAACAGTCTGTATGTGTATCTTGCATCTTCTGCAAGATTGGATAGTACCGGGCCCTTTTCCATACCGGGTTGTCTTTGCGGCCGAGCAATAATTGCTTTCACTCATCTGAAGTAGCGTTTGATTTAATATAAAATGTGACTTTTTCCTCTTTCACACAATCGAAGAATATTTTCTCTCGTAACGATAGAATTTTACCCTTTGAAACGTACATTTATGCCTAAAGTTAAAAAACTGTATTTCTCCCTTATCGGATTTGATTTGTTAGAAAACACGTTCGTCCAAAACTGATTATACTAATTAAGAAACTAAAATTCAAGTAACATGGTAGCAAAAATGTATTAATTCTAAATTGTTATTTGTAATTCGTATAGTCGATAAAATGATTGAACAAGTTAGAAATATAATATCGATATGATAATTTCTGTAAGATTTGAACAATTTTGAAGAACACGTCAATATACAGGAACAATATAATCGAAAATCTTTCAGGTTCGTTCGTTGGTGATGATCGGCGGCAAAGACAGTCGAAGAAATTGTATACATAACACCGTATCACTAGTACTAAATTAAATACTTCGCTACTAACATCTCGGTTAAGATTGATATAGAAGTATCGAGGAATTAAACCGACACGCCCTTTTCTTTCCTTTTCCTAGTTTCTTTTTATCGTTGGAAATCACTACATATAATGCAGCTTAGATGGAAGTTGACGGATATATTCAGAGATGATTATAATTAAAGCTTCACCAACATTCGATAATCGACAACCGATTTACGAACATTTCTGGTGATAATACAGGCCGATTGATTCAGCTTATATATGTATATATTAAGAAAATTAGACCTCGAGATATAGCAAAAATGTTGCACCTAAGTTTTGTTGTCTCGTCATCCCTGCATAATGGACATTATATAAGATTCACGCATTTTCTTTTCTTTCCTCTCTTTAACGCGAAATACCCCCCCTCCTGCGTTCATCGTTGTGCGAATACCTGTGTTTATAGTTTCGTAGGAAATACAGAAATAATCGCCGTTCAAACTTCTAAAGAACATACATAGAACGAAAGGATGTTCATGGAACTCGAACTTCGCGATAGATACCGTCGCGGATTAAATTATAATAAAACGATTTCGTACAATTGTACGTACATACGTTGGAACGTTAAAATTCTTGAGCCTAGTAATAGTCATTGTGTGAAAGAGCTTACTCAAAAATTGAGTAAAGGAAATGCTGAACTTTGCAAGTCGGCCATTATAGAACTAATCATCAATTTGCCTAAAATGTATATGTATAAGTATGTAGGAATAGTTTTATGTGTATTTTCCTTTTCTTTTTTTTCGTACACACGTTAAAAATTCTCTATATACCTTATATACGTTGTACGTACATGCACATAAATCTATATGTACATACATACACGCACACACATAGACATGTATATGTATTTATAATGTTTCACGTATATGTATGTAATTATATACACGAACATTTTGTATTCTATTTTTTACATTAAACGTAATACGACTATGTGCTGTGCGTAAATGTTACGCCAGAGCACGCTTTTGTGTATGCGTGTAGCGAGTATGCGTTAGGAAAGTTCTCTCTTTTTAACAAAGATTTATGTGTAGTATTAGTGGACATCATTTGCTGCGTTGCATACATATATATACATACATCCGATATACATTGTACGTATATGTATACAGAGTCAGATCGAAGGCTACACATATTTCACAGATTGAAAAGCTCACCCTATCTGCGATTAAGTTGCCGTATCGCATCTTGAGTTTTTCGAAATATTCGAAGTTTTCGAGATGTACTTTGACTACCTGACACACATCCTGGGTCACACATTTAAGGAAGGCCACATTGAACTAGTCTAAGAAATTACTGCCTAGCACTCTGAACAAATATATAGGTAAAATTTTAGCCTGTATTTTATCTAGCCTATGACACATACGCAAACAAGTAATAGTTTGGAGATTCTTGCGATCGTTCCGTTTTTTCTCGCTCTCTCTCTCTCCCTTTTTTTGTTTTACTTTTTTTATTTTTTTTTATTTTTTTTTTTTAGTAGGTCTGAGCAATTTTGTTCTTCGTTTTCCTTTCTAACGAGTATCGGATCCTCAATAAATTTGAAACGATTATCTTTGGTATTATGAAATATGCAAGACAATGTACCCAAAGATAAAAATGTCGACGTTCGTAAGTTTCCTTTTCATTAGTTTCTGTTTTGTTAGCGAAGAACAAGCAAAATCACTTGAAAGTGCGATATACGATAGACAATTGGATCACAAGTATTGAATACCAGAACTGACACTTCCAAGACTATATTGTAATAAGGATAAAAATATTTACAGTAGAAAACTATGGAGTCACTATTAACTTGTAAAAAGTAGACACGCATACGATTTCTCTATTTCGGCGTGAGTACGCGTACTTTTCCATATGATGCTTTGAAAATTTCGCAATTAGTGGGCGGCATTGTTTTGTCTCAGCGATAAAATTATGATAAACGCCAGCAAAAGCTTTTCAGTAACGTAACGCGAAATACGTAAGTAAAAAGCTGCTGGATTCGATCTATGTTTTGTCACACGAAATGGAAAAGCAGTTTTCGAAATTTTGCTAGGTACAGTTTGAATAATCACCAACATCACTTACTACTTGACTTTCATTACGTTTTATCACAAGAACTGGATCTTTAGAAGTTTCAACGACTTTCTTCTCTATATCCAAGTTATACAGTAGCGTAGCTTGTAATGCGTTATACATACCAGTTCTTGCAAATCGGGATGCCTTCGTCAATTGGTAGACACTGGCAGCCAACGTTAATATATCTGTTAACATAAACCAATGACTTGTAAAATGAGCTTTCGTTATTATTAATTTAGTCATAAATTTGCATTTCAAAATAATAAAGAATTATTTTTTAACGTTTGCAAACTTTGAAACAAGATAAGGGGTAATGAATTGTAAGTAAGAATTTCTTATTTCATTTTCAATACGTGTACTCGTACGTGTAAAAAACGTACCATTGTCATTGTATACAAGTATACATGGCGGATTCTCCTTTTGACGTTTAGTGGCATTTGCGATTTCTCGTTTACGACATTCTTGCACAAATTTTATTGCTTCCAACCAATACTCCATAGCTTTATGTACGCGTTGATTCATAGTGGTCCCTCGCAAACGTTCCATCTATTTAACAAGTGTTTTATATTATTTCTCAATATCAGCAAAGAAAAAAAAACGGAGAAAATTTTATAATTACCTTTGCGATCAAAGTTATAACACGTGCATGTTCTCTCAGATAGTCAATAATTAAACGATCGACACGTGATGGGTTTCCTTGGAGGCGAGGAATGGGTATATTGTTTGCACTTGTTACCCTTTTACCAGGAAAATGAGCAGCCAAACCTGCTTCACATTTCTTTCGTTCTTTTTCTAATTGTTTGAACTGCTCGTAAGTTTGTTCTAGCCTGAAGTGCAATATACTTGAAGGTGCTGTACGTCTAGCTGCTCCACTTCCATTTCTAAGGCTTAAACCACCACCATAGAGTACAGAAAATAGACGCGGAACTGGAAGCGGTACAGGAACTGGCATTACTGGTGGAAATACTCCAGACCTTACTGTACTTGGACTTGGTACCATTCCTGAATTGAAAAGGACATCAGCAGATGGAATACCAGGACTATTCTGTATTCTTGGCATGTGATGTCGTTGTTTCATAAGGTAATTAAAAGTATCCTTATTCATTGAAGACCCTGCGATTTGATTGGTCAAGTGACTTACAGAAGGAAAAGCTATTTCTTTGGTAAGATCAAATCCTTCCATCTTATATGTATTAGTATTATTAGGCTGTTTCATGTCATGATAAGATGTGGAACTCTGTGGTAACATTTTTAAAGTCTCGCCGTTATTGGCAGTGTAATGTTGATAATTGTGATATCCGTATTTAGCAATTGACTGATGGGTGTTACGTGAACTTAGATTTTTCGGAAATCCAATTGGCGAATATGTTTTAGTTTCGATAGTCTTTGATTTTGGACTGATAATTTTCAATAAATTGTTATCAATTCTATAATCATTGTTCGTAAGACAATTTTCATTTGTGTCTAAACTATTGATTGATGATGTGGAAAAGTCGCTTACACTTGGATAATAATCAAGTAGTTGTTTATATTCTTGGTCCACAGCTTGATTTAATTTGTAGCTACGAGCTTGTTGCAAAAATTGAAGTTGCTCATTTCGTATGGAGATATTTGCCATGCTTAATCTACTTGAATCATGTAAATCTTTATAATCATTAGCATTACTGCGTTGTATATTACTCCCAAAACAATTATGCAAATTTGTATCAGCTGGAGAAAAATGTTGTAATGGAGAATTTGAAAGAAAGCCAGAATCAATACTCAAATCAGTCATTGCTGAGCTTGGTCTATAACTTTGATTATTGGCAGTCATGCTGTATAATTCATGCATAGAAGGTGTAGGATTGTTATATGTATTAGCAGTTCCATTTTGTCCAATATTATTATGATACTCTAGATCGTTTAGGGTAATAGGATCAGGAGAATCTAGTGCCAATGTTAGAGCCATATTGAAATTAAGATCTGGGTTTGTACAATTTTGTATTCGTTGATAATTTCCAAATAAATCTGATGTACATCCTGGTGTTGACAAATTTTCTGTCCAGTTAGCAGACTGTTTACCTGCATTTGTCTCATTTGTTGTTGTCAATAAATCATTGCACAGAGGCATAGTGCTTGCACTAACACAGCAATTTTCATCATTTGGACGTAATACGTATGATTGTGAATCAGATGGATACGTATTTGAATATGCACTAACTCCATTACTGTATAAATTTCCTTGATCTGGTAGTTGCCCTGCACATGTATTCAGGCTCAATGTTTTGAATTCTCCACAAATATTATTATAACTACACTCAAGTTTAACATTATTAGAAACATTATTCTGTAATTTGTTAAACGTTGAATGCATATTGAAACGATCCATGGTAGTAAAACTGGGATCTATATTATTCTCCATTTTATTTTCCATGATACAGGATTGAGTACCTGAATGATATTGCATATTGCCATTATAACTATTACTGTGAGCATTGTCACCAACAATTGAATCATCATCAAGGATTTTTGACACTAAATCATTGACCATAGAATTATTTAAATCCTGGCTATCTTCATCTTCTACATTCATCTATATAAATAAATGATTACAAAATATTAAATTAGTTATAATATAATTTTTATTTTCATTAATCTTCAGTATCTTCAATTACTACATTTAACCCTAAATTATGCATAAATTATTGATCTAATATATTACATAAAACACTTTATTTTATTAAATTTAAACAAAATGAAAAGAAATTTGCTTTTATATACATAAGTTACTCTGTAAAATATGTCATATTTAACAAATGAAAATATGAAATTAAGAAATGAACATATCCTTCATACTTTAAGAAAAAGAAAAGAAAAACAATTATTCTCAAGTAATATTTTTCATGAAAGACATTATATTATATATATAAATACAATAATTTGTTATTTATTCAAGAGAATATGATGCATTTTATTAAAAATAAATAAAATATAGTACAATATGTACAAGTTATTGTAATGTTTTAAGAGTAATGTAAGTTATATTTTTCTTTCATTTGATTTGCAAAGTACAGAACAATTTTTTGAATATCATTACTAACTAAAAAGGAGTAAATTTTCACATTATGTAAAAATTAGTTGTTATTTTAAAGTTTCTTACATTTTTTTGAGTATTACATTCCATTAAGTCATAGTTCCAGTAATTATATTCTGTATTACACCTGTCAGCTGGATAACTGTTTTGTGGTTCCAACATGTTGATGTTGCGTTCAACCACGTTATTCTATAAAAAAAAAGACTGTTGATTTTGTATTTGAGCCAAGTTTAAAAAAATGCCCTACTATGTTACAACAATTTGAATCTGTTTCTATTATATATCATACACTTTATTAATCATTACAATATCTATCAATGTACTGAAATTCTTATTGCCACAAAAGTGTTACTGTCAAAATATATTAAAATGATCATGCACATTCAAACGGCATTTATAACAATAATATTCCATTGATTAAAATAAATCTATTTTCTCATTTATATTCTGATTTTAAAACTAACAATTTAAAATTTAAACCCGTTACAAGCACAATTACGATATCATATACATCGACAACGAACTAAAATCGAATCGTTTTCAGCAATTAAATTATTAAGCAATTATAATCGATGCTATATTTTGTTTTATTACGCATTACAAGTTTTCCTTTCTCATGATTCGAGTAATACGTTTTAAATAATAATATTACGCCTTTCTTTACACGTTATATTGGAATTATCACGTTGTACTTTGCAGTAGGGGAAAATGAACGTCACTTTTTCGGCAATGAAGTTAGAGACGCGGTCGCTTACCTTGCTAACAGTAAAACCATTGTTGCCGATAATTGCAGCCAAATTGTGCACCTCGGACAGAGCCATTTGTTAAAGATCACTGAAATTCACCTCCACTCCTTGCCATCACCCTTTCACTTGTGCGGCTGTCTTCCAGCAGTATGCACACCCACACCAACCTACACTTTCTTTAAACGCAGCTTACTGGCATCTCACAATGCACATTAACGGTGCTACTATGAGAGAACAGAATATAGATGGAACTATGGTTATTACACTATATATACACAATATATATGCATATATGCTATATGCAGTCGTGTAGTCAAGTGTGTTAAATATGAATAATCAACATTGAATGTAATATGTTTCGTCAATTTTTATCGACTTTTTACACTGTGTGTATTTTATTAACTAACTGAATGCGAACATACAAGTAAAAATTGTCGTTCTTCAATCGTTTCGGAGATATAGCAAACGAAAGATGTTTCCCCTAGAGAAGTATGTTCGTGATTACTAAACCCCTAAGCGCATGCGCGAATACAGAAGTATTCGAATGTCTTTACATTTCTTTTCTTTAATTAAAAAAATGTTATTTCAGTAATATGAAGAAACGGTTTATATAAAAATAAAAACGTTTAAGGTTGACGATCTATAATAATTTGACAATTTAAAATTGTAGCATGTAATAAAACAACATCTGAAGTTATTTCTTAAAAAAGTTCATTGAAAATATGTTTTGTGTACAAATCGTAGATTGTATGTGCATTTTATTATATATATGTAATACATTCCTTAATTATATTATAAAATATGAAATAAATAATGCAAGATTTATATAAGAGAAATATAAATTACAAAGTTCTTTTAAACTGTTACTGTTTGTACAGTTTTATCTTCTATTTCGGCGTCCTTGTTTAAAGAGCCATACTTATTCGCGATATTAATTATTTCTCGTAATGTGGCGTTTTCTTTTTTTAAACTACAATACATCTCCTTTTCTTTTAATTCATTTTCCTCATCTAAAGCAGCTGCAGCTTTCATAACTGTTACCATCTCATTAATTGTGTCTGCTTGACTTGTAATTATCTGTAATTTCATATGTAAATTATTATTAATCACCGATAATAATATCATATAATAACATTTCTAACTTCTCTATTTAAGTAAGTAACATAAAAAATAATTCATCTTCATTCATCTTAAAGTGAAATGCAAATATAAATAAAACTAAAATATATTTTGTTTAATGTGATAATTTTTATTAATCAGTAATCATAAGGTTAAATTATTGATCATAGAAAATTAATCCAGGGCATATTTATTAAATAGTATTAATTTTGATGTAGTAATGTAAAATGTAGATATTTGTATAACTATAACTTCATCTTTTTATACTCACATTAGCATATTTAGCATTGTGCAATGAAGCAAGATCTGTTTTACAGAGACGTAATAAAGATGCTGTTTGTTCTCTGTACTTAGACATAATTAGTTCAAGAGCAAGTTGATGATTTTCCAATGCTTGTTTTAGTTCTTTATTTTCTGCTTGCATTTCTTGCAAATGTTTGATTTCTCTTTGTAGCCCTGTGACTATTTGTTTATGTGGCTTTTGTTTTGCTTTTGTGTTCAGAATTTCTACTTCTTCTTTATACTACAAATGTACAATAAAATATATATTGTAAAAAAGAAATGTACTTATATCAGTATTTTAGAACTTTATTACGCAATATCTAAGTTTTCAAATTATAGAATTTTTATGGTTCTTTTTTATATGTATTAACATATACAGATAAACATACACATATAAAAAAAATGTACAGAGTATCAATTTTGATGAACAAGATGCCCAGACATTTATTTATGTTTTATATCTATATTTTTATATTATCTTCATTACATTTATATGATGTATTATGCAATAGAAGTAAAAATTATTTACCTGTTTCATACTATCAATTTGGCTACAAACTGATTCCATTTTACTTATCAAGTTATCTGCTACACTTTCATGATCTGATATTCTAAGCACTAACTTTTTGGCATCCAATATGATATGTTGAAAGGTTAATGACATCTGTAAAGGTGTATAAAGGTGAACAGTCCTTTTATAAATAAATTTAGGTATTAAAAAACGTAATTATTGTGTTAAACATATATACATATGTATGAAGTGTTATCCTTTATTTACTTAAATAACACATTAGTATACATATTAATTCTACATTTGTTTTGTATATTATACATGAAAAATGTCAACTGAAGTTTATTACCTTTATTAATTATTGTGTTACAGTGTTATATTTACGTCACTATAATATATCATAAAATAATTGTTATTACAAACAAATTTGTATAAAAGACTAATACATCGGTGAGTATTGTATTGGTTTAACATAAATATGTACAATATTCACCTGAAGATTTAATGTCGTACGTGTTATTTTTAATTACAATTATATATTATAAACGTATTTATGAGAAATTCACTTTACAAACCTCGTAAGACAGACCAAATAGGTTATATCCGTATTAAAGTTGTCAAATATATAACATTTTTAACCTTAATAGTTTTACACTTACCTCTTATTGGTAAAAAAAACTTTATAATACAAAATTTCGTAGAAGTTTATTTATTAATTCATCCAGCTTTGTTTGTATGATAAATTAATAAATTTAACGTCACATAAAAATTTCTCGTGAGATCATTGGTCTACCAATTGAAAACTGACTATATGTGTAAATTAACATATGCGCAATGTCCTCGTAGATGCGTTATCAGTCAAGAGTGTTAATTAGAATTTCTTCTTTCTGATAAATCATTGCATTTTTTCCTAATATGAATGATAATTTTTATTATGACAGATACTATGTAGTGAAATAAATAGTATATGCATAAAAACATGTTATGAAAGAAATGGGGAAGGTATAGTAAAATTTTATTGCAAATTATGTCATTCAGTTAAGGTGAATAACAATTTTGAATCATACTTACACTTTATTCGAATTTGAATATTACTTTTATTTTGAAAAAAATGTTTATTGTTTATAATTACTTATTGTTTCCTTAAAATTTAAATACTGTTGCTTAATACAGATTTATGTTTTGTTAATACTCCTAAACAGATAATATTGATATCATTGATCAATTGCAAAAAATATTGTTGAAAGTAAATTATTTTAATTTATCAATTTTGTTCACGTGTACAATATTTTGTTGTTTAGATTTTTGAAAGTATATATTTCATATATTCTATATTACTTCAACTATTTCAATACTTAAAACATCACACGTATAAACGTATTTGTTTAGCCAGTGCTTTGCAGATGATCAACAATTCCTGTAACACAGAAAAAACTGTAAAGTTTATAGTATAAATGGCTTGTAACATTGGAAATAAAAGTATAATGTAACTTTTCATTTAATTTATAACAGATTCAGTTGCAATTTTAATGGGAAAAATAATATTAAAAAAATATGTATTTGTATATTATAATTTAAATACTGTTATATAAAATAAAGCTAGCTTTTTTCATTTACAAAGTGTTAACTAATTAAAACATGGATACAAAACAGTTTGTTTCTGTGTAAATATATTTTTAATAGAAATATTGAAAAGAACTGTATTTGCATTTGAGCCAATGTTATTGACAATTATGTATTTTATTAATACTGATTTGTCAGTAAATATAATTTGTTTCATGCTATAGATTATCCACTTCTATCGCTGGATTATCATAAGCTTTCTTTGATTCTCTGATTCTTTCTTCATCTTCTTCATCAGCCCAACTTTGTTTTTCTCCAGATGCATATAAACCATATATCACAGCTCCAATTAAATAAACTGTACCAGCAATAATGAAAACTATCCTCCATTCTTCAGCACTCTATAAAATTACATTTCAGTTTTACTAGAGTCTGACACTGTTATAAAAATTTTATCAAAGATGATTACCTTATTTTGAACAATATATCCAGTAATAATAGGACTCACAACACCAGGTAAAGTAGCAATAGTATTTCCTATTCCCATAAGCACACTTGCATGCTTAGGTGCAATATCTAAATGATTTACCCTGAAGAAAGACAAATATTTATATACTTAAAATAGGAGTTTAATTTTTAAATATTAAACATATTAAGAGTGTAATATATCTATATAATAAAAAATTGTAATAAACTAATTTCAAAAATATAATAACATAAATAGTATCATAATTTATACAAATTATATAATATTTTAATCATATATTTATTGAATTATGTTACTTTAAATAAATAAATAAGTAAATAAATAAATAAATAAATAATTAAACTAATTATTTAAAACAATGTCTTGCATTAGTATTATTTTTTGTCTCTAAACACGATTGAATTTTTATTTTTGGTTCATTGAAATCAAAATATATACGTTTTTTCATACATTTTCCTTCTGTACTTGCATCTTTACATTTAAATTTCGAAAAAAATTACCCGAAACCGGACCAAGCAAAGCCACCAAGACCAACTGCTATAGTGATACAAGTAACCACTCCAGCAGGTGTAAAGATGAAGCCTGTGCAAATCATAAATATTGTTTGAAACAGAAAAGCTCCGCAATTAAACAATTTGCGCACCTAAAATGAAAAAAATTTATGTTAACATTTTTGTTATATAACATCTGTACATTAATTTTCATATTTTTTCGATATATAAAAAATAATCGTTTTTGAATCACGGAATAACTACAGTTTATAAATATTATCAACAGACCTGTGTAGTCGTCAAAATTTTCTTCATTCTTAAGTAATCTGCTAGATGTCCAGAAAATTGAACAACAAGTGTCATAGCTAGATATGGTAACGCGGATAAATATCCTGTTTTATCCAATTTGAAATCGAGCACATCTAAAGATAAATCGCTTAAATATAACACATACTTTTTAATACATTCGTTAGGATATTGAAGGAGTAGCAATTGATCAGACCATTCATAAATGTTGGTAACTGAGTGAGCATAGTGTAAAAGCCCCAATTTTCACTAAAGTGTGCTGCAACAATTGCCCAAACTGGTGGGGATGTCAGTATAGCTTTCCATGGATGTGTAATTTTCTACATAGTAAAAAATAATTGAAAATCATTTTGTAGACGAAAAGTGGATAATACCACCTAAAAATACCAGTAACAAGTAGATGTAATATCTGAGTAGTCATGTCATATTAATAAAATTTTATTTAAAAAAATGCAGAAGTATAGAAGAAGCATGAAAATATGTTACATCAGGTATATTTTTCAAACAGTCTTACTTCTTCCTTTTTCGAATTTCCAAGGCTGCTTTTTATATATTCAAGTTCAGCTTCGGAAATAGACGCGTCGTCCTCCGGTTTATCCTTCACGATTATCCACCAATAAAAGAACCAAACAAGACCAGCTGCTCCAAAAACGTAAAAAACAGATGACCAACCAAGGTGTTCAGCCATTAAACCAGCAACGGGCATGGCAAATACGGTTCCAAAGAAACTTCCGGAGAATGCAAGAGTTGCTAGTTTAGATCTTTCCAACGGAGGCGCCCATTGTGCCCATATTGCGTGTATGCAAGGATATGTTACCCCCTGAAACAAAATAATTGTTTTTATACAAACTATAGATGTTATTAATTAAAAATGAAAATTAAAAAGAGTTTAATCTAAATTTTTACTTTCTTTCGAATGAACAAATAGAAGACAAGGCCTTATAAAGGAAGTCATTTTTAAGAACAAATCATCCTAAATAGTCTATGTAATATAATACTCTAATTGTTTTAAACTAAGAATTATTAATATTTAAAAGTATTTTTCTGAAGTGGTAATTATATAGTATATTAAATGTTATTATTACCTACCTCACAAATTCCTTCTACAATACGCAAAGTGATCAGAATATACACACTCAGTCTAGCCAGGGGTGGTGTTATAATTGTAAGAAAAGCTGTGGTTGCAATTCCAATACCGAAAACTCTTTTCCCGCCAATGCGTGCTGCAAGCCATCCGCCGAGTAATTGAGTGCTTAGGTATCCGTAAAAAAAAGAACTTAAAACCAACCCTTGTGTTTTAGAATCCCAGTTGAATTCTCTTTCCTGTAAATATCACTCTGAATGCATTTAAAAGTAGTCAAACTCGAAATTCGATCCGTCTATTTTATACGATATGTTATCGAAAGGTTCATATATTTACTTTTGCAAGTGTTCGGATTTTCGCTTACTAATTTTTAACAAAAGTTTCAAAGATCTCTGCTTAAGAGTGTTAAATTCATATCATAAATCTACACATACAATTTATCGCGGGAATAATCTCGTCTGACTGACGTATTAAAATTTTTTGTCACAGGGAAATGATGATTAATCTGTTTCTTCCATAGTTGTACTATCCATAGTATACCGCAACGTTTGTTCGTTTTCCTTTATGATTTTTAAATTTTGAAAATGTTCTAAAAACATGGTTACTTAATATTGTACAAGCGAAAGATCCGTATATAAATTGAATTTTTAATAAATATTACTAGAATGTGAATTTTGTATAAAAAAATCATTTCTGAACTTACGAAATATTCCGTTCCGTTTTCACTAACTTTGCGAACCTCTGCGTTCATTGCAACAATAGCCACGCTTAAATTTACACGAAGAATGTAAGATGTAAAAAATCCGAAAAATGCCAATACTGCAACTACGTATCTTCGTTTCTTCCAAAACCTCCAAGATGATACGACTTCATCTTCGTATTTTACGCTAGAATATTATCAGTGTTAACAATCTTCGCACGTTTACATGTAAATATTAACAAGTCTACTTCCTATTAATTTTTCAATAATTTGCAACAGCATATATATTTAAATAAATATATATTTCAAACCAATCGGGATACCTAATAATTAGACAGCGGATTTTTATGCAAATTCATATTTTTGAGTGTTAAAAAAAACGTAACTTCGATAGAAAATTATTTCACTTAGCAGTTATTATAAAAAGCATTATAATTTGTATATTTTGTATATTTTTTTCATATTATACGCATTGTGTGCAATTTTGCACCTTTTTAATATTTATTAAACATTTCCTATGAATGCATAAAAATCCGCAGTCTACCAATAATATCCTTTACTGCTTCACTGACATAGTATTTTTTTAAATTCATATCAGACTAATTGGAAAAAAGAACAGAAGAAAATTTGACAGAAGTATTACTAATCTTTCGAAGAATGCATAAAATTGATACTTGCTCTAGAAACGGGAATATAAACACAAATAGTAGCGCAGTGCAGTAATCAGTTGTAAAAGTATAATACAATACTCACGTTCCGTATTCGGTATCCCTGGTAGGTTCGGTCGAGGATTTCTTTCTCTCCATCGTTTCCTGAAAGGTTACTGATTTTACATGCAGCTAGGAGAAATCTACTTTGCGATATTGCAAAATTTTTACGAAGCAATGAAAATTCTGCAACTTGTAATAATTGAAAGGATTAATAGAAGTGATTGAATGAAATTAAAAGGATAGAAATAGTTAACTATAACATATTGAAACTTTTATATGTGTAGATAATTAAAAAGTTTCAATTAATCAGTGAATATGTTAGAATGCTACATTTAACGTGCTTAGATTTTTCAGTAAAATATGCTTATAAATTGTATCAAATTGAAATGCACAGATAGTGAAAAAAAATCTATATAACCATAGTCTTTTAGATTAAAATAATTTGTAAAATGTAAAAATAATAGTTTAAATTTAAATTTCGTAATTTCCTAACAGGAAAATAATCGTTTAAAATAATGAAAATAATTACACGAGTCTACATGTATCGAAGAAAAAAATTACATGTATACAACTAACAGCAGTGACCTAATAATACTTCGAAAGTAGAAAGTACCGTACTTTAACACTTTGACGGCCACAAGTACTGTCGCTTGTCGCCGGTACTTTTCACAGTTGTTCATAGTGTCAATACAATGTATCTACTTGTTGAGAGAAACATCGAAGATACCATTACTTAAACATTATACGTTAATCGTTATTTTTCATTGTAATTTAAATCGTTTATGTAACTCCGATTGATAACCACTGGCTAGCTAAATAACGCATATGATATGTACTGTAACAGTGGCCATCGAAGCGTTAAGCAATTCATAGAAAACAATGTGTTTCGAAAAGAACAAAAAGAGCATAGATTTTATTTAAAAATAAACTACTTTTGCCACTTGAACAGACTGTATTATAGAGAGTTTTAGTGTTTTTACACTTAAGTATTTTGTTACATTAAAAAGTGTTCGTCAAATAAGATTTATAATTCACGAACTACATGTGTAATTCTGTGTTTTACGTTACTTCATCCGAATGTGGAATTAACTTCTCAAACACACTATAATCCATAGGGATATTATCGACGTGTTCGCGCAGTATTTTCGCTATAAGTAAGCACACACAAGCAACAACCTGTTACGCAAAGCAACAGTTGTGACACACAAAACCGATGTGCACGTTTAAATGTTTTACGCTTGACGTTTAAGACCGTTCAACGTGTTCGACGATGGAAATAAGTTGATAAGTGCACTTTTTAAATCGCAAATCTATTCATAAATTGTACAAACGTATTACTTAGAAGACTGTAAGAAACTTTACCGAATAGATATCACGTATCGAGCAAGGTATTCACAATTCGATGTTGAACACTTTCCGTTTCGTTATTCGACAAAGTATCCAGTAAGATTTGTCAGTTTGCCGAGAAAGGTTTGTGAATTGTCACAGAAAAGATTTATGGTAACCGTTTTAAACACATTTCACAATTTTCTAACTTTTACACAAAAACTTTATAAAAATGTATAATAAAATTCACCAAGTCTGTATACTTTTTATATCGATGTAAACAAGTATTTAGAATTGATTATGACAGTTGTTAATATCAGTTTTATTTTATTTAATTTTTTTTTTATTTAAATCAACACATTGTTAACATTGTTACACAGTTTTGATACATACAAACAAGTATTCACGGTGACATTTAATACACAATTATCTATGAATGGTAGACGTTTCGATGTTTCCATTAGATTTAATAGGTAAATTATCCATCAACGGCAAAGGATACAAAAATCACTGATGCTAACAAGGTCCGCTCGCGAACGCGGCTGAAATGATTGTCATGATACGAACAGGAGGATTCCGTTTTCAACTGAGCGTTTAGAGATTATTGATCGTCCATCACGCCACTTTCATTTCTTATATTCTTGAGTTAAAATTTCGTGCGATTATTACATATGCATTTAGATAAAATCCAACTTCGATTAAGAAACAATGAGAACCCTATTGTGCGCAATATCAGGAAATATAGATATATCATATAATTTATTCTACTGTACTATACTAATTTTCATATTCTAATTTCCGAATTCGTTAAATACATTATCTGTATTTGTACAAATAATTTTAACAACACGCCTTGTGTACTTTCTGTATTTTACATAAATAATTGATATAAAATAATGCACGGATGAGAAAATGAGTATACACTGTTTTATCTACGGAAACGAAAGAGTTGATACAGGATATTGACAAATTACTTTAGCTTATCAGACGGAATTAAGCACCGTGATCTAAATACATTTTTATTAAGCTGATTGTTCAGATGGAATTATGACTTTGTTATTCGTTGAACAATAACAAGTAATGCAAATGTTACAAGTATAAAACAAAAAGAGAAAAAATAAAAACGGTTTGTAATATAAATTTATTTCGAAATAGACCATTTAGCTTTATTTCGAATGTATATGAATTTACGATTATACAAATTTGTATCTACTGTCGATATTGCAATTTTTCTTTATATTTGTTTATTTAAAATTTTTCCTACCATCAGCTGATTAGATTCTACTGAAACGAAAGTGACGACAATTTGAAGATTTCCTTGTCGATTCTTCGATCTATTAATAACTATCTTTAAAGTTGGAAATCCTACATCGTGATCACAGATTTACCGTTTCACTTAAGTAATTCGAACTAGACGAACCTGTTAGGTACGGTTACGTTTGCATTCCGTTACACGATTCATTACGTATACCATATTTCACCATATACATTGGAGTTGATTCTTTTTTTCAAATGTAGCTGATTGTTTGATTAGATATTGTAAAGTTCAATGATAAATATATATGCAGAAACTGGTTTGTGACCTCAACATTTAACGTTTTCTATAATTTCTGAATAATAAAAATAGAATGATAACCTCATAAGTATGATGAAAAATAATTTAAGTTATTTAAAACTTAATTCATTTTTACGATTGCGTAGTATTGTAGCGATATTATTTTGCACTTAATTTAAACCACTGGATTAAATAATAATACATGAATTGTTACGTAACAATAAGACAATAATTAACACAATAATTAACAATAATTATTATATTTTAAATCATAAAATTTGCTCTGCAACAAAATACTTCGATAAACTTTATTTATATTGGAGTTCTATTCTTTAGAGTTCATTAAACGATAATTGCTGCAATTACCATTACGTTAAACACTATTACAAGTATGTACATGTTGCATAATTGCGAGCGTTTTGTGTAATTAAACAGATAATATGCTTAATACCGTGAAAAGCGGTATATAAGAACGGGAAAATTCATGAATTATGCGAAGCATTGTGAGTCATCGTATAATTTCTATCTGAAACTACAATCGACAAATGATTATGCACCGCAATATAGCTGATAAGAAATTTTTATCTACCTATGTAATAAAAAGTTTAAATCCTGAGAAAACTAAAATGTAGTTCTAGATGGAAATTAAAAGCATACTTAAATTATTAATGGAGAATGTTATAAATGTCAGAAGTAATACATTTTTTTACAAACAATTTAACAACGTTACGAAATTAATTTGTTATTTAACTTACTAGTGAATGTATGTTTGCTGATAGTTAAATATGTCACGTTCCTTTATAATTTCTGTAATTATTCTTACAATTTGTAAGTATGAACTTCTTAAACATTTTAATATAATAATGCACATATATCCTTTTCACAGTAAATCGTAACTTCTGAAATTAAACTAAAGATTTAAATTAACGAATTATTTCATTTTATGTAACTCGAAATTTCTTAGTTACTTGTCCTGGATAAAGAATATTTAATTGCTCGAAGATTTACATATATATTCACGCGTTACAATAGAAAGTCTCAAGGAAAACGAGAACATGAAAGGCTATTATAGTACGAGAGATTTCATTAATAAAAAAAAAAATGTTTGGTTTCAAAACCGGATATCATCGAATAAGTTGTGTAAAATTTAACTCAACAAAGATTTGTTCAACATCTATTGTAATATCATTATTCTTTATTAACTAGCGTATTCCAGAATATATTTTAATTTTAAGTCTTCTTAAATTTTTTACAATATTTTTCACTAATTCTGTTTTGTTAATTATTGTTTAAAGATAAGTTTATAAAATATTTTGTAATATTTCGTTTTGTATTGCATTGTATTTTTAAACGATTGCACTTGCACGAATAATTAAAGATTTTTGTTAAAAATCAACATTGGTATGATTAACTATGTCATTCAGTTTGACAGCAAGCATAAAGAAAAGTTCGGCTTTTAATTTACTAAAAATTGTACGCATTTCGTAAGTAAGTACTTTCATAAATATGATTATAATAAATAATTATTTAAATACTTTGAAATTTACATTTAAATAATTTTTAAATAAACGTGATTGTTGATTCCCGAATCATTTAAAAAGGAAAGATTATCTTATATTGTATTACTCTTATGTGCTTACAATCGTAACTCCTTGAAATGAAATCCATAAACGTCACGAAAATCTCACTAAATCGTCTTATCATTTGTTCACAAATTTACAAAGAAAAACTAAAAGATGATATTATTGTACATCTTATATTATTACGAAAAAAATTATAAAACTTATTTGTAACATAATGTAACGGCTAATAAGGAAAATTCGCAAGTGTTTCACGTTAAATCACTATATGTAACTGATCAGAATAATCAGAAAACGTTATGTAGGTAAGTAGTCAACTGTACAGGTACTAGCTGGACATATAGGAGATTGGAAATTGTTTCGTACCAAGCACCAATCAGAGAACCATTACAAACCAGATATAGGATAAACCGAATGTTTTCCGAGACTTCATATCACACGAACTGAAATACCGACTTCGTAAAAAGTTGTTTTACAGCGCACTCTACGAATGTGGACGGTGATTTTTCAAATTACAATTGTCTTAAATATCGAGATTGATAAAAGTAAAAAATATTAGAAACTATTATGTCTTTTTATATTGTTTATGATTTTTCATGAGGCGAACCCACAGTGTATACAAGGAGTTTTCTCAGTCAGCTAGAGAGGAATGAAACTGAAAGGTAGGAGCACATAAAACGTATTCAAAAAACTATGAAAACACAGATTTTCATTATATCTTCAATATATTTATTAATAAGGAATATACAACACATGAAACAGTTTGCAATTTTTCATTTTGTAGAATCCATTTTTATGTTTATTTTGATTCTTTGCGTCACATATAGATCTATACAACATAACATCTACTTACAAAGATGCTTTCAACAGATTAACGTTAGAATTCAATATAACAGGGGATGAAAATTTTAGGTGATAAAAGAAATTTCAAAGTCTGTGAATTAATTCTAGAGCGTAGGTGAGGAAGAATTTTTTAATTTCCTTTAAAAAAAGAAAGATTTTAATGTCGGCATTCGATCTCGTGAGCTTCAAATTCGTAGCGTCACTTCTTTTATAATGATTTTATAAAAGATATGTTTATATATGTATCTATAGTACATTTGCAATCGTAATATTTAGTGATTTCAATTACTGTAAAATCGATACAAGAATCGATTTTAGAACTGTTTTGGAAATGATAGAGAACCAATGTAAGAACCGTAACAGAAACACTCAGAAACTTTGGTTTCTTATAACAACTATAGCAAAATAATTAAATAAACAAAATATTACAATTGTACCTGATGAATCCCAAAATATTTTTCGGACATCCCGCGTAAAACTATCACTGTTTTCTCATGAAGTCTCAATTCTGTAGATCGATGCTAATCTACGAAACAACTGATTATCATATGGCTTGATTACAATTCCTACCACAAATGTAGCGCTGTAATTTGATTTTATTCTAAATCGATAATGTCGCATGTGACACCAGAATGATAACATGACAATTTACATAGACGTCCAATCTATTCTATATCTTATCTGTGGTATCAATAATCTATAAAATAGTTCAAAAAATCGTTTGTCATTATAGTTTATCAATAGTTGCTAATATTATTGATGTTATTGAATATTATCGTATATTTTTCTATTCACTTGTAAGTAATATTTTCGAAATAAAAATCTGCGATTTGTTGTTATAATTTAAAAATTTTTTTTTAACATCCATCGAAGTTTACAACATACGTATATTCAGTTTATATACATACATATTATTTGAATTTAGATATCTTTTCATTCACAGTTTCAATATTACTATTAATGGGAAAGAACAAACATTAAATTTGCTTGTAATAGATTTCTAGAAAGGAAAGCGGCATCCCTTTCCAATTATTCAAATTGCAGTTAATATTAGGACATATTCAATATGAATGAAGGAGATATTTAAAATGATGAACCGTGTAATTTTTTTGTATTATACAGGGTGTTTAAAAAAATATTAATATGTATATGGAAGTAATTGTTTTGTATATTTCTAATGAATCACTGTGGTTGGTTGAAAAACTTTAATTCATGCAATTACCTTTTTTTTTTTGTTTCAAAGACAACGTCGTTGTCATTCTTTATTATTTATATAATTTTATTATCATAATGTATGCATTGCAAAGTAAACACATACACGTATAAATTTTTAGAAGTTTGATTAAATACTTTGTATATAATTGATTATATTTGAACGAATGAATAAAGAGACATCGGTGATTAGTTGTCATTTAAGTGAAAACAAAATCTAAACACCTGCAATGTGAAGAAAGAAAGAACTCATAGCACGTGGTTGTGTATATACATATGTTCTGCACGTGAAAATATATGCCATCTAGCGTAAGGAAAAGGTATTCGAAATACATATTCTGTAAAGCGTAACGAAAAATGTCAAAAAGAGGGGACTAATATGTGCTTGTTTTAATATATATGACAAATGTTTCATGAGTGATGTTTTTCTAAACTAAAATACTTTTA
Source organism: Anthophora plumipes (assembly GCA_951804975.1). Lineage (NCBI taxonomy): Eukaryota > Metazoa > Arthropoda > Insecta > Hymenoptera > Apidae > Anthophora > Anthophora plumipes. Next base: position 11,782,888 of record OX638116.1, on the reverse strand, counting down.
GTCTAAACAATATACGTCCTGGATGTATTATTTATGTGTAACATACCACGATTTACAAGAATACAAACTGTTTCTGATTATTGCGCTATCTTTGAGATATTTATTAATCAGCTGTACTGCTGATATGATCTTGTTGACATTCGTCTAAAGTGAAATATTATCGCTATATTCATCATTTATGGAAACAATGAAATTTTTGCTCAATGAACAATGATCAATGTTGTTTTGTCAAGGTGGTCGTATTGTATATATGGAGTATTATTCTTTGACAAACACTTAACCTTACTCCAATCACTTTTTTTGTAGAAAAAAAAACTGTACTTTCCTTTTTTATATTTATAGAGGAACAAAGCATTTTATCCATATAATACATTGAAGGATTATAAATAACAAATAGAATTTACAAACACTGTGAAAATGGACAGCCTTTTCACGCAAAATATTTTAGACGAACCAGAGGACATACCACAAACAGATGAGCCAGTTTGGATTCTTGGAAAAAAATATAATGCCATAAAAGGTCTAATATATAATAACAATAAAGAAATTGTTGATAAAATGTATATGCAAGACCTTTAATTTCAGAACTGGATGCAATTCGTAGGGATATAAGGTCCAAACTATGGTTTACATATCGTAAAGGTTTTGTACCAATTGGTGGTTGCAATTCTACATTTACAACTGATAAGGGTTGGGGTTGTATGCTAAGATGTGGGCAAATGGTCCTTGGTCAAGCTTTAATTATATTACACTTAGGTAAATTCTTGTTTCAAATAATGTTGATATACATATCAATATTGTGATATTATTGAATATCATTATATTGATTATAAATTTCTAATTTGTTCAAGCTGATGTTCGTAAAAGTTGGTGATTGAATTATTTCATAATACAAATAAAATTTTATATATAAATTGAAACATACAGAAATTTATCATATTTATACAAATTAATGTTAAACACTAATTTTAAAGAAACTGTAATTATATTTTTTTATTATATAGGAAATGCAATAAGCTAGTATAATATTATAACATGTATGTGTATAAAAATAGGTAGAGACTGGCAATGGATACCAGAAGCTAGAAATAGTACATACCTGAAAATTCTGGAACGTTTTGAAGACAAAAGAACTGCTGCTTTCTCTATTCATCAAATTGCATTAACAGGAGCATCTGAAGGAAAAGAAGTTGGACAGTGGTTTGGTCCCAATACAATAGCACAAGTATTAAAGTACATATTTTTCATATTTCAAATGTGTGTATATCTAAGGTTTGATGTTTTATCAAATTATGATTTTCAGAAAATTAGTTGTATATGATGAATGGAGCTCAATTACAATACACGTTGCTCTGGACAATACATTAATAGTTAACGACATTTGTAAGTATAAGTAATTTAATTCTTTCATTTTAATGCATCTGTTTTTTTCAACATTTCAATGTTAAAATTTATTATTTAAATAAATGTTTACAGTAAAACAATGTAGAGTAGAAGGAGGTACAACAGTAGAAGCAGATGGTGATGTACCATTGAAAGCACCTAGCCAATGGAAACCTTTATTACTTTTAATACCTCTTCGCCTTGGGTTAAGCGAGATTAATCCCGTCTACATTAACGGTCTTAAAGTAATAAAGAAATAAATGTTCTTGCATGAATGGCTAAAGTTGGAGTGAAATACGAATGAAGTTATGAATAATTTATTCATACCTGTAATTTTTCAGACTTCATTCAAAATACCACAATCTCTAGGAGTAATAGGAGGAAAACCTAATCTTGCATTATATTTCATAGGATGTGTTGGTATGTTTGAATTTTTTTTAATTTTCTTGCCAGATATTAAACTAAAGAAAAATAGAAAAGAGCACAAATTATAGATTTGTTACCTGCAGGAAATGAAGTGATTTATCTCGATCCTCACACAACACAAAGATCAGGTAGTGTTGATAGAAAACTAGATGAGGAAGAGATTGAAATGGATGCCACTTACCACTGTAAATCTGCTAGTCGTATTCCTATTACAGGAATAGATCCTTCTGTAGCACTTGTTAGTAGACAATTAACATTATTATTTAAAAATTAGTTATGAAATTAACTAATTATTAACATAGAAACAAGTGAACAATCTTTCGTTTCAGTGCTTCTTTTGTGCAACTGAAAAGGATTTCAAAGCTTTATGTAAATCTATTCAAGAAGAATTAATAACACCTGAAAAGCAACCTCTGCTTGAATTATGTGCAGAGAGATTAGCACACTGGTCTCTAGCTGAAGATGTTGCTGCAGAAGCAATAGCAACTTCAAGTTGTAAGTATCTTTACGTTAATACAATGTTAATAAAAAGAAATAGAATTTAACAAGTAGTTTTTTCAAAATAAAACTTCTGATTTGTATGAGTAAAATTACAGAAAGTAATAATGGATTTATACTTATTTGTTGATAAAGTATACATGATTTAAAATTATTGGGTTGAATCATAAGTAATTATCAATACACGCAATGAATTACAAACCTATCTGGAAATTTTAAGCGACTTGCAGCCTTTTAAGGTGATACAGTTAATGTAAAGGAGTTCCAGTTATTTATGGTTCAACACAATATGATAAGTTACATTTTACTCATAAATTTTATAAAAAAAAAATATTAAAAAATACGTCATTAAATTTTAGTAAATTTGATTTATTACAGTTTATTTTAGCAATATTTTTTCTAGTTATAGATTTTGAACACATAGATCCGCAATATGATACATCAGATGAAGATTTTGAATTACTTGGTTGACATTTAATCACCAATTAACGACGGTTTGCAATATAAATAATGTATATATAACATCAAGAATGGTCCACTCATACATAAACTACAGCTATTCATTCAATATACACTTGACTTAAACTAGTGCTATTTCAGTACTGGCAGTTGGATAATAAAATAATTTATACCAAACAATTAAGATATTGTATATATTAGTTATATTTAAATCTTTTGGACATGAGTGATGTATACTCATTGTTGATATAATATATAAATTTTGATAAAAAAAAATTTTAAAGGTGTTCAAAATGCAAACTATACAGAAACATTTGTTTCTGTAGATAATAGTATGTACTTACTTTTTCGTATAACAAATAAATTAATATTATTTTATGTTAATTACATAACATATAATGATGAAATTATTTAAATAACTGTGGATTTGCAGACAGTCTCGACATATAAATTTATTATGTTTGAAACAAATAATTTGAACCTAACGAAATGTAATACTGTGTAATATTTATTTCTTTTCAAGTTATAATTTTGATAAATAAATTTTTAATGTGTTCGTCATATTTGTTAGTACAAATAATAAAATAATAATAATTTTAAAACAATTTTATATATATGAAAATATATTATACGTTACTATTCATTATATATTGATAAAAAGACGAAAAATTAATATTAAATGCTAAGAATACTCATGTCCCTAAGATGACTTTACCTTCTTTGACACATGGTGCATGTGATGACCTTAATGCGCAGTGATATATATATATATATATGCATAACTTTAAAGAAGTTAAGAAAATCAGATTGAGTTGGAAAATTAAGAAACTCTAAATTAAATTTTGTATGTTATTTGATTTTAAGAACATTATAATAGCTTATAATGTAAACATTGAAGTTTAAGAATCTGAAATATCAATATCTTCGAACGATATAAATATTATACGGAAGAGAAGAGTAATTTTTATATTAATTTACGCTATATACTCATTCTACTAATATATTTCTGAATTTTATACAGTTAGCTGTGTAAATAATGCGAATACTCACAATTTCGAACTTGCAAAGTCATATGGAATGAATAGATAAAATTTTACTAAAACTATTCAACGATATTCTATGGTTCGATGTTTAACATAGTTGTAAAAATTTTATAAAATAACGAGGAATATTGCTATCGCCAAATTTACTTATGCAGACTATTTAAATTTTGCGTTCAGTCTGATTAGGTGAATTTGCATTTAAGTTATAACCAAGATTTATTACAATCTAACACAAATATATCTACATTTTTATAAAATTTACTAAAAATACTGTAAAATAAATATAGGTTACAGCTTCCTAAATACTTGTTATACCAAAAAGAAAATAAATAAAAAAGAACGTTTAAATTGAATATCATGTGATACTTAAATAGGTATACAATTTTACATATAAAAACTAATTATTCGGCGAATGAATATTTTGTAGCATAACGTATATTTAAGATTTTTTGGCAGCTCTTTATAAACTGCAAAGTGTATTTGTTCAAATAACATCAAATTTTCTGTATTTTAAATTTTATATAATAAAATAAGATATAAACTTTATGTGCTTTTTATTATTTATTGTAAACTTACTTAATATGAATAAAATAAAATTTCATCCTTTCAATATTTCTTCAAAAATATAAAGAAGTTTATATTATATAATTTTCTATTATAATGCTATCTTATAATATTGTTCTGAAACTATCACCCACTTTATTGATAAATAACTGTATTGTAACATAGTACAATAAAATATATATTATCTAAAAGTATTACATTTTTTTATAAATTTTTCAAAAAGAATACTAGTTACATATAGCAATTTTTCAAAATTTCAATTGTAGCGACATCTACATCCGCCCGCGAATCGGGAAAACGAGTTAGTTTCCGGGAAGCAGAAAAATGAGAGATTTGCGCGGGAGGAAACTCCAGCGCCCTCTTTTTGTGTAGTTTTTGTTTTAGGCGAAATATCCGGAAAAAGTCAGTCGATCGGCGTCCTTCCGAGGGTACAAGAGTAAAAGAGCAAAAGATTCCAAATTATTGTCGCGTACACATATTTGTTAAGTTTTATTACAATAAAAAGTATACCAAAGAAAATATAGTTTGTACACATATATATATATAATTACCGACGCAGTCCGCTTCATTCTCCTTTCAAATAGGTCGGTAAAATAGAACACGTTTGGTAGCCAAAACGCTACACAATGCTCTATCGTGGCGGCAGACAGCGGCATCAAAACGAAATGCTAAGATGGACCGTACAGGTGGCGACATCTAGAGACGAATGACGGTACCAAGCAAAGGTAAAAAACGAAGTTGTGTGTAGCGCTATCTAGTATGAAAGTACTATCACTAAATGCCAAAAATCAACTTTTAATTTAGCCTATTCAATAATTCCAATATTCTCCACTGGGAGCGCCACGTACTGGGCAGTACATACAGCTCCATCTAGCGGTGGATTCCTTGTACTACTGAAAGGGCTAAATCAAGAGTTAATTTTCAGAATTTAGTAATGGAATCTCTACGCTAGATAGCGCCACACGTGACATCGGAGTTTGCGCACTATTTAGTACCACTAATTTGCCGGTAGATGGCGCCACACACACACACACACACACACACACACACACACGGTCCAATAATTACCGCCACCTTGTGACGATTGTTGATACTAAATGAAAGGAGTAAATTAGGAATTTCTAGGTTTAGTAATAGCACTTGTACGCTAGATGGCGCCATGATGTTTAGAGCATTAAAATTTTGAAAAATTACTGTTAATTATTATAAATCAACTTTGTTTATTAAATCGACGCTTATTAATAACTAGGCGATTATTAATTATTATAATGCATCATGATTTATAAGGTTAGGTTAGGTGCATAGGGTCGAAGACGAGTAGCGGGAAAAGACGCTAAATTGTTTTCGAAAATGAACTAAAAAGAACAATTAAGTCCAGGATGGTATTAGTTATTCACACTTCAGTTCCCATTTTTAAATATGATTTATCTGATTATTAATTCGTAGAATTTATCGATACAAATTTATACAAATACGAATGTTATATGTGCACATTTATACATCAAGATATTCGTTAAAAATTTAATACAACATAATTTTGTATTTAAACGATATATAATTCCTTTTATACAATAATTCATAATATGACATACATGTACAAGAATTATGTATTTATACATTTGCGAGCGAAATAGGAAAATTGATATTTTAGAAAGAGGAATAATGTTAATTATAAACATGAAAATGTTGCCTGACTTTGAATGTACTTGAAATTAAAAAGTATTGCTTTTATTTAAACATTACGAATTGGAGAAAAAAACATTCTATTATTCAGTGTATAACTACATCAAACACATATAACATGTAAGGTGTGTTTTCAGATCATTGCAATGTGTATCGTGTTAATAGAATTGATTAAAACAGATTCATCAAGAGGATATTTCAATGGAGATTGAAACATCATTTTTCAGTATTTCACAAACAAAAATATATGTATCTTTTCCCAAGATTTACAGTTTACTAGTCGTTAATACGTAATTAATGACTAGAATACCTTTGGAAAAAAGTATATAAATTCGTTATATAATTAAAACATTACAAATTTTTTTTGGCCTCTGATATGCTGTATTTACGATCCTTTAAATTAATTACAACTACAGTAATATTGTCAGCAGAACCCCTATGTTTAAAAAATGAAAGTATATAATGAAACTATTACTTAAATTGATGTTATATACCGATTTGGTGAATTACCTGTAGTAGCTTTGTAATGTTATACTTTTTGCACCAAAATGTGGCTCATTTATACGTTCTTTAATAAACGCTACAGCCTCTTCGTTTGTGAAAGTATCCCATAAACCGTCTGACGCCAGAACAATAAACATTGGATTATGGTCGCTAAGATCGAAAGTTAAAATATCTGGATCAGCAATTACTAATTTCTTATCCTTTAGTGGATAATCTCCCAAAGCTCGAGAAGTTGCTAATATACCAGCAACTCTCCATACACCATTGAATGTTACTAAACCACCAGCTTTATTTATTCTTTTTCTTTCTCTTTCCTGAAATTTAATTTCACTTTAGGAAATTTATTTTATTAACTAATAAAATAGATTTATTATATATTTTATGTATTATACTTGTTGAGGCTTATGATCAAAGGATAAGGGTATAGCATTGCCTTTTCCATCACACATTACACCTCTTGAATCTCCCACATTTGCTACAATTAATTTATTGTCTTCTAAAAGAGCAATCAAGGCGGTTGTACCTACATTGTTATAAATTTTATAGTTATTTTTTAATTCAAGGAAATTTCTATTTTTTACTATCTTAGCATAAGCTATAACAAGATGATTACCAGCCACATCCATGTTTTTCTTAGCAGCTTCAACCAATAATCTATCTACTGCTAGCACTTCATCAGTTAGTAATCTACCATAGTTTATTTTATTTCCATCCAGATAGTTTGTAATATCTATTTTTTGTGGTTTGTCTGATGTTCTACATGGTCTTACCTTGTTAAAACAAGTTAAAACAGAGAATATATTTTTTTACATTCATTCAAGATAATATTAATAGTGATTATACCTCTCTTGTAATTGGTCTTGGTAAACTATCCAGTTTATCAAGAAGTTCTGGATCAGTTACACCACCTGTTTTTTTCATGCAATCATCTGTCAATGAAGTGCTCACAGTTTTACGAAAAGATTTTTTACGTTCAGGAATTCCTGTATCACTTTTCTCATCTTTTTTCTCTGTTTCTTCATCTTTCTCTGCATCTTCTAACACACGTGGTGCTTTGCCAGCTATTATATCTTTTAATTCAATCACTTTTTTATTAATATTTGGAATAAGTTTATCACGTGCATAGTTTGCTGCAAACTGTTACAAAATAAAAATGTATATCTCAATATATAATTGAATGTCTGTAAGTAACATATAATTAACATATTGCAAATATACTATTATTAAGATATTTTATGACACCATATCATGTAAAAATGATAGTAATAATTAATTATGATCATAAGAATTCTTTTAATACAACTTACTTATTAGTTACACACTGTTACATTATTAGATCAAACTATTAATGTATGAAGAAGATAATTCTTTCACTAATTTATTACATGCACTACTTTATGTTTTTAAATATTTTATAAATGCTATTATAATTCATGGTATATCACTTAATAAGTTTTTTCAATTAGTAATGAAAAGGTTATGATATTTCATATTAATTTATAATTATGCACTCTATGTGAACAATATAAATTATATGACAAATGCATTGTCACATTATTGAAGTATTCATATATTCTATATTCTTTAATTTAGTTTCCACTATTATATTATTATTTTTATTCAACTTTACTGTAATATATTATGTATATCTTATATCTGTGCTTTTAAGCTGTATTTTTTACAAGATGATCATAATATAACATCATAAATTAAATAATTTCATAATTATAATGTTATAGAGAACATCTCATATACACAATAAATCTTTAAAAACATTATATTTATGTCATTATATTTAAATCAATTTAAATGCTAAATATTTCTGAACTTACTTCTCCACCATGTCCATCAAATACTGCAAACAAAGATACTCCTGTATTATTCATATCTTCATTCACAACAAAACGATCTTCCATACGAGCTCTATGACCTTGAACAGCATAAGCAGCAATATATCCTTGTTTTAATTCCCAGCTAAGTTTTACTCCATTATTTACAGAATCATTCACTAAAAACTGTAGTTTTGATACCTAATAAAAACAAATCCTTCTACAAATTTGTTTTCCTTTTGTTATTCTTTTTAATATTTATAATGTGTAATAACTAAAGCAATCCCAATTTATCTGTCTATATAATAGATTATTATAAAACTTAATTTAATTTATATACTTTTGATGTGGTACGGCCAAGTGTGTACTGTATTTTTCCTAATAATGATCGGCTCCATACATCAACTGCTTGTATATAAAATAGAATTATTGCCAAAACTGCACCACAAATTAGCACTTCTGGCTTTAATGCATAAGCCCTCATGATTCTCCAAAAATAGCCCAAAGGAGTATTTATCCCAGCATTTAATCCAGTGGGAATACCCACTGCAAATTTTGACACTAGCTTCATGTGTGATACATATGTCTATTGTACAATTGGAGAAATATACAATTAATTATAGTTTGGTAGGTTTTAAATAGATAGTATGTACTGAAACATATACAATTAATAAATTCTATTTACCAACGATTAATTGAAGTATACTTCTACATTAAATCTTACAGTATATATTACAGAAAATTCGAAAGCTATTTTTGAATACAAATTACGCGATATCGAAATAGTCAATCGAATATATAACCAAATATTTTCGATTAGAAATAAATATTTATAGAAAGAAGAAAATATTATATTTAACTATTCCCATGTCACCTGATATAGAATCCTGTCTTCGAGTTCGTCATCCATAATCTAATGTAAAAACACCTTGAAACAAGCCAGTTTTATATTCACAAATCTAAATGTCGGCAGGTATTCAATAATTATAAAAGCACAGAGCTAGTCGAGCATCGAACATGCATAAAAATTGCATTAGCAAATTATTGGAAATTCATACGATCGTTCGTTCGAAATATTTAAGAAAATCGTGTAAAATGAAAAATTAATTTATACACTTTTTGGCAATCACAGCAGACGATACCAAATTATAAACGTTACTGTAGATAAACGTTCGAGCTCACGCCGCAATCTTAGACCCGCGACATTATTGATATTCCATAATATATTACTCGCAATTAACAGGAATAATTTATATGTGAGATTCAAATATTTCTTATTAACTTTATAATTCCTTGAAATTTCTTTTACTTCATCTAATATTTGTAGACGAACACTTGTAGAAAAAGGAAGTAATAATAGTAATAGAAGTTAATAAAACGTAAACTTGAATTAAAAACTGTTTTACTATCAATATATTATAATTGCAAATTAAATACTTAACAAGTAAAACGTAACACAGCGTTTGTTTAATGTTACTTTTACATATTTAACTTTTACAGGTCTGTGAGATAATTTGCAAAATAGAAAAGGAAACGTTCTTTTATCGTTAGAATTCTAACAGTTAAAATGTAAAGTACTGTTAACAAATGGCAAGTAAAATTATCATAACATTAAAAAGCTAAATTTACAGCATAAACCAGATATGGAGAAATTGAAAAAAAAAAAAAAAATTCGGCTATGCGATTGTTTTTGAGGAATAAATAATTACCGAATTTCGTATCGTATCGCAGATGCTCAAATATAACGTGAGATAGATCTACAGCGTGATTAAATAGTAATGTGTATGTAAGTACATACACCGGATATAGTTGCAGCGATGTGTTACACTGCAAATTGCATAGGGAGAGCTGTCATGCATTGCTACGACGTGAGCTTAGAAGCCGCGTAAATATGGCCGCGGCAATAACGAGTGGTTAGTATTGTTCAGTGTAATGAATTCCCGTAATGATTGCGATTGTTCTCATTGGCATACGGTGATGAGATCAATGTGTCATCGGCAAAGATGAGCGAAAGAAAGTTTACCCGTGGCCTGGGTAAGCCGGGTATGGCCGCCCAATTACGAGAGACTGTCTCACAGGTAGTACGCGAGAGTACCGTACAGGTAAGTTCGCTGACATTCTCGACTCGTTACATTTCGCCGCATGATTGTATGCAAGAATTTTTCCATTGTTTTTCGAATAATAAGAATGTAATAATTGATAACAGTGAAAATATGTTCCTCCAGCAAACATTTATGGGGACGTTCATAACATCGTTAATTCATTATTCATGATAATTAATGCCAACTAAATCCAAGGTTTACTATAAATATTTCAAGCTAAAGAAGAGATAAAGTAATGTTTAATTGAGTTTTTATCTGCAGTTTTTAAATTTCATTAGACTTTATATTTTTTTCTGCAACAGCCTTGAAACATGAAACTCTGTTTTTCAAGATAATGTTATTCATATTGAAACATGTCCATTTATGGTATCAAAGCAATATCTTGACTCATTGTTTGTTAATTGTTTCCTTGAATTAAGAATAAATTATGTCAATTTTTAAATTAAATTATTTAACCCATTTATTGTCATAATAGGGATTGATAAATTGGTGTTGAACTTTTTAAAGAGTATATTAGAACTTTCAATGTATGTGGATTGTAGGTCATTCATTTAGCTTGTTATAAATCTTTATTGGCTTAATTTTTTGAAATAATTTTCATTGAGAACTGAAAATAAACTAAATGTATACATGTATATGTAATATTTTGCTTGATTTGTTACTGTTTATCTCATGAAATTATTATTTTTTTTTAATTTCAGAATAAGCCACATCTAGTAGAACCTATAGATTTTGAAAGTTTTGTATTAAAAAATAAAACTTTATTACAAAATGACCCTCAGAGAGAGCTTTTATTATATCCTCAGGATGATGTTTCAGTGAGTTTTAATTCAGCAATATCTTATCTATTATGTAGAATTTACATCCGTTGTATGAGTAGATAAATCATTACATGGGTTCATACATAGGATGTTGATAAAATTTTAATATTTTTAAAATAACTTTTTAAAATTACAATATTATAGACCTTTTATTTTTAAAACTTTTTATTTAAAAAAATATAGTTATTAATTTAGAGTACATATTAGTATTTTATGCATAATATTAATTTTAATAACAGCAGACTTACAATAATAAATTGTTTAACTTTAATTTTTTTCAACTACATTAATGTATTTGTTTCTAATATAGCAAGTGGTATTACCTAGAAGATATCGTACACTTGTACCAACAATACCACAAACTCCAGATAATGAGGAAGGAGGAGAAAATCTTCTTACAAAAGAATGTTTACATAGTTATACATCTAACTGGAATCTTATACATTATAAATACTCTGCATATAGTGGAACTTATCTTGAATTACCTAAGTATGTTTTTATATGTGCCCATTATTACTATTTTTCTATATAAAATGTATTCAGAAATTATTATATCTGGTGCATGTAGCAATGTACAGAATTGAAAAGAAATATATATGTATATTTATTTATTTATTTATTTATACTTTAATATTAACAATTGCAATATTTAATTTTATAAAATGTAAAATATACAGTAAAATGTATTGTATTAGTTTATTTGTATTTTCTTGTTTTTTAGAATAGCAAAAGCAGATGATCTAAAAGATGAAGTTTATGAAATTGATACAGAAGTAGACCAAGTTGATGAGGTAAAATATATTGCTTTCAATGTTAAATCTTATGATGGTTGAATTAAAAATTGAAAAATATAAAAAAATAATGATTATTACTGTAGTGCTGTTATTTTAGAATGCATGATTAGATAAAGATGATTAAAATAACATCAATGTTTATATTATACAGTTGTGTGCACATATTTTTAGGAAAAGATTTTATAGTTCTCTTTGTATATAATTTTAATTGCAAAGGCAGTTTTTAATAAAAGTAGATTTTCTTTTAAAATTACTTTTACAGTACTCTTCATAATTTGTATTTAATTATTAAATCCGTTCTCTATTGTTGCTTTTACTTGTTATTATAACATATACAATGAGTTTATATGGATGAAGTAAATAATAAAAATAAAAATAGTTTGTTTAATTTTATTAGGAGTTAACAAAAAGTAATGGAATAACAAAAGAAGGTTATTTAATGAAAGGACCAGAAATTGGTAGCAGTGATCGCATGTTTGCACATATTGGTTCAAAATCATTTAAAAGAAGGTTCTGTCATCTTCGACAAGAAGTTGATGGCACTTATATTCTTGAATTCTTCAAAGATGAGAAAAAGGGAGAAGCTAAACTAACAATAGTAATGGATTTTTGCACTGAAGTTGTGAGGAATCCAAAACGCGGAAGGTATTGTTTTGAATTAAGAATGAGCGGGACTCATAAATCATATACTTTAGCAGCAGACAATGAGACAGATATGCAAGATTGGTTATTAAAATTAAGCTCAGTATTACAGCATTATAAACAACAAGAAGAAAAACGTGCTGCTTCATTAGAAAGAGCATGTAATACACCTCCTCCTTCTCCTCAACCTATGCAGGTATTGAAAATATAAATATTAATAATAAAATTAGAATTAGAGTAAAAAGTAAAATTAGAATATAACATAAATAATTATATCGTTAATTCTAGGTTTATGGAACACTGAAAGGTTTAGAACAAAGTATGAATCCACAGCTAATAAAATATTCCAGGGAAACTGATACAAGTATAGCATTGGTTAGACGAGAAAATCGTAAACGATTATTTAGTATTTACCCTCATATTCCACATAGTAAACAACAACCCGGAAATTGTAATGAACACAATATTGATCCATATAAAGAACAATTTGGACATAGAATTTTTGTAAAATGTGAAAGCCTTAAGTTTAGATTACAAGCACCAATAGATGAGAAGGAATCATTGTGCCAGGTAGAACCATATCAGACAACATTAAGTCTTTATGATGCAAGATATGGTAGAAAGCTTACTGAGAATTTTCATTTTGATATTAATCATGAAGTTGTTCAAGAAATGGTGAAAGAATTAAGTCCTGTAGGTATTATGACAGAATCTACAGAAAATATAAAATTATTAGATGACTTAAAAAATATACCATTAGATTGGATTAAATATCCAAAACAGGTTTGTTTTTCAGTATTGAATTTTCAATAATATTATTAATAATATTATTCTGCACATTGTTAATAACAATATACACATTTACAGGCCATATTTAGTATTAGTAATCCTCATCCTGACATATTCTTGGTTGTGAGAATAGATAAAATACTACAAGGAAATATATGCCAAACTTCAGAACCATATTTAAGAGCAACAAAAGATCCGCGATTAGGTTTAAAAGTACATAAACAAGTTAGAGCATGCTGCCAAAGGTAAGTTTACATAAAACTATATTTCAAAAATTAATGCTTCTTATAATTTCATGAATCAGTTAGTTTGATGTGTGTATTTTCTTCAGATTGGGGAATTACAGAATGCCTTTTGCTTGGGCTGCTAGACCATTATTTAGATTATATAGTAATGAATTAGATACTTCATCAGACTTCCCAGCAATATACAGACAAGAAGGAAATAAGATAAAAGATGAGGAATTACTCAAACTTCTTTCAGAGTATAGAAAGTATGTATTAAAAGAATATTTATAAGTTATATATGAATATTTGCAAATATATTTTGTTACAGGCCTGAAAAGCTTAGTAAATTGACTGTGATACCTGGTTGGTTGAAGATAAAAATTGAGTCAATTACAGATTTACCTGAAAGTATGTACTTAAGTAATAATATTCTTTCTCAATATATAAAAATGTGACAATTTTATTTTTCACTTTATAGATACATTATCTACATCTTTAGCAGCTTTAAAGCCATTTCCATTACCACCTACATCAGAACCAACTATCGAGGTTACTGAATTTGAAAGTACTTCGGAGAAAGATGTTCATCCGTACACGACTTTTATTAATCATCTCTACGTGTATCCACAAACTCTTTGCTTTGACACTCAAAAAATATTCACCAGAGCTAGAAACATTGCATGTATCGTTGAATTACGAGATGATGATAGTGAAAATACAACACCTTTGCGAGTGTGTATAATGCATATTGTTTTGAAAATTATTTAAACACTATTAATAGCTTTTGTATATTTTTCGAATAGTGTATATATGGAAGACCTGGCGCTCCACTTTTATGTCTACGAGCGTCTTGCGCAGTTTTACACCACAATGCAGTTCCTTCTTGGTATGAAGAAATTAAAATACGATTACCAACAAAACTTCATGCTAAGCATCATTTGCTTTTCTCTTTCTATCACATAAGTTGTGATATGAATAAAAAAAAAGAAAATGGAGTTGAAAGCTGTGTTGGATATGCCTGGTCGCCCTTATTGCATAAAGGAAGGTATGGTAATTTTGTACCACACTGATATAAGATATATTCCTATAATCCATTTTCTAAATAAATTGTATTATAATTATCATGTTTATAGATTAAATGTGGGTATGGATATGAATGTACAGACATTACCGGTAGCAACACACTTACCACCAGGATATCTTTCAATACAACCTCTTGGGTTGGGAAAAGGGGTAAAGATAAAATTAGATTAGAAATTTATATTTTATCAATGTAAAATAAAGTGTAAAAATATCTTCAATTTTTAGTATATTAAAAATGAATTTTCTAATGTTCTAGAACGCGGGACCGGAAATTATATGGATTGATTCTCAACGGCCAGTATTTACAGTAGCATTTCAGTTGATTTCAACTGTATTTGCACGTGATATACATTTGCATAATTTATTTGCTCATATGGAACGCATTCTGGATACAAAATTAGGAGCAGTACCGGCAGATTCAGAAACATGCAAAATATTGAAAGCTGCTCATGCAGTTCAGCTAGTTACTGTTATCACATTTCTTCCTACTATACTAAATCAACTATTTACGTTGTTAACTTGCACCACAAATGAAGAAGTTGGGTTGTATATTATTAGAGTTTTAATACATTTTATAAACATGGTACATGAAGCTGGTAGGAAGGAAACACTTCAAGCTTACATTAAGGTAAATACTATATTAAGATAAAGTGAAAAATGATTATCTAATCTTGTAGATGAATATTACACTGTTACGTTTTATAGTTTGTTTTTGTACTACCTTCTCAAGGAAATGGTAGTATAACTGTCCATGAACAACTAGCAAGACATCTTCCTACATTATTGCAACCCAATAATACTGATTTTTTAGTAGTGAATAAATTTATGCATCATTCTAGTTTCTTTTTTGAAATAATGATCAAAAGTATGGCACAGCATTTACTTACAACAGGAAGAATAAAAGTAGGTATTACTATATTGCATAAAATATAATTTATGGAAAGGAATTCTGTTCATTTAATTTGTTTTTTAGATGCATAGAAATGAAAGGTTTTCAAAAGACTACCATGAAAGAATTCAAAGCTTAGTGGAAGTTATTATGCCTTACCTTATGAACAAATATAAGGAAATGCCGGTTGAAACACATGAATTAAACAAAAGCCTTGCGCAATTTTTAAAGGTAAGTGAATGTGGTATATGTATACATATTAATTCTTCCATTTAAGTAAAAATACAGATGATAATCAATTTAAGTTTTACAAAGTTTTCTATTATAATTGCTGCTAAAAATGTTTTACTACCTACTTTAAGTAGTTAAATATTTTTTACCAATTTTTTTTCCATTTTAATGTAGCGATGTCTTACATTTATGGATCGTGGATTTGTTTTCCGTCTAATCAACTCGTATATGGACAACTTCTCTCCTGGAGATCAACGCACACTGCATGATTTCAAATTTACATTCTTGCAAATAATTTGTTCACACGAGCATTATGTATCTTTCAACTTGCCAATGATGCAATCACGAGTTACTTCTAGAGGTAAAATGAACTAGCATCATATTATATTTGTTCTCTAAACTTCGTAATGTAATAATTTTATGCTTTATTTAGAAGATACAGAGAGTGATCCAGAATGTGATGGTATGTTAAGTCATACACTCCCGTCTTTATTGTGGTTTGTTACTGTAGCCATAGTGAGTGGGAGTTGCACACAAATTTCTTACCATAAATTATTATCAGTCAGTAGATGTTTAGAAAATACTTTCATGGCATTCTTATTTGTTGCTATGCAAGCCTGTTTCATTATATCACAATGCACCGAAAATTGTGAAGAGATATTTATTAAATATTAAATATTTTTGCAATATAGAATCTATATAAGATAGATTTATACACACATACACATTTTATGTTATACATCACTTCTCTTGTGCAAAATACTGTATTTTTATATTACTATTAATCATTTAAAAACATTTTTATGTAACAAAATTGCATGATCTTATATATACTTTACGAAATCACTATTATCATTAATAAAATATTGTTATTAAATAATACGTACCCTCAGTTAAAGATATTTTTTGTATTCTTTTAATATATAGTTTAAATATTAAATGCATATATAGTCAACAGTTAATAGTAATCTATTACAAAATTTGATTTATACTACTTTAATTTTGTTTAATCTTCAATATTTTTAGGTGATCCTTGTATGTGCATATTTTTCTATTCTCACGTAATTTAAAATTACAATTAATAAAATAAACTTATTAATCTGAAATATTCATTACAGATTTAATGAATGAATATTGCTTGTCAGAGGACTTTTGCAAACACCATTTCTTGGTTGGACTCCTAATGCAAGAAGTTAGAACATCTTTAAATGAAATTATACAAATTCGGAAAGTAGCAATAGCTACATTGAGAGATTTAATGGCAAAGCATGAACTTGATGATAGATATCAGAATAAAGTAAGTAAATTTTAATTTATTTTTATCTGTAAAATGACTATTCCATCGAAGATTAATTTTTACAGTGTTGTATAAAATTATTAACACAGTTGTTTGATATTCGTTATATTCTTTAGTAATAATACTCTTAATAAATACAATAGTTTTATTAAATCATACAACAAACTTCATATGATAAAAATTAAGCAGTTGTCAAAGTGGGAAAGTTTAAGTTACATTAATTCTAAATTAATTAAATTGTGTTATAGGGTCAACTAAGTAGAATAGCATCCATTTATATACCATGGCTAGGGATTGTATTGGAAAATTTGCATAGATTGCAATCCGTACACGATAACCATAGAGCAGAAATGAAACAAAATGGTACTAACAGAATATCAACCAGTAGTTCATTTCTAGCAAGTAAAAACAGTGATTGCAGTACTGTAACAGCTGGAACTCCAAAATCAATACATAGGTAAATTTAATGCCAATTTTACTATTAGACTTGTTTTAAAAATATATAAATAACTAACATAACTTACATAATTAAATAATATACATAGGCTTACATTGCATTTGGATACACAGTCTCCAATAAGAGCATCTATGCATCTACGAGATTCTACATACTTCGCAGCCATAGCAGGTCAAGGCTTAGTTAATGGATACTCTTGCGCTAGTATAGAATCCGATACGTCAACGATATCTGGCGCTTCTCAATCAAATATATCTCAAGAAACTACTATCATCCGCGAACCTATCGAAAATGGTACTGGCGAGAAAAAAAGACATTCTCGTTCTTTAAGCGTTACACAGTCTTCACCTAGATGCGATAAACTGCAATCATCAGAAGTTAAAGATATCTTACTTTGTTTCTTATTCGTGATAAAATATTTGGGTGATCATCAAGTTATTGCTTGGTGGCAGCAGTGCAGTGATTGTGATATTTTGAGTTTCTTTACAGTGATTGAGTAAGTTAATATCTGTCAAATATGATGAAATCATAAAACTGTAATCATAAAGTCTCTTTCCAGGATAAAATATATATTATTCTTGATATTTTCAGAATGAGCCTTTATCATTTTAAATATATTGGAAAAAGGCAAATAGCTACAAATGTGGTAAATAATTCTGGAAAACCTCGCACAGTAAAAGCAATGACACTACCGGCAAGAATGGCACCTCCTGATTTTACTAACGAAGGACCTGCCACAAGTACCTTACAACCCCATAATACTACAGTCAGAGAAAATCTCGTTGAAAGTGATAGTGGAAAAATGCAGCAAGCTTTGTTAGAAGCGAATATGGCAACAGAAGTTGGTCTTATTGCATTGGATTGTTTAGGATTATTTTGCATTCATTTTAAGGTATAAAATAATGTCCTGCAATTTTGCAGGTTTATGTGTTATAATTGAGAAGTATATCTGTAATGTTGCATCTCCTCTTTTTTTATAGGATGTGCTTTTAGCGGCAGACGGTGATAATCCCATAATGCAGAAAGTATTTAGCATATATTTATCATTTTTACAAGTTGGTCAATCTGAAACTTTACTACGTCATGTTTTTGCCAGTTTTCGAGCTTTTTTAAATAATTACTCTATAATTCTTTTTCAAGGTATGAATTTTAACATTTTTCCTGTGAAAAGAGATCGAAAAGTTAAATATTTAAGAATTTATTATAGATTTTAATTAACTAAATGTTACTACTTTTACAGGAAATGCAGTTTTATGTGGACGTTTATGTTATGAATTATTACGTTGTTGCAATAGTAAATTAAGTTCCATTAGGCAGGAATCCTGTGCTTTGCTTTATCTTTTAATGAGAAGCAATTTTGAATTTACTAGTAGGAAAGGATTAACTAGAGTTCACTTGCAAGTAAGTGTCTTAAGAAAATCATTTCTTTTTTTTTTATTAGATTAATCCTAATATTTTTTACTTGTAAACAGGTGATAATATCTGTTTCTCAAATGCTTGGGAACGTTATTGGTTTGAATAATTCAAGGTTTCAAGAGTCATTATCGTTAATAAATAGTTACGCTTCTTCGGATAAAGTGATGAAGGGTACTGGTTTTCCGGTTGAAGTTAAAGATCTTAATAAAAGAATTAGAACCGTTTTGATGGCGACCGCCCAAATGAGAGAACATAACAACGATCCTGAAATGTTAGTAGATTTGCAACATAGTTTGGCTAATTCTTATGCCAGTACACCAGAATTAAGACACACATGGTTAGAAACTATGGCTAGAAATCATGCGAGAGATGGAAATTTTTCAGAGGTATGTATCTTAAAATTTTTGTTAAATATCATATTTTGTATTACAATGTTATTGTTTCAGGCTGCTTGTTGTCAATTGCATATTGCCGCATTAATGGCTGAGTATTTAAAATTGAGAAAAGTACACACATGGGGAGCAGAAGCCTTTGACAAAATTTCTGAAAATATTTCTAGAGATGAATGCAGTCTTAAGCTTGATGCTGGTGAGATTTGTATGTTTTGCACATGTTTGTATCTTGTTTTATGTTCTGATCATTTTTAAATTAATCCTTTTTCTTAAGCAACATTTTTGTGTTTGCATGTAAAATATATAAAATTTACCAATAACAGTCAATATTATCTAACTATAATATTTTTGTTCTTTGTAATTAGTGACACAAACATTATTATTAGAAGTTTTTTGTGTATTCGTATATTATTATTTGTGTACATATATATATATTAATATTTCTTTCTTTAATGTTTTAATACAATATTTTATAATTATCGAAATTATTTTAGGTGTACAAGATATTCATTACAACGAATACATACTTCTTGAACAACTAGAAGTTTGTGCTGAAATGTTAGAGAAAGCAGAACGATTTGAACTTCTTGGACATTTGTACAGATTAATAGTTCCTATGTATGAAGAAAAACGAAATTATAATGCTTTAGCAAATTGTTATTCACATTTAGCACAAGCTTGCAATAAAATCGTTGAAAAATCAGGAAAGAGACTTCTGGGAAGGTTTTATAGGGTTGCGTTTTTTGGCTCAGTAAGTATTATTAAAAATAGAAGACAATATTTTTTGTTGTATTATTGTAGGATAGTTTGCATTATATTTCATTTTTAAGGCATATTTCGAAGATGAAAATGGGCAAGAATACATCTATAAAGAGCCCAAAATAACATCTTTATCAGAAATATCAGAACGCCTGCAACACTTATATTCTGAAAAATTTGGTTCAGAAAATGTAAAAATGATAATGGATTCTGTACCTATTGATGTAACCGAACTAGATCCGAAAATAGCATATATTCAAGTGACGCATGTCACGCCATATTTTGAAAAATTTGAATTAGAAACACGACAAACAGAATTTGAACAAAATCACAATATTTCGTGTTTCATGTTTGAAACTCCATTCACTACAGAGGGGAAAGCAAGAGGTAGTCCAGAAGAACAATGGAAACGCAGAACAATTCTTACAAGTATATAAGAACACTATTACTATGCTTCAATGCCATTCACATTATTATTTATAAATATATACAAGGGTATAATATATGTTATAATTTTAGCACAATATTCCTTCCCATATATTAAAAAACGCATTTTAGTAGTTGAAAAGCGATTAATGGAACTTAGTCCAATTGAAGTTGCTTTAGATGAAATGCGGCAGCGTGTTCAAGAATTGGAAGATGTGGCTCTTATAGGTTCAACAGATGTGAAGAAATTACAATTAAGACTACAGGGAAGTATATGTGTTACAGTAAACGCTGGGCCACTTGCATATGCTTCTGCATTTTTGGATCCTGCTTTATCACCACAATATCCGGATGATAAAGTTGAAGAATTAAAAGATGTTTTCAGGTATATTTTTGCTACATATTTGTTTAATAAATATATAGAATTTTTATTTTGATACATACGTCTTTTACATCAAATTTATCGAATTTTTAGGGAATTTGTCAAAATATGTTATACAGCCCTTCAAATAAACAGCAAATTAATTACATCTGATCAGCATGAATATCAAGAAGTGTTACGCGAGAATTATCAAAAAATTTGTCAAAATTTATCATCATTACTTGGAGAACCTATTTGGCCTGATGAGCAAGTTGGAAATTTTAAACGTAATAGTGCTGCTTTATTTAGTGCTATCAGTGGTGCTAATAATCACACAAGTACAGCCTAATTATGTGGAGGACCATTGATACAAAGTCATTGCAATTGAATTAGCTTTATTTCTAATGCACTTTCTTGTATAAGTGAATGGTACAAATTGGATTACATATTAACCCATGATTAATTTGCTTTTGCTCAAAAGCATTTGCATAATTAATGATGAATTAATGGATACTAACATTATAACAATAAGTAAGTATATTACATATCTACTTAAACTTTTAACCATTGTAACTAATCAATTTTTTTTATTATGTTACATATATAGTATGTATGATTTAGTTACTGTATGTTAAAGAATTTTAAATCACAAATGGCAAGTAACTACTAAATTTATTCTGTTCTATGTAACACAATGGAAATAAGCAAAAATATTTAGAAAGAAGTACATGTTGTCTTTGATCAGCATAAAAGTATTATCTTGAGGCCTAATCACAAAGGTTCTTAATATCCAATCACTGCCATGTTTTCATATATTTAATACATATACAATCTTTTTTAGATAGTTGTGTCAATTTAAAATTTATACAGACAGAAAGATAAAACACAGAAATAATATTTAGATATTTTATTTCCATGAAGAATTTACTAAATTTTTTTAAACTTCAAGATTTGTAACTATCTACATTGATATACGATTTCTATGTATTAAACATATTATAGATACATTTAAATCTAGTTCAGTGTAGTATATTTTGGTGTCAAGCACCTAAAGGGGCATTTATATATACATACATATTGCGTAAAAATTCAATGATTTGTATATTAGAATAAGTTATATGTGTAGAGCTTAATTTGTATATATTTGTATAATTTATTCTATGTATATGTATTATGTAAAGAAGATCTAGCTAGCAATCGTTCTATATTTACGCAAATTCTATTATTAACTGAGAAGAGGAGAATAATTTAGTGTTACAACATTTTAAGAAATTGAAAATTTTTATTTTCATATATTTTTTTAACGCTTTTTTACGATAAAATTTACTAAAAATTTAAATTGAATTAAAAATACACAAGCTTTTATACATAATATTTATATACTATTAATATTTCTATATGAAATTTTAATAATCATGTCTCCTCATTTTAGTTAATAATATAACAAAATTTTATGGACTATGTACTTAATAAGACATTACATTTTCATATGTTTTTTCAGAATATTTGTTTTAGTTTATGTTGTGTGCCATATCTTCTTTATATAATTTTTTTGTGATAAATTTTTAGGGAATAACACCTTATTATATTTGCATCTTATATGATTTCTTCAAAATCACGTGTACATAAAGACAGAAATATTGGAGGTTTTATAATCTATGTAAAATTTCGAATTACAAACATTTAATATTTCAAAATTTTTAGTTTATTCCATTTATTGCACATAAAATAATGTCAAATTAAATAAAATGTAAGAGAGGAATTTTATATTTTATGCAAATTTTACTCGTTTTGTTACATCATAAAAACATTTTGCAGAACTATATACATAAAGTAAAACAAATATTAATCATGTTATAGGTTTGGATACAACAAATTTCTGCAAAGTTTATGTGCTATTGTATGCAATCAGTTTGCATAACTGTAACTAGTATATTGTAACTAGTATGTGTATATATATATACATACACACACACGTTTTAATAATTAGATATTGCTATTTATTTTCAGATATATGTATTATTGAATATTAGAATTGTCTCGAAAAATGTTTTATCAAATACATTTGCAAATTATATTATGTGCTTTATATACTTGTAATTTTCGTAGTACAAAATTGCTTACATGATACTTTTGCAAGCAAAGAATAGGTCTTTATAATAAATGCATGTATAATAACAAAAAATGAATTCATTCTAAACATTAATAAACTTGCAAATGATTATGTTATTATTATATTATAGATTTTATTAAGTTTAGTTTCATTAAAAAATAGAATATACCAATATACGCATTAAAAATATAATATAAAACATTTTTTCTTTTAAGTTTATTCACTGGATAGTGGTATTAAACACTTTCAAAAATTGATTATGTTACTTCTATTATTGTAATGATTACTCTCACAATTGTAGTTGATTTGAAAATTTACAATATAGGTGTGCAAGAGTTAACTCATAATAAAACAAAGAAAAGGCTGAGTGGAAACTGCATATTATATGTAAATTAAAAATGTTAGACTTATATACTAGTAGTATTTAATTACAAAATGGATAAACTTCGAAATAATATCTAACTGTGGAAAGCTGCAAAACTTGTGTGCCATGACATATTATTTCTTTTATTCAGACTGCACTTAGTAGCTAGTATAGTGTAAATTAATATACAGTAATATGTCTGAATATTTGGAAATATATGTTGTTATGTATCTCAACTAATACAATTAATATAACAAATGATACTATTAGATGTAGGACAAGTTAAGCTTACAGAACTATGAATTGTTTATTGGAAAGTAACTATGCTTACAAAATATCTGTATTTCATATATACATATATGATGATATATTTGAATCTTTATAGCTGAAATCTAAGTTACAGTAAATTTATCTTAGATTTAGATTATGTTGCAATTAGATAATTGTATCAAATTTCATCAAATTATTTTGTATATTTCAAAAATAAAAGCTCTCTGGAAACAAGTGAGGTAATGATTACATTTGATAATTAATGTGTTAAAAAATGGAAAACATTGTTTTAAGCACATTTCGAAAATTTCACAAATATTTAATGTTATGTAATAATTTTAGTTTTGAATAAATTTGAAAATAATATTAATAATTATTGCTTCACTTTGTATATTATATGTATATTTGATTTGTTTAACAAAGCAGAGTAATAAAGAAGTTTGCAATACTATAATTTTACTGATGAAATGAAAAGGAAATGTATTTAAAGATAGAGTGCCTCTTTAGCTGCAAAAATTTTGAATGAATGAAAGTCAGAATATTGTCCATTGATGTGTTGAAAGTGACAACTTTGATAATAAAATTAAGTCTGACCATTATATATATAATGTCGCACAAAAATATATTGCTTCAATAATTGACATCTGACATGAACTTTTATAAATAGAAAAGAATTGGTAAAGAATCATGTATGTATGTGAGAGAGGAAAAAAACACAGTATGTGTCCAAATTCAATAATAAAAATGAATGGTGCATGAAAATAAATGTTACTACTATGTAAGTAATACAAGTGTAATCATAATTTTAATGTGTAGCAAATTAATCTGAGCACTGCATTAAAAATATGAAATCTGCTTTATGAATTTAATTTTCATTCATTGCATATATGTAATGAATTTGTAAGAATATGTAACACTTCTTAGTTAGGAAATGTATTAAAAATTATATTATCAAATGTCCTTGAAAGTTTTATTAAATTTTAGCATTATGCAATTATTAAAATAGCTTGTTCATTAAATTAAATAAACTGTAATGTGATAATAAGTGTAATATTGTACTCACACATTTTTCGTTTGCATCACAATTGGCTGTCGTGATAAAATGACATTACTTTCGGCTTGAAACACCGATGTCACAATTACCAATGTATTATAATTATAGAAACGTTGTATTTATTAATTCATTGTGATTAAAATAAAATGACAATGATACGCAAAACACTATTACGACACATCACCTTTTCGGTATCACAAAACTATAAAATTGTCGCATATTAAATCTAAGTAGCCGCATTAATAAATTAATAATTAAATAGTTCATAAACTTAAATGTTCATGTAGCATGAATAATTCAATTGTATTAAACATTCATACGATACACTCGCGACAGCGTTTCAAACATGACTGATTTTAATTGTATTTGCGATTCTCAAATCGTATAGAATCGAATGACATATCGATCTATGATTTACATCGACGACCTCTAGCGGGAGTTTACAATATAGGATGCTAGGATAAGTTTGTCTCTTTGACTTGTTAATCGATCAGCTGTGTTTTGAAAACGTTTGTAACGCATTAATAAAAAAAGGAATTATTCACGTTCTATATTGAAAAAAATTGAATAATTATTAAGCAAAATGACTACGGCTGCAAGACCTACGTTTGAACCTGCTAGAGGAGGACAAGGACGTGGTGAAAAAGATTTAAGTGCAATATCAAAACAATATAGCAGCAGAGATTTACCATCTCATACAAAACTAAAATACAGGTATTATATTTTGCTTTATAATATTTTCAAAAAACATACGTCTGCTGTAATTTTTTAAATCTTGCGAGTAATCAAACATAACCTTACTTTTGCTTTTAGGGAACATGGTCAAGGAACAGTGGAAGAATTACGAAATCGTGATTTTCGCAAGGAATTGGAAGACCGTGAACGTGAAAGGGAAAAGGAAAAAAGTTCTAATCGTCGTATGATAGAACCACCTCGAGACACTTCTACAACAAGTGCTAAAAGGCAAAAAATTGATCAAGTACCTACAGCAAGTTTAGATGCAGATGATCCTCTTGACGATGATGATTCAGAGTCAGAAAGTGATGAAGATGATACTGCTGCTCTTTTAGCTGAATTGCAACGTATTAAGAAGGAAAGAGCTGCAGAACAAGCTAAAAAGGTAAACTTTCTATATTTGTTTATACCTTTAATATATGCTAAGAAGCTGTATCTACTTGATTGTAGATTTTTCAATAACTAATTAAACTTTGCATGTATTCTATGTATAAATTCGATTTAATGTAATTATTAATATTTCTTTTGTTTTTTAGGAGATGGAGAAGCGACAAGAAGAAGAAAGAATAAGAATGGAGAACATTCTTTCAGGAAACCCATTATTAAATTATTCATCTCAAAGTGGAAGAACAGATATGAAAGTTAGACGACGATGGGACGACGACGTCGTTTTCAAAAATTGCGCACGTTCCGAACCAAAAAAGAAGCACGATGTGTTCATAAACGATTCGTTAAGAAGCGAATTTCACCGAAAATTTATGGAAAAATATGTTAAGTGAAAAAACTGCCGTAAAAAGTATATGGTGTTTGTACATAGTTTTAAGTTAATATTATCATATTACCTGTAAGTGTCCTACGATATAGTTTACAGTACGAAATAATGTACGAAGCTATTCTTACAAATTGAAAAGGCTCTACGAATAACCGACTTCTTGCAAAGCACGTTTTATTAAGCTATACTATTAATTCTACATGTATTCGACTATGAATTCGTTATACCAAGGAAATTGATCGAATTAAACAAGCAACTAAAAGTCAACATCATACCGTTTGAATCTAAAAATAGGTATTCTTTGAGTCGCGAGATTTTTCCTCGATTCCTAATGAAATTCAACGGATCGTCCGCTGTACTCACGGATGCTGGGGCCACTGCAGTAACTCGACAAAGAAGTCGTTAAATTCTTCATATGTAAAAATAAGCCTACAAATATTCGACGCGGGAAAAGGGAAAGAGTGGAGTGAGGTGAATTGAGGTAGCGTGTATCGGTCCGGCGATCGTTGATTGTACGAGAGAGGGAAAGAAAAAGAAAGAGGGGGGATAGAAAGAGAGGGAGCGAGAGCGAGTTAGCCAAGTGTGCTGGAGTTTGTCCAGGCAATGTAGGTATGTGTTTCGGTAGCGGTGCGATCCGGCCTCGGCGGTGGTGGTGCTGGCGGCGGCAAGCGCGTGTAAACCGCTGGGTCAAGTATAACCGGTCCCAGGGTCCCCGGAGCAGCCGGAGGCAGCAGGCAGTCTACCGGTACGACGCGCAGCTGGTTATCGCCGGTAGACTCCCTGGCACCGACCTGGCCAACTAACACAACAGGGACACACGAGGGGCCGGCCTGACTCGACCGGCGGAGAGACAGAGAAAGAGAGACGACCGTTCACCGGTAGATCGCCTCGAGATGATTTCTGGGAAGAGATATGTCGTACGTTACGGTACGGCTGATCGGTTTTCTGCGCGGTTATATTCGTCATCGCGTATCGCCGATTCGATCCGCTTCTTCTTGAATCTTCAAATTATTTATGCAAGACACCGGTGTCGTTCGGCACGCTAGTGATCCGGGGATCTAGCCCGGACCAAAACTGAGCCACCGTCAACCGTTACGTATTTCACTGTCTTAATGGGCCACAATTAGTATTTCGTTCGAGAGAATTCGGTAGATGCGTATCGTTTCGTACGGTTAGGTGTAAGGAAGAATTTAACGAAGATACACTGTCTACTTTGTGTGTAATTGTAGACGTAACAACGGGTGCCTTTCTTCGATTCTCCTTTCTCCATGAAATGGCAAAATCAACCTGAATTTGTAATTCGACTGAAAATTAATAAACCATAAATGAACAAAACCTTTTCTTTTTTTCATTTATTCAATAATTCATTTTCCTTAACTTTGTCAATTCGGTACTGTCACCGAGATGTATCACATTCCGCGAAGTGTATTTGCATTTAATGAAAAAAAAAAAGAAAAAAGAAAAAACGTTACGAAAAAATAAGACACGAGTACGACAAATCCCGCGAAATAGCGTGCTAAAAATGCAGAGTCGTCGAGTTTTCTTCGAGAAAGGATAATCTCCGAGGGAGGGATTTCCCCGGTGAACGCACCTCTGGATTCTGCAGCGGCCGATGCTCGACGGGAATTCGCCCTGAAGGCACTCTCCCTTCCTCTCCCTCTCCCTTTCTCTCCTATCCTCTCCCTTTTTCCCTTTAACTCTCTTTTTCTTCTTCCCTCCCACCCCTCTCGTCCCTCTCTCGCGCGTTCCTCTCTCTCTTCTCTGCTGCCACATTTTTTATTTACCTCCTATATTCCCCTATTTACTTTATTTATTCCGTTGCTGTTGGTCAGTCAAGAAAGAGAGTGTGCTGAACGAGAGGGCGAGGGGAGGGGAGAAAGAGACAGAGAGGGACGATGAGTGAACTGCAGCATCTCTTGCTTTTCTCCAAGAGTTCCATCCACGGACGTGCAGAATGACGAGCCAGGGCTGTAAGCTACCAACGTTGTATTGGGTGAGCCGGTATGCGTCGATAATGGAATCTCCCTCCGCGGAGATGCTTTCAGGATTATCTCCGTGGAATCGAGATCCGAGTATTGCGGGATACGCGAACGGTGTGCGTGTGTCGGACACCTGTAAGAGAAACGCTGGTATGTGCTTAATGTTTGTCGCATGCAGCCGTTCCAGTTGTTCGCGCGACCAAAGTAGAACTTCAGAGTGTCGTCGCTGGGAAATGGAGTTGTCAATTGGTACATTTGCTCTTTTCGATTTATTCGAACGATATTTTTCTTCGAGCACCTTTCGTTCCGATTCATATTGATATTTGAGTCGTCGTTGAACATATTAAACGAACAATGTATAATTGTTCATTTATGATAATCGTATCTCGATCGGAAGTGTTAGGGATTTGTTCACGTTGCTATTCGTATGTGACGTTGTGACACGTTATCATAATTCAGGAGTAATTTTGAAGAGGAACGATTATTCTTCAAGTATCGACACTTTTCAGCAACGCTATCGAAGTATGGTTAAAACCTCGTCCGGATAGAAAGGAACGGGCGGCACCGGTGTAAACAAGTAAAATCTCTTGATAGCACGTTTCGAAATATCTCGCGAATTTCTATTTGCTACTGCATTATTCATCGACGAGAAAATTTCTTTAGAAAGGTAATACGAAAATGTTACAGCTCAGTCAACGTCGCTGCCGCGTGTATTCTAGAGGTCCGAAGCAGTTGACGTTTAAGGAGGACCATCCTTTTTTCTCTCTTTCGATTTCATTTTTGTCTGCCCGCGACTGTCCATCACCGAAGAAATTGTGTCCAGTAAACAAATATTTCTTACAACAAACTGGATATTATAAGCCTTGCGCCGACTTTATTGGCAGATTAATGATACTACCAACTCAGATTCGCTTTCACCGTCGTCCGCCCACCCCGACCCCTTCTACGTTTATGGCTGGTTGCGCATGAATATGACACGCGACTTATTTTTTCTTGTATTTCTATTAAAAACATTCCCAAGATTTTGATTAACTAAACATGTTTAAATAAACTAGTTTATTTCGATTTATAAAGCGCAATCCCTTTGGGATTCATTTCTTTGTTCGTAACGTGCATACGTTTTCTCGTTGATTTTACGAGCTGTTACTTCGATGAAAATATTAACAGCGCTTAGTGGTTATAGTTACGAGCTACTTAGGATATTTTCTATGATGATTTATGTTACTCGTACATACCGATTTGTTGTGAGAACAAGAAACCATGTCCTAGATGTGAATACGCAGTGAACTACAGGTGCGGTGAAATAAATAACTTATGGTAATGTAGTCACAAAATTTACTAAAAATCTTTAACGTAAAGCTTGCTCACTTTAGACTGATCGTTCTATTTTAGTTAAAAGTAAGAATTGTTTATTGTAAGAATTATTAGTCCTTTAAAAAATGCATTAACTATTGAAATTTTCACATCGAACTTTCTAAAACAGTCGAACAAATGAATGCGTTCAATCAAGCAACAGGTTTTTAAGAACTGTTTTATTTCCTCAATTATTCATACTCTATAAATTTCTACATTTCCATTTGTTTACTACCATTTTTACATCGTTATCAAGATCGACAGTAGAATAACACAATTGTCAAAAACAAAGCCATCGAGTATAGAACACAAATATCACTGGTCTCATCGAATTATACGAATCACCCTTTTTCGAAATGCTCTTTTACACTATTCAAATCGATAGCGGGACGGACACGATCGTTTCCAAAAATAAGTGTGCCTAAAGGCCGCGTACCATCGAGGCGCGTATCTTCGAAAGGAATTTCTCGTACGGCCAACTTTCGTGTCAACCGCTGCATACCATCCCGCCGCGTTACCGAACAACAGCCTGTAAACAAATTCTCGAAGAAGCTGTACATTAACGTAAGTTAAGAGCCATCTTCGTGCTGGTTCCGTTGTATCTGTACACTTTTCAAGGCGATTTTCTACGCGTGCGTCCGAACATTCCTCTGACCGGAAACGAAGAACAATTTTCTTCGGTGGAAAGTATCAGCAACGGTTACGCGACTCTGTGGTTATCGGGCGGAAATTGCTCACAACTGGTCTTGATGGCGTGCTGATAAAGATCCAAGGGGTTGAAAAAGTGGAAGAATGTCCAGGTTCGGTCGGCCGCCATCGCACGTCGTTTCTTCGCTAACCCTGATCTCCGGCACGGCGTTAGAGAGCCGAGTAATACCAACGATCAGGGCTGGTGAACGCCGCCTACTTCTTCGGCAGGGGCGGTCCTATCTCTATGACCCAGGGACGTGCAAATGCCTTCGAAAATCTCAGTGGATCAGGCGAGAAAAAATTTTGTTACGAACTAAAACAGAACTCTGATCGTCTCTCTGTTTCTATGCATTCCTTTTACGAAATGTACCATTATCTTCGTTTCTTCTCTCTCTCTCTCTCTCTCTCCTCTCTTCTCTTTTTATTTTTCACGAGAGTACGAATGGAAAGTTTTCTTTGGCACATTTACGGTCTTACGATGATCGTAAAAGTGAACGAGGAAAAGTGAGATTAACGAACGTTTAATTCGATCGGCAAACACGCGTGCTGTTCTATCTCTTTCTCTCTTTCTCCGTGCAAATCTGTTCAAATAAGAAGGATCTTGATTTCTTTTACTTCTTTTTTTCTCGTTAACTATGGCTGTTACATTTCTGATAGTTACGAGTTTGTTCGAAGAGAAGCGTAGAAATTTTATATCGCACGGCGAAAGCAACAGGTTCCGTACTTTTTACCGCGATAAACGATATCAAAGTGTTGTTGAACGCGTTTTCACATTTTTCCTATTTTTTTTCTGTTGATGATTATTGTTTCGTTTCCTTATCTGGTTACTCGAACCAAAGAAATTTCTTCCTAATTATAACAAGGGGTATAATTGCTTTAAGGTTCATATAATAATGAAAACAAATAGGTAACTATCTCAAGTAACAGTAATTGATTAACAAAAAGAAAGACTAATTTTGGGTTAAATCTAGTAGTGTCAAAATACTATTGTAATATCTATAAAAATAAAATAATTATTTCGAGAAGTTTCAAATAAATTTCCACGTCTATCTACAAGTTAAAATCATGAATGTTCGAATCGAAAACCTAATTTTCCTAAATCACTGATACATTTAATCGTACAGCTGTATTCGTCGCTCACAATGTCCCACGTTTCATTTTCCTCTCGGTGTTTGTTACTTTTTAGCAATCGGTCAGCGCGCGCGAAAAGGTTGCAAACGGTCTCAGTGAAAGTAAATCAAATTTGCAATCGTCGCGTATCCACAGGGTCGCGTCGTGGCGACTGTTTGCAGAATTTTCATTTTTTGTGTACGGACCAGCGTGGATGCGAATTAAATTCCGTGCTTGGCTGCGTTCCCCACGTTTAAACGACATCAGCCTTCCATTACGTAATAAGTTACATTGTAACGCATGTCCGCGAACCTCTTCGGAACCTTGCAAACATCTGGTATTACATGCAACATTCCATGAATGCCACGTTAGGCGTGCGACAAGCGTTGTACGCAACACTCCGCTCCTCGAACAATCTAATCGTGAGCGGAGGGAACGTTTTCACTTTACACCGGCTATCCTTCATTTTCGCGGCTCTCTTTATCACCGGCCATCTCTGATTATGCTCTCCGATTCATGAATATTGAATATTATCTGCGACATGCCGTTCACAGAAAGATCGAACGACCAAATACTTTCCCCTTTTCTTATTTAACGCGTTACACGCACACGCGCTCATTGGTGCCTATACCTCGTCCTGTTACTTAATAGCCATCGAGTGGATCGCGACAAGAGGATGAATGCTGGATACAAGTGACACTTTCAAGCATTCGACCGGTACCTGGTGCTGTTGTTTTCTGTTGTTAACAGAATCCTTCGCGCTCCTACATACTTAGAGACATCGTTTTGTTCTAACAGATTTCTCTCAATTTCAACGTTTAAATTATTAGATTATTAAATTTATTTATTATAAATTATAGATTTAAAAATGTGAAAGTATAGTTAAATGGTGAAGCGTTTTTAGAAACAACTCATTTGAATATGAACTAATTAGAATAAAATGGTGAACGTGGTAAAATAAATTGTGACCATTTTTAACGAGATTCATTGCAGGTATTGATGTAACATCGAATTATATTCAAATCCAAATAATATTCAAATCCAAAACAAATTGTACTTAAACAAAAGATTTAGTCGAAAATTGCAAAGCTTTTGATATCAATTGGAAATCACTGATATCTCGTCAGAACCACCTCTATCGAAAATTTCTCACCCTTCATTCGTCAATGAAATTCTAGTGAACTCGACATCCTTAATGGACGTCACAAATCTCACGAGCAACAATGAACAAGTGCTTGAAATGGTAAAACATCGGAAAGGAACGTATATACATATTCGACCAAGTTAAGTCATGAAAAATCCACAAGTCAGTGAGCAACTTTGGCAAACATCGCGGCAACCGGCGCAGGAAAGGAGGCGAAAAGAAGCGTGGCGAGAGTGATAAGATGCGAAGAGTAGAGGGTTGCGCGAAATGAAGAAGAAGCAGAAGCAGAAGCAGAAGCAGAAGCAGAAGAAGAAGAAGAAGCAGAAGAAGAAGAAGAAGAAGAAGAAGAAGAAGAAGAAGAAGAAGAAGAAGAAGAAGAAGCAGAAGAAGAAGAAGAAGAAGAAGAGGAGCAGGAGAAGGAGGAGGAGAAGGACGGGGAAAAGAAGAGAGGATCAGTATGTACGCGTGGCTACCGGCGTGGCAAGGCAAAAGCAATGCGAGGCGATGCGAGGTGAGTTGAAGCGAGGCAAGGCGAGGCGAGTCGAGGCGAGGCACGACGAAGAGGGACGCGAGCGGTGAGACGTAGCGAGGCGAAGCATGGCGAGGCAAGGCGAGGCGAGGTAAAGCGAGGCAATGCGAGCTAGAGGCAAAGGCAGAGGAAGGCGAAGCGAGGCGTGGCTCTGTCGGAGGAGCGGTACGGCCCTGGGAGGCGGTGGTGAGGCCTCGCGGAGGAGCAGCGACGACGAGGAGGTGCACGGCACGGGCCAGACAAACAGACTGGCACTGGCATCGCGGGAGTCGGCGGCAGTGGTCACCGGTGGTCACCGAGACGGTCTCTCTCGAGAGAGTCAGCCGTGCGCGTTTTGCGAACATGCGCGCCGTGCATTATCATTTAAATCGCTCCACGGTCAAAGTGCGCGCTACTATGTGCCTCTTCGATCCGAGATCGCAGTAAGAAGAAGAACAAAAAGAAGGAAAAGAAGAAGAAGAAGAACAGGAACGAACACGATCGGATAAGCTTCGCGAACCGACCGTCGATCACCATTCTACCTCTCTTGCTCTGCTTTCGTTGCGTGTGTGAATACTTTGAACAGCGGGAAAGAGAAGTGAACCGGGTGTCGGGAAATATTGTTGCGAGACAGGTTGAACTGATGAGCAATCTTCGGGAAGACTGTACACGCGGCGTTTGAATCGTTTGATCAGTTCGATAAGTTCATCTCGAAGGAATAAAGTGAAATCGAGGAAGGAAAAGGATAAAAACTGTACGAAGTAACCAGTGTAAATCAAAATAAACGAAAGATAAATAATCGGGGGATAATTTATACGATACTATTTTCGTCGTATACGCGCGCGCGCGTCGGGAATAGTATCGTCGGAGTGCGCGGGTTTGTTAGATCGCATAGCGATCGTTTAGATAGAAGAGTGATCCGATATAGGATCGATCGATCCCGCAGTTGCTGGATCGTAGCTCGATCGCCTCGGCGGCGGTCCAGTTCGGCGTTCACGTTGGTGGCTCGATAGGAACGACGACGACGACGACGACGTCGTCGTCGTGTGAACACCGACGTAGGAGGAGGAGGAGGCGGTGGCGTAGGGGAAGGTGGTGCTGGTGGAGGTGGTGGTGGAAGCGGCGGGAGGTAGAATGGTGCCTTCCGGGCCGTGTCGATCTCGAGCGGAAAGACGCGCCGAGATGTCGCCGCGCCGTCTCGCGCCCCTGCTGATCCTCGGGACGATCCTCGCCGAACTGACGAGTACCGCCGCCGCGGATAGGATGAGCGGCCTCTACGTCGACAACGGTTTCGATCAGACAATCGTTCATAGGGTGGTCAGCCAACGGGAGAAACGCGAGGTTGAGCACGAGATATTGAATCTACTTGGGCTGCCGGATCGGCCGAGGAACACGGCCGGTAGGCCGCCACAGGTCAAGAGGTCGGCGCCCAAGTTTCTCCTGGACATATACAAGAATGCTCTTGGCGAGGACGAGGACGAAAAGCCGATCGCCGAGCAACGTAGGGCCGGCGAGTTCGACCTCACCGGTCAGGATCTCAGGGCCATCGACCAGAGCGACGTCATCATGACCTTTGCCGCGCACAGTAAGTCATTATTCTGTTCTTTGCCTCTCTCTACATATACTACTGTTTCCTCTGTCGCGCGCGCTTACCGTAGATCTGTACGTAAGTATGTACGTATGCCTGTTCATCTGTCTTCTCGTTTCTGTCATCGCGTTTACGCGCCTCGATCGTCATTACTCGTGCACTTGGGTACCCACGTAAATACGTGTACGCGTACCTGTACGAGGAATGGTTGATGATAGGAGTGAGAATGTTGTAATTATCAAAAACGTTGTTTCTGTGATCTTCGAAGAGTGAGGTCCTTATAGTGTTTCAACCACCTTTGGAAAGGATCGACAATCAGTCAGAATCAGTTCTTTCCTCTTTCGGTCTCGAAGGTTTACAGGTTCTGCGAACGCGTTTTTCGATCGCAGCTCGTTTGGTTCGCGCGCCGCGCTGGCTGCCATTCGACTGCTATTTTCATATCACGCAGCTTCTTACATGGAGAAGTGATTTTTGTTTGGATTGGTACAACTCAAGTGTTTATGGTTCACTGTGTTACACTTCAACAGTTCGAGTGGTCTGCTTCACGTTGAAATGTGCTATTAATGCAGTTGGAATATTAAATGTTAGATGAAAAATAATTGGATACTTTTCGATGTGATACTGAAATGATCAGTGACACTGAAATGGTTAAATACGTCTATTTTAGTCGTGTTAAGTACGCCATCAATTTTGTTCAAAGTGTCTTATTTTTGGAAAACAAACACTGAACACTGAATTTCGTTTCCTGTACTTTTGCAATTAAGCAATTTTGATTACATCTAAAGTAAAATACGTTATACTGCTCGAAAACTTGTCGAAATTTATGCATTCTACAAGACACCAAGAAGGCAAGATTAATGACACCTGTTGTACAATACAAATTTCAAGAATTACTTTTAATGAAATTACAGTTGAAGTGGTTAATCTCGATTTCACGAGGGTTCTCGTTTCTGTGTTTCCGTTCGATAAGATGCACGTCGATTTCAATTTCAACCAACGTTCCATTGACTTTTCTTCTGCGTAACGCTGCTGGCAAGCCTGGACTAGGCTCGAATAGCATATTGATTGCGTCATGCTACAAAATTCAGTCTAACGTGGATATCGTGTCGAAAATTAACGACAGAGAACTGTCCCGTTGGGACGGAAGGAAAGGAACAAAAAGAGGAAAAAAT
Organism: Anthophora plumipes; assembly: GCA_951804975.1. NCBI lineage: Eukaryota > Metazoa > Arthropoda > Insecta > Hymenoptera > Apidae > Anthophora > Anthophora plumipes. The sequence goes on along the minus strand of OX638116.1, from coordinate 11,746,961 downwards.
GATAAAAGAACCAACGGCCGAGAGAAATGGTGGAATTGGTACGAGAACTGGTTTCTTAATCGGCGGATTTAAATTCAGAGACATTTTGAAAAAGTTTTCAGCATCGATCGATATAATTAACGCACTGTATGAGTTTACTTCAGGATTATAAATCGCTTTACCAACTGGATTCTACCGGTTTAGAAGCAGTTCTCGTGGGTGTGAGCATTCTGCGGCACGGAATGCTCGTCTAGCGTTTCTTCGGTGACTTTGGCAGATCCTCTGTTGGTTCTCGAATATCGTCCAGAGCAAACAACGTGATCACGATTATCAAAAGACACGTTCGATTTTATTAACACACATACTTTGCCTGATTTTCGTGTGAAAAGTATCAGAATTCAAATTACATTACGCAGTCTTGGTTTGATATTGTGGAAGAAGAAAAGACCAAGGTTTATGTGTTAAAAATTTTCAAATCTCCAATGAACTAACATGTTAAAATTGATCATATCTTCTGTAGTATATTTTACTTTAACTATTTATTATTATATAATAAAATTTGTTATAATTTATTCCGAGGATTCAATCGATCAGTGTAGTTATACGATACTACTTAGAAAGATTTGTATTTACTATTATCTTCTGGGTATGGGTAACTAGATCTGCCTTTCACTTTCTATACAAATAGTATGGAAAATAATAGAATCTTTGGCAATAGAGACAATTAGTTCTCGTAGAGTAGAGCAATATGTTCATCTAGAGGAGAATTATTTCAAGATAGTAAGAAATGGTTTAGAATTTGTCTGAAATTACGAATGAAGAAATTAAAGAGAAGGTTGTCGGCTGTTCCATAACGCGAAACGTAAGATCTGGTGAAACAAACACAAGAGAAATGATAGAGATTACTGTCGATATCCTGTGAGACTTCGATTTTACGACTAGATCCTACTAGTTTAAAAGTAGAACACCGATTTCCGTGGTCGTTTCTGCGGGCACTTGTCCCATAATATCCGTCAAGGAATAGTAAATTGATCCGTGTCACATGTAGGAAAATTAAAAAATACTCGCGGACTTTACTGGATTATTTTAATTGCTACTGAAACACTGCTTTCGTTCATTTATTTTATTACAACGATGGAAACACAAATAACCGAGAATAATTTAACCCCGCAACAATTCTTGCAGTTGAATTATTTCAAAAATTCTACACGCATTCTAGACTCTACTATAATCTTCAAAAAATAAAAATTTCAATTTGTTCAATTCTTTTCTAGATAAAGCTGTGAAATATATTTGTTGATTATTTGTAGATGAACGCTAAATTAATTTTATTTAAAAAAAAAACTATTAATTTTCCTATGAAATGAAAATAAGAACGGAAAGAATCGGATCCACGTTTGCGTTTTCCAGTTGGCGCGTTCTCGGGGACGCGAACCTGTTTCTCGCAAATCTGTGCTTCCGCATGCATATTCATCGGGAGTCGGACATAATAAAATTTTAAGACATATCGATTTCTACGAAACCGTGACGTCATGCGAAAAACCGTATAATTTCACGAGGTACGAGTGAAGAAAACACGTTCGGCATCGTGAATTCCATTAAACATTTCAGGATTCTTCGTGATGATAAACCGACAAATTTATATACGATAAATCGATGAGAAGATTCGAAGATTGACAGTAGTCCGATAAAATATCGTCACTGTTCGATTCCCGTTTGAATAACACACTTCGATTGAGAAACACATACGTCAAACACCTGCCTCCGGAAGAATTTCGAATTTCGTTTGAAAGTTGCGAACGGAACGTGAAATTCTCACCTGGGACTAGATTTCAATCGTGAAATTCCCGATCTAAAATTAAACCTCGACCTCTCAAATAAGATGAACTATACCCTCCCTCTCTCCAAAGAAAATCTGATCGATTATTAGGAAAGCTATACACGTTAACGAATCTAGATAAAGAAGTGTCGTTATCCCAAAATCCTGAGATTTCGAGGATCATGGAAGAACGAAAGGGTTTCGGGAAAGTTTTCATCCATCTCTGGATATTTTGTATGGGGGCATCTAGCATCTCTAACAGTTCATGCAGACCGCCCATCGTGAATTCTTTGACGGGACCTGAAGCGTAACTCCTCGGTTATGTCACGCGCGTTCAGGTGATCGAAATCAGTGCGGATGTTCTCGAAAATCAGTGGGGGAGAGCCAGGCGGTGGTTTCCACTTTCGTTACCGTCGACTTATGCAAATGCGCCTCATCATAGAACTTTCTACTCGGCCGGAATCCTTTTCATCGCCGTTTCATTGGCCGTCCTCCTCGTCGACGCTGCCTCGAGTACCGTGAATTCTTCTAGAAAGTTCGAGGAAGATAAATTACAAGGACACCTCGAACACGTTCCCGATGTGTGAAATCAGACGAGGAGACGTCAGTCCGGTTACAGCGGATTCGTGATCACGAAAACGATCCGAGTCAATCGAGGCTAACGCGTGAAATTGCCACGTTTCTGGTCCGCTATTTATTAGGAGACTGAACCATTCTGCTTGCGTTCAATTTGAAACGTCAGATTTTCGTGCACGCTAGCAAGGACAACGATTTATATATTCTTCGATCTTTTTTTCACCATAAGTTTATTTCTGTTTCCTTTTTTCTTTTGGTACAAATTATAGATCGATTGGATGGGACAATTGAAATTATGATAAAGTTTAACGTTTCTTATTTGAGAACTATTTTTGTACGATTTAGTATACCATTTGATTATTCGCCCTACGGTAAACGTGAAGTTCATTATAAATAAAATTAATTTTCTGTAATATGACTGTAACTTAATATTAATAATAAGTTAAGTTTTATTATTATTGATAATTTCATTACATTTAATTCGTAATGAGATATTCATTCGTGAATATCGTTTAACGTAGTGTAATAATAGAATATGATAAATCGAGTAATGGCTGGTGCGAAAAAGTTTCATTTCAATATCAGTATCGTAAGTTTCATCAAGGGTTTTTTTTCTCCTACACTTGTGTTTACTTCTTTGCATCATAAACTCTGATTATTCGAATTTCATTAATTTTCCTCTTGATAACTTATGCTACCGTCACCAAAAACATAATTAAATATCTCATTAGATCGATGTCATAAGATTCGACGAAACGTTGCAGCTCGAATCAACCTGATTGAATTTTCCACTCATCTTTCCTTGTTTCGAGAGGAAAAACTACGATTTAACAGGGGATCATTCGAAGGAATCGATAATTACACCTAAATTAAGACAACCGGTTAAAAACTGGCGCGTTAGGTTTGACACGGTCGCTTTGGGATATCACTGGCCGCGTTGGCAGCAAATTATTCATACGGGATAAATCTCGCAGTCTGACATATTCGGTTCAACGAACCTTGCAAAGGGGAATTCCCTACCTCGGAGGAGAGCTCCTTTCCCGAAAGACGGCACACAGTGGCGTCGTAAATTGTTCCGCGTTCGGCCGCCGTGACGCGAGTGGAACACGGAGAATGGTAATTTGTGACGAGTGAATGAACGAAGGACAGGTATTTCTTGGAATTCACCGTTTCTTCGATGCAATTCCATCTCCTTTCCGTGAAATTTAGGGACACCTCTCGTGGTAATCGCACAGAGAACGCGGTTATACTTCACGCGTGAGAAGGGTACAAGGTTTTAATCGCGTTTTAATCTGGAGAATAGATTACGCGTAATCGACAGAACCAATTTTATTTTTATTAATTTATTATATTATCAGTAGATTTATTAGAAAGATTTTTCTCCTTAATCGATACTGACTATCGTTATTTTTCGTTTTTCGTATTTTTCTCACCCGTGATTTTACAAAAGTTTCCTATATCGAATTATTTCGATTCTGCTGAAGCTATTGTTGCACTAAAAATAAGTACAAGTAATTATTGTCTGGAAGACATACATTACATTCGAAGAGAATGTAACCAAGAGTAATCGTAAGTGTCGCAAATGAAACTTTCTTGTTAATTAATAATCTGGGCATATTAATTATACTACTCATGGTTACTTATGGATTCGATATCTACAAAGAAGATATTGCTACATTGGAACGTACGATTCGCTCATTGTTATTTTCTTTTTGAGTTTGCTTATTCTCGAAGGAATTTTCTAAGTCGTTTGCATTTTTACATCTGCAGTGATAAACAACGAAGCCGGTATTATCGTTTGACAGGAGAAACTTTTGAAATTTTTTCATCGAAATCTGGACGACTATAACGGTGATAAATTCTTGCTTCGGAGTTTCCCTTTCGAACATTTTTCGAGTGCAAAACACAAAGTTTTTACGGTACGTTACGTTTTCCACCGTAGCTCCCCCAAGGGGAAGGTTAAGGGATACATGCTTCAGAAAAGGCGATGTTTCATCGCCTGTCGCAGAGAAGATCCCCGAGAAGATAAGATTTTACCTGGCGTATAATCCACCGAAACTGTTAACTGGGTTCGTAACTGAAAACATCAATGGGAGAGCCGCTGTTCATAATAAGAAAGAAATATGGAAATTATCGCGTCGGCTATCGCAATTAGTTTCGTTATTTATTCAGTTCTGTAATTGAATTTATGTGCTTGGGGAATTTAGTCGATCCATCTTCGGCTTTGTAACAGTCGACGGACTTTTATCACGAACGAATCAATGTAGATACGAAGAACTTTGAACAAGAAATCGGCAGGAAATAAGAAGAAATAAAAAGAAATATATTCCTAGCGAGAGCTTCAACGTCGACGAATTAATCAGAATTTGAAATGTTAATTAGTAACGGAAATGAACGTTATATTTGATTAGAAAGTATTGTAGAATATTCACGCGACTGTTTTCTTCTACATTTTCTGGTGTGTATTAAAAAAGAAAAAAAGAAATCGAGATAAAATATACGGAAGAAATGTTTTACTTACAAATGTAGAAATTAAAATTCTTTTCCTGTTAATCTCCATTTATATATATTTTAATTAACGAATACAAGGCTCGTAATGTTTTAAAATCATATGCACAGAGAGAACAAAATTTAGCAACATATTTGCCTGTGAGTTAATATCCCCAGAAATATTCAGTTCATTTAATTAAAAATATCGCGGAATTTCTTATTCAGTTTCTTTTAATACCAATAATTAATATGCTTATTCATTAAACGAAAGAAGTTATTCTTTGACCCAATATTAACGAGCCAATTGTGAAGTGTTAAGAATTTAACTTATACCGATAAATATTATTATACGAATTAACTTCGTTTCAACATTCTAGTAGAACTTGTAATTCTCATAATTCTCTGCACATAGATGAATCGAAAAATCTAACCGGGCTAACACTCGTACAACGATAAATCGCAAAAGAAGAAGAAGAAAAAATAAGAAACGCCAACGTACCGCATGACATAAGTTGTATACACTGTGGTCAATTGCAACAATGTGCAAAAGCGAACGCGGTGTTATTTTTGTGATTCGCGCTCATTAGACGAGCGACGAGCGTATCGTGCTAATTGACACACGCGGGACGACACATTCACGCTAGGACGAGTTCGCAAGTTTCCCGATCGTGCAAATTTATGCGGACAGTTCCCGGAGGCGCGGAGTTCGAGGAAGACTCTTTTAAAACGAGCATGGAATTCGTAGAATAAAGGCGTAAAACGCGAAAGTGACGAAATTGTAGCCTGAACGGAAAGACGTGGTGCCGATGATGATCGACGCTGTTGGATCTTCGTTACACGACCTTCCCCCTGCACTCGGTGCACATCAAGATGCAAATGCGAACAAGTTTACATGCGAGCGTTCGCTGGAGTTCGAGGTCGTATGAATAAAGCGACGAGATAAACGCGGAAGACTGGCAAATTAATAGTTTGTATATTGCTGGTATTCGTGCAAAAATTCCTCGAACGAGCTACCGTAAGAGTTCAATTTTTCCGTGAATTATTCGTGCCCTGAATCACGCTGCTTAAAATTACAATCGAAGGTGGTGTGTGAGAGATTCGCTATCCTTTTGCTATACCATTGACGTTGTTCAGAGAAACCTTCACCATGTAATTTTCCATAGATTGAATTCTTTCCTATGTTGGTATTAAAACGAGGGTAAGAAGCAGTAAAATCACCAATCTCGCTTTGCAATAACAAATTATATTCTGTTGGTATTTGTGTAGCATGTAAGAGGGACAGGTAAATGCGAAAGTTCTGAATTTAGCATATAAATGAGTCCTTTTGATATTCTAATGGCAGAAATGGGAAAAGCGACGTCTTTATCTTCAAGTAGTTTCAACACATGCGTTATGTGCTTCACGTGTGCTATAAAATTTATTTTACATACTGTATTATTATCCGCAAGTTAGAAAGGTTATAAGAGCAAGTAAATTATATATTTTTTTGTAATCTTTTTTTTATTAAACCTTTTTCTGTTAAATTTTCGTCGTTGAGACAAGATTTCCGTGAAAATTATGCGATCATTGCAGCGATCTGACGTGATAGATGGATATCGATATATCGAACGGTATATTCCTTACACTTGGAGGTCTATTGGAGGAATTGAAGTGAATGGTGTGAACGATTTTAAAAGGTGATTGTTGCTTGTCCGTTACAATGGAGGAGGAGATTGAGGCGTTGAGATGGAGGTGATAACGAGTGAATGTTTGGAAGAGTGAGAGTTGCTTGATTGCAATTTGTCGAATCAATAAGGTTGAATGTAAAGTAGAATAACAGCGGTTGTTCAGTGGTAAAGGTATTGGAGCGGTTTAACTACTGATGATTAATGTATGTACAGGATATTTGCATTAGCATACAAAAGTTTCCGAGCGGATAGACTTATCTGTCAACCTTTAAATACGTTAGTTTAGAATAAGCAATTCTTATGCTTTGCATTTGTTAATACTATTATGACTTTCCCTTTCAAACGAAAAAGATAAAAATTACACAGTAATCGAGTGCCTTTGCTATGAAATCAGTCTAATTAAAGATTTAAAGCAAAAGGATTTCACGGAAAAATGATCACATATCTTAGAAAATTCATTGTTATAAATTTACCTATGTTTTCATATCTTTTTATACATAAATTACAAGTTATTTTAATGGTTTTTATATTAAGGAAATTAAAATTTTTTAAACATCGATTGCTGTTAAGCGTAGATCATTAAAATATCAAAATAGAATAGAAAAAAAGCGGGAATTGTTTTGGAAAATAAGAATTTCGATGAAGTGCAACTTTTTAAATGGCAAAGATAAGGATGCTGAGGCACTATAAAAAGCGAAATCTAAAGTTCTAAGCACGTCAGTGGAATACTTGAAAACCGAACATTCGACGAAGAAGCAGAAGAAAAAGAAGTTAACCGGTGAATTAGAATTCTCCGCGAGTGCAATTCGTCAAATCGCGGTGATAGAATAAATTGAAGAGGAGAAAGAAAAACGTTGCCTCTTGCTGCTAGCGACGCGAAGATAATCCATAATTCTAACGTGCCTCAGGAAGTGCAGCGAAAAGTCCATTCACCGCGAATAAATGAATTCCCGAGAGCTAAGTGCACGGTGGACAAGAACTCCATCAAGAATTTGAAACTCTCACCGAATCAAATTTATCAAGTCACAAATATAGAATATCAAAAAACAGAAAGAATAAAAAAGAATAATTGTTTATTGATATTAAAAAATTAAAAAATAAAATATTCAACTTTCTTACATAATAAAATATACAAAAAAAAAAAGAAAAAGGAACGGCAAGGGACATTTAGATTTTCAAGATATCAAAGAAAAGGCAATACCCATACATCCAATACTTTTTCAAACTTCAATGAAGGCCAAAATTGTAAGCATTAATTTGATCGCCACATATTAAACGAAAACACTTTGTGACAACAATTATAGAAATAATTCAAAGAGATAGCAATGTCCAAAATAATAGGAAAAAAGAGAAGATTGATCTATATCGATCAATATGATCTACATAATCTATATATTAAATAGATAACCTATTTTTCAATACCAAGTGTTTATTCAAATAATAATGTTTTTCAAAAAAGTTTTAAGTTTAATCAAATTCATTGTATCACAAAAACAAGAAAATAATGTTTCCTCTTCCACGAGGAGAATATATCAAAAGGGTAGGGAAGATGTAAAGTTATATACATGTTCTCAAGGAACAAGGCGCGAGAAGACGATCGTTCACCGTAATGACATAGATCCTTGTGACGAAAGGATCAACGATGGTTTAACAGAGATCAAGAAGCTAGGTGTGCAGCAGGCGACGAACGCGAGAGACATTGGTTTCCAGCGACTATAAAGAGTCGCGTCGTTCGCGAGGGTGGCAGAAGAAGCGCGATCGAACAGTTCTCAGAAAGTTGTTGGTCCCTCTTTCTCTTTCACGTTTTATCTGTCTTTCCTGCTTTATCTCCGAGACGTCTCATGCCATGGCTCGCGGTGAGAAACGTTCTAGGCTCTTCGACGCGATATGCGGCATGCATATAAATTGACACCCATAACCATAACTTATTCGACATATGTACCCAACCCAGTACTGGGAACTCCGGGCGTCCGATAAAAACCGGCATAAATTAAAACGCGTTATTACGTTATACGACGCCCGGCGAGTCTTAATTGATTGCCATTGCTCGCCCCCTCAGCCCCTTTACAATGTTCACTCGTCCGATCTCTCTTTCTCTTTTACACTCGTTCAATCGTTCGTTCATTTATACACGTTCCCGTATTGTTTGTTACACGCGCGTCAGTGCCAGCCAATTGAATCGGAATCGTTTGCGGAGAGAAAAAAGAGTCGATTTGAATGTAATATGGCTACTGTATTCGTTTTCTGTGATCCTCGGACAGCCGGTTCTTGGTGGTTTCCTCTGGGACATCGATTGAATGGACATTGTACGATACTTGATGTAAGAGAAAGGGAATTCTTCGTTATTTATGAAAATTTGTAGAACGATGGGATTTTGTTTCGTCGATCGTTTCTTTGGACGTAGGGTAATTTGAGGTTTTGAATCTAGTTTTGAAGCATTCTATTGTATTCTTAGAATAGCTTCAGCTATACGACGTGAATCATTCGATACTGTTGATGTTTGTTTATTTTTTAAATCATGAAGTTTCTTAAAAGTAATAAAAGATTTTGATTTAAAATCTTCATGGTTTCTTGTTAAACACGAAGTTAAAATACGTTTCAAGTTTTTAGTTCCTAAGAATTAGCGATCATTAAGTTCTTGATTCCCCTTCGCTTAAGTTATTCTACATTTATGATACAATAAATTAGATTTGACCACAGTTTCAAATCCTTCAAAATTGAAAGGTTTAAGTGAAATTTTAGCAAATGTAGATAATTTAAATTTTCTTATATTCTATCCTTCTGCTGCTTCATTTTAAAGGAAACAGATTTTCGTTTCTAATGGCTATAGATTTTCTTGCTTTATGGATAAGTACCTCGATCGAATTAGACGAATTTGTAAAATTTGTACAAAATCACATTTTAAGAATAAAAATTAATAACCGAGCATCAACCGAGTGTACTTCAAATATGGTCAACTGTTATGTAAAAATCGTGGATGATTGCAAAAAGAACTATAAAAAAATTCGTCGAGTTAATTTCTCCTAATGAGGCAGTACGTATTCAAATAACATATTTGTTTGAATTTTTGATTAACCGTCCTTCACGAATTCGGAATAAATCTGCAATTTCCACGGCGGCGGCAGTCATCGATATTTAGAGAAAGATGTTTTGTCACCATTTTTTGAAGGCTGTTTGTTCTTGACCTTTTTGTACAGCCGTCTATGAGCTCGTTTTCGCCGCGAACGGGGCGTAGGTATCTCGAATGCTAATTTATCGGCAGACGGACCAAAGTAGAAACATTATTGCGCGTTCCGCCAAACTTAGTATCCCCTATAAACGTACTGTCTCATAAATAATTTCGTAAATTTCTTCCTACGTCTCTCTATTCGTTTCACTCACAATCAATTATCGTTAAAGAAAAGAACATACTCCATACTATCTATTCTCTTCTTTTCTGCAATTTCACTCCGATGTATCACTTTATATACACAAAAGATTCATCCTTTAAATCTCATCTATTCTACAAATCAGTAAGACAGAAAAGTAGATCGACAATATTCGACAAATTATTTCACAAAGATGATTATCTATCATATTCATCACCGGTTACCTAAACATCGTCGACGATATTACGAAAAACTGAGCCCGGAAATATTAATTACTCGCATAATTAGTCGTCATGATCTTTCCATTTGTCAAAGAGGGTTCGCGTACTCCCCTAAAAAGTATCGTCCGATTTATGGGCCGCCCCGGGCCAATCCTTTCGCTACGTGCATCTGGACGAATTTTGCGGGCGTGTGCTCACACGTGCGTGTGGAGTCGCGGTGCGGCCCATATATTATACAAAGTTTCCCCATCTGCCCTCTCTGTTCCACCAAATCGCGTGGATAGCCGAACGGGGAAGACGAGTCAATATCTCTCCCCACGTGAAGCCGCGGGCAGGTAAAAATGTCTCAACTTGGGTGCCCTGGCTCGTCCTGGCTGCTCCTTTTGCTTCTTTCTTCCCAGGACCTCCTTCTCTCCCTATCTATCTATCTTCCGCTGAGGGCGGCTCTTTCACGGGCCAGACAGAACGAAGAAGAAGGAACAACCGGCCATGAAGAAGAAGAAGAAGACGAAGAAGACGAAACAGAAGAAGTTGAGGAGAAGGAGAAAGAGGAAGGGGAACATGCCAGAACGAGATGGATGGACCGTTCGTTCTTTCTGCGCGCTGTATAAAAGTGGCGAATGCCGTGAGCACTGTTCCCTCTATTCGTAGTTAGACTAATGATTAGGCCCGACGTGTGCGACGGTTGTTGAGTTTCGGTTCTTCTTCGTGACTCCGTTTGTTCGTACTACGAAATACTGAGTCGAATCTTTAACTACTTCCAGTTTGGAGAAATTGTTCCACTTAGATCTTATTGTTCGTGACTTTGGAAAATTTTCGTGGGGAATTGAAGACATTAGAATGACAACTAGACTAAATTTACTAAAATTGATTTTTTTCTCTATTCAGTGGCATGAAAATCAGAGAGCGTTGTTAGATCACTTTGAAGTTCCTAATACACGTATATATTTTCAAAAAATCATTTTCATAGTACGCAGAATTGATTTGCGTCTTAGAATTTAAAATTAAGACAAACTTTGCGTATGGTAAAGAAGTTACTCAGTTATGTCATGCGATATTTTAACGATCAGTGAGTAGCAACAAGGTAATTAATTCGTGTACAACAAGAGATATTCAATCTAACTCCTAAAGATCCCTTTATGGATCATATAAAAGTCGTAAATTAAGGGAGAAGCGCTTTAGCTATTCTTCGAAGAGGAGATCAAATTCAACAGCACGAGATTAGTTATTTTATTTCCGTTCGTCGATAGATTTATAATTGTTTATTGTACATATATATTACATCAAAATCATTTGCAAAATAATATTGGACTTCGTCTCGATACAAAGAACAGAACGAGCTGTATAATCGAATCCGAATCCAATTAAGGTAATTTCGATCGAGAAGCAATTATGCAAACTATGTGTAAGCCTCTAAACGCGGCACGGATGGAACACAGAGAAAAAGATCGTGTATTCCCACGCTCGATGTGTGTCGAATGATCCAAAAAGGAGCATCTGGCCGCTGCGTTACTTCGAACTAATAATCCGTCCTGAGTAGCGGCCGAAAGTTGTCGAACGGGGCGAGGAACGGAGGATCGACTCATCGTCGATCAGCCCGCGAAACGCAGGATCTCCAAGAAACGGCTAACGGATATTTCCAGGAAAATATCGCAAGAACGAAAGAGCAGAAGAGCGTTCCACGAGAAAAGAGTGGCTCCGTTCGTGATCCGTTCTCTCTTTCTCTTTCCGAGTTCTCGCGTGCACGTTACGCGCGCGCGCGCGCGCGGAGAGACGAAGGAGAGGAGGAGAGAAGCAAAGAGAAAAGATGAGAGGGCAAGTAGTGGAGAAGAAGACGAAGAAGATGAAGACGACGAAGAAGAAGAAGAAGAGAAGAGTATTTGTAGGTGTATAAGAGAGGATTGTTGGAGGAGGACCGAGGACGTAGAGAAAGAGGAGGCTGGTGGGGTAAAAAACAAAAGTCCAGTCGGTCGTGGAGCGGTCCAGGATGGTCCCAAGCTATTCGGGACCACCCCGAGAGCCGAGGGGTCCAGCTCGGCTCGCGGCAATCAGGTGCCGTTGGAATGCGACCGTCCAAGAGAAAAACAAAACAAATTTTTATGCCCTCGTCTCTCCCGGCTCCTCGTCTCCCCCCCTCTTCCCCTTTTCGGCTCTGGTTCGCTTTGCTCCTCATTCTAGTCCCCCCACCTTAGCGAGCCGGCCTCTTCGGAAGAAACATTAGGCATTACTTAAGGGCCATGGTCCACCGTGGAGGAAGGGTACCCACTGTTGCTTCCCTTTTGCTCTCGAAGGCGCTCGCTTTGGCGGCAGAAAAAAGGACGATTTCACGCTGCGAATTGTCCACGGCTCGTTCTGGGGGCCTCTCATTTACGAGGGTAACGATTCCCTTATCGATCTCGTGCCGGAACGAGGATAGCCTGGTTATCGGTGTCGGCTTTGCCTCATTCGTCCTCCGCCCTCCGCTATCCGCCTTTCGTCTCTCAACAATCCAATGCTTGTTCGAATCGGTGGTCAGCTAACCTCAAGAGCTCGAGGGGATTAAGATGTGACTGGAATGGAGCAGCTTCGGTTCGTTGTTTCGGGGAAAATTGATTTGCAGCCAGTTTAGCGTGAACGATGGAATTACCGTTGCTGCTGGCGGGTAGCAGGCTTCGAAGGAACCCGGTTGATCGATGCTCGCTGAAAGTTGGATAGCTACTCAGAACGATACTCCTTTTTCCTTAGGGCTGACCGAGCCTTATTGTGAACGAGCGCCCTGACTGTATTTGCCTCTATTGTTTTACCTTTTCTCGTTCCTTTTTGGATTAATAATTAAGGGTTTCGTAATCTATTGCAAGTTATACGTAACATTTATGTCTGATTCGTTTGTGAATTTATAGGGATATTTTCTATGCGGCCATTATTATTTTTTTTTTAGAGATAGAATAAAACTTGAACACTTGAAAATAAAATATTCGGGTTCGAAGTTATTTCGGTTAAAGCAGCTCGGTTTTGTGAATACAAACATTTCATCGTTCCGTTGTGCACTTCGATAAGGAATGCACATGTAGGAAGAACGGTATTTCGAAGAGTGCACTTAAAATCGACATTTAGGAAAAGGAATGGCTGTCGAAGAATTCAGGCAATATCTAGGTAGACAATTAGAGGAGGAAAGTTTCGAGACGTCGTTCAGAAATTTATCGTAAATGAACAGGTTACTCAGTTTACCGAGATTACCGAGGTTTTACCTTTCTGACTATTCCCCAGATTTATACCTTTCGTCGTCGGACAGAGCGATAACGAGTAGCGGTGATCTACGTCGGAATAGAAAGATAATTATCCTTGAACAAGATAGTTGCAGAAAAGGAAAACACGTAATTCAAATGTATGACATTGAAGAAATTGCCAGAATATTGCGTTCGAAAAAAATCACGACTAGAAAAATATCAATACAAACCGCGTTAATAATTAAAAGTACCCACAATATAATACTAAATATATTTAAGAAGAGAAGAACTTTTAACATTTTTTGAAACATTATTTAACAATATTTAAAATTATTTTAATATTATCACGATGATGTTGAAGAACAAGTTCATAACAGAAAATTTGTCGTTTTAATCATTAATTCAGCTTAAAATCAGTTTTTTTGGTATCCTGAAAATAAATTCTAGAAGAATCCTTTCCGATTCGATTGTATTCACACTGAAACAGCTATTATTTGACAAACACAAGCCTTCATTATCATATATAAACCTAATTACGTTATTCACCATCTTCCTTTTTCCAAATGATTCAACAAGCCACTTCATTTATTTCCTTTTTACTACTCTCTATTACACTTCCATTCTATCTATTATACCTTTGTACCTACTATCAGGTTCTAACATCGAGTAGAACAAAAAAGAGCCTTTCCCCATAGAAACCATCCGTGTAGACTTTTACAAAGGTAGTATCATCGTTGAACATACGAATATTTACGAAAGTTGTAGCTATCGAAACTGAGCAATAGAGGTAATGAGTAAGAACGATTTACTCTGGGTGAAGAGGCTAATTGCAGCTTGACAATCCTGTCGTAAATCTACGTTTGCGTTTCGTTCGCCGCTCACTCGGCTTTGCCTGGTTAATGAGACGCTTTTTCTCGATCTGCAGATCATCACGTTCCCGGAGTGAGGCATGAGCGCGGCAAAAGGCTCTGGTTTGACGTCTCTGAGGTACCACCCGAGGAACACATAATCGGTGCAGAGCTAAGGCTCTATCGCAGCATGGATGTGAAGAATCGGAGGAATCGTGGATCGTACATGATCACAGCCTATCGAGTCTTGAGAACCGAAGATGGGTGAGTCTTTGAATGGAACTCGTTCATATAATCACGCGATTAATTTAATCTTGCTGTAGGGTTTATAGAGTTTCCCTACTCATTTGTAAATTTACTTACCGAAGGAAACAGTTCGATTTTGAATAGGATTACGAGAAACAAGCTGACGTTTATTCTTTATTATTATTTTTTTTAATAAACGTGTAGTGAATTATCATTGAGAAAAGAGAAGCATTTTTAGCAGTTACGTTATTGAGAAAAAAAATGTTTTGTTCGTTGAGTTTAAAGAGACGGTCTTGTGTTGGTTTGAACAACATGTTACTTGAGAAGTAAGAATATCAAACCTATTTTTGTACATGTGATGTAACATGCATTTCATAGAAACACGGTACGGAGAACCACTGAAACGTGTAAATTTTTCAAATCAATTTTTTTTGTTTTGTTTGGAAGTATAAACATCGACTTATTTTTGGACGAAAGCCTCCTTCAGCAACGCTACTAAATTACGCCATACGCTTTAACAGTTCAAATAAATATCAATGTAGCAAAATACACAGGTACTGATGTTTCACAGAACGATTTTATTATTTTTACGATACTCGATATTTTTCTGTTTACACGATACTTTCACTCCGATGGTCTCTCGCTCAAAATTCTTTTCAACTCTAGGCCACTGTTTTCCACGGCTTTCTCTTCGAGACAAAGTTTCAAAAAACCGTAACTAATTCTTTCCCTCGATTTCTATCCTTTTGGTTCGAAGGTACGCGTTCAATACTGGCGAATTACGTGTTTCTTTTTTTTCCTCCCGCAAGTTTGCAATGATTTCCCTTTCCTTAATGTCATTGTCGTGTCGACAATTAGAAGGTCCCGGTTCCCGGAAAACTGTTCCAGGTATTGGTTCTACCTGCAAGCCACCTTTAACCAACTGCTATTTCAGGGTGAGTAAGGGTGGCTGATAGTTTCGAGGTGACCTTTAACTGCTCCAAAGAGAGGGAATGGGATAGATCGAGGAGAGCATCATGGAAAAACGGTATCCTTTCTCGTCTGTCTTTTTCCATTGTCGAGGAAGCAGGGCCCCGGCTGGGTGGGTGGCTAGACCAATTTCGTGTTCCTTCAGGCAGAGTCCGTGGTTTTTGACATCGTCATCGTGCCTCTAATTAGGCCGTCCTTAAGTCGCCGAAAAAATCTCAGGTATTTGTTCTACCTGTGAGAGTTTCGGGGACCAGCCCACCGTCTCCGTTCGATTCTACCTTTCTCATTCATATCCAGGGCCGTCCAGCGGCGCACGAATAACGACCGACTCCTTTCTAGAAGCACCGGTACTGTTACGCCATATTTCCGATCGATTTTTATCTCCAACTGCCGCTCGTTAATACGATACAAATTAGTCAAATACTAGACTATCTAACATTCTTGTTAGACATCGTACACGTTCGTCAGTAGTTTCTAAATACGAATAATTCTTTCATTCATTTCTTTTCTATCTCGATTATGTATACTTTCGTTCAATTACACAAAGTTCATCGTAATTTCGATACCACGTTGTTTCTATGAATGGCAGATCGACCAAGTTTCCTTAAAAGAACGATTAATCGACTAGCGACACAGAGAAACGTGCACCGACGGTTTCATTGGCCGACACGAGCCTAGCCGTTTCGAGTCCACGTGTCTGCTCGGACGAGGAGGACGGTGTGGCGGATGGCGACAGCGTGTCTAGAGCCATCCCTGTCTGTGATACCTCCGTAGACTTTGGTACTACGACCTGACCGATATACAGGCCCCGACAGGAAACGCTATTCCGTAAATTGAGGTAAATTAGCCGTGGAGACGGGCTTCGAGCGAGGAGTTAAGAGCACGAGTTACTTGGTTGTGCCTACGCAGTTGCACGCAGCCACTCCACCTCCTCTCTTCCTTCTCCTCCTTCTCTTCTTCCTCCGCATTCTCCTCCTCCTTTTCTTCTTCGGCCTCTTCCGTCAAACTCGATGCGTGACGCATCCTCCTCCACCTCTTTATCCTCCTCCACCTTCTGGTCCAGCCGAGACAAGCTGGCGACTCTGGTTTCTTACGTGTGCGCGCCAGGTTTCCATAAGAGTTGCCCGTGGTAGGGATACAAGCGCGTCAGCTGTCTCTGGACCACGATAAGAGGATCTTCACTGACGAAAGTCAGACAGTGACACTTGTCGTAACGAGCCTCAGGGTCTCATGCTTTTAGACTCAATTAGGGATTCATGAATTTTTCTCGGAGCTCGCGCGTTTATTAGCCAGGCACACTTACGCATCACTTGGTGTACATTCTTTAGCGACAGGATGCTGTTGGAAATCGTTGCTTCAGACGAAAAACTTGTGTTCCTGTTTGTCGCTTGATCTTGCGCATCTCCTTTAATTCGGTGCAAGGGTAGTTGCAATGTATGAAAATACGCGGGAATGTAAGATGTTTTTGAATAATGTAGGCAAAGAAATTGCAAAATAGTATTGTGATAGTATTGAAACATCTTCGAATTAGGAAAAATATTTACATTCTCGAGACGGTTGATTTTGGGTTTGGGAAGATATTTTTAACAAAACATATCTGATAAAATAAATGTGAAAGAGTGGAGAATGTGATTTTGTAAATAATATTAGAGAAACTTTATAAATTTCTAATAAATATATATGTTATTACGAACACTCTGAACTTTCAATTACTATCAGCGTCGAATTTTGGGTAATTTTTCAAAATGAATAATACATCGAATTATTCTTGAATTTCAAATGATTAATAAGGTGGTAATTTGCTGTTGAAAACAGTGATGTTCTGGTGCAATTACAAATGCATTAGATGACTGTACAGATTACTATGCGGTGTTTTGATGACATTATTAAGCTGACAGTCATTTCATTTTACCTTGTAATATCGACAAGTGTAGGTGCATTAAGCATAATTACATTCAGATATTTGTTGTCTATGTTTTAAGTTACAATTTTAAACGATGCGATTATCAACGCTTTACGCGTTTTTGATTTCGTTAGACCACGATTCACGTTTAACAAAGCGTTCAGTTACAAATTGTATTCGCCGGAGGATAATGTTATTCAATTTGCCGTGGAAATAATGTCCTGTTTATCACGATGAAACGGCCATGTTTTGAAATTCAAATATACATAACAGCTCAAGAAAGCTAAAAGTTGACTGATAATCACGTGACTTCTTCATCAATTCCCTGCGTTTAGGAATGC
This sequence comes from Anthophora plumipes, assembly GCA_951804975.1. Classification (NCBI taxonomy): domain Eukaryota; kingdom Metazoa; phylum Arthropoda; class Insecta; order Hymenoptera; family Apidae; genus Anthophora; species Anthophora plumipes. The sequence goes on along the minus strand of OX638116.1, from coordinate 11,729,328 downwards.
GCAACCGCGGGACTGGAATGTATTCAATTTTACACTTCAGAATTCATGAATGTTTTTGCCGCTAAAAGCACAAAACAATCTAAACGTCAAGTATGCACATTACGATACATTAAGGAAATTAATTTCACGAAGGAAATCTTGCAAATTAACAGAAGACAATCTGTAAATGATTCTTAAATAAGAAGACTAGTAGTAAGTTACTGTAAATGATCTCTTAAATTACAATAAATCTTGTAATTCGACAAATTTACAAATATGAATAAATTGACACTTTCGTTGTGACATTGAAGGAAGAATGAAAATTATGAAATTTACCTAAAACGTGATTTCTGTAATTAATTGTTAGAAATTGATATGTTACAATCTGAAATTCATAACCACGGAAAATATTAAAATATAAACAATATTTCATTACGTTTCAATTTCTCGATAATCTAATCAAACAGATTTAAAAAATTTTTTTTATTCTGCAGTTGCTTCTATATAAATTCTACTGGATTTACAATAACTTTCTAATGTTCCATCTTTTTCCATATTATGTATTTATTTCGATTGACTTGAAATCAGTGTATTATTAAATATATACATTTAAAAATACAAAAATATGAAAAATGCTGATAAATCAGTCTACTTCGATATAATAGCAAAACGAGCATTTGCGGCACTCATTTTACCTTTATTTTACGTGATTTCATATTAAAATATCCAATAAGGACACTATACTTATTATTGTTAAATATGGTGTATGAGACATAGGACTTCCTAAAAATATGTTCAGAGCGAATCAAGATAGAAAATGAGATGCGGGAAAAATAAAAATAAACGATGCGCTCGTTGGAAGATAATGCGCACAAACCACGGTGAGAAATTTATGCGGGATTCGTCTCGCGTCTGTTTACATTTTTAGCGTTTCCAATTATTCAATTACGGGAACGATAATCAGTCCCAAGAAAAAGATAAATGCGTCGTTTAAGGAATGCGTTCGCGCGCGCGGGGGTGAACAGAGGTGAGCGCGACTGCTCAATGAACAATGATTAGAGTGTTTCACTGAAATTCTATTGACGCCGAGCCACGTGCAGATGGATTCGCACGAATCGCCGAGTCACGATCGAAGGAATCACGGTGGATAAGTTAGTCGCGCAAAGCCTCATCACTCGCTCTCTGTGTATCTCGGTTAACGTTGTTACGTAAGATTTAGTGGTTTCCTATTGATCGATTTTATCGATGAGTTGCGCGATTCGAAGCCGTGCAACGATTTCTATTAGAAGAAACGATATACGTCTTTGACCATCTAATGTTGTTTCCTGGTTTTTCCTAATATTTATTTATACCCGTTACCAAGTACACATCTTCCTATTTATGGTTAATTATGTAAATACATTGCCGCCCCAATGGTAAAATTCCGAAATGTATAGTTATCTTTGCACTCATGTTATCTATAAAATAAATATAGGTAGCAAAATCAATGCAAGTGTGACTTTATATTAATTGATAAAGTAGTATTCTTATCTTTTGAAAAATTAAGTTTTTGCAGTTTTGTAATTTTATCATTGGAATGACGATAGTGGGAAAGAGCGAGGATATTTTGCTGGGATTTCGTTTGATGAAATGTGCAAATTCCTCGTATAGAGGTGTTTGTTTCGATCAGTAGGCTAATTTCCATATAACGAGTATTTTATATTCGTTGTCAACACAACTGCGTGTTAACGTAATGAGTAACGTGAGTTTTTCTTGATGTATGCAAGGAAAATTGCAGAGATATTAGTGACACCGAGCAGACGTCGTAAGTGGCTTTTAGCAGCTAATGCGTTGCAACGCTTGCAACTTATTGTTAGTCAGGTGGTAACGCTAATGCGAAAATAGTTTGTTTGATACATTTTGCTTCGAGGATTCTATCCTGTTTTACATATTATCGCGTTCGACTGTCTTTAAAATAAAATTGCAGAATTTAATTAAAAGTGTGTGTAATGGGAACGTTGTGTATTTACAAATCGCTGTATTTATTTAAAGTATACATGATTAATTAAGATCATGCATGTTAAATGCTTAACCATTTAAAGGTATTTTCATGCAATTACAAAACTTTTGTGTTACAAATAAAACACGAAATTTAAATAAAATATATTTTACGTTAAAATTTGGCTATATGAAAACACCATTTTATATTCACTATACATGGTGATAAGAAGTCAATATTTCTTTAAGTAAAATAATGACGAATAAGTAGGAATGATTAGAAATAGATATACAATAAATAAACGTTGTTTTTGGAATTTGAAAATTTTTGAATTATTTTTCCTAAGATGTAATTAATTTAATATTTTAATTAGAATTCCGTTGTTTTATATAGTTGTATTTTTCGTGTCGTAGTACAAGGGAGTTGCAGTACATAGATGCAGTCAACACGACGACGGGAAAGGAGGGGTGGTTGACTTTAAATGTTAGTGAACCTCTCGAACATTGGGTGAATAATCCTGATGGAAACAAGGGATTGTATCTATCAGTACATCCCGCAGATCGTTCTGGTGAGTGAGAATTTACCGTTTTATATTTGCTTTTCAATTCTTGGTTCAACGCTTGGTTATTCTTATGACTTTCAATCTACGTCGATCTATCGGATTTCATTACTTTCAGAAATCATGTTTACTTTCGTTGAAATGATTCTATATTAAATACACATTCTTAAAAGCACAGAATTACAAAAGTTTCCAAACTCTGAGTTTAATAATTTATCATAGACAAAGAATACAATGCCTTTATAAGTTAACAATTTTTGCTGAGTGACGTATAAAACTGAAGAAAAAAGCAAAATTGAAGGTTTTTGCAATCTGAGTCCACGAACTTTTGTTATATACATACTGTGTTACGTAAGAAATTGATTTTTGCGATAAGAATATTTAAAGATATCGTTAAAAAGACGATTAAGTTATTCGAGGAAATTTTCTGCGCTACAGTTATTTCGATTGTCCATAAAAATTGAAACTCATGCGCCAGATTAGAATACCCCCTTAATTAATCTGTAATTTCTTCAAAGAAAATTATAAAAAACCCTTGTTCTATAACTGTGCAAACCTCTCGAAATGAATTCTGAATATAAAGTATCGCCTAACGTACAGGTGAAACTTTACTCGTTAATCGAGACGCATCCCGACGAGGAGTAAAAGAGCACATGGTTTGTAGAGGCGTGCGCGTGGAATGGTGCTCGAGCGACTAAGACGCGGCACACGCTTCGTATTGAGCAATAGATCGTGGCTAATAAACGCTTCGGGGTCAGAAGTTCGACGCGGTAAATTCCGGGCGTTTCTTGTACACCTGGCTCCGAGAAGGCAGCAGCCTCCGCGGATATGTATAGGTATATGCTTTCTCGAGCGTACACCTGTTCCACGCTCTCACTCCCATGCTGAAAAGCGTTCTTCGCTCTCGCACACTGTGTCTTCGGACGTGTATATACAACCGATTGGCTAGCGATGGCTTCGTACCAGGCCTCGTTGCCTTTCCACCTTTCCGGTCCATTTCTCTTCTCTTCGGAGCTTGCTCGCGCACGTGTAATCCGCATCAGGGAATGTCCGCTGATTATTTTCAATTTACCATTCTATACACGAACTTCGTGGTCAAACGACTACGCCTAAGAAGTACTCGTTGCTCCGATTCGCAAGTACTTTTCTAAAGTTCGTTCGTTATGTAATGTTGTGTTGCAATATTTTCTTTTTTTCTACGAGTCATTGAAAGGAAAGAGGAGTGAATAGTTTGACGAGAAAAGTTTACAGAAATAATTGACTAATAAGATTAGTGAAAGACGTAGATGGATTTAGAATTAATTCAAAGCAGATGAAACGATATTGTAATGGAATCACGTAGGAGAAGTAGAGATCGATCGTTCGGTGAATCGAGGACAGAGATCTTGCTCGCGGTTTCAAGTTTTCGTGCGTCACTCGAGGTCCTTCCTAGCAGAGCCAGCACGAATACATCATCGACAACAGGCCAAGCCGTGGCGTCGTCTTGTCTTCCTATACTGGTGAGATGTGCGTGCGTGGGATTCAGTCCGAGGAAGAGACGAAGCCGGACGGCAATGGTTGGCAGGAGAAACGGAGATAGGAAGAGATGAACGGAACAGAGGCCCAGATGGTGAGATAAGGACGCCCCTGAATCTAATTCTGCCACCGAATCTCAGATGAGAATCGTCGCTTTGGCGTACGAGGGAAGATTACCTTGATTCGATCCTTCAGATAAGCTACACCTGTTAGCCGGCTACGAGCCGATGAGCTTTAGATCACCGATGATTTTCGTTTCCTTCTATGGATCCGTCCAACTAGATCTTTTCACTGTTTCGACCTAGGAACGTGGTAGACTTGCCTGATTAAATCTCATTGGGATAACGTATGAAAGAAAAAAACAGCTAGCCACGAGGATCAGGGACTAATATTCTTGGTGAACATGTGTTTTTCGATGTATCAGAGGGTTACGAGAGCGTGAAGATACATCCGATGATCTTTATATCGAACTTTGACGAGATGCCACGGAAGCTATTGATCGATCCACGAGACAAACAGGTTTCGAGGGGTTGTATGATGAAGGATTTGTTGAAAAACTCCTTCAACTATTGTTTTTGCAATGAAAACGACCACATGGACGACCACTATACAGATGCATTTATGTATCAAATTATGAGCGTCATAAATTATACGCGCTACAAAAAGTGAGCATTATACTTCGGTTGGTTATAGTCATTTATAGTAGCGAAGGGTTAACGATGAATTGAATAAGATGATTTCGATTCTATTTCGTCTTTCTATGTGAATTTTCCGTTTATTTAACAGCGAAATGTATCCCGGAGAATTCGTGTATGAATTAGTGACTCAAATGTAGAGTTAAACATTTACGAACGATTCATCGAGCTTTTCCACCAAATCGGACTGCCTTGTATAATTTACCTGTCGATAGAGCTTTATTTATGTGGTCCGTTCGCCGTGTATTTTGTTGGTACACGCTGTAGAATAAATCGATCGTATCGAACGAAGACTGGTTGCGTTCGATATTCTCAGCAATGAGAAATGATCAAGATACGACGCCTTGGATTACCGACATCGAGACAGTAATTGGATCACGATTGTTGAATAATTGGATAATACTAGAATGCTTTATATCACGTTCCACCTAATTTTGCTTGCAAAACTTCTGCCAGTCTATCGGCTGAATATTCATTCCGACGTCAAATTAAATTATCGTATCAGAGTTGGAAATGATCCGGTGAAATGATTACGTTCATTCCGGCTAATCCAGTTCTCATAGTTCGAACACTGAAATCACCCGAGTCTTCTGCGGAAACATTAACGATTATCCTTTCTCTTTATAGCCGCTAATCGGAAATTGAATTTCTTTATGCGGAAATATTTCTTTATTGAATTTCTTATTTCTAATTGCTCTAATAAAGATACAGCGTGTCTTACAAAGTTGCAACAACCTCGATATGTTATAACGTTAATCGAACAACCGAACATTGAATTATTGAAGTTTTTCATAGACCTCAGGTGGCTGACATAGCAGTTCCTATTATAGTACTTTCTTCTTTTACAAGTTTTCTCCACATGCAACAATACAAATATCAAATACTCGAAAGTTTTAACATGAAAAATCATCCGGTGAACGTACACACTTCTTTCGAAGAAAGAATCAACAGAGGCGTTAAATACTTCAAACTTAGAGAGTCTACGTTTTCCTTGCGGTGTCTACTTTACGATTGTCGGTCTCGTTCCTAAGATTCGAGCATCGTCTCTTCTACGAAAAGGAAGATCGATTGAGAAAGGAGGAGATAAAAGAAACGGGAAGAGAAGAGAATAAAGGTCGGACGGTGGCAGGAAACTAACAAGCACCAAATGATCGTCCAGGCCAACTTCTTTCATTTGATGTCTCAGTTTGAACCGTTGAACGGACAGAATCAGAGTTCACAACTGCTTTGAACGTTCCCAGGGTTAAGCCTCGTCACCGGTGAAGATAATCAGAAGGAGTCAGTGGTGACAACCACTGGGAATGTTCTTCATGATCGTAGAAGAACGGCGCGTGTCCAGCTTGTAATCCTTGTATCCTCACGCTTTACTCACTGGTAACAGTCGAGAGGCCAGACATAACGACATCGTGGATATAAACGAGGCACATTTCAGCCCGAGAACGAGGCATTGGGACGGCCGTGTTGTACGTGAGAGCTTGAAATGCGCGCGTATGCGTGCGTACAGTTTGTTGTTTGCCGCGCCTAGATCATTTTGTTGCTTGCCTCTCTCACCTCGTACTCCTCCTCCTCCTCACCGGTTTCTCACTCCTCCTTCTCCTCCTCCTCCTCCTTCTCTTCTCCCTCCTCCCCCACCTCCTGCCATCACCGATCCTCCTCTCTCACCCTCTCCATCTTTCTCTCTTTCTTACACTTTACCGCTTCTCTACTCCTCTCGTTTGCGAGCACAACCGGTTTACCTTTGATCATTCAATATAAAACACAAGATCGGAGGCGCACACCTCTGCGCGCGCGTGTGCACGTATACACAGGTATCTGTTGCATACATCGAAAGGATACGATTCCGTTCCTCGGTAATTCCTCCCTATCTCTGTCTTCCTCTGTTTCCCTCGTTCCCTCTGTAAATCTCTCACTCTCTCTCTTTCTTTCTCTCCCTTTTCCACGAGCTTCTGCAGTTCATCTCTGTTCATCTCACCTCCCTCTCTACGTGTTGATCCGTCTCTTTTTCTCCACGTCTTTTTCCCCGGAGGCACGTCCCTCTTGCGACACGCATTCGCACGCATACACTTGGCTATCCTTTATCCATCTCTCTGCTCTGCTCTCCTCTTCTTTTCTCGTCTGGTTAAGAAACCCTCGGTTTGTTTGCACTGGTTCGCCGTCACGCGGACGCGCGGGCTCCTCTCCGTCCTGCCCCCTGCCAGAGGAAGTTTCCTCCGGTTGCAGAAAACCAGATGCTTTCGAAAGTACAGCCGCTATACAGCGGCTATCCCTCTGCCTCTAAAGACCGGCTACACACCTCCGCGTGATACGCCCACGCGTGTCTAACTGCGTGTTCGCTGGCTCGCTTGCTCTTGAGGCTTGCGACACCTCGCTATCACCGCGAACGAGAACGAGCCTTTGTGTCAGATGCCTTCGGATTTATCGTCGGTTGCACCGACTCTCGTCTGTCCCGAAATTTCCAAGGAAATCACATACGTATGTATGTATTTCTGGGATCATTTTATAAATCTCTCTCTTCTGACATTCTCTCCTTTCCTCAAACACATTTTCCAGACGACTGTTACTTTCCACACGGCTGTTACTTTCTCAACGAGATGTATGGGAAACGACACTTTTCCCATGGTAGATTCGAAGAAATTTCTCCGATACGTTCCGTATTACACGTGTAAGATCGAATTGCATAATGTATATATACATGTATTTGCCTGTGTAATGATAATATTTGATCAGGCTGATGTTAGTTTATCAACGGCTCACAAATCGTTCGCACGAGTGTTTGGAGAACAGGTTGTAACTTGGGTAAATAAATGTTTAGGAGAGTTGGTGGGCATTTGTCGGGTAACGGGCAGCATCGGAGCTGCGGTTAGCGAGGATTCAACGAATACCATTGCTCTCGGTTTCTCTCTTCTTCCGGTGATCTTTTCCCCGGGGCCGAGATATAGTAGATTTTATACGACGTTTGAGAGAAATGTACGCGATCGTCGTTTTATTGGACAATCAAGATATTGAGAGGGACAGAGAGGGAGCTGTAGAAAAGTCAGCGTAAGGATGGACGATCGTGACGATAGAGCGTTAGTGCTGTGTGTTTTACTCGTACTTATTGCGATGCTAATTCAGCGGTAATGGAGTCACTATCGGGACGCTAATAGAGCAGTGACAAAGGTATTTGACTTGTACGTGGAAAACGTATGCCAGCTGTGTCGACGCTGCTCGATGACGCTATTTACGCTATTTGTAGGCAGATTTTTGTTTCCCTTTTTTTCAATTTTTTTTTGTCACAAATTTATCTTGTTATCCTTTCGGGAATACCGAGGAATGCAACTCTTTTTTTCGCGAAGAATTTTTCCATTACTCAAGTTATTCAAACTTGCAGATCTAAATTTACTTTTATATCAAAATTTTTCTTTGCTAATTTAAATGCATATTTATGAAATTTTAATATGTAACTAGTGAATATGGAATATGTGCAATCTCAAATATCTTAAGAACGAAGGCGAGTCTTTGTTAAAAGTTGATAATTTTCGCCAAATCGAAAATGAATCGCGGGATGAACAATGTTACCGGTTTCACGTCCTTGAGTATCGGAAGTATTGCGAAAGCGTTGCTGGCTGATCTAGGACTGCTCTTTTATAGGAAATCGTTTTATCCTTGAACCTCTGGCATGAAGAGGACACGCCGTGAAATCGCTTTTTATTACTCTTAATATAGGAAAACTGGATCACAAGGATACGTGGATCAAAGAATCCGTAAACCACGTATAATTAGCGATGAATCTCTGGAATTATACCTACCACGAAATTCACATAACTTCTGCGTATCGCAATCTTTGTTCTTTTATGCAGCAATATTTCACTCCTACCTTTCATCATTTTTTCTATCTATTTTATTGTTATAATTTTATTATAGCCTTGAATATTAAACAAAGCAACATATTAATAATTTATAAAGTTGTTCCTTGTACTAATTAATAAAAATTCTAAATCTGAGAATATAGAATATTTTAATAAAATATTTTTCCTCTGACTAATAGTTGAGAGAACTTTATAATTTAATAATTAAGAAAAAAATTTAATGTTGAAACTAACATGCATATTTTTCTCTTTTTAAGAATATCAATGAAAACATAATGTACCGACAGTTATTCTGTATAGCAGTGTATTAATGATCTACTATACCTTTGATTGCTCTTTTAAGAAATATCGCTGTTTCATTACCAATCTTTCGAAATAAACTCAGTTTATTTACCACAAGACCGAATAATAAAAACTAGTTTTAGCAGTTATGACATTCCATCGCAAACGCAATATCAAAACCGTGGAGGTTAAAAGCACAAATCGAACGCTATCAGTTCAGAAACTGCAAGAAATTCGTATTTTTATAATTCCAAGAAGACTCTACGTAAACCGCATATATTACTGCGATTCAGTTCCCACGCGTCAAGTGAACCATAAAAAGAAACAGACAAAATATATGAATAGAAAAATATTATTTTGAAGAAATCGTATTAATAAAAGCGTACTTTTCAATATAATTCAACAAGAAAGCATGATATAATCGAATTAGATTGCTGTCAGGATAATAAGTTACTCTCAAATAACTTTTCAGGCACAAGGAAAAACAACGTTCTTCTTCTTACAATAATTAATATATTTTTAAAATTTTTATAAAATATCTATATCTTTATCAATGTTATTTTCTTTATTAATAGTAACTCATGATGTTCCTGCTTTAACACTGCTTTAATTTATTTACAACTCTACACGTGAACCTGTAATTTCGAATTGGAAGACGCCATACTAAACAACATATAGTCAATCACAAAAGTCTTCGTACCCCTTTTAAAACAGAATAATTTTTTTTACAACTGTACCAAATAAGTTGAATTTCTCTGAGAAATTAAAAAGATTGGTTTACCTAATGAGATATAAAAAATTTGTTAAGAAAATTATAAAGAAAATAACGAAAGTCGCTTTTGATAACTTTCTTATCTGAGCCTGTAATGAAAATTTAAAAAGTACGTATTGTAGATTTGTATCAGTTATATAAATTCTGAAAATTTCATCAAAATCGATCAATGCAGAAACAAGCGACAAGCATTGAAAAATGTGAGAAGTAGTAGATTTATTCCAGTTGTAGACCAAAAGTCGTGATAAACTGCGATTTTCGTTATTTTTAATCTGCTGTACCTCAAAGTAACATTAAACGAAATTTTCATTATAAGCTGGGGATAAAAAGTTATAAATAGCGAGATTTGCTACTTTCTTTGTAATTTAGATCAATTTCTATTTTTTTTCAAAAACTTTCTTACACGTCATCTAGTAAATTAATCCTTTTAACCCTCTCCTCATAAAAAAAAAACTCGTTGTTTGGTACAATTTTAAGAAAGTTATTCTGTTTTAGAGAGCGTATAAAAACTTTTGTGACTGATTGTATAAATCAAGTATCGTACAATACTTATTGTTCTTGTTTTCACTTTGTATAATAAGTCACAACCCTCATTTTATCATACGCTTACACGTATATGATTTGTATTATTTCTGTATTCATTTGACGTATTTAAGCGTAAATAACAGGATGAACAGTGCATAACATAATTTTCAAAAGAAAAAAAAAAGAGAAACAAAGAGAAGAAGAAGAAATTAACTTATGTAGTTTCTCATCTCAATCGATTCAATTGAATTCACCACGTGCATTCGGACCGAACGATGGAAGTTCGTCGACAAGCTGGTAGCCAGTTGATTCTGTAACGGCGCGCAAAGTACAGCAGCAGGTGTCCGCTGCAATCACGGCAAATGCGCATTCCTCCGAGCCAATTTACTAGCTTTCTCGAACTCGGTACGAGCGTGCTCGTAAGAAGGATCATTTGCATACGCGGCAATGCTGCCCGCGGAGACGAGTCGCTAGCCACGGGGATACACAATGAGACCGTTTGGATTGCTCGCACGTACACGCGTGTCCTTTCGTTCGAATTTCGATATTGCGCGAAAATCGCGCGCTGCATTTCGAATCGATTTCACTTGAAAAATCCTCTTCCGTCGTGACTACGCGATTCTACGCGTTTACTCCTTTCTTTATTTTTCTTTTTTCTGTTTTTTTTTTCTATTTCTCCTTTTTGGCTCGTTGTTTTCGCGCATCCTTACGTTCCACTGACAAACGAAGCATCAAGAATGCCTACGTTTCTGTTTTACTGCGAGGGAAACGACCGTTTTGCATGGCACGCGCGAGGATTCACGATGCAGAAGGTAGCTTCTGGTACGGCTTACTTGTAGTTCGATCGAATGTTTGATTGGGAACTATTCGAACTTAATTGAGAGTAGAGTTGTTACGGAAATTCGAGTAATGTTTGAGGATCGTTCAGTGTATTTTGCTTATTTACCGCACCCAGTGTTTCTCGTGTTTAAACACAAAGCTTGGAATCACTGAAATCTCGATCGTTTTTATATTTCGTAATATGCTTGAATGCGAAGTAACAGGTAGTTGCAATGATACATTCGTAATCAAATCTAGATAACTCTTTTTGAAGAAAAGAGTTATCCTCTTTTTAATCAGGAATAGTTTCATATTTTATTCCTACTCGATAACCTTAGATTTAACTAACTATATATCGTTATTATTTTGCTTTCCCTTTTCATTACTTGGTTATAATTAAAGATACAAAATTGTTTATTGACGTTAGTAAATCAATGGTTCCTTCTCTCTTTAAATTTAGCATAGTATTTTCGATAAAAATAATCACACAAAATCTACTCTTCATTTTTCTTTTTCTCGATTAATCTCGTTTGAAATCTTTTTTCATTAAGAAATCGCATTTGCGTCTTTGTTTTTCTACGTTACCATTGAAGTGGCTTTCACGCACTAATTTCAGTCAAACCAAGTACTGACACTTTTTACGATCCAACCATTTCTATTCAACCAAGAGACAAGTAGGCAATTTATACGTTACGTGTGAACTGTGATAATGTGATACCGAACGACTGTAACGCGGAAGGAGCGAACTTAACATAGAAATGTAAGAATTCGCATTGAATCCAAATTGTCGTGAACTTAATTGTAGCAGTTTCGTGAAGCATTCCCTTTGAATAGTTTCTACTGATTATCATTGCAAATCTTCCATCAAATGAATCAGTCCACTTTGATACATATTAAACGAATCAATCTTTAGGTGCAAATTCTATGAATATAATTATTACGTGTAAATGCAATTTGGAAAATTAAATTGGGAAAAATCTGTCAGCCAAAAGAAAAGATTGAATTTCATAAATGCGACAAATTAGATTGATTAATGCTTCGATTGATCATTAATTCTCAGTTCTACAGATGCTTAAGCTTTTATGGAATCACGTGTGGGATTTCCTTCGATTTTTCTCAAGCAATCTGTCACAACGAATGTCTTCATTTAGAATGTAGTGCAGGATGAAAAATACGAACCGCAGGTATTGAGTACACAGAGTTACTATTTATAGGCAACGATCACCCACTGTTCTGCTTCTGGCAGGACTTATCAAATAAATCATTGGCTAGAATGACGTCTCGTTTATAACAGAACTTGTCTAATAAAAGTCTGATGGATTGCTTTGTAAAATACCGTTGATGTTTATTGACTGCGAACTGTTACTTATCTGGTTATTAATCATTGTTGTTTGGTCGCCGTATCCATTGAAATCAACGGACGTTAACTCCTACGTGAACCCTTCGTTATAAAGGTACTTCAGCTTGATTCTGATATCGATCGAATTTGAGTTCTCAGATCTCAGTTATCGCAATATGTTCGAACGTATTTTTTTTTTATTAATTCTATGTCAATGAATTTATAAAAAAATTATATGTTTATATCATAAAAGATTAATTCTATTTCAATAATCTATCTATGTTGCGAACGAAAAAGTTGTATGTTCAATGTAAGAACATATCGAGTCTTGATTGAAAATTATAAATTCTGCCGCGTTATCTATCATTTATTAATTACGAACGTTGAAGGAAACATTATCTATGTTACCCATAGAAAATGATTTAATGATACCGCATTAACTTAACCATATTCATTCGAAAGTATATTTTATATAGTGTAACACTGAATATTTGCTTTGAATATCGCGAAACCAGATTTCCTGAAACTCCTTTAATACCCTCCAACGAGTTCCATCGATAAGAGAAATTTATGCTACCAACTCCCTCTAAATTAACACCGGCATACCGGCACACTGTTATTTGCCCGTCGAAGGTACGAATTTTCCCGCTGAAAATACGATCCCTTACTTTCACGTGGGGTTCCGTACGTTCCAATCTACTGTCACTACCGTGCCATGGAAATAATATTCTTGACATTAATATGACCAATGTGCAGAACAAGCTTGCGACACTTTATGCTAATGCATGTAAAACGACTCTATTTTTGTAACACTATAGAAGTATAATTATTACCACATGAATAATTAAAACGGCTCCCGATAATTATGATAAACAAGTGTTATAACTTCTTCAAGTTCCGATTATATTACGAAACGTGTCCGATCCCCGTCGTGATTTCACGCGTTTCCATAGACTCCCATGGTACCCTGAAAGTTCTGCCTTTGCCCGCCCCCCGTTCTTCGTGTAATATAACGCGGCCCCACGATAATTAAGAATAATCGATCGATCGGCATGCCGGCTGGCGGAACGATCAATTAATTAAACGCGTAACGGTGACTTAATTGCAGGGCCAATGTGTTGGGAAACCATGAACTGTCGCCTATATCGGCGAAGTGAACGGCTCTCGATATGTATCGAGAGAGCCGGCTGACATACGGCCGAGTTGAGATTCTTAAATAGTTAATATTCCTGAAGGTTGCCTATTAATAATTCCAACTGGCAGCCCATTGTAACAAACATGCGCGTAAATTGTAATCGTGCAAATCACTCGTGCATTCCACTTATGGAATCAAACGACTAATTAGGAATCGTTGAATCGAAACCTTCCACATCCCCCTTCCCTCCTCAAGACGATGTTTCTGATTTTAGTAAAACACACCAAATTTCATGTACATCTGAATTTCTTTCTTTCTTTTTTCTTATTTGATTTTAGAATATTTTTTGTTTCTATGAAATTGTGAATTTCAATGCATTCTTAAAATTTCGTTTCTTTCTTATGATTAGACTTCGGATTTTTATGCATTTATGGGAAATTGAAAGGTGCAAAATTGCTGCATGGCAAAATTAATAATTTAGGTGAAATAATTTTCTATGGAAGTTCTATTTTTAATGCTATACTCTCAAAAATACAAGTTTGCATAAAAGTCGTCAGTCTACTTATGATATCCTAATGTTGCTAATAAACAGATCAAAGAATGTAATAGATGCAAGAAAACAAATCGAACGGAATGTAGACACTGAATTATAGAAAGGATAACTGTTATGTTTCTAGTACACGAGATGAGACCAGAGGATATTGGGATCATCGGATTCAGAGGGGATCCTGACAAGCAACCGTTTATGGTTGGTTACTTCAAGAGTTCTGGTATCAGGGAATCGAAAGTGCGACAGAAACGAGACGCCAGGAGAAAAAAGAAGAGCGAGTCTTCGAGTTTGGATTATCGGAATAATCCGTACACCGGTAAGTCCGGAAGGTAACGTCCGATCTATCAATAAACGTATTAGAACTGTCTTAACCCTTTGTACCTTAGATCTATCTTAATCTTTTCTAACTGAAATTTCAATTGTTTTATCAATGTAAAAATTAATTAAAAAGATTTATCGATCAATTTCAAAAGGATATCGAGAAAGTATATGTTGGCGGTAACTTAATTTGGTTACATGCTAAAAATAAAAAAATGAATAATCCGTGTATCTAAGTATCCTATCTAATCTCGATAGTGAATGAAAATCGTTTTTGTTCATATCATTATCCTTACAAATTGAGCTGGCGTAACTGATTACAGTTGAACGTTTAACATCAACTTTTAAGATCTCGTATATGTAGCACGCTTAATAGTCTTGTCCACTGTTGGTGAACATGTTACGAAAATTTCTAATAACATCACCAGGAAAAACAAACGAACTAATTGCAATGCAAAAACTGTGGAAACCACAGATCTGAGTGCGATAAAGATATATTTACACGCACTGTCTTTATCTCTCTTAAACTCATCTAAACCTTTTAACCCTCTATAGACCTATACATTTATGTATATATAATGAATTTCGTACAAAAGTTTAGTAATTATTTGAACCATTTATTAAATTGTTCCTTTATATTAAATCTTTCGAGTGGAAAACATACATACTCAACATACGTATATGATTGAAATATCGAATAATTTTTGGAAATGGAATATATGATTCTCTTCGAGATCACGAAAAAATACACGAAACAGACTTTCCAAATGGGAAAAAAGAACTTCATGCAATATTAAGTTCATTCCCCACAAGGATATTATCTGAAAATATTATTATTACCTATGTTAATTTCATAATAATCATTTAACTCTGTATAACTCGATTTTTCTGTGTTTATGGTTGTAATTTTACATCTTGGAAAATGTTGATTTGAAAAATAAGAATTGATTGGTAAAAATGTACACAACAATACAACGATGCAATACTGAAGCAATAAACAAATAAAATACGATGCAAAAACTATTAAAAAAATGGATATGTAATTTTTAAGTCACACGACGCTATGTAGGATTAAAATTTAAATAGATATGAATGAAAAAATTTTAAAGAATCTCAAGCATAGAAAGGGTATAGATTGCATTACGATTAAATGAAACGATCATATCTAAGATAGAGAATGTGAACAGAAGAAGGTACAGCTGTAAAGGTAATTAATTCGCATTCTTCCAGATCCCGGCGTGCAGTACAACTCGAGGACCTGCAAAATCCAAACGTTGTACGTCAGCTTCAGGGACCTGAAGTGGCAGGTAAGTTACGCCAGGCGGTGTAATAATAACATGCACTTGATGCAATCGTGTGCGACTAGATCGTCAGGACTTCTAGCCTAGCGGTTAGCTTTATCGGTGATCGATGAATATTTATTTTCTAGGACTGGATCATAGCACCGGACGGGTACGACGCATATTATTGCAGCGGCGAATGCAATTTCCCTTTGAATGCTCATATGAACGCGACCAATCACGCGATCGTCCAAACGTTGGTGCACCTGGTGAGCCCCGGCAAGGTACCGAAGCCTTGTTGCGCGCCTACCAAGCTCTCACCGATCTCCGTCCTCTATTTCCTCGACGAGAGTAACGTTGTACTGAAGAAGTACAAAAACATGGTCGTCAAGAGCTGCGGTTGCCATTGATCGTCCAGGATTAGCAAGATATTACGTGCGGACAGCGCACTCGAATCGAGTCGAACGTAAACAACACCGTTTCAGCTGGATCTTACGAGTTGAGGGCTCGGATCGATAATCTATGATTCGATCGACGAAAGGATCGTGTTTACGACACAGTTATAATATACTCCTTGAAACGGAGTATAAAAGGTTCGATGACGAAATGATTACTCTTTTTTTTTTTACACGTTGATTAACACTCTCGAGCGATACTTTAAATTTCGAGGAATACTATTCATGCTAACTTGACTTCTTGTAATGATCTATTATCATCCAATTGGTACATTGGAAATGTGTATATTCGGATTTAATTTCTATATCTTCTATTTTTTTTTTTTTTTTTTTTTTTATTAAAAAATATTCTCCATTCGATAATTTTGTCATAGACATTAACGAACTGATTGTAACACGAAGAAATCATGTTTTTACGATCGCTCGAGGTGATCACGTTCAAATTGTACATGATCAAGCATTTCGGCTCGGTTCACTGTTGAATCGAACTAAAAAACTTCAGTGTCTGTTCGCCTTGTGTTCAACGTGAACGACAAACACTGATCGATGGCGGATTTTTAAGCGACGCAGAAAAACATCGGTCGTCTGGTGCCAAATTTCGACTAGTAGATAGTGTAATTCTCGAAACAAGTGCTTCCGTACTAACGATCGTAATAATTTTTGTGGCTGGCAGAGGTGTGATGGGAACAATTGATCGACAAAATAACGTGCAATCCAGCACGTGATCTTATCCGGTTTTAATGGATACATTGTAATATACATACGTAACAGTCGGGGGTTATTTTTATCGATACTCCGGATTGTTTCTTTCTTTCTTTCTTTCCTTTATTGTCTTCCTTCCTTTCTTTTCTTCTTTCTTTCTCTCTCCATTTTTCCTCTTCTCAATCAACTCAAACATCTCATCTAACGTTCAAACGTTCGGTCAGTTAATATATTATTTAGTGATATTAATTTAATGACTCGAACTTTCGATACTATAGTCTGAGAAAAGAAAATTAAAAAAAAAGAAGAAGGGAACAACGTCGTTCTTTACAACAACTTCTCTACTTGTTTTGTTGTTACTTTGGAAAACACGGTAGCGTTCGCGTTTTCCGCCCGTCAAAGGTATCTATACATTTAAGCCGGCATTAAGAGGAAAACGATATTTTTCTTGTAATTAGGACTTATTTATGTTTGTAAGTAATTGTGCCTGAGTGAGCGAATAAGAGCATTGTATGTAGTACTCGTAGCAGATTCGTACATTTACAGGCTGTTTCATAAGATAACACGGATACAGTTAGATGAAAGATTTTTCAAGGAAATGTGGTAACGATCATTGACGTTCCTTCATTAGGTTTGTCACTTGTTAGCTTCTGAATCGATTTCATTTTCATCTGGAAATCTTTCATCTACGAAATACCACTTATCGTGTGAAACATTCTTCAAGATAATCAGATAACTGTTGTCACCTTAATATGTCTACAATTACGAAGATGCAGAAAAATTACTTAAAAGAAAAAAGAAACAAAATGGACCACCATATCATATTAAGAACTTATTTGTACATAAAGATCATTTTAACATGCCGAAAGAGTAATCCTAAGTATGGAATCGTTTGATTACTCAGATTTGTATATTTGAATCCAGTATCGAATCAAGAATGAAAATTTAACTTGTTGAGTATTTAAAAAGTTTAAGTGTGTGTATAAATAAAATTGTATAAAAAAAATGGAAAAGATTGAAAATCAAGTTCGGTAATTCACAGTTTATAAATCTTCATATACTAGTCCATATCACGGTTGTCAATGCGTAGTAGAAATTACCCGATAAGAGAATGTTGGGAATGTGGTGTAAGAGATTATCTGTTGATTAAGTTAATAACGTTTATATATAGCATTTCTTATTCATAAAAGAAGTATTTCGGCGAAGAAAAGAAAATACAGTTGTACAATGTGTGCCTTTCTGTAACTATGCATTTACTGCTAACTGAATTCTTTGGTTTTTTTTTTTTTATAAACTGTCATATTTTATATTAAGATGGCGACCGTTACTGTACCGTCCTGTGTATAAAACACACGCGTATAACTCAACTTTCTATGTACATGTATGTAGAGTGTAAATGTGTTTATATATGTGTATATAGAAAGTAGAAAGTTCTTTAGTACGATTTTGTAGTGTCGTGATTACCATTGCGAAAGGGGATCGAATTGTCCGGACAATATCGTAAGCGCATAATATCTTCAATCGGAGTATAAACGTCACGTGCAATAGAATGAGATATTAATTAATTAATTAATCGAACGATAGTCGTACAGTGTTTATTTTTTTTTTCTTCTTCTTCCTCCTCTTCTGTTTTCTCTTTCTTTTTTCTTTTTTCTTTTTTTTTTTGTATAGATTTCTATTTTCTACAAGCTCGTAGCGACTCGTACGAGACGTTCATATAGTCATACTTAAACAGACGCGAGAGATTAAAAGTTTAAATTATTTCGACGCGAAACCCGAACGTGCTGTTGCTGCTCGCGAAATGTGTCAGCGTTGTTTCAAAGGCGTTTAACCGTGTGAATGGAAATGAAGTATAGTTTTACTTTAGTTCATGGGTGCGTGAATACGTTTGTATGCGGTCAAATCAATCGACGAATATATAGTCTGTGGTATCATTAACACAATTTTTGTAATGACAGTGTAAATATATCGTTGTAAATACGTTCTATAATACATACTATATAATGTGTACAATGTATTTGCGTAGATCTTTCTTTTTTTATTACCATGCATATGAATTGCACTAATATTTCCGATCGAATGTTTTCTACTTATTCTTCAATTAGTTTGTCGAATCTTGAGTGAAGTAAAATATCTTTTTGTAAATTTTTTTAGAAAAAAATAAATATGTTATACTAAAATAAGTTAAATAAACTTTAGTCGAATTAGAAAATGATATTTTTTTAGAATTTGTTTAAGTACGTTTGAAGAAATAAAAGAAATAAAATAAAGAAATGGAATTCTTTTGAAATATGTAATGCTTGTAAATGATCACAATTTTTTTTGTATATAACAATTAATTAGTGTATTTTATTAATAAAATTATTAAGTACGATTTCAGTATATTTCATGATTTTCAGTATTTCGCTGCATCCTGTTTGAGCGCGAGGGTAATTATTTGAATTCAAATTTTTGCGTTACGTAGTTAGCGCAACTGTTGACAGATGGCAGTGCGTGCACGCGATGGAACAGTTCGTTATATACGAAAGTTTAATTTGGAATAAAAGCTTTACTTTTGTCGAATTTATTCATTAAAAGAACTACTATAATCTAAATGTCATATAAACAATTTAATATGCATAAATTATTTCATACATATAAGGGTTAGGTTATTTAATAATTATATTACGTTATATTATTTTATAATGATGTCGTAAAAATGTACGTGTGCATTTGCCTTACCTGAGTTACGAAGCAAACAGGTTTTCATTGTTGCACCAAGAGAAGCGAATAACAAAACTGTTGAAAAGATTTTGAAGTGAATCCAAAGGAAACCAGTTGTCACTAGAACACTTCCTATTCGATGATTCAGGCAGGCACGTGATTTTTCAAACTACACCTCACCAATAGGATTCGAATGTGTTCAGTTACAATGCATTTAAAATTAACCCGTTTCTAATCGATACACTGCACGAAAGCGTTGCAAGTTTCGATAAACTACACTGTACTCACTAATTATGTATAAAGATACGTATTTATAGCGATTTTTAAATTCAAAGCGTAGTTTCAAATTCACAGTCGCCGTAAAATCTCGTTGTGCGAATTGACTCGACCGGGTAAAATATGGCGACTGATCTCGAACGTGTTTCGATGTATCGCTGCACGATAATCTCGCTTCAAATCGATGATCGTTTTCACGATGGACGGCGAACGTGCCGTGGACTTGATGTTCGTGCGAAATGACGATTTTTCGTGCTGACAATGTTTCTTATTTGAGAATTCACGTGCACCAATACATGCATCCGTGATTTTCGGGCGTTTCGTGCGTGAAATAGGTAGTAACGATTGTGTAAAACCAACGAATCATTGGTGGTGCTAGTGTGAAGTCTGTGCAGTGTACAACAGTAGTCTTCTCGTGTGCTTTCGTGCCGCTGTCAACGAGAGTCTGAATATTCGGACCGTAGGTTAATTATATACGAAGGAATTTTAAGAAACGAACAAGGAATACATCGTGAATTGAAACTTGAGAAACGAAAGAATTCATTATCTATCTGAGCGAAAGAGTCGCATGAGGTACGCCCCTTTTACAGGTGCCAATAATATTTTTGCAACACCCATCGAGAGAATCGACTATCGGAGACACTTCTCGAAGAAGCTGAATTGGAACGCGTACTTGAATTCGCTAGGGAAATATACGTCTGCAACTTTGAATTTGATGCCTATACTTGGTTTTTCCACTGTTTCGCGCAAAATCGATAGAGAAGCTCGCACATTGCCCGTGGAGTGCGGAACGCGCGAGAAGAGTTGCCGACAAAAATAGCAGAGTCCTCGGTGGATACGGTAAACGAGTGTCCTTAGCTGTTCATCCTTAGATGCGTTTTATCGTGAGCCGGCATTATTTCCTCTGCGACTTTTAACAACGCTACGCACGGCGCTGCTTGTCGAGAGTAACGCTGCTTGCAATTTCAAAACATCGTGTCTTTCGCAGCTCTGTGTGTATGTTCCAGCACGAGCCATATAGTAGCTTGTAATCATTCAAATTTTCTCGTTAACGTTCTTAATGTTAATCTTCTGAGTCGATGATTCGTATATATGTGCGTGAGTGTACCAAATGGACATAAAAGCTGAAGGCGGTGCCGTTGCAACGTAAATAATCCACTCCTTAGTGATATATCACGTTCGTTCAAGCGCACATTCTAACCTTACTTCGAACAAAACTAAGCGGTCTTCGTGCCACCTAACCTTTCGCCGCATTCTCGAACGAGGAATTTGAATTTGTTTGAGGCAGTCTTGTATGTGTATATCGATGATCCCGTGACAGAGGGAAAAAACGTGCGCGCGTGTAGAAGAACGCGAGACTTTTTTGAACACATTGTCTCACCGGCTATGACGAGAATAAGGACCAGTTCGAACGGATCGTCGATGCAGCCGTCGCGGATGCTGTGATTTCGTTGAATGTGGAGTGCGATCTCGCGCCTCTTCGTCAAGGGCAAAACAGAGGAACCTGCCCCGAGGACGGAGGATTGGACGTCTGACGGCGTGTCCGATACAGTCGTCCATGTTTTCGACGCAATGGATCGTAACGCGGGTGACGATCGACGTAAGGGCCCTGCCGGTGAGCAACAGCACGGCGGAGCCGAATTCGAACACTTTTCCGACTCCTACGTTTCCCGTCAGGTATGTACATACTTAGCACGTTTACACTTTAATGTTACTACATCACTGCACAATGTATGAACATTATCATCTGGTAGACATTAGAAGTTTGATAAGTGAAATTGATATAGGATTAATAAGTTAAAGATAAAACAAGTAGGAATAGTTTGTAGTTATAGTGATAAATTGGAAAGATAGCAAAATATCAATTTTATGTAAGCAATGTATCTGATGTGATTGCAATTACTCAAGTTGTAATGTTCTTGCGCTGAGGTTATGGGCTCTATACTGATCATAGAATTGACATCTGTTGAATTATCAAGTTAAGTTCATCTTAGCTTAAGCTTCATTGATGAAAGAAATCATTTTCTAAATGATTATTATCAGTATGTCTATCGATAAGGCTAATTGTACATGTTAGGAAAATAATTGCACGAGGACACGGCTTATATCTGAAAGTCTCAGCAGTGAGAACTGCATTATTGCACTATCCTTTCATTCATCATTGTATCATTCTTTTATATATTTTCATACATACTGTGTGTAGAATACAGCAACACTGTTTTGTAGTTTTGTGTTTAAAAGTAGTATGAATACTAATTATTTCCATGTGTTCTTTAACAAGATTGCAAGAGCACAATTACTTTTAATTATCTCAAATTCTTTTTATCCATTCAGAAATGTATATTGTTGCTAGAAGTATAATTTTCATACATAAATAATCATGTACCATTGTAATAATTTAAAATTTCAGTCATAATGTATATAATAATAATGCAATTTAATTAAACCAGGTAAATTGTAATTACTACAATGTACAAGTATTAATTGATTATGTATTATAGCATAAGGCTTGAGGTATTAGAATATAAGAAAATTATATTAATTGGGAAAAACATCAATATTAATAAAATGCTCTTGTTTGATGACCAAATTTAGATATTTTAGAATGTTTATAACTTTTTTTCTTTGAAAACTACATATATTATTGCTTAGCTTATATGGTATTTCAGGTTGACTTCACTACTGTGAATTTTTATTTAAAAAAGCGTAAAATGATGTTAATAATAACTACAAATTTACCACCATTTAGAGTGCAGATTACTGGTTCTCAACTGCCTTTTTAACATACTAATGTCTCCTCTTATATTATCTCAGAAGATAAAGCATGAGAATTCCTATTTTAAACTGAAAGCTATGACTAATTGATCTTCCATATTCACAAGGAAATCTAAAAAAATTACAAATTTTCCGTATAAAATTCGTCTTTATTCCATAATAAACATGTTCCGATAAAAGTTTCATTTCTATCAAAACGAGAAAAACGAAATAATGATCTTAAACTCTCCTCAAGTGATCTAGGAAAAAAAGAAAAAAGATAAAACTTCAATTTCATATTAGATTTATCTTTCCAAGTTAATCGACTTCCTCGTTTCTTCTATAATTGAAGTGAGGTGAACGTGCAAATTGATCACGCTATACGATTATCCAAGCTATCGTTGAAAAACTACCACTTTTACGTTCCCTACTATTTCTTCTGTTTTAATCGAAGTAACAAGCACAATTATACAGCAACATTCAAAACAGCTTCGTTAAGAAATAAATAATAATTTGCTGCGCTTTCTCAATTCCTGTTCGACGATCGACGTTGCGGTACCATTCTAAATGACACGCTCGAAATTGATAAGGCTAGATAGATCGCGAAAATGAGATTAGCGTGTAGAACATCGCTTTGTAAATTTAAAGCACTTGCGTACAGCAATAGACAAACTCGTTGATCAATTGTATCCTGATGTAATTAGTACCGTTAATTACCGAAATTTTCTGCAAGAGTGTGAGAAGCTGATCTTCACGGAGGCTGTTGATGTTAGGACCCGAATAATACGACTGGATAAGAGAGCATCGTGTTCGATCAATGAAAAGATATCTCTGCGCAACGCTTCGTGTCCAGAGCTCGTTACAAGCTTGCTGTATCCGCGTATCATATTCCAATTACTTGCTATTAATGAACTCTGAATCTACATGTGGAAATCGTTGCGTGCGATAGTTACGAGCGACTTTCTCGTTGCATATTTTTTCGCTGCTCGGTCGATTTAATCGATTTCAAACGTTCAGTTAATTGAGTGAAGAACTCTTTGATGCGTGGATCATAGATGACCCGGCGCACGTTGAAGCTGTTATTTTCATCGACAGGAAATGTATCATCGGGAAACTTGGATATGTTTAACGAATGTGTAATTTCTCATAATCTGACGAGGAGTCAGCGATGATTATTCTTCGTGATTGATGGAATACTTTTGTTGTTATATCATTTTATTATCTTTAATATCACGTTTGAGAATATATGATAATTAAATTATAGGTAATTTAATAAAAGGAATAGCATGCTTGGGTAATTTCAGAAACGTGGCCAATATTGACTGTATTTTTCCTAATAAATTAAAACAAAAATCCTTTTTTACTTTACTATCACATTAGAAAAGTATTTATTTTTAATTTACTGTGAATCTTATTAATAATTATCATATGTACAAATATTTTGTTGGCGAAAAAATTTCATATCACATTTTTCATTTCCCTTTCCACGTAGAATCACTCGTTTTTTGGTCATGATTTCCAATCTATATATGTATGTATGTATTTCAATAATCATAACATTTTATAACTTGAAAGAAATTATTGAGAATCAGTTTTGTATCAAGTCATACGGTAAAGAAATACTTTTTCAACTTATAAAAAACACTTCGAATTTCCTAAAAAAAATATATATATATTTTAATACTTACCGAATAAATGCATAAATTATTAATACTTCATAATAATAATAATAATAAAAAAAAAAATGAACAGAACATAGTAGGAAATATAAATTTATATATTTGCGATAGATAGTGTTTATTTAAGGAAAATCGTGTAACATTTACAAATTTGTTAACGGCCCAATTTAATCCAAAGTAGCTGTAATACTAATTAATCGGAATATTTAGTTACCTACTTCTCGAGATCTATAACGTCTAGTGAAAAGCTACCAGTTTTTAGCTGGTTCGCGCAAAAAGAATTCTTGTATACGTACATGTTCACGGGCAACCGTGCAAACGACAGTATACCAAAGCTGTACCCGAGTTGCGACGCTATGACGAATATGGCGTTCGTTTCCTGTACGCAAGGTTATTTATTGCACGGTAAAACGAGCTTGTACCTGCGCGCAGAGCTATCTCTCCACGGGGGACTTTTTTGGCAGTGCATGCAGGATCTCTTGGAATTGCTACGTACGCTCGTAATTATTCGTTTAATCCGTTCACGTGAGCTTCGTCCTTGGAATTACGTTTGGGAACATTACGTTCCTGGAAACCTGAGTTCCACGATTTGAAATTATCATGGGGTGTGAAGGATGGTTTATTTCGAGAAAAAATTTGCGATCTTTAATTAAAAACGTGCACTATGAATGTTTCAATAATTGAAAATTATTTTTTTCCTTTTTTCTGGAACAATTCAGATTATAAATTGTAGAAGATGGATTACTGATTTCATGGATGAATAAATAGTGTTATTTATAATCCAATTCTATAGCAATTCTGTATTTTGATAAAATAAATATTAAATGATAACTGATAGGAATTCAAAAATGGAGAAAAAAAAATGAAAAAAGCATAAAAAGAAAGGAAAATTTCGGTGTTTGTTCAGAATAAATATTTCTTTAGCTGAGTTTCTTTCAATATGGACTGTTTATTTTGAAAGTGGTATATTTTGTGTTTATTTTTGAAAAAAAAAATTAAGAAACATAAATTAGGTATAATTTAGTGTGATTACTTAATTACAGATTAATAATTTAGTATTTTTCATTTATTTTATAATATTTATACACATTATTTTAAAATATCCATATGTTTTGATCAATTGAAAATTCCTTAGTAAATTACTTTGTATAATTATTGATTATGAAAATGATGTAAGTAATATCGGTTTAGTTAAATTCACAGAAAACTAGATATAATTAATTTACATATATTTAAATTCATAGAAACAATGACAAACTTATAATACACTTCGTTGATAGTTTTCAATATACTAAAATACAAATCCTTAAATATCTCGACAGAAGAAAAAAATGGATTTACATCACTCTCAAAATAAACTGTCTACATTTAAAAACAATCTAGTGTAAATTAGTTTATTCTTTCAGTGAACGGAGCAATAATTTTCTGCATTGTAAATCATATAATTTATGCATTAAGTGTATGTAGTATAAAAAAAAAAATCGATGAGCGTGTTCGTTATCTGTTTCTATTTTCGTATGTTTCATTTTCCTTCGCGTAAAAGAAAAAACAAAAGCCTCTGAAATATTTGCCTATATCCCAAGATTTATTTATCCCATTGCCATTTATATGTGCGCATGCATACGAGAATACTGGGTTATTAGGTTACGCAGACCCGTCGAATTGATTAAAATAGTGTTTCACGGTGATATAGAGAATGGTTAAAGAGAAATTATAAAATTTTTTTATGTGTATGTGTATGTTTATGTTACAAGTGCAAGATAATCTTGTGGCATAAATTTATACCACCGTATCAAGTAACATCTATAAATGATAAATTTAGAATAGCTTCGATGTTTTTGACATGATCTGTTTCTTTCGGTTGGACTGCTCGCATGTAAACTTGAAATGCAATTTTTCAAAACTGTCAATCGTGTATAATATATACGAGAAACTAACATAACGAAGTTTTCTCGATTCGCTTTCCTCGCGATCGAGCTTCAAATGAAATAAAACACTGGATGTCGATGAAATTTAATTGGAATAACGCAAATCAGGATGAAAGTGTAATAAATTTGTTGAGAAATATTACTTTTCTGTTTATTTGTATTTGTAGTTGTATAGAAATAAGATAAATTTGATAAAAAGGAGTTGATAGAATTTTATTGAAATGAAAGCACTTAATTGAAGAGTCAAATAAATTTCTTTCATGTTTTACTTCTAATTTTCTTGCCATTCTTTATACAGTCACTCACATTAGTATATTCGGTCATGCTTTAAAACAGAATATCTTTTTTCAAATTGGACCAAACAACGTGAGTTTTTTTTTTTAGAAGTTAGAAAAATTAGTTTACTAGATGATGTATACAAAAAATTTTGATAATTTGCAATTAGTCGGAATTGTGAAGAAAATAATAAGCATTTAGATGAAATTTTTACTATGCATACAACTGACATAAATCTACAAAACATATTTTTTAAATTTTCATTACAGGGTCAGATAAAAAAATTGTAAAACCTGACTTTTTCTACTTCCTTTGCGATTCTAATCAATTGCAATTTTTTCAAAATTTTTCTACATATCATTTAGTAAATTAATTCTTATAAATCGTTATTAATTAATTCCCTAAAAAATCTAGATTATCTGGCCCAAATTTAAAAAACGTTATTCTGTTTTGAAAGGTACCCGAATATTAATGAAAGCTATTGTATGTTCCATTATTCTTTGCGTTGAATGATTACTGTTATCAGCGTGTAAAACACGTTTCATATACATACATCTTCAAAACGTAAAACGCGATACGTTCCTTTGTGAGTATCAATATTCGTTCTACAACTTAACTGTCTATTCTACACGTTGAGGAGTTCAACTTCCCATTGTTCTGAGCGATAGGAGGTTTCATTTGCACCGTTAATCTTGGCACATGGCAGCTTGCGCAAACCCGTACCAATAAACAATCAATATGTAGGCATCATAGCGACCTCGTTATCGATGGTCAAACTTGGCATGTACCCAAACGAATAGCTGTGTTCTTTCGGTTCTTTTAAAAAAGGTGTCGGAAAACAGACTAAGGATGTGGTTATCACCCAATGAACACGAACTTTTGCCAAGTAATCATTCTTCTCTACACCATCAGAATTAACAGAGAAACTGCTTTTTAGCGTTCTCTAATTCGATCTTCGTTATGTACACCGTTGGAAGTGTATCTGGCGAGAAAGACGAGTGTAAACCGCTCATTGACGACGGAGAAGAAAGTTGCAGTGGATCAGAGCTGTTCATTAAATTTAACGAATATAATTTAACAGCCTATTCTATGTGTTTCAATATAGTTTTATGCTGTCATCTGCGATGATATTTTTTTTCCTTTCAAAGAGAAATTAAAAATTAAATTTTAATCGTTACTTTGATCAAAAAGTTATTAAAGGGAAGATTGAAAATTACTAGGTTGATCAATTTTATTGCGTTTTAACCGTTCAATATGGAGGAAAGAATATTTGCTTTTAGATTAAATTTGGATAGAGTATTTCATCGATCTCGAAATATATGAATTTAATAATTATTATATTAGGTACTAGGAAAAGTTCTTTAAGTTTCTTTCTTGAGCGTTTTCTAGGTAATTTATGATTTCATCGTGGAAAATTGATATAAGTTTTAAAGTTCAAGTTATACACTGCTAGTTTCTCAAAGGATGTTCCATTAATCTGAACAAATGATTTTCACTTGGTGTTAAGTTTACTGAACAAATCCCTTGAAGCAGAACTTCTTAGCTAAAGTTTATGGTGCAAAGTTTATAACTTGAATACAATATAAGAACAAATTAAAAATACGTAAATAACTAAAAAGAATTATTTAGGGTTTCCTGTATTTTTGGATCTTTTATTGATCTACAAATTTTTAGTGAAATTAATAGTATGTTTTTTTTTTTAGTGACATTAGTGGCACGATTTTTGTTGAATAAATATTTTTATACATTAGAATGAATAAGTATTTGTAAATTTTGGTTGACATTTTATTGTAGAATTATAATTTAGAGTTTTTAGAAATGTTTGTCTATTATTTTTCTTAAATATTTCGATGTATGCCTTTTAAAATATAGAGTTGCTTGCACAAGTATGTAAGACGCTACGAGCGATATTATCTAGAAGCGTCTTTAAGTCTCAAATTGTTTCCGCCGATTAATGTTGCGGAAACGAAGTGTATACCCTAACTAAGGTGTGTCGCTTGATTCTGCGTTGCGTTGGAGAAAATATTGTAAAAATAGCTACATACATATTTGTGTAGCAACTAGAAAAATTATTAGTCCTCAATATTAATAACTTTATCTTAATCATAATTGATCGATTATTGTGACATTAATCTTAATATTATTTTTCTATTTTTACGTGATAATATAATAAAAATAAAAAAAGGAGTTGTTTATAGTATTTCCTATTTCCATTTTGTAAATGTACCAATAAAAATGAAGAAAGAAATTATTCACAATATAAAAGATAATCTAAAATTTGTTAATAGTTTAAAAATAGATGATAATATAGATTTTATAATAATTTCCACTAAATTATAGTGTATCTCATAAAATGTAATTCTAAAGAGTACTATAATTGCAGTCATAATTGTAATTCGAAATGTTCGAATAATTTTTTCGTTATTATTAACCAAAATTTAAAGATAGTTGTTCAATAGCGAGATATGCACAAATACAATTCTAAGATTTCGTATTTGTGGCTAAACGTCAACGTACATATATGTTTTGCCACTTCAGAACAATGTATTCGTAAATAGGAAGTAACGCATGCACAGCACGAACGCAGTGCATCGAGTGCATTCTGACGTGGTACATTGAAAAGTATAGAGGAAAATAAGATACAAATAAAGCATAGTGAATTATGCTTGGTCGAACAGAAAAAGCTCAGACATGAATTTCGGTTACCCTGGTACTTTAACTTGCAATATCTCACGAACAACTCAGTCGGGAGTAGCTGTGTAATCTAGGTCATCGAATTCGTAGGGATCTGGTGAGCAGCTTTTGCAAAACTGAGAAAAATGTAGTTCCATCTCAAAGGGAAAGTAGCATTGACAATTTGTAAGAAATCACCGCAGATTGTCGCGTGTTTCACTTATACTTCTTTTCGAAATTTTCGACGTGTTGACAATAACGTTGCATTTTTTGTCGCTGTTCTCAAATTTAGAGTACGAGATCAGAAATTTTTTCTTAACGAGTTGTAAAAATAAAATAGAAGAAATTAAATTATTGTTAATTTATAATCTCATTAATCCAGTTCCATTTCTTCCAAAGTCGAAATTAAACGAATAAATAAAATATTGATTTTGTAATCTATCATTGTTTTGTTTTCTCTATTTTTTTGAATAAAGAAATTTGGGTCAGAATAATTTAAAGTCGCTCGTCCATTGGTGTTTACGTCTTTTTATTGCAGGTGTATTTAAATTTGGTATGTTATTTAAATATAAAAGATCTGCAGTTAAATCGAGTATATGTTTATATCGAATCTTATATTTTATTCAATAAAACACAAGAAAAAAGTAGTGTATGAATAAAGCATATCTTTACTGCAAGCAATTAATATGAATGAGAATTACAAAACAATCATTGTTACTGGTTTGTAATTACTAATCAAAATTATTTAAAGTTATAACTACATTCTTTTTCCAATTTATCGTGAAAATTACGAATAAACATTTTCATTTGTTATTCTACCGTTTTTATTCCACTGTATTGCAAGCGGTTATAGCGTGAATCAGCAAGAGTTTCGAAATATTCCTTCTCGCGGCAATTTAAATTCCCAAGAAACTTCACGGAATAGTAAAAACGATTTTCGAGGATGAGCCAACGAAAGGAGCCAGTATTTGAAATCGTTCGGTCTCATCTCAGTGAGCATCATTGTCGTTTCACACGGTCGAATGACTTCGTTGAGAGGTTCGAAACGTATTCATCCTTCGTCTCCTATAAATAGCCTTTCGCCATTTAACTTTCTGAGGATTTTTTCACTCTCTTCTCTGACTGGTGGATAAATAACTGAATGGCGCGTGTGCTATTTGCGCTTACGTGCAGTGTTGATTCTCAGGTTTTGCTGGAACGTCGCCGAGATGAAATTTTACAAGAATTTATCAGCTCGATACTCCATTAATTGCAACTGGTCAGTGTCAGTGGACTCGCCAGTCTGAATAAAGCTGTGCTTGTTCCAATGATCTTGACAGATCGATCACGTTTAGTCACGACCAGTGTTCTCTCTAGGCTAGACTACTTAACGATCGAAGGCTTTTCCGGGACGCTTGCATTAACTTCGCCTCCACAATCAACTTGGTCTGCCATGCTATCTTTCCAAGGAGAAAATCACCGCGGCACGCCTTGACGATGCCTTGTAGGGTAATCGAAACGATTCATGATATATGCCTCGGATGCATGTGCTTGACTTGTATCTTGCACGTTACACGATGCTGTGTTTTATCCTTTACGAATGATATCGATCGCTCGAATTTCATCGGTTACGTTTCCTTTTGTTTTCTTTTTTGTAATTCTAAAGTAGTGTGTGATTATATGTTGGCATAATGATTGGTATTGTGATTATGAAAATATTATTTTCAAAAAACAGTTGAATAAGTTTAAAAATATCAGTACATCGTGAATTGAACTGATATCTAAATTAAAAAAATATAAAGTAGAACGTCAGTTATCCTAACCTCGATTATCTGAACTGCTGGTTATCCAAATCATCGATTCGAGGAGTAAACAAATTTATGATGTAGCGATATCGATTAATGTAGTCGGAACTGCACCTTCTTAATAAAAGTATATTGTTACTTTAAAGCATTTCTTTAATATTTCAGTATTTTCTTTATTGTTTTCTTCAATCATAAATTTTACGCTTAATTCCTATGATTGTAAACTGGGTAAGTATATGCATGTATTTCATTAACTGAACTGTTTGGTTATTCGAATCACCTCGAACTCAATTGGTTCGCATAATTTACGCTAGACACTAAAAAATTTTCACGAGTATTCAATTATTATGTTATATATAATTTAGCTTGATTTTTCAATTAAAAACAAACAAAAACAATAGTTAATATGGCTTGTACGTAATGTTCGGTATATTACCAACCGCAACTGAAAATCAGAACATTTTATAGTCTTCACGAGATCGAGTCATCTCACCTGGAATAATTTTATTTCAATGTAAGTGTATTGAGCTTGGAATTGAGGTATGAATAATTCGCATAGTTTACTAAATCATACTGATGAATAGATCAGTCTTATTTTCCTACATTTCAGGATTTTTACAATTCTCAAGCCTTCAATTTGATATCATTATAGTATTAAAACATCGTATCATTACATTTTTGTTCATTCGTGTGCTAAATTCAGGCTTCTAAATCACAGGTATTAAAAAGTCGTATTTTCGGATGGAGTCGTAAAATTTTGCAAAGCTCGTTTTTCCTTTCAATCTCGAAATCCGGTAAACCGTGACAGAAAAAAGAGGAACTTCGGAGGTAGCGTGGGTAGCGGAGGCGAATGCGAGATTTCAGCGTCATGGAGAACTCGTAAATGGTGGAGGCGTCGGGGTATTGGATAGGTTGTTGTTGTTCCCTGCTGCACGCGTGCATTTACAGCGTTCGAAACATCCTCTGTTGAACAGCAGAGCTTCAGGGGGCTGCGCGAAGATAAATCGCTAGGTTTGAACAAAGATCTCCAACAAAGAGAACCCTTTCATACGGTCGAGTCAATTAAGAATTGAAAGTTCTGTGATAAGTGAAAATTCATGATAAATGATGCCTTGTGTTAGCTGAAGAAACAATATTTTTGTACATGAATAAATCTTATTTAAACATACGAACACTTTATACTTTTAGTGAATTTTCAATTTTGTTTAGTTAGGGACAGTTCTTCTCTTAACTTTCCTTTCAACATCCCTGTATGTACACTTATAATTATAATCTAAAGTTCATCTTCCCCAAACCCTTAAATAACCCTATTTTCTCTATTCTCGAATCAGTCTGTGTTATCATACGTACGTCACATACCACTAAATTTCTGTTTCTACGCAACGACGATTCTTAATTGTTATAAATTAACTCTTATCCAAATATGTGCTCCGAGTTTTATTTACTTAATTGCTCACTAGAGCTCATTCTAAACTTGTAAATATTCAACTAGCATTAGTTAACGTAAAATGTGTATTTCTTTTTCACGACAAAAAGTAAAGGATGTCGAATGGGTAGTTTTCAGACTTATCTGCTTGTGACTTATCAGTTATGTTTGCAAATAAGCGCCTCAAAAACTATACTAAAATCAACACAGCAGTTAATTTATTTTTTGCAAGTAAAACTCAAGACTTTTCTACTGCTGGAATGTATTAGCTTATAGAGTGTTAGGAAAACATTGTAGAAACAAATGATAGTTACTTTGTTAAGTAAAATTATATTCCAAAAATGTTCTGATTACTTGAATTTTCTAATATAAAGCTACAGAAATTGTTTAAATATGTAAATGTGCTAAATTGCATCTTCCCATTATTTAATTGTTAGAAGTAGTAGTTTGATTGTTAGAACACGATCATGTTATTCACAGTGACAATGATAATGGTACAATAGACTAACGTAGCATATCGTCGTCAAGTTTATTGCGGGATAGGTTTCCTTGGTTGCAGTTTGTAATTGAAGGCTGTGTTTCCTTAGTCTTCACGATAACCTTAGCTCACTGAACAAGTGCTTTAGTTTATGGAACTTGACACACGTGGAGTTCAACAGCAGCGAGTGCTTCGAGAGCACCGAGAATTTCAAGGTTTTATTTTTTAAACTGAAGTTTCCTTTCATAAATTTCATCCTTTCTGGACTTCTGAACTATGATCAACGAAATTTACGTACATTCGTTTTTTCTTTCTTTTTTTTACTTACGTTTATTAAGGAAGTTTAATTCAATTTTTATCGCTGCAGACAATGTATTATTTCAACGTGTGTTACGAACAGTTCTTAGGAAGTCTATAAAATGTTTTAATAATTCTGTTTTAGTAATACAAGCGAAACATTGACAGCTAACATGACAATTATGTGCATAATGAACGTATTACGAAATGTTCGATGTTCAATGCTTTTTAATTGCTAATGTTGACCTCACCACTTCTGAAGCAATGGATGCTATCGCAAGCATTATACAATGCAATTCTCAAGGACGGGAACGATTGTCAACAATATGTTACTGTTTCACCTAGTTACGCATTCATTCGAGTACATTGTACAGTAGTAATATATTACATATGTATCCGTTGTTTTGTAATTCTCTTACACTTTCTCAATCTCTTTTAATTCAGGCTCATTGCGTGTTAAGGAAAATTGAAAAAAAGAAGAATGTGCGATAGGCTTTCGTTGTTATATTTAGCATTTTGGTTAACAGATACGGCTGACACGGCATCGCATGTTTCAAAAATATTACTTAAACTTCACACGTCATGAATCGTTCGCGTATGAAAACATTTCTTGCTCCAGAATTTTTTATAATAGTAATTTAAAAAAATAGTTGATTTATGTATGCGTTACCTACAGCTGCGTACAAAAGCTTGATTCTTTTGAAGCTGTGGAGAAAGACTAAGTATGTACAACGACAGAAAGTTTAATGATCTGGAAGAATTATGCTAATGCAAATTTCTAAAAATATATTTACTATTTTATATTTAACTTGTTCGTATTAGGACAAAATATAGCGTGACAAAAGTTTCTGAACAATTCAAATATACAAAAAGTACCGTCCAATTTGTCGGTGAAAATGTAATAATTTAGGGTCGTTTCTCATATTATGATATTAATGATAAAATAGATCAATTGCAGTATCGAAATATCTTAGAAAATACAATATTACCTTACGTTAATTGAATACATCGGAAAACTGGATGTTTGTGCATTTCAACGATTTCAAATACGCGGCTAAAACACGAAAAGATTAATGTTTTGAAATGACCTGCAGAATCACCAGACCTGAACTCCATAAAAAATCTATGGAGTAAAATAGAACGATTGATAAAAGCTTGAAAATATTCAAACTCAGTCGACTTATTCGTAGAAATACACCGAAATTCAAATTGTTTATCAGAATAATATCTGAGAAAATTAACTAACAGTTTGCCAAGAAGATCTTAAGCTGTTATTGACAGTAAGGGATATTTTACGAAATATTAATGTTCTTTTATTTAAATCGTTTGGAAACTTTGTTAAATATAGCATAGCAAAAATATTTTTTAAAAGTTTGTTATACCGTATATTCTCCTAGATCGTTAAATTCTTTGTTGCATATAATTATGCTTTTTTCATAATTCCATAAATATATATAAAATAGAATCAAACACGGAAAACTCTGCCGTTCGGAAACTTTTATCCACAGTTGTATATCGTGTTTAGGTATTTTGCATCGATTGTGTCGTGTTTCCACTTCGAAAGTAGAATATCGGACAGTGGATATATTTTATCGTATCGAAAGAAGCGCAAACAACTTTTTCATCGACGTTTTGGAAATTACAAGCTTCGTGTATATCGAGAATGATAATACTATCTTGAACATAATGGTTGAAGATTTCGAATGAAATTGCTGTCTGTGTTCGGTAGCGAAGCATAGCTCGTAAAATCGTCAACTATGCTTTTAAATTCTGAGACGTGAAAAATATGAAAACGCGGATTTAGGAGGTACTTGACGTGGCATTGCACGTTTATTGAATCACATACCCATGGTGGTAATAAATATCCAACTTGTTCGATTTTAATGATGCGGTATATCTGAGCAGTTTGAACTTCCATTTGAAATGAAATCTGTATACGCTATGGGATACGGCTCGAATGAAATTTTAATTCATGATTCCCAGTAGCAGCCTGATTGTCGCTTAGCTTGTCAATTATCATATTTGTCGTATTATGTGTTACGACGGATCTCGTTAAAATTGGTTACGGATGTTACAGTTCAGAAATGAATTTCGCTGATTCACTTTATAAATCTCTCTGTACTTACATATAAATATTTTAATTTGCATTTGATAGTTTGCCTTTCACAAGATAATCCAATATTTATCTACCTTTGTGTACCGAGTAAATCAGTGTTGACGTTCGACGATTTATGAGTTGATATTATAACTAATGATCGAGAGACTCGTTTTAAAAAAGAAAAAGGATTACTTTACTCTGTTAATTAATAATAGTAATGAAATAAGACGTGATAAGATTTTTTCTTAGATATTGAATTCACGTTTATTTAGAAAATTAAGAATAAACTTTTTGTTCGAATGTCAACCTTTAGGAGCCGTTAAAAGTACCGTAATTGCGATCAAACTATTATCATATTATGAGATACTTTCTTGAGAAGGAAGAGAATGAGATTATCCAATTATATGGAAATCTGGATAACTTAATCACAATGCAGAAGATTGCGATATACATGTATGTGTATACATGTTTCACGTTCAAATCCTGAAGCAGTGTTTCATGATAGTAAATCATCGAGACGAGCTCCCATGCTACGGAGAAACGTGATGAGATTAGATAAGTTGTTCACGCTTTAGATGGGACGGACACACGCAACTTTGTAATGTCGTGCGGTAGTAGGTGTCCGCAGAAAATTGCTGCTTTATTCCCGTTTTCCAACGGTCATTTTCCGTAACTACAAATTCGCGACGATCGTATCGCAGAAAATAATTTAAAAAATCACATATTGCAGCCATAAAACTTTTAGAAAACTTTTTTGCAAAAATAATAAAAGAAATTATAATAAAAGTAAAAAATAAGGCACGATGTTAGAAACACGTGATAATGTAAATCAAAAAATGTCTGTACGACGTTAAATAGTTGATTATTGTTATTAAAGGGTTATTAAAGGGGTATACAATAAGGATTATTGTTATTATACATTTGTAAAATTAGGGTAGTTTTGTCTATGTCAAAATTTTTTATTTCGTTATTATTTTGTAATTATCTTAAACATAATATGTTTTACAATATTATGTGAATAACATAACGATCTATGAAGTCTTCTTTTTCTTTCATTTCGACGACATAATAGTAGCGATTCTTTAATTGTTTCGAACAATGTATGTACGAATAGAATAAACAGGTTATACTTGAACGATGATCCAACGGAATTCCATTGTCTTTGACTTCGCGTGTTTCAAAAATACGCGATCAGATGGTATCTGGGAATAGAGTAACTGTTTACAAAGCTCTCAGGATTTCGCCAACGAAATGGTTAATTACAGAGCTTCCAGAGTTTCTCGGTAACAGAATAACTAATTGCAGCGCATACAAAGTTCCTCAGTAGCGGCAGGTATAACTAATTGCAGCAACTAACACTTATTTTCTGCTAACTTTGATTCACGCTGAGAAGCATATTTCTATCGACTATTTAAGGAACGAACAGATTCACAAAAGGGGAGGGGAGTAACAGATGTATTTCTGAAAGGCATACGGTGCTCAGGCTCGTTTATATCCTGCCCTATTGAACAGAGCAGACTCGTTTCGCGTTGAGCGAAAAATGATCCGATAATGGAGCGGGATTCGCATGTAACGACTTTTAGGTCATTCTCATTTTTATTTTCCGTGATATTATCGTATGTTCCAAATATACATCAGCATTGTACCTATTTTTATTATTTTCCTTTCGTTAGTTTCTTCAAAGTATTAATGAAAAATGTGAACATTTGTGATTTTCGATTTTTGTAAAGCTTCAAATACATCTATCTTTCGATTTACATGGAAGATTGGTTTCTCAGAATACCATGTAGATCGAAAGGTTTTGAAAGAAAAACCAAAGTAAAGCAAAAATAAACCAAACAAAATATTAAATCAGCTAATTAATTAAATTTCCTGTTTTTTCCTGTTTTTGTAACAATAAAGTTTTTCTTTTTAAGGATTACTTGCGTGGTTTTTCCATCACTCTTTCTCCGCAATCTAGTTTCTCTAACATTGTGTTAACAAACGAATGGTACTAAAAAATGCCTGTACAAATACGCGCGTAACATAAATTTTCGTTTTTAACAGTTTTTATTTTTGCAAATTCGTTATTTTGAAAAAACCGTGTAAAAAGAAGTACCGTGTAAATAGAGGGATAAGTGTATATATTTCGTTTATTAAAAATAAATACATCGGACTTCGCTTAAAATTACAGTCCGCTATATTTAACAGAATTTAATTTTCAAAACAAGTCAATATTTAATCCAATAAGCAAGTTCAATCGTTACTGTTCCATTTAATTTTCTCTTGCTGTACACGGTAGTAAAATATACCACAAAAAGCTTAATACTGTGAGAAATAAAGTACACTTGAAAGTGTACACTATCCGGTACATGTAGAAAATACTACAAAGAAGCAATCAGAAATCATCATTATTTACTGCACCACTAATTGGAAAATGTTCTGTCGTATTTCTTCTTCACAAACGAACCTCTCAACAACTTTCCTGCCAACCAGATAACGGATTGAAATTCACAAACCTTCCGCTCTGCACGAGACATTCAGTCTAGGGAATCTCTCATCACACCGGTTCAGGGTAGACGCGTTCGCAGCAGTTTTCCTCGGAACCGCCGCCCCCCTGGTCGTTGATTACGGTCTCTCAATTAAGGACGATTTTCTCATTTCCTGGCGTATTTATTACACGATCCTCTTCCAAGCAACGCTAGCCTCTCGAAAGGAAGATCACAAGTAGTCACGTCCCTTCGCGAAATGCCGCGTTCTCCTGCAACCTACCACCGGCTGACTTACATGAATCACAATGATTCGCGTTCCCCCTCCGTTTTCAGCCTCGAGACCTAACGATCCGACTTTGTGCGAGTGCACGAGCCTTAGAGCACACCAGCTGACTCACGCAGCCACCACCGAGAGTCCTCTTCACCGTCTCTCTCTCTCTCTCTCTCTCTCTCTCTCTCTCTCTCTCTTTCTCTGTCTCTGTCTCTGTTTCTTCTCCTCTCCTCTCCTTTCGTACGCAGCACAAGCCACACAGACAGAGAGAACGAAGCCACGTTTCGCCTCTAGTCTCGTTCCAAACTCGGAACACTTCTGGCATTCGCAGTCAGTTCCGTTCTCTGCCGGCTCAGAGTTGCCGTGCACCACGCTGATTAACTACCCCGCTGTTTTACCCGCGGATATTTGAACGCGCGAATTTTCGAGTGATAATGGAAATGTTGCACTTGGACCATGGAAATAGGAGTCGCATGGAAAACGTGATTTCGAATCGATAGTGGTTTCAGTGACCGACGTTCATGTCGAGGAACGACGTGAACATGTTCGTGTATTTCTAGTGAAATTTTGATTGTTTCTATTTTCAATATTTTCTTCTTTTTCGTTTCAAAGGATCGAAGGCTTTTTTTGTATTGCTTTTTTGTTGGGATATTGGTGATGTGCGGAACTGTGAAGTGGAAAGAGAACGTTCGCGAAATTTCACAGATTGCCGAGTGACTTTGCGGTTACGTTCATGTTCGATTTCTTCGCGTTTGTTTCACGATGCGGTTCGTCACGTTCGCACCATGTACAACGACGATGACAACTGTACAAGAGATGTGGTGACAATTTTCCGAGGAACAGGCAGCGTAGTTCTAACCGACGCCATGGCTGAATCAGATTTGTATCCGCGACTGCTTTAAAATCAGTCGCTCTGGCTACTTGCCACGTGAAATTTGATTCAGTCGGAGATTATAGCGAGATGGCAGGAATGCACCCGCTTCTGTTACAATGGAAATTATGATTTTCGAATGAGGCCTTATTTTCACGAATAGTTTATTATTTTCCTTTAAGCTCTTCACGATCAAACAATTTATTATTTCTTTCATCTTTCTAACTCGATAATGAACAACGACACGAAGCAATATTTTATATCTCATCCTTCGAAATTGCGAATAAATCGCTGTTGGATGTAGAATCATTTGCGAATAGTCATTTGAAAAATTCGTTCAGATAAAATATTGGAATTTTTAATTTTCTGTGAGGAACATTCGTCGAATATCACCGTGCCTCGATGGTTTTTGAAAAGTGTCGATGTTGGATTGTGCTGTACAGTGGTATTTCTGGTGAGGTTTTTTTGTGAGAATCAGCAATTGCTAGGATGGCAAGCGAAGTGATGCTGGCGCCCACCACGGCGCCTGGAACGTCCAGACGAGAAATAGACGACGTCAGAGATATGGTTAGAAACGCGACCGTCACGACCGTTTACGTAAGTTACGAGATCCTCTCTATAGTATGAATGTTACTATGTTATATAGGCCACGAGATTACGCGTTTATTAATCATCACTTGTCCACGGTTGCGTTTCTTCTTTCTATCGTGTTCATCTTTGATGCCTTGCATAAGCGGTCACTAAGCGAGATTGAAGATTTTAATGAAGGATATGAAAGTATGAATGAGCAGGTTTCGTGATGATAACAGTTAACTTTTTGCACTCTGAACGCACTGTAACAAAGTTAAGGAAAGTTTATTCTAAATTTTATTATTTTAGAAGCCTTTGTGTAACTAAAACTGTGGAAGTTTCGTTCTGTTATAATAAGAATTGTTTTTCAGATAATTGTACAGCTAATTCTTGAGTTTATCAATTATATTTTCTCTGATTTATGACAATAAATTAAAGTTTCATCTAAGAAAAACTATCTTCAATTATCAATGTTTGCAAAGTTCGAGTTATTCACAGTAGTTGAAATTTTCGCGTATTCATACGTCATGTCCACCTAGGAATTGATTTTGACGTTTTGCCAGCCAGCGCAGCCATCTTTGTCAAATGTCTGGAGGCTTAGGAATGCCTTTTCTGTATCTCCCTCTTTTTTTCATTAAATCTATACCACCTGAAATGCCTACAAGAGATTCTGGATAGTATTCTGTTCGGAAATGAAGACATTCCATGTTCCTTATACAGTAATATGCTTCCTGAATGTTCAATTTATGCGATACACGATATCGCGCGTGATAAAACTAGATAAAAGCGCAAGCAGGATATTGAAATCAGGTTTCACGTAATATCATGGTTTACGCCACGGAACCTTGACCATTAATTTATAGGATTACTACTAAACTAACATCGTAGTTAACGCATTATTCATCCGACTGTTATCGAATGCCCAGCTACTTCTGTTGAGAGGAAAACGAGGTCGCGTAGAGAATTAATAACTATGCCGATAACATAGATTCCAAGTAGATCTCAGTGATATCAGTTGGTTCTTCGCCGAGTAACATAGTAACACTGGAGTATCGAATAAATGTACATACATCCTGTACGTCGTTGACATTCATCGTTAATCGATGAAAAAGGTTTAGAACTGCATAGTGGTTCGCTATACATTTCTAGTGAACAAGAAACACAGTATCCCACGTGACGAAAAATGCTTGATATATCGGGGTCGTGAAAATGGGTTGTATTACTTTCGGCTTTTTGTTTTATTCTATCCTGAAATTTTGAGTTTAAATAAACACATTGACGAGAAATATCTTTATCTCTGAAAGAATTAGTGGACGGAGGATATCAAAAGAAAATTCCTTTTCAACTTTTTTTTTTTTAAATGAATGTACGTTTCAATGTGTTTGAGAATAGCGAATGAATAAATGGGAGGGTCGTTGGAACTTGTAAGTATATCTTTTCCACGGATTTTCGTGGAAAAGTGTATTGAAAAGTGAGTGAAAAGGAAAATGACGTGAGAAAAGGTTTTAAATTAGTTGTATTCTGCTTGGGTTGATTAAAACGGCATTAATTCAACGCGAATTAAACGAAGCGTCATTCTAGAATTGCTTGAGAATATTAGGTAATGGAAGTAGTAATAAAGTTGTGTAGCTTCATTCATCAGTCGTGAATTCTTTTTCATAGAAATGCAGGATACTGAGTTTCTTACGTTCCATGTGAACAGTTTCCCGGGAAGTTTTAATGTAATTAAAATAAGAACTACTAAAAAATGCGTTCTATGTAATAAATTACAGTAATAAGTCATTCTTTAATTACAATGAAATTTTCACAATTATATTTTTTACCGAAACTCTCGCAATAATTATTTCGCAAAAAAATCGTCAGGGAACAGTTCCCAAAGAACATATGACTGACGATACAAGCGACAATTTCCTCGAGAACTGAGACTTTTGTGAAAACAATTTTACTGTATATCTTCGATTTATCGTTTCACGTGAAATCCTTTGAAATAAAAGATCTGTAATAATAATCTGTGTACGCAGAGTAGAGTTCGATTTCTCTTCGACGTTTCACGACTTATGTGTCAGTTCATCGTAGCGTGAAGTTCCTATAGGAAAACAATGTGTCAGAAGAGTAGAAATAAATGTACATGTGTCAGGAAGAGTTCTTGACTCGATGTATTCTCTTAGGTATACAGTACCATAATCAGATTTATGATCCTCTCGGTTGCAACCGCATGTTAGTATTACTACTACATACATAT
Organism: Anthophora plumipes; assembly: GCA_951804975.1. NCBI lineage: Eukaryota > Metazoa > Arthropoda > Insecta > Hymenoptera > Apidae > Anthophora > Anthophora plumipes. Next base: position 11,687,780 of record OX638116.1, on the reverse strand, counting down.
GTGGCTCTTTCAGCCAAGAAACACACCGTCGGCGTGTACATTTCGTTATTGTTTTTTAGTAACAATGTTGCCAGTTTAGTGACAGTCTGTTGTATGTGCACAGTGACGAAGGACAATAGTGTCAAGGACAAGATTTCACTCTCGGACCGTGAAATGGTCACGGTGCCTGAGCTCCAATGGTTCAGGAGAATGTCACTTTTAGCAACGCAACATTGGTGGTTAGCTTATTGCTACCGGTGTTGAAGCAAAGTTATTTCGAGTGGTGAAAGAAACACAAGAATTTTACTTTTTACTTCGAGCAGAAGATAGTAAATTCTACTTTGCTTTTTACTTACGATTTCAGTGAGTTCCGCAGAGTCATCAGATTTTTGGTCATATCTTGTGAAATGAAAGATTTGTCAATTTCTACTAAAATTTTATAGGATAGTCTAATAGACTTTTTGAAGATATTTTTTAAGCTACTCAACATATACGATAAAATTTGCATTTCAAAAAAAGGCAAAAAGGCTTTAGCTGAAAAAGCTACATCCAGTTGGATGTGAGCCATAAAACTCTTCTTTGGTGTTTCTAAAGCTGTTTGATCTCCTCGAGGAGTGCATTTTGTAGAGATACACTGGAGCAAATAAATGGTTTAAACAAAAACCGCGCATCATCAAATTTAAAAAATAAAAATTGAATAAATCTAATATATCGACTGCTTCTTTTGAAAGTGATATTAGCTTAGGTTTTGGAAAAAATTGAGAAATAACATAATTTACGTACAATTTAGTGTGAACTTCTTTTTTATGAGAAATTCACACTTAATATTTGAAAATATCCATATGTTTTGATCAACTGAAAATTACTTTGTATAATTAAGCACTACATATATAAGAGAATAGTAAACCTATGGATTTTCTCAAAGAAAACGTAATGTAATGAAAATGGATGGAACGAAAAAGGTCTTGTAACCTTTGCATCCAGTTATGATATTGCATATATGAACATGTGACAACAAATTGTATAGTTGAAGTAGTATAAAAATAAGTAATTGATATTGAGAATAAACAATACTATTTTGTTTCTCGTTCTTTTTTATAAATAAAATCAGAATAAAACATTACTTGTTTCAAACGAAATTGAATTGTAGATAATTCAGATTTACTGATTTTTGCAGTTCAATAATTATGAAATCGGTGTAAGTCCATTTACATTAGATCTCATTAGAAATCATTTTAGATCTCACTAATATTTTTAAAATTTTTTAAATGAAAACTCTGTGATATCTCGAAAGAAGAAAAAAAATGGACTTGCACCATTTTCAAAATAAATGGTCCACACATTGGCAAATATATTAAAAACTTTAAAATCATAGGTAACCCATTAAATTTATTTTTAAGAAATTTTGCATCTTATGATATCCTTGTTCCTCTATCCTCGCAGTGCAAGGAATTAACATGATTGATGAAAATGATGCAGAATTGTTTCTTCTTCGTTCGCATACAAACAGGGTTTCGCGCTTTAGGATCGTTCCCATAAACCGCCACGGTGTAATTTTCTCTATGCTACAGTAGACGTTGAATGCTTTGGGTGTTGTCGACTCGTTGCACAACTAATTAATAGGGTGATCACGTATTCAATGTACGAGAGAGCTGGTTCTGCGCTGGTTTGCGTGCCTGCGTGGATCTCGGACTTCCTTTCGGTTTTGCGTGGTCTAACACGGTGGAGAGCGTATGTAGGTTCGGAATGACACTCGGCTACCTACAAACCAGTCAAGATGTTATGAAGAATTGCGATAGTTTGATAAATAAAAGTCCTCTGGGTGTAACGTTGTCTCGGTGGCCGCAATGGTGAACGATAAAAATATCCAACCAACGGTGGACACTGTTGTCTCTTGTTACGGTATAACAATGGCGGCTTTAATGAGCGTAGGCAGTGATCGATTGCCGCAATAATTTGATATTAATGAATTTTTGGTCAAGCGTTCAGCGGAAAGGTGGCTTGAGTTAGGTTGGGTTTTAAAAGTGATGCTTTAAATTTACATTCTGCGATCGTTCGGTTAATTCGGTCAGATTAATCGCGAATTGAACCGTGAAAATTCAAGTGAATAGAGAATATTAAGTGATAACAAGAAGTTACAAATACAGATTCAGCGACAGTATTTTTTTTGCAGTTTATGTTTGAGAAAAAGATTGAAACGTCGTCGCAATTTTGTAAATTAGACATTTCCCTCAGTATCAAGGAGTTTTGGAATTTAATAACATTAATTTGGAAGATTGAAAATTTTCTTCATGTAATTATTAGTGAAAAGTCGTGTAGAGAAAAGGATCTAAAAGTATTTAGCATAAATCGTAGCATAATGTGACGTGAAGATAGATGATGATAGGATGCATTCTTGAAGTGCCTCTTATTATTTCAACTCTCTTTATTCTCCTGGATTTTACCCTCTTTTTAATGAAACCTGGCAACGTTACTATCTTCATTGTTATAAAATATCAAGATCATGCTAGGCTCACATGCATTTGCAGGACTTTCATGACCTTCGACGTGTCTTTGTTTCTCATTCTTCATTCACCCAGCATTTTCGCCCTACGTTTTCCCCTTTGGCATAAATGTTTCGGAAATCCACGTCATTTTTAGAGGTTGGGTCATCAGGTAGAGATGACATCATCTTATGAATAAAACCACGTTCGAAAATGTTAGGGGAGTCATAAGCATATCAAGCGTTTGGTTATCATATTTCTTCTTCAAATAAATTTTATTTAATTCTGTGTTTTCTTTGTATTGTTTTTTTATACAGGAATGAGCAATTTAATTATATCAGGCGTAAATTTTAAGGATCAGTGATTAGTTGTATCAAAGTTTTTTCATAGTTATTGTATATGAATTCTTTTTCATCGAAAATATACGATTTAGAAGCATTTGAAATAGTAGCTAATTTATTTTAATTTTAAACAAATTTTATTTATCTAAATTATCTACAAATGTTATACATTTCTCTTTTTTATTTTTCACAATTCCTCGAAAAATAGAATTAACAAGAAAAGAAAAAATTAAACTTTTAACTGCGTTCACTTCCCAAATGACAATTGAATCTCTCTAATTTATAATTAAAAATAAGTAAAAATTACAACAAGTTACTTTATTTCGATTATTATAAATGCAAATGTGATGTATTTTATGTTCGATACAGGAATAACGGTACAATTAAAATCGTGCAACACCTCCATAAATAAATAATTGTGTTCTAAGTGCTAGGGAAATAGTGACGAGTTACCTCGTCTTCCTCAGTTGACAGATTAAAATTGTTCGTAAAAACCATTACGATAGTATCTCTGGATCCGTGAATTTCCCCAACTATCCTAAGCAAACTTCCATTTCGCTCGAACTATTCTTAGGTATAGACAATTTGGTGAATCAATCAGCAGATGTTTCCTATTCCGTCTGAACGTATGTTTGTGATAAATCTGTTATCCTCGCGAAAGAAGAATCGTAAACGGGAGCAATGGAAATAAATAGGAAATAAATGCTCATGTTTCGATAAGATGATCATCGATTCGTGAGATTAGAAGAATTATGCGTTCGAGAATTCTCGTTCACTCTCACCGTGAGACCTTTGTGATCCTTGTAGGCGGATCGAAATGTGAGAACCAACCGTTTCCTTGTTTGGTAACGCTGATCAACGCTTTTCAGCACTTTTTATTCATCCGTGACAACATGAGCATATCTTTTCTCCTTCGCAAGCACCTTTCGTTAATTTTTTTTTTTTCGGAAAAAAGTTTCTTTGGAACCATAAACACATTAAAATTCAGAAAAGTATGTATATTCGTCGATTTTCTGAGAAAATTTGCCCGGCAATATTTCTATTCGAATAATTACAGAAGTTCAATTTTAATGACGTAAAGAGCTTTGAATTTGAACTATTTCTTTCGAGAAATATTGTAAAATTAGTGTTTAGCCTCCACTTGCATTAACGTTCCAGTTAATGTCGATTAATCATACCTCCGCCAGTCAAGATCTGCAAGGTAATTAGTACTAACTGTAACTGGCTGTAATTAACACCATCTAATTGATCGACTGTGATGAACGTGATATATATAACGAAATGCTCGGAATTCTAACAATTGTTCGTTAAATCGACATCAGTGCACTTTTTCCCTTTAATGATTGAAGCCTGATATACATTGCTTTCATATTTTTAAACGGCTATGGACGATGTAAAGGGCGACATTAGAAACAGATTTTTCTTCCTTTTATTACACGTCAAAAATATAAATTAAAAAAAAATAAAACAGATGGTACTGTGATATTTTTAATTTCTTAAATCATTGAACATTTCTATTACTCTATATTAATATTTATTCTGAAACCATTTCGTTAAGTCTACATTAAACAAATCTAGAAGAACTCAAAGTAGTAATTGAACAATCAACGATTTCCCTGAACTTCAACTTGTTCCTTCCTTCTTCTTCTTTTTCTTCTTTATATTTAACTACGAGGAATATTTGCACTCTAGTATAATTAGCTGTGAAACACGAAGAATCACAAAAATTTTTCTTACGTCACGGCATGAAATATCGAGTTAATTAAAATGCTTATTCGTTGCTTCGTTTTTTCTTTTTTTCTTTTTTGCGTGTCGATTCATTTCTAACTATCGTTAAGGGATAGGAACTTTTTAACGAAGCAAAACTCTCGACCAGCAAGTGAAAGAGTAATAAGACGATCGGGCCAAAGAAGTTCATACGATCGTGGAATTTCGAATTGGCTCTTCGGGCACTTTGAGCGTATAATGATTCTTTGACTATGCCCGAAACGGCTGCTTTAACGATCTCGTTGAAATATCCGAGTGGGTACTTCGAAATAAATTCTGAAAAGTCGTATCACAGTGCGTCGGCTTGTTCAAGAGCTTTTTTTCTGGTACGGTGCTCTTTCTAGTAGCCTCATGAACCTCTACTCGAATTTCTCGAGTTCCCTTCGAATCGTCACCCTGTCATCACCTCGTGCACAGCGCTGCGAGAATACTCAGGCGATCGGTGATAGCAAATTGGTAGGAATATTTTCGAAACGTTTTTCCCTTCATAGTCATTCAAACCTGTCAAAGAGGATCGCATACCTTGCGTTTTTACAGCGAAAGTTCAAGGTTTAAATTGATCCTCCCAGCTTAGAAATGTAATTTTGAAACCTCTTTTCACACTTCATTTTATACCCTCGAATTTATTAGACGAGATTGGATGGTTCGTGAGGGAACTTTAGATCTTGGAAAAAATCCAGAGATTTTCTCTCTTAACAATTACTTTTTTTTTTTACCCTATATTTTATTATTTTATTACATTTAATGTGCCTACTATCGAGAAGATATTAGGTACTTAATACTAGATTGAAATCACAGAAACAATTGCTATTATTTTCCAACAACTTTTTCTCACTTTTATCAATGGAATGATACGAAAATATATCCGAATTTGTAGGTAAGTTAGCAATATACAATTAAGTTGTCTCTAATAAATCGATTTCTTGAAGGAAAAAATGCAATTCTTGGTTCACTCAAAAAAGCCCGTAAACCTAGTATTAAAGTAATAAATAAAATATTATAATTATTTTCATTGAATTATAATTCTATTCTAAAAATTTAATATAAAAATTAGGTTAATTCTTTGTAGAACACTGGATCAACATTATATCGTTCTTTTTTAAAACAGTGCAGTCGTAACTTCGAACATGTTTATACAGAAACTGCAATACATTTCAGAAACGATAGACGTATAAATTAAAGAAACTCGTTTTCGTCTCTCATGAACGTAAAAGACATAGTCAGATAAATGAATCAAGCTATTTAAGTAATTGAGAGCAATCTATTTGAACTGTTTCTGTTGTTTAAGAAAACGAAGATATCGAATCTCTTCTTTCCCTTATATAATCCAAATCCTTGAAGTCGCTGAGAAAGAAATAAAGATTGATCATAGTTATGACTTCATCCTCTTCCTCTATTCGATATCTTCTGTGACGAAGGTTTGTCGCGTGCCCTTCCCTTGAGCATAATTCACATAAATTGATAGAAAATGGCGATCACGTCCGATCGGTTCTGTCATGGAAGCGCTACTACGATAGAAGATTACCTTCAACTTTCGAAATTACCCGTATCTTGTGCAAATGGCTCGCGTGGGTGTGTGTAGGTGTATGGAGACTGTATTACCTTTACTCTTCGCGCCTCAGACGTGCTTAAAAGTAACTCTCTCCAGTTATCTGCTGCACAATTTATTACCGTTGCTTGCAACAATTTTCTTTTCAGTTATGTGATCGTGTTTCCGGTATTTCGCAAATCAATATTCATTTGTACGTAGTTCAACCGTTTCGTGAGCAGTGAGACACATGTGTAATAAATACTCGGAGAAAAATTGACCTCCATTTCGTATCCATTTACACACACGCGATGATCGATAAATAAATAAAAAAGTGTTTTTAAAAAGAATTTGATCACGAAAGGGTTAATACCAATTACTTCAATTAAAAATTTCTGCAGAGAGCCTTATACAAGTAATTATAATTAATTGTTAATTTTTTCTATGTAGGAAAAATTGAAAAATTAAATTCAGCCTTATATAGTATTATGTCAAAGTAGAGCATTGTTTGATATAACACAAGAAACGGTAAACGCGTTTGTTTGATCTTAAACAACGAATCTTTTTTTAATTTTAACAAAGTCTGTGAATATATGTAGGCAGACTTGGTAGTTCATCTTGTAGTCCTATCTTATCTACGTAGAGGGTTTTATCAAAGGAAAATAAGACACACTTTGTAGGTGGTAGTGTGCTATTTGCATGAACTTATCGTTATCTTCCTGGCTACAGTTAAATATGTCAGCAAAATGGAAAGGTTTAGGTAGCGTATTTCTGCTGATAAAGCAGCTGTGTTTCTACTTTATAAGATTTATACTTTAATTTTAGCTTAAAATTAGTGATTCAAGGATTTTGTTTAAGAAAATTTAAAATTAATAAAAATTTCGAATTAAAAATTCGACTGATCTTAATAAAAATATGACCATTATTGTTTTTACCGTATAATACATTATAAATTCAGTATGACTATAAATATAAATTTAGTATTAAATTTGTAATAAACGTTTATTTAAAAATTATATTTTTAAATAAACACTATATTTCCGAAAGAAAATGAAAATGTTTTGTTTCCATTTGGCGTAGGTAAGGAATTAAAATAATAACTTAGTTATAGATTGTATAATCGATTGATATAGCACAGCTCACGCTATGCGAAAAAGTATTCCGTACACAGAGCGTTTAAGTTTCAAGTACAACGCAGTTAAAGGGTTAAAGCAATCAAAGCAGTAGCTGATAAAACAAAGGAATAAAAAAGGGCATAAAGAGATTTCAGTAAAACGGAAGGTCTTAAAATAATTTAATATTTCTTGTTTAATATTTTCCACCCTTTCATCCTGTTTACCGTAGCCCAAATCGTTTCACAAAGCTACATTGGACGGGGTAGGCGAATGATCGTACGCAGAAAACCAAGTTTCTCTGCTCTCGTTGTTTCTGCCTCTTCCGCGAATTAAAACATTTCCGTCGGTGAGCTTTCGGTTTGTTCGGGGCACGTCCCACGAAAATTGTCGCTGCAAGCTCTTGCGTGACTCATCGTAGGCATCGGTTTTGTGCATACACTGTTGCGCCAGCTGACTTTCCAGACAGTACTCGACGCGGTCACAGGGGGAAAGAGAACTCTCGGTTTCTATTCGCGGCAGAACGAAGGCAAAACAGAGCCGAAAACAGTTAAAAGGGAACGTAACGAGTGCAGGTGCGACGCAACCGTGAACTGAGTTAATCGGAACACAAAGTTGTTCCTTCAAAAAGCAGTCGAACTTGTTTATTTTTTCTTTCTTCCTAAGGATACGTGCTCGTTTCAGTGTGAAACTATCGTGAGATACTCTCGAGAGTCGAATTTATCAATGTACACAACGTGCTGAGAGCTGAACTCAATTTGAGAGTACTCTCGAGAGTCACAGTTAAATCAGAAATTAAATATTCTGCTTTAAAAAAAAAAGAAAAAAAGTGAAACGAATGTTGTACGTAGGTGGAGAGTTCATTTATGCTGTTTCAATATGATAATGATATTTTAAAGCATCTCTGTGGAGGTAAAGTAGCATAAATAAGAGGCACAGCATAATGGATACGCACGTTGTGTAATATACAGAAACATCTACTGTATTTTGTTTTTGTTCTGTAATAAAATTTTAAAAAAGCTTTATTGCACAGGAAGTCTGTGTTTTATTCGAGAATGTGCTTTGTTAAAGATGTCCTTTGTACAACTTAATGAGAACATTTTCTCTCTGTAATTTTTAGCTCCATGCTCGAAAGGTACAGTTATAAATTTCACAGTGTTTCAAGAATCGTGCAGTTGCGAAATTACTTGTTTTTATTTTTCCATTAGTCGGTTTATACATTAAGTATTTTCATAAATTCTGTTTCTATTGTACGAGTAAGTGTATACAGTGAAACTCCAAAGGAGTTCAAAAATTAATTCATCCAAGGAGACTAAAAAATTTCGGGAATTTGAATAAAGCATGAGAACCACACATAGTACCCTTTGTGAATGGTTTATGAGATGTAATCCATCCATAAGCCACGTTTTTGAACTGGCTTCTCCACTATAACATTCTTGTCCATGTATCACTCACTGTTCACAAATTCCTGACTTTCACAAACGCGACAGTCATTTTTACTTCGCCTAACCTTGCCGTCCAAAATTTTTCCTATTTTCCAAGATGGAAACTCGACAAAGAGACAGCCAATTTAAAGGGATTCAGACGAAATTACAGAAGTTCAACACAATCACCCTTGAAAAGTTGAGTTAAATCCCTGACATCACAGAAAAGTCGCTAAGATTGCTATAACTATGCTTGCTCAAGAGACTATTTCAAAGAAGACACTAGAAACTAGGAACTAAGATAAATTCTTTCCGAATGTTCAGGTCCCTCACATCATAGAAAAATCATCAGATCGCTATCCACATGTCCAAACAGACTATTTTAAAAAAGATGCTAGAAACTAGAAACTAGGTTGAATTCTTTCGGAATTTTTAGCTAGCAAGTCGTGTACATTCGTCATCTCAGTCACAAATCAACATTTTATCAACGTCTCACGTATTACCGGACAAATCTCGAATAGATGTCAAGCTAGAAGGTGAGATCCACTTTGCGGTCTCGCCGGTAGGGGCAGTCTGTTCGAGGTATAAATACACCTCCGGAACCAACGAGCTTTTACCAACGCGGTGAGTGAATGGGTTACTCCCCTTCCGGCTTCGATCCGTGCCTGTCTAACGCAAGATAATCGCTGGATAGCTTTAGTGGCATCCCTGATATCTCGTGTTCAATCTTCACGGCAGATTCACCGTTTTCATTAATTATGGCACTGGTGGCGGCAATTTCTTTTCCCCTTCTAATCACCTTCCACCTTTTCCTCCCTTCTTCGTTCAACGTTAATTTATTCACGTCTACCAACAAAGGAAGTTATTCCATCCCAGCGTGACCGATCTGTGTACGTATAAATACGCGATATGCATATTACGATGCGTGTCGCGTGCAGGCCTGCCAACTCTAGTAGGCGCGCAGAAGCGTTCGCCGGTGGTTAATCGTAAGTGCGGTTGCACACGTGTCGTGTGCAGTTGCATTTTACCGTGATGCAATTCAGGTCATTGACTCATTGACAGGAATATATGTACATATATATATGTACATATTGGCTAGAGAAAATGGTTGGAAAGATGATGAATCGAGACGGTATCCTGGACGGTCTAATGATATCGATCCGGCGAACCGTGAAGTGTGATGCTTGATATCGTCCTCCTCGAGCCAGCGAGCATTTTAATAGTTCTCCTGTCGTGTTAGAATTGCCTCGAATAAATATTGGTGGAAGTGGAGGAATTTAAGAGAAGAAAGAAAAAACAAATTTCGTGTTTGTTCGTACGTTGTAATTTTATGTTCTATTACGTAATGGAATGCGTGCTTAGAATAGATTTTTTTAGAGAAAGTATTAATATAGAATGTGTCAGTAAGGAAAATTTACTATCGAGTATAGGGGGTATTGTTGATTGTGGTTCGTGTTCGATTAGGTAGACTGTATTATTGTAATGTTTACTTATAGTTTAATTAAAACGTATGTTTCATGAAAGAATGATGAATATAAAATGTTAATACAGACCAGTTCTGTAATTATTCATAAATCGATTAATTGAAAATGTTCTAGAGATACTTAGCACATTGCCAATCGAGCGCATTTTTCGTGAATAGCGCTTAGAAATTCATCGCTGAAGAATGGGAAATTCGCCTATTTACACTATTCCTCTGTATTAGTCTAAATATCTTTGCTACCTCAATTTTGTGGTAGCCGTGAACGATTGCAAATAAAGGAATATGAAAATATATGTCGAATATTTTCTTTGAGAAATTCTATATTTCATATACAGATATTTATATACAGTTTCATCAATATCAGTGATCATTATTTAGGAATGTTCCCTTGTTTTAATAATATTCTTATATTTAAGCACCCATCAAATGTGCAAGTAACTTAAAATAATAAAATAATAATTATCTAATATTTCATACCACTTACATAAATCAAAATAACGTTTTTGATAAAGCGTGAAATAAAGTAAAAATATATTAAACAGCATACTGTTCTTTTTTTTATGTGTGCTAATGTTCGGAACAGACAAATTTATGCAATGGTACACCACAAAATTTGCAAATACATTGATTGGCAAAGTGTTAAGAGAAATTTAATATATTTAAACTAATTCCTCTTAAAACTTCAGATGCAAAATTGAAAATAAATACTCCAAGTATCTTTCATCTAATAAGTAGGTCACGTTTGTTAAGTTATCTTTAAATCAAATTACTATAATTATATCCTCCGCTTATCTCATTATAATACAAGTACATGTCACCACTTAGTGTACTAGTTTATAAAAAGATGTTATAAAACATTCGTGACGTTAGTATGAATTAAAAAATGCAGAAGACATACTTCTTCAGCGTGGAGTATCAAGTTGTCGGTCGTTAACCCGTTGTAATTAACGAAGAACTAGCCATGGTCAGACGGTCCTGACTTGCAACGATCATTGCATCGAACGAAGAAGGAGAACAAGAATCACAGATACGATCAGCAGAATTTCCGGCCATTTGTTCGCGATCATTCCTTTCTTTTTTCCTCTTATTTTACTCTAGTTTCTTTCTTTTTTTTTCTGTTTTTACTTCCTCCTAGAAAACTGCAGCTGCAAGTCATTCATAAAAATAAAGAAAATGATCAAAAAGAAAAGAAGAAATAAATTATATTCGTAGATAATCAATCCTTTCGACAACATTATTATACTCGCGTCAAATTATAGAACATGACATGAGCAGAAGTATATCTTTTTCTTCATCGTTTCGAAATTTCGAATTTCCAATGTTTTCAATTCCTCCTAAGTTATACGAAATAATGGAACATCTTTCGATTAATAGAATTCACAGGTTCAATTTTCTAAAAATTCTAAAAAAAGAAATCCAAGAAGCTCTTCTCGTAAATGAAATAATCCCAGGGAAACCGATCTCCAGCAGAAGATCCTATATTCTCCAAGACCGGGTAAACGGCGTCCCTATAAATCGCTTTTAACGTTTCATTTCCGACGGCGATGAAAAGCGATATTTGCCTTTCGTTCGTTCCGGATCCCTCGCGAAAATCACTCGAGCACATTCGTTTGAAATTTCGGTTATTGCTTTCGACGAGGCTGGTTCTACGAGAAGCAGTGTCGTGTAGAATCAAGACGGTGAGACGAAGACCCCCCTTGGCGTTGCTCCGGAATTCGACAAGAGGAAAGTAGAAAGTCGTCGGCCAGATGCCGCGTTTACAGGTTTTACGCGTTAATCGGACGTGAAACGCATCGGCACTCACGCGATTCTCTCCTCCTGGTGGTGAACCGATACGCGGTCTCTCGTTGCACATTATGCGGCTCGCGTACAACTTCGAACAACTTACGCGCGTTGTTCGCGTCATCGTTTCATTTGCTACGCGTTTATCTTGCACAGTCTAACGGTACCAATCTGATTTTATCGATTCAAGGCTCTATTTTACCTCGCCTTTGCGTGTAAATCGTCAGACTTTAACGATTTTGGACATTCTTCAAATTCTATTGGAATTCTTTGGTCTACGCTAAGTAGTACATTGCTACGTCGATGGGTCTTTTTAGATACAGAAATTAATTTTTTTTATTATTCATTCGTTTTCTTTGTTTTCTGTAATGTTGATATATTGATGTCGAGGCGATTGGAGATTTTACGTATTTTTGTTTCAATCGCGTTACGTTGGAAAAAACTGCAATAACTTTTTAGCTAGTTAATTAGAATTTTAAGGAAATTTTCAGGAAAGTGGTAAATTATATTTCAATTTTTTCAATAAAAAAGTACAAAATTGACATTCTTCTCACAGTAACATACTATCAAAGTTAGTATTTCTTTTTTTTTTATAATCGATTCGTCCATTGTTACTGTTTCTTCAATATCAGAATTCGATGTATCAGAAATTCCTTCTTGCCAAGCCTGAGCCGTATTCAGCAGGAAACTGTGGAATTTCATTTTTCACTGCGGATCAAATTTTGTAATTCCAGTGTCGGTAATCACGATATAAATCAAAAAGTTTTAATTCGTGAAAAATCTGTTACGGTATTCACGAAGAGAAACTGGACAATTTACAGTGTTTTGTGAATTTATTTTAAGGCAGATATATGAAAATCTCAGTGACGTATTTTCGCGTCATCCGGATCAAAGTCAGAAGTCTAAACGATTTGTGTGTCACCCGACACCAATGTGTTAAGCTTTCTGCTATTACTTATGTACATCGTGACTGATTGTATGTATTTCATTGATGTTTTTAAAATAGAGGTTCTGAGTTGGTAAATAAGATTGTTTTATTTACTCGAAGCGAATATAGTTTGCGATAATGTTCTTTGACTGTTAACTGCGTATAATAGGCTTTTCGTTACAACCTTCTGTTGAAGTTATAATTAACCTTTTGCCGAATAATGATTAGGTACACTCATGGTGAAGCTTATGGTTAAAGCGTGACAAAAGAAGTATTTCGAAGAGTCGTTCTGAAACCGAAATGACTAATTCCACTTTTGTAATGTATTCGAATTTCAGCACCAGAACACATAATTCGTGTTTAACTTTTTATAAATAAAATAAATTTAGTAAATTTTGTTTCGTGTAAATTTAGTCACTTTGGTTTCTAAGCGACTCATATGTCTATCAAATTTGCATTTTCACTATAACTTTAGTTTGAACTTAATACTGATGTTTACTAAATAAAAACTGCATAGAATTTCTTAACTTCGTTTATTTAACACTGTATTGAACATTCGAGACTAACATACGTAGCGATTAAAACATTCATACGGCAAGGAGTTAAAAAGTGAACTGAATGAAATATGTTTGCATCTTAGAGGAATTATAGACAAATAGAAAGATTTCACTAAAGATTTAAAGAATTTCGAATTGCATATTAATGAAATACTAGAATTGAAGAAAATATTTCTTATACAAGCGTTTTTGAAGTCTGCCCAATTTGGTGAAAAGGGGTTGATTCAGCGCTTCGCGTGGCATTCTTCCTGCATTTCATTATGCTAATCTGCTGCTTGGCTTATCGAATTCTCTATTTAGTGGTTTCCTTGCCTCTCTGAGATGTACACTTGCAAGAAGTTTATCTTGCTGTTTCAAGGGACTCGAGATTACTTTTCCTTTATCGGTGTCCACTGGTTTACAACGTTCGAGATAATGAAGCGACATTTTAAGGACTCTGACAGGAAGCTAGTTTATAATGTGTACGTGTTCTAGTCGTTATTTATGGCATTAAGCATTAGTATGCTTTGTTATCGTAATACTTTTGGGATTAATCGCATTATGCATTCCTTTTTGTTATTCTACACGGTGTGGAATAAAAATCTAGCAATCTGTTGTGAACAAAAACGTATTGCACTGTTTTATACGTAGTTTAATAGCAAAGAAAATATTATTAATGAAAATTATTAAATTTTTGTAAATTTTAATATAAGAAAGGTAAAAAACTTACTAATAATTTTAATATAAGTTAACTTTTAATAAGAATTTTTTCTTTTTTAATTTATTCAGCAAAATTTAGGCCTTCTAAATTATTTTTGGTTGATAGAAAAATTACATAGAATGGAATACTAATTTTTGTGATTTTTTAGTGTTTTATTATTGAGTGCATATGTGTATTTTACGTTAAAGCAATAAAATAACGGAGATCCAATCAGAATATGATTTTAATGTTAGCACGATGATTGATTTGTCGATCAGGCTTAAAAAATTGCACGCCAGGAAAGTGGAACATTTCAGTCGTTAATGTCATGCAATTTTGAAAATGAAACAAGAATGGCAAAAGTTAATTCTTCTTAGAATACTTTCTAGGCACACATATCTCGGTCTAATTATAATGGCGAAATGCTACGAATTCCTTATTTCTATAACATTGGCAAGCACTGTTGACCAGTTGGAAAACTGCGTTGCGTTTATTGTATAGAAAAGTTGATAAGATTTAGTTAACACTTAGTTACCGCGAATTTTTTGCAAATTACGCGGAATAATCTTGTTCATTTGAAAAACTGAAAAATCCTATAAAAATCATTGTAAGGGATACATTAGATATGGTGATAATGATCTTGCATTACATATATTTTACGCAAACTGTGAATTAGAAAATAAATTACACAATTTAAACTGTGAAATTAGAAATAAATAATTGAGCAGTTTTTGTAGTTTATAAAAAACGTAAAATTAGAAATAAATGATATAATTTAGTTCTTTTTAAATGTATGGTAACGTTCGAAATTGATATATTCGCGAATATATTAAGTTTATCCAGTTTTCTTCGTAATATGGGGAGATCTCAATTTATCGGAAATGTGTTAATATTGGGAAAATCTGAGGTTAATGTTTGTTTGAATTTAGAAAATTATCTTCACTCTCCTTTGAAAAATTGAACTATTGATCCGTCTATTGACTAATTCACTAATTCATTTAATAAGTTTATGGGGTTATTAAACTGAAGTAGTAGTTAGACTAGGGTTCCTTAGGGAAGGTGTATATCCCTAATCTCATTAGAAAGTTAAAATGGTCTTGATCAGTGGATCGGTGTACCTTTGATGAACAATACTATCCAATTTTCATACACGTGTTTCCCTGTGTTTCGTTTTAACCGCGACACGGGGAATATTCTACCAGATTGAAATTGCATTTTCCCGATTAAAGCGGACCTGCTGAAAATTTATTGCGACACCGTTGCTACACGGTTATAGAATTTTACGACTCGAAAGCTTTCTGGATTTATTGTTTCGAACAAATTTGATCTGATTATAGTGATTTCTCTGAACGCGTAATTGTAGACAAATTTTAATCAGTGACAGTATTCGAGAGGAAATACGATTATTTGTTTGTCACTTCAGGTCACCAGAATTTTTAACCAAGACATAAAATTCCAACGATAATGGTATCGTGGCTAAACTGAGCTAAGTGATCTTCAGGATAGTTCACAGTTGTATAAAACTGTTCGCATGACTGTGGACTGCATAATGTATTGTGGATTTCATACAATTTTCATGAGAGACGCCCACGAGGAGGTGTGGTATTCAAAAAAATTCACGGATTAAGGAGGCATTAAGTCATTTAATTAGAAGTGTATTAACCCGACGAAAAAGTGCTAACAAACGAACGACACTAATAAATGACTACAAATACGTCTGCAGCATAAATTTTTGTTTCTAACAGGTTTTATTTTTGAAAATCGTGTAAGAGCGAAATCGCGTAAAAAAAGTACCGTGTAAATCGGAGAATATGTGTATATGTAAGGTCGTCAGGGGATTTAGTGTTAATAGTACGACTTTTCCATACGTCCGAAGGCAGATTAGAATTTTCTATATGTCCGAATACGGATTAGAATTTTCCATACATCCAAAGACAAATTAGAATTTTTAAAATTAGAATTGCTTTCGAATTTCAAGCTTGCGCGTTGCAATAGTTCCCGCCATTTCGAACCACCGAAGGTATTCTCCATCCGTGGAAATGACGTTGTGCGCGCACTTAGCCGGCCGATATCTTTCGTTGTGTAATGCGCTTAACAACTGGATGTTAAATAGTTAACGTGGTCATCGGTGCGTGGATCGCGATCCACATACGAAACAGTGCGAAGTTCTTTCGTTGGGTTGTTCGTGGAAGTCAGCTAGCCAGTCTTTCTCCGGTCTTTCCTACGGTTGTCTGTTCTCGTGTTCACGTTCCTCTGAATCATTTCTATAATTTTTTTGTTCATTTTTTTGTTGCTTCACACCGCTGTTATCTTCTTTCTCTCACATCTCGTTCGCGATCACCCTGTTGAGACTTGAAACGATCGAAGGGATATAAAACGGAAGCAGACGGTTCTCGCGCTCTCGGATCCGGAGATGCTCGCGTTTCCAGAAAAGTAATGAGCCGACCGTGTTCAGAGCACCGGAGACTTTTGTGCGCAACAAGCTTTCTGCCTGGATGATTTGGATACTCAGGCTCGTTTTGGTAAGGACGTTGAACCCCGAGAAAGTTCCCCGTTCGGAAAATTACGTTATAGTTTGAGAAGTCGCCGAGTTGTGTAACCGATCGTCAATCTATCCTTCGGTTCCATCTTTTCTCTTCTCTTTTAGTCTTGTGTCCTCTTCGTTTACCTTTTTACGAGCGTCGATCGTGCGGGATCCGCGAGTCGTCTGTTTCGTCACGGGGGAAAAGAAAGAAAAAAAGGGAGTTCCGATCGTTTGTTCAGTTCGTTGTTGGTGTGTAGCCGAGAACATGGACGCTCTGGAATGGTTCGGAACGTTTTTACGCCGAGTCATGTATCGCGTGTTCGATCTGATTCTGCGATATGGTCGTTTTGGAAGGAGCGAGGAACGAAGGCGCAGAAGCGGTTTTAAGGAAGGTAATTGTTGGTAGGGGGGTTATTTAACCTTCTAACTGGCTAAGACAAGTTAACTCGTCGTTTCAAATTCCTTTTCTACTTTTTATTTTTCATTTTGCAAATTTGTTGCTTGGTTCTTTCATTTTTAATTTTACGAACGGGATGGTATGGTCAGGGATGGAGAAAATTAGATGAGAATACAGATTTCTTTGCAGGAAGTTTCATTTTGATGTTGGAAGTTCAGCAAGTGTGCGTTCATGGAAGTATAATTATGTGGGGAGAGAAATAAGAGATATTCCTTATAATTTTTACCGTTAATTTTCCAGCGAGGAACATCTTTCGTATTATTATTATTCATTCTTTACTCTTATAGTATAAACACGCAAAAGTCATAATGTGTTTGTAAGTAATTTTCATCGATTTAGTCAAACGTGAAGTTTTGTGTGAAAAATTGTTATATTTCCGATTTTATTTTCATCTGAAATCTCAGCTGGCTGTTACCATTAGTTCAATAAAGTAGAAATAATTATAAAGCATAATTTTATTTGCTATAAAGGAGATGAATTAAAATGTGCCAGTTAACAGGTTAAATATACTCAGGTGGAAAAGTGGAATGCTAATGAAAAGAAATGATTTTTGGGTAATTTTAAACTTGTACATTTTTTGCCATTTTTTAATATATGGAGAAAGTGGTTGTCGCTTTTAATAGTAGAATTTCCTCAGAAAATAGAATTTACTAAAAAAGTTAATGATTAATTATATAAAATTCACGAAACATTCCACTTTTTCACGTCTGAGTAGAGTTTTATAATTTGTCGAGAAATCATTGAACTTTGGGAAAATTTCAAGTGCTTGATATATTACATAACAATGAAAATCGTTGATATTAATAGCTTTAATGTATAAGATGAGTGATACAATTAGGACGAATTGCATTTCGTGGTTGGCTGAAGGCAGACATCGCCTGACACGCATTTCGCGAACCGTTTCTTTACCTTCTTGTACATTTTATGTCTCGAGTAAGTCAGCATGAAAACATTGGAATTCGTCTGCCAATACAAAAACTTTTTATTTTTTCTAAAATTTATTTCTGTATGAAACATCCTAATATAATATTACTCTATGAAAACAAACTTTAATAATTATAAATTTACGTAAATAATAATTAATTTATATTATTACTTATATCATTTTATTGAAATATATTGGATTCTTGAGATATTTAACATTTACTTAGAGAAATCTCATTTTCTTTTTCTTTTTTAAATAATAATTTTCATTTCACTTATTTTATAAGTTCAATCCGATACGAACACATTCTTAGAATATTATTGATAACAATTTATTTCAATTGGTATAAAAATTGATCAGGGATACATGCATAACCTCGTTCACAAGTAAATAAACAAAATCAATTTCATTGATCTCTAATTATTCCGTGAAACATGTTCGATTCCAGTTAGAACGGAATATTAGCATCGGGTTTTCTTGAATGGTGTCAACTCGGTGATGGCAACTTGTCGCGCGTATGAAATTGTTTAATATTCAATGCCTGTCTAGCTACCCACGCCATTGTTCTTTTCTTTTTCTCCTGGACAACTTTGTATACGATACATAAAAGGAGCGGTGTGTGGTAAACGTCAGGGACGACTTGATGTTCTTTAGTTTCGTTGCTCGGTTCTACCATCGATTTTGGCAACGCGACTGGTATGCAAATTGCAAAGTCGCGTTTGCTTTACGCTTGCACGCGTCCGCTCAATTTCTCGCCCCTTTTTAATCCCCCTGGCCGAAGAGGGAAAAATTCCACGAAGAAAAACCGTGCAACTGAATGGATTTAAATCTAGCATTTTTCTTCCTTCAGCGAAGAATTATTTGTAATCGATACACACGAATCACCGAAGTGTTTACTTTTATTTTTATTTTTATTTTTATTTTTATTTTCATTTATTTCTTTTTAATTCACATTAGTAGCAACTTCTACTTGCTTTAATCTAATTTTTCATGAGAATTGCAAGAATTTATAGTAGTACATTTTTCTTCGATTTTTTTAACCCCTTGCCTTAAAATGACTATTATATATAAATATAATCATAATAATATTATATATGTAAATGACTATTTGTGAAGATGTGACTATGAATTATGTTTATTTGTATTTTTGCTCAAACATCATCTATGTTTGTTCCTATTTATATATAAAACGTAAGACAAGGGATTAATAAACATTTCTGAATTAAGTAGTTGAAATGGTAAATATTGCAACTGTCAGAATTTAACATTTTTAATACAAATGAAATACATGAGCTTCTTTATTTTGAAAGTTAGTTTATCACTCGAAAGTCACGAACTTTTAGCGTTTACTGTTATAAATTTAGAGGGAAAATAAATGTCCTTAAGAACTGCTGGCACTTTCGTCTTTTTCATTCACAACGAGAGGTTGGTTGTGCTTCGTATTTAACTAAAAGATTATTTTTTCATTCACAATGAGAATTTTATCGTCGGTTAAATAATGTATGAAAAATCAGTGGAACAAATTGGCGTGTCCAATTTATCCAACCGTAAACAGTCTCGATATCGTCTTACGACTAATTGTTTCGATCGATTTATGGCTCACGAATCTGTGGGTGTATACAGCTTCGAATCAGGAACGTGATTACCGCGGTTGAAAAAAAAAAAAGACTCTCGTTACCGTTAACCACGAACCGATTACCAGTTTTCAAGCGAGTTCAGCGAATTCTTCTGGTTTTGCTAGGATTCGCAGCAGCATTCCCGTAGTCTGCCAATTCTTCCGTCGATCATTTTGCCCTGTTTTCTTTGGCTGGAAACCCGAGGAATGTTCTATAAACGAGATACAGAATTTTCACCGTTTGTTGCGTATTAATTAATTCTTTGGAAATATTTTCATACCAGATAGTTTATTTTTTCCAGTAAGTATTCACGGTGCACAAGCATCGTAATAGATATCGATCGGATTTGTAGACACAATTATGGAATGTAATTTATGTATTGGAATGAGATATGAGTTTTTATATATAGCAACAAATATGAAATTCTTTTTTGTTTTAAACATGTGTTTATAATTTTTTTTTTTTTTTTTTTTTAAGAATAAAAAGAGTCATCGAACTTTCATATCGTACAGATACATATCTGAATTTTCGTTTCGTGTTTTGAGTAAATAAGCTTTGCGTTCTTTCTATGTTCTCTCCTAATTAAGTTTAAACATTGCAAGAAGCTATTTGGAGGAAGTTGCAGCTCGTTAGCAGGTGTCTGCCGACCTACTAAACTCCAGTGTCTTCGTTTCAAGTAAAACAACGTGATATTATCGTCATGAAAATTCTTCATAATTTAAGAAATTACAGAGCTTTCGTAGATTCACACAAGTGTTCCTTCAATAGGGAAACATTAACTTAGAACTTGTTCGTAAATGTACTTTCTTCTTCAAGGATATGCGTTCTTCTTTACATTATCTGTAAATATGATGATATTTCTTAATTCATTGAATTTCTGTATCTTCTGTAGGGACGATGTTTCTAAGGTTCGAAAAAGAAAATTATCTGATTCTTTATATGATCGATATCATCGACTTCATCACACTTTTGGAATAGAACTTTTGCAAACAAAAATGATACATGCGAATAAACTTATATATTCTTATTTATTTTGTCAATTTGCTTTATTTTAATATAAATAAGACTTGTATAAAATAATCGTCATGTTACAAATGTATGAAGTGCAAATGATTAGTCACTTCAAATTGATAGCAATTTTAAACTGCTTTTCTACCAAAAAAACTATATTCACTATATTTTCATATTTTTTCTATCACAAATATTGAAATTAAAAAAAATAAATAACTAAACGTACCCATACATATCAATATCCTTGAAGAGATCACAGTGGTTTTCAATTTTGTCTTGTTGCAAAAAAAAAAAAGAAAAAAGAAGAACAAGAAAAAAGAAGGATGCTCATCACAGATCTAGCACAAAGTGTTATTCAAACTTTCAATTTTCTCGTGGCAGGAAACCTTGCAATTTTCGATCGTATCCTCTCAGTTAGTATTCCATTCATCAGAGACATCTCAGAGAACATAGATCTGACTACCTATAGACGAATCGTTAAATTTCAAGCATGAATCTTGTCTAATCTGCAACGCATTTCTGCATTCACCGTGTCTCTAACTCTCGCGAATTCCAAAGGCTGAAGAGGTTACGTCAAAGCTTTGTCTATTTTTAAACGTTTGCCTAGTTGCAAGAAACCAGGAACATAGTTCTCTTGGTCTGTTCTTCCTTTCCCCTCTCCGTTTCCCCATCCCCCTTTGACAACGTTAAATGACCCGATGGAACAATGTTCCAGGCATGGAAACGCTTTTTCTGCTGCGACGGTTGTACATAATTTTAATCTTCGCGGTTACGAGGGAAGCCTCGGATTACGAAGCTGCGTGCATTAGCTAAACGTCCAACGAGAAACAGGTAACTGACCTACAGCAAACGTAGAGGCATGAAAGTTGTGCGCTCGCGCTCGCGCGCGCACGGTCAACGTACTCGGAAATTTCTAACCAGCGATCTCGGTTTCGTGCTCCGATTTGCTCTTTCGCCGCGAGCTTTTTTCTACCGAATTGCGATTCCTCGTTGATCTTCCTCGTCCAGACATTCCGGCAAGAGTAATCGCATCTCTTCATCTCAGCCTGGATTCTGAAGAAACACGATAAATCTTCAATAAGACGGACAGAGTTGAATCACTGTTAATGTTGGTAGATAGAGTTCAGTCTCTGTCACTGTTGAACGCCGAGAGGAATATCGCGCGTCTGTTTAACCCTTAACCACAGACGTCTTCATTTTTGCTGTTACACCACAGACGTGCAATCTTTCAGATTGCTTGGCGGTTTTATTTAATAAACTGCTGTGTTATAAAAATGAAGTTAATACAGGGATTATCGTTTGATGATGTATATCTTGTTTGGTTTGATATTTTACAGTATTTTGTGATCGTTATATGGGACGTTTATTTTGAAAATGATGTAAGTTTATTTTCCTTTTCTTTCTAGATATTTAAGGGTTTGCATTTCTAGTTGAATTACAAATATCAACGAAGTGTATGAAGTTTGCGAATGTTTCTATGAATTTAAATATATGTAAATTAGTTATATAAATGAATTTTGTGTAATTTAACTGAACCAATATAATCTGGATCGTGAATGGACTCACATCAGTTTCGTAATTATTGAACTGCAAAAGTCATTAAATTTCAATTACCTAACTTTCAATTTCACTTGAAATAAGTATGTTTTATTCTGACTTTGTTCTTAAAAAAAGAATAAGAAACAAAATAGTGTTTATTCTCAGTGTTAATTATTTACTTATATATTACCACATATTTATTTACTATAGCTGACTAAAGTCTGAGTTGAAGGAATGAGTTGAATATTACATACTATGTTTCATTTAGATTCGTTATGTGGAAGTGTTTTGAAATGTTCGTAATACACAAAATATTGATTTATTATTACATCTTACCTGTATCACAATCTGATGTTAATACGAAATTATTTATCGAGAAAGGAAATCTACAAATTTTCAGTTAATCAAAATATATGGATAGTTTAAAATATTAAGTCTGAATTGTTTATAAATAAAAAGTTCATAATTTTCTCAATTTTTTCCAAAAGTAAGCTTACACCACTTTCAAAATAAACAGTCTCTATATTTATATTAATAAGAGATGCTTTACGTAGTTCTGGTTTATCGTAGAAATTTCCCAGATATCGTCATGCTATTTTCAGAATACATCGCGAGCACTTTTCCTCAATAATAAATGCGGAAAATTGAAGAGGGGACAATATTTTTACTATCTTAGAAAATGCTATCTTATGAAAAGAGAAAAATATTTTGCCATTTTCATTTAGTTGCTTTATTTATAAATCATTCTTTACAATATTAATTCTCAACTGTAACGCTTCATATTAATACTTTAATATCTAAAATTATTTAGCTGGAATATATCAAATAATAATTTAAGTATTATAATATATGAAATATTATAGATTTAAATAATTTTAAGTAATTGTCAAAGTTATGTATCTCGTTATGGAACAGAAATAATTAAGAAACTTGAACGAGAGTTCATTTTCACTTCTTACAGTACTGGTTTATTTTTTAAGTGAAATTTCACATTTCTATGTCACTGTGTGTAATGGCCATTGACGAAGAAGGAAAATGATCAACTGATTACTGAGAATCGTTCATTTATGTACCACTTTCTGACTGAATTGCTGGCAATTTACAGAACATTGATCCTTTTTTGGTTTCGTGTGGCCACGATTGAGTTCAATGGCTCGAGTGAACGAGCAGATTCGAGAGAGTTTATTTGCAACTTTGTGTTCGTGGAACAACTTAATGTTGCATAATAGGGCATTACGTGTTCCCGGGGAACAGTTACGATATAACGTTTAGAGGTCGTAATTCAATAGGAATGTTGCATGCTTTGACTATTATGCACGTGCTGCGTCACTGTGTGTGTATACGTATGCATCTGTGCGTGTGTGTAATACAACGTAAATTGTGGTGTTTTATTTGCCACTTGTGCATTTTATATGAAATAAGGTCGAGTGAAATATGCTGCTTCGATAAACGAAGTTACTGCTTTAACTCGTTGAAGACGAGTCGTGTTTTCACAAATCCTATTATGGGGTGAAATTACGATCGATTAAATCGGCATCTGTACATGTTCATAAAGGATTTTTTTTTTAAATATACCTAGGTCTCTTTTACGCGGTTAATATATACGGTGTAAAAAAGGAAACCGTACAGAAAAGACCATTTAAAATGAGGGGAACTGTGTAAAAGGGTGTTCAAAAATTTATTGCAACGGAGGGGAACATTTGAAACTAAAAGTTTTATACAGAGCAACTTAAAATATGGAAATTTATTCACAACAAATATGGAAAAACCAATATTTTGAAGGAAAATCAGAATTATTGCAACGAAAAAGAAAGCTTGAAAGTAAAAGTTTTATAAAGAGCAACTTGAAATATAGAAATTCATTCGTAAAAAACATGAAAAAACTAACATATTCAAAGAAAATCAGCATTTAGCCATTATTGCTGTCAATTATAGGGCGAACTGTTTTGTTTTTTTAATTATGGAAACAAATTCACTTTCATTGCTCGAGCTAGTATCATCTTTGTTACAATTTTGTCTCAAGAATTGGAAATATTCATAGAAGATACGCATGATTTCCTTAACATTTCTTGTGAGCAATCTTATAGAATTAAGTAAAATATGTACTTATAAAACATCATGTAAATGCGAATAAATCGTGCAAAAAGAGTCACGAAAAAATGAATTCTGTAAAAAGTGATTAACATTCGAACATATCTCTGGGTTGTCCTTTCTCTTTCCGACAAAAATTGAACTATCTTCAATTAAAAGTTACATTACTTCGTTTAATTTCTTCGATTTGCTGCGTTAAATTAGATTAAAAAGATAATGTGCTCTGATTTATAACAAGTTACGCATGTTGTCATAACGATGATAACGTTTAATTTCAATTCTTACACTTTTCTCGTGCATCGTTATTCCTTTGTAATTCCATGCGCAAGCCTCAATCTTTTCCCCATGATATATCGGCAACATCTGGCTGTGACTTTCTACGATACTGTCGTGTATACTTAATGCCTACTAAGTATATATTTCATTGTTTATTGGCAATAAACATGATGCAGGAAGGCAGGCATTGGCTGGTACGCACCAAGCTGAATAAACTGCGAGGATGTATCATACGTATGTTCTTATATGCACATAAATGTAACAGGATGTGTAAGCAATAATTTTCAAACGCTTTCATGCGATTGTTTTCAATAGCGACTGTTGTAGCATTGCGATATAATAATATTTATTATTTTATTAGCTTATTGTTTTGCGCGTACACGCGCAGGATATGTAATTACCTTTCAGAAGAAATTTCATTCTTCTGGTTGGAAACTTTATTTGCAGAGGTTTTGCAAGGTGCAAGTTACTTGTAGTTTTTGTTTCACGCATTGTTTTTCTTTTTTCTTTTCTTCAACGAGTGCGTGTAAGAATTACTAACGATTTCCAAGGAAAATTGTGAAACGATCGGTTTCAAGGAAAATAGAATATGGATGATAAGTAATAAGAGAGATAATGTTAATTCTAACTTACTGCTTGGATTAAATTGAATTCAAGGGAGAGGTTATACCGACGAGGATACTAATTTTATATGAAATTACACGAACCAGAGAGTAATACTGAATTATTTATATCCCTTAGATTTTCATTGCATAATATAGAAGAGGAATTGTAAAAGGTAAATTTTCTCTCACGGGAAATGAGCAATTTTAATGGGTAATTGTTACTAGGAAGTAATATGTGTAAGAATTCCAGGAGTTATTCTTTGTTATTGTTTTTAACGAACAATAGTTATGAAAGGGAAATTATTAACTCATTAGGAAAGGAGGAAAATTAACATTCATCTCTATTACACCAAGATTTCAGCTTCAATATAATTATACTGATAAGAAATAAAGCTTGATGGCTGTAAATGAACTGACACTATGACATGATAATATGACATTATCATTCTGCTTCAATTAGCTACGTAATAATGATTGTACATTTAGCATCAAGACTCGCGGGGAATTTTCTGGTAATCAGGATATTTTACCTTGACAAGTATGCTAATTTTCCACTTTTAAATCTGGTTTTATTCAGCGCAATTATCGATACATTCGTGAAAACGAAATACGAAATTGAAACAGCGTTTCAGTACAAATTGAATTTAAACATAATTGCATTTTATCGTACCAAAATCGAGCAAAGTAGCCTCGAAACAAAAGTGTAAAAGTGAAACAGCAACAAAATGCGTTGCAACGAGTAACGAATGATCAATATCTGTTTCGAAATTAATTAGTTTTTTTTTAAGCTTTTAATTATACTTTGTTAGATGAGTAATAAAAATCGAGAAATACATTTTCTGTGTTACTAGTAACTAGGTGTGATCCATTTTCCTCAGTATCAGTAAATTTACCGGAAAAAAATATTTTTAGTACTACAAGTGTCATTTTCGTCTTTATCCCTTTCATTGCTATTCGCCCTTATGAGTTTTGATAAATTTGCACTACACTGTTGAAGCTTTTTGGTGCGCTTCCATCTGAATTTAGTAAACGAAACATTAAAATGAAAAAAAAGCCATAGAACTAACACAATAAATTTTACTACTGTGATAAAATATTTATCGCCAGCCGCACACGTTACGTACTAAAATCCGTCGCAGCGAAAGGGTTGATATCTGCACATTTTGTTATAAGATCTAATCTTACCTGAGTAGTTTCACTATACGTTACTCGTTCCCTTTATACGTTACCCTCGTCTCGTTGTAAAATGTGATCCCACTAGGTTTCTCTAGTTGCAGTATATACCACTGTATCAACGAGTGTTTTTCCCTATAAACTCTCCGGAGCGTCCTATAAATCTTTCTCCATTTATTATAACAGCTATTTAGATGCAAAAATCACGGCTACTAGCGTGCATTCGCCGTAGCGTAAAATTCTATATGCATGTTTAGTCGCTTTTGTATGCTTCTTTTCCTTTTTTTTTCTTCATTGTAGCTCAGCCTTGGAAACCGTAGCAAAACTAGCGTTGGCAAGACTCAGACTTCAACCTACACGATCTTGGTCTGAGTTTACCCACGCAACAGAAGCTTTGTAAAATCATGGAACGATCGTACGGTCACGATGTTTATGTTAATATTTTGCAGCTGCGTTCGCACGTTGCAGAACAGTAGTGTGAAATGATTATTGCGGAAATTTTAAGTGCACCAGATTGTACGAATTCATCTGATTATGCCTTTTGAATTTTGTTGTTCACTGTTAGTTGAAAATTATGCTTTTGTTGGAAGATAAATTACTAGTGTGTTCTTTATTAGGAAAATATTATTTTACGATTTGGATTTCCTTCGAAATAGCTTCTCTTTTCATTCAAAAATCACTTGATTTCAAATTGGACTATATTTAAAATAGTATTAGCTGTAAATTTTAATCATACATATATATTTGCAGAAATTTTCAAGTTGAAGTATTTTCAATGAGACAATTTTCTCATAATAATCGACCATCGACTCAAATATTACACTTTTTCAATGAAATTAAAAAAAATCAGAAGTTTCGTTTTGAAAAGAAAAAATTACACATTTATAAACTTTTTTCTTTTTATTTATTTGATTTCAATACGAATAAAATTTGAATGGAGTTATTGTCCGTATTACAAATGTGAAAGATGTAAAATTGTAATCGATTGTAATTTTTCTCATAAACGAAGAAAAATCGGATTATAAAAAGTGAATTATTGCTTCATTTTCGAAAGTAAAAACGTTCGTGAACTTCAAATGTTCAGGATACTACACTCTTCCGTACAATCTTCTCTTGTGTGTACAAGTTCATTAAAATTTACAAATTCATACTTTCTAACACATATCCGTTGCAATTCGCATGAACAAAGCCAGTGTTCCTATTCCTTTTTTTATCGCAATCATTTTTGCAACAGTAATTTCACCGAAGCAACACTCTGGCCACGCGCTTTCTTTAATGCAACAGTCCAGCGATCATTTCGTGAAATCGTTTGTTACTATTTATTGAAAGGGTTTTACAAGTTGCGTATGGATCGTTCGAATCGAATTTGCTTATCGCGCGCGCTGTTAATTGTATGCAAAGGAGTACACGAGGCTCGTTATTTCGCCATGTTTAAAGATTAATTACGCCTCCTGAATGATCGATGACGTGCACGTGAAATAGTCAGTATCGCTGGAAAATTTATTTATTTAGCTCTCTGTAACCCGATTTTTCTTCGTTCGTGAGAAGAAGTCTTACTATTGATCAGAATTTCAATATTTTTCAGAAATGTTAAAAAGCAGGAATGAATAATTATTATAGAGAAATTGACTGATAAAATAGTATTTTATATTAACAGTTAGCTGGTATGGTAGTATACCAATACAATAATATAATAAAAAACAAATAATTAAATATTTAACTTTCAAATTACACAGAGTTATAGGGGGTTAATTTATTAAATTTAAGTTAAATTATTTCGAGTTTCGTTAAATTATTTCGTGTCTAATAAATAATAAAATTCAAATTATTTTTATTATTAAATTTATCTTGACTTTTAAATTAATTGACTTGAGTTTTACTAAATCTGAGAATTACACTTTACAACTAAATTAAAATTGAATTTTTTATCAAAATTTCAATACTTCCGTCCACTTTTGATAAAAACATGCACAGGGGAAAAAATTCACTGACGGTGTAATTATAATGATAAAATGTATTTTATGAATCATGAAATAGTTAATCTTTGGGAAACATATTGATGCCAGGTGTATCGTAAATTCGAGAGAAAATAGGGTTCAGAATACTGGTCAATGAGTTGCAGTACTTGCCCACTTGCAAGTCGTTATTGCAGCATGATTCATAATCGCCCCTGACTCACGCAAAGAGTATTCTACTTTATATTCCTAAATGTTTCTCGGTACGAGGACGATATCGAAAAATCATGCAACTGTAAAGGTATGCAGAAATTAAGTATAATTCGAATAAGTAAATTAACATGAACTTCAACGTAAATATGGATTCTTCTGAGAGATACAAAATTAATATGAGTACATTCCTGAAATTGCGAAAAATCATTTCGTCGAATTATTTTGTATGCATACTACATTTGTTGCTGTAAATCACTTTCATCGCACGGTAACTTGCACATAATTCACA
The DNA here is from genome assembly GCA_951804975.1 of Anthophora plumipes. Taxonomy (NCBI): domain Eukaryota; kingdom Metazoa; phylum Arthropoda; class Insecta; order Hymenoptera; family Apidae; genus Anthophora; species Anthophora plumipes. Next base: position 11,659,043 of record OX638116.1, on the reverse strand, counting down.
AAGCAAACAAACCAACTGTTCCCCATTGACAATGAGAATTTATAAGAATATTTTTAAATATTAACAACTCCATTCAGTAAACATTCGAATGATTATCATAAACGAGTAAAAATGTATATTTACACGCTAATATGAAAATTTTCATTCATTCTTTGCGTCTTGAACACTTCGAAATGCGATGTTCATCTTGCGCTGAATGAGTTCTACGAACGCAATATTTATTCTTGGATTCTATTCCCTTGAATCTTATTGTAGAAAATTAGACAAGACAGATGAAACATTTGTATTCCTTTGAGATACATTTCATTCCATGTAAGACGCATGTAAGCGTTTGTAGCAGCACAACAATCTCTACAAAAGAAAATAACGTTATCAAATTTCCTCGTGAACATCAAAAAATCCCGTCCTTCAACGAAGAAGGTTCCTCGTCGAAATAACTTTTGTACTTCTCCACGTGGAACACATGCATGTATATAATGTATCGTTGTACGAGCAAAGCAGACTTTGCATCTAACATCTAGCGGAAGTCCACGGGGAAATAAAGAGCAACGAAGAGTTTATTTTACGCATGAAATTAACCTGGGACCGATTCTCCTCCGTATCTTCACCGAATAACGTAGTAATGGATGCGTATTGTGCGTGTGCGAATCGTTATTAAGCGTTATCCAATGCAATCAGTGACGGTGCAACCACCGCCATTGCTGGTCGCTAGGGGTGCGTGTAATGTGCTCGTTTAACATTCGATCTGATTACGGATTGTCCGCAATACACGTCTATTTCTTGCTGATCTAACGACCGCTCTGTGTGCTCCATGGAAAATGTACAAAGATACGTGTACTTACACAGATTTCTGTAACGATCAGCTTGTTGCCGAGAAGATCTGCTTTGAGATGATAATATCGTGTTCGAGAGAGGTGCAAATTATTGTACTTTTCACTGTTTGGTTGTTGAATACCGTGCTCTTATTTATGCGGTCTTTTTTTCAACCCAACGAGGAATGGGATAAAGGTTGTAGTGAAAATGTTTAGTTGTGGTTGTTGTTTGGTTACAAGTTGCTGCGCTTTATTGTGGAGCAGCGGTTCGGCTTCTAGTTACAATATTTTTCGACTACTATATGTTGAACGGGTGCTGCTTATATATGTGTTTTCGGAGCTGCAAGCTCGAGAAAAAGGTCAATCAACGCCTTTCCTGAAATAAGCTCCCTTTTTGCGAGTTTTCTATTCGCATGTAAAGACTAGCGACGCAGGTCAACGAGTGGTGTCGTCGCTTGCGTCAATTTTTCGTCTTTTGGGAACACAAGATATAGTGATTTCATTGTTTTACGAGCTTTTGAGGATTTTTATAATAAAAACACTGAAATCTTTAGTCCTCTGAGTGCGCAGTACTTTAAAAACGTTCTATGTGGACGGAATACTTTTCCTAACCGTGCAATTACAGCTCCGGCCAAAAAATTAGGGCCACACAATTTTCAACGTCCTTTGAGTATTTCGTAAAATTCAAAAAGCTGAACGTAATTTAATAATAATTCTTATTAACTATTGAAGTACACATATTCTGTTGCATCGCAATGTAAATGTGGCGAACCTTCAGTCTGGTGTTGTTATAAAATTATTTAGTCACATTTGACCGTCAGAGCGAGGTATTGTGCTTATAACTCCCGTAGAGGATTGGTCCAGTTTTAAAAAAGCTATTCTGTTTTGAAGGGTGTCTGAATATTAATGGGAAACTCTATATATGAATCCATAGTCCACGCCGATAATTTTCACCGGTCACATATACACGCCCATAGCATTCAAAAGGTTGAAACTTTATAAAAAAATTTGTTAAATTAAGAACTGAGGATTATTGGCAAAATGTAAAGTTTACTAACAGATTATTAAAATAGTAAAGTGTTGCAGGAAAGATTGAGAGAAAAGGATAAGTGCTATAAACATGCAATAAAAACGATGTTTAATTTATTTTTAACACGAGTATATTCAATGTAAGAGTAAAAAAATAAAGATTGATGCGAATGATACGTATATTTGAACAATATTTAAAACTCTGGTTTTATCAGGAGTATCACGAAGATAGATGCGTGATTAGAAGATAAAAATGCGAGGCTTAGATTTATCGTGTCTTCAACCCACTTTATTACCTCAGAAAGAAAAACTTTCTCGGTACGACAAGTTCCAGTCGTACTTTCCACCATTATTCCTCGGAACGTTTCATAAATTTTTGTAGCAAGAAGTTTCAGAAAGATATGCTTATTTCTTTACGGTGTAAAAGTTGTAATATATTTTACAAAGGAACACTTTTTAGTATAAACAAAGCAGATAAAATATATGTATGTATGCTACGCAACAGTAATTTTGAGCACATTTGCGTGACCTATAACTTAAACCGCCTAACTACAAAATTTACCTACGATTGCTTCAAACAAATATCTTAATAAACGTAAATGTTTTTATTTCGAATATTCGATTTCTCTGTTTGCATTTCTGTAGACAAATTTCTTCAGTAAAAAGAAAGATCAATAAACTCTTCGGGAAGAAGAAATCCTTCAATTCTTCTTAGAAAAATGCCTGTTTTCCTTTCTTTCTGTAAACTTTCCGAATAATGTAAACTTGAAACATGTTCGGCAACTGTTTCAAGTTTCGAAAACTGGCATTGCATTTCCCGGAAATGTATTTTTAGTGATCGCGAGATAACACTGCGATCGGATGTTATGTTTTTGCCGGGGGAAAATTTTTTCTCTCCTCTCCATGTCGAAGAACGCATGCGAAATTTCGGTGTAAAGAATGGAATTGCCGCGACGACGGGAAGTCGGACGTTTGTTTGATTGAACGATAGCGTACCAGCAAAAAAGCCCCCGTCTGTCAACCCTTCTCGTCTTTTCTCTTAACTCTCTTTCTGTTTCTTCTCCACCTTTTTCGTGCTTTCGCTGAATTGACCAGCACCGAGGGCTGCAGTCGTGCAAACAACGTGACGGAAGTTTTTTGTTTTATCTCCGACAACGGATTTGTTTGCAAATTCAAGGATTGTTAGCAACTTCGAAGAGTAAAATTATAATATCGATTGGAAACGAATTAAACTTTGTTAAGAGAAATGTTGTTTCATTGTTTCGGATAATGGTGAAGTGAAATAAATAATAATGTGTTATATGACAAGAATTTGTAATAATTCGTATAATTTAGTGTTTGATAAGGTAATAATCTATCATGCAACCATTCTTAAAAAGGTTTGGATCAAACACAATAGTATGAAACTAAACACAAATTTTCGTTTATAATTAAAATAAAAGAAAATGTCAAATCAGTGCTACATAAAGAAGTTACACGCATACGATGAAAATATAATGAAATATTAATAAAATATTATTTCCGAATTTGAGATAATAAAATTTGATCAGTTGCTTTTTTCCAAGGCTTTTATCGGCTAAATACTTTTTGCCAACTTTGATATTTTCCTGTATTTTATTTAAAATGTCTTTAATGAAAATTGCAGATGAAAATATATTAACATGTAATAGAATTAGGATTTTCAGAACTTTTAGAATTTTAGAATTTAGAGTTTTAGAATTTTAAGTACTCTAAAATATTATTACCAATTATTTGGTTCAATGTATAGAACAGAAAGTATAAATCAATCGAATATATTCATAGATATAATTGCATATGCGTAGCCAGTTTGATGAATTTTAATATTGTTGTGAAATGTTCTAGAAACATAATGAATTTCAAACATATTTAATTAATTCGTAATGATTTTTATGTCAAACACTCACCAGACCATGTCACAAATTAACATTGGGAACCGGTCAAACTATCACTTGACATACTAGAAAGTCGCTACCTAACGGACCATAGTTTCACACCTCAACACTTACCTAATGATTTGCAAACCTTTTCGATAGCACTTCTACTACTTTTACATCCTATCAGTATGAAAAAAAGCGAATTTCATCTACAACAGAGGAATGTAAAGATTCACTTGACTAGAGATATATTTGAACATATTTTAATCAAATAATCACATCTTCAAGCATTCAGTATTTTACATGTTAAAACTTTCCACGCAACAGATGTATCAGAATTAACAAAAATTAACGAAATAAAATTTCAGTTTTACACTTCTACCTTAGCAGTATAAAAGATAAAATGAGAGTTTATACATCTCCGCACAATATCGATAAAAATTCGACACACGGAGCAATTCTCAGGAGCCATTTGTCGTACATAAATAAACATCATCCATGTACGTGTAGTGGCACAATTTTCATGGTGCTTTAAACCAAGACGCGCCTGAATTTACCGAGTCGAGTCGAGAGCAGAATGCATTTTATCGTACATGCTCCATGCAGTGAAACGCGACACGCTGGTAATCGCATCTTTACTATCCCCTTACGGATAACGTTATATCGCGATTAGAGTTGCCTTATTACCAGGCCTAACCGCATCTAAGCCGTTCACGCGTTCCAAATAGCCTGATAAATTCACGCATAAGAGGAGGAAGCTCTCTCTTCGGAGAGAGAGAGAGTCAGAAAGAGAGTGAATACGAGAGAGAGAGAGAAAGAGAGAGAGAGAGCCAGAGAAACTCGTAAAGAAAGGGAGTAAGAGTGAGAGCGAAATAGTGAGAGGGGAGAGACATACATTTTTTTTTTGTCAATTTATTGTTCCAAGATAATTTATAAGGATTCGTATCATTAACCTCTTGACCTATGATTTCTTTGGCTGGCTATACATCTAAGCATCAGCTACTTCCTGTTTTGGTACCATTTTACGTAAGAAACGCTAATGTATTATAGATTAATTACAATCCTGAGTCTTATAAATTATGAGGAAAGTTAGAATCAAATTAATGTATGTTATTAATAGAACTGTTTTTCTCGGATCTTAATCAAAATCTGTGTCACGAGTCTAACACGTTGTTATAGGGCAAGGGGTTAATATGATTATGATTATATGAATATACTAACTCCATGATTATATGAATATGTATTCATATTATATGAATTATATGATTTTATGATCATATAATATGCCCAATATAAACCTGATATTTTATTTGAATTTATTGAATCTATCAATGTTTAAGCTCATCAGCGATGAAAACATTCTTCCTTCTTTTCGGGTTTTCAATATAGCTAATAGGTTTGTAAGATTGTCAGAGACTACCTGGTAGAATCTTCGAAATACTTTTACGACGAATTCATCGGAGATTCAAACCTCAAAGTGCTCAGTGTACACATTCAAAGACGTCATATCTTGTAATTTTCGTGATGCTTTGCGAATTAAGCTGCACTTTGAAAATACTCCTTTTAGAAATTATTAAAATGGATGTTGGCACTCTCGTCACAGCCCTCTTAAATGTGCGTCTGTGCGTTTGTGCGTCCCTACGGTGTATACCGTCATTGCTTGAACGTTCAGAGTGCATCTTGACATAAATCCGCATGAAAGAGCTTGCACGTTTTAGAACAGATTTCGTCAGTTTCAAATATTATTAAAGAAGATATCCGCTTCGTGGTAAAGGGAACTCGACTTTTACTTTATTCGTGGCACACTTACGATTTTGTTTTTTTTTTCGTGTCTGAATTTTTCAAGGTTTCGTTAAATTGAGATTCAGAAATTGACGATGGAAGTGAAAATCTGATAAATTTCGAAATAATTTGCAATTAATAATTTAATTGGATATAACTTTTCTTCTTGTACGTTACGTTCGTTGTAGCATTGAAGTATGTTTTATTTAAAAAAAAATTCAAAGTCAACATTTGCAGTAATTATATTTAAGAATAGAAAGTTCAAACTACGAGTACGCTTTGTAAATGGGGGATAAAATAATACATCTCGTACATCGTTCGTTTAAATAACGCCACTACGCTTCTTTTACTCTGTACTGTTTGAATATCGATGTACAGTGTGTAATTAAACATTTCCCGTGCTGATATAGTATGAAAATAATTGTTTAGTATCTCACGTACGGAAGCACAAATTCAATTCTAAGTAAAATAAAGAATATATTCAAAAATAATAATTTTTAATAATTATGTAATAATTAAATATTTAAAATTGAGTAATTGCTAAAAGATATTAATAAGTAATGTGCTAAATAGTTTCTTCTATAATTTTGAAGTATAAAAATTTAATAAACTGTACAAGGAATTAACCCTTTGCAGTCCGAGATATTTTCACAATTTCGTTCTAATCAGTCCGCGATGTATTAGCAATTTTATTTTATTTTATTTTATATACATAGAGAGAGAGAGAGAGAGAGAGAGAGAGAGAGAGAGAGAGATTTTCTTTATTATACTAGTTTTAAATATTGTTAATTACGTTGGAAATGTTAGTTAATGTTATTATACATTTACATTTATATTATGCAACGAAAAATATTCTTGAAATAACACAAGACTGCAAAGGGTTAAGAGAAATCAAGTTGCTGACAAAAATAGTATAAAAGAATTGATAGTTATTAATAACTAATCAGTTGATTCCACTGAAATTCTATATTAAGGAAAACAGATATACAGCTTTGTAATACTGTGAAGAGTTAACAAAATCCCACCTAAAAAACAAAGAAAGAAAATAAAATAAAACGAAATCTCCCATATTTGTCCTTATTTATTATAAAGCAGCCATTTTCAGCCTTTTTACACTTGTGGATCGGCAAAACTAGGTGGAATGTACTGCAGACCGACTGACGACTAAGAAAAAAAAAAGAACAATATAGAAAATTGTTTATTTATTAAACCTAATGTTATAAAATTACGAATTTTCCTAGGTAAAGAAATAAATTCTTCTCTACTGGAGTCACGTAACCAAATACAGCCCTTCAAATCACAAAATTCGCGATGGTATTCGCAAGCTACCACAAAAATGGCAAAAGACCAACAACAATAATGGAAATTATTTCGACGATCATTATGTTGTCATTCTTTTTAAATAAATCTACGATTGTAACCAAAAATTGGAAAGAATTTATTTCTACATGTAATAGTGCAAAATTTACTGCTGCTTCTTTGTTAGAAAATTTGATATACGTGCAGCGAATCATGATTTCTTTGAAACATTTCGCGGACAGACAGGAAATTTTTGTAGACTGACGGTTGAGGAACACTGTTCTAAAGTATCCTACGTAATAAACTTCCTATTCGAAGTTTCTTCGATACAAAAAATGTGTCTAAATGTCCGAGGTTTGATCGAGTTCAACAAAACTCAGCGACATCGTCATCGCAAGGATTCTCGAAGCGAAACGATGTCCTGATGGAATCGATCCATCCTGACGTTCTCTCTCTCCTCTCCTCTCCCTCTTTTTCTGTGTCGCGTCTGTAATGCCGTGCTCCATGTCGTATAACAACTAGTTGTTAGCGATGACACGGCTTCTTTTTATAGACGAGCGTAAACGTCGCGCGCACGCACGCGTGCCCGTTTTCTCCGCGCGTTAATGCTTCTGTGCACGTGCATCATGCAGAGCCACGGAAGATGCATCAACTCGCAGACGTCGTCTGCAACCGCTTCCCAACGCCTCGAGCAAAAATATTTTTCTATTTCTCGCGACGCGTCTCAGAGTGTTTGCTGAGAAAAGTGTTTTATGTAATTTTCAGGGTTTTATCTTTTTTTTTCTTTTTACGAAAAGATATGCTTCTTCGATCAATTTCATAGGGATTCTTTTTCAAAGATATCTTAGGAATTTTTCGTGTGTTACAAAGTTTCGTTCGATAGACAGAAAATTTTAATGGTAAGTTAACCTTCCATGCCACGTAACTTAAAAGTTACATTTATCTGTATTTTATATATCAGATTTTATTCGTTTATTGCTGTACTATTGCATTGTTGTATTATTAAATTATTACCAATTAATTTTTTTATATTATTAATTTTTAGTTTTCAACATTTTTCAAGATGTAAAATTGTAATATTTCTTCTCATAAACACAGAAAAATCGAGTTATAGTGGGTTAAATGATTATTATGAAATTAACAGATAGGTAACAATAATACTTTTCGATAATATCCTCGTGCGGAATGAACTTAATGTCGCGTGAGGTTCTTTTTCTCAATTAGAAAGTCTGTTTCATGTATTTTATCGTGATCTCGAAGAGAATCATATATTCTATCTGCCAAAAAATTATTCGATACTTGAATCGTACACGTACGTTGAATATTTATATTTCGCTCGAAAGTTTCAACATGAAAGAAAAAATTAATTACAGAGAATAATTGAGCGAACAGGTTAAAATTTATAATAAATTTTTGTACGAAGTAAAGTTAATTTGATTTATAAAAATCCACATTACAACAGAGACGATACGAGTTTTGGATAGTTATACGGAACCGTCTGCTTTAAACGTTAATTCTGTGAAATTACAACGCAGTACTAATTAAGTCAAGGCTGTTACGTTATCTAGAAATCAACTTAAAACACAATCAACGTTACAAGTTCGTAGCAAGAAGTGCATCTCGCTTTTGTCCCGAGTGTTACGAGTGCCAGAGTAATTACAAGAAAAAGTAGTTTCAATGAATGAAAACGATTAGTCGGAAAAGATCGCATGAGAGGTAGCTTACAATAATGTACAATAGTAAATTTTATTTTAAATTATTGTTGTTAAATGTTGAAAATATGGCAAATTAAATAAAATAGATCGGCTAAACTTATAATCTTTAAAATGGACACTTTTGTTGCGAATTTCAATTTATGCTAACTTATACTGTCTGCATCCATCTGAGAAACGTGGTCTTATGGGAGATTTCTCTCACGTGTAAACTGAATAGCTGTAATATATTCACGATTCGGTCTTTAACGAGTCGGGTTTCTCTTTCTGAAGTTGATTTGGAACGTACGTATACTTCATTTCGAAATTTTATTCCTTTTATATTCGATATTGAGTATACTGGTAGATTCATAATTTATTCTAAGAAAATTTACATATGTATATTCTACTTTTTTAATGATTTCAAATAACGCTTTCTACAACTGAAATTTTACTTCATTATTTTTAACCTATTTCGTCTTTTATTACCGCGAGATTTGATTACTTTTGGTGGAAAAAGTTGACAGTTTATTATTGGAAAGAAATTTCTCTTTATTTCTGCTGTATGGGTAATCCACTGTACACAAGTGTGTCAAATTTATTCGAAAATGTTCATATTTGCTACTTCGTTGCATCTTAGAGTAGGTTCAATTACGTGATCGCGTCCGATGACGATCTATGACTCGAATATTTATTCCAGACGATTGTATAGATCGTTATTCCACTCGAATAATCATGCCTATAGGTAAAATGGTTGTGTAACAAAAACAAGGTACTCGTTTGAAGAACGCATTGGCTAACACCAGCCTCGAGGATTCGTTTTTATTGCGCCCCGTATTTTCCGCTCGTACATTTGCTCGCTGTGCAATCTCGCGAAGATTCAAGGATCGTTCGTTCGTTTTTCTCTCGTTGCATTTCTCATTCGTACTCGAAATTATGTGCTCTCGATAGGGAATTGATTTTTGCGCCAGTATTTAATGCCGAAGGTATACAAGGAAAGTGATTTCGAACAAAGGTACAGGATAACTGTTTCCTGCTTTTTCTTAAATTAATAATTTTCTAATTTAAACTAGTAATTTTTTAATTTTATTAAAATTAATCATTTAATTCTTTTTAAATTAATAGTTTTTATTTTGGAACAGTATAATGTTTTACAGTAATATCAGTGATATAATTCTCAATGAAATTTTTTTATTATAATACTATAAAATAATAATTAAATCCAATTTTGACGATAAAGTTCAAGAGTTACTTTTATTTGGACAAATTCTCTCGAAGCTGAGAGATTTTAAAGTATGCATATTGGAAATGAAATTCACAAACTAAATTTTAGAAATTAGTTTAACCCCATATACTGACAAATCACATTCGTAGAGCAGCTTATGGTAAAGGTGTGACAAAAGATGTATCATATGGCTATCAAACTTGTATTTTTGCTCTAACTTTAATTTCAATTTAAAATTGACGATTTCTATATAAAGACTATATAATATTTTAATTTTCTTTTATTTAACGCTGTATTGGAATAGTAAATATTCGAGATTGACATATGTAGCGACTAAAAAATTGTATGGCAAGGGATTAAGCGATATTGTAGAAAGTAGACGTTTAATAGTTTGTTTAAAAAATAATATTTCTCAATTTTTTTAAATTTATAATATCGATATTTATTGTAAGTAGGAAAAAATAGAATATAATCGTTTGTGCTGCAGTCGCGTTGTAAAATTTCCATAAATTGAATATGCATTTGTTACGTTTTATGCTTCTGCTGTAGCAAGTTACGTTTTCTGTATTTCAATTACGAGGAAAGAGGTGAACCATGGAATTCCTGCAATGAATATATCAGGAACAGAAAGGAAAATTATTTTTCACAGCAATTGTACCTACATGAATTTATTCCACGAGCTATTTCTGCGAAATAATTCGAAAAATTTAAAAATATTTATTTTCCTATTACTTTTCGCAATTTTTGTCTACTATTAAATTTCTGCTTCCACGGCGACATCTTCCGCGAACCTCTTTGGCATTTTATGCTTGGCGATATGCACTTTCACGGTTTATTTAACAGTTTCGTCATTTCAGATACAAAATTGATCATTCTCGAGGAATTTACACGTATCTCGTTTGATCGAGCTGCGCCTTCCTCGATTACATTCGATTCGCGTTGGAAATATCATCTGATAACGATTAGGAATCGCTGTTTCGTAAGATTTATAAAATTGATAATCGCTTCGTTGTATCGTGGATTTAAAGAAATCTGAAATGTTCGCTTTCTTTCTCGAAACTCAGAATTTAACTTGAAAAAAAAAAAAAGAAAAGAATTCTTATTTTAATACTTCAATATTTTAAATTTTAGTATCTTGGAAATACTTTATTTTATTATTTCGAATAAATTCGAAGAACTCTCAACTTTTCGATTAGGAAATAAAGATTATCGACGATTTTATTTCAGAAAATTAGAAGAATTGTTAATTTTAAATTATGATCGTTTTTAAAAATACAAGAGGAAATGAATTTTGATCGTAGATACTTGCAATACAGAGCTCTCCAATATGAATTTTTAAAAATTGTCAGAACGATACTTGTGTCAAATTCCGAACGAAAACAAATTGAAAAACTTCAATACCAATAGGCATTCTTATTCTGTTTCTTCATTCACATTTTTCATTTATAACAGAAAATGTAGAAATCTACGTGGCCAAAAACTTACACGCTACCGTAGCTTAGTGGAATTTTAATTTCAATGTAATGGAATTTTTTCCTTGACACGCGGTGTTTTCCCTTCTTTAATTACCAAAGGAGTTAGTAATTGATTACTTTGATACTGTAACGCATACGGAAAAAGAAAAGTTCGTGTTTGACGTTCATTTAATCAAGCGTAGTGCAACGTTGTGTAAAGACAATACCATTGAACGATTATTACGAAACAAAAACAACAATGTTTTACGTAATTCACGGCTTTATTTTAGCACACTTCAACTAAGGAATTAAACCATCGAACAGAGGTATTTTTATTTTTATCACGAAATGCAATAAATTTTGAAATATCTGCGCAAATCTTAATTTCTACAATTTGTTATTTTTCTATACGCTACTCCTCGTTCATAACTAATTTCTTTCTTATTTTCTAAATAAATCATTGAAAACGTTCGAAATAGAAAAAGAAATTTTAAATAACGAAACCTTACAGTCTCTCTGAAATGTAGGGTTTGCCGTATTCACTCCATCAAACGGAATCGTGATAGTCATTTATATGATATTGTATTTCATGTATAATACCATCGAATGTACTTTGAAATAAAGCAGTGAATACTAGATTATCTTCCGTACTTTTCATTTCATTTTAATTCGAAGTTCTGTCGTTCTTATTGGAAAACCCTATACTATTCTTTGAAGAACGGAATAATTATATACAGTAATTTTAAAAAATTTATACAGGATATCTCAGTATCGATAGTACAATCGTGGAAGGCGTGATTTGACGTGAAAAAATATGTGGAAAATATAGAATAATTTTTTTCCATTTGAGATTTCATTATTATTTTCTATTTGAGATTTTCTTTGATGTTACGATTGAACAGATCTTGATGCAAAAGTTGTAGGTTTATAAATGATAATTACATTCCAGATTTCTATATATTTAAAGGAAATTGAAATGTGCAAAATTGCACAGAATGCACGTAATATGAAAAAATATACAAAATAGTGTGGTATTTTTTATAATACTTAGCAGGTGAAATAATTTTCTATCGAAGTTCCAGTTCATTGACTGTACTCTCAAAAATATAAATTTGCATAAAAATTCGCAGTCTAGTGATAATAAAGCAAAGTAATTTTTAAATTTTCCTTTATTAATGCAGAAATTGTTAAAAATGTTAGTCACCTTGTTGCATACACAATTATGCTCTCCGAATTAAATTTCCATGCACATAACTCGGAGAAAATACAAAGTCAATTTTCTCGAAAACAGAGCCTTAAGTGGAAAAAATGTATTCCATATTTTCGACTTATTTCCTCATGTAGAATTACTCATTCCACGATTATACCATTAATATTGGGATATCCTGTATATTATACATAAATTTTTTTATACGAAAAATAAAATATTCCATTAAGAGAAGGTATTTTATGAGAGTAGCCACGGAAATGTGTGGAATTCATTGCTGTCGTTGATTCCTAATCGTTAAAAGTGTCCTTTTTTTATACGAGCATTAGAAACTTCCTCGTTCCACATTCATTTGCATAACAGAGGTGCAACCGCGGCCTCGCACGGCCACTCCTAACTTCTGCAGGCCTCCAAGTTTCTGCATTCTCTGTACTTACTTGAAATTACCGTGGAAGTTGATCGAGTGTACAAGATATTACTTAGGAACGGTCATCTGGCAGAGTACTAACGAAGAAATCGTCATTTTTATGTGGCAAAAATTCTCAGCTTTGGACAAGGGAAATGAAATTACACGTATTTTAATGAGATGTCGAAGAATTATTAACATTCTTCTGTAATTTCTTATTTTGTTCAATATATCTTTAATACCGGTAGAAAGTTCGCTACCGGATGATTTTTAACCTAATTATTTTTTTTATTTATTTATTTATTATAATTCTTGCTTTTCGGTTTAGGATAACTTCCAGTTACATTTGTTCTATTTGCAATATCTTACAGCTATCTTAGCTTATTATTCTTAACTTCTATTACTGTATCATTTATCCTTCTAAAATATAAGCTTACACCTATTTACTTATTTTTCCTCTGTCTTTGTTACATTCTGAATTCGCTATTACACCTTTCCTTTGGTCTAATTTTCTAATTTTCTTCTGTTTCTTTTCTCCTTTTTCTATCTCTCTTTTTTATTTTCTCTCTCCTCTCTTCTGTTTCATTTAGCAGTTTCTCAATTCATATTTCTCCTCTTGTGACCTCGCATTTTTCTATTACACGCGTCAACATTTCTTCTTTTTTGCAGCTTTTGCATTTTCTTTCTTCTCTCTTTCTTCAGTCTTGTTTTCCCGTAATCTAATTGCCACGTCTAAACTTTGTTATTAATCACCTTTGTCTTCTTTTCATCTTTTCCCGTAGATATTAGTAGAAATGAATTCTTTCCGACTTTTGGGTGTAATCAGTGTTTAAAAAGAATAAAAATATTAGGTGTAGCAATAAATTTTTCCAATGTTTGGGTATAACAATTTTATATAAGAAAAATGAAAACACATAAGCCATCGAAATTATTTGTATTATTATTGATGACCTTTTGTCATTTTTCTGCCAGCTTGCGAATATCATTGCGAATATTTTAATTTGAATGGATATTCTGATTATATGAATCCAATTCGAAAGAATTTATTTCTACACCTAATATTATAAAAAATACTGAAAATTAGCATAGTTAAGAAAATGCTTTGCGTATAAAATTGCAATTAGCGTATTCATTGTTTAATACAAGAAGCAAATATAATGGACTCTATAATAATTAACAAATATTATTAATTATTGCGTTACGACAGTCTTTGCTACTATCACTATCTAAACATGTAATTTTTGTCACTATTCTGCTGTATAGGTAGACGTAAATAATTATTCTAAATATTTTTGGCAGCGTTCAGTATTATTATAGACTTTTTAAAACGTAATATACGGAGAATTTGGTATAATACCGCTATCGTGAACGTATACTTTAAACATATTTTCTCGTAAATAGGACGTTTCACAGGGCTTGCCTTCAGTGCTCCAAATTGTCCCGAGGGATGAAGATGCATCGAATATTGAAGATCTTCGAGACCAGCCAGGTCCTTTCAGTGTTGTCAACGTCTTTTTAGAACGTTTATGCCATGACTCGATTATCTGGTCCCTTTTCACGGTTCCTCGTACATTTTCTCTGAAAAGGCCAGGTCTTCTATCTTTATCATCAGCACAGAATTTATGAGATATTCTAAACGTTTCGTTCCGTTACTTTGCTAAATTTTAGTTAATAAAATATTTTGTCGATTATAATTAACACTGCCAATCAATCGAGTAGATTTCTCCATGTTACAAACAAATAAAATGGACACGCTTGACATTTGAGAATTTTGTGATGTACAATTGCATAAATTTGTTTTGTTTCGGTAACGTTAGCACACTTAAAAAAAAAAAAAAAATGCTATGTCGTTTAACATACTTTCATTTTAGATAATTGTTATTTTATTATTTCAAGTTGCTTGTTAACAAGGCAACATTCTTAAATGATAATCGTCGATATTGACGAATCTTCAAAATACAGTAATTCTTAAAAATTTTTGTTTTTTATCGACAATCATTCACAGTTAAGAGGGAAAAATCATCCTCAAAGTTAAAAATAGTAAACATATTTTAACCAATATCTCGAACATTATTATAGACAGAGAAACGGTGTATATTGACGTTTATATTTTTCAACGTCAAATTCGTAAGCAATGTGTTAAAGGGAACTACATATAATACGAAAAATAAAATGATTATCTATTTATAAATTGTGATGATTTTGTGGGTATCTAAGAGTCACTAAAACACGAATGATACAGCAGTGAAAGCGTTAAAAATTGCAAATTATTTTACAAGTAAATATATAATAAAAATAATGAATCCAAAAAATTTCCTTCTGTACTGTTCTTCAGTTTACAAATATTTGAATTATTCGTCCTTCATCGGGAACCATTGTTACCTTTCGATCGGAAATAGGAATTTCTGTTTGACTTCGGAATTTCACGAGCGTCGAGAAGCTGAAAGAAGTTTTTCTGGATTGAGGTTTACGAAATGGAACAGAAGGCGTCATTCGGGGTCGTCTATTCCGAAGGATGACGGCCATACAACAATGCTTCTGTCGGTCGATAACAATGATTGGCCGGACTTCGTTGACCCCCTTAACTTGCTCACGTTCCCCGAGCCTCGCCCAATGTTGTAAATCGTCGCTCCTCTTCGTCCAAAAGTTCGCTCAGTCGCTGACCAATGTCGTAATAGATGCTGTTATCGTAATTAAACGCGAGGTCGTCCACGAACGTCCATTTAATTAATTCACTTGTCATTTTTCGGATTGCTTCAAACGTTGTGTTTGAAAAGAAATTTAGAAATTTAAAAAGCTGAGAATTTTATAAGTGTTATACATTTATTCGGTGTACAGTTTTTCATTTGCAGAAGTATGAGATACTCTCTATAATTTGCTTCGAACGTAATGAAATGTATTTACAATACATTTCAGACACTTAAAATTTCAATTTATTTAAAAAAAAAAAAGAAGGAATCGAGTTTCTAACTCTTTAAAATTGAACTCCCGCTTAAAATTAGAACCAATTTTGAAATGTTATAATTTTAATTTATGCAAAGAAAAGTAATCAATTTTTAACACTTTAAAATTAAACTCTCCCATAAAATTAGAACGAATTTTCATATGTTGCAATTTCAATTCACGCAGAACAGATAAGAAAAAAGGAATCGACCTTCTGACTTTTTAGAAATGAACTGCTTTAAGAACGAAATCATTTTCCCCATTCGCAAGTGTAAGATTGTTCGATAAATTAATCACAATTTTCATTTACTGTTTTTTGTAACAAAATTGATAAAATACGTATTTTGAATTTCAACACACGTCAGAAATTCTGCTGGAAACATTGTAAATCCGTTCTCCGTTTCTAAAGTACACTCATTAATTACATGTCACAGGCGGAAGTATTCATCGTCGTAATAAATCGACGAATTATGCAACATTCGCTAAGCGTTCCCGAGGAGATAGAAAATGTGTCTTTTCTCATCGAAGGTCGTTTGCTTATCGAGCTATGGTGATGCAGGTCGATTCGTGACTTTAAAAAAGGGCGTGGTACTCGAATGTTTTACTATACAATAAGGTGTAAAGAAGCGTCTCAAGTGGCTGTCAAAGTGGCTTATCTTATTGTTGCACGAAAACTGTATTAGATGCGAAGGTGTAAAGGTGTGACGTAAATGTGCCGCCTGGTCGATTATTTCATATATACAACGTAGAAAAGATGCTGCTTAAGTCATAAATTTGTAAAAAATTAAGCTTCAACATTGTAGTATAATATTTATATATAATTTCTGCTTTTGCATAAAAATATATGCAGGGTGTCTCGTAGCTGATGGTACAAGCAAACAGGTGTTGATTTTACGTAAAAAACTGATTCGAAAATGTAGAATAAAATTTTTTCGTTTTCAAGAAAATTCGTTTAATTCATAAATTACTGAAAATGTAATTATCAAATTAATCTCCTTATTAAATTTCTTCGAACATCTTTCAACGTATCGTTACGCAATTTTAATTAATCAAATGGTGTAATAATTTTTTGTCGTAATTGTTAAATGCTCGTTATGTCGTCGCTATATAGGATATATTTAACATGACTTCACAAACAGAAATCTAATAATGATAGGATCGTATATCATGATGGCCAAGGAATTCTGCCATCACAGCCGATGTAGCGCAGATAATTTTCATACCGAAAGTGTTTTTTCAGCTAAAATTTGATTAGGTGTACGAGTAATTGACAAATTTTCAAGCTGATTTTTTTTTTTAAACGAAGCCTCGAATGAAAAAAATTGGATTCTACATTTTCGACTCAATTTTTCACCTAGAATCAACTCCTGCTTGCTTGTGCCACCAGTTATGGGACAACCTGTATTTTGAGTACCAAATTTACGAAATTAAAAATTCAATCAATAATTTCACACTTTTTATTTATTACTAATTTATTTGTTTCGACGACTAGAGGTTTTTGAAATATTAGAGTTGTCTGATTATTTGAAAACGTGACAATTTACTAACAGGTAAAACAGAATATCTATTACGATTGCTTGAAATCATGTATAACATTGCAAATAACGTTGTAATTGTTGAAATACACGATAAAGAGTAAGTTTCAAGTTATACTTACAATTGAAACAGAGATTTTCGAGATAACGAAATATGGCCGTTTTATCAATTACATATTTGTATGATGATAATGCGGATTAGGTACGTAACAATTATGCAACAGTGTAATATTGCAATTTCTTACGGTTTATTTAATCAGTTACGTTGTTATTGCATTTACGCGTTGTCTAACATCACTGTTGATATAATAATCTTAGCTTACGAAGTGTTTAATATATGTTATTTGTGCATTTATTATTTACGTAAATTATAAGAGGCAGAGAGTATAATACATTGATCGCGCAATTACTATTTATGGAAATTAATACGATCTGTATTATAATTCACACATACCATTACATATGAAACATAAAGAAATGCAGAAAATACAGTGTTCAAAAGATATAAAAAAATAATCATTTAAATCCAATTTTTCCTTTTATAAGTTTCTATATTTTTAATCTTGTGAACTTGAAATGTTGAATTAATATTATCATCGAGTACTATAGTGAGAATATTTATAAGAAAAAGTTAATGGCATCATTTTTCAATGTTGAAAATAATGATTACTGATCTTTTCTATTTTATTGTTGCAGGCCAAACAACGTGCCTCCGTAAAATGGCTCCTCTCGAAGGCGTACAACAATCGAGTGCCAGAAAACCTTCGTGAGCCGTATTATGTCGATCATGAGGTACGTAATCCTGATCTTTTATGACGTACACGTCACCCAGTAATCAAGAGACAAAAATAAAGCTTTCGTTATCGCAGACTCAACTTGTCTTTGTATTATAAAATATCTTCAAAGACGACTTAGGATTTATTTCAATGTTGAATTTTCCAAAACTGCAAAATTTAGAAAACATACTGCGTAAGAATTGGACTTCATTTCAATGTTGAATTTTTAAAAACTGGAAAATTTAGAAAACACTGCGAAAGAAGTAGGCTTTATTTCAATATTGAATTTTTCAGTACTAGAAAATTTAGAAAACATACTACATAGATGATTTAGAAAACTATAAAAAATGAAATAAATATATTTTTACAGAACAGATATACGCGTTTATATCATCATACTACAGTTAATTTGATTTCTGAATTGTACTGTTAAATATTCTAATTCTTTTGTGTCAACGTTTGCATTCTTCAGTTTTACAAAAATTTCTACATCATGATTCAACCCTTTTAAAATAGTCGTTGATTTATGACGTAAAAGTGTACTTTTATGTTAACTTTATCCCTTTAGAATAGATTTTAAGAATTTTCCATTTTCCACTCTTGAAATTTTTATTCTAATATTCTTCTATTATAAATTATACATTTTTCTACTAGAAACTTTACACCAGTATCATTATCGGTTGTTACTGTGGGCTGTTATGTTGACGGAGGATAGAAGGCGGAGAAATGATAGAGAGGATCGGCGGAAAAGGAAAGGTTGCGCGTTTCGTCCTGGGCCTCCTAGTGGACTCCGTTAGTAAGGCATTCTAGGAGACCCGTGCCTTAAACGCGAGGAACTGAGGGAATTAGGTTAGAAGGTGTATATATATATATATATATATATACAAACAGGACCTCTCGGGAGAGCTAACGAGAATGGTCTCCTGTGTCGTCTGTCCCTCTAGCGATGATGGATAGAAGGGTCGCCACATTACAAATCCACTTGCTTCGAGCTTTCATAATTTCAATAGTTGAGTTACTATTGTTATCTACGATTAAATTCTAATTTCTGTAAGTGTGTTCCATTTCTCCAATTGAAAGACACGTAGCGGTGGAATCTGAACGATAAAAGCACGGTTCTCTTCTCAGCCTTTTAAGATGTCCTGAAAACTCTTTTGTGGCACACATCGTTATTTCGCGACGGAGAAAACCGGCGGCGGTCGTACCGTGAAAGGCATACAAAGTTGATGGGCGTTTGCTCGAGAACCGCTAATAAAGTTCCATGAAAAGGATTCTCTCACTGAACTTCAATAATGAGCACGGAAACCTCGAGAAACTTTCTGGAAAATAACATAGATATTAGCTGAGGCGAGCTTGTGTATATCAAGCAAATCGGTGAAATAGGTCTCTGTTGATATTTGAGGAACAGTTAGAAAAAATGAAGATTGATGAATGAAAATCGATGAATTTTTATATTGAAGATACAACTGTTGGAAATAGTAACTCAGAAATTTCGTTGGAAACATTTCTGAAGAAATGATTCAAATATCTGATTTTTCAATTGAATTTCAAATGTGTGATGTATACTATATAATATACAGTTGAATTGATCTTATATATATTTTTCTTTTTTCTTTCAAAAGCAATATCCTGAGAAATGAGATTTATTTTTATTCACTCTTTTTACTCTATTGACGCTGCTATGGAGGCATTTATAATACGGAGCATAAATCTATTAAAAGTTTTATTTATATTGAAATGAAGCAAATAAGAATAAATAAATTCACGAACGTGTATAATTTTTTCTTTTCGAAACGAAACTTTTGATTTTCAAACGTTTCATTGCAAAACTGCTGGAATGAATAAATATCATATAAAAAAAAACAAATACTCAGAGCGCAAAGGATTAATACATAGTATTAAGTATGAATTATATTTTTTCCCTTGAAAGGATATTTCAGTTACTTGCATCGAATCTTTAAACAAGTTTTGATAGTGGTGTACTATTTGTACTCGTCATCCATTAAAAACATTTGTACTCGTGTCACTATCGTTTATGATCGATCATAGTTTTTAATTAATCAATTGATCAATTGAAGACATAAAGAGAGTTTCTTCCACATGTATGTCTACCAACCAATGTCCGTATTGCAATTTAAGAGAATAATTGATTAATTTCATCGGATTGTTTCAGAAGATACAAGAAAATGTCGAAAGAAACATGACATTGTTCGGGAAAGTGAAAAACGTTACTTTCAAAATTACTGTAGTAATTTAGTTTTAATGAAAAACATATCTTGTTAACATTTTGCAAAATTCGACAGATATTCAAAAGAATTTTAAAATATTTCCTCTTGATCGTGAAAGTGATTTACATTAGGTTTCTTCTCAGACTGTGTCCAACGTAGTCTTCGATAGAAACGCAGACAGTTTGATCTGATATCCGAATTGTGCACAGATCGCCGAGTCAACCGTTTTCTTCTATTGTTGGAAAGATTCTGTGTTCTTGATATATCATTTTTCGTCGACTATCTCTGTATTACATATGTTCTGGCACGTAAGCTTTTCACTCTTGGCGGTTCCCTTGCAGCATTAGAACATGGAGATACAAAATACTTTTCTTTTGTACATTTGCTGTTACAGCAAAACCTACATATCAATTCTTTTATCTGTTTATAAGGAAATTCAAATATAAAATTCAGTGTCTATTACGATTTTTGGAGAAAAGATACACGAGGCTTGAAAATGACAATTTTCAGAAAATCTCGATTAACCCTTTGCGCTCGAAGCTTTTCGTAGTTGTTTTAATTGTCATTCGCATTGCTGTATCAAGTCAAGTGGTGATTCAGAGCCACCTTTCGAGTACAAAGGGTTAAAAAAGAGAACAAAAACACGTTTAAAAATTTGCCTACAACGTAGTTGAAAAATATGCAAGAATTTGAAAGAAAAATGCACGTGCAAAAAATATTAAAAAAAAAAAATTATTTGCTTGTCTAATTTCCAACATTTTTTTATCTAAATATATTTCCCCTTCCTTTTAAAAGACGCTTTTACGAATTTGGAAGTGAATCTCTTAGAAAAACACATTGTACAAAATCACTGTAAAATATTTCATAAAATTGTATAATATTACTACAGTAAATAATTAATTTTAGACCCCATTTCATGTAACACTTTTTTTTTTTACCTGTAATCCAATGTTTTATTCAAATTCGAAAAAAAAATTAAAAACACTGAAGATGACCTCCGTATCGATAAAAAAGCAAAGAAATAAGAAATCGATTGGAGCACTGCATATCGTCCAAGAAATCACGTCACTTTTGTATGAAACAATTTTTTCGTACAGCGAATAATTTACGAGATATTTGAAGTCGTCGTGTTACGAGACTCATCCTGTATATATACAGATTCATATCGACTATCGGAGCTAGTGCAATCGTGTCTTACGTTTCACGTGCAACCTGTACGTGAAAGCTTGGCTCGGTTGTAGTTGTTAATCCAGTTAAGCCAATCGAATTACCCCGCGATCGTCCACGTTCGACCTCTTTCGACGTGTCCAGAGTAAATCATGGAACTGCCTTGACAAGTGTTCCCGTTGTGTTCTTCATTTCGTTCCCCTTGCGTGTTGTTAATCCCGGGATATGTATTTAATTGACGGCATTCCTCGAATTTCGACGCGAAACGAGTCTCGCGGCCGTCGATCTCGCATTTCGACACGCTCAAAACTCATGACCGGGAAGAGAAGGTTCTTCAAGACGCACCGATGCCGCCAGGTGAGACCCTTGAACTTCGAAAGTGCGATCGAACGGTTCTACACGAAAGTAGAATGAAGTTTGGTGAAAGGGAGGACGTGCCCGCGGTAGAGAAAAACGTTCCGTGACGGAAAGATCGCGGTGTGTTCGAAGGTTTCTTCGCCACGGGTTTCAGGGTTCTCCGATAGGTCGTGTGAAGCTTAGAACTTTGCTTCTAATTAGAAACATTAACGACAGTGAGACTAGTTTTTCTGGTGTGTTTGGAAATGGAAATTGTGATTTCGAGACGTTCGAGGGAAAATGGCGCGATGACGGTATAAGTGGACATTTTGATCGGTGAATTTGTTCAGATAGTGTGAAATTTTAATCCTTTAGCTGTAGCGAAAGGGTTAACGAAGATACTGGTTCATTTTTTTCTCAAATATTCCTTTTTTTTTTATAACGACGTAAAGGATATTTGGTTTTAGAAAATGTAGTTCTTTATTCTCTGTTTTATTAATTTCTTTCTTTTTTCTTGTGGGAAAGGAGGATAGCGTAACGTAGGATGAAAGTAATAGAAATATTCTAATTAATCGTAAGGAAAATTGAAACAAAGGTCGTTTGTAGACGCTCGCGCTAACGAGACAAAACGCGCTGGAACCACGGCACTCTTTGTTCGACGTTAATGAATTCAGCCACAATAAATGTTACAGCCTCTGGTATCGCTTGATTAACCGGCAAAAATTCCTCTTTCATTAATCAACCTTTTTTTGTTTTTCCCCCCGTTTTCTTTCCTTGCCGTGCGAGACACGATCTTTCCTCATAAACCATCGTCTCGTCCTTTTCACACTTGAACTTTCGTTCGAATAATCAGTCGCGCAGTCTTGACTTTCCCTTTAGAGTCAAAGGTGTAATCCGACGATGATTACGACTCTCTTGGAGAAACAATGGAGGAGAAGCCTGGCTCATCTCCAGCGAGTCGTTATCGCGCCGTGGCTTTCTTCGCCTCTGCGAACCAGGCTCGAGCATCTGATAATTGATCGTTTCGACCATTCTTCCGCCTCTTTTCTCTACTTCGTTACTTTGTCTACTGTTATTGTTCATTCAGAAGTCCCTTTTGTAGGGGAAATATTCGGAAAAATTTTACCGGTGTCCAAAACTATGGAATCCCTGTGTAAAAGCATGTTTTATTGATCATCGATGATCCTCATCATTGTCCTTGGATTATTTTCATTAGTATCCAACGATATCTCTTTCTATTATATAAGAATGCATAATTTACCGATTATCGTTCGATGATGATTACAATCTTTCAGTTACCAAAATGTTATTTGTTTACAAAATATATCCAAACTTATCTTCTTTTTTTTATATCTTAAGTCTTATTGATTAAGGAAAAAAGCTTAATCTTTAAATCTTTCATATTACTTTTCTCGTGAAAAAAAAAAAACTATGCTACGTTACGTCTTCCATTATACTAAACAACTTCTGTAAAAACATTTTTTCGGTAGTGTCACTTCCTTTAGAAATATTCTACTGAGTTTAATTAAAAGAGACTCTGTGTAACGAATACAGTGACGTGGGTCATCGGTGACCCACGTGGTTTAAATAACAAGTGAAATTTCAAGTAAGTTGCCTCATGAGCGATTTAAGAAAATATAAACTTTTGAAAGAATTGAAAAAGGAAAAAATATCCTCACCGGCAATGTAGAGTATGTTTCGTTAATAAAAAGAACGGTTATACGCGATATATTTGCGAATACTATAAATTTAAAAAATACTAAATTGTATAATTTATTTCTAATCTCACGTTTAGATTACAAAAATACTAAATTATGTTATTTATTTTTAATTTCATGTTCAAATTATGTAATTTATTTGTAATTTACACTGCGTAAAATATATGTAACATACAATCATTATCACTACATATAATTTATCCCTTAAAATCATTTCCACATATTCTTTGAGTTTTTTAAGCGAAGAAGATTATTTCGTCGCTTTTGTGAAAAATACGCCGTGGACACAGTTAGCTAAGTGTGAAATCAAGTATTTTCATATTTTTTAAAAGAACAGAGATGTTATTTTATGCTTGAAATGTGGTTAAAATATTTTATGGTTACACGTGGTCAAAGTTATTACTTTACCCTATGCACAAAAAGTGTTCCTGCATTCAATACTCGACACTCAATGTGCTAAATCAAATATTTTCATATTTTTAAAATAATAAATATATTCCATGTGGTGGAAGTTATTAGTCCACCTTGTATACAACAAGCGTTTCTGCATAAAACAGCCAATCGACAACGCGAAAACGCTTGCACGAAAGTTCACTCGTTTGATTTTTCCTCGTCACCCTTATCATCCCTCGTTCTCTTTGTTTCCCGGTGTCGCTCGCCTGCCTCTGTTTCCTTTGTAGCCCGTGCCTTTTTCACCTGGCCTGTTTCCTCTGTTTATAGAGTCGAAGCCACCGTCACCGCGACGTCTAGTTACTCACGAAAACTGAAATTGTTTTCCCCGACTTTCCATTGGCGTCGTCTATCGACCACAACGTAATACGATCTCGAGTTCAGAAATGTTTGCTCCTCGAAACCACGCGGTCGAATGAGATTTCCAAATGGCAGATTGGTTGGTCCACATCTGCGGCTGTCCCTGGACAAATTTACCGCGTCCTTGGACAGCGTTTATGAGGCGTTCATTTCAGGAAAAAAGAAACTGGTCCCTCCTTTGGCTTCTTCGTTTTCATTCACTTCTAAGAGTAGCCTCTCTTTGTTTGGTGTATTCGTGAATTTAAATTGTCTTGTGCATTGCTGTGCGAGATAATTGGCTCCGCGGCAACGGAGAATACGTATGGATGTGCGAATGAATAAATTAATGCAGATGAATAATTTGTGTACGATATGTAAAGTAGGTGTTATGCGTTTCGTTGTACGGAGATCGAAGAAAATTGCTTTTTCACAGAGAAATGATGATATTCTTCTTGCGAAATGATAGTTTCCATTTGTAGGGGGAATTTAAATGCAAATATGTGGGTATTTTATTTATCATTGCGACATCGTGTTTTTCCCCTGTTTTTTTTTTTCTTCTTTCTTCCTTTTATGAAGTTCTTTCATCATGGTGGAATTTAATAACTATGCAGTTTTACATGGTGTTCTGTATGTGGTGGTAAACCCGAGAAGGGAGTAGCTCTACGTGAAACTAAAATTTTGAGATATCTACAAGAAGGAATTCTAAAAGTGAGCTGTTTTTATTTGAAAAAGCGTCGATAAAATAAAAATAAAAATTTAATAAAAACTATTTAATTATTTAATAAAAACTATTATAATCAAAATAAGATTGTTTTAACCCTTTATATAAATATTATTAGTTAAATAGTAAAAGAAACGAATTTTTTTCATTGTTAAATGGTTGAGTAATTAATAACAATTGATCACAAAGAGTTCCAAATCTAGTTTTTGAAAAATTTACTTTTGTTAATTGTGCAATTTTTGTTAGCAAATCGACGATATGTTATAAAGTTCTACACCGAAGCAATAAAACATAAAAATATAATTAATAAAATATTAATAATTGTTCTCTTGAGAAAACTGTCGATTGAACAGAATTGAATATTTAGATTTTATCAAACATTAAAATTCATAAAACGACACGGTATCTTTTGCAAGTGATTTCTGTACGCGTTTTATACGCAATGATTTCCTTGATTCAACGCGTTATTTTGCGATCGTTCAGCGACCACTGTCCCCATGTATTTCCGTTACCACGATGCATCGTCTCGAGTTCTTCGCGTTTCCGTGCGCCACGCCGGAAATTACGGAATACTAATATTTGCTCTCGTGTCTGCCGGATATTCTTATGCGGTTGCGGCCGTCCTATACGCTGCATGATATTGTGTTTCAAATTGTCTCCTCGCGGCTAGATCTGCTTTGAAGTAAATCTGATTTCACCTAGTTAACCTACCTTTTCCTTTTTCTCTACTAAAATCTTTCTCACTCGGTTTTTTCGATTTAATTCTACGATTCGATTTGATTCTTATCCGAGTTAATTACAAGCGTAGCTAAATTGGGATAACGATGATAGTAATTAACCTTTTAAATGTTATGGACGCATAGAAAATTATCGACATGGACTATGGACTCAAGTTCGAATATTCAGATTTGTTATAATTTGTTTTTAAATTACGGCGTCTTTTAAACTTTAATTTTCTTAAATGGTAATTTATATTATTAAATAAATAAAAAAATGTTATGTTAAAGAATACTAATCTAAATCTGTGCGGAAAAATATTCAGTTCACATTTCGCACTCGAAGAGTAAAAAACTCCTTGTTGAAAGATAGAAAAAAATATTCATTTTAATAGTTTGCAGTTTATCATATGTTAATCATTATTAAGAAAAAAGGGGACTGTGAGATATTTTGTTAGATTTAAAAAAATCTTTAAAAGAGGGAACAATTTTTGAATTAAGAATTTTTATCAGGTCGTTGATGTTTCATTGCAATGGGCATACATTTGATTTTTAAGGATCAAGAACACCTGAAGCCGCAGATCGTCCATGCACTTTCCAATGCAGAGCTGTACTGTTTGGCGCTGGCGAACATCTATTCGGATCCAAATTATCACAATCAGAATCATTGCGGCATTCTCCAAGCCCTTGCCAGAAAGGGTGTTTACCTCGCGGAGCCGAACAATACTCAACTCACCGAAACAATCCTCATTCAAAATTCACCACTCAAGATGGTAAGATAAATCTGCCTTGCATTTTTTATACAAAGAAACAAATGAGAACAAAATTTTGAATTAAAACGTACAATTTGAACATGAAAATACCGCAGATTATTGTTGGAATAATGTTGTAACTTCATTTTGTGTTTACGATACTAAATGTTAACACATTGTACACCGGCCAAATATCGGCTACTGCAAACTTGAGTGTCGGTGGTCACGTTTCTTGTTCACGGAGAATAGATTCTTGAAAGAAAATACAGGGTGTCCCGTAACCGGTGGTACAAGCGAGTAGGGATCGATTTTAGGTGAAAAATTAAACGGAAAATGTAGAATAAAATTTTTTCATTTGAAGTTTTTTTTTTTTTTTGAAAATATCAGTTTGGAAAAATTGTCAATTACACATGTACTTGATCAAATTTTGGTTGAAATAAAACATTTTTGAATGAAAGTTATCAGTGATAGATCGGCCGCAATGGCGGAGTACCTTAGGCACCATAATATCCGATCCTATCGTTTGATTTTTGATTGGAATTATGTTAAATGTATTGTGTACAGTGGCGATATAACTTGCGTTGAATAATTACGACAAAAAATTATTGTACCATTTAATTAATAAAAATTTTCATAATGATACGTTGGAAGGCATTTGGAGAAAAATAAGAAGAGTGCAGTTGTGTATGCAAGAATGTGGGACGTTACTTTCAATAATTTATGAATTAAACGAATTTTCAAACAGATCTTTTTTGAAAACAGAGCGTCAAGTGAACAAATTTTATTCTATATTTTCGATGAAATTTTTCACCTAGAATCGATCATTGCTCGCTTGTACCATCAGTTACGGGACACCCTGCATATTAAAAACTTTATATATTTTCGCAGAATAGTATATAGTGTATTTTTCAAAGAAATATACTATACTTTTATTTATTTACTTCTTATTTATTAAAATATTTATTTGATATTATTTATTTAATATTTGTCATATGCGCTTCAACAAAAATTGAACATCTGTCAAAACCGATGGGCTGAAAATCCCGCAATAATACGGGGCCGGCGTGCAACGTGTTAAGTTAATTAAATTTCATGCAGGTGTAAGTTCTGCTTTGTGCACAGGTTCTTTTGAACGTCACGTAATTATCGAAATTAAATTACTGTGAATGCGTTTGTGGTGTTTAAATGGAGATAAATGTACACAAAAATGATGCATGTTATTGTATCATTAATAGTTACTTTGTAACAAGCATATGAAAATGTTTCCATTATTATGAATCACGTTGTACGAGGTTTGATCAAAGAATACTCGAGACTGATGTTCAGTTTACATCGAAAATTTACAGAGATTTACAGTAGTTCTTGTAATTGAATTTTCTTTACCTTTGTAATTTTTAACATGAAACTCGTTGAAGTACAACTTCAATTTTTAACAAGCCACCTTTATTCTCCGCCTACCTTACTCACTCGACTTTGCTTTGTGTAACTTATTTTTCCCTTCTGAAACTGAAGGGTTCATTAAAAGAACGCACTTTGCAAGGAATTCTAGGCACAAAGAAAAATTCAGAGGCCGATCTGAAAGCAGTTTCTAAAACTGCCAACAAAGAGTGTTTTCAGAAGTGTAAATAGATATTGGAAACAATGCGTAGCTCTAATCACAGGACAGTTCGATTTCAGAACAATTTCTTGTCAACACTCGGTTACTAATCAAATATGTAAATATTTGAGCACACCCTTTGATTTGGAAATATAAAATGCACCTAATCTCGTAAAAAAAAAGCGCGAATTAATCCCTCACCTTAATTTAATCTGACAAAATTAAAGAACATCTTTAATTCTTTGCAGTCCTATGCCGAACGTGACTCAATATCATATTTTGAAAGCGATTGTAATTATATTATAATTATATAATAAAAAATTTAAATATAAACGTCTAATAATTAACATAATTTAAAATACTTATATAAATATAAATTCATAATAAAGAAAACATATATGTAAAATAAAATAAAATAAAATAAAATAAAATAAAATAAAATAAAATAAAATTGGACATATTGAATAATATTGAATATATTGCGGTTACCAAAAGGTTAATTGTTGAATATATTATATATATTAATTATTGAATATAAAGAATGTTTACTTCATAATATTGTCTAATCAGCTATGATGTTCAAAATACTTCAGTTGACGATATTTATCTCGTTTTAATTATTCTCAACGTTGTTTGGCGCCTTCCGGATACTAATGGCGTCGTTGAGAAGACAATCTCCAGTCACACGTGACCACCATGAAAGTGAACGTGTTAAAATTTGGAGTATTCCATAGTTAAAAAGGGTTAGGTTAGGCGTCGAAAGAGTTTCACGACACTAGTCTCCAGTATTCGTTTGATCAAACCACGTGTTCCACCTTCGAAACCAGTCGATCAAAAATTAAACTTGGATCTGTCGCATTGCAGTCTGCGCATATGGCTGTGATAGAAGGCCTGATGGTCTTGTACGCGAAGGAAGTAGTGACCGGTGATCGAGTGGTCTCGGCGATCCGACGGTTCGATCCTCAGGCAGAGATGGACGTGCCAACGGATCACGAGAAAGGGCTCCTCCTCTGGATAAGCCACGCGTCTCACGCGTTGATCGCCAAGATTCAAACAGAGGATGGTGCTGGTGATAAAACTCGACTGCCAGAGCTGCCAGCTGCCAAGGACTTCCAATCGTTGTGCGACGGTGTCGGTCTAGCCGCCGTTGTGGCGTACTATTGCCCCGGCGAACTCAACTGGATGGACATCAGGGTGTCGAAGAGACCCTCGGTCGCTGATGCTCTGCATAACCTATCGCTGGTTCACGCGTTTTGTAACAGATGCTTACCCTATTCGATTTTTCACATGCAACCTGAGGACGTGACGTACATGAGGGGGTAAGATTTAGGATCGAGCGAATTCAAACTTTTGTAACTGGCACATTTCTTATTAAATCTTTGCAAACGACAAAGAGTGATTAACACGTTCACAGTACCTTAGATGTACAGTTATTTTCATTGATATTTGCATATCGTTTAAACCTTTTAGTGCTGAGCCAAACTGACGTAGTTTGATAAGGTTTGAGAAGGAAAATTCAGTTTTTAATGATAATTACGAAATTTAAAAAGGGACATGTTAAGAAATAATATTTGTTACATTAAAGACGTGTAAAGAAAAATAAAGGAAGAGTAATTTAAAAAAATGTTATATACAAAGATTTAAAGAAAAGATATTTGTTATCTTAAACGCTATTTGATACGTTATGTGATGTAAAAGCTCATATATGAAAAAAATATCAAAAGCATTGTTATTTCTTAGAAATAATACTATTTAGAATTATTTCATTACTTTTCATACTCATTTGTTAATTCTCATAATTCATGTTTCTAGCATGAAGGGAACGATATATCGTTATTTGGTACTAAAAGGGTTAAAAGAAAATAACGTTATTAAAATTGGACGAAAGGACGTGAATTATTTTGAGAAGTTAGGATTAGTTCACTAAATTACGCACAAAAAATTTTGAAAAAATTACAATTGGTAAATAGTAAAGGTCACTTTTTACAATTTTTTTTATCTGAGCCTGTAATAAAAATTTGAAAAATATATTTCTATGAGCTGTAAATAGTTAATACTAGTTTTACGAACTTTGCCTATTTCTACGGGCACCTATCAAATTGACAAATAAATAAAAACCTGAAATTTTCTTTAAAAAATCGATTTATTTAATTTAGAAACAACTTAATCGTGTACTGTTAATTTATAAATTTCGATATATTTTCGTATTATTCCATTAATAAAAGTCCGCAAAAATTCCTGGAAAATAGTAGCAATAGTTTCTTCAATCTTGCTCGCGAAATCTAAAATCCCTCAAATTGACGGGTCTCGTAAATCTAGTCTTAAAGATGGCGAAAATCGAAGTCTTTTACGACCTTCGGCCTGCAACTACGATAAATCTGAAGATTCTTACGTCTTTCATTGCCTGTCACTTGTTTCTACATTGATCGATTTCGGTGAAATTTTCACCGTATATAAAACTGACATAAATCTACAAAATGTATTTAAAAATTTGTTATTATAGATAAAGAAAATTATAGAAGCAACTTTCACTATTTTCTTCGCAATTCCGATCAATTGTAATTTTTTCAACAACTTTTTATATATATCTAGCAAACTACTCCTAACTTAAAAAAAAAAAGATCGTTTGGTGCAATTTTAATAAAGTTATTCTGTTTTAAACGATGTGTGAATATTAGTGAGAGTGGCTGTATATTATGAGAAATTGATACACGTTTTACTTGTTCAATATTTTTAACATGTTCACTGCAGTATTTTTTTCTCTCTTTGAGAACTTTCTTATTTGGCAATAATTGTTTTGCAGTATATTTTGTTGTTTTATTCTACAAAGGCTCGGTCGGTGCTTATTACGGTGAAAATAGTGGAAAAATGACGGAAATAGCTGAGAAAAAATGCGAATCGCGTAGGACGAAGTTATTATAGTGATCTATATGCTTCAGTGAACGTATTAATTGAATTATTCCGTACATGTGAATGACATAATTGAATTAACCGTGTAAAAATTTAAATATAAACATTCTTTATATCAAAAGTATACGATTTCTGATTTTGGACTCTTCCAACTCGTATGTGGGTCAGAGGACTGTGAACGTGTTAATACAGCTCATACGTGACGAGTGTAGCTTCTAATACGAATCGAGAAGATTCAATTTAGAATAGAGGAGTTTGCCGAAGATAAATAGACGATTGATCTAGAATCAAATGTAGGGATAATACAGTAGAGGAAGCGTTTCTTAGCCAGCCAGAATCTTCGATCTGCGGTTACAGTAGAATGAGAGATGATTTTGACCCAAATGAAGAAAAGAGATGAAATAATCTTTCAAAAAGCTCAGTTTCCAACCATTTGTTATTATTTAATTTCTTTCTAATACATTTAAATTTAACTTGCTAAATAAGTCTTAAATTATAAATTGTCTTAACAACTAAATTATTTTCAAGAAGATATTAGTGAATCTATTCACGAAAGTGGAATCATTAAGAAGTCTTTAAATTTTCCATTTCAATAGCCTATCATATTATTCCAGTTTTACCCACAAATTTGACAATGGTTTTATATAAAGAATAGTAAAATTATCTTAACTTCTTGAGTAAATAAAATTTGTTTAATCTTTAATTTTTACTTGGCTATATAGTGAATGAAAGTATAAATTTTGCTTTGCAATTTCGTTTAGACAGCACGTTATAATAAATTGTCTTACCAATTAACGATTAATATAAATTATTTTCAAAAAGATATTAGTGAATCTGTTCACAAAAATGTAACCATTGAGGAGTCTTTAAATTTTCCATTTCAATAGCCTATCATTTTATTTCAGTTTTACACACAAATTTGACAATATTTTTTACACAGAGAATAGTAAAAGTAAAATAGTAAAATTATTTTTGAAGCGAATAAAATAAAATCTTTTACACCTTTAATTTTTACTTTGCTATATAATGAATGAAACTATAAATTTTGCTTTGCAATTTCGTTTAAACGGCACGTTTTTCCCCGTCAGGTCTATGAAGCAAAATTTAGTCGTTTTCCTTGCGGACATGTACAACGTATTGGAAATACATCCGGCGAAATGCGTACGTTACCCGGGCGAAGAGAGGGCGATGCAGTTCTTAGATGGTACGTACAGTATTAAACAACAGAATGACGATTCTCGATAAAAAAAAGCATTGGAAAGATTTGTTCAACACTATGAACGTACCCTTTGATCAGGAAGGGCTCATGAACTCTTGGTATCGGATTAATGTGATTGGTGAAGGCTGCGTACATTCTGTATTGGACTTACCCGTTCTATAATTTATTTTGTTATACTTTTTTCCATGGAACTCCGTTTCCGTTGCGAGCAATGTATGTATATGTGTACTCGTAAAGTTTCTTATGGTGAAAAACAAAGTTGCAAAAGTTTTGTCGTACAACTGCGTCTCTCGAAACTTTTCCCAACAACTTTCATCACACTTTTTACACTCGAACATATTTCAGTCGCGGACATCTTTTCCCAATTTGTTGATACATAAAGATTGAAAAGAAAAAAGTGTACAAGGCAAGATCTGGAAAATGGAAAATGTCCAAGTTAGAATTTTTTAAAAAATTGCTGTTATTCCACGTTTAACCCTTTCATCGCTGTTGGCGCTTTGGAAATTCGGCGCTCGCACTTTCGCCCTAATTTTATCCTTTGCGCACTTCCATTTTCATTCAACGAAATGAATTTCAAATTTTTCCAAACTCGGAAATTTCAATTTTTGAAGACTTTTGAAAACAGTTTGAGAAATTTTGCGGTCGATTTTCTCCACGCCCGTTGCGTACTAAAATTTGCCTTGGCGAAAAGGTTAACAAATTACTCGCGCCGTATTATCTCCAGCATTTCATTATTCTTTGTTCTGTGAAACGCTTTCGTATCTCCTGTTTCATACGTACAAACGCACGACAAAACTTTCATAATCCTATCTGTACCATGCATATATACACAAACTTCTCAACTATTTCGCTATACACATCACAAAACAACGCAAATGAAAAAAAGAATAAATGAAAGAAGAGAACAGAAACGAAGATTGCTCGCAGTTGGAACGGTATCACGCTTTTTATCAGTGTCAGTACACACACTCGTTCCCAGTCTCGGATCCAGGTCCTTAGCAGCGACTAATAAACGCATCAGTTATCTTGTTTTTTCTTTTACATTGAAGAAAGAAAAAAAAGGAAAAAAAAAAGAAAAGAGAGAAGATTTCAGTGAAACCATGCTAACAATGAAATAAAGTAGACATTTGTCGTTAAATGAATGGAGAAACATTTGAGAAAAAAAAATAAATAAAAGAAAGAAAGAAACAAACAAAACAAACAAACAACAGCGACGATCCTCCACGTAATTATTTATATATCACTTAATGTTAAAACTGTAATATTTCCATATATTTCTATGGCGTAACCTTCTTGATGCTTGACAACAACGCTATCCTCGCCTTCTTCTTTCGTCAACTTCCGGTTGCCAATGAACGAATACGGTGCGGTGACGGGTGCAGCCTGCCCGCGCAATAGTCATGGCGTAGCTCATAAAAGAAGTCTACCACAGTCTATAGCTCCGATACCTGATCTGAGAAGCAACCTCTCCGTATCCGCGCCAGGCTTCACAGGTACCCACACGTTACCAAACAACCAAAAATCATGAAACTAGGTGGTCTTCTCTTGTGAATCGCGTATCGCGGACTATCGTGTCGATTTGAAACGAAAAAGGAAAAAAAAAACAAACGAGGGAACAAAGGGAGAGAAAAGAAAACCAGTAAAAGACTTTTAAACGAATGATCGTGGGAGGGGGTAAAAAAAAAAAAAAGAAAATGGAATGAAAATGTTCGGATCTAACCGAGGGATCCAGCAACCTTCTCGCGTTTGTCGTACATTCCTCGGTGTTAATTTTTCTTTACTACTTTTTTTTTTAGTTGTTTTTCTCATTTTACGATTGATTTGATTTTCTTGGGTTTTCTGTTTTTTGGATCTTCTTTGGATTACTACGTTTTAAATGCGACGCATTTTCGCTTTCCTTTGAACAACCGAGGGAAGAAAAGTACCGTGAATATGTGCGCGAATTATTTTGGATGTCGTTCTTGTAAAGTGGAAAAAGGATTATTGTTCTGTGCAATGAAGTATTATTAATTGAAACTTCTGACATGTAATTGTTAGATCGTGGGTTTTTATGCATTTATGGGAAGTTTAAAGATGCAAAATTACATAGAATGTACGTAATATAAAATAATATGAAAAATATTTAAATTATAGTGTTTATTTTTTAGGAAATCTGGTAGGTGAAATAATTTTTCACGGGACTTCAATATCTTTTTTTTCTTTTTACTATTGTATATTCTCAGTAATATGAATTTGCATAAAAATCCGCAGTCCAGTAATTATATACAGCTGCGGACAAAAGTTTCCGGAACGACGGTGCTTTTTTCGCGTTTGATTCAATTTTATATATTTCTTTTGGAGTTGTGAAAAAAAAAAGAGTAATTACGTACAGCAATAGAGAATTTAGTAATCTAGAAGAATTACGCTAAAGTAAATTTCTGCAAGAATGTTTCTGCATTTCAACGATCTTAACACTAGGTTTACGGGACACGTCAATTTGACGGATTTGAGATTTCACGAGAGAAATTACAAAAACAATTGCTATTATTTCCCAGCAACTTTTTCTCACTTTTATTTATGGAATGATACGAAAATATATCCGAATTTGTAAATACATTAGTAATATACAATTATGTTGTCTCTAACAAATCGATTTCTGGAAGGAAAAATTCGGCTTCTGGTTCACGCAAGAAAAGCCCGTAAACCTAGTGTTAAACACGCGGCTGAAATATAAAAAGCCTTAACTCTAAACCTTAACTCCATAGAAAATCTGTAAAATGGAACGATTTGCACCAAAATACACCGAAATTCGAATTGTTTATCAGAATAATATCTGAGAAAATTAACAGTATGTCAAGAAGATCCTAAGTTGTTATAGATAGTAAGAGATATCTTACAAAATATTAATGTTTTTGTTATTTAAATCGTTTGAAAAATTTGTTAACTCTTTGCACTCCGAACATTTCTTTCATATGATCGATCATCGACTTCAATAAACTTCTGCAATGGAACTTTTGAAAATGAAAGTTTTACTTAGAAACAAAGAAATGATACATACTTATGAATTTATATATTTTTACTTATTTTGTCAATTTACTTTATTTTAATACAAATAAGACTTATATGAAGTAATGGTTCATGTTGTAAATATCGCCATAACGACGCCTATGGAGTGTAAAGGGTAAAATATAAGATAGCAAAAATAGTTTTTAGAAATTCGCTATACTGCATATTCTGTTAGATCATTAAATTCTCTGTTGTACGTAATTACTCTTTTTTCATAATTCCAAAAATATATGTAAAATTGAATCAAACATGAAAAACGCTATCATACAGAAATTAGAGTAAGTTACAGTGGATTTTTCGAATTAATCACTTACGAAATTCTGTTTCAATTTTCATGCAAGTATGCACGGTACTCGATTGCTTTTCTTAACAACTGATTTCCATTAAAAAACAAAATAACGTATTCAATTCTTTTTCCCGAAAATCACACGTGTCGTACATCAGTTTTTAATTTTGCTGAATTTATCACAATTGTACACGCGAGATAATGTTTTCCGCTTACTTCTTGTATCCCGTGGGTCGAAAACACATGACGACGCAAGTCGAACAAATTGGAAACGAACGTTTCAATTGAGGAACGACGTAAAACGTATCGTCGTCTTTTTTTTATATTAAAAATGCGTTCTGCATTTAAAAGGTGGGGCAGATGTTTAGAATTAGCCGTGTAACAAAGCGCAGATATTACTTAGGCGCACTGCTTCTTACTAATCATATTATTTGCGTACCATTTAATAATGCCACGATGTAGCCGATCCTCACTAATCGATAGGCCAGCATGCAACTGTCTCCGTGCAACAAATTTTTTTTTCCGCCATAAGAATACAGTATATTTCATTTTCGCCGTTTCTTTGCCGCTTGCGTTGATGTTAGCTTTCTGTTCCTTTCGTTTTGCATGATCTCTCTCTCTCTCTCTCTCTCTCTCTCTCTCTCTCTCTCCGTCTGTCTCTCTTACTCTCTTTTGTCTTGTATCATATTGAGTGATGCAGGGAGAAGTCTGGACGATTCATTAATATATCCACTCCATATTGAGTTAGTATACTTGTTTTGCAACGTACATTGTCTACGTTATTGCGTGTTTCGTACCTTTGTGTTTGTTTCGGTGAGTTTTCTTCCTGTTTAATAGTGTACTTTTCTTTTTATTTTTTTGTTTCTTTTACTCTTTTGTATTTTTAATTTCACCTTTCTTTTTTTACCTTAATTCTCATTCTGAATGGGTTGTCGATTTTGTGACGTGTTATCACGACGATTAGAAACAGCTAGAGATTAGTTTTGTATAGCGTTAATTAACTTTCGCCCATCTGACAAGTGTATATATATATATATATATATTTTTTTTTTTTTTCTTCCAGTGTATGATAACACACACACATACACACACCAGCTTTTCTTCGATAGAATACATTGGTTCACGAAATTCTTGTGTAACGAAATTTCTATTGTGTCAAGGACGAACAAAGTTGTAATAAATGTTTACAACGAGATGAAATGTTTCATTTGATGATTGTGTGTGTTTCTTTCTTAGATGATAGCGCGTAGAAATTTCGCACCTGAATTTTAGTTTTGGTGTGTCACGACGCAACATGTTGTTTTCACACCGATGAAAGAATCGTTCTGAATTTATATTTTCTGTTTTATTTTATTTTTTTTTTCTATTTTCCCACATGTCAGAAGTGATTGCCGATTTAGATACATTGATACTATTTTTTGTATACGTGCGTGAACAAATGTTACAGCGTTGAATTGTTTTCTAGTTGCGAAAGCATCGTCATCCTCCTCTGTCAAGAAATCGCAATCCTTGCAACAAACTGCCGAAAATTATTCCCACGATGACAGGTATGTTCTCGTATTTCTGTTTAAATCAATACTGTACATTTTATTTTAACGAATTGTTATTCCGTAGTAATTCATTGTAGAATATTGATGTATCTTTTATTTGAAAAATAACGTATGAAATATTTTACGCATTTATTTAACAAGCAGCGTGAATGAAAAGTCACGTGAAATCACTCAGCGTGTTAGAATCTTTTAAACAGCCCTCTGTTACTACTGTTCAGATTTTAAAGCGGAATCTTCCGAGTCTTTAACTTTGTTTCACAACTCTCAGAAGGAAAAATTAGTCTCTCTTTAAAATAATATGTTCAGTCGCGAAATTCATGTAAATTTATCAAGAGGAAAGAATTGGAACAAGAATTAATTATCTCTGATGGAAATATGTATTCAAAGTAGCATCGAACGATTAAACTTGGGTTTCTTCCTTCTTTCAAAGAACGTTTCATGATCAAGATTATAAAATCTAAGATATCAATTGGAGTGTTATTACAAAAATCATCCCCTTTGAAAATTACTTTTTTTTTTTTTTTTTGAAGATTGCATATTTTACGGGTTACAAAGATTGCTCAATATTCGAGACGAACAAAATGCAAAAATACGAGTGCAAGACGAAAGCATCAATCTCTCCTCTTTTCTAAAGTCACATTTCTATTTCATTGCCAATTTGTCTCGTATTTTTGACTTTTGATGATTTTACAAGGATTTCTCAATATTCGTGTCGAGAAGAAAATGCAAAAATACGAATGCAAGGCGAAAGCACTGATTTGTACTCTTGTTTAACGTGACATATCTATTTCGACAGCATTTTGTCTCGTATTTTTGACTTCTGATCATTTTATAGACGAGCGGGGAGCGAAGAGAGCTTCGTGGTTCATCGTGGTAAAGGCATTCCTACGTTAAGCTCCGTAGCGGACGAGAAATCTGTAACTAGAGCAGACGCCGCTGGTCGGCCGAGCAACTGGGAAGAACAGAGGAGAAGTTCGTACGCTGGCCGACGATCTAGGCGTAACAGCGTTTCAGACGACTCTCAGCTGACTATAGAGAATTTCGGCGGATCTCAGGTGACCGAACTCAACAGATGAATCATCTGATAATTGTACGATAAAGATTGAATATCGATCCTTCTCTCTTCGTAGGACAATTTACATAATTTCGGTAGAAATCCAGATAAAGAGGTAGGAGCGCACATAGGAAAACGAAGCACCACAGAACCGACGTTACCAGCGAGATCTAGCGTTCAGGATGTGTACGGAAGCGGAGTGCAACATATTTTGTCGGATAACGGATACGACAAAGAAGAACCGGCAAGATTGAGAAGGCAAGCTTCGAACTCTAGCTTGGACAACGTTGCGCTCAAGCAGATTTTACATTCCAGTGAGAACGATAATTTGGATGGAGATACATCTAAGTTGGCTAGCTTCGCTAATCTAAGCAGGCAAAGCTCCGATAAGGGGATTAACCTAACCTACACTGAACAAGAACGTGACGATAATAAGTCGAATTTGTTGAATAAGAAACATGGCCAGACCAATGGAAATGGTAACGGTGAGAAGAAAACAACGTTCGCCACGTTACCAAATACAACTACGTGGCAGCAACAAAGTAATCAACAATCACAGCAGATGGAACAACATTCTGTTGGTACGTATGAAATTAGTTGTGAAAGGAAGAGTGTAAAGATTGAACGGTTAGCGTGAAATCGATGAGATAAATAATACTCGTGCTGACAGACGAAAACGGTGGTAACACGATTATGGCCTCGCAACTGAATAATATTAGATTGAAGCTGGAGGAGAAACGACGTCACATAGAGAACGAGAAAAGGAGGATGGAGGTTGTAATGTCGAAGCAACGTCAGAAAGTGGGGAAAGCGGCGTTCCTGCAAGCTGTCACGAAGGTAAACCGCGTAATTCCAATTAGAAATAAAATGATCGTGAACTTTATGTTTTTGTAATTTCGAACATTCACGGTCGAATCTCAGCCAGATCACTTTCATGGCCTCTTTAATGATTTGTTTCCTTCACCGAGAGATGCGATATCTGATAACGCGTGAATCGAATGAAGTTTTAAAAGTGTACGATCGTTTTCTCTTATTTTTTCAACGACAGTGCAATGAAACGATCGAATTTTTCTATTGTTCTTGTATGAAAATAAGAAGACGATGATTCGTTAGGTTGAAACGAAACAGAACATTGAATACAGCCATGAGGTATTTGAAATTTAGCCACGGGTGTTTAGTATAGGACAATGTATAATTATATTGTATCAGACATCGAACAGTTTCTTTTTCTTCTGCAACGAAGTTTGGTTTAGATTTACAAGCAACACAATATTTATTGTATATTTGCCTATACGTTTTATTTCATTTCATATCTGGCTGTACTATTATATTTGATGATTTTGTTAAGTAGCGTTGCAAGCGAGCTTGCGATAATAATGTTTTATTTCAGGTAAATGCCGCATATTTTTTCGATACTTGTTCAGTTTTTCCTCCCCGCCCAACCCCAATCATCTATTCCTATTATATATTATTATTAGCTTCTGAAGTAATGAACCTTTATGTGTAGTTGCAAATGCGACCATAATTATCGATGCCTATCATGGTTAATGCAGATAATCCTTATCGCCAGCTATACTATTGTAATACGTTTTTCTTTCTCATCTTTCAGCTGTACTTGGTGGTAAGTGCATGCTGATACTATAAAGTTATATATTTGTTACAGAATTACAAAGTTAAACGTAGTCTACACACTTTGCGCAATGAAATAGGCTATCAATTTTCTGGATGCTCTCCTCGTTTTTCCGCTTTTCACATTTTCATGTAAAAAAAAATCTCCGAAGAAATACTGTGAATATTAAACCTATAACATTTAAATTAACATGGTGAAGGTTTTTGCATGTTTTACATTAGCTACTAGCAACTTTAACCCGAGAAAGTTACATTCAAATTGATCTACTTCTTATTCATCGATAATCACTTAACAGAGAAAAATAAAAAAAAAGTTTTGGATGAAATAAAATTTTAACAGTTGTAGTAGCACTTAGTAAAAGTTTATTCGTATTTGGACAACTTAGAACGTAACAATGAAAACGCTACTAGTTCCCTTTTCAAGATTTTCAAATAATTTACTAGATATATGTATACTTTCACTTTAGTCTGATACGTTGTGCACCATAAAAACTATTTCGTATTTAAAAAAAAAAAGGAAAAGAAAAAAGAAAAAGAAAAAAGATTGTCAAATTGTGCAATAGTTGAAGAAGCCATTGGCAATGAAGTATTTGCAAGTCTTTGAATTGGCTTTGGCATTTAGTGCTTGAATGTAACATATACTTGGCTGTGGAGAAGTCCGACCATGGTGTGGTGGTTGATGACATATTGGACTCAGCATATGCGGACTCCAAGTACTTAACAAGGCACGGTGCTTGGGCTGGTTGCAGGGTAAGGTTAAATCTCCCTCTTCATCAACATCTGGGGGGGACAGTCCGGCTGAAATTGGTCCCCCCACTCCTGTAACCTCCGGATCTTCGGGGGAGACCCCGACAAGTGTTTCCGAGACGACCCCCGTAACCCAACAACCCTCTCAAGAAAAACCACAGAGACCCTTCTCGCTCAAGGTACGATATTATACGACAATGTTCCTGTAGATGAACATTTGAAAAGAAAAAAAAAAAAAAGAAAAATATTCGCTGATTTATCTACCAATTTACATACATGGCTTAATGTATGGCTTCTAGACATTCGATGACTTCTTTTGTACTTTTGCTTTGAAAAGAGATAAGAAAAGAAAAAAAAAATTATAGTTAAGAAAGGATTTGAATATTTATTTTTAATTCTTTAATACATAAAAGATGTCAGGAGCAATAATAATATGCCTTAGTGTGCTTCAAGTAAGAATAGAACATGTGCTTCGTATAATTTCTTTTATTAGAGAATAATTTTCAGTTGAGTTCTTTAATAATGTATGATCCATTCTGCTTCTTGTTGCTTACATTTAGTAATAGAGGAAAACGAAACAGTCCCAACGCATTCTGTGGTCTTTAATCAAATTTACCACTCTGTTTCCCACGTTTTTTCAACGCAATCTTGTACAATATATCGCTCTCGGAACGCATGGTACAGTACTAAACACTCCCTGGACAAGAATCTCTATAGAAATGTGTTTGAAATTTTCATTTTAAAGTTGTTGTTTGTGGTGGTGGTTCCTTACACTTTGTACTTTAAAACATGCTCTGGCACAGAAACATTAACAAACAAAACAAGCCTGATATTTGGACTATATATAGATATTGTATGAATACTTCGAAGCGGACTGATTTAACGCTATATGTATATCTTTACCTGAGTAGTTAACATTGTAGACATTGGTCTATTTTTATTGTAAGCTTACTTACTATCTCGAAACGAAAATCACGCTGAAAGGGAAACTTTAACACTTACTGTTATATATATATATATATATATATATATATATATATATATATATATATATATATATAAAAAAAAGCAAGATTTATAGATTGTCTCTAATCTTTAGGTTTTCTACAATAGGGGATCTTCGAATTAAATAATCACCAACAATTAGTATTTTATTATTCTTCTACACAGATTAACTTCCTATTGTAAATGTGCATCTACAAGTAAACTATGTACTCTCAATAGAAATATCTTGTATATCTTGCAAAATATAGTAAGCATTATATGTAAATGTATATAGTAAGCTGTAAATGTGTCATCAACTATAAAATACA
The DNA here is from genome assembly GCA_951804975.1 of Anthophora plumipes. Taxonomy (NCBI): domain Eukaryota; kingdom Metazoa; phylum Arthropoda; class Insecta; order Hymenoptera; family Apidae; genus Anthophora; species Anthophora plumipes. Next base: position 11,617,212 of record OX638116.1, on the reverse strand, counting down.
AAAGGGAATGTGATGTAAAACACTTAAGCATACCTTGTAGGTGTACAGAATGTCCAAATTATTCAGTGAACATATTCTTTACATCTTCCATGTAATAATTGTTCAATATTTATACCGATCACTATAGGAAATTAGTGAAGATGTTCGAGACGTTGAACACAAATGGTTGGAGCATGACGGTAATGCACCGTTCATTGAAACAAGACGTACTCCAGATATTGAGAATATGGATCTTGAGCAGTACCATCAGTCTATATCCCAGTCAGTATTTGTTTCTATTATTATCATCATTTATTCACATGATTAGCTTCTTGTTGAACATCGTTGAAATAGGCGTACTGAATATTTTTTCACAGAATGAATAGCAGTCTTAACGAAATACAAGCTGACATACAGCGTTTAGCAAACCAGCAAAATCAGATACAGCAGCAGCATTTAATGACACAGCATCAACAACAAATGCAGCAACAGCTACAGCAGTTGCAAAGTCTTAGTCAGCAACATATGCAAGTATGTGTGGTATCTGTGTTTTAATCACATTTCATTTTGTATTAATTCTGTGTACTACCTTGCGATATCTATTTTATTTTCTAATGTTTAGAATTTTGGGATGACACCCATGAATCCGTTAACGTCAAAATTACAAGAGCCTCAGCAATCACAGTTCTATTTACACGATCAGCCACAGTTACAAAGACGAATGTGGGGTCAACCACCTCCAACACAAAGCTTAGCAAATGAAATGTCTACTGTAGGCTATCAGCAACCAATGGATCCACGATATAATACTCAGGCAACTGGTATATATACATATTTTAATAAATTAAAATGTAATCTTAGATTAATGGATACCGTTACCGTGTTTCGAATAGGCATGTTTAAAAATTCTCTGAGCACGTTCAAATTGCACGATTTCTAGCTTATCAACAAGATATACGCTTGTATCAAGACACACGGAATTGGGGAACGCATTCACCTCAACAGAAAGGATTTGTTTTACACGATACTCCTCAGGAACCGAGGTACCTCAACGGTGGGGATCATAGTCTTTGTAATAATCAAATGAGTCACCCTGGTTCGACATATCCGTCATCTGCGTCTATCTTTAATCAAACGCCACCATCTTCTGCTAGTCCACAACATCGTAATGCTGTGAGTATAATAATTCTTAACTATTTCGTATAGTAATAATCGTATTACAATGTTGGTGTGAAATAACACTGATTAATAAATGAATATTAAATGAATACTATATTTATAGAAGTAACATCAAAATATAGTTTTGTTTTATAATTGAACTATTAAATATTAACTTTATTAATATGTTTCATATTTTAACAACACTACGAATAAAATTAATATGTATATTAATATGTTGATATCCTAGCACTCAGTTTCGATTAAGTCTCGAAATTACATGCAAACGTTGGTATTGCGTATTGTTCTTTAGTTTTTTCGGTCAGTTAGATAGTAAATGAATTGCTTCATGTATATAAGCAAGCAGCAGTCATGGAACCAGTTAGTGATGTAATGCACATTTATAGATACTCTTAACACTTAGTATGGCAGACGCTACTCGCATTGAAGTCTCGACGTTCGAACGCTTCTCTTCACTTGTGAAATTATCCGCTTTATTTTCTCGTTTATTTTACAATCTTAAAAAATGCGGTTTTTCCATTTATCTAGTATCACTAGTTCATACAATTACCATTATGAGGTTCGTCTATTTGTAATAGTTTGACAGTGTCGGATTGATTTTAATTTATGCTGTGAATTATACAATACTGTGCTATCTTAATGCCATTATTATCAAATGTTTTTCACTACGAATTTTATAATATAGGTTCATCGTATAAGTCAGTTAATGAGCGAAAGTCCAGAACCAAAAAGGCCAACAGTACATCATATACCAATTAAGTGCGAAAGTCCTACCGAGAAAAGACAAGTTACTGCGTTACATGCACCTGTTCCAGCTCCACCTGTTGATGATATGAAGCCTCAAAATATATCGTTTATCGGTAAATATCTTCTTGTATTCATTTCAGAACATGTCACGTGTAACATTCTCAAGGAATTCATTATGTTTATGTTTTTATTCATAATTTTTCTTTTTCTTGTGTTTATTCATTCATCTATTTTAAAGGAAACGATGATGAGCTTACACAAGGTATAAGAGGTTTAAACATCACGTCTGGCAGCCGCACATATAGAATTCCATCACCAACTAGACCTTCAATATCACGTAATTCATTTCAACCTCATCCATCATTAAGAGAAGCCACACCATCTCCATCAGGTACTCCAGAGGTAACGCCTTTAGATCCAACGGATGCTGGCGAGAAAGGATTCTACATTTGCTTCGACAACGACGCACCGAAAAAACCAAAACCAACTCTTCGAGTGAAAAGAACTTCTCCGAAAAAGGTAAATGTACAGCATTGTTTCGAAAATTCCGAGATCTAAATATGAAATATATTATTGTTATTAAAAGACTAATTATTCATAATGTTTTTTAAAGGAGAGAAGTGTATCGTCGTATGTTGAAAACGAAGATTTTACGGTGCGTCCTGATTCTCCTGCTAGTGCTATTGATAGACAGAAGCAATTGGAAGCGCAGCGAGATTTGGACCGAGAAAAATTGCGTCAAGCGGAGGAAAGAGAGTATCAGCGGCAAGAGATGAGAGATAAACAATTACATAGAGAAGGGGAAAGAGAAAAGCAACGACACGAGAGCATTGGGGAAGGACGACAATCCGGAGTTGGTTTAGTAATCGGGAATCAACTTGCGAATCCTGATCCTGTAAGCTTATATTTCTCGAACATTACAAATTTTACTGTTTCACGTATCTATTCTGTTTAACATTAATAACGTATTTTCGTAGAATTCTCTAGATGAGATGGAACGAAAGAAAGAACGTATAATGCTGTTATCGTTGCAAAGAAGGCAACAGCAGGAGGAGATGAAAGAGAGAAAAGAGGCGGAGGCACAAGCACGTCGGGAACAAGAGAAATTAAAAGCAGAGGAAAGAGCCCGTAAAAAGGAAGAGGAAAGGCAGCGAAGAGCGGCTATTTTGGAACAGCATAAAGTAAAGAAAGCGATAGAGGAGGCAGAAAGAGAAGTGTGTTCTCTTTCTAAGTTTTCTGTTATCATTCTAGTCTTAATTCAATTAGCCATTAAAAAATCATTATTATTATTCAGGGCAAGGTTATCGATAAAGAACTTCTCAATGCAATAAAGCCGACAAAATTGCGTAATAAGATTGCAACAACCCGACCACGACCCAAGACAATTCACGTGGATGCTGGCGCGGAGTTGGATTCTGGGGCGCTTACGCCGAGTCGCGGGAAAAAGGGTTCTTCTTCGAATTTAAGTACAGGTATGACAACGCATTTAACGTGATCTGGTAGTGTCGTTGCAATGATCAGTGTTTCTTGGAGATTTATTAATCATACGTAAGAGAAAATTAAGTAGAATGGATATATCTATGTGACAATACTACACTACGCCACATACAAAGTTATCTCCAAGATAACAGTTACCACTGCTATCGTAACAAGTGTATTCCTTTGTTATAATACTTCTAATAGTGACAGTTTTTCAATGTTGTAATGTAATTGCATTCATTCTTTGCATGAGGAAAACTTAAAAGTCCGAAAGTTTATAATTATTTTTCCTTTAGTAACGCCATCTTTTTCCATACTGATTTTTCTGTTGTTGTTTTCTTGTTTTTTTTTTCTTACTATAAAATCTCACCCAGTCACAGTTCCACAAGCTCCAAAATTTTCTCGGCTATACTAGTTTATCCGTCGAGAATTGTTCGAAGACGGAAAACAAAATTGATCTCTTACACATTCATAGACTTTCCATTCGAATAAACTAGAATAGTGAAGAAAATTCGAGCTGATTGTTTTGCACTAACACACTTACTGTAGCGTCGCTGACCTCCCCGACGATGAGGCGAGACTACTACCGAGGCTCGCAGGACAGTCTCACTGCTGCCCATTTCGATGAACGACGTTCCGGCCCTCTTTATCGGGGCGGCAGTCTCAGGGGTATGCACAACACACACTCTCTGACTCGCATTCGTATCTGAAACATCACAGTATATATTTGTTAGCTTTTCGCGTAAGACAATTACATAAGAAAAGCTAAGCAATAAATTATTAGACTATTCAAAATGTCTTTCTGTGGTTAACAACAGTTAACAGTAGTCGATTGAACTTTATTGCTTCTACTCGTTGCAATATATAAGGACAGAATTAAAAATAAAAAAGAAGATATTTATGAATCAGTTTATTATAACAAATTACTTTAACGGAATTACATAAAACCGGATTAAATAATAATAACAATGATAATAATATATGATACATTCAATTCAATATTTTCTCCAAAATTATTCATTTTTCAATGTTTGAATGATCTATATTATCGCACTTTTCCTTTTCGTAATATTACGCATGCTTGAAATTTATTTGGAATATTTGTTTATTAGTGTAATGTCGTAGCAAGACATAATAAAATATATATTTATATGTACGTAGTATTTAGTATCGTCCTGGAGAGGAACTAAACTGATTGTAATAGAGGTACCCTATTTTAGTATCTTCCGTAGATTCGCCCGACGACGGTAGAGGTTCTTCGCCTTGTCGAAGTATGAATCAACTTGGTCGACGTGGTTCCTACAAAACGTCCAGAGGTGGGTTGATCTTTATTTATAGAAAGAATGCCGTATCATGTTCCTTAAACGTTTGGCTTCATGAAAGTAGACTCGTTGCAGGATGTATCACTGGTATGGGCAGCTACGTATGAATCTTATAATGTTGAATATTTCATTAGCGTTTGATTATCCTCCGAATTACCTAAGTAAGGTTATTTAAGGGTATGACTTTATTTTTAAGTAGCGCCTTATAGTAGACATCTTTCAGTTGGAACGCAACATTGTTCTGCACCAACCTGCACCGGCTACCTTGAGTTTATTGATGTTCCTAGTGGACATGGCTCGTAGTTAGACTCTGCCCCTGATGCAATGACGTACGATTGAAGCATCCCCTACTATTAATCTTTGATCGTACATAGCGTTTGGAATGTAACAAGGTAAACATTGCATTATTGCAGATGTGCAGGAGCCTCAGCAACAGGTTAGAGGCAGGCCTAAATACCCGAGTTACCAAAACTTTAAGGGGAGAAAGTCTAATTCGTTGATGAATTTGTGTGGTAAGAAGCACCAGTGACTTGGAATACGTTTAATCCCCATTCTATCGTGCAACAGTATATTTTACGTGTCCCGTACACCGTTCCGATATTTTGTAGGCTATAGCATATACACCACGTAGTCGCATGGTGGCAGATTGGAGCACAGGTGGCAGTGATATACTTACACGCATACACCAACAGCACATTATTTATATGTATTCGAAATTCTATCTACTTATTTAAGAAAGAAATAATATACATAAAAGTGTTTCTCATTTTTATTTCTTATACATTATTGTCAGTTTTTCAATAATTCCTCCGAAAGCAGATAGAGTTTCGATTCTCATTCACAGGATAACTCATTCGCTGCAGTAGATAAAATTAAGTTGACGCTTGTTGGGCTTATCGTTGTACAGCACTGGTTATGGGTATCGATATTTTCAGTGTTTTTCAGAATATTGTTGGTGGTTCCAGCTTCCATTTAATAACCTTACACTCTGACTCACATTTAGGTCCTGTATCATATGGTTATCCTATCACTTACGTTAAATATGTATTTGTTCTGTCATTCCTTCTCTATTTTTATTTCCAGGTATTATGGTAATACGGTATAGTAAATTCATCGTAACGACGAAATATCGTTTACTTTAGATAGAACTCATAAGTGCTGCATGAGTTAATCGCAAAATCTTATACGATCGTTAGATGAATTTGTTATGCTTCGTTTGTCCGTCTAAAAAAAGAAAAAGAAAATCACAGATTTGTCACTAGCAATCATATGTTTCACTACCAGCGAATCTTACCTGTTGTTCTCGATCGTCGCGTGTTGTTGTTTCAAGTCTTAGATGAAATAGTAACCCGGTAAAAAAAAAAAGCTGTGAAAGTGGTCATCGTTCTCGACAAATTCCTGACAGATAGTACTACACCTTAGATCGTCTTAGAATTTACAAAGAGCTTTCCTCTATTCGTTTTAACAAGTATAGATGTTATATATAGAATTCAGAGAGATCCTTTTAATGTTCGTACATTATATAAAATACTTGTTTGAAGATTTTTGTATTGGACGCAAGCTATGAAGATGGATACTGTTGAAGGTCCTTCGTAAGTCAATCTAACAAGTGACTAATAATCTCACGGTCTATAATCAGGGACTAACAGTTTTAGTAATTAATAGAATTGATTACGTTTAAATTCCTCTTTGCTTGGATGGGTATACATATATATATAAATTTTTTTTTTATATATATCAGACTTACTTTTGAAAGGCCGCATCTCTTGTCCTTATATCTCGTGAACGGACACGTACATTCGAACCTTTTTTTTTTTTATTTCTATCTTCATATACTAAGCTTGCGTTCGCAGGTTCGAGTAGTGATCAAGACGGTATGATGTGTCGATACACAGATACGGACAGCGGACTGGGCAGAGCAACACCGCCAAGGAGAGCACCAAGTCCTGGCATGGGCAGCATGAGGCATCTTCCTTCGCCATCGGGGCCTGGCTCTTTACCTCCTGGATTGATGACCAAGAGGCGAATGTTCGATGACGGTAGCAGCGACGTTAGCAGCACGCCAAGTTCAATGATGGACTATAATGGTGAGTATATTTACATCAAACTGCATTCAAAGTTCACCATTTGACTTCACTTATTTGCGCCCAGTGTCCTTTTTTGATGACACTTTTATTTTAACTTTTCGCGACACTTGGAAATAGTGTAATACAAGTTCAGTAATTTGAACATCCTTTTTCGATGACATTTTCATGTTAACTTTTTACGACACTTGGAAATATTGTAATGCAAGTTCCTTAATTTGGATGTTCTCTTTCGATGGCGCTTTTATTTTAACTTTTCGCGACACTTGAAAATACTGTAATGCAAGCTCAATAATTTGGACGTTAATGGATTACGTTAGTAGAACGCGTACGTAACAGCCAAGCCAACTTTTATTTTGTATATTTTATCAAATAAGAAATTTTTGTTTAATGAATAGCATATACATATATGCTATTAATTGATGTATGAAATAAAATTTTGTTTTATTTTATAGAAATTTAACAAAAGAAATAGTTAGACAAATTTATTACGCATAATTGATAATTATGCAATTTAATTTATTTAACTTTTAAATGCAGGGAATTATTGAATTTTTTTTATTTAGCGCGTTGTACGAGGAATCGCGTATATGCAAACAGTCGCAATATCTTTTTTCAAAAGCATTATAGGAATTTGCTATAGATCTACATTGTTTTCTTTGTACTTGCAATTTATTAAAAGATATGTAAGAAAGAAAAATGAAGTCGAATTCATATGGGAAAATATCTTTAAATGAAATTGCTATCTTTTTCTTTTCCACCTTCCGTCAACAGGTCCAAGATTGTACAAGCAACCAACGACCAAGTCAAATCGTGGCATTATGTTGAATGCTGTGGAGTATTGCGTGTTCCCAGGGACGGTAAACAAAGAAGCAAAGAGAAGAGTTTTAGACGAAATTGCGAGATCGGAAAGCAAACACTTCCTTATTTTATTTCGAGATGCTGGCTGCCAATTCCGGGCTCTTTATTCATACTGCCCAGATAGAGAAGAAGTATCGAAATTGTACGGTACTGGACCGAAACAAGTCATCGATAAAATGTTCGACAAATTTTTCAAGTAAGTTCTCTCATATTCTTCAATCGATTCCTGTTCCACGTATATGTATCTATACAGTTTCATTGTATACTGTAATGTTATCTTATTATGCAAGAGCATTGAATAAAAGTATATATAGAACAAGGAAGTTTTTCTTTTTAACGTAAGTTACATTATTAATTATTAATTATTAATTGTGAATAGACGATGTCAGTGTGTCGTTGTATAATAATAGGACGGAGAAACTAGAAAATTAGTTTTTATTTTTTTATAAATGTCATTTTAATTAGTTCGATGTTTATGAAATTATCACCTTTTTTATATATGTATTAGATGCTTATATGTTTCAGATAGATGATCAAATTTAGAAAATAAAATTTCTCAGTGTTATAATTAAAATTTGTAATCCATGGTTATGTAATAACATACAGTATATTATAGAATTTAATCCTTTGCACTCCGAATTATTTTTCAATTTTGTTGACAATAATCTCTCCTAGTATTTTAAGTGTTCTATTCGAAATTTACTTCCAAAGACAGTTTCTTGACTGGTACTTACTTTAAACAATGTTTTTTTGCTAATTATACTGAACATAGCTATAAAACTTCGTTGTAATTTATATTTGTGGAACTTCTTAATTTTTTAACTAAAAAATAAAACAATTTCAATAAATAAAGGAAAAACCGAATAATTAGGTAATTTTTAAGGGTACGATATCGTTTGAAATAATTTCCAGGATGCGAACCTAGTTCTCTTTCGCGCGTTTTATTCCACAAACTTTTTTATTTTTTTAGTTATATTCTATAATAACGAATAACAAATATTTCCATTGATTATGAACGACTTTTACTTGTATTTAGCGGATATGTAAGCGAGTAGTGGACAATTTTCAGCGTAAGCAATTATAAGAGTTCCTGTGATAAAAACTGATATCGAGTCATACTCGACAAAGGAATGCAAAGGGTTAAGAAACAGTTAAATAGCTCGCATATAATCATTAACTGAACGTACTTTTATAAATTTGCTTTTATTTGTATCGTACAAAATGTGTTCTCTGTTTTCAGATACAATTCGGGGGGAAAATGCTTTACACAAGTTCACACAAAGCATCTGACTGTGACCATAGATGCCTTCACGATACACAATAGCCTTTGGCAAGGTAAAAAGGTGAATTTGCCGAACAAGAAAGACATGCCTCTCGTCATATAGTTTTACACAAGTGTCACACTTAACATTATGCTACTACGCCCTCTGTTGTTCATAGTTACTATTTTAATACAGGCCCATATTAAATTAATGCAAACGTTGCGTTCTTAGTCAATTTTATAAGGACAAATGATTGATGCTGACCTCGTAGACACACACACGGGTGTGCAATCATTTCTTCAGCGCGTTTTCTACGATTGCACGCTATACATCAAACAGCGCGTATTGTTACCATGTATATGTTTGTTTTTCCCCCCCTCTTTTTATAATTTTGTTCTATCTTCTCCTTCCTTGTATTTTCTTTTGCGTTTTCTTTTCCTTTTTTTTTCTTTCTTATGTTGTTTTTAAGTTAACGTTGGCATCAATCACCGTGTCGTGTAAGATTACCAATATCTAATTAATAGGAATGGTTTGTTGTCAGTATCTAATATCTTTGCGGACTAACTTTCGACGTGTAACCGCCTTTGTAATCGTGTAAGCTACTGTGTTGTAAATGAAAGTTGTGACTGATGTAAAAGGTATTAATTAATTTCTTTCTTATAATCGTTTCTCCTTTTTTTTCGCTAAGAGAGGCAGGGCTTTCATGAATGACACGTAAACAAAACGTTTTCGTCTTCATATTGCATAAAGTAATTCGCACACGTTTCCCCGTTACGTGTAAATTAAAAAAAATGCTCTTAATTATTATTTTTATTATTATTATTGTTGTAGCAGCATTGACTTTTACGAATCGCGAAACACAGATGGAAGATCATTAATTTGGACGTATCTCTAACAAAGTTGACTAAAAGTTTCAAATTCTTCATTATACGATTTTTTCTGTTCCATGAATTTCCATTTAACGCAATTGAAATGATAAGAAAGAAAAAGATGATAAATAAAGTGCTTGCTTTGCATAAAAGTTTTATTTTTAGCATCATAAGTCTAATTTTTATCAAAAGATTCGAGGCTTAACAACGTTTTACACAATCCTCGATGATTGTCTCAATGTTTATTTCTCACCGTGCATCATCACAGTCCAAAGTGAATTAATGATTCCTCGATGAAGCAATGAGATTTTTGCAGCTGTTGACGGTTGCAACAGCGTATCGTACGCGTAGGTAATGTAATTCGTTCGTTGAAAAAGCGTTGAGAAGAACCAAGCTCACGGACAAAAGAACAAAGAGAAGACAAAAAGAAGAAAAAAGATAAATGTGGATTTGTAAATAAAATAAGTTGATTCTGATTAGTGAAAGAGAATACCAAATCAGCCTTAAGATCGATCCTGGATGTAACTGATGATGTTATGCGAGGATGGTTTTTCCTTTGCCGTATAGGTATGTCGATTATAATTTATACAAAATGCCTCGTTGATTTGAATATCTTGAAGCGAGTTTTTTGTAAAAGTGTGCATCGGTATAAGGTTATATACTTGTAAGGATTTGAGAAGGGAGAGAATGAGACCGTACCAAACAGTACTAATAGTAAAATTCTGAGAGAGAGAGCGAGAGAGCGAAAGAAAGAACAGCGATGATTTTGGTAACTGATAAAAGGAGGTGTCTGAACGTGAAAATAGCCACGAACTAGTGAAATCTTCGATTGAATTGCTCTTTTTCTTTTTCCTGCGCGCAATACATACTTATTTTCTACGATGTATCGAACAATTTGAAGCTTTATATAATAGTTTCGAGCATTGTAAGAGGAAGGCAGAAGATGGTTTGAGATATAGAAGCATCGAAATAACAAAAAAGAGAAAAAAAGAAAAAAAATTGTATGCAGTTTTGTCTTTTTTTTTTTTAATTAAATAATTTATTTAAACATGTCCTAGGCCTAAATGTTTTTTAATCCAACGTCCATAGTCTGCGTTCCTCGTGAATCGAGAAAAATGACTTTGGGAAGAGCGTTTAACGATATATATTATTTATGAATGTCGTAGGCGTATTCTTGAACAATTTTAACGAAGTGGACTAATGTTTAACCCGTTCATAAGTTGAGTGGGGTCCCCTTTAACGAGTTTTGTCAACAGTATATGGATCCTTTTTTCTTCGAATCGCAATCGTTCTCTTTTCTTTTCTTCTTCTTTTATAGTATGGTGTCTCATTTCCTAATGACGGAACGTGTCAGTCCCATCTCAAGCGAAACGAAACGAAGAAACACGCGGTTAGGTCGTACTGTATATGATGAATAATTAGCATAATAACGTAATAACGAAAGAACTATTTATTGTGCCATAAATTGCAAATGTCCGCCGTTCGTCTGGGACTGGTACTGACCTTCCAATTTCATGATTCGATCTTTCTTCTTTTTTTTTTTTTTCAACGTGTATACAATCCGTTTGTCGATAATAATACACTGATAGGACGAATGGATAGAGATTAGATAGAGGTAAAAATATAATTTTTGTACAGAAGTATGGAGGGTCTATCCATTATAGTATTTTCCTTTCTGTTTTTTTTTTTTTTCGTATTCGTTGCTTAAGTCATATTTAGCGTGTATACCGTAGCGTTTATTAATCCTCGGTTCGTCCGATATTTGTATGATGTATTTTTTAGCTTGACGGGCATGTGCATGGGATTTGGAACGATAAACCGTTGTAAGAAACGACAACAAAAAAAAAAAAAAAAGAAAAAAGAAAAGCAAAATGGAAATCGACTCACTGAAACAATAGACCCCCTATATTCTGCTATGGGATAACAGAAACATGACCGTATTGATTATTATTAAGTAATTATGCAACATATCGAATTTCACGTTCTTCACGATTTAATCGCGAAAAATATATTTTTAATTCGCAACGATATACTTGATTCAATCGTCCCGAGAATTGTTTTACTTGACCTCGTGGGCGAGGCGAATTACTTGTGTAATGGAGGGACTTAAGAAGAAAAGTTTCACTTTAAAAACAAAAAAAAAAGAGGAAAAAATAATCCGTCGATTGTAGTATCCAAAGAAGTTGATTATATTCTATTCTCGTCTGTTGTAAATCTGCGTGTATCGTCATAAAAAGAATGATGAATAGAGAAATTTTTGCGAGCTTCAGACTCCGATATAGTCCGACTTGACAATATTGAACGAGAAAATAAGTAAACGCCATAAGATGAATTGTAAGATTTCGATGGCGCAAGCGCCGCCGCGGTGAAAAAAGTCTACTTACGACAACGTGAAACGAACAGTGAACGAAAATGTACGATTAACGAAATATAGTAGTCACTAATCTTAAGAATCAACGGAAGAACATCGGCTTGTGGAGAAGGGATTGAAAATAAACTAGGGAAAAACAAAAAAAAAAAGAGCCACAAACAGTAAGAGAACGTTCGAAAAAAGGATGTGTAACTGTAGCGAAGGAAGGGTGATGCTTGTGCTTGATATTTATATTTTTCGAAGCAGAGAAATATTATTAGTGAGCTGTTGGTAACCGGCGTGATAAATAATGAAACGAAAAAAAACACAGAGATACGAAAAAGAAAAAAAAGAAAAATGGGATATAAATAATCGCGCTTACTAATAATAAACGATTACCTTTATGTAATAATCCTTCATTTTTATTGTCACAAATGAACAAAAAGGAAAAAAAAAACAAAAAGAATGAAAACTGAAAACTTTGTCGAATCATACTTGTTCGATTTATCCATGTCTGTAAATATTATGTTTTTATATACGCATAAATGAAAACTACTACTACTCGATGATATATATTTATTGAGTACGTCAAGTAAAAATTTGGGTCATATTTTACTGTTAGCATCTTGCAGAGAATGTCATCAATAAAATTTAATAACCCACTTTGCAATAGACTTTTATTCTTCAGTGAATGCTATACATATACATATACATATATATATATATATATATATATATATATATATCACATACACAGAGAACTGCGTGTGCTCTTCTTTGTCTTAATTGATTATGTAATGTAAATGTATATATAACTTTTTGGAGTACAGAAGAGGGTGAATTAGATAACCATACTTTCTCATTGTTATATATTTTATACACAATAGCGGAGGCGTCATTGTTAATTTTTCTGCATATGTATAATATATTACAATTCAACGAATAAGAAAAAATACTAGACATAAATATTAAAATATTCTTGAGAAGAACGTTTCTCCCTACATATATATACTATATTTTAATTCGTTAAGGACACTTTATTACAGGGCGCTAGATATGACTATTTTCTTGCATCTAAATCGTCTTAAATATTAAAACTTCATACCTTATCACCGCTACAAAAGTACAAAATAATTTCATTTTCGTTCGTCCTTCTTTCTTTTTCAAAAATGCAGTCTCGATTGAACAACGATTTCATGCTTTGTATCGCGTTCACGATCGAAATCGCCAGTTGCACTTACATTAACGATAATAAATAACTTTAAATACTGATGTACAATTGTTTCGTGACTTACAAGTGAATTACAATTAAACTATATGGCAGTGATCTTGCTACTTACATGTATGTCGTGACGTTTTGTTTTTGTATATCGGGTCTACGATACAACTTGACGCGAATTTGTGCCATTAATTTGTTAATGCTTTAAAAATCGTTTCTCAAACTATGTTTTGCAAAATTACCGCGAGACATTCATTACAGAACACATTCTAATACCGGATTGTTATTTTGTATCTTTACTTACTACGTGATATGTCAACCTTTTAATATTACTTTAATATCATGCTATAAATGAACATATTTCATTTTTACAATTAGATTAAATTAATCTAAATTTGTGAATTATAGTCCTTTTTGTCAAGTTAATTTTTTTTATATCTTTTATTATGTTTAGATTTCAATTTTGACAAACGTTGTACGTGTTGAAATATAAACGTTTACGTTAACGCGCGGGCAAGTGACATTCTTCGTAAATTGTGTCTCGAAGATATTGTGAATATTATAATTAAAATAACTATTGGAATGGTAATATGAGTGCAACGAATTGCTTACACTTTATATCGCTGTTTTACAAGGTATGTGTCAATGTTTTCTGACCTTCACTTTATATGCAACAATAAAGAAAACATGTTAACGATCGTGACCATTTGAATCGATTTTTCAATAGAGAAATAAGTTGAATGGACTTCTAATTTTTTCATTGATTTCAAAATATATGTTCAAACAACAATTTATAGTTTCGCATTAACATTATTTACTTTTCGAGCGCGTAATTTCAATATTTTATAAATCCTCTTTTATATATTTTTCAGAAAATTTGTTGTACTTAGCGATTTATTTTAAATAGTTTTAGATAGAATAAGTAAATATAGAATTCTATTATGTACAAATTGTAAATATTAACTTGTCGTTTTTACATCTTATATTCATTGCATGTTAACTTTTCACGAATTATTTTTCATATAAATATAAACTTATCGTGACGCGCGTATAAAGGTAGAGAAAATTTTCGCTAGTGTTGTGCAAGAATTTGTTTACCATGAGAGTTGGCAGCAATACAAAAAAAAAATAAATAAAAAAAAACAAGTTTGAGAAACATTGATGTAAATTTCATGCATCTGCATGTTAGCATCTCTTGGCTTGGTTTAATCTTATGTCTTAACGATTAAAGAATTTCCCATCATGATATGGCACTTGATCTCGGTGTGAAATTGCATTGAACACAGTTCATAGAAACGTTTCGAGCATTGTGCATCCTTTGAACAGTCTTTGGAACTAAATTGAATGACTCAGAGGAGTTCACACATTGTACTGATTATCATTGTACTGGGCAGGAGCTCAAGTGAATATTATGTAACTCATCCATGTCTGTCCAATCTCGTCTCTCTCCCCCTATCATCACATTTCTTATACATCCATTGAAATGATCTCTTGTTATTAATGTTCCTTTCGGAGCAGAGGCTGTAACATATTATAATAATTTATGTAACACTTTAATTGATAGAAAGTAATTTATGTAACACTAAGGTGTCATAATTTACTTATTCAAATGTTACACTCTTTAACTGATAGAAAGCTCGATAAGTGGCAGTTTACCTGGCAAACCACCAATGTATAAAGGTCCAGAGACTGTAGAATCCATTATATGATAATTGACATTGGCCGGAAGCCCGTACTTTTGATCCATCTCGTCAACTTTCAGAGCCAACTCTTCATCATTATAAACTGCTTGTATTCTGTGCCATTGATTGTCACAAATTGTGTACGGACTAGTGAAACGTTGTTCTACATACAACGGATTGTTGTCTCCCAGATCGCCCGACATAATCACTTTACCATTATTTAGCTCCAATGACAATGAAGGTGAATTGCCGGGTGCCGTTATAGAAAGTAAAACGCCCGATAATTCTGATGTTCTGAATTCCAATTGCAGTTCCAGCACAGCACCCAATTCAAAATTTCTCTCTAAAAAAATATCATTTGCCATTTTATCAAGTTCTACATCTTCATATTGTTTAATCTTATAGTTAATTAAATGAAAGAATAGCAAAAAGGAAAACTGAATTTAATTAGCACTTCTTAAAAATCAAAGCATATATTTTCTTTCAACAGGTAATTATTATTTGATTATTCAATTTTTTCCTACTTTTAACTTCATCATCTATTGATTAAATTTTAATTTGATAGTAAAAAAAAGAAAGAATATAGGAAATTTGATATCTTACTGTATATTGCATATGCTTCATCTTGGAAATAAGCTCCACTTTCAACATTTGGGAAACATTGTCCCACTTGATAAGCTCTGCTAGTGGAACCAACCATATCGTACACGTTTCCATTAATCCTCAACCCTCTGATACACCCTTTTAGCGTCTCAAGTTTCACCACAACTTGTTCAGGTATCAGTGTTCCACTCTCAGGTAGTCCTCCAATATACATCATAGATGCCAATCCAATTTTCCTTGGCACTTTAATTGTACGTGGCGTTTGAGAATTCACGAGTAACGTTAATTTTCTCTCGTCGTGACTGATCACCACGTGATGCCAGTTACCATCGTTGAATGGCGTTTTAAATAGTATTTCTTTCTTAACTTTACTCTTCACCAAAAGTAGAAGTTGCCCATCTCGTATTACGACCATGAGGTAGTGCTTTGGTCTTAAGCCCTAGAAAATAAAAAGAAGTTCTTTGATTAGAGAATAGAGTTTGTTTTAATAAACGCTTTATCAATGTTTCATTTTTTGAAATTTTGATACAATTCTGATTTTTTGGTAATTTTGAAAATTTGTTACATACTGGAGTAATAAACAGCAGGCCGTTTGGATAATATGTCCGGAAATCAAACTCTATCGCGTACTTCTTCTCCCAGAATTTTTTAAAATTTAAGTAAAGCTGGGTGTGACTATTCGGTTTGTCCCCGAATTTCAGAGCGCCAGCCTCTAAAGAGTAATAAGGTACTTTCTGACATCCTTCCGGTTGAGTAGATAGTCCCCTTGAAAGTGATGCTGATGGTGTATAAGTAGGAGGATCTTTTCCCATGCTTGGTCCAGGACGACCGATAAGTGCGTGTTCGAAACTAATGATCTCATCGAATCGAATAATCCTGTAAAAAAATTGCAACTAATAAACATATGTTCTACAATAACTAGTAACTGCAAAATTTGTTTTCCTCGCAAATTTTAATAAACATGACATTTTAAAAATAAAAAAAACTATGCAAGGAATTGAAAAGAAGTAATGAATAAATTATAAATATTTATTAGACTGGATTATTAAAATTTGTTAATCATCATAATAATGAATAAATCCAGCTCAATTGAATTTTTGAATTTGAGAATCAGGATTTATTAATTATTACAATTTTTAATCAATCTTAATACTCTAATTCAAAAATTGGAATTCAAAATTATTATAATTATTAATAAATCTTAGTCAATTGAGTTTTTAATTTGTGTGAATCATTGTAAATTTTTTAATTTCTCAATAATTTCACTTACTTATCATCAAATATTACATCCCTAATCGCACCGTACAAAGGAGTGATAGTAGCAATCATTTTGGTATTATTAATAAGTATTGGCAAGCCTCCAAAGAACAGCCCTCCATTTCCTTCAGGAGCTTTGATGGCCGCACTGGTCGGTAATCTACCTGCGGTCTGATAAGCATCGTCTATTCGCAATTCAACATCCTTTCGTTTTTTAATAATTGTTATCGAATGGTATCTTCCGTCGTTGAAAGTTTCATTCGATTGTAAAATAAGCTCTCCTCTCCCAGCGTTCATTCGCACTTGTACTTGTCCATTGATTATGCACGCCGAATAGTAATTTTCTCTCTGGAAGAATGAATGAAATTATTAAAGAGAAGAGAAAAAAACTTTTAAGAATTTAATTTTAAAAAATTACAATATTATGCAATTAATCAAATATTTGCTTAAAGACCTTAAAGGACAAGGATGATACAGTTTTATTTAAAAAATCAAGAAAAAAAACAGAATGTTGAAATTTATATTTCATAACTTATTGACAATTGAGGAGCAATTTATTTTATGTGTAACTTTTATTTGCTAAATTAATGTAGATTTTTGTAACGTTCGTATACAATGCTAGTAAGAGTTCTACGTTTTCATTTGTTTGGTTTTCAATAACTATTGTGGCGCTTACGCCACTGCTAATGCAACTTCACTGGAGAACATTTTCCTCTGCTATTCCTTCTCCTATTCACGCACAAACTTTCTCTTTTTCAACTTTTGTGAATCTTCAGTTTTTTCTCTGCTACCACACGCATCGAAGCTATGGCGAAACGCGCGTTTTAGACAAGTCTTGCATTTTAATAAATTAAGGTGAAGAAAAGGCGTTGGCATTTTCTCACATGTCTCACTATGAAACTGGACAATTCTTTATGTATAGGGTGAGTCTCCTAACACAACGGCTTCAAATAATTCGCAACTTATTCGTTGTACGAAAAAATGTTTCAAAGAAAAGTTGCATGATAGTTAGGGGGCCATAGAGTGCTCTAATCTGTTTTTTATTTCCTTACTTTTTTATTGAGATATTAGGGTCACCTTCAGTTTTTTTAAATGGAACGTCTAATATTTTTTCTCGAATTCGGATAAATCATCAAATTTTGTGTAAAAAAGTATTATACAAAATGGGACTTATAATAAATAATTACTGAGATATTTTATACTTATTTTTAAATATATTATACTTACATTTGACTCTTCATTCGCGTGCCGTATATTAGTAACACGTTCTTCTTGCCCTTCGAACGTCGAAAGAAGAAGCACAGCTTCTTCCTGCATTGTCCTAAAAGAGAGGCTTACTGTGGAGCTTCTTTTATGTAACGTGTACGCTGCATGTTGCAAATATCCATCTCCGTAAAATCCTACTATTTTTAACGGCTGCAAAAAAGACAAACATATATTTATATACACGAAACAAGATTTATAAATTCTACTCGAAAGTATAAGTAATTGTATATCATTCTAGAATGAAGTGCAAACAAAGTATTAATATTTTATTTGTAGTTCAAAACAATTGTAGATAAACGAAATAAAATTTATCTATATCTTTAATAATTTTACATTTTCTAATAAATTAATCTTATTTCTTATCTGCCCACCTTATGTCCACAAGTAGGCTCGACTCCGTAATACTGTTCTGCCATTGGATCGTAGCCTTCTTGGACGTTAATATTAGACATACATCCGAGGAAAGAAACTTGAGAGGGTAACATTATTTTCTCTGCACGAAAACTTGGCGGAACACCACCGATATAATATTTCGCCTGGAGGAAATCAGGGATGTCTTCTTTCTTAGGCTGAGGCGTAGGTGCACCGATTTTCTTGTCTGCTTCTCCTCCGATAGTTAAGCTGCATTTTTCAATGTTCTTACGTGACTGATAATATCTATATGCGTCCACTTTTGTCCAGTTTCCAGTGTTATGTTTAAATTTCGAAGACATTTCCATGCTAACGTTGCCACCATAACCAATATGCAGAATTACTTTTCCTTCTCGTAAGAATATCATGATGTGTTGATACTGTAACGAGAGAAAATGTAGTACAATTATGTTCAATAAGATTAGAAGTGTGAGAAATTATATGTAAAATTAATTGTTATGTTTCTAATGTAGGGTCTTCCACTAGATTATCTTCTGTACTTATCGTTTCATTTCAATTCAAAATTCTGTCGCTCTTATTGGAAAATCTTATAGATTTAAAAATTCTTGTATTTATCAAAAATTGAAAATAATAAAAACGAAGAAAGAAAGAAACTCTTCGACTAAATTTTTAGAAAGATCCGTGGCACTCAAACGATTAAAGTGTAGGGATTAAGTTCAGTAATATGAATAGAGTAGTATTGATAGAGCACTAAAAATAAAGGAGACTTTGAACGTTACATACATTCTCTGGATTAATAGCCAGAAATAGCAAGGCATTTTCATCGTAAGTTCGGAAGTTAATCGACACTCCAAACGAATATTTATTGTATGGTCCTGAAGAAACTCTGTTTCGAACTGCATAGCCTTCTCCGTTGAAGCTGTACGCTACCTCATCCGTAGCATCTTGCACGCTGTAAGATTAAAGTAAAACATGCATAATACGAAGAAAATATAGTTATTTCTATACATTCGAAAATTAAGAAAAATTTCTAGCTTTTATTTCTCAATTACCCTTCCATACACGCTTTGCAAGCCATTTCCGCCGCAGTTGTGATAAAATTCCAAAGACCTATGGGTTTTCCATCTAGAATCACTTGATGGACACAGCCTGGAAGTCCATTAGGCGCGATGAGCTCGCTTCTTTTTCGTTGAAAGCTTGGAATTCCTCCTATCCAGACGCGATCCGAGGTGGTAATGTCGAAACGACCGTATTCAGAGTTTGTTGCATTCATCACCGGATATCCTGCGGTTGGAGATGATTGCTTCCGTACGTATAGCCTACCCAAATGATGCACTCTGGAAATGATTAAAATTCGTTATGAAATATCTGTTCATTTTATTACACATTTAACATAATTAGTTTTATTTATTTTTATATTTTATATTTTTATATCTCTAGACGTTAATGCGTTAATACGTTAAGCGTTGCATCAGTTCCTAGGGACTGACAGAGAACTTTTCGTTTCTGTAATCCAACACTTTACGAATGATCACCGCGTGAACGGAAAGCACAGCAAAATAAGCTCTGGCGCTTAACGCGTTAATAGAATTAATTAGATCTTTCAGAATTTGAGTGAAAAATTAAATAATTAAAATTTGTAGAATAAAATTTGATTATTAGTTTTATATCTGATTAGCAATTTTTTATGTTAAATAATAAATCACCTTTCAGCTTCAATGCGGTACCAGAACCTGTCCTCCTTAAAGCTGCCACTCTTGATCTCTTCAGGATGTGTAAGAATTCCCGTACCTCCTCCAACGTTCCAAATGAATCTCACTTTCCTGTCGAAGATTTCCAAAGCAAGAAAATCGTCCTGAAAGTGAGTGACAAATAAAACGAATTACTATTATTCTATTTAATATCTTAAATTTCTACATTAAACGAAAATTAAACACCTACGTTTACGCTGCTTGGTAAATAAAACAGGGAGCCTTCTTTTTTCCCTTTCGGAAGTACAAAAGTCATCACGATTGTATTTGTCGATGTTGGTTGCAACGTGGACGGTCTGTAGGATCGAATGCATTTTTTCTCATCGGCTGACATCAAAGAAATGCGAATCTGTGGAAAGAAATTTCACTTAGAATTATTGTTTTTCTTTCTTTTTTCTACTGTGAAATTAGAAAAAAAATATCGTAATTACTCCGTCTGCTGTGTTTCTCGCTTCAGCAATTTTATCCTTGAGTTTCTGCAACTTTGTGGCGAAAGTGTCGTTCCACTTGTCGAATGCGTTTTTCCTTTTCACAGCAGCGTTTGATAGACTTATCAGTTTCGCGTCAGCTTTCTTTATGTTGCTCAGCGCTTCCGACACTGAAATAAGATTTTTCATTTGAAATGAAAATTTGAAAACTTCAAGCGTAACGTATATTTATATCATAATAGAAAAGTATGACGAATCTTACGTTTCTCGTTAGCCAAACTGATCTTTGAATCGCCTTCTCTTTTCAATTCGAACAATTTTGGTTTCAATCTCTCAGCGATTCCTTCTTTGTAATCTTCGATAAGTTTCTGCGTGCTTTTAACGTCTTCCAACACCTTCTCGTTCTTGTTCAATATTGTATAAATGTTTTCACGTACTAAAAATGAATATACGAATAATTTAATCGATTATTGGTACCATATAAAAAAATTAGATGGAAAAATCTACGATATGATAAAAAAGAAAAAAGAATGCTGCATCGATAGACAAAAATTTTACAAGTTTCGATTTTTCAAATTTTTGTGATAAAACACCATTGCAGAATCGACTTACACTTCTTACTGTCGTTCTGCAAATTTTGCAATTTTACATTGATCTGGTTATTTTTGATTCCAGTTGCATTCAGGGTGTTCTTCAAAGTGTTCACAGCTTCTTTTTGAAGCTCCAATCCGACGCTCACGTCTTGTACTAATTTCCCGTGTTTCTTCGCGCTATCTCTTTGTTTGGAAGATGCTAGCGATATCTCTTTAGCGTTATCCAACAGTGACTTCGAATTAGGGCCATTTGGAAATATCTGATGAAGAGATTTCTTTAATAAAATAAATTTGAAAAATTAGACTGATTCACTAATCTACCGATGTAACGTGTTTTATCACCTTGTTGTACGTTTCTTCAGCAATATCTTTAGCTGCCATCGCTGTGATATTTGCAGTTCTTATGCTATCGACGATATTCTTGTATGCTTGACTGGCCTTCAGTGGACTAGCTGCGATGTTTCTTGTTTCGGAAAACAGACTGCTCGGCAGAAACGCCAAGTTGCACTTTATCAAGTTATCGATCGTCAATTACATAAAATAATAGCGTACAATTAAATATCGATTATTAATTCGCAACTGGAACTGTCTTCAAGTTTTTATCAAATCTTATTTCAGCTTATTTCTATGTGATGTACATTTATTATACAAACATTTTATATTTTATTACATGTTATTTAAAGTCACAGGACCAGTGCGAAGCAATTTTTTGAATATTTTTCTTAAATAGTCAAGTTACATATTTAACGATATATTGAAATATTTGGAAAATATCGGATAAATTTAAAATTATTCTTTCTTTTTCCTCTTCATCAACCCTTTGATGAGTGCTATTTTATATTGACATTATCGGCATAGACTATGGATTAGTATATGAGTTTCTCTCAGAAGCCAAAGTGATTAACTCCACTTTTGCAATGCTTTCGAATTTTAATATCAAAGCGTATGAGTCATGCTTAACTTTTTGGTAAATTTTGTTTCATAGAATTAATCATTTTGGCTTCTAAGCGGCTATGCGTTTCTGAAGTTCGAATATTCAGATTTATTATAATCTATTTTTAAGTTGCAGCGGTTTTTAAAACATAAATTTTCTTAAATAATAATTCATTAATAATTAATAGTATATTGAACTATTATTAAATAATAATATTATTTAGTAATATAAATAATAATATTAATTATTAAATAGTATTTAAATATATCGCTAAATATTAGTATCTTTATTAGGTAAGTAAAGAAGTATTATGTTAAATAATAATAATAATTTAAATGTACGCGAAAAAGTATTCAGTACACATGGAACGTTGGGTTGGAAGTATTCTTCACTCAAAGGATTTAATCCGTCTTTTTCATCGTTATTTTTCTTTTCTTTCTAATAATTCGAGTATTTATTAAAAGTATCATGCACTTATTTCGTGAATTAATTTCTTTTTTCACTCTTATCCGTTTGTTATGCGAAAGCATATTATTACTTGACTATTTAAGTAGTATCAGATGTTAGAGATAATATAAACGAAGGTGTATAAGAATGAAAATAAATAATATTCTCCTTTACCTGATATACTGATCAACGTAGTTCGATAAATTCTTTACGTGTGCAACTGCTGGTATCACGTACGTGTCGTTATATTCGTAATTTAATCTGAACAGCAGTTCTTCCTTCATATTCAATTTATCAAACCAGTATGTTAATTTGTTTCGCAGTTCCGGAAGATCCTGTAATTTCATATATCTTCCTTTAAAATATTTCTCTAGACAGATAGATGTATATTACCGCCATTACTCCTCATTAATATTAATAACAGAGATAACATAATTTTACACCTACACAAATTGCACTAAATTGAATTGAGAAAATATCACGAAAAATATTAGGTGTAGACATTCATTCTTTCTAATTGGAGTCGCATAATTAAGTACACTTGTTCTAACTGAAATATTCGCGAGCTGGAAATTATTTCGTCGATCGTTCTGTTTTCATTTTTTTTTTTTTAAATAAAACATTTATGGTATGCAAAAATCGGAAAGAATTTATTTCTACGTCTAATACATCTTAACACTTTGGTGACCGCTGTTATGACCAATATTTCGGCCGATATCACGCATAAAACATTTGCAAAACATTTTTTTGGAATCTAAGACATTTTTATACTATAAAATTAAAATAATTCAATCTTTGATACAACCGGAGTTTTTTATGTAAATAACAAGGAATAAAATGCGAATTTAAAAATCCAAAAATGATCAAAGACACGTTTGTTTTATTTGTCTTCCAAATTCTTTTGAATTTTCTTCTTCAAGCGTACCGTTCTTCTTTTAGTCCATACAAGTTTGCAAACTCGTGAAACATAACGGCGGCAAGTGCAAATTTTTGGGTGATATGGGCGATCGTTAAAGTGTTAAAAAGGAAAAGTTGCAGAGCAACTTAAAGAACAAATTAAATATTGCTTCGAATGTAACAACTTCGTACGATAATGTATATTTTAAATATATAAATTTTCTTTTCTTAGAATCGTCAAATATATCAATTTTCGATTAGTTTCTTGAAACACGTCTCTTCCAAAAATTAAGTGTAATTAAAAGTTTCAATTTAATATTAATATGGATTTCGATTAAATAGCCAGTTTATTCACCGATTTATTGTATTTATACGCACTTGAACATTATTTTGAAAATCAACGATGAAACCACGTGTTTCGTTTGTCAACTTTTCTCCTTCGGTAACAGACGCGTTACTTTTGCTGTGCAGCATGTTGATCTCGTTGCAATGATTTCTAGCTTCCAAAAGTGTTTGATTGATAATATTATATAAACCGTCGTAGGTGAAGAGCGTTTCCATCGTATATTCTATTTGATTTCTCATGTCAGTTAATTTCTCGGAATATTCTTCGGTGTCCAATTGAGCGATCGCTAATGGTTCCGTTGCATCGTACAAGGAATTTAACCAGTTAGTATATTCTGCGACATCCCTGTTATTTTACAAAATTTTTTAAGTCGGTACTCGTCGATATTAATTTAGATAAAAAAAAAAAAGAAATCATATTTTATAAAGCTTTAGTCATTATTTAAATGAAAGGAAAATAAATTGCGCTACACATGAGGATTTATATTAATACTAACTCGAGGAAGTCTTCTATTTCCATTGTCTTCTTTGTTAAATTGACAGCTTTTAGACCGTTCAAGATCATTTTCGCCATTTTCAACGCTTTCTTGATCTCTACTTTTTTGCTGTCGTTGCTGTATTGATTCAACAAAAAGATCGTATCTAAAATCATGAAAATTTCGATTATTTACACGTTGAAATTTTTATAAAATTAGTACGTAATGAATCTTTTGAGAGCTAGTTTAAAGCTAGTACCTTCGATGTGTTTCCTAATATTATCCAGTTCAATTTTTGCACTAAACATGTTGTTCTTTAAATCACTGGTCTTCAATTTAAATGTATCTGCACGCTTCGCTTGTTCATTCGCCTAGAAAATGAATATTGATTTATTGCTAATATTCTAGAGAATTGATTTTTGCCAAATTTCTAATTAATTTTGAATCGTATTACAAAAATCATAATTATTCTAACGAAAATTACATTTAAAAATTAAATACATACAGTTTTCAGCAATATCTCCACGTTGTTTAGGAGTTTTCTATGATCGTGCCAGGGAATATTTTTCATTCTTTGTTTAAGCGTATTCTGAAGATGTATATCCTCGAAAAAAGCAGTCACATTGGAGTCAATGTACGATAAATCTTCCCATGGTGGAGGAATGTAACCATTGGCTATGTGCGTAGTGCCTTTTGCTAATTCTTGAGAAAGTGCAGCCACGGTGTCCAGTAATATTCCAGTACAATTATCGTTGCACGCTAGTAAAAAATAATATCATTCAACAAACAAAAATACACTATATCCAATTTTAAAATATTTAAATCTGTATTTGAAACACGCTGTTCGAACTGTTTTCTGAAATTTTTCTTTCTGAGTAATTTACAGAAATATTAAATTAATTGCATTATATTCGCATAACTTTATATTTCGTATTTCTTTCTTTTCTTCGAAATATTCATTTTTCACATATCGTCAGTATACTGATAAAACATATTGGGGTGTTTTAATATATTAGTTAAAAAATACAGTTTAAAATAAGAAAAAAGGGTTTTCGTGTTTCTTACTTACATGTGCAGACATTATTTATATAAACGTGGCGATACGCGGTACATTCAGAGCAATCACGTCCCGTAGATCCAGCTCTGCATCTGCATTGTCCTGTTTCCGCGTCACATTCATCGTTCCAACTTCCAGCGGGATTGCAATTGCATGGCATACATTTTCCATCAGGAAGATGTGGAAATCCGTAATATCCGGACGAGCATCGCTCGCATTTTCTGCCAGTGTATCCTGCGAAAATACAAATATCATTTATTTTTTTTTATGAATATGCTTGATACAATTTTAAAATATTTTTCAACAATTAGAAAAAATGCAAATAAAGTCTATAAAATTACATAATTCTTTGTGTTTCAAAAATTTGATATGAAGATGTTTCATTTAGTCACTAAATTAACGTTTCAAAGTGGTGTAAGTCCACTTTTTCTTCTTTCGAGATATTTAAGAGTTTGCATTTTAATTAATCCAAAAGTATCAACGAAGTGTACTAAATTTGCCGATGCTTCTATGAATTTAAATATAAATGACCTCTATGTGAATTTAACTAAACCAATATAATCTATCTGGGTCGTAAATGGACTTACGTCACTTTTAAAATAAAAGATCTAAATAGTACTTCGTTTCTGATTAATTTGTAAAGAAATAATTCACAGTGTATTGAATATACAAACCAGGTTTACAAATGCAAATTGGTTCCGCGTCGGCAAGAACCATACATGTGTTTGAAAACCTTTTATCTACTTGAGGGCAAGGACATGGTTTGCAACCAAAGTCTGGATGTCCGTAGAAACTGTCTGCACAGATATCGCACCTTGGCCCAGCTGTATTTCCCCGACAATTCTATGACAAAGATGTTAGATTTCATCGTAGATTCCATATTAATGTTAGCAGCTTTCGTGATTGCATTCAAAATGCTTTCTTTCTATAGAAAAGAAAATTGCATACTATTCCTAAGTTAAAAATTTCAGACGACCATTAAAAATTATACATATTGTTAGACTTTTTCTTCCATTTAGTAGCCTGTATCTGACAATTTTTAAAGCAAATAGAATTAAATGTATCATATTTTAACTCTTTGCGATCGAACTCCGGGATATTCCCAACAAGATTGTCTAGCAAATTGAAAACGTATCGTTGCGCCATGTCGGTCATCAATGACCCACGGTATGATGATTTTACTATCAGCTATAATATTAACGAAATATTTCGTGATAATGTCCGTTATATGAAATTATTAAACGATCTAAGTGGAAAATCGCACGTGGCCCACCGATGACCCACACGGCACTTACCGTGTTAATTCTTTGCAGTCGAACCCCGGGAATTATAGGTAAATCTATATAAAATAACGAGCACCAGGATAATAAATAATATGCACACATCTTCAACAAACTCGTTTGAATAAAATTTACACGTTTATTTAGGCAACAAGTGACCGAATAAAAATAATTCCGACCAGTACGACTACTATTCCTACGGAAATAAGACCGCAAAGAGTTAAATTATAAAATTTATATATATAAAAAAAAAAACAGTAGGATTAACTCTTCAATGCAGGAAAGATATTGTTTTCCATTTGTTTCTGTTTAATTTTTTCCGGATTCTGTATTAATTTCTGTACCCTCATAGTAACACTATAAATCGTTCGTCGACAGTTGAAATAGCGATATTACATTGTATTCGATCGGTTCCGCTTTTTGGTCCTTAGGACCCAATCCGTGCAATGACAGGAATACTGCCTATGTCATCGGATTTTAAGAATCTTATTTTATTTTAACCACTTGCGCTGGAAAGACATGCGCGGCACGTTGACTGAGATTGTTTGTTGAAATTAGTTATTTAGTGGATATTGCACTTTTTAATGCTTGTTTTATTTCGCAAGAAAACAGGTATGACAAAAAGTTAAAAATACTCGTTTTCAAAATTTCGATTAAGTATGACAGAACAAATTTCACAAAGTGTATGTATTTATGATTATCCAAAACGTGAAAGGGTGTCTGCTGATAACACACTGCAGCATTTGCAAACAATGCAATGGGGACACTTTCCAAGGAATGTTTTACCCATAAAAGCTAAAAGAAAATCCACAAAGAAGGTGTAAGGTATATGAAAAACACAAAAAATGCAGTGAAACTACATGAGAATGCAAGGAATGCTTCGTGACACTACATATTTCAGACTTATTACAATGTAGTGTTTTGAATTAGTTGCCAGCGCAAGAAGTTAAATGGAATATGAAGACTTTTGTGACTAACTGTATAGTTTTCATCTGTACACTGGAGGGTTAATGATCTCTATGTAGAATAGAGTTCTGTTCTACATGATAACAACTATCAAGATGAGTAATGATTCATAAGATAAAGAATTTACCAGGCAATGTCCCGTTTCTATGTCACAGATCTTAGATCTTCCATTGCACTGGCAGCGTCTAGCTTCTCCTATAAGGTCGATAACGATGGGAGATGTGACAGTTGTGTTTTTGTACCATCTATAATATCCGATACTAGGATCTTGACAGGAAGTGTTGTTGTATTCTGGCGGACACTCGCAAATTTCAATACCTGTCGCGAAGGGTGGTGTGTGTGTAGGTGTTAGCACTGCAGCGTCTAAGGAAGCTTCAAGCAAACTGAAATTTAACGTAGTTAAACAATTATGAGGAATCTATATAACTTTGGTAACGAGATATATAGATTTTTCAATATTCGTGAGAAGAAAAATTACGGTTGACTGCAATTTTACATTTTCACGAGAGAATCGAGAATTAATAAGAGTAATCATTTAATAATGTAGCGATTGACAAATAAAATTACTTGTAATATGTGGATAAATGGATACGTAATATCCAACGACATGGCGTTATAGAGAAAATTAACCCTTTTAGTGTGAAGTACCTAAAAGTGAAACTATAAACTATAAAACGTGCGAATAAGTCACCGTTTTAACTCTATTTACGCTAAATTAAATTAAATTGATTTTTTCCTCGACATATTTATTTAAGGAAATTAATGTTCTAAGAAAGCTTAACTTAAAAATAAATTGAATATTCGAACTTGAGAAATATATTTTCACCGGACGCATATATGCGTTCATAGCACTCGAAGGGTTAATTATCTTCGAGAAAATGGTTATATCAATGTCGAAATATAATTTTACTTTATTGTTATTGCCTCTGGACAAATAAAGATGACAATTTTTTAAATATTTCTCAAAGTATAATTTATATAACGGAAAGGAGTGGAATAAAAATATTTAAGCAATTTAATAATCGACGTACGTTGCTTTCGTAAATTCTGCACTGTCTGAAGCTTTCACCAAAATGTATTGCAAATTTTGCAACGCAACCATTAAAACCTCTCTTGTCACTCTGTAATCAGGTCTATTTTGCAACTGCCACAGAGACTCGTGCAATCTGAAATAACAAATTCAATCGTGCAAAGAATGAACCAAAGCAGACGATATGTTAATATATTGTTAAAATGTTCAATCAGAATTTTTAACACATCGACTGAAATATTACCTGACTTCGTAATGATTGTTACTCATTGGCGCGGGTAAATAATATTCTAAAACAATTTTACTGTTTCCTTGCAACTGTACGATTGGATATTGAAATGTTGATCTCAAAGGTATTCCACCTTCTGTTACAGTTGTAAATCTCAAAAATCCTCCATAAGATACGACCTTAAATTACAAATTGCATTGTATCGCTCTTTTTCACTTGTACAATATAAAATTTATTTAATTAACAGTTGATTTTTTAAACATACGAAGTTACCTTGTCTCCGAGGAAAGATTCAGGCAGTTTCCAATAGAGTGGATAATTGTAATATAAGTTTGATGGTATCGTGACATCACCTTCGACTTCGGGAATCGTTGAAAGTCCATTAGTTATGTTCAAACCACCGTTAATCGGAGATAAAAAAATCTGAGATCTAAATTTGGAAACCTATTAAAGAGGAATAATCCTTCGTTATTTTTTAATACTGTTATTCATAGTGTTCGATATTAGCTTTCACTTAAAATTATTTGTCTTCTTTTCGAATTACAGTATAGGCATGTATATAGGAATATTGAAAAAAATTTGTTATTTGAAATAACAGCATGATACTCACTACAATGTCGTTGCTAGTGTCGTTGATATAAAGAGTTCGTGGATGTGTTAATCTTCGTTGTCCCCAACTAAGACCAGCTTGCTGGCAAGAAGTTGTTCTTCCAAAACAGAAGCATTCAGTGCAACCTTTTGGATTGTCCACTGCTAAACCGAACGTACCTTCTTTGCACTGATTGCATTGCCTTCCGATAGCGTGTTCCTGAATCGAAACAGTAGAATTCCTCGTAAAGACGAATAAAATCTCGCTCAAAATTATTTTAATAAAGAGATTTTATTATAAGAAATATAGATTTTATCGAGGTTAAATTTCATTATTCTAAATTTTGAAATTTTATAATTTTTATAATTAAAAATTTTAATTTTAACATCAAATCACACTTTTCTATAGTTTAGTTATTTCTGTTACAAAACTCTTTCCAATTTTGCTGCAAGATATTGAATTGCTACTTTTCTTAAATTTTCTATTGTATTAAATTCTGTACTCTTTATAGTATTCTATAGCGATCAGAATAAATGAAAATCTGTAAAGACTACCGAACTCTAAAGAACAGAGAAGCTGAATTTCCACAGCTAGAGTATAGTTAACAGGTTAACTTCTCGTGTTGACTTTTCGTTCAGTTTCGAAAATTTTGCAAAGAGACTTACATTAAATTTAACGAAGAAAGTTGTAACTTTGTAATGCCTTCAGAGCAAAGTCGTATCTTTCTTTACACTGTTTCAATAAATGATTAAAATATTATTTTCTAAATTTGTTATTGATTCTCAAGCAGCAACGCTGCCTAAACGAAAAATCTAGCGTCTGACAGAAAAGCGTCTTAAGAAAAATATGTTACGAAATTAAAATAAAATTAAGACGTACCTTGCAGGGACATTGTCCCTGGTCGTTGCAATCGCAGATTTCTTCATTACATGGCAAGGTACCTGCCACACTGCAGCTACAAGGTCGACACCTAGGATATCCATAGTAGCCCTTCGCGCATCTCTCGCACTTAAGTCCAGCATAGCCTATTCTACAAGGGCATTGTCCCTGATAATCGCACTGAGACTTCGTCGAACCAAGAGTGCATGCACAAGGCCTGCAACCAACTCCTGGTACTAGGTCCCAGGAACCTGGCCTGCATCTGTCGCAATGCTCGCCAAAAGTCAAGGCTGGGCACACGCATCGACCTGTGTCTGGATCACAAATGTGTCCTGGTCTTACGCATAGATCACACGCTGTAAAAGTAAAAAACAGGATTATGCCAATGGTGGCACCATTTACAATGTCACTGTTGAAATTGTTGAATTAATACTTGATCCTACAGGAGATGATTCCATAACTTGGATCATTTTGTATTAGTAATTCGTCCTTATACTAAATGCATTCTGTGTCTGGTAGATTGGAAAGTAGTGTTTTTCATTGATTAGAACAATATCGTGAACACTGTGATTTTAAATGGGCGTTAACACGTTGAATGCCACGCTAATTTTACATGGCTTGCCCGTAGCGCCAATATGAATTTGTTATTATGCATTGCATGTTATCTTGAAATATTATTTGCAACAGATAAGTTAAAGTGCATAATCATGCGTAACGGATTTAACTAACTAGGGGTCACTGGTGGCCCCCGCGGCGCTAAAATGCATTTCTTTGGTTTTGCACGATATTCTAATTTTTTTGCAATAGTCCGTTATTTCAGTCGTTTGTTATTTCACTTGTTCATTCTTGTCGAGTGTGTCCAACAATTTCATAACATCTATTATACTTTTATATGATGTATTAATTTTTACATATTGTAGAGACTGTACTGCTTCACTTTTCCTTTGTTTGGTGTGTTTTAATATGACGCATGCCAATATGCATGCATAATATTTAAGCATACATGTTATATATATAAATATATGTTGCATTAATTTCTTGACATCATTGTAGTAACGATGATAATATTGAAATTTACTTGAATTACGTGTTTCTAATAAAAAATCACCGGTGACCCCCATAGCATTCAACGTGTTAATGAAACAAAATTCTGAAGCTCGTTGCAGAGAATTCGAAATAATTGCTAGACATTTGCATATCTGATTGTGCAATGTTTTAAGACTTTTTAGTAGATTATTTAAGTGTAATGTATTCACATTGGTATTAGGATACAGTGTACAGAGAATAATGGAAGGGACAACAAATAAGGGGAACAGATAAGAAATTAAGGGAAAAAAGGGGTATAGAGAAACATAGTCATACTGTGAGACATATAGTGAGACAGTCAAATAAAAACATAGAAATATAGAGATAGGTATATTGGTATATAGTCACATAGGTTTGTAAGCAGAGAAATGGATCAATGGAATATTGTAAAACCAAGTTCCTTCTCAAAGTCAACGAGACTTAAAAAATAAGGGAATTATATTATTTACCTTGGCATCCATTTGATGAAAATCCGTAATATCCAGGCAGACAATTATCGCACCGCGAACCGACTACTCCGGGTTTGCAATAACATTGTCCTGTACTATCGTGACAGGAAGAATTGTACGATCCTATAGGATCGCATCCGCAAGGAGCACATCCTGCCCCCGTTGTTATACCCCAAAAACCAATCTTACGAGGAGAAAGCAGAGAAACTTATTGAAATTAAATAACAACGCCGGTTTCACATAAAAATTAAACAAAATTAAATTCAACTCAATTTATCAATTTTCAAAAAAATAAAAAATAAAGAGAGTACGGTTTTCATTGGTTTTGAATAATATCATTTTTGAATAATGTTTCGTTTAACACTTAGAATATTTATACTATATCGTTTAACACTAAACTTATCCTAATGCTACAATTTAGTATTATTATTGAAATCTGTAATTAATGTATAGATTGATTTATTAAATATATTAAATTTTGATATATGCAAAGAAAAAAATAGGACAAAACTAATCCTAAGAGATCGAACGAAGTTCCTAAGTTTCAATTTGTCTTTATCTTAATGTACTCACCGTACACTGATCGCATTGTCTGCCAGTTATATGAGGCTTACACTGACACTGTCCTGTTACGATGTCACAGGTGGTACTTATCGAGCCAATAAGATTACATCGACATCCTGAAAATATTTAAAGAATTTATTATCAACACTGTGCATTAATTCATCGAATCATTTTATCTTAGCATTTAGAAACTTTCGATGTACACTCTCATCCATAAGTCATGGGATACCTTATCGTTTTACGATAAATCAAGTTTAGAAGAAAAATATAGTTACTTATTTCGATATGAACCGTTCTATTGATATTCTATTCTTATTAATGGCTGATATTTTATTATAATTAATGCAAGAAAAACTGAAATATTTATAAGATTCAATATCAATTTTTGGCGCGAAAAACTGCTGCAAAACTGTGTTATGCTTACTGTAAAACATGGAGGACAGTTCATCATGGTTTAGGAATACTTTGGAGAAAATACCGTGGGTGATTTAACAAAAATTGACGGGATAACGAGAAATGAGCATTATTTAAATATAGAATCACATGCCATCAGGAAAGAGAATTAATGGCAACAATTTTATGTTTATGCACGATAATGACGCCAAGTTTCCTGCTAGAATATGTAACAGTTATCTGGAACAGTTGCAACAAAATGGAGAGCTAAAATTAACGCAATAGCTACCCCAAATCGCCAGATTTGAACCCTATTAAGAAATTGTGTAATGGACTAGACAAAAGTATTCGGAAACACTGTTCAACATCGCAAAAGGATTTATGGACACATTTGCAGCGGTTCTGGAGAACAAACCAGGAAGTAACTTTAAAAAAAGCTCATTGAAAGACTAGCAAAATTAATGTGAGCCACTATCGCGAAACGAGGAGTGTATGTTAACGAGAAAATTTAATTTTCAATATATTTCAACATTAAAAAACTATATTCAGTGCGAGTAATCTGTAACACGGGAGTTTAATAGCGTTAATTTAACCCTAAAGTTCAAATTAGAGACAAAGCTCAACCACTATTGTCATGCATCTCATTGTAGTTTACTTTTCATTCACTAAAAATTCAGTTAACAGATTTTTCGACAAATACCGAAGCAAAATTCAGCTTATCTGCTTTTTAAATCTCACGCTACATGTAAGTTCTGCTACAAAGTTGCACAATAACTTTTATTCAATCCTCGATAAACCAACGTACAATCGTTCCTTCTCGTAAACATGTTTCTCGAGACGTTCAAATCGAAATTGCATGTCGAAACGCAAACAGTTGAAATAATATCCCTTCCGTTAAACATTGTTCAACGTTAATATTTCACATCTCATTCCCGACCTATGAGATCACGTTTTAGAGAAACATGTCTTCGATCTATTTCTAGGCAACAATACATAAATCTACACGTATCGTGATCACCATCTAGTCAGTCTGGATCCTAGTCATGCATGACTAGTGTTTGTTGATGCGCGATCGATCACATTTCGCAATTAGCAATGCCGCCAAGACGAATATCGCATTGTATTCAAACGACTTGAAGCCCTGGTTGGCACTTTCACGGCTGCCTGGTCCCGCGACGAAAAAAGAAAAAAACAAGAAGAAAGGGCATACACAACGAGGAATTTTTATGACGGAGCCATAAATCGTGAACAGGTAGTGCACATTTGAATTCAATTTGGTTACCGGTGTCAGACGGTGAAATAATACTTGTAATCGCTTCGTTCAAAGACGAAACAATCGATGTAACAATATATAGACGAAAATTTACACGTATTCTATCCTTTCGTTACGTATCGTTTTATTTGCAATATCGTTGCTTCGGGTATTTCGCGTTTTTTTTACATTTGTTCGTAGATTGTATGTGCAAGAACACCTATTTTCTTCTAGTTTAACCCTTTGACTGCGGAATATTCAGAAATTAAGCAATGACACACGGTTTGAAGTTGCGATCCCTAAAATTGATCAATATTTATACTTAAATGATGTATATATATGCATAAATATTTTTTTTGAGTACCAATCATGCTTCTGTTCAGTGCCAAAAATTTCAGCCTAATCGGTCTGTAAAACCGAATTAACTGCACGTCTAAACTTTGTCAATGCGTGTCTTTACTATTGCCATTTATCGAGGTTCTACTAAATTAAAATCTATGCTTTCGTAGGATTCGAGCTGTCGTTAAAAACATTTTTTCATTTATTAAAAATTAGAAACAACGTAAACAAGAAAAAAATATTGGCATTCTTCGACTGAATCTTTGCAAAGGTCCGTGACACTCAAAAGGTTAAATAAGCATTTTATGTTATTTTATATTTTAAGCATTATTATACATATGCAGTAAAATTTTTCTGTAGGTATAATAACTTTACGTCGGATATTTTTTTGTTAAAGTAGCTTAACTCTTTGACTGCGAACAGCGCCTGATGCGAGGTACTTATCTGTAGCGAAAAACGTTTATAGGTGTTGTTCATTTGTTTAAACAAAAATCTGAAACTATGCACACTATCGAGTCCGCCTTTCACGAGCTGTTCAGTGTTTTTTTCCTAAGAAAGTCTAATATAGTACACCTATCATGGACAAATACATGGATGACTGTCGTAATTAAAGCATCGCGCGATTGGCACATTTTGTTTCTGAGCATTTCGCAGTCAAAGGGTTAAGAAAACAAAATTTGTATAAAAGGCTTGAATTACGAAAGGGTAAATTTGATTTACAAAAGTATGAATTTGATCTGTGAGGGATGAATTTGATTTGCAAAAGAGTTAATTTGAAGTGCAAAAAGGTGAATATGATCTAGAAAAGGATTAATTTGGAGAGTAAAATCTGTATATGCGTCCATAGTCCACATCGATAGCTTTCATTCGACGTATAGAGGTTAAAGGATTAACAGTTTTCAAGCATTTAGAATTTCTCAGAGTGTATTTCATATAACGAACTGAACTTGGTATAAATTTTCGGAATAAGTGTAGGATAAATTTGATCGATAAATTACATGTTATCAATTCTAATAATCGTTAACAGAATGTTGAATCGAGATTGAACTTCTGGAACGGTATACTTTTGTAATTACAGCGTAGGTAAAACTTTTGTAATTACAACGTATCTCATCGATACTTGATTTATTAATTCACCAAGCAGGAACATCGTTACATAGTCCTCGATATGGGACATTTAATTTGAATAACTCATCATGCAACATGCTACTAGAAAATTTTATGTCATTTAATAATATGCTAAACATTATTAATGGTTACTCTCGCGTAATCAGTTTTACAATCGATTATCGTTCCCTCTGTGTAAACGTGAATTAATGGATCGTATAATGCAAATATCGTAAATATCACGTCGTCCAGTTTGGTTTGAATAGTTTTCCAAATAGTTCACTTTCAAATACGTATTAAATACTGCCGAACAAGCGGAACTATAAATTTCGAACTAAACGTTGTACACATTTCTCCTTAATCGACATTCTTTAAATGTTAAAAATGTAACATTGTACAAATATCTCGATATAAACGTTTCTAACGTGAAATCTCGCACAAATATGAGAAAACTGTGCGCCTAATTACGCTACGTATGATCAAACAGAAAACTTTCATTTCAAAGCGAATTTCAGTCGAATTTTTCACTAATTCTTGCACAACATAATCACGTTCCCGTAACTAACTATAAAAATTACGAACTCTGATGAATTTGAGAAACAGAACGTTGTACGCAATGCGTACGATCAATCAATGTTTGCAATACCACTTTCTAACGATTCGTACAGCTTTTCATAATAAACCTAAAATGATAAAAACCTCCGCTTCTTGCAGCAACAATTCGCGAACAAAAAGAGGTTATGGTTGTCTGTAAATTACTGAAACGATCATAAATAATTTCACCCGCGTCTTGTTTGTAATACTCTTTCGCAACTCCGCCAATTGATCAACGTAAGTATACACCGCGGTTCCACAGAAGTCTCAATCATTTTTCTCAAATGAAAAGAAAAGACAAGAAAAAAAAGAAGCAGAGAAAAAAGTAAAGAAAGGGTTCGTTGCTAGGAGTACACCAACGTGTAAGTGACATATGATTAATTCAAGTAGCCATGACGTTCAGGCTAGGCTTCAGAACGCGTAACCGTGACTAAAGTATAAATAATGATCCGGTGTCTCTAATCCCGCATGGCATTCAGCCTTTCTGGTTGCAGATAAATAAATAACCGCTCTCGTTACAAAGCTGAAGAGAATCAGCTGGAAGCTGACTATGACGCCGCTTTAATCGTGACTAATATTGATCATCCTTTAAACCGATAACTCGATGTCGGTGTTCTTTATTAGCTGAACAGTTCAATTGCGATTCACTTTGTTCACCGCGCTAACGAAGTCCATTGACGATGGACGAAGATAAGAAGGAACCGACGAATGTCGAAGGCGAAAGTGGATTGATTTGCTCCTAGTTGATTTATCGGGATATTCAATGAGCTCCGCGTAGAATTGTGATTTGATTAAATCGATGAGAAAAAGAATGTGAGTAGACTATGCTTTTCGCGGAGAATTGCTGGTTGCAAGATGAAATCTTGGACAACGGTATACATTAGAGCTTTTCACCGTGCAATCTTGAGCCGACACAGTGTCGGGTTGATAAGTTCTCTTGGTGGCTATGCTGCAAAGTATCATTCATCACCGTGATCACTTCCTACTTCGTAACTTGAATTCATATAATGCCTGATTTATTGACTCGATAAGGCAGTATTTATACTTGGCCTGTTAAGTATTTCGATAGGAATATTATCATCCTTGGCTGAAGTGTCTTACCTACCAATGTTTCATTTTTCTGGGTGTTTTGGAATATTAACACGTTGCCTATCACGCGCATTTTTCGCGAATGATGCTCAGAAATTTAATGAATTTTATTGACAAAATTTCCTCCATCAATTTCCAATAATGTTGAAGATATTAATTCAAGTATGTTCACTACTTTTCACTTCGAAGGTGATTTTTACTCCTTGTCTGTGGACGATCGCCGACAAAAAAAGAAAAATACGTCTAAAATATTTTTTTTGTAAGATTTAATCTTAGAACTTTTTTACATTTGGTGTAGCACAAAATTTTTAATAAAATGAAAATATTTAAAAATGTGTTACAAGTTCTTGTAACAAAATTCTACACTGCATTGCCTTTGCACTTTATTATCACAAAATTTCATATTAGTTTATTAATTTACGCTGCAACTGCCCATTAATTTACGCTCGAAAACACTTTCTAATTTAGCTGCATTTTCCTATTTTCGTAATTACACATTCAATTACACATTAATTACACTAAATTGAGCTGCAATAAGAAAACACGTTTGATGCACGAAAATTGAACGAAATAGATAAAATAAAATCATAAATAAAGATAGAGTGTTGAGTCTAACAAAAGATAATTATTAAATTAGTTCGATAAATTTGATATAAAGGTGAAAGAATAACAGTGGCAAATATAATTAAAAAACAAAAATACAATTTGTTAAGATGTCTTAGAAGATGACGGGAAACGGTGAATTCCACATTTCGATGGCTCCATGGTGATTCCCACGACCAGTTCCCGATTTATTAACCGATAAATTGCCAGTTGTTATGACACTGATCCGCGGAACGTCATTAAACGGATCGAAGAAGTGTCGAGACGCGAAAGTGCCGCGAGACTAGACAGGATTTTCAATTCGAAATTCCTCGTTACCGTCCGCGCGATCACCGCGCTAATAGGCCGGAAGCCAGTGGTATTATACTTTGTAATAAAGATAAGCGTTCAGCCATAAACGGGGATTTACATCTGTCGGGGGATCTACACATGCTGCAAGATCGTTTCGTACTACATCGGATTCGAGCGACTCTCAACCACTTTGAAACTGAGAAATCGAAGAGTAATTGGGAGAATTAGCCGTGGATCGTTGTATGAGAAACGAGCTAACCTTGTCGAAGTAGAAAGTAAAAAGAAAAAAAAAAAAAATGTATCGCCAATCTGTTTGAAATTTTGCAGGAATTTTTTTACGTTGTTTCGTTTTCTTTCAATTGATTACGATTGATTTCCGTTCTGGATTGTAATTGGATTGATTCTGCAACAGAGGGAGAGAAATGTTTGAGGATATTTGAGAAGTTTTATAACGAGAAACCTTTTATGGAGTGATGGTTTTATTGTGCTCAGCTATTATGAGAGCCTTATACACCAGACTTTGCAATCGTTTGGATCTCGTTCCGTGCTTGCTAATTATTAACTTGAAGAGTATTACACCTTGAAGATACAATAAGACTATTATACTTTTTACTTCAATTGCTTGTCGTTTTTATACCTATGATTGCATCGTGTAATAGAATGTTATTATACGGTGTTGCGGCATATTGCGAGAAACAGAGAAGAATCAACGTAATGAAACCTTATGAAAAATGATCTGTAGAGAAACTTTTTTAAGTTTCATACGATGTCAGTAAAAACTTGTATGTAATTTTCGTTTGTTATTATTAAAAATAAGGGAATAGTTTATTCTTAAGATGTGCAATAGTAAATTGCATATATTCCTTGTTTATATATATATATATATATATATATATATATATATATATATATATATATATATATTCTTCTCTCGATCATATAAAATTAATTTATGAGGATATTAAAAAGTATCTTCGTTGTCTAATGCTTCACAGCGTTTGAGTCTGCAGGTGACCAAGAATTTCTAGTAAGAAGTTCAAGTGGTGTAACAATTTACTTGAATACTGGTTGTCTAGTTGACAATTTCAACTTTTTCACCTCTATTATTCGAAGAATTTTTTTAATATATTCCCCTTAGGTCGAAATTTCTAAATACTAGATACACAGTTATGTAAATTTAAAATCTCCAAAAGTATAATCCATTTCCTTTATCAATCACTAAAATATTGTTTATTATTTTTCAAAACCATTAATTCGAAAATTCTAGTAACCCTTGAATTTTTAATTTTTACAAAATTTTATTAGAATGGAAATAAGGATATTTAAAAAAATATATCAGGATATTTACTATTTTATGCAATGAAAAATTACAAATATAAATTGTGTATAAGTAACTTCAATCATTATGTATTTTTTTCAACAATATTTTCTTCAACGAGCAGACGTTGCAGCTGTTAAATTGCACAAACGAAATCCAGCTAGTAGGCGTGTACAGTGCGGTGAAATGAGAGAAGTTCGTACAGTAACGAGTTGCGGCCTCTTTGGGAGTATCGACTCATAAAACTTGTGGCCGTAGCAGTTAACTGGAAAATAATTCCACGGTAATTTTAACGCGTACTCCCATTCTTCTTTACTACCCACCCACTAATCAATCGCTTTTACCATGTTCGATCGTATCGCCGGCACCGCTTTCTCCAGCGTTGAAATCACCGCGGACCTAAAGGTGTTCCTTTAAACCTCTTTTGTTAACGTAAATATGCAAATACAAAGTTCAACGTGATTTCTCATGTACTACACACAGTCTAGATTTTATTGTGTGCGATAAATCTACTGGTTTTATTAACACTTACATTATGCATAATAGATGGTTCGAATAGTTGTATAGTGTGAAATATTTGAAAAGGTCAAAAGTGTGTGTTGTACGTAACAACGATTTGAAATTTTGTGTTATTCTTATATCGGCCGTGTTGTCGAAATAATCGATTTGATAAGTGATATATTTGAATGTATTGTACAAGTGTTTCGTAAGAAACTGTTGTATAGTGGTATTATATTGAGAAAGTAAACGTGAAGTTTACAAGAGTAGTTTGAAAATTTTTTTAGAAAATTGTTGCCTGTGTTTCTTATTGATGTATGAATTGATTTATAGGTACATCGATAGGTTTTGACTTTTTTTAGAATAATAATCAATATTATAGATTAAAATGAATACAAACTAACATTCATTTTTTTTAGAAAATTATGTCGCATAATTAAACGGATAAATAGAAAGGTTAGAGTGTTTAAATTCTTTGATTCTCTTTAAAAAATTGGGGAATTACTAAATTTAAAAATTAATAAAACATAAATTGTACCAGGTAAACATTAACCTTCGAACAATATTAATATCAAAAGTGATAATATTACCGTCATCCCGTTTAATAATTTTAATTTTAATCCAAACTATAATCTCCACTATAGTTTACAATTTTATGCCATTCTAATCTTAAATCTTCAATTCTTGTGATAGAATTTTTTCGATTCCGAGTTGAAGAATTGGAAAAGATTCTTTTTTCAATCGACATAGAAAATCTATCGTTTTCACGAAAATTGAAAACATCTCATTATTTATAAGATAATTCGATACCAATGAAACAGTCAAGAAAATATTTTAATCGATACATTATAGTTAAATAAATCGTAAAACGACTCACTGTGGCTTAATTACGATGAAACATATATGTCCACGAAGTCATAAATGCTACATTGTACGTTACCACATGTTTAGTTAATCGTATGGCAATTATATCGTTATATTTACTCGATCAGGCAACATACATACGTCTTATGCGTGGTTTTTCCTAATGGATCACGAAAGGATGGGCGCAAGAATCGATCGATCAGCTCATCAATCATTATTATCACCTGTTAGCGATCATTACTCGTCGGTTTAGCGTGAATGCATTTATGAAAAACATAAAACATTGTATCCTGCTTTCAAACCGCTTTCTCGTTAATGCCTCCGAACTGACAAGGCCGTGCTACTGAAATTTATCACAGTTATTAATTGCCCATTAGGGTGTCAAAACGTTGTTCACTTTTTGCATACACCTTTCGTTTTCTTCCATTTCCTACTATTAGTAAACTGAAAGCAACATTGATGTTGTATTTGGAAAAACGAAGTAATTGCGCTTTAGGTAGAGAAACGGCGCCAAGAGAAAAAAACAAATGATAATGATTTTAATTTGTTACGAACGACGGTAATTTCAAGGAAATTGTAACAAAAAAATTAAGTGGAATAAGTGGAAATCTAGCTGCACTTAGATCTTATAATCAATTATAGTGTAAATTTAGCATTTTATGCGATATATCTGTTTGCTTATTTTAAAGTTATTAATATTATATCCGATAATATTTTTAGCGTTATTTCTAGAAGATAATCAGATTTTTTAAAATAAATATTAAAGATAATCATTACAATTTCTTCTGTATTTTTTATATTTTTCATTTTAGTTTATAGTGTATTTAATTATAAAGTGAGTAATTCAATTTAAATTTGAAAGAAAAATTAGCTCAATATATGTTTAAGAAATTCTGTGAGAACAAATTTCGTTGAATTGCTTTTTCCCACCATCTCGTGCAGCGATAATATTCAGCAGAACTTGGCGTTATCATATACTTGGGAGTCAAACAGCGAAAACTTCCATCGAAGTTGAGTGCCAGACGCCGACATTACAAGTACTCTTATAATACTTGAAAATTTCCTTTGATATGGTACGCTTTACCGATAGATTTTTGTGATCCTGTGCAAAAATGACCTGGAAGCATCGAGTATTTCTTGAGAAGTCCTCCACATAAAAATCTTCACCAGAAATGTTAATACAATTTTATAAGCAAGCTTAAAATTACCTTTGAATATTGAATATTTATTTAAAAGAAAAGGATTGCAGTTAACTTATGATAGTAACCTTATGATAGTTACACTTAAAATTTCAATTAAAAAAAAAAAAGAAATTAATAATATCCATAGTATTTTTAAAATATAAAATTTTTTAAATAGTACTTAATTCGTATAACATTTAGAAAAAAATACGATTTATCATTATTAAGAATTCAGAGAATTTTACTAAAATTACAAACATTTCTATGTTTACATAAATTTTGAAAATTGAAATAGCAATTTGCCGCTTTTCTATTTAATTTAAATAGTGTTCTAAATTAGTGTTATCGTCGAATGATATTACACATTAAGTTACATCAAGTCGATTAGTCAATTTACGAGGAATTTCAATCTCCGTGTTTCTACTTGTACTGGCACGTGGATTAACCAGACAGTGAAATCTTCTATTTCCAGTCAGACGCCAGACGCCAGAGCTCCCTTGAGAGTTAAAAATTTGTTTTTACTAACAGCTCCAGGATGATTCGCCTTCGAGGACCTAAAGCAAAGCTAAAACGAATGTCTCGAGTTAAAGAGAAACAGATCCGTTGATAGAATGGACTGTTCATCAAATAAACTAACACAATGTAAACGCTGTCACTATCCAGATACACACTATATTTATTGCATAACGCCCCTTCTCTTCTTTCTCTTTTTATAAACAACTTTTAGCCATATTTTGATAACGATATATGTTAATTTAAAACATAACTGTTTATTAAAGATAATACCACATCTTTTCGTTCTCATACCGCTCCTAATTTGAATATAAACACTCACTATCCAGATTAATACTAAATTTATTACATAACGTTTCTTCTGTTTCTTCTCCTGCTTCTTTTTTTTATAAAGAACTTTCTGCCGTCTCTTGATAGCAATTGTGTAAACTTAAAACATAACTATTTACTAAGATAATACCATATTTTTTCGTTTTCTCATATTGCTTCTGATTTGAATGTAAACGCTGTCAATGTCCAGATCCACACTAAATTCATTGCATAATGTTTTCTCTCTTTTTTCTTCTTTTGTTTATAATTGACTTTCAACCGTCTCTTGATAAAAATATGCGTAAACTTAAAATATAACTACTTATTATGATTTAATGCGTTATAACTTTAAATATTTATGATAAACACGTTCCACACGAAGCCAATTTTGCTTCATTTTCCATTCAGATGATGCAGAATTCTCAGTGATACTTGGTTACGCAGAAAAGGCAAACCTTATTTCGGTACAAAATTTTATATTAAATAAGATTTACTTTTTTAAATTTTATAAGATGAAAGCAGTCGGTTCCTAGGCGTTTAACATACTAATTAAAGAATAGGTATTTCAACTCGATACATGGATTCTCCACAAGTTGTTTTTATTAAACACAAAACCGACAGAATTTTGACATTCACCTAATATAATAGTAAAGTAATAGCCTGAAAACAGAAAAAAAAGAAAAAAATCGAAATTAAATAGAAAACTTAGAGATTAAAAATTTACTGTTTTCTGGGTTATTTCAAAGTATGTATTATATATGTACACATAGGATCATAATGCTGAAATATAGGTAGATACTCGCAATAGTTTACATTAGAATTTTCCGTGACCACAGAAGGCAGCCGGGTTTCGATCGTTTACTACCCATGCAAAGATCCCTTAT
The DNA here is from genome assembly GCA_951804975.1 of Anthophora plumipes. Classification (NCBI taxonomy): domain Eukaryota; kingdom Metazoa; phylum Arthropoda; class Insecta; order Hymenoptera; family Apidae; genus Anthophora; species Anthophora plumipes. Next base: position 11,573,446 of record OX638116.1, on the reverse strand, counting down.
CGAGTCGATCGCCGCGTAGGAGGATCGACATGATCTACGAGCCACCGTAGCGACAGCATTAACGTGATCTATGGATCCTGGCGGGCCAGCCGCGGCTCGAATGCATTATTTCACGTTGCTTGATCAATGCGTGCGAAACGGAAGGTGTGTTGCGTCTAATCGGATTCATAGATCCTCGAAGCCTCTCGAACGCGACTGTGAAAGAAAACCGAGACAAAAGGTTGATTTGAATTTGCTTGGTCGAATGTAATGTTTCGCTACCGGGTTATGTTGAGAACATTAGATATATCTATGAAACAGTAATTGCAAATCAAATTTCTTTACGAAAAGGATTTTGTTTTGAAAATAATTCATCTCACTTTGAAAGTGGGAAAATTTATGAAGATTAAGGAAGATAATTGAAAAAAAGAAATTTTTTCTGACTTTTAAATGTAATCAAAGTTTTAGTCGATAAGAATGAGAACGGATAGATTGTTAAAATAATTTCCATTATCCTCGATGAACTTTTGTCATTTTTCTGACAGCTTGCGTATATCATTGCGAATATTTAGATATCAATGACTGTATTGATTATGTGACTTCAGTCGCAGAGAATTTATTTCTACGCCAAATATATATAAAAAGTTACTGATACCGACGAAAATAATTATTACAAAGAGTAAAATCTTCGCACAGTAAGCACACAATATTTCGATATTTTGTTAAATCTCCATTGTTGAGAAGTTGAGAATCATTGTGCAGGAAGACTTCCTGTTTGCCTATATTCAACCAAGTAACAGTAAATTTGCAAGATATTCTGGCTTCCACATATTTAACACTCTTAAAAATTTGTTAGTTCTCTACTATATTAAATTCAATTTATCAACTACAAAATTTGGATACTACTTAAGTATATTTTAGAATAATTTTTAATATAAAGATGTAACTAAAAAATTTAGGTATTAACCCTTAAAAACACCCTAAAAAACATGTTAAAAAAGCAAAACTTATATCCTCAATTTTCTCATACTCCTTGTATTAGTTACAAATTCCCACAATTTTATTGCAGCCTACAATTTATCAATTACAAAATTTTTACATTACTATACTTTAGAATAATTTTTAATGTAAACATGTGATTGGTAAATTTAGGTATTAACCTTTCATGTTAAATAATTATAAAGTAAACACACAAAACTCCTAAAATATGCTTTCATAACTAAATAATTCATTCCAAAAGTGTCAAAAAAGCAGAACTTATGTATGAAATATTATCATAATCCTTGCATTATGAGCTATAGCTTCCCATAATTTCATCGTAGCCCACATTCCCATTAATTATAACATTTCACAGTTTCATCACAACTTGTAATCACGTCAACAGCGATATTTCACAATTATGTCACCACTCACACCCGCGTGACACTACCACCTTTTCTAATTCCATAACCAACTTGTGCTCGCGTCAAGTTGTAACATTTCACAGTTCTGTCGCGAGAGATACACAATCTCAGTTATTCGCGAAAATTCTTCCTCGTTCGATACAAGTGAAATACCAAATATTTGCGCTTTCTCAAAGGATGGTTGAGCATCCCTGAAGAGGAAGACTTCCTTTTACACGCCCATACGAGACACCCACGCTCGTTGCACGGAGTATCGCACGCGCGTCGTTAAAACCTTTCGTTTCCCCTCAAAAAAATGTCAAACTACTTTCGATCGTTCCAACGTGTGGGATCCAGGTCGAAACGAAAAGAGGCAGAGATAGAGACGGAATGAAAAAATGAAATAGAGAGAGAGAGAGAGAGAGAGAGAGAGAGAGAAGAAAAAAAATAAGAAAGAGAAAAAGAATTGCAATTCCTAGGTACGAGTGAGATTTCTGTTTCGCCTACGCGTAGTGTTAGCACAGCGACGCACACTACGGGGGATTCTAATCGGAATGCGATAACTATGCTGATAATCCGTAGCGAACCACTCGTGGATAAAAGGTCGAAACGTGATAAGTGTAATATTAATTAGTCTGTCTCGATGTTATTAGCCTGTTTCGTTGCTAATTCCTACGTAAAGGTAATTAATTAGCAAACGAACAGTTATTGTGTTTTTCGAGGATATTGATCACGCGATTAATCTCTTAACTGTTTAATAAAATTAGGGTTTCACAGTGAAAAAAGAAGTGTAATATTTTTATATTGTAAAATGTTTCTATGTCTGATAAAAATGTGAAAGAATATAGTTTTCAAAAATTTTTAAACAATTTTGAATAGTATTTGATTTCTGTATCTTTTTAACTTAAAACTCATTTTGTAATTCATTTTATTGTTCCGTCATTTTATGAGTTTTGGTATATTTTGGGGTATTCTTCAGATAGATAATTAAAAATTAAATCATTGGAAAGGAAACAAATAAGGGAATACATTGATATTGCCCAGCCTTATTAGAAGTCACTATTAAATTAAATTTATGGGAAATTTAAAAGTGTAAAATTGCACAGAATGCACGGAATGTGAAAAAGTATATAAAATATCCAAATTATAGTGCTTTTTATAACACCTAGTAAATGAAATAATTTTTCACCAAAGTTCCACCTTATCTTAATAATATGAATTCTCAAAAATATGAATTTGCATAAAAATCCCAAGTCTAGTTGTTATAAATTTCTACAATTATACCAACAGGGTGTTAATAATTAAAACAAAATATAATAAATAATAAATATAATTAGAAGTTGAAAAATTAAATATTAACGATAATAAAAATCTCCATAAAAATCGAACTATCCAATCATAACAAACACCTGCAGTATCGTCGGCTTTCTGAACATGCTAAATTGTTTGAATCAAGAAAAGGGACAAAATACTTTTTACAGTTCTCAACAACTCCATCACGCACGTTTCTCAATCTTCTTATTCCCACGAGCCGCGTGTGCTTCCCCAGATTACACGGGATTTCGCTTGTTTCCGCTCATTTAGACATTCTCAAACACTGTCCCTCCGAGTCGGAACGCGTTTACAAAGAGCACGCGAAGATACGAGGCCTCCGTAAAAGCGTAAATCTGTCCTGGTTTCCCTACCCCCTTTGACTGATTCGTCGGCAACGGGACGCCTATTGCAGGTGCGACGTTTCTGAATACTTCTAGCGTTTACCTGAGGCTTGGTTTCTCGACGAGAAGATACGACAAACATCGTTTCACGATGACAACGCCGGCCAGTTGCAAAACGACGTACGTATGTGTTCGCATTGTACTCCACGAAGGATATTCGTTTCGTCGATTTATCTGCATGCTTGTCTAACTGACTTCTGCTGCACGACGTCGAAATTGCGGTTTATTAGGGCTCTGCTTTCGCGATTGAGAAGTTACGGAGCAATTGTAATTGAAGGTGGAATTGTGCAATTGGAAAGGGAAGATTAATTGAGGTTGTATTATGCTTGTTTACAATGGGATGTTTTACTCGGCTCGAGAATGCACGAGCGATGGAAGATCGAATTTATCGTACCTCTTGATATTCATCCAAGTTACACGTTTACGTGTTTCTTTTTTAATAAAGCATAAACTATTTGAAATTTTTGAAGTTGGTTTTTTTTTGTGGAAAGTATGATATATTACAATTATAAGAAGAATAGACTATCATTCAAAAGTGCACCATAACTCCGTCTGCAGATGTTAATTCGATTATCGAAATTTTCAATGAATTATCGACACGTTACTGGATTTATTTCACGAATTGCAACTCGAATATTGTTTCTTAGGTCATTAATTGTTTCTGGCTTGTTAACACTTGACTTTTCAAAAAAATTCCACAAACAAAATTTAATTGTATTAAATCGCATGATCTTGAAGGCCAATAGAAATCTGCATTTCGTGAAATTACACGTTGACGAAATTTTAGTTTGAATGTTAATAAAGTTAGTAGAAGAAATATAAATATTTTTATTATTAAAATGTTATTAAAATATGTTTTTAACGGTGTATTGTTATGAGAAAATTTGTCCAAAAAAGTATACCGATTATTTTATTGTCGTTGTAGAACGCAAAGATATTTACGTTCCATTTTAAAAAAAGTATAATTTCTGTTATTATTTTGTTTCATGTTATTTAAGAATTTTCTCAGCAAGATTATACATAGAAAGAATTTCCAAAAAACCTCACAAAAAAAAAATTTAATTGTGTTAAATCGCATAATCTTGGAGGCCAATTGAAATCGGCATTCATTTTGCAAAAACAGGAGCATATCATCAAACTAAAAGAAACATTCTTTCAAACATCATAATGCAATCCTAACTTTTATATTTTAATATTCTTGTTAAAAGAAAGTATAATAATCCTCGAAGAAATGTATACGGCGAACGAAGAAACAAATTGCAACAAGCAGCAATATCAGATTGCTTGAAACGGTGAGAAAATTCAAGATACGAGAATGAAAACCAGGTACAGGTCAAATTGCACACTTTACATGAGAAGCAGAGCACCGAACGATATTGTATAGGAATGTCCATGTATTAGCAAATTCAAAACGATCTAGTGACGGGATAAATAACGAGATCTGTCTGATTTTCATATCATCAAATGGCAGAGATTCGCGGAGAAGAAAAATAACTGATTTTCGTAAATTTGATCTTTAGTTGGTTGTCATTCTCATGTCATCAATTATAGAATTGTATCAGGTTTGACTAAAAGTGCGCAATTTCTGCATCCCGTGCAGGCCTGGCTCTCTCGTATAAATAGATGCGTGCGTGTTTAAGGTGCGCCGTATACCGAGGTATCAAAGCGACTGTTTGTGTGTTCCGTGAATTTATCTCTGCTGACAGCTCATTACCCGATAACGATAGACAGCCTCGAGAGAAGCAATTACGAAATTCATGCAGATGTCGAGGAATTCTTTTTCGGTAACTCCTCGTTGCTTCTCTGACTGTTTCTTTTTTCTTTCTTTCATTTTGCATTACCTTCGTATTTTTCATGATTGCGACTGCTTTTCTTTCTTTTATTTTTATTATTGCTGAGGCCTTAACTCGTCATTGTAGTGAAGGACGTATAACCGAAGAGTTTCAAATAAATCACAACGATTCAAGTCCGAAAAGTACAATTTTCAAAAGTGAAAAATGAAGAGACCAACTGGTAAATGAGTATTCTGAGGATTTACTTATTGGTTTCTTTGGCAGTTTCGATGACAGAAGAATTTAAAGCGCTGTGGAATTTGCAAATTTTAATTACTGTTTTCTCCTGGTATCAACGTTCTGGCGTGGAAATGCTTAATTGTAAAATTGAAGTGAATAGGGAATACCTAGTCCCATTATTTTATTTTTGCTTCGTGACGTAAAATACTGTATTATTAATCTATTAATTTGTAATCTAATAATTAATATGTAATCTATTAATCTACAATTTATTAATTATAATCTATTAATGTATGATCTATAAATCTATAATGTATTAATCTATAATCTATTAATGTGTAATCCATTAATCTATAATCTATCAATCTATAATCTGTAATCTATTTTTGAATTTAATATTCTCGAGACCTTCATAATTGACCACAAAATGTTTAAAATCCTCGATGAAAAAAATCTTTTATTTGCAATAATCTTCAACGTATTTGTACAATTGTGATAATGGACTAAATTTTTATATGTACCATCTTTCCCCGGACTTCTTACTTTTTTATTTCTTCACACATAGGATATGTTTCAATTGATTTATCGACGATGCCCCGATTCACATTTTTCAGCCATGATCAATGGTTTTTTCGACGCAATGTGTAAACTTCTGCTTTTATAACTGTTATCGATACTTCCTTTTCCGGTTACGTAATTCTCCGGCCGCGTTTACATGCGAATATCAAATAAGAGAAACAACTACGTGGTTAACTTATCTAGTCGGTCAGAAGGTATCATTTTTAAAATGATACATGAAATTTATTTGCTGTTTCAACGAAACGAAAAATTATATTATTTGTCTCACGTTCTAAAAGTATAACATTTTATACTTATCGGACAACACATTCACGTGCAAATTGCAATTTATATTTGCAACTTCAGATATGTCTGTTCTTTAAAAATTGAACATTGAGACATTACAATGTATAAAATACTTTTCCATTAGAATTAATTCAATTATTTTAATATTTTGTAAAAAGAATAAGATTACGTATATTATACGATAGAACAAACTTTCAAAAACATTTGTCTGGTTGCTTAATATATATTTTATGCAATCATCTGCTGCTCGAAATTTGCTTAAACACGTTGAAAAATATGCAAATCATATTTATAATTCACCAGATGCAAAGTATGATCTGGAATATGGAGTACCCTAAATGTTACCAGTCGTTGTGTAATATATAAAATTCAGCCGACGATACACGCGCAATATCATCACCGATAACTGTTTTTCCAAATAACATCTTTCGTTACATTAGTAAAACTGGCAATTTCTTGATATCCCGTTGATATTGAATATGCAAATGCTAACCTTGTTTTATATTTGCTCAGCCTAATGTATCTACATTATCTAATTTCCATTTTACATTTTCAACAAATATACATTTTACAACGTAGAAAAGGAATACGAATATTCACAGAATCTAAAATGATACATTATTCGAGATCGAAGATCTTCTGCAAGAGAAAGAAGAAAAATACCACAGAGTCGAAAGGAACTACGAACAGAAAGCGTTAAAGATAACAGAAAATACTAAAGTCAGATTCGCAAGATCCATCGTTCGATTTACATGTTCAAGAGTTCTCCACGATCCTACCCTCTCTTTCTCACTCTCTCAGCTTTTCTCCCTCGAGCTTCAGATACTTCTTTACTTTTTATTGATCCCGCTTCTTCTTCCTCTGCCCACGTAACCGTACCGGTCCATATATAAGTGCCAAACGTTCGGGCGCGATACACCCAGTTCATGGTGCGCCTTTATTACCACGTGTACACCGTTGTACGGGCAGTTTGCACGTGTGCGATGCTCGTTTTTCATTCATCCTCGCACGGTACCGAATAGCAGAAACGTGCAGGTGGTCTCCCGTTCTTCCGCGCCACTCTGCCCGACCACCAAGCCAACCTGATGAATGATTTCTCTTACGAGAGACGCTAGCCATGCGTTTGCTTTCTCTGATGTATTATACGCGGTTCACTCGAATGTTTCTTCTAGAAAATTTCGTGTTTTCGACTCGTTACGGGTTTCTCGCGGGAGACTGTAATATGTATACAAACAGAAACTGAATTTTGGTTTTTTGGATGTATTATACGTGGATCATGTGAAAAGTTTTGGAAAATTTTGTGTTATTCGATTTTGTAACAGTTTTCTCGCAGGAATCTGTGATATGTAAGGGAGACCAAGGCAGGTTCAACGATAGTTTATTAAAGATTAAAATATATCGATAAATAATAAATGATTGTTGAAATATTCGATTTGGTTGAGTTTTCTTGCATGCAAGTTGATTTTACTGTATCAACCTGCCTTCATATCAACTTGCCCCGGCCTTACCTATATAGATCGCCAAACAAAAGTGAAATTTCGCTTTCTTTGATATCTATAAAAGTTTTTGAGTCGTGACAATTTTCTCGCGAGGGATTGTAATATATACACAGATTGGCAAGCAAAAACGAAATTTTGGTTTCTTTGATGTCTATACATGAGTCATTTGAAAAGTTCTGGAACATTTCATGTTTTTGATTCGTGATTTGACAAACGAAACAATGCTTCAAATAATAAATTAAATTTTATTTCGAGGTGTGCTTAATTATTGAGAAATAAGGATGCATCTGTAAAACAATGTGTTTACGTGTATTTTACTAGTTGAGATTTCCCAAGATTCTTAAGTGAATAAGGTGAACATGTATAATAAATCGTACTTTATCTCTTTGAGTTTTATAAATGATACTTCTACGAGGACGTGCATTCGAATTCGCTTCGAGACAATTGTTTGCAAACGAGGCACAGAACGCAGAAGCACATTTATTCAAATGATGTGTTATAGTTATTCATAGACATTATCATTATAAAATTTAACATCCTCTTTAAATCTTGCACGAAAAAGTTGCAATCTTTTCTCCTCAAAAAGTCAAATTTTACCGAATCTTCAAACTTGTTAAACTTTTTCAACCTCTCCATGTCGAAATTGACAAAAATACTTAAAAAAATCTCCGAAGTTTTAAATTTAAATTTGATTAAAACAAAGATATTCAATTTTCAAATACTTGCTTCATTTCCTAAGCTTCGAAAAGAAAAATGGGAAAAGTGGGAAAAACCGCACTATCTGTGAACTTTAATACTACAGGAAATTAATTACAGGTATTTAAACGACGTTCACGGTTAGATCATGTCCTCGTTAGATCACGTTATCGCGGCTTCGGAGAAAGCGAACGTGTCATTTTAATTAAATGCACGCACGGTAGAACCGGGTGTTGTGTTCCGCGCGGAAACGCTGTTCGACAATCGTAACGTTGACAGCGAACAATAAGGCGCGTTGTAGAAGGCGTGTTAGTTGCATCTTGTCCATTGGTTCTTCTATAAGACAAACGTGGGTGGATATGGGTTGTTTCAAGAAAACGCTTGCTACAACCACCTTTCAGCCGTGTGTGATGTAACAGTGAAAAGAAAAGACGAACCATCGTTCTGTTTAATTAATCATTTAATTAATTGACGACAGACATAGAATGTTCTTTCAAGTTTCAACTTCTTCAAACGTTCACGACGCATATGCGCTTATTACGGTAGAGAGGAATTAAATAAAATTTTAGTTTTATATTTATTTTCTATTAAGGGAGAAAATTTGATATGAAACTATTAATTATTTTAGTAATGGTAGTAATCAGAGTGAGAGGGTTTCAAAAATTTATGAAAAACAGGCGGACGTGTAATATTTCCCATGCAGATTCTGAGATACAAATAAAATAAAAGAAAATTTCGAGTTTTTTACTCTATTATAGTGGTTTTCCTTCTTAATTTTAAAAAGAGTTTCCGCGTGACTTCTATTCTCTAAATGAGAAAGAAACTGATCGAATCCTTAAAATAAAACATAAGAAAAATTCTAAAAATGATTGAAACCTAAGGAAAAATTCCGTCGACTAATCGAAAGCAACGTGAACGAAGGAAAAGGTAACTTAATCCGAAACACGTGAAATATAATAATTAAGTAAGTGTCAATCCGAGTAAATTAGCTCATTTCACTAACGAGATAATTTCAATACTGACTGACTCTCTATTTAACTATTTCTCTTGACTGAGTTGAATACCAGTAACGTAACTTTCTTCTCCCGTTTCACGAGGAGTGCACAAACATAATCCTGTTTGCGTAATGCACGCATATACTATACAAACACACATAAACATACACGTGAAAACGAACGAACCCTTTTGTTTCTCTCTTTCTCTCAAAAGGATGAAAACGAATGGAATCGAGCGATCAAGCGTAGAGAAATTATGATTGGCTAACAGATACGGAAAATTTGTATCGATTAAGATGAAACGATTAGAGTCATCATCAGCCATTGATCCCTATCGCAAGGACAGTGTGTCTAGGTGGGCTGGCTCGCGTTTCGATTAAGTTACGATCGAACGATCGATCGATCGATCGATCGCCGCGCTGTCCTGGCAGCGAAGTGTGCTGCGAACTCGTTTTGCCGGAAGTAATTATATTTTAATCAATTTTTCGCCAGTCCCATAATATCATTATCGAAGATTACGCTTACTCCGTCAATTAAAAAGTAATAAAAGTATCTGTCAGGACCAAAGAAAAATAAATAATCGCCAGAGTTACTCGAGCTATTAAAAATTTCCTTTTGTCGACTATGATTTTCCGTGATTGTAATTTCTCTTCTGCATTTTAGTTTTTTCTTTCCTTTTTTCTTTTTCTTTTGGGGAGATGTTATAATGCAAAAGTTATTTTAAGGGGCGAGTTAAACGTGTCGAAACCATCTTGGTAATTTTTTCGATCGACACGGGTCTGCCTTCGACTCCTCTTCATTTTCTTTTCCCTCACTCGTGTATCCTCGCCTGCCATACTGCAAGCGGGATAATAACTCGCAACAAAGAGTATAAGAGCGCAAACCAGCGTTGAGAAATTATACGCTCGTAATTCGAGTTCGCTTGGAATCACGAGATGGACCTCGCGAATTCATGGATGTACAGATTCAAGATCGCTTTTTACCGTGGAATAATACTTCCTTCATTCACGAAATTGAGCGTTTATCGTGCTCCGTGTCTAACAGCTACAACTGTTCAATCTACAGCAAGTAAGAAGTCTTCATATCCCTTTTAAAACAGAATAACTTTTTTAAAGTTGGACCAAACGACTTGAGTTTTCTTTTTTTTAGAAGTTAAAAGGATTTGTTTACTAAATGATGTATAAAAAAATTGCTATTGGCCGGAATTGCGAAGAAAATAATGAAAATTGCTTTTTACAACTTTTTTGTAACTTTTCTGGCTCATAGTAATGTTAACCGACTCCGAAAAAATGTTCAGCAACATTTAGTAAACTAATCCTTCTAGTATCGCAGAAAAAGCATTCAAATTATTTGACCTAATTTTAAGAAAGTTATTCTGTTCTAAATGGGATATAAAGATTTTTGTGACTGACTGTATATTAACCTTGAAAAAGTTCAGTTCAGAGTATCAAATGTCTTAAAAACATAAAATTATCATAGTTCAAAGCTTGCTCAAAAGAGAAACTTAAATTATTGCAAATTACTTATAAAAATGGCAAATCTCGTAAATAATCATTTTTCGTAAATATCGCAACATTTTCTTTCTCATTTATCATACCACTTCCAACCTCCTGTCGTCTATTTTACACCTCATCATTAAGAAAAACACAATCTATAGAACAAGTTTCAGAAGAAAAAACAAAACGAAGGATATATTCCACAGTGGAAACTATGACAGTTTCGAAGAAATGCAAAACCAATTTGTCGCGGTCGCTTGCGCAAACATAAAAGCCGCTCGAAGTTCGATGACGCGGGAGATCGTTCGAAAAAGAAAATTGCACGTTGTTTCAAGGCAAGTTCTCCTTTGAACCGCGATCACAGTGACAGTTTTGTCGATTGAAATGTGCGTGTACCGCTCGTTTGTATCGTGATCGATAAGAAAATATTTTGAACCCGTTTAATCGCCAACGAAATATCCAGCCGCGATTCGTGCGTGGCTCTTTTCCTCCTCGTCTGTTATATCTCATACACGAGCAATCGAAACCATTCCTTGAGGTGATAAAGAAAGAGAGAGAGAGAGGGAGAGAGAGAGAGAGAGAAACGGTGAGCGAGAAAATATCATTGCAGCGTGGTGCCGAACACATTAGCCACTTGTCATCTTGACATATCAATTAAAATTGCTTACGGATAAGGGATCTTATTAATATTATCGCACCTGTGCGACACCTTTGAGATCACGTTATGAATATGTGATGTATTATCTAAATCATTAGTAAACGCGCACGTCCAGACGAATTAGGGATCGTTTCTGGTGAATGAATTGTTGGTTTAACAAAACGACACGTAATCACTCGACGTTAAACGAGTGAGATTTATATTTTATTGTAAATATTATTACTAGGTGTAGAAATAAATTTTTCCTGTTGTATTCCGCAGAACTAGTTTCCTAACGTTTGATTTATATTTAATAATTACACGTTAGGAGAGCTGACGGAACTTAGGCGAAAGAACTAAGCAGCGTCGTGCAATCGATTATTTATTCAAAGTCCAGTGACGTTGATTACGCGAAGACTGCTCGACAAAATCCGATTTTCTGAGGGAAAACAGGTCGTAGCAGATAGGTTCGGTAGGTAGAAGAGTACGGGTTACTTTAGGCTTGGGGATCAGCAAAGGATGATATAGATTGTTTGCTGTTTAAAAAAGGAAAGGCCGGATGACCTGAAATTAATAGATGTGGTAACTGTGGTATACAACATTTCCGATACTTTAGGTAAAATTAAAGTTCTATTTGATAAGCATAAAAACAGATCAATCATCGAAATAACACACATTTTGTCATTTTTCTGGCAGCTTGCGAATATTTGACTTGAATTGTGGTACTGATTACGTCATTTTAGTCGGAAATAACTTATTTTTACACCTAATTAAATAGACCAATTTTTTAGCTGAAGTATTCCTAGGATTAAGTATTATTAAATATTATTTGGCGAATTGGAAGTAGCATTCTGTTACTTTCAGTGAACTAAACGTAATATCTATATTAAACGCTACCAGAAATTTTATCAAATGGAATCTAGAAATGACGCGTTTATTGCTTTTATAACGTTCAAATAGCTGTATAGGAAATAAGTAAATAGTTGGATTAAACACAAAGATTCAGATAAGTGTGTAGAGTTATTGCAGAAATAGTAGGTGGGATATCTGATATTTTATTACGGCAATAAATACTGTTGGTCACTGTTCCTGGAAATCATACCCAACATTTTAACATTCGTTGCAACAAAGTAAGCTTGTTAGAGAAAATATGAGATAACTTACGTTCCAGTTTTTCATAGTTTATATATGCACTAACGAGGTGCGTTAATTTATTACACTTGGGGTTGCATAGCTTCGTTAAAGAGAATATTACAAATTGCACATTTGTATGTCGTAAATATGCCCCAATTGTACGACTGAATTAAAAAAAAGGAAAAATTATATGGTAAATTATAAAATATCGTAAAAGAGAAATTCTTGGTGAACTGAATATTTGTTCTATAAATTCCTACTCCTACTTTTATGTGAAAAGAATTTTCTTTACTTTTAATCTTTACAATTATTTGATTATTTGAAAAATTTTAATAAGCAAAAATATTGCTTTATTACATCTTTAAATAATTTAATATTAAATTATATTATTATTAAATCAAAGCAACATAAATTAATTAAACTTTGAATGGGATTTTGCAATTGGAAATACTCTATCATATCAAATTATTTTGTACACAAAATTAGTAATAAATATTGTAATAACCAGGCATTATTTGACAATAATAGCAGAAACTACTTCACCGCCTCAACCTAATCTCAATAAGTTAACTCATAATCCAAACAGCATCCAATATTATGTTATTCAATGGAATTATTCAAATAACAAAATACAATTGGTACAATAAAACTCTTCGTGAAAGTGATTTGATAAGATCACAATTTATTTTCTACCGAAATAATAGCAACAAAAGAGAAAAAAACAAAGAAAAGAAAAACATACTTTTATTTTATTTACTCGTTCAATAATTCAATCTATATATAATAGATCCTGATTTATAAAAAGATCCTGCAATTTTATTTACTCGCCCAATAATTAGATCTTTAAATAATATCAACGAAATGAAAAAGAAAAATATTCTGCAATGTGATTTACTTGTCGAATAATTCGATCTTTAAATAATATCAACGAAAAGAAAAAGAAAAATATCTGGGTATTTTATTTCCTCGTCGAATAAATCGATCTTTATCGATTCTTAACTACGAATAGATTAATCGCACGCAACGTGCACAAAACAAATACACCAGTCTGTCTTCGACGCGTATGCAGAAAGTGAGTGAAGGCAGAATTGATTTCGATCAAGGAATTCCTCGCTTAATCTGCGAGTGCCGCGTGTAAGAGCGCGCGGGATCGTTTTGAATTTCAAATGAAACCACTGGCTGACTCACCGTTTCGCCGAACAACTCGTCTGTCGTTGTCGGCAAATTGACACGCGATTAATCAACGATCCCGTCTTGTTCGTTCTACAGCCAGAAAGCAGAACGCGTCCTGCCGATATTTTTAAGCGTTAATGAGCTTCGCGCGTCCCTTTCTATGTTAAATCTAATACCGACCGACATTACGAGCTGAGTCGATTCCCCGTCGCGTCTTTTCCTCTCCCTTTTCTCTCGATGAAGCCTAACGAGCCTACTGGCCACTTATGAAATATCACTTCCCCGTGCAGACTTCTGCTTCAAAGACGGTCGATGACTACTTTCCATTAACTTCCTTTGCAAAACGTCGGATATTATTAGGTTGAAGGTAGCTCTACTTTTTCTTTTTCATTTCCTTTCTGTTTTTTTACGACTCGGTATTTGTTTTATTTTCAGTTTATCGGGTTAATATTGTTTTTGTGGTTTCGAAGAATTTGAAGATTTCCCAAAATTTGTAGTTTTTTAACTTCATTTTTTTCATTTTTCACTTTATGGGATTATATTGTTTTTGTTGTGATAAATTTGACGATTTTCTAAAATTTGTAAAGTTCCTTAACTTTTTTATTCTATCTTTATCTTTTCTCCTTTTTACGAAATTCTTCCTAATAAGCCCTGTGTTTATTTTCTTTTCAATTTATGGGATTCTATATTGTTTTTATGGTTTTAAAGAATTTAAAGATTTTCTAAAATCTGTAATATTTCCTAACTTATATTTCTCAGTATTTAAAAAAACGCTTAGAAGTTCTTCACAGTGTATCGGTCTCCACTGTTTCACAATGTTGCAGAAAAAAATAATAATAGTAGGAATAGTAGATAAATTAAAAAAAAACAGAGAATTTCAACTACAGTGTCAAGTTGAATTATTAATGTTACTAAATTCGAAAATATTCGTTTGTCCAAATTACATCAGGATTACCGCGGTACAGTCTTAAAGTCCAAGAACGGAAAATAATTAAATTAAACATAAATTACGTACTCAAGTACAGGATCGACTAAATTGATCTCCCTTTTAAAGTTCAGGATCATTAAATCAAGTGTAGAAACCCACTTGCGTCTAATAATGCTCGCATTCACGCCAACACGAGTCTCGCTTCAATAATTTCACGGATCATTTTTCAACCACGTCATTAACGACATTAAAACGATCGATACATCAGTCAAATCAACATAGTGCTTTCGAGCGAATGATCAGACAGATTAATGTACCTCTCGAGATTCGATGCTGCTGCTACATGAATTGTCTTCTTGGAGAGCGTCGATAAGTTATTAATTACTTCAAAGTGCTGAGCCTTCGTAATTTGTGTGCCAACATTTAGCAATCTATACGTCTATATAACTAATTAGAAAGTTATCTATCCTAGTCTCTACTATTATTAAATTATGTTAGATCTTTTTTCTAAAGAACTATAACATTTACATAGCTATGCAACAAGATGAACTATTTAATTCACACACCTAGACGACTTTTACATTTTTTGTCGATTGAAAAATTGTTGTATGCAAGAGTTATATAGTTTTAAGATCATAATAATCTTACTGGCTAAGGTTGCTGTATTGTTCGGTTTGTAGGTACAACTGAACAATGATCGTAAAGAACGTTTCGGTAAAAGCATCTCACCTAAACAGAACATCTTTGCCTATCAAACGCAACCGCAATACCCATACATCACGCTTCTCTCTCGACATCTCGCCAACTTGACCAAACCCATAAACCGTTTCACACCGGTTAGAATGTTTAAAAGCATGTTCGAAAATTTCACGATCGTCGTTGCAGCATATAGTCGAGCCCGTTCACTATGCAACAGCACCCCTTAGTGGTGCACCTTGCGGTCTCGCGGCTTCTTTCCTTCCAATTCCTGGTAATTCGATACCTGGAAACGATTTCGCGTGTTGTATTACGCGTTTACACGACTAGGCATTCCTCGGCCGCTTGTCAACGAACGTACTTACATGCTCGTATAAACGCGTGTTTGTATGGGGGTGTGTTGCGCGTATAAGGAACACGAGAGAGCGTAATAAACGCGACCACCTGTTGAGTGCACGATCCTCTACGTTACGTGGACACTTTTCTGCGGTTTGCCTCCTTTTACTATCGCACGGCTACTCGATGCTAAAAGCGGAGACCAGCGACGAGCACGCTGTTGCGGCGTTATCCTAGACTTTTCCGGATAAATGGCGACCGTTCGCAATTATTCAGCCGACAGTAACATCTTAACCTATTAACTGTTGTGTATATTCATTTGTACGTGGATTCGTGTTCAAGTATTAGGTCGTCTACAATGTTCTTTTCGTTTTACTGATGAATTTGAGATATGGAATCTTTTATTTTCGGTATAATTCTACTGAATTAGGATCTAGTTTGATTTATCTGTGACTTACGATACTATGTTTCCAAAATTACTGTGATTTACTAGCAAAATATTGTTCAAGGTGGCATTTTATCTCATTTAACACGTTGATCGTTGTGTCACTCAGATCTGGGTGACAGCTGTTTTCGTAGAAGCCTCGATAACAATTTCCTTCATCCAATTTGGCAAGATTTTACGAGAAAATTTGCAACAGTTTTCATTAGTAACACAATTATTTATATATTTTTTGTTTAATCCCTTTAGGTACTACTAGAGCTGATATCTTCAGAATATAACTTTTTCAAAAGGTTAATTTGATTTTCAAAAATTTCGTAAATTTGGATACTTTAATTTTTTTTGTTTTATTTTTACCTAGTATGGAGTTTGTACGTTTACGACAAATATTATGATAATTTTCAGTATTGTTTTATGTCTTTTCGTTTGGAACCTTTCATGGACCAAATGTATTTTTTGGTTGAACATTACTTCAGTAACTCTATTACATTACCTACATTTCCAAGCATTGTTTCATCAAGAAAACATAAAGATATAAAGATGAATAAAATTGAAAATAAGAAAAGAAACTGTATTTAAAACAATTCCAATTGCCCCGAAACATATCCGATTTACGGTGGGCGATCAACGTGTTAAAATCTCCGGTTCTAAACATTCTAAACCAATTATAAACTGTTTAAACAATTACAGTTGCCCTTTTTAAAGCAATGCAACATCACTTTTTGATTTTCCATCTTTCATGATGGAATAGAAAAGAAACACTTTATTAGAAATTAAATATACTAAAATATATAGAAAGCTAGATAACAACCAATAATTATAAAATCTGCTTTAAACAGATCAGGTTGCATGTTTATTCGAAACATTGTCAGAAAGAGCAGCGTGTGAAGATAACAAAAAACACTTTTGAGACAACCTGATATATAAAAATAAAATCGAACAGATGGAACATATAAAAAATTTGAATATTTACGACGTCATATTTTAATTCGGATTGTATCATTTCATTTTAATGAAACGTAAAGAAAACGAATGATAAAGGCCATTATTGTGTTCGATACAATTCGTTCTTTGCTTCCTACTTGGTGTTGTTGTACGAGCAGAGCGATTCGCGTTTGAAAGTAATTTGCCATCGCACACTTTTATCCCGCGGCTGATCTTAATTAATTTCAGTTGCCTATTAGTCGACTTGAGAAGTGACCTCGCAAGTCTTACGTCAGTATACCCTTAAATGGAACACGATGAATCAGCTGTTTAATGGTTTGAATAAAAAAAGGTAGTCGTTCCATTTTACCGCCGTAAGAAAAGTATAAAGAACGATTATAACGAGATGTTTATACATACAGATCGCGGATTACGCGAATTATTCATGCAAATTAATTCACAGAAGCAGTCCAAAATAGTATTTGTCAAATTTCCTTTGCAAGAACGAAAACAGAAAAAAAAAACTGAGCAATATTAACTTCAATATTATTTTATGTATTCAGTTACGAATACAATTCTCACTTTCGATATTAATTTGCACACTCAATGGTGTGAGACGCAAATTTTCATCAATCATCGTTCAAATTAAGTTGATCATTCCATGTTGAATGTAATTGATATTACTTGACCCAATTGCACGATTCGATGAGGAAGGCCTTCCTCGTTGACCCCATGATTCACACATTGCATTTAACGCGAATTATTTGTCTCCTTCAGGATTATGATAAATATGTAGTTTTGACCATATGTTAGACTAATATTAAAGTAGAATGATGCCACGAGAGAGCGAAAAAGTTGTTTCTTTTTAAGATAAGCTACGACCGAGGTCAGCATAAATTGAATATGTTTGCATACGAGTAGAGATATTCGAATAAGAAAATAGTTTCTTTGTAGGTCGCGCAAATGAAATTTTTTTGCCAAGTATTTTGCTAAACAGTTTTACTTTCAGTCAAGTCTTTAATCTTCAATATTTTTACGCTTTATTTCAAATTTTTGTTTTTTTATTAGTATTACTTTTGCATTAAGAATATAGCAATAGCTTAAAAAAAAATGTACATTTTAAAATTAACATTTATTAGATGTAGAAATGAATTTTTTCCGACTTTTTAGTACAATCAAAGTTTCATTTAAAATAATTTCCATTACTGTCGATGATCTTTTGCCATTTTTTTGGCAGCTCACGAATACCATCGTGAATATTTCGATATGAATGATTATGTGACTCCAATCGGAAAGAATTTATTTCTACACATAATATTAATACGTTGTAAAAAACACAAATTTATATCTAATCCATTTCTTCTAATTGCATAAAGAAAACATGATTTTTTAAAGAATTTATATTGGTTACTCATGTAACTTGTAAAACAAAGTTTCGAGTATTTCTGCGTATCTCTAATGCCGAACGAACATAATAACATTCTGTTTTTCACATTGTATCGAAGCCGACGCATAATTAACATCTTTACAACCTCATAAAAGTAGTCGAAGCACTTCACACGAAAACAGTCTAACAAGAATACTTCGAATTACCACGAAACTTCGATTTTTCTATGATTTTCATTGCTAACATTCCATTCGTTTAATAGTCCTGTTAGAACATTCGAAAGAGTCGCGAAAACAGAAGTTTTCGCACGAGCTGAAAGTTTCGATATTTCCTTAATTAGAACGAACAATCGTAAGCATGGTGTTTTCACATTTTTTCCAGACAACTTACGGATATCTTAAACGTCATAGAGTCCTGGAACGTTCCCTTGGTACGTTTGTTACTGTTCGAATAACGACAGCATTAAATTGCTAAATCGATCGATAACGACCAGTTCAATTGAGATAGCCGCGAATAGTTTACGGCCGTCGGTAATAGATAACTTAATTTCTTCCTTTCTGTACGCTATCAGTTCGGCGGGACATTGTAATTTAAGTTGTTGCGTGTAACTCGGCCTCTATCTAAATAACCTAAGTGCCTCGTTAAATTGACGCTCTCTATTCAATGAACGTTTTACACCGATCGATCGTTATGCTTTTCCGAATGCTAACGACTCTTAACACTTACTACGACTATTTGCATCCGTGGCCCGAGACGCTCGTATAAATGCAAATTTTCTAATGTACGACAAATTACTGTGCTCCTGAAACATGCTCTTTTTTTTTTGTACTTCGACTCATCATATAAATGTAAATTTTTCGAATACAGGTGATTTTTTGATATCACAGACATCGAAGCGTACACTGCGGTGGGTTTATTGTCGATGCAAACGAGCACGATATAAGTTTTATTAATTATACAGGTAAATAGAAGTTATCTACAATGTGTATTACTTAGCTTTTTCCCCTTTTTTCTTCGGTTTTTCATTTACATCGTTGGAGAGAAAATTTCCAGCACGCTTTTATACGCTATAAGCTAAATGAATTTTATGAAGTTTTGTGTCTGAACTTCGTTCGTTGCGGTAAATTGCTGTCATTATATATTTTCCTCGCTGCAGGAGCAAGAAACTAATACAAGATTATGGTTAATGTTTTAATTTTAATTTCCGGTTGTGATGTTGTTGTTACTGAAGAATTCCGAGGCGCAATTATCATTATGTTTAATTATTGTGCGATTAGTAAGAACATCTTACTGAAGATACCTGCACGATGAGAAATGTTGATATGACAATTTTCTCGATGCTTTTATGAGGTATCGGAAAAATTTCGTTTGATTTATAGTAGAAAATTCAAGTAATCAACACTTTCTTGAAACAAAATTTTATTTAACAAAGTTACTATCACTTGTTTCTATAACTCTTTTGTTAACATTATAAACTAATATATTCCAGTTGTATACAAAAAATGAATGAACTGCTGTGTTGATTTTGGTATCGTTTTGAAAGTGCTTATTTGTAGAAATGTTTGACATTGGCAAAAGTAAGTGATAAGCTATAAAACTGTTCTTGTTTGTACCCGAGAAGCAACGTGTGGCTGCTATATAAATGAAATACACCTAACAGTTTTCAACAATTAAGCAATTCACTCTGTTGAATACACTTGAATAAAATACGTGTTGAAAAAGGACGTACATTTCAAGATTATCACGTTTTTCTTTGGTTTTAATCTTACTATTATTTGTAGACATTAGATGTGCAATTGCATGTGACACATATTGTACAACCCTAACTCAAACAAGGAGAAACGAAAAACACGCGTTATTCACACAACGCACTATCATTTATCGCTATCAAACATCTTCCACAAACAGCATCAGGAACCCTCTAAAATACCAAACTGGACAGGTTACCAACGTGATTCCACAATTACTTAAACCAACGTGCTGGTACCTCCGTTGAAAGCACTTAAACTTAACAAGCTGTTCGCGAATATTACCCATTTATTTCGTTCGACGTTTTAATTCAAAGCCAAACCCAAAAAATAAAGTTAGCAGAAAGAAAAGAAACAATACAAAAAGTAATTCTCTCCTGTATGAAAGAAACATACACACATTCGACAAGTTGTTTCTTTTTCTTTTTTTCGTGAAGTATCAAACACTTGATGGGCTAATAAGTGTTCAGGCAGCATTTGTATCGCCTATATCGGCATGGTCCACCGTAGCATGCGCATTATGCATGCACGTAATACTTGCGTATATCGCTTGAGCCGCCTGTAATTTTGGATTATGGGAACCGGACGGCGAATCGCGGTTAACCATGAGCAACGGGTTAGGGAGAGAGAGTGAGAGTGAGAAAGGGGAGAGAGAGAAAGAGAAAGAGAGAAGCGTGAGTAAATGAGTGAGTGAAAGAAAGAAGGCGAAAGAGGGAAAGGGTGAGTCAGAGTGTGAGTACTTAACTGAGTGTGTGACTGCGAGAGAAAGAGAGAGAGAGAGAGAGAGAGAGAGAAAGAGAGTGCATGAGACAGAGAGAGAGAGAGAGAGAGAGAGAGGGAGAGAAAGTAAGTCAGTGCGTGAGTATTTACCTGAATGCGTGACTGAGAGCGATAGAGAGAAAGCGAAGGAGAGAGAAAGAGTGCGTGAGTGAGAGAGAGAGAGAGAGTGAGTCATAGTGCGTGAGTACTTAACTGAATGCGTGACTGAGAGAGAGGAAGAGAGTGTGTGTGAGAGAGAGAGAGAGAAGTGTGGATCACAGGCAATCTTGGAAAGAGGAAATGCGAGATGATTCTGATTAGAAATCGCCGCGAAACGAGAATTTGATCGGTCGAGATTAAGACCTCCGCGGCGCGATTTTTTGCAAAACTTTTTAAAGTCTCGCGTATTATGTGTTAACTCTTACTATACAGAGGGTTTTCGTTTCACAACGTGTGTAAAAAAATTTTTAAAGGAATTTTTTCAGTGTTCTTTGAATGGAAATGTTAGGTACCTCGATTTGAATTGTAATAGTTCTTTAAAATCAAAAGTGGCTCGTGCATAATTATGCTGAATTCGTAATATTGCTATTAGAAATAAATTTGCATATATACACAATATAACTTTTCTTTAAGTAAATGATGAATGTTAAGACAAATATATATATTCAAGCTTTAACTTTTTTTTTTCTTTTTTCCTTTTATTACAACAGTTAGGTAATACGTAAATGTTGTTGAAAACAACTGTCCTACTTTAACACTTGTACGTGGGAAGTTCTTGGTTTCGTATTATCATGCTAGGCGCTCTTTGTTATCAGTCGTTTCAGTGTCGCGAGTAACTCGTAGGTAGTAACAATTCCAGTCACTAAAGAAAGGAGTACATATTTCCTATCAATTACATGAAAATATTAATAAAATGTGCGTCTACATGTGCGTCATGTTACAATTATTTTTTTAACTATTCATTACTATTGTTACTATAATCATTTCAGTAAAATACAATTAACTGCAATTTAAGATTAAAATATTAGCAATTTAAGATAACGTTTGATCAATTTAATTTAAGATCTTAATACAAACAATTGAATTAAAATGAAATACTTAAAGATGTAGCTATTACGAAGAATGAAAATTAACTGTTATAGCAACGGAGAAATGAATTTTCGTAAGTGCGTGTGATTTAAATTTATGACTTCGACGAGCGAATAAGAAAATTTACGGGAATCAAGATCAGTCTTGAGCAGACAATACGTAATTAATTTATGAACGCGGTTATAAAATTATTTTCAATGAAACGTGAGCAGTAAAAATGTTTCTTTCGAATGCAATTGACCAAGCTGTTCTCTAAAGTTAGATCGGTGATCTTGCAATATTTGTCAGTCTTCATTTTGCATCAGCTTTTTAAAGCAGCTTTTATTGCACCAACTCACTGATGGTGTCTAACGTATATCCTCGTAACTAAAGGATATATCATACTACTATTAATATCGTGTATTTGACAGCCTGCATAATTCTTTTTTCCTTGTGTAAAAATAAATTAAAAGTGTAAAACGAAATTTTACTATTCGAGGTTTTGCTTTCTGGAAAATCGATATTGAAAATTATTTGCAGTAAACATTCGTACATTTTATTATAATAAAGGAACATCCTTTGTGTCTTTTATCACCGAATTTATTATGCTACTTACATACATGAAGAATATCTTTGCCTTTCTTCGACTTACCTGAAACAAAAATAAAAATAGGAATTACACATATGAAAGAAAATGGAGAATTGTAAATACGCTGGTAGAATGCTTCCTTTTCATTCTTCCGTACTTTTTTTTATTAATACAAAATTCGAAATAACTTGGAATAAAGATTCGAACTTAAGATAAAAGATAGGAAAAGATATTTATTTTCATTCCATCGGTTTATTTTTTTTTGTCTATTATTCTGAAATTCTTTGCAAAGTCATTAAATCAAAACGATTTTCTTTTATTTATTTATTTTTTTTATTAAATTTTCTTAATCATTTAATTTCACGCTTAAACTTCAAATTTCATTATTTCTGTTATGAACATCATCTCACTTCTTCACCCATTAATATTAAAATCTCATTTAACTGGACAAAATGAAATTTTCAGTGGCTCGAAATTTCAATCAATAAGCAACAAATCATTGAAAGAAAGAAAGAAATAAAAAAAAGAAGAATTCTTCATCTCCGCTGCAATTTCTCAAGACTCCACGCCTCCCACAACATATTTCACCTTTAAAACTTTGTTTCTCCTTTTCTCTCCGCCCAACAATCAATTAATCTCGCCTTCGTTTTATACGATTAAGGGTCCGATAGGATCTTCATCAGGCGATTCACATGGAAAATCCGATAAGACGACACTTTAATAAACGACAAACGCTTTACATACACCCGGCGTTACTCGAGATTTGCAAGGCTGAACGAGAATTCTGCTCTCCACGGTAAATTGCCTACTTTTCTCCCTCGGGACTGTCGTTGATAATGCAATTAATTGCTATGCGGATTTCAGTGTTCATTTCGCGGAAAAACGAGACAAAAGGAAGAGGCGTGCGTCGCGCCGTTTAATTGCTCGTACTTAATTACGTTTGCCTCGTCGCGGTTTCTCCATGGTAGAGTATCGCGATCTTTGACACACGTAGAATTATTTATACGACGTGTATCCGTTTCATTCGTATTTTTCCTTCTCGAGTCGTTGATTCAATCGTAGGAACATCGAATACTTGGAAAACGATACCAGTTCACCGTTTTGCGAATAATGACGAACGATTTGGAATATGTGACGAACATAAAGGAATGTTGAGAGTATAAAACTAATTGATATTAATTATTCAAAGTAAATCGATGTGATATTTTTTCTTGTAGAATTTGATAAAATAAGACGTTCAATTTTAATATTAAAAAGTTACTCACTATAAGGAAATAATAAAGATGTATTAATTAGTTTGTGTAGTTCTATTAGTGATGCTTTTTCTTTTAGAATTCGATAAAATAAGGTGTGCAATTTTAATACACAAAAATTTGTCACTGTAAAGAAATGTATTCTATTCTTCCGCTTTATGTTATTTTTTTATTCCTCTAGCAATCAATAAAATAGTAAAGATGTATTAACTAACTTACGTAATTCTATTAGTGAAAAGTAAAATTTAGAAGTGAATAGTGAAATAATCATTAATATGTTATAACTGGACTGTGGGTTTTTATGCATTTACAGGAAATTCAAAAGTGGAATATTGCACAGAATGCAGGTAATAAAAATATAGAAATTATAATGTTTTTTTTTTTATAATACATGCTAGGTGAAATAAGTTTCTATCGAAGTTCTACTTTTATTACTATATTCTCGAAAATATGAATTTGTATAAAAATTCAGTCTAGTGATAAGTAACGCAATCGAAGGTATTTACTTTGTCAGGTTCATTTTTTGAGAAATGTGAAATTTATTCATGAAAATAAGGAATCACGAAGAATCTAGGTATTTAGCCTCGTATACTAGATGTATACAAGGTGATCAACTCTACTATTCTCGATTAAAATGATTTTTTGCCATAAATGATACAGTTTCGAAAGACCTTCAATGTGACAAGATTAAATTTTTTCTAAGTTCTTTAATTCTCTATAATTCCGTGTGACTTGAAAGTTACAAATCTACTTATTTACATTTTATACGCCTCTTTCTATTTGTTTATTATTATACTGTTACGCTAGTGTGTTATTACATTGCCACCAGTCAATTTCTTGATAACAATTATTAATTCTTGCTTTTAATCATTTTCTAAAATGGAAAATTACAATCAAATACAATTTTTCTTCTCACGAATGAAGAAAAATCGGGTTACAGAGCGTTAACATCATGTAATTTGGAAGTTATTGGGTGAGCGTAAAAGTTCTGATAGGTTTTTCTATAAATGAAGATATTATATTATTTCACACAGTTTTCAATAACTTTTTTTCCATTATTCTGGTAACATTTGCAATCCTCTATTATAAAAGACACTTATTTTTTCTTCAAAACTGAGGAAAAGTGATTTTTCACCAGAGCGAGATTTGTCTTTCAGGCGAAATTCGATCTGTTTAAACTTAGTAAATAATTTTTTGCAGATTAGAATTTTAGATGTATTTTCAGGCAGACTTTCCGAACATATAACAAATATTTTTTTCCGTATTTGTAACATTTGAATTTTAATTTTAACCCTTTAGCTGAGAATAACGAGATAACTTATCATTGTTTCAATAATACATAGAATGCAGTAACTTATATATCAAAAAACGACTCAGTTTTAATTGTATTGTTATACTTGCATTGAATAAAATAATAAAAAAAACCACATTCACATTTTCGAAAACCAAAATAACGAAGCTACTTAAAATTTTTATCGATTTTTAATATTAACGATGATTTTAATTTAATTTTAAATGTAATGTTTCACGAGGTGAACCTAGTTAACAAGTTAAAGTACAGCTGTTCACTTGATGCAGTTAATTTCTATGGTAAACAACAACTGATTATCTGTGTCACCAAAAACATATGACACTCGAACGTGATAATCTGTCATTTCCATAATATAGTATAATTTCCATAATATTGTACAATCTGTTAGAAACTCGTCAAAACATTTGCATTGACCTAATACTTATGTACCATGTATCGTTTACTATTGCTATTTAGAGTGTATAACTTAGTTTCTGTGTCCTCCGACTGAGTATCATACTTGCATGACACTGTACAATCCGAGTACACGATACTCATTTCACAAGAGTGTCACGAACCACAATTTTCTCCTACTTTGTAACCACATTTCCTGCTCCATTTCTCCTCTCTTATTTTCATTTCTTTCATTTCTTCCTCTTATTTCTCTTTCTCTCTTTTACTAAATTTTAAATGTCTGTTAACGGCGATACATTTGAAAAAATTGTCGAAGCCAATTAGCCCGACGCTGTTTTTCTTTTGTATGATTTATGGCAGGAACTATGTGTGTGGCCAGTAAAAATGAGAATATGTAGACATCCAGCGATATTTAGTGACTCGCAACACGTCTTTATCGTTTTTAGAATTAATGTAAATAAAAAAATTAGATATTTCGAATTTCGATGAATATTCTCTATAATACAAACAATCCTTTTGCATCGGTATCTCTTTTCATCCTTCTATAACCCTACAACTCTCCCTTCATCTATCTGGTCTCGAATCCACATTCTCATCCCTCAATTTACCTCTAATCCGCAACAAGAACAAACTTCCCATTTCTCAAAACAAAAGAACTGTTAGACTGAAATTCTAGACTGTCGATGCATCAAATCACCGTCTCCAACGTCCAAGATTCGCGTCGCGTTGTACATACTTACATACCTCCCAGTCTTTTCACAAACACACACACATACAAACACACAAATGTGTACTACATATAACACTCAGGTATAAACTGAGAGTACACTCACGTATGCAGATAATACCTGACCGTGGTATCCGGTGGTGCATCTACGTTTTGTTTGCCTCGCACGCAGCTGGATTAGAGGCCCATAGTACTGGCCTGGCGTTACACCTGTTATTGAATAATAACACGTGAAGCCAGATCTGATGGGAGAGTACGCGTGGACGTGTTCGATCGTTACGTGCACGAGCAGGTAGCAGGAAACACGAAATCTCGACAGCCGTGAAAAGAAGAAAACGGATTTCCAGATGGTGAGATAGAGAGAAGAGGCCCCATAGTAGCTGCATGTCGATTCTACCAGGCGAAACGACGCGATGCTTTTTCACCTGATCTTTGCTCTTTCCGGGATAGAGATCGCCTTGGAAAGTCTCTGCACGCCATTTGCTCTAACGATCTAACGCGATTCAAGTTCCATCGACAGCATGAACGAGGAACTTACATACTTCGGAGTATTATTCGGTGGAAATCTGATTGGGGTTACCGGTTTCAGGTGTTCGTGATCGGACAGTTAGAACAGGAAGTTCTTTTCTAAGGATGGTTCTTGAAAATTTTTGATATGTGTAAGTTTCCAATCAGTATGCTACCGGAGATAAATATTCGAACGACAGAGTTTATGCACTTTATTCTAACTTTAAAAGGTGAAATATCATGACTCTTTTAGTGATTTTGTGATACATCAAAATTGACACGGTTTTTCTGAATTTTATGAAATGAGTTATTAACGAAATTATTACGATGAATATTGAAATTTTTAAAATAATAACTGAATCAAAGGATGAACATACTGATGAATACAATTCAATCGCCATTTAGTAAATAATATTATAATCAAGCGTAACAATTTCTCTTAAAAAAGAAAAAAAAGAGAAATAGTAGAAGGTGAAAAAGCACGGAGAGACTTTCAGTTGTACGCATGAATATCTCGCTCCTCAGCTGGATCGAAGGATCAATAAAACTTACACGGAAGAATCGAGGTGGAAAGAAACAGAATAACCAGACACCGGTAGAGCATAACTCAGCCATAATTCGATCCGGACAAAGGGTACAATTTCCAATGCGCGCGCGAGAGACGATAAAGTATCAGCCCTTCGCAATGGCAGAAAGAAAGGTAGATTCGCAGGCACGCTGGTACCGTTACCCACCAACTTCTAGTCCTTTGCTCTTTGTCTTCGATCACGACCATTGTGTATCGCGTTGGCCATTGTGCATGGGACCAACGAAGAATAAACAAGACGATTAAGATACACGCAAAGGGAGGAAAGAAGGAGGAAGAGGACGAGGGATGCATGTCCACTTCACCAGGAGGAATTTCAGTAACGTTATTAGCGGTGAAATTTACCGCGTGATCCTGGGCCAAGATTAAGAAATAACACGCGTGCCTTCGTTCATTCTTTCACGAAACGAAAAAAATGCGAACTGGATAAGAAGGAGAACAAGACTTGTCTCGTTTAATCGAAGCTGATTTACATAATCATAAATGTCAGTGCTATTACAAGTCAGATTTTTTTAGAATAATCTCAGTTCCAATAAGAGATTGTGTCGAATGTACAAAGAAACTGTATCGCGTGGAAATTATAGAGAAAGATTATTTCTAGATTTTCTTTTTTTGTAGTATCTTTCAGTCCAGGGGAGAAGTTAGTGTATTTTCTTTTATATTAAAGTAATTTAGATTGAATCGTGAAATGTTTACGAGATGTATCTTCTGTTAGTAAAACGGCGGAAGGAAATTCACGTTCTCGTGCCTAAAGATATCGCGAGATATATACTCGTACACGCTTCAAGAACAGTTCAAAGCAGCCGTAAGTTGCGTTGCATCGCCGCGGGCTCGTTGCATCGTTGCAACGCGGTGCATTGTATATACCCGGTGAGGGGAACGAGTTTAGCATGTGAACAGTGTGTCTAGAGCAACCTCTTGCTCTTCTTTATTCCCTGGTCACACACTTTCGTGTGTGTTGTCAAAGATAGAGGACACATATGCGTTCAAAGTTTGAAATTACTGTGCAATGTGAAGAACACAGAAATTTTTAGAGAGAAATTAATAATTTCACGTTGTTTGAAACAAATTTGCACTATACAAATTTATTGCTGCAAAGTAAATGATAATATTTTTAATATCAATTTGGAATCGATAGTATTGTATGATAATTAATTAAGATTTTATTTGTTTTTGAAGTTAATGATAAAACGTGTTTCATTTACAGTTACTTTTCTATAGCTTTGTAGATGTGTTAAATTTTGTAGGTTAGGTGTACAGTTTCTGTGAAGTCATGCAGCTACCTCTTTTTTCTTTAGCTTCTCTTGATCCCAAGACTTTTATCGTCTCACGACTGTGAGTGCTGTTGTTGAGTGTTTTACTACAGTATCTCGCGATTTTTATTGAGATATAAGTAAATAATAGATGTACAAACTGCTTCATAAAAGCTATCGTTTTTGAGGTTATGAATTATTTATATATCCTTAACGAAAGTTACTCATTTTAATCAGATCTTATATAAACAAATTCAATAAAAAAATTAATTATACAAATAAAAGTTTAGAAGAATTTTCACAATTTCCAAAATTTCTATGAGAAATGAAAGTTAAAAAGTAACTCAGAATTACTCGTTAAAAGTGTTAATAAAAATTATATAAAAGTATTCTGAAAAGTTTAGAATTCTTAGGTAATACTTTCAGTAGTACAAAAAGCTACTTTTATTGCCTCATGTGAATACATTTATTAAACATCTTTTCAGTCTTCTCTGCAACAAATCAGTTTTTCCATCTTCTCGATTTCTTTGTATTTTTTTATACACGTTCCTATACACAGACATTTTGATTTACCGCATCTCTACAAATTTAAATACAGTTCGTTGCAAAAGGTAATAAACTTTTTGGCACATCAATATGGCACATCTCGAATGTAAAAGGCACATTAACGCGACGGTGTAAATTCTCAAACGGCTCAAGGAAACGAAAGACAATTTCATCTACGAAATTTCACACTCAGGCAGTTAGACTTTCGTTTCGTCTATTCGTGGTAGTTTCTGTCTAATTGTTCTCATGGTCGTCGTCGATGTCTGGACGCTTTTAGCCCGTTCGACGTTTCTATTTTCGTTTCGACTATCGATCGATTCGTCGATAGAATCTGCTTGGTGTCTCGTTAAAGGAGAGAGTGCGATTGGATTTGTTTAAGGGACTGTTCAGAAGTGTTTAGTTTGGAGAAGATTGATACGCGAGATTCCGAGAGGTTTGCCGTATGTTTACCAGCTCAGGCTTGTACACTTGACGAAGGATATAATTTACGGAGACGATTGCTGTTTATACAGAGTGTGTTACAAAAACCAGAACACCTACATACATCTGTTAGATCTGTATTTTGTAATATCAACCTTTAATCTTCTTTTTTTACTACTCTTTTTTTAATGTACAAACATAATCTAACGAGTATTCGATACCAAGATATACATCCCTGTCTATAAATCATGGTACACCTTTCTTTAACCCTTTCGATACTAACGGCGTTTATAGTCGTCCATAAATGTTTCGCATTAATTCATAACTTAAAGTGAGCAGAGCCTGTTATCTCCTTAGTTACAAAATTTCAGACATTTTGTTATATTTCATATATTAAAGTAACGCTGAGTTGACACAGTATTATACATATACTTCATTTCAATCTTGTATTTATTTACAAAAAAGCCTCTCTGGCTTACTGCTAGACATCTCACTTCGATTTGTACTAGTGATAAGGCTAACCGAGAAAACGCAATGAGAAAATGTGTTATTTGCTCTAAAGATAATAAATAACGAGAAAGTCACTATTATTGTAAGATTTGCGATGTAGGTTTATGTGTCTAGCCCTGTCTTGAAATTTTCCATGCAAAATTATACTATTAAACAATTTTATAAAGTGTTATTACTATAAAACGTGTTAAAGTGTGATTTCCTTCCACTAATTCTTTAACTGCTATGCCTCTCCTGTAAAACATGCAGGATAGTCATTATAATTTGAATGTTTTGGAAGAAACACTGTGGAAGATTTAACAGAAATTGACAGGACAATACGAAAGGAGCATTATTTAAATATAAAATCACACGCTATTCTGTCGGGAAAGAGAACTGTTGACAATAATCCCAAGCATCCTCCTAGAATATGTGAAAAGTTGTCTGGACCAGTTGCAACAAAATGGAAAGCTAAAACACACACATAGTCACTTCATACAATAGTGGTTTATAGGAACGCGTAAAATCTGATCGAGAAATCGAAAAGTACGCTTCCTAGCGACATCAGATTTGAACAATCGAAAAGATAACATGGAATTTTACTAGTTAATGCAGAAGCAAATTTATCAAAGAGATTCGTTGAAAAATTAGTGGTGCTAATGTTCGATTCTAAACCTCATCAGACGTGGGACGCCATGAACGAACGTATGGCGTTGACATTTGACATCGAACGCCACACGTGAACGTGTGGGCACGCGTGCATGTTAAGGAACGTCGCCAACGAGTACGTGAACACTGACGGTATACGTACTTACATTGTGAGACATGAACAGTGAACGCAAGTAGCATTCGCATAGAACGGGACATGGACAGCGGGTGCAAGTACTGTATTGCTAATAGCGTGAGAATTGAATGGTAGGTGTGGTGACACTCGTGATTAGCGAAGGATAATAGAGAGTTCAGGTGTTATGGTGCACCTATCATTTTAACGATTGTTTCAAACGTCGACGCAAGGTGTTAACTCTCGGCCAACAATAACTCGCAGAGAAAGAATGCTCATTACTTATGTCAACCCGTTAACAATCTAACAAACTTAGGGTTTCCAGTAAAAATCAAATGGGTAATATTTTTTATAAAGATATTATAAAATAATTCTTCTTTTAAATATGTTTTGCAAGCAACTGTAAGTAATGTTTTGTAAACAAAGACTTTTAGGGTTGTATTTATGGTGTATATGAAAGAGTAAGCTTATTAAACAGTTCCAGTGCGTCGCTATGCCTGCATCTCACTCGGGATAAATTGTTAAGAGGTTAATCATTGATGCAAAAGACACTTCATGATACGTGAAAAATATATTAAAACTTTATCATGCAAACGGTAAAAATATATCTCTTAACAAATGAAATTACATTAATTCCTTGATTTATTATTTCTTTGGCTGACTATACATTTGAGGCATGAAGAGATCAGACATTTATTATTCTAGTGTTATATTACAGGTTAATTACATTTGCAAATTCTCAGTTTTGTAAATTAAAACTAATATAAATTTTTGTTAATAATATCATTATTGTTGTTGTGTTATATTGTTGTATTATGACTATACATTTGAGCATCGGATATTTATTATTCCAGTGCTATATTAAATGAAGATAGCTATTGTATTACAGATTAATCACATTTGCTAGTTCTGAATTTTATAAATTAAAATGAAAATTAAAAGTAACATTAATTTTTGTTGTATTTTGACCAGAAATTATGCTACCAGTTTGACTCGTTATTATTGTATAATTATAGAGTACTATTTGATATATCAATATAATTATAGAGGTTAATATTTGACAGTTTCTTGAACTACATTAAATAAATCAACCATAATCATCGGTTAAACAGTGAATCACAAATATTAAAGAAAAAAATCTTAAATAAGAATTTTTCAATAGCCTTAATATTTAATAACGAATGTAGTTCTATGAAAATATATTACTCCTTTACAAACACATGTATTTCCTCTTTGTTCCTAAGAAAGCCTCGCGTCCAATGAAAGTATCTAGCAAGTCATGTACAACTTTATCAATCGAGTTACGAAGGCGTTATTTTCTAGGTAAAACAAATAACAGCTGTCAACCCCGTTGAAATAATACACACGCGAGTTGAATCAATCCGATTGAATTGCTAATGCACCAAGTAATTCCGATTCGATATTCCAGCGAAAGCACGCATGATAGATTACATTTCCCCTAGGTTAATCGCGTATTAACGTAACGCCTAATCATCTACCACACGAAAACCGTATGAAAACAGCTGTTATACTTGCCGGCCGTGCATCGTTAATTCAACCTTACATTCCTAACATGTAGCAAAGTTGTACCGACGATATATCAAACTTTGAATTACTGTGTAGTATTTTTCGAACATATCAGAAACGATATAGAAATGGAACGAATTATCGAAGTAATACTTTTATTTTAATTTACTATTTTTAATATCAACTCGTTGCAGTTCGCGAGGTTTTTGTAATTTCATTTCAGCTACTCCGCCGATATATTCGCAATTTTATTTTATTTTATTTGACATTCTATATTTATATTTATATAAATGTTTTAGATTATGTTAATTATGTTAGAAATATTATTTAAATCATTAAATAACGTGTCATCACCGATTAATGCACACATTAATGTTACGTATATTTGGAAAGTAAAGATTAATATGATAACACAATGCTCCTAGTGCAATTTAAACTGTCTCACAAATTCCTCCGTTATCTCTAAACATTTCACAGGTGTATTTTGTTCTTTACAATTCTTGTTATGCAACTCACGTTATATAAACGTTATATTCTCTTTCTAGTGACTTCATTCAGGTTTTCAAGCTTAACTAAGCAAGATTGAGCGGAAAATAGTCTATCCGTCATACTTAGCTATCGTCGTTGCATTTACTATTGCTCAAAAACCCGGTAATATCTCCTTCCGTACACTTAGAAATTATTTACTTTAATTAAAATACTTCCATTAAAAAAAAGTTTTAAGCGTTTGAGTCGCACGGATGATTTCGAAAAAATTCAGTCTAAGACTGTCAAGCGTTTCTTTTGTTTATTCTTCCTTTTTCCGTTTTTATTACTTCTAATTTTTGATAAATAATAAAAACTTTTAACGATAGTTTCGAAGCTTATCAAAGCGTTGATTTCAATTTAGTAGAAACTCGATAAACAATAAAAGTAGAGACACTCATTGACGAAATCCAAACGTGCAGCTAATTCGATTCTATTTTATTATTTGGCACTTTTAG
Organism: Anthophora plumipes; assembly: GCA_951804975.1. Classification (NCBI taxonomy): domain Eukaryota; kingdom Metazoa; phylum Arthropoda; class Insecta; order Hymenoptera; family Apidae; genus Anthophora; species Anthophora plumipes. Next base: position 11,540,210 of record OX638116.1, on the reverse strand, counting down.
GCACCGAAGTGTGATCTAATAAATTTAGCAATCGAACGGTTGAAAATGTTACAGTAAATCATGTTATATTATAATATTAAAAAATCTGTACAAGTTCTCGTGTAGTATATAAACAAAAAGAATAATGAATCTTTGTTCCTTTATACTTCTCTCACAATTCTACCAGTTGCGAGAAAAAAATCCTGGAAACTAATAGCGTGAACACCTTGTATATTTTTTTTACTAATACACGATACAAACATTAGCGGAGAAATGTTACTTAAATCATGTAATACTTTCTGTACGAACGTAATAGGTGTTCTAATACTTATGAACGGTAACGTATGGCGGAAGTATCGCGAGGATTCTGCGTTCCGCACAGCGTCCGGCAAATTCATGTGGCGGGGTGGACGCGATCGCGCGAGCGAGAGGAGAAAGCACGAGCGCGCGGCTCGACTGGTTAATCAAGCCGTAAATCACATTTTCACAAGAGTCCCGTTGTACCTGTTGCACGTGGGTCAGGCCTGCTGTCTCGCTGAAAATGTTACGGGAAGAAGCGATGAAATACCGCGAGCGACCATCTCGCGCTCGCGCGTGCACGTCGAAATAAGGGACAGAGAGAGAGAGAGAGAGAGAGAGAGAAAACCTTTTTCCGCACGTGTGTGTGTGTGTGTGTATGCGTGAACGTTTGAACAAACCGGCGATGAGTTACAGCATAAAATAAGAGTAAATAGAGGCGGCGCAGTCTGGCGACGGGGTAAAATGTTCAAGCGTGTTGTAATATCGCTGTAAATTACTCTTATCATCCTAGACTCTGGGCATCTGACGGTTAATTCGTTAGGAAGAATACGATTCTCCTCTCAGATTAGAAATTTTAACTGTGGCTAAGAGAACGGAAGAATTTCTTTGCAGAAATTTCAATTGAAGTTCGATGGGAATGTTTAATCGAATAATTTTTAATTTAACTGGATAGTTTTTGATATTAAGAATACCTTGGTTTGTGTCTAATGAAAGTTTATGAAAATTTAAATTGATCAAGGATACTTGTAAATAGGACAATAAGAATGATAAAAAATTGTCAGATTTATTTAGAAAGAAATATTTCGGAGACTTGTTTCATCTGTCGCTTATATCGTAATATTATGTGAAGCTTCTTTTATCTCTGTGATTCTTGCTGCGGTGATGCAGTTATTACCCAACGATTTGCAACTGTGTAATCAACAAAACTGCGGTTTCTTCGATGTGATAAGCAAAAATCTGCAGGCTTCTCGTGCTTGGTAAACTCTACAATGTAATTTGACTAGAATTGCGGAGATACTCGGTGAATAAAAATCGTTAAATTGAAGAAAATGATACCAGCTCTTCCTTATTTCTTGATGAACATGGAAGAAGTATGAAAAACTCATTGCATTCTCAAAAGTAAAAACCTAATTCGCGATGTATTAGACAGTTAAATAAGCGAAAATTTAGAATTAGAAATAAAGCTGACAATGATTATTCATTCGTTCAATTTTTTGCTATTTTTCAATCAAACTTTTTAAATTAGTATTATAACGCATTCTGCAAAATGGTTAGAAACTGAACCGCCGAAAGAAAAGTCGATTAAAATCGCCGTTAGCACATTTCTAATAAATAATAACGTTTTTCATATATCACTTTTTATATCATAATTAAATGTAACTGTGAAATAAATTTTTTCCAAATTTTCAACAAATATCAAAATACTTGTCATTTGTTCATTTTCTTTCATTTGCCCTTTATTTTCTAACATATTCCTTTTTAAATTTCGTAATTACCATTCAAAACTGAATGTTTTCTTCTCAAACCTTATCAAACTACGTCAATTTGGCTCGATGCTGAAAGAGTTAACGTGTTAACCAAGCACCTCTATGAACATATAAACCTTTAACAAACATTTTCTATCAATACACAAGGCTCAGTTGTGCCTGTTTCTAAAAATAATCGAGACAACAACAGAATACCGCCAAAGTGGCGAATGATTAAACTGCACGCCAAACGTTCAACGATTCACCTCTCGTCGCCATCAATAATCAGGCGGCATAAAACTCTGTACTCAGTCCGATCATCAGTGCATCCTCGCATCGACAAGCTACATCGTCGCCGATCGGAATGTTAATAAAGGTATGCACGTACTGAGCTAATAAAGAGCGCGTTATGAGGCCTTCCTCGAAGGCCAGTGCACGTGGACGGCCACCCTGACGCGGATGGCCACGCACGATTACGGATCTTCACGCGCTATTCACACAGCCTCACGGCCATATCCTTGCCTTGTGATTTCATCGGGATGGTGCCGTCTATATCACTATCACTATTTAGGCCGATCACCGGTTCGAGGATAGTTTATATTCGCTATCGTTTGAACACGCCGATGAAGGTTTGACGGGTCTTTGCAAACGAAATACTGACTTATGAGTAGCAATCGCCTAGCTAGCGTTGCTATAAACGTGGAAGAACGATAAAGTTATCAATTTAAAGTAAGTTTATTAGGTGCAGAAATTACAGATTATTACAAAGAATGAAAATAGATCAATAATCGAAATAGTTCCCATCACGGTTGACGATCTTTTACTATTTTTTTGCTAGTTTGTGAATACCATTTAGATCTTAAAATTTTACTAAAAAATGTTAAGGATGTTGAAAATTGTGTGTGGCCCTAATTTTTTGGCCAGTGGCTGTATATAATTTGTCCGTTACTTTTAACTTTTTATAAGTGAAATTAATTTAGTAACTTTTCTTTTCTGGAAGTAGTCATTCCGGCTTCCAAGCGGCACTAAGCCGCAAATTAGTACTAAATATAGAATATATAGAATTACTATTTCGATTAAATATTCGTGGTTATTACTGAAAGCGATACGTAAGACTGTTTTACAGATTACTTCAGTGTTTCTAATGCAACAGATATAATATCATCGATAAAATGAGGCTTATCGAACAGATGCTTTTATCAACTACAATCGTTTCTTGCAAGTACAAAAACGTCTTATCTAATAACGAAACGAACGATAGCGTAGTGTATTCGAGATCACAACAATGTACTTCTGTAAATATTTAATATATCATTCGGTAAGTTTATAATTAGAATATAAGAAACGACGGTGCCATCGTTGATGATAAATTATCAGGAACTAATTGCCGCGAGTAATTGCTCACCCGATGTTTCATCGTTGAAAAAAAAAAGTAGCGTCTGCACGTCGATATCAGGCGTTTGCATTCTTATCGAAGATTTTTGGAATTTTAATCACCAGAGTAAAGCAACCACGACGAGTTTAATTATAGATATCCATGCAAAACGTGTATCGGTTCTTTGTATCACACTGTATTATACTGTACAAATAACGACATCAATTTTAATATCCATTACTAGATAACATCTGAAATCTCTGCATAGCTGAAGATCGAAAATGTTACATCGAACGCGATAGATAACCGCGTAAATCATGGTGTTTTCTGTTTTGAGATATTATCATATAAATACACGTAGTAACAGTCGGCTAGATGATCCATCATAATTGCATTATATTAGGCGCAGAAATATAATTGTTTCCGTTTTTTGGGTGAAATCAAAGTTTGGTAAAAAAGAAAAAGTCAGAACAGATTAATCATGAAGATTTTTCGCCATCATTTTGGTAGCTTACGAATACCGCAATGAATATCTCAATTTGAACGTGTGATTCAAATCGAAAAAATTTATTTCTACATGCTTATATAATAAAAAAAATTATTATACTTCCTTTGTGTAAAAAATGATCAGAAAATTATTTATCATCGTATATATTTTGACTCTTCGACGGTTTACTAAAATTCTGAATTACAAATTATTTATGGGTAAATAAGAAACTTACGAATTATTTATGGAATGTGTTTAGGTTAGGTTAGATACTTTGAAAAATCTAACCTAGCCTAACCAATTCCGGTTTAAAGAATTTATTTCCACACCTAGTAGATGAAATTCTATTTTCTATAAATTTCTAAATTATAATCGGAAATTTTGAAAATTGATTTAACCTTTCGCGCTGGAAATTGACTGAACGATGCTCGTGACAAACCCGTCCAAAACAATTGGAAGTTAGCTGTTACTTGAAATCATTTCTATGCAAATTTTAAACATATTATTACGCAAAGGTATATATAGACATACTACTTCAATAAATATACACAAGTTTAATAGCGTATTAAAAATTTTTATTAACCCTTTGCACTTGACTGGCGCCACTATAGAGATATTCATAACACGGGCCGTAACTCCATTCAAATTTCACTCGTATTGAAATAAAGCAAATCAATAAAATAAATAAAATATATAAATTCATGGATGTGTATAACTTTCATCTCTGAAACGAAACTTTGAAATATATCATACGGTACAGAATTATTTACCATTTACACTCTACGTATCTTTTTTTTATATGATCAATTTATAAATTTTAACACACTCTTACAATAAATCTTTTGAAAATCAAAATTTATAAATTGATTATATAAAAAAAAAAATACTTAGAGCGCAAATGGTCAATATAATTCTGTATCATATGATATATTTCAAAGCAGTATAAATTGTGCAATGCAACGAGACATTTCTTACACCCCCCCCAAGTAGTTTTACTAAGTTTATTGTGTTTCGTCACATACTTTGCACTTTCTTCGAGATTTTGATGTATCTTTTCTGGGTGGAATATTTCTGGAAAAAGTTTCCCTATTGTTCTGCTTGTAAATGTAGTGATACATTATTTATGCATGTGTTCTATACTCAAGAGTAATTATATTTTGTAAAATGTCAACAAACTTTTGTCAAACGAATTAAATTTTACAACAAACAGCACAAACGGATTTCTCCGTAACAGTAGTTGACGTGTATTGTATTGCCATCTTAGAGACAGTTAACCCTTTGCACTCCACTGGCGCCACTACAGAGACATTCATAATACGAATCATAACTCCATTCAAATTTTACTCATTGAAATGAAACAAATCAACAAAATAAACGAAAATAAAGAAGTTTCAAACATGTGCAATTTTTCTTCTCAGAACGGAATTTTTGATTTTCAAAAGTTTTTTAACGCGAAAGGTTAACGACGAAAAATGTAAAGAAAAGGAGATAACACTTTAAAATTAAACAAATTTTCATAAACAATTAGATGCTCAAAATCTATGGTAAAAACACTGAAATATGAATTAGAAACACTGAAAATCATTATGTGCAGTGACTTCCATCAGTATTCGGACACCTTTTAAAACAAAATAACTTTTATAAAATTGGACCAAACGAACCGAGTTTTCGTGAGAAGATTAGTTTACTAAATGACGTATACAAATATTTTTGGAAAAATTTCAATTGGTCGAAATTACAAAGAAAATAGTAACAGTCGCTTTTTACAACTTTTTTAGATGAGCTTGTAATGAAAATTTAAATAATACATTTTGTAGATTTATGTTAATTATATATATATATAATAAATATTTCATCGAAATCGATCTATGGTACTATTAGCTACAGATGATTAAAAATGGTGTAAATCGAAGTTTTCTGCAACTATAATCTACTAACACGTATTTTTTAAATGTTAATTCATCTTTTAAATGTACAGGCTCACATAAAAAAGTTATAAAAAGTGACTATCGCTATTCTCTTTACAATTTCTACCAACTGCAATTTTTTCAAAATTGCTTGTACATATCTAACAAATTAATCCTTCTAACCTATAAAAAAGATTCAAATCGTTTGGTTCAAGTTTAAAAAAGTTATTCCGATTTAGAGAGTGTCCGAATATAATAGGAGTCACTGTATTTATCACGTCGCGCAAAAACTTGCATTAGTTTAAATATCCATTTGGGGATTCGATCTCGAAACCCCATAAACGATTCCGAGGGTCTAGTTCTTACGTCCTTCGGCAATATTATCGAGCATATTATACAAGTCACGTAGAAAAATGAAGAAACGAATTGGATAGCAGAGCTGATAGTATCCAATCGACGCGAAGCAAATGAAAAATCTAATGAATATAGGCTGATGGGGTTGGGCGTCAATTAAAAAGCGAGGAACAAGATTCGCGCTGAGGGCCACCATAGACGAACATTTCCACGCACGATTGCGGAGAATCGCGTTCAATACGATTATGTTGTACTTTTTTGTGATTGATACCGGTCATTAACCGCATTCGTGATATAATTAATGGTGAATCCGTGCTGGTGTTCATGCAACGCGTGCAAAAACTCGGCCGTGTACCATAACAGCGTGAAAGTATTTTAAATAACAATAAAACTCGCGATTCGTGGAAAATTCGAAATTATATTTGAAAGTACTTCATTGTCAATCGTTCTTGAAAAAGAATGTTGAAAAATAGCAGTGAAAAAATTTAAATATTAAAAAATAAATTTTGCCATATTATCTATATTTTTGAAAAATATTTTTTGATATACTTTTTTTTTTAGTACCTTATCGTTATTAGTATTTATTGTAAGTAATATCGGCTGTAATTATTGAGACTGTCAGTTTCAATCGTTTCTCGGCGTATTAGCATGTAACAATTACGTAAATTAATCGTTATGCCATAAACGCTTTCTCCGTTTCCGATTACGCTCCATTGATGCAAACGCTAACTCGCGTTCGTATCATTCAGAAACGCTCGTTTCCTGAATTGAGCAAGCATGCTTGAACATTGATTCATCGCTCGCACATAGTGATGGAGTCAAGTTCAACGTGTATTCGCGTAGACGTTTGAATGACCTCAACTCTTACGTACTATTAATAATTCGTAGACCATATCAAATATTTTACTTAATAAAATAATCTTAATAACAAAGCTTTGTCTAGTTTTATTTGTTTAATTCTTCATACGACTTGTATACTGTTTAAACTTCGAACTTTCAAAGAATTAACTCTGTTTACCATCATTTTTCTGCGTTCAGGTTAAAACAAAAATTATGATTGATATTAATTTTACATTTTTATGGGAGAAATAAGAATTAATAATTGCTACAAAGAAAATCCAATAGAATAAAAATAAAAATTAAATTTATAATTTCTAAGTCATGTGTGGTCATACAGAATTAATAAAAAAGAAATGAACATATTAAAAATATTATAGTACTAAAATTTTAATTACAAATATTTCATGTTGTTTAAGAAAAAATGATTATTCATATGTAAATAATACAATTCTTTTACCACTTAACAATTGAATCGTTTAAAAATCATTTAAAATACTTAATTTAATCATTTATCATGCTAAGAAAAATAAGTTCAAGCAAATTTTTTCATTATTTGAAGGCATTTTGCAAGAAAGTATTGATTAAACTTTATTTATAAGTATAATTATTATTTCTTCAGTTATTTTTATTTTTGTTATTTGTGTATTTTTTCAATTATTCCCTTGAATATAAGCTTATTCTATAATGTATCGATTCTACTTGCGATTCTCTCAATCCCATCCCTACTCGAACACACTTTCGCTCAGACATCACGCACTTTTCTGCGTGCAAATGCACGCGTACATCTGCCGGCACGTTGATATGCCGATATTTTTAGTTTCTCCGTCGTTCCTCAATGGTACGTGCCTACGCAAATATCTTACACAGAATTTCCTTTTATTTTTTTGTATTTTTCCTGGCGATTTTCCTCTACTTGTTTATTCCCTTTACCTTGCGGTAACATTGTTACCATATTTCTTCGAACTATTCGAATGCCTAACAATAAAATGCAATAAATATATTTTTACTTCTATCTCGTTTAAATTCGAGTATGCTTGAGAGTACCGTTTTTGTTTTCTGAAGTGTTTATACAGAATTCGAATCCAATCAGTCAAAGTTCGAATCTGCTCTATTCAATCCCAGTTTTACAACACAAACTCTAATAGAATCTCAGAACAAAAAAGATGTGCGGAACTTATGAAATTCACCGAACAGCTTCTTCAGGGATAAGTGAGGAAACGGAAGTTGAGTAAAGCGAGCATGCGGTTGTGTTAGGTCGATCAGAGATCCGACCTTTGACCTCCGCGACGAACTTGAGGAGCATCGAACGCGGCTCATTAACCGAGCGATGTTTCGTCCACGCGGTTTTTCTAGGAATAAACGCCGGTGCAATAAATTGCAATCAACGTCAGGGATATGCTCTAGCGATGTTTTATACGTTCAGCGAATTTCGCGAACCCCTTGAACGTAAGAAAAAGGGTAATTAAGGTTCGCGGAGCGAGCCGGCCGACCGGCGTGATAAAAGAGATGCTTCCGCGGTTGTATCACGAAAATTTTCTTTTTGTTTTCGTTTCCAGGATATGGTAATTAAGTCGGATGACATAATACAATATTACGCTTTGATTTATTATGTTGATGCATATAGTTAATTTAATGGAAGAGCGAAATAAGTAACACAAGTAAATTTTTTTAGGATATTTGTTTGAAATGTTTTGTAGCAGAAAGTTATTAATTACTTAACTATTTAGCGTCGAGCAAATTTATTTTCTTTTGCAATTCGGCTAATAATTTTTAATAATGAATTTTTTACCATTTAAAAAAAAAGAAGGCGGTTAAACAGCCCTATTTTACATTGTGACGTTATTTTTCTTGAATGGTATAATTTTAATTTAAAACAAAGCTACCAAAATATTTGTAAGAAACTAGTTTGTAATTTTCCAGGAACTATATAATTTCCATTTTTATTTTACTGTGTCTTTACTATTTCCCTTTATTCGAATATTAATTGAAAATTTCCCCCAAAAATATCGTTGATAATAACTAATCTTCTCTTTTCCTTCGTCTACATAAAGATATTTACTAATCCAAGAAAACATTCTATAAATTCCATATAAACATTATAAATTTTCTTCTATTTCATTGTTTTTTAGATGAGGAAAGTATGGAATTAACATACTCATGAAATTATTTTTGCAAACATATTAAAAAATTCAGTGTTCATCTATCGATCACTTACCATATTTCAGCCCTTGCCACGTTGAAACTAACTCTTGATACTTATGCGGAGGAAGAACGTTATTGTGCATGGGTTTATGCGCTGAAGGACAGGGCTTGTAAACAACCATACACCGTACGCATTTCCGGTTCGGTGGTGAAGCCACTGGTACCGGATACGACGGTTGAATGTGCACGTACGCCATGGGGGTGACGGATTGTGGCGAATAGTAATTCGTATATCTCTTACGGCGAACACCAATTCCTTTCTCACGATGCAAACCAGTTTTTCGATCGAACGATGACTCTTCCAAGTCAAATTGTCCAACATTTTCAAAAGATTCTTTAGAACCTTCTTCCTCCTCAGTCTTACTTCCTACTCTTGACTTTATACCAAACTTTTGAACATTCTTCAGCTTAGACTCTTCATTAGCTCCAAAATCTTGTGTTACAATTAAATTAGACGGTTTCTTCTTTATCAAGATCAGTTCATTCGCAAACTTTCCAAACCTATCCCATCCTTCAGATGTTTCTTTACTCCTCAAACTCGTACTCGTGAGATCAGTTAATTTTCTATTTCTCATGTTTAACTCGAGCAAGTTCAGTTCCTTAGAATTTTGCACACCACTCGCAAAATCGTACTCTAATTCCCTTTTACCTTTTCCCGTCACTATCTTCGCCGTCTTTTTGTTAGACAGTTCGTTATACCCGCGTAGCGAAGTAGAAGCAAAATCTTGAGGAATGTTCGCATCGGGTCGATTTCCACGATCCGTTATTTCGTATCCGTCGAAGGTCCAGCGTGCCGCGTCGATCTCACGAAAATCAACGGAAGGATCAGTGGCCCCGGGCAATCGATCACGAGATCTCGTTTCGCTCGTTCCCCTTTCAAGGATCTTCCCGCGATCCTGTTCCGCCGCTCGACCTTTACGGCTTCTGAACAGCTCGGACGTCTTTGCGGAAGATCGAGCTCCGCGAAAAAAAACGACACGGTCCTCCTGCATTCCGGCGAGACGCCGCCGCGTGGCTCGAGGGGAATCGACCGATCCAGAGATCGATTCCTCGCCTCGTTTATATCCTTCTTCCCTGTCTGCTCTCGCGAGGCTGTACGATCGATCGGAATTATGGAAATCGTCGGCGATCTCGTTTGGGAATTCGACATTTATGTTTCGTTCGTAGCTCCGACGACGTTTCTCGTTTATCGAGTCAGAAGATGTCGAGGATGAATTGTACCAAAGAGTTTCTTCTTCGTTATCACGTTCACTATTTTTATAACCTACGTTGTTACTTTCTACGGTGTGTAAATACGATTTGAAAGAGCCTGTAGTACTCTTGGTACGTTCACCGATCTCGTCATCGTTTTCACCGTGTTCGTCGTGCAAGGTTAACGAGAAACTGTTGCCCACGTCGAAGTAGTAACTTCGGCTGAAACTCTTCCCGGGTTCATTCATCGATTGCCCATTCAGCTCGCGCGACAAATTCTCTTTAACGTCGCTCCTTTCACCGGCTGGTGAGCCATTCAACGCGCCGCCGCTGGTCCCTTCGTCATCCTTCGAAAACCAACTTTCATCTTGAATATCCGTCGTTTCAGCTTCCTCTATTCTTCCTTTAACCATCGTGTAATTTCCCTCGTTGTCGTACGATCGCCACTCTGGTTCCTCCATGAAATTGTTTTTCTCTTTAATTAACTTCCTCGTCAATTCACGGTTATTTTCCGAGGGATCGATCTTTTTTGGATTCGACGAGAGAAACGAGTCATCGAGCGAACGGCTTGTCAATTCAGGATTGTCGCTTTTACGATCGTTTTTCTGGTTCGACGACGGAAACGATTTTTCTGTCAAATAATTCATCGACTCTGGATCACCTTCATCCGCCGTGTTATCGTTCTCCACGGGATTCCGCGGAGATAACCAGCTTTTCGCTAAATCGCTTATCGATCCGTGATTATATTCATTTTCTGTATGATCGTTTTCCTCGTGGCTCCACGAACGAGGGAAATTTTCCACCGAATAATGCGCCGAGACATGATCATCATCGTCTCTCGTATTTTTCTCGAGGTTTCGCCACGGAAGTAACTTATCTTCTGAATGACTGTTCGATCCACCATTACTCGCGTGTTTCGTACGATCCTTACTATCGGAACTGAATGCAAAGAGTGATTTTCCACCGTGACTCGAGGAAGGTAACGATCGTTCCATCGAGTAACTAGTCGATTTACGTTGATCATATTCACCTTTCGTGTTATAGTTATTCTGAATATTCCGCGGTAGGCTCAGTTTATCCACTAAATGATTATTTAATTCGTCGTTTTCCTCAATATTCGAAATTCTTATCGACCGACTATGTTCACCTTTCGAACCATCAATCTTCTCAAAACTCCAGAGCGGAAGTGAGTTGTACGGCGAATAACTAATCGACTCTGCACGATCATTCTGCAAACTACGCGCAGAACTCGCTTTATTCGCCAAATAATTCTTCAAGCCACGTTTCCTCTTGAGATCTACACCTTCCGCCAAATAACTCCTCGATGGGTCATCATTCTCCTCAAAATTCCACGTTGCAAAGGACTCGTGGTCGACGAAATAACTCTTCGATCCACCGTCACTTCTCGACCCATCATCCATCCTCTCAAGATTCCACAGCGGAAGCGAGCTTTCCGGCGAATAACTGGCCCCATGTTCCCCGTCAGGTTCGGCATTCCGATGGACGTCGCTCGGGCTCCGCGTTTCTTGATCGCTCGCTGAATAATCCCCCCTGGACGCCTGTCGATCTTGCCCTTCGGTTCTTGACCGCTCCTCTTTTTTCCCATGCTCGTCGAGCCGGCTCGCCGATCGGGAAGACGCGACGGCCACGCTGAAGTAGTTCCTGTCCGAATCGATCGGCGGCTTTGTGACGTGGCTGGATGTGGACGTAGACAACGCGTCGCCAGCTGTCTCGATCCGCCATCCAAAGAGAAACAATGCCCCTACTCCGAGGGCCAGGATGCCCCGGGTCCAAGCTGACCTTCCGGGGTACATTTCTACCCCATGCTCACAGGAAACACCGGCATGTTTCTCCGCGCCTCTATCATCACCCTGTCATCTCCCTTGGAGTCGTCGGCGAAGGGAACTGGGAAAACTGGTTCACACTTCCGGGAGAAGGTGAATCTTTATCTTCTGAATGATTCGAAGAGAATAGCACTTTTTCTTTATTCGTACATCGATCCTTCGACGATGTTACAGTTGTTCGAACAACCGAGAGTTTGTAACCCTAACGTTCTTCGGAAAGAGAAACACTGTTTGATCTTTTGATTATCTCCTCCGGATGAAACATTTGAAACGGCCCTGTGAATCTTATCTTCTGACTGGTCCGCAGCATTCGTTTGCGCTGGGTAACTGGAGGATTTACAAGCGTGATGTTTGCTCACTGATTCGTTTCGAAGGAAGAGAACACTGTTGGGTCTGTTGAGAACTTTCCGATGTGAAACTTCCACGGATGGATTGAAAGAGTAACTTGAATTTATATGATCACCGATACAGTTGTTTCTTGCAACGGAGAACACTGTTAAGCGACTAGTGATACCTAGCTTTTATTAATCTTCGGCGATTTGTAAATCATGTTACTTTTTTTTTTTAGTTTAATAAGATGATTACGTGGATCTAGGAATTGTCTTCAGGCAGTCGCGCGATTTTTAGCAACGGTGGTTTCCGTAACGTGTCAAAAATCGTCACCAAGTACCGCTCGGAAATCCGTCGACACTTTCAACCGTAGAACATCGATGAAAGATTCATTGAAGACGACGAAAACGTCCGGTTCCACAGAGCGGTGAAGGAGAGGATCGCTAGAGGGAGAGCTCGGTGACTCGAGGAGAAAAAGAGCTGCTCGATGGGGGAATCCGTCTCCTTGGTTGATCGACCGATTCCTCAAGAACAGTGAGGTGAACGGTTTGAAACGCGAGGACGAAAGAGGATCGAGAGTGACTTGGTCGAAATCTCGCAAGATGAAGCCATGGAAAAAGCAAGAGCACACGTGGACCAGGACGAGGTGAATATGTACCGGCTTCGACGGCGGCCCGAGAGACACTGGCTTGCTACCATTACCATTAGCCGCCTTTGCCCTCTCCTCTCGTCCTCTTCTTCTTCGTCCGTGACTCGCGTCCTCCTCCTTCCTAGGGGAAACCCGAATCTCCTCTCCGTGCCTTGCAAACCGGCGCACGTGGGTGTTGTACGCGGTTCGCTACAGCATCTGTGGACCTGAGAACGATCTGTCGTAGCTGTGCTCCCTGTTTTTCATTTTTCTTTTTTTTCTTTTTTCATCAGCCCTGCATATCTATTTTTGACACTACTAGCCCTTGTCGATGGTTACATCATAGTTATCAAACAATGCGCCGCGATAATGAACGAGTCTATCGTTGATTGTTAGAGTTCCGGGTGGGAGAAGCCATAGCTGTGAAGGTGTAAATTTTTGTTGGATTTGCATCGTGAAAAATGAATACCTAGTGTATGTTAAGAATAGAATTATTTTTTATGGTAGTATTTAAAGGGATGACATTTTTTTGGAAAGCTGTATGATAGCTTCTGAAGATATATCGTGAAATGTGTTCTGCGGTCAACACTTTGATAACTGTTTTCACTTCCTCGAGATGTTTTCTGTTACTTGTTCGCTATTATTTTTGTATTTTGAATTTAATGCAAACCGAAACTAATATATCGAGTAATATGAACATTAATTTCTGAAGTAATTGTTAAAATTAATATTTTTTTCTGTGTTCAAAATTGTCTTTAAAATTACTTAATAAAAAATAATGTCTTCGTGATGCGGTAAATTTAGTCAAACCTAAGCTAACATATGGAATAATAGAAAAATAAATTCCTAAAATAATTCTTAAAATTAATTTTTCTTTGTATCATTTTCAAAATTGTTATTTAATAAAAAGTAACGTTTTCATGATATACGTTATAAGTTACGCTTGATGAAGTTAAGATAATTGTATTTAATAAAAGAATATTATAAAGATTAAATTATTCCATTATGTTGGAATGTTTTATATTATTATAATTTCAATATTTGGCGAGTAGATAACACAAAAGAACTTCTTGAATTAGAAGATACTTTTCTAAACACTTTATAACGCGTGAGTTTTGTCATGTAATATGTACATGATATTACAAAGACACTCATTCAACAAAAGTATAGTCGCTTATCAGTTAGTTAGAAAAATTTGTCGGTACTGTAACGTCAAACAATAACAGGAATTAAACTTTACGATGTACTATCTGCTGCATTCTCATGGGCAGGCACGTACAGACAAACAAATGAGACAAACAGGAATTTTTTAGATTTTAACAACGTGCAATAATAATCACACATGTGACGACATTTTAAAAATACGTACAGTTACGTAAAATTTCCAATTTTTTCCATTATATACAATATTAAACTTCTTTCTTATTGAACTATTAAAAAAATTTGTTTCTTTTATTACTTATTTACCTTTCTAATATTTTTAATTTAAAACATTTACTATTTCAAAATTTTGACGATGAAAATTGTTACAAAGTCTTATTTTATAGTTATTTCTTTTCAGGTATTTAAAAGCAAAATTGTTTTAACTAATAGTGCACGTACTGCAAGAGAGGTAATCGTTTTAAATGTTCAGTGTTGATATTAGCAAAGTAGGTCGAAGTCAGTTCTGTAGTACCTCGTTATCGATTGTTTAGCTGTTAGATAAGAAGACGTAGGCTTTCAAGTGTATATACAAGTGCGTTCTCTAATATTCGCGAAGTGTTAAAAACTCATGATCAAAAGATATTACCTTTTTGCGAAAAATAACAGTTTGACTGATGAGTGAACAAACAGAAAAATTTTAATTTTATTTACACGATAGATTTCCAATTTATTTTTGAATTTGTAAAACTGTATGAAATACTTTGTAATTTCAAAAATATAATTAACATTACTTTCAATAGTTTTTTCCTATCAGGATTTGGAATGTTTTATTACTTTTTATCAGTTGGAATATTTTACCAGAAAATCTGGAAAATTAGATTACAAGAAATATTATCAAATGATGAAGAAAATTAAATAACAGAAAACGCTGTAAATCTAAAAAGAAATTACTTTTCGATATACAATAGAATCTTGATTATCTGAAATAATCATGACACGTGTTCGCAAGAAAAAACGAACTTTAATTTCGAAATATTTTATAAATATTAATATTAATCCTTTGCGCTTCGAATTTTCTTTTTACACGATCGATTTATCAACTGCAACACACTTTTGCAATGAAGCTTTAGAAATTCAGAAGTTTCGCTATGAAAAGAAAAAGTTATATACATTCACAAATTTATTTACTTTCATTTATTTTACTAATCTGCTTTATTTAAATATAAATAAAATTTGATTGGAATCATGGTTCGTATTATGAATGTTTCTGTATCCAGTGGAGTTCAAAGGTTTAAACAAGATCTAAAACCTTCGAACAAAAATCTCGCAATTTTTTTCTTATCTATTATTTCCCAACTGTTAGTTAATATTCCAGCAATCGATCATTCTACTGATCAGTGTTCCAAAAATCGATGTTCCACTGTAAATTGGAATTTATATTGTGCCATCAGTTTTCCTCTTCACTTACGAGATACCGAATTACACACACACAGTTCAGATATCTTTTTTTTTCTCTTATCAAACCTCGTATATTTTACTTCCATATCAAAAACCTTCAGCTACTCGCGAGAGTACAGTTTCGTTACAATCAACCGTTAAAAATCACGAGCCATTTCAGTTATCGACCAGGCTTCGATCCAAAGCGGTTAGAATCAACATGCTCGATCCTCGAACGTAACCGGGTGTCGCATAAATATTAATAGTTTTTTTTTTCTCACCCGGTGTACACGTGTACCATCCGTTGCATATTTATAAAGGCGTCTTAATGCTCGGTACATTACGAATGCGACTCGCGAGATCTCGTTTCGTAAGGCTCTCCTCCGTTCTTCTTTTCGTTTCACGTTTCGATCCCGTGGCGGTGGACGAACGAGAGGTCGCGAGATATCGACCGTACGCCGATATCCTCTCGCCATGGAGAGGAACTCCCGTTAATTGCGCGCTCGCGAGCATCCCGCTCGGATTTCGCTTCCGGCATCTAGACAGCCGGGGGAATTTCAGCTAAGGAACCGAGTGAAACGCTTCTCCGACCGCGCGAAACTTGAAATCTTCATTTCGCATCACAGATTTTTCAATTTCTTGATGTTTCTGTAATTGGTATATTCAATCCTAAATAAAAAGTGCAACAAAATGTGTTAATCCGATTCTAGATAAACCTCCATGAATATTTTGCTCTTAGCGTGTAAAATAATAAAACCATGGAAAATTGAACTTTTATCATAAAATGAAGTAGAAATACAATTTTTAAAATTATATCTACGAGACTTTGAGTTAAAATTTTACACTTTAGAGCTTTAGATGTCCTTAGGGTCACTCATGACTCAATTGTACTAGTTATGGATTAATATGAATATTGTTTTCCAATAAGCGTTATTTTAATAGGGTAATATTTGCATTGAAATCAGTTTTCTCAACTGTCTTAAAATATATCATTTACTTGTTGATGTTTCTGCTTCCTGTAAACGATGATGTGAACAGTAAATTATTTTATCTGTCGTCGATTTTGTGGAGGAAGGGACATTCTTCAGGTATGCGATAGAAGGATGTCAAAAAAAAAAAAAAATTTGATGTCACTTCAGAGTAGACACTCAGAATAGCCAATTTTTTACTGTTTGTATTTTAGTTTTTAATCATTTGTGGTCCGCAATATTTTCGCAATTTCATTTTAGCTAGTCCACGCTATGTTAACAATTTTTTTCAGTTTCTATATATTCCTCTTTTTTTGTTATTTTCATTCACTATTATCTTCTACATATTCTGTTTTTTAGTATTTTCTTTCACTATTATTATTTTCTATATATTCTTTGTTTCTGTTTTTTTTTTTTATAATTATACTTTCGAAATACGATGCCGAGTCACACTCGACATGGAACTGCAAAGGGTTAAGGTAGAACTATACGAATTGATGCTGTTGACTTATAGTTTTATCGTCATCTTGTAGTTGTTTGAATTCAGTTCTTTGAGTTTAGTAAAAATTACAGTAAAAATTTATAATTTAATTTTTACGATTTATCCGAATGCCCAGAATTTAGTACTAGACATTTTTACAATTGCTGCGAGTTAAAAAGCTTAATCGTCAAAATTAATTTATTTCGCGCCCATAGTTGACAGGCATAATCACATCTAGAACACACTGCAGCCATAAATCGTAGCTCATTAACAACCCGTTAGGAATGGAAGGAGGAATTAAATTTATATCTAATGTAAAATTGAAACGACAATTGTGAATAAAGTGCTTATAGTAGAATTTATGAATGTTTGTCTTTTAAATTATTCATTATAGAAAGTGCTCAATATCATGTACTATCTAAATATTATAATTGTATAAATTAAATGTCACATCTTATCCAAGTTAAACAGAAAACAAATGTCGGTCGAATGAGTTAAATAAAATAATTCAGCTTTTGTTTTAAATATTCTAAATCTACAAAGGCGATAATGTAAGAAATGTCATAATTTTTAACGACTTGTTCGTTACGATCTGCACAGTTTTAAAGTGAAATATAGTTTTGCATAGTCACACAACTGTTTTGAAACACTATGCGCTATATACGATTCCGCCGCTTAGGATAAATGGAGAAAAATACGCGTGTCTCGCGTTCGCCACGCAACTACCACGATATACCTTTATCGAGGCTTAATTGCGTGTCATACTTGCCGTTTCTTCGAAGTCCCATTAAGGACATCGGGAGAAAGGGAGTGTGGATGGTTTTTTGATTGAGATACAGCGAGTGTAAAATATAGTTGCAAATCGTTATTTCTGCTTCCCCTTGTAACATTCACTCGCACACTTGGCGATACATTACTTGTATTTCCAAGTACGATAAAAGCAAGTTGCGTTTGGATTAGGTTGTTCCGTGTGTAATGGAATTTCTTGCAGTCTTCATCAAAGTAAACGTATTTTATTTGGGTTGAAGCCATTTTTATACCTATCGTATCTTAGTCATTTTATTGTTAGTTATAGTTCTTTTTTTTAAATTTAATATGTTAAGTATGTTATAATTAGTTTGTTTGGTATAGTTTAATATATTATTGTTAGTTATAATTTAGTATCAGTATAGTTTATTCCTTGTGTTTGCACTTGAAGAAAATATATTTTAATCGAACGAATATTATAATTTTCAAGCTACGAAATGTTTTCCAAAATATTCGAACGATGTATTATCTTTTTTTTATTTTTCACTTTTTTATCATTGTATGACACGAAAAAAGTCATAGTTTAAAATTGTAGTATTGCAGAGGAAGCTATCGTATTTTTCTGTTATCAGTACCGTATTCATAAATTTCAACATTAAATAATTATTTCAGTATGATAATATATAATTATCAATCAGCACATTTGATTAAAAAAATTTATACATATTTGTTACGTAAAAGAAAAGTATGTAAATTAATATTTTAAAAATCTTAATTTCTCGCATACAATGGCTGGTCAAATTATTATTACCACTTTAAAATTTTTTATCATTTATTTGCAGTTTGAACCAGAATAGAACTGAAAATACACTTAAAATAAATCTTTTTTTTTGTTATAAAAAGTATTTTTATATTTTTAATGAAATATAACAAAGATTTTTAAATTTTTACAAATTATTGAAACTCTTTTAATCTATGTATATATTAATATTTAGTCACTTTACATTTTGCATGTATAATTCCTTGAATATGTTCATTTTTTTACAGTTTTCCTTTATTCCTCAATCATGATGCAAGTACCATACTAATGCAAGTTTATCAATCATTTGCTGTTTATTAGTTATTACTTCAAATTCAATTAGACACTTTAATAATCCCCAAAGATTTTCTATTGGATTCATATTTGGCAAGTTGTCAGGATAAAACTTAGATTTTCTTTAATTACCTAAGTTGTTATAATATAGTCAATTTGTCTATCTATTATTAAAGTTACAATGTCGCCGAAAGCATAAAATATTGAATTTATTCATCTGTTCATGCTTTGATTGAAATTCAATTTTCATTCCTTAAAAGGCAATGAAGAGAAAACTAGAGTAAAGAGGGAGTGATAAAATGTACGAACCCGTGTATCACTATTTCTGCCCTCTGTACGGTCTTTCGTCGTTAACATTGAATCAATTTTGTGAATGAATACATTCGTAATTGTAGAGCAGTTGAGTTACGATTGAAATTAGCATAGTTAGGCGGTGCACGTAACCATGATTTGCACTGGGAGAAAAATACACTGGTACCGTTACAATGTTCGCTATTTTTTTTTTCCATGGTAACAATAAATTACACCTTGGTGGGCAATGATTAACGCACGGTATGATAATGGGACACAAAATATGTCAGGATATGAAGAATGGTTTAATTCATTGTAACTTATGGCTCGGTTCCCTATCGTATTCAAATCGTCCGATTTATTTCAGTTGAATCAGTTCGACTCGACAATGGATTTACCTTCTTTGAATTTGCGCTCACACGGCAAACGATTATTACGCGGAGGTTCCTTGTGCATACAAATCTTTACTTTATTTCTATTAGGAATGCGAAGATATTTTACTTCGTTTAAGTATCAGTGTAATTTAAAAATTATTTTCTTTTTGTATTTTTAATTTTAAATGGTCTTATAAGGAATAATAAGCACACAACTATTTTGGCTTTGTTTAGTGCTGTTTGCAATGAAAGATATTTTAATTTCAGTAAATTTCAGTTCTGAGTATTTTTAATTACAATTCTGAAAATTTATACTGAAAATTTTAATTTCTTGTTTATTACTGTGTGCAACAATATACTGTTTTGTTTTTAAATTCAGTAAATTTGGACTTTTAGTATTTTGAATTACAACCTTATACTGAAAATTTCAATTTGTTGTTTAATACTGTTTGCAATGAAAGATATTTTCTTTCCGTTTTTAATTTCAAAATTAGAATCTTATACTGAAAATTTGAATTTCCTTAAATTTAGTATTTTCAGGATACCTACTGAACAGAATACACATTTCGAAACCTACAGTTTTCCTTTCGATATGGATCATCTTTAATAAAGAAAATTATATGTGACAAATTTTTTGAGAGGTACTTCTCATCTAAATTGATATTTCTCGCAAAATATTACACCTTTTATGGCACAAATCGATAAAGAATTAATAATTTAAGTCAATAATTCCCATGAAATTTGTGCGTATATATAAAGAAAATGATCGTTATTACAATGTAATGACTAGATTGCAGATTTTTATGCAAATTCACATTATTAAGAATACAGTTAAAAAAGAACTTCGGTAGAAAATTATTTCACCTAGCAGATTCTATAAGAAGCACTATTTCTACACACTCTGTGCAAATTTGCACCTCTAAATTTCCTAAAAATGCATTAACATCTGCACTCTAATAATAACCATAACAAGCTTGAACATTTCCATTGACACGAGAAATTTCCTTAAATTATTAATTAATATCTTTCACGACACCATCGTGGTAACAGCAATATTTTCAGCAAAAGAAAAAAAAACAAAGCTAACTGTATATATTTTAAAATAATAAACAGCCATGCATGTGCATTTTCCGACAGAGTTAAAATCACGATCGCCGAGTTCTTACGGATAAAGCGGCTATTACGCTTGTCAACGATATACTCGTAACGAACCAATAAACGTGCTCCCTCCAGCGACGAAGACCCGCGCGGTTCATTAATTATCCAATCAAGCCGCGTCCTCTTCCCATTTTCTTTCAGCCGGTAGGTATAAGCCGATGCAACGGCGCACCTTGCGTTTCCTTGTCCACGTCACCGACCACCACCTTGAGATAAGTTCATAAAGCTCTCACAATGAAACACCCACCGTGCATCCGACGCAATGCGGCGAGGTTCACTGTATTCAATTAACGAGAAGATCGGTCGCTTTGTATCACCCACGGTAACAGAGATATGGCGGCCACGCACGATTACGTATCGAACAGGTGGATTATATTCATTTTAACGTAATTATACGATAATGTGTGATATAGATAGAGGTTTGAATTACAATTTTGAACTTTGCAATTAATATTGCGTTAAACGATTAAAAAAGTATTTAAAAAATATAGAAATATTCAATTACTTTTTAATCACTTCTAATCACTTTTCACTTGATGATAAGTGGTGATAGACATTAAAAAGTTGAACAGGTGGATTATATTAACTTCAAAGTGATTCTATGAGAATGTGTAACACGTGAAGATAAACTGCGAGGAAGTTTGAATTTCAATTTCAAACTCTTCAATTGAAGCCGCATTAAACGATAAAGATTAAAAAAAAAAAAAAAAATAGAAATGTGGTAATCACTTTTTGTTTGATGATAAAGAAATACAGTATTTCACAGATGAAATTCACGCTTCTTGTAAATCAAATTCACCCTTTTGCAACTCAAGTTTTTCTACAAATTTGTTTTCATAAGTTACTTCAACAAAACAGTATCCGATGTAAAGTTATTATTCCGAAAGAAAAATTTAATTTCATATATATGTAATAATTAGACTGCAGATTTTTTTTGTAAATTTATATCCTTGAAAATATAGCAAAAAGGAGTAATAGTTTACTCATCAGGTATTAAATAAAACACTATAATGTAGATATTTTGTATATTTTTTCATATTGCGTGTATTCTATGCGATTTCACACCTTTAAATTTCCTATAAATGCATAAAAATCCGCAGTATAGTAATCTTTATATCTTAAATATAAAATTAACAAAATCCTTATTTAATTAAATAAAAAATATTTATACATATATATAGATAAATTCATCTACCATGAAAATCATAGAGAATTTATGAGAGAACGCTAAGAATTTATGTGTCTACGCTATGTTTGTCTCATTAGAAACGTGTACTGGCATTAAATAGCAACTTGAAACAATTAACGGGCTATTGTGATAAGTGCAGGAGAGAGGGGCGAGGTAACAGGAACAATCGAAATGCTCATATCTATTTCAATGTTATTTCGATCCTCTTCGTTCCAGTCTTATTCTATAGGTAAATTTTGAAGAATTTTTAGAACCAGTTCGTTGAATGAACAAATCCATCATAACAAAAGATTGTATTTAATTCACATCGCAAAAGATTGAAAAATAAAGTTGTTACGCTTCTTATCGGTACAAACCGTAGTCCAATCATTCGTAACCATAACACTTTCATTTTGCGTTTTACCAACAGGAAAATCAAGGCGAATTAAATCACGCGAGCGACTTTCATCGAGATTACAAACCACTTAAAATACAGAAAGCGTCGAAGCGAAGCCAAATTACTTTTATCGCGTTCACTCGATTCTTTTCTTTTTTTTTCGGTTTTTCTACTTTTAAATTTCACCATCCAATCAATGCAGAGTCTACATTTAGGCGAAAGAATCACAATATAACAAACATACGATAAACATCATATTTATATAGTTTTGTGAAGCTGTAAGATCCATTCACCGATGAGACAACGAGCTTAACAGGCTCACGCACTTTTGCAAGAGTCATAAAATCGGTTAATCCACACGAATCACGCAAGATCGAAACGCACAATACGTGATCATTCTGGTCCACTGCATCTGCAGTCGTGTTTATGGCTCGTTAGGATCGTTTCGTATCTCTGATCGGATTTAACGAACCCATGGAACTTATCTCGAAGAGAGATATTCATAAAAGCAGAGAATTTTATTTCACGCCACGTGTCGACATTTACGAATCGGTTAAACGATCGTTTTGCGAGGTTGCTTTCTCTTAAATTCTTACGATTGCTTTGGTTTTTCGTTTTTACAGGTAGGCCGTAAGGGTTTAATTTTATGGTTGATTTAGTGGATTACTTTGTAGTTGATATAATTCAACAATATAATACAAAATCTTCCGATTGATCGTAAAGGAATATTGTATTAGTTAATTTCTTGATCAAGATCGTCATTGTTACTATAATAACAATAATAAGTTAAGCTAGAATTTTGTAGTATTGCAAATTTTTATTCGACTAAATGGAATTAGAAATAAAAACTTGATAATTGTTTTTATTATCTAATAAATAATCACATTTTAATAAGAATTTTGTCTGCAATCTTGTACGATGTGTAAATATACGAGGTTTGATAAAAAAAAAAAAATACTCAGATTAATTATTATCGATATTATTTTTCATTTTCCTCCAAATCGGTTCTATTTTTTAACCACCTAACTTTCGTTTTATTATTTCTTAAGCTTTTTCGTATCCATGTTGATGTCTGAATTATTCCTGATATAAATTTTTATATATCTAGATTATTTTTATTTCCCCAAATTTGATTGTACTTTATTTTCCTGTAATACGAGTATACTTTTTAACTAATAATGTTTCTTTCCTTTATTTTTCGCAGATTTTTTTTATATCTATGCTAATATTTAAATTATTCAAAAATTCAACAACTATTTAAATTTATTTCTATTCCTCCAATTTGGTTCTATTTTATTTTCCCGCAATTCGATTTCATTTTCTAATTAATGAAATTCCTTTTCCTCATATTCTCAGATTCTTTGTACGCTATCTAACTATCTAAATTTCTTTTAATTTCTTAAATTTAAGTCTAACTTTTAAATGCTTCTTTTATTTGCCTGATCTTCTGTAGTATTCTGGAATTGAGAAACTTTCTTTTTCGTTTCTATTTCTTTACTACCTATAAATTTATTTTTCTATTTTTTAAGTACTAAAAGCTCTGTCTCTTCTATACAAACGAGTCTGTGTCATTAGAATTAAATAAACGCATAAATTATTCCACATGTAAGTTCGTAAGTTCACGCGATTCTAAGCCTATCGCCATTAACTTTCGTTAAATACAACGATTTACGGTGTACAATTTAAAGTGGCGTTTATATGCCCACATGTTACTCCCATGCGAACAATTTATCCAGAGATTCATGAATCGTCACCTAGACGAGCACTGTTCCTATCGAGAATCGCATCTTTCAACTGCCTACGTGTTTCGTCTGCTCGCGGGTTAAAGCCCTCGCACGTTGCGTGAGCAAACACTTGTTACAATCAAGAATAAAAACGTGGATAGAAAAAAAATTGGATCTTGCATTGTGTTACACACCTATTCACCAGCCGAGAGAGAGAGAGAGAGAGAGAGCTCGATCTTAATGGCTCAGTGATTCATTGATCTCCATCGATGACGGAGGAAATGTTATTGGCTGGTCTTTAAGTTCGTTTGTCGTGTATAGAAGTCATTTAACATGTTTCACAATGTTCTTGAGATAGTGTTAAATGTCGAGTGAATGGATAGAGTTGCAAATGAAAGACACTTCTTTAGAATCTTTCTGATAATTGAAACATTTTAATAGCGACATATATTTTTACAACGAATTATCAATCTATTCAATTACCATTCCATTCAGAATCTTTTTCTCTTTTGTCAATGCTATCTAATAATTTCATTTCGACAAATTGTCGAGCTACTTCTGTTTCGAAACGAATGTCCTTTTAATTGTAATTAGGCGATTTTTCACTGTCATGGACCATTAGACACAGATTCTAGCAATATACCAATGAGTAAGGTATGCTGACTAACTTTCTCAGTCGTTTCAGAAAGATCGTCGTCGAAGAGGAGAGAAGTAATTCTAGTTGGGCGTGTAAATCGCATCCTCGGTTCGTAATGAGGACTCTGAAGAAGATTCACGATCGAATTCATTGGCTTCGACCTCTGTAACGGGGCCCTCCGTGTCGTAACGGTCTTTTCTTTTTCTACTGGTCTCCGTGAACTTGCAACCGTGTCTCCTGTGTATACGCGTATCAGGTCCGGAAAATTTGTGGCGATTTTTCAAGTAAATAAATAAATTCCATACTTTAAAACGCTTATAATAATTTCTTCATTCTATAGGACGTACAGGGTGTTTCATAATAGGGTGACTTGTCCAATGAAAGAACACAAATCATTATTTAATCCCCTGAATGCTATTACTATAAGTGAGCTGTTTCATTACTACGGTCATACATCCCGGAATATAATTCTAGTAATATTTGACAGTTGTAGTCTTAATTAAAAGTCTGATATAAGATTAAGTGTATTTAACGTATTAAATAAAATACACATTCTAAATCTCTCCAACATATTTCTGGCGATTTGAAAATTTTATTTTTTTGAAAACTTTTTTTTTCTATTCCTATTTCAAGAATTTTGCAAACTATTCGCCAACTATTTCATGTGATGATCTTTCGAGATTACTCGATGCGAATCGGAGGCAAAACGTAAAACACCTATAGCGGTAGTTTCACTTTTACATAAAGATTCAGGTTCCCTTTTCATTAGGATCAAAGGTCAGTCGCGACGTTAATTAGCTCTTGAGTGAAAGCTGACGCGTTAAGCTTCGAATTACACGCGTTCGTTCGAACGCGCGATTATCTCGCCGAGTCGAGTAATTTCGCGGTTAAAAGAGGGAAAAATTCCGTCGTGCGATTCCGATCAGCTTAAGAAATTCAGAATACACACATCTTTGCACCGTCAGCTTCGAGAATGAAATGTTACCAGCGGGAGACTTGAAAGAGAATCTCTTATCGGGTGAAAAAAAGTTTACTTCATTCATTCGCTAGAGTGGTATATTCTCGTTAATTAAACGAAGGTGTTTTGTGTAATTACGCGAAAGATGTAATTATCGATAGTTAATGGATTTCTTATCTATGGTTAAACGTTGAGTAATTAGTAAATTTTAAGACTACGAACAATTACGAAAACGAAATTTTTCTACTTTAATCCTCTATGATATCGTTTCAGTGTTTATTTTGCAAAATATCAAACACAATTTTAATGTACAGAATAATCTCCATTGTTTTGGATCACCTTTTTCCCATTTATATTATTAAGTAACTAAGGAATATATTTCTCTGAAGAAATATGGTGGCTTTTAAATAAATATGTTCAGATTTTATGAAAAAAAGCACTGAATTCGCTTTATAACTCTTATTTTATTTATTCACTGTTACATTATTGCATTATATTGTTGTACTATTACAGTAATAGCAAATAATTTCCTTATATCTGTTAATTTTTCATCTCGCGAATAAAACCAAGTCTAAAAACTGACGTTACATTTAAAAGCTTCGTTTCCGACATTATTAACCGAAATTATGCATAAATTATGCGTTTTATGATCAATTATTTGTACTATTGTAGAATATATTAAAATATATCGATAAATAACGTCTAAATACAAGTAGAACATACTTTCATCTTACTTCTATGACAAATATGACCAATTTGAGGAATAACAAAAATTGGGACCTATTTTCACCAATTTTCGAAATTTTATTGAACAGTGAAAGGGTTAAACAGATCAGACTGTACATTGTCAGGCAAAGCAGTGCGTGAAGATAACGAAAAGAGCTTTTAAGACATCCTGATACTCCGCACTCAAAGGGTTAATACAACATCGAACGGTTTTTAAAACTCATCACCTAAAAATCTTCCACATCCTATCAGGGATTGAAATCGACGAAAGATGCAGCTACCAAATAAATATCTCTCCTGTATAAGCATCGCAAATCCCACGACCACGCCTCTCTCGTTCCATTCTACTTTACTAAGTTGAACGTCACCGTCAATGAGCATAAATCGGCTGGTATTTTTCCGAAATACAAAACCTGTTCGCCTGGGAATATTTTCTCCCTGGTTGAAATCTTCATGTTTACCGAACCCCTCGAAACCTTCGCTACAGTTCCTTATGATTGTTGATCGTCTCGAAATCTTCGGTTGTTCACCGGCTTTTGTTTTGAGGAGACAGCACGAGCGGAGATTCAGAAACTGCGAAGGCTGACACTCCCAAGAGCGGTAGATCCGAAAGAAAAGCAAAAGGCGATTTTATGAGATATTCATGGTGGCACAGGTGGCCTGGCTACGTGACGATGAGTATCTGGCGGCGAGCGACGACGCACATAATGGACAGGCCGCGTGGGCACGGTTAGTTTTATAGAGCCTACACGTCCGGAATACAAAATCCACGCTGTACTTCCGTGATGAGATCACTTGCCTCAGTGTTTCCCACTCGAGTTGTTTGGCAATTCGATGCTGGCCTATCCGGGCCTAGCCATGAATCACATCCGAAGACTTTGATGGTTAGATGCAGAGGACCATTAGGGACACCAGTGAGAGAAAAAAGGCGAACTATGATGACGAAGGAACTGACAGTAACCAAGATTTACGTTGTGGTCTATGTCTTGTATAGGAACACGTGAACAGGGTGGAAGGGAGAGATCCTTTTCAGCGGAAGTGAGTTAAAAATGGCACATCTGTGAGAGAACCCGTGATGTTGTGTGTATGTACACTACTCTCCTTCGAAAAGCAGTTAGAATCATGCAATTTCGTCAATTAGGAACGGAGACACGTGTTGACGTCTTTTCTAGACAAAGAAGCTAAACAGACACTTGCATATTTTTGCATAATTGTGAAGTCGTTTTGATTGATATCAATTTGCCCTGTCGCAAGTGGAGAGGAGTTCAGAATAATATTAGTAAACAAAATATCAGCACAGCGTTGTCAAAGATCATTAGTAATATAATATGTATATGTTTAATTAATATTAAATAAGCGTTAACCCTTTGCACTCAACTGGTGCCGCTACAGAGACATTCATAATACAGACCGTAATTCGATTCAAATTTTATTCACGTTGAAATAAAGCAAATTCGTCAAGTAAATGAAAATAAATAAATTCGTGAATGTGTAAACTAATCCTTCTAACTTCTCAGAAGAACTAAATTCGTTTGATCCAATTTTAGAAAAAGTTATTCTGTTTTAAAGGGTGTCCAAATATTAATGCAAGTCACAGTATACAGCGAATGTACAGCTACAGGGAAATCAGTAAAGAATCGTATACATAAAGCGAAATGATTTGAAAATACTAACGTAATTAATATTTATTAGATTCTGATGCTTAATATTTTAAAAATATTAATTTTATTCTATCAAACTTTTTATACACGCAGCTCTTAAAAATTTAAAGGCATTAAGATTACAGTTTCTATCGTTGTAGCGATTCTACTTTATGTCTAATTCAGGATCTTAGACGTTAATTGCATGCTGAAGCTAGAAGGAAATTTCGGGATTACTTATCTCGAACTAAGTGGTAAATATAAACATGTTTTCTATCTTGAAGCGCTTTCCAACATATTTAATCCCTCCGGAAAGGGATTTTCCCCCTCGCAGAAATCACTCCATCAAGTTTTCGCAAATAAAACGAAACTGTCATGTCACAGCGGCAATTTATCTACATATGACAAAATGAGAAGAATGTAATTTGCATATTGCAGACAGGTTTCAAAAAGGACTAATGAAACTTCGATTATTTTGAGTGACAATATCGATTCACAATATCGCCTTCCTATCGTGTACGATATAGCACGACGACGGTGTAAGAAAAAGGAAGAATAAAAGTACACGACGCAGGTGCATCGATATCACCCCAGGAGACAGAAGCTCCAACTGCTCTCAGACGTTTAACAAGATGGAATTAATTTTTATATCGTATAAATACCGGTCGTACCAAACCTGGGCTTGGTCGATCTTACGATTTCATTAATAAGGAGGCGGGGCAAGTATATACAGTTTCCGCGTTCGACCTTCCGGTATCGTACTAAACTATAGTGAAGTGTATAAATTATGACTTGCAATACCTGCTTCGTGAAATTGTTTTCTTCCATTCGATCAATCAAGGAGATTGTTTCATTTTACGCGAAAGATGTTTCTCGAAACTCTTTCGAAAGGGAAGATAGAGAAAACTGTGATGCTTGAAAGTTCGATTCTCTCTCTCTCTCTCTGTCTTTAAAAGATACTGTGACTCTCGAAATTTTAAATGGAAGCAATTAAGGATCGACGTTGCGTAGAAAATAAAGTTTTACTAACTAATAAAACTGAGGATGGAAAATTAGGGCTACTTAAAGGATTGGGAAGAATGAACTTTAAGTTATGACTATGCAGGAGATTTGAGAAGAGAGTTGGAAGGTGAAAAAATCAATATAAGTAATGGTGAAAGTAGCCAACTTGTCACTGATAAAGATAAAATTAAGAAAATTAGTTAAAAAAGATGTTTGAGAGTTAGACAAAACGAAGATACCTTGAAACTGTCGTTTCATTGTTGTCTAAATTGTGCAAGGAGAAATTACATTACGAAACTAAGTTAACCGTATGAATTTCTTTGAAATAAAATTAATTTTTACATGTGAGGTGTGACGATACAGTTTTAAAAACAGTGCTAATTTGTTTTTCCCTTTTTTTTATCGAAAAGGAATCGTCCACAAAATTTCTTCCACCTAGTGAAACTATCAATCGACAATTTCTTATTCAAGTTTAGAGAAAGCTTCGCAAGTGAGTCAAGCGTGTCCGACCTCAAATCGCTTTCGTCGTGAAATTTACGTCATAAGATTGTGCCCACATGTTCAGCCATTCTAGTAAAAGTTTTCCAATTCAAAATAAATCACAATGGTGCAGCATCTCCCGTATTAACTTCTATTTTTTATATATAAAAGGAGTGTGGAAAGGAACGCATTTCTAGTCAAATGAACAGCTAGAAGATATTTCCGTTTGAAATTGTTTGAGAAAGGAGCGAATTTTGTTCCACCTTCCAATAACTTCAAACAATAGTTCACAAAAAAAAAAAAGAAACGTTCCATACTTCGTCAGTTTATAAGTACTGGTATCGCAGTTACTTTCGACTGAACTACACTTCAATTAAAGATTCTCAACGAGAGAACCCACGCCTCACGATACCAGCACGAGAGGTACGGTGAAATTAGCGTTCATTCGCGTAATTAGAGATCATTCGAGTAATTATATAGGCTCGCGTCCAATCGCGAACTCCGGCCGTGCCGTTAGCTTCATTAATAAACTTATTGATAAATACGTCAGATCTATTCCCCCTTCTCCGTGACTCTCGCCGCGCCCACGTGCATCTGCATTCCCGCTGCGCCGCGCCGATAATGCGAGTAATTACGCCCGCTCGTACCACGACGTTATTAACACAGCCACGTTTGCATAAGTTTGCGATCGAGTGTCTTTTCGAATCGTACATTATTCATTCTTTTCTAGCTAGAGGAATGTCCTTATGAATGTATACTTTTGCGATTAGGTTGTTCGATCGTTGCGTTTCAATGAAAGTAAATTCTTCACGGTGGTAGCGATTAATAATTATACTTTCGTTGGAATTTCTTTTTTTGTTTGTTTGTTGACATTTTATAGAAACGTTAGGAAAAGTGCAAAAATGAGAAAATAATGAAATATCTGATATGTTTGCAGTTACTTCAGTGTCTGAATTGCAGAGAAATTAACAGAATTAGAAAAAATGTGAAAATATGGTTACGATGGCATTACATTCTTTTCATAAATGTAGAATTTAAATATGGCAAGTCAGGAGATGCAACTATCTATGTGACAAATTATCGATTTGAGAAACTGAGTGTACAATCAAGTGATTCAATTGAATAATTAACTAGCAAGTAAATTAATAGTTGAGATTATTGTAGGAGTAAAACAGCAAGCATTAAAGCAACATTTTAAAAATATCTTCAAAAGATGTATAGAAATAGAAAAATATTTTTTCTATTTGAAAAGTGCAAAGATAACTGTGCTTTAGTGTTTCAAAGTAAATATTCTTAGCTTTTGAACAAGTAATTATTTTGATAAAAATGTGTAAAAATCTCTGATTTAAAGTGTTCCTTCGTGAAGAGGAAAGTTTGAAACATTTCAACATTTGCAAATAGTTCTGAAAAAAATCTAATTGGATAGATGTTTCCTTGAAAAATAGAAAATTAGTTTTCAAATATTTCCTAACAAAAGTATAATATCCTTCTCAGAATCTTAGATTGATTTCCTTTTTCTCTATTCGCCCTCACGCCTGTAGGAACGCCGGCTTTCTAAAATGGAGGCAGACGAAACCTAAGTTTCGATCTACAGCCAAAATTTTCATCGCTTCGCGGGACAATAAATAAGTAATAACCGTGTCGAAATTACGAGCAATTTTCCGTAAAATTAGACCATGGTTGGAGCCTCCTGTTCGGATATAGCTTGTGGCTATGAAACGATCGAGAATCGATAGTGATACCGTGGTCCGGTTTCTCTAAACGCCACGTCGCTCTTCCCTTTCGTTAACGAGCCGTCGATGATCCCTCTTCGACACTTTCGTTACACCATGCTTTTTCATCATGCGCCACTAAAAGCACGAATTTCGGCCCATTACGGAACGTCTGGTACTCCCAGTAAGCGAACTGCACCATAGGCGATTTTCGGCGGACTGATATAGCCATAGACTTGGAAATTTTGTAACTTTATAACTTAATGACATCGAAATGAGACATGATTGAAATATAATATTTTTTATGGAAATCTTTTTGACATGAAGACTTAAAATTTCATCATAAAATAATCCTACATTGTTGTTGATTATTATTGAAATAATATATAAAAATATAAAATATTTTTAAGGATTAGAATATTATGAGATCTTTGATTTGAAATGAAGTCTAAGGAGCTTGAATCTTTTTTAGTTTATAATAAAAATTCAGAAATAAATGATAATCAATTAACTGATTTTAGTCTTTCTGTTTCTCGATCTTTATTTCATCGTGGTATATTTTATATTATAAGAAAAAATATATGCAAAATAATAAACGAAATATTTTATTGTACCATATAGCAATATTTAAAACATAACTTAAAATATAATTTAAAACGTAATTTACAATAAAAAATTAAAAAATTAAAAAAACTGAAAATATATATACAATAAATTGATTAGAAAAATCAATTGTATAGTTTAATATTATTTTTGTAGTTATTAAGTATAATTCTAAATAGAATACTATATTAAACACACAACATTTGCATCTTTTTACATTATATTTAAAAATGCAGATCAACGTCTAACTATTTTGTGCAAACACAAATCAGACAGATCTGTTATTATATTAAAAGACTGTACTTGTAGAAGATGAAATTAAAAAATAATTGATCGGAGCATATGATACCCTACCATCACAGTTCATGTAACATTTTCTCACCATACAGACGCCGGGTTAAAAGGTTAAAATAGCTTCGCGTTGTTCGCGATGATAGATTGGTCTCTCTTAGCGGAGAATTCGATCGTACCGGAACAGAACCACCTTCCGGGGACTTATTGACGAAGTGGGACACCACAGCGACCAGACGAGGATGCGGGAAAATGACTTAATACGAACATACGAGGGAGTTACACGAGATGGCCCGTGGCGATCCTAGAGACCACCCAGCAGGTGATTGCCGTGGAGAGGATCTATCTACAGCCTTCGTTGCCTTCTACGTGCTTAATAGTGCTGCAGCACTCGCTCCGCATTCCTAGATCGTCCTCTGAGCCAGACGGAAAACTCTCCTCGGCCTGGATCTTGCCTCGAGGCTCACAAACTCGTCCGTGTCGTTCTTGTCTCTCGCAAACATTTTCTTTCCTACCTTTCCTTCTTCACATTTTTCTTTACTCCTCGATTCTTTCTTTTTTCTTTTTTCTTCTTTTCCCTCCTTTCCCCTCTTTGCGTTTTTTTGCACTCGAACCCTATTTCGTGTTTATTCGTCCAGCTTGTGTTTGCACTTATTTGCACGCTCGCCTCGCGTAACTGCTTCGAGTTCCTTCGACGTCGCTTACATTGTACCTGTATGTTACACGGTTGTTGCTACGGCGATGATTGGAAGACTTGGTGGATTCAGGAGGCGTGTGAAGATAGAAAATTGATTTTGAGAAAATACCAATGAAAGAGTAGGTTATGCATTGTTTAACACTCGGCTAACGATGCTAGAGTCCACTCAGATGCGAGTATTTCTTTTTTATATCGTCTAGAACAGTGTTCTTTAACCACTAATTCGCGAAAAATTTGTCTGAATTATGTAGCCGTTATATGATATGTCGCGTATGTATGTCAAATTTTCTAACAAAGAAGCAGCAGTAAAATTCGTAATTTTATAACATTAAATTTAACCCTTTGCCTATGAAAGTCGTACATATACGCTCTTCAAATTTTTCTTACTATAACACACTTACTGCGTTTTCTTAATTGTTTTTTAACAGAGAATTTATCGTTACATGTAACGTAGCAATTGCAAATAGCTGAATATTGACAACTATTTCAATGTTCGCATGTTTTTATTAATACATATTGTTCTGTTTCAATTTCGCTGTTCTCACAAAATCGCATCGTGAATCAACATAACTTCTATATCGCTAATCTATATAGCTTTTTTGTCTTAATTGACAGTCGCTCTTGGTTAGGTTATAGTTATTTAATTAAAATTACAACATGGTTATAACATTCTGTATATTGGGTGTAAAAAGGCTGAAGAACGTTGATCTAAACTCGAATTTAAACGGACCCAGCACAGTGTACCGTAAGATCAATTGAACCGTCCATCAAGGTTTAAACGACGATTTATAGTTATTCAAAAAATGATTTGCTATGTTGTTTATGTATTTCTACTAACACACTTCTTATCCCGTGACAGCTAATTGTTGCACATAATTTAACAGGTTCGGTGCAATCATAGTTTCTCGAAGTAGATTTTCCATTAGGTGAAAAAGGATACTCCTGGACTGAAGACTCGAACAAAATATAGATTACCAAACCAAAATAAGAATTCAATATTGTTTTAACGTATAACATTTTTCCATAATTAAATATTTTAATATAATATTCCAAAACATACTTCTGAAATTTTTCCCATGATACACAACGTGTTAATTCCTCGTATAAAGCCATGTGATTTAAAATAGACATACCTACAATGTATCTATATTTTATAAGTCCCATTTTATTTCTTTATTATCACACTATTACATTATATCGTTGTACATTATTATAATCATTAATTCTCTGATCGAAACATAAAATTGCAATCAACCATAAGTTACAAAGAGTTAACACTATCTGTATACACTATTCATCTGTCAAATCTCCCAGCACCCCTTACTCAAAGTGTGCCAAAGAATTCACTCCTCGCGAGAAAGGAAAGGAACAAGAGCTACACATTTATATACCTCCCAAGCGTATAAATTACGAAACAGAAATGATCATGCAACAAGTTATCGACAGGTCTCCCTGAAAGATGAAGATTACGTCGAGAAAGTCTCTCGCATAAACAACAACAATAAGTAACCCTTCTAGATCAATGGCTCACCGCGATCTACGGCGAGCCTATCTGAAGCAAGGATCTTTTGTTAGCATTTCCTCGGTCGGACATCGAAGTGTATATCGGTGCACAGTATCGATGACGATATTTGTTTCCTAGGGTGTTACATTGTAATTAGATCAAGACGTCAGATAAAACGTCGACGTTTTGCCGGACGAACGAATCGGTTCGCGCTCACTGGACCAAATGAAATGTAAATTTCACCGTGGAAAAGATCGATTATCAGCCGTGAGGACGACGTTGCGGCGCGAATGAAATGCAAATTTCGATTCGATATAGATGAGAAATCCGATACCAAGGTCGTTCTTCGGCTCCTCATCAGCTGACACCGATCTTGGCCAGCCTACCGCAACGCTGCGGTCTTTTTTTCGTAACGCTTCGTCGACGCCATCCTCCACCGTCTTTTCGCTGGATTAATTTCCCCTGTCTCGCGGCAGAAAAACTCTGTGAGCGTTACGCTCCTGTTTCTTGGCTACGGAGAGTAAACCGCACACTCGAGTATATACCATCGTTCGAGTCTATCGAACCAGACGCGTCTCGCTGCGTTAACCGCTTCATCTTTGGACGATGGGGATAAGGATCGAAGAAGGACCGGTTGATTTAGGAATTAGACGGAGAGCTTGGCGTTATTACAGACGTTTGTTGGAAACTTTCTGTATTAAGTTATTGCATGTGAAACGGCGAATTCAAAATTTTAATTACAATAATGTAGTCAGAATTAATTTTAAAATTAGTGAAAATAATATTTGAGAAAATATTGTACATTTAGTCTATTATTATGGAAATTGGAATATTAGCAAGAAATTTTTAGAAAGCATTTTTAATTGGGGGATATTTATTTTGTTTTTTGGTTCGTTTAAATTCTTGAATTAATGTTATGTTAATGGTTCATCATAGCTGTTTCATACATGTAACAAGAAACGACAAACGTATGTTCTATTTGACTAACAAGAATGTAGTCAGGATTAAATTTTACTAGTAAAAATAAGTTTCGGTAGATTGAACACAATTTTGTGCATTTAGCTTGTTATTATGGAAATTTAAATATTGGAAAGAAATTTCTTAAACGTATTTTTAATTGTTGAATATTTGACTTGTTTCTTGAATCGTTTGATCTTAATATTTTGTTAATGTAACAAGAAGTGATATCTTAGTTCATTCAGCTTATTGTTATGGAGATCTAAATATTGGCAAGAAATTCTTCGAAAACATTTTTGATTGTCGAATATTCGTTTTGTTTTTTAAATCGTTTAAATTCTTGAATTAATGTTATGTTAATGGTTCACTAGAGCTGTTTCGTACATGTAACAAGAAACGGCAAACATACGTTCTATTCGATTCTATCTGTGTCTTATAGTCATTCTTACGTTACACGAAATATCCGCTCTATTACTTTGGAGAAAGCGCATTCAACAGTTACAATGCCTCGCGATTCTAGAAAAAATGACTAAACAATTCACCATAAACTTTGTTACTGATCCGTGCAATTATTATTCAGTGAATAAGAAACATTGTATTGGGTCAAATTACCGAAAGTATCAATGAAGTATCTGTTCATACAAATGTAGTAATAATGTGAAGAAGTGAAACCAAATTAAATAGTATTCAATATTTTATTTATATTATATTGTAAATAAAATATTGCATCAAATACTAAATTAAAAATATTTCAAAAATTCTATCAATATTATACAGTCGTGTAACATTGTCTTAAAAACATTATTCAAAATCTTATCTCATATTAGTTCCTAATTTATTTATTTGAATAGCAATTTGACAACAGTTTTTTAAACTATACCTAACCCTCTAGAACAAAAGAACAACTAAAAGAAAATGAAAGGAAAAAATAAAAGACAAACCTAAAATTTTAGAGCTTTGTTCCATGTTTCCAAACCATTTTACAACTGTCAAAAGTTTGAATATGACGAAATTTTATTGCATAGTATACCAGAATGAGATGAACAATTTTCTTATAGTTTGAAACTGACTTGATTGTATTGAAACAAACGCTTGAATCAAATCTAAAATAGTGTTAAAATAATAAAAAATAAAAACGAATGTAAATTAGAATTTTATTACATTTCCCAATTCCTTCTGGAGATTAAATAAAGGACAAAATTGAGTTTTTACAAAACGAACTTGAAGGACAGTTACTTTAGATGAAGGATCGCCCTTTACAGTAAGCATACTGAATTTAAAACTATTTGTCTAACAGAATGCACTCTTCCATTTCCCGGAAGCTGCGTACATGAACTCGCGAGAGTCGATCGATTGATTTAGGGTGTCGTTAAGGTATCGTACAACTTTCTAAGCCCGCGGATCGATCGAGACTCGAGGAATGTGTCTCTCTCCATTTACCGGAAAAATATACGATCTGTAAAACGTACGCGTGCCGGTTCCAGCCCGTCTGATTTTACGGCGAGTCGTCAAGCTGAAAAACTTCGCGAGGAATGTCCCATCGGCGATGCCGTGTGCCTTCTAAGACCTCTACTTTCGTAATCGTAATTGATTCATGAAAACTATTTTTTCTCTAGATTATGTGTAATGAAGTGTAATCTTCATCGAAGATTAACACTTTAGTTGAATCAGTTAACTAAAGACTAAATTAGTTAACACTTTATCTGAAAATAGTGTTTTCTTAAAATGAAATTTTACGATATTTTAAAAATTTAAGAAATCGATGCTTCAAACTACTAAAATTCCTTCGCTGAATCTGAGAATATGAAGGATTTAAAATTTAAAACATGTGATAAATTGCCTCCTTGGTTTTATTTTTACGTGTTATTTTTTACAATTGTAAAAATAATTGAACGAAATTTATGGCAATGAGTTTAATTGAACACAAGAATAACCTTTCTGTTTTTAATATTATTTCCTTATACAGTGTTTATAACAAAAGAAATTAATTTCTTATTTTAATTAATTAATTAGTTTATTTATTGTTGTTTATACCATCATATTGATTATTGGTGTGTGTGTGTGTGTGTCTGTGTGGAAGGTTTACAAACGCATGTGTTACTATATAAATTGTCAATTTAAAAATTTCTACTAGTTTCTGGATCGTACACTCTCAAGATTAGTAAATTAAATAAACTGGTAAATCTTGTTTGCTTCACTCTGTATTTGTATTGGAAATGATGTTAATATAGAGTAACATCTGCTCTGAGCAAGATGAGTTCATTCGTCCTCTGTCATTTAATTATAAACCTCTGGTCGAAGTTTCATCGATTAACAAGTTGAACGTTACACGTAGATTATTTTAATTCAGTGAAAATCTTTCGAATTGGTGAAATAAATTCACCAAAGCATATTTCAGATTTCAAAAAGTTTTGAAGTCGAATTAAAGGGATAAACTATCTTCCTCAATTTTTCTTATAGAAAACAATTACAGAGAAATATAAAAGAAAAATACTACGTTCGCTTTTTAACCCTTTCGCTACGGCAAATTTTAATATCTAACTTCGTGGAAACTAACTTGTCTTCAAAGGTTAAAGAATTTAAAGTTTGTTTCGTTGAATTAAGATGAAAACGCTGAAAGGATAAAATTAAGGCGAAAGGGCGATAGTAGAATAGTATAAACAAATTTCCAAAACGTCTATAGGCACCAATAACAATAAAAGGATTAAGAAATAAGAAAAAAAAAAACATTGATTTTGCGCGAAACTTCAATTTTATGGGTTAATTTTCTCTTTTCCCGACTAATAAAAAGAGAAAACTATCAACGATTTTTGCGCCGCTCCGTAGAACCTGATTTTCCAAAATTTCGATGATTAATTTTGAATCCACAATGAACCTTTAAGAAAAGAAACCCCCACAATTTTACAGAATTAAACGTATCAAATGATCTTTGCTAAATTTCGTTTTTTTTTTTTTATAAATTTCTTACTCTACGGATAAAAGCACAATCGTTTAATGTTCGATTCAAATATCCTCATTGCTACTGCCTTTCTTCCTCTCTTTCTCTTTCTTCTTCCATTTTCCTTTGGTGACTCGTTATCGGTGCTAGCGTTACGGTAATGACAGGTATCGGTACGTAATAACGACAGGGCTGCGGCATACTGCCATTGGACGACGTTACGCTGATTTAACGACTCGTTCCTCGAGTTGTCGTTGGCCGCGAGGTCAATTAACAGCCGCATTTTTCGTTCGACGCGCTCGCTGCCGGAAGTGAGCTGTGATTCTACACGCGACTTCAACGTGGAATGTTCGCGGTTTACGAACAAAGAGACGACAAACGCGTTGCTTACATTGTTTCTTTGGATTACTGTGATATTTGTGTTTAAGGATATGCTATTATACGGTAAGTTATTTTAATTGATGATGTATAAAGTCCCGGAAGAAAACAAGAATACTTCTGACTTTTTCGTTCAAACAGAAATACAAGATACTTTTTTATTGCTCGAAGGTATTTTAATTATGATTGTTAAAATTTATGTAGAGAAAATAATATGCAAAATTGAGAAATAAAATCTCTTATTAATGAATATTTTTATACTCGTTATATTTTTTATGGGAAGAATATTTATAGATTAAGGTCTTCAAATTATTCGTTACACGACACTTGGACAGGTAGCTGATTAAAGGGAATATCAAATGACAGAAAAAATTAAAGATTTGGAAGAGTTGAATATAGCAAACATTGATACATAAACTTGTCTAAAATGCTAATATTTTAAAAATCAAATTGTAATTGATATAATTAACTCTGCGATCCGGAGTTGGTCTGTTCATTCTGTTAGCAATTTAAAAATGATCAGGATCTCGCAAATAATAAGAATTTCGAAAAATGAATAACACAACAATTTTTTAGAATATTAATAACTATAATAAATTATATAATGAAACTTTAGTTTAAATATATGTACGAAAAGAGGATTTTATTTCTATTATATCCTACTGAATTTGAATATTCAATCAAATGTAAAGAAAAAATATAAATTGATATTATTACAATATTACTATTAATTACTTTATTAGTTTCGAGTTAAGAATTGCTAAATTCCGGATAAAAAGGAGTAAAAAAGAAGAATATAAACAATGAAAGTAGTGATACATTTGTTTGAATTTGAATTTCATACGCTAAAATTTAATTCAAGTCATGAAAAAAGCAGATATTCTTAAGGAAAAGAAACCTCTGCAAAATGTTTGAAAATTTCCAAGTAAACTTCTCGAATACCTCGCCATTGCAACGCAAATCCCGATAATCTCTTCCAAAATCGATTAAGCTATTTCCATATTATCACACTCGTCTTTAACGCCATATTTCCTTTAAACGATCGGCATACACTTTTCCTGGACAAGATTCATGAGCATCGCGATACCAAGGCTCTTCGACGAGAGCACGCAACTTAAGTGAATTCGAATCTAATCGTTATCGAGTCCACGTGGAGTGGACGCGACGTATCTTCGTGGACTTCTTCATTAACGCGGGCGCGATTCCTTATCGGGCCGGAAGAAAGATGGTTCGTCGACTTTACGATCCTCTGTCGATTCGCAACTGACTATTAGCATCGTGAGGCAGCTCGTTGCTTCATTTCGAAATCAATTAGTCGACGTCTCGTGTTCAGGCATAAATACGAATGATCTGTGAACAGGCCTGGCTTGCGTAACAGATCCTCCGCCTATGAAGCTATGTTTGACAGTGATAAGAACACGTGTGCGTGTCGATCGTCGTCCACGTGGCCTCATTTCGATAGAATTTGAATAGAATTTTAATCAGCCAAGACGCGACCTTGTTCATTTGACCAGTTCGATTTCAGCTAAACGTGACATCTTTTTGACGATCGACAGAGGAAAGGTGAGTTGAGACAAACTGTACTGTTAGAATGGTAAAACTTATATTTCTTTTTTTTGTTCACAATTTTTTTGTAGACAAAAAGTTTGAAATATTTAATTTTACACGTATCAAAAGTATTCTTGGAGAATCGAGTGATACAGTAATCTGTTTGCATATTTTCGACTATCTAGTTTTTGATTTCCTCTTTGATTAAGATTCAACTTAACACATTATGTCGATCCATCATATCTTTCACAACAAATCAGTTTTCAATTTTATATTACTGATTTTTTTAATGCAGGAGATTTTTCACCGATATTTTTAGAAATCTGTTTAGAGAATTTTTTGGAAAATGTGAAAAATTAATATATTATGTAAATCCTCGTAAAAGATTTTCTAACCTACTTCAAAATTGATGGAATGATATGAATATTTTTCTGATATATTTATGACGCGATTAAGTTGACATGCTTATGTTCTGTGTTTTTGAATGAAAAGCTTCTTAAATAAATTTCAAAATTTTTTTCCATTCGTTAAATTCGTTCAATTATTTATCTCGTAAAGAAATTAATAAAAAAATATGGACTATATCACATACTATACTATTCTATTGAAAAATTTCTTCAACAATCAAACTTCAACTTCTACAATTGGCAACGTCACATATAAACACACTTTAACGTTTCAAATCGTGAGAGATTTCGATATAAAGATTTTAATTTGTAATTACATTCGTGCCAAGTTTCACGCTCTATTCGAAAGCAATAATAGTTCCAGGTGTTTAAATGGCCGATAAAAAATCGGCAAATCGAACCGACAATTAACGACCGTTCATCATAAACGGAGCAAATTACGACACCACTTAACGGGAACCTCGTACCAGTGCTAATCACTCTCACGAGCAATTAATAGAGGGTTTACCAGGTATAGCGATGTTCCAGGTAAAAAGCTAAGAGAAAAGCAAAATGGTTGAATCGTCTGATACACGATAGAAGTTAACGCGAGTGTTCGTGAATTAATAGATCCTGGCGAGATATTGCTCTTTAATTATGATTAATTAATCACAACTGCTAACGAATCAACATTTATCCATCCCTTTTTGCTAATAGGACTTTTTTCTAGATATTCTTCTTTCCTTTTGCACTTTTTCGCTGTGTTAAAGCGAAGTTAAATAACTTTTATATACGAATCGAGTATGAAAATTGTTTAAATTAGTTCGAAGAATGGACGAGGATAATCAACGAATAATTAAAGTTTTTTTAGGTGATGATTTGGAGTTCGATTGCAAAAGAATTTTTTCACGGATAGGGATAACAAAAAATTTGTTTTTTTGTTTCTTTTTGTAAAAGAAATGTTGGAAAAGTAATTAAATAATTCGAATTTGATATGATATCAATTTTCACAATGCTTCACAGCGATCTATTATAAATATTTCACGCGAAATTAAAAGATGAATAATTCGCTTTTAAAATATTTTTCACAGTATTAAAATGCATACTTACAAAAAATTTTCACAGTATATTTTCGATTCAATATTAACACTAGGTTTACTAGCTTTTCTCGAGTGAACGGGAAACCGAATTTTTCTTTCAAAAAATCAATTTATTAGAGACAACTTAACTGTACATGGTTAACTTACTTATAAATTTGGATATATTTTTGTATAACTCCATTAATAAAAGTGAGGAAAAGTTTCTAAAAAATAGTAGCAACTGTTTCTGTAATTTAAAAAAAAAAATGCGTCGAATTGACGTGTCCTAGTGTTAATAAATTTTTATTTCAATTATATTGTTAATCGAACTTGTAGAAAATAATTGAAATATCACAGCGACCGATTTATACGTCATTTTCTAAACCGAGTATTTAGAAAAGAAAAATAATTAGGACTTAGAAAATAGGTAACGTGTGTTTGCTACGTTGAATAAAAATTACTTAAGAAACATCAAGTGAAAAATCAACTTTGTCAAAATTAGACACTATTTCCGATGTTCACAACGCGATCATCGGTTTGCTCTGCTTCTATTCGTCGTACACGAAGTGGAAACAAAGGATTATCCTACTATATTCTTACTACAGCGTTTACAAAACATGTTTTTATATATCTCCCTTCAGTTCTCTTACACCATTCGTATCACAGAGTTACTTTACCACGCTGTGCTCAATTATTCGAGTCAATCACTCGTCTCTGAGATAGGTAATCATTGACCAGTGATTACATGGCCTGTTCAGCGATTCAGGACACAATTCAAATTTACTATAAACGTGAAAATAGGAACAAGGTGAGATAACTATTCATTTTTACTTTTTATAAATTTTCTTTCGTAAGTATTAAGACACCCGGTATATTTGTACAGAAAGTATTACATGAATTGAATTATATTTTTTCGTCATAGTTGGTATTACATATTAGTTAAAAGGTATATATTCGTTGTACTACGGAATTTCAAATTTTCATAATTTTTTTAAGGGTTTTATTAATTTTTTAATGATTCTTTAGGTTTGTTTTACATTTCCGAAAGTGTCTTAATATTTATGAATGCGAATGTATAATTAACAGGAACAAATTAATTAATAATGCCACTGAATTTTGACAGGATCGATTTTTTGGCTTACAATCTGCAAGTGTCAATTTTATGATTCTTTCCAAAAACGCGTTACACATAAATAACGAGCTTTGAAATGGAATTCGTACATCAAATTGCCTCTTTCGTATTTTTACGTTTTAATAAAACACTGTATAACGATAGCAGCCTTGATGATTAGGGTAAACAAAGCTATTACACATTTTTTTACTTTATATTAATGTGTTACCGAAAAATCAAAATAAAAAAAATTATAAATGTATGTAAAAGTGTAGAAATATTGTTTTGAAAATTGGTGAAAATTTACTATTGTAATTCAAGATGCTGTATGTTTCGGTAGTTGACACTACTTTGAATTTATTATGTAAAGTTTATTTAATTTTGGAGAACATAATATTCAGTCCTTTTAGTAATATCTTTTATTTTTCTTTTAAAAATCTCTACAAACAGAAACAGTTTTATTTAATATTTCATATACTTAGTACCACAATTTTTCACTTTTTCCCGTTTTTAATCATTCAGTAATAATGAAACTTTTAATAAATCGAAGTAAAACCAAATATACATTCAACCAAATATTTCTTTAAATTACAGTTCTTTTTCATAAACCCAAATAAAAATTCTCCTAAATTAAAATTTATCAAATTCTAAACTAAAGCATCGATTATCATAAAATTTTATAACAGCTCTGTTTCCTTATTCACTAAATACACAATTAGTTACTGTTCGATTACAATTGTTACAATAATCGCCGTGATAATTATTGTTCAACAATTTAATAAACCAAGAATTTTAATGGTTAAAAATCACTTCGTTGAGTTACCCCTACTTAAGGGTGCTAATCACTCTAAACAAGGAGGAGTTATTTCGTGGAACGGTGAAATATGACCTGATTGGAGGGCAATTCAACGCATCCTTTAAACCGTTAATGTATCGAGCCGAAAGGGAAAGGGAAAATTCAACTAAGTTACCATTTGTTAATTGACCCGTGCGACTTTTATAGTCCCAAGATTTTCTTTAAAAGCGGTCGTCACCTCGTACAACTGCCCATTCGTCATCGTTTCACCCTCAATGTAACGAACTTCACGCGTCCTAGAGATTTTTTAACCAATTCGACGAGCGAACAGTAAATTTCTGCAATGTTTTCTTCGTCGTACGATTTCACTAAGAATACGTCCATTAGAAACGAAGTGAGTACTAAATTATTTAACTTCAATCGCATATATACTTATTAAATTTTTTTTTTTTTTTCGTATCGTTTAACCGAAGATTCTAAAACAAAGTGTTTTCTGTGAAATTAAGATTTTGAAGACACCTGTCACAATCACATGATTTCGTTTAAACAGTGTTTTTCGTATTTGTGATTTGATCGTGTATTTATCGACATCGTATTTTTAACTTCATTCGCACAATTGTATAACTGAAAGAAAAAATTGTTTTTTTGAGTTTGACGTAAATAAGAAGTAATAAAATTGCAAATTTAAAGATCCAAGATGGTCAAAAACATATTCATTTTGTCTGTTTGTTTAAATTCTTTCGATTTTTTGTCTCCAAGCATATCGTTTAGCATGTACAAGGTTGCAAACTCTTGAAAAATGCCGATGGCCAGTGCAAAATTTTTGCGTGACAGAGACGGTCGTTAAGGTGTTAACAATATCTGTAATTTTTAATACTTTTATTTATTTATTCGTTTCATATTAAATTATATAATAATACTATTAAAATTTTAAATTGAGTTTTCAATATTAAATTATATTAACATTTTTCAATATTTAAAATTCAAGATTCAGGTTTCAATATTAAATTATATTAATGTTTTTTGATAACAAAATTTAAAATTCCAGTGTCAATGTTAATTTGTATTAATTTATTTTCAATAAAAAATTATGTTAATATTTTTCAGTATCATAATCTAAAAGTCAAGATTCAGTATTAAAATTCACATTTCGGTTAAACGATGCGAGAAGTAAATTTTCACACATTAGTAATACGTTGATGTAACTATAGATTTATTGAATATTCCTCTTTTTTACAGAATCCCAATGCTTCGTCAGGCTCAGAATCCTCCTGTGTAGAAGAATTGAAAAGTCGAGTGGCTGTTCGTTATCTCGTGAGGAAAACGAAGAGATTCGATCTCTTGAAACAACAAATGCAGCATAAATTGCAATCGATTGCCGAGAAGGTGGAACCATCGGCAGAATGTTTGATCTATTTAGGCCTCGCGCCGAAAAACGTGAAAATACACGAGCGGCAAACTCGAAAATTGGAAAATCGATCTGACTTTCAGTTTCTGAAACCACGTGTTTACGAGTGCAACTACTGCACCAAGATATTTTTCCACAAACTTCTTTACAGGAGACACATGATTCGTCACCTGAAGAAAA
Source organism: Anthophora plumipes (assembly GCA_951804975.1). Classification (NCBI taxonomy): domain Eukaryota; kingdom Metazoa; phylum Arthropoda; class Insecta; order Hymenoptera; family Apidae; genus Anthophora; species Anthophora plumipes. Next base: position 11,495,295 of record OX638116.1, on the reverse strand, counting down.
TCCATTGGTGTATGAAATGCAACCGTGGATTCACCACGAAAATTTCGAAAAAGAGGCACGAGTTGACCTGTCGTCGTTGAATCATTCGATTCTTACGATTATAGTTTCTTTCATGAAAAGAAATTGTTCAGAAGCGTTGACGATTGTATATATTGTATAATTTAGATTTTAATGTTTGACAATGTTTGACTGTACCGTTGAATGAATCGAACGATCGTGTGATTTGAGAAATAATAATATATTTTTGTAAGAGATTCAAAAATTTCAGAGAATACAGAAATACAGAATTGTTAGAATTGTTACGATCTTAATTAATCATGTAAATATTGTAAAATAATATATTTTAAGATAATTATAATGATGTTTGACCACTATGTTAAATCATTTTGTTTCTAACCCAGTTTTTTACGAATAAATATACTTTTTAGTAAATCTTATAGTTTTTTCTTTCCAAAATGTCAATTATTTTCTTTTTTCTATTTTACAAAGAGAGGCAAGTATTTTATTTTAAAAATCACGGTGTCCAATGCTTTAAATTTAGTATCTAACCATGATTCCAACTCATGGCGATTGTGTCGAATATTCTTAGGCCTGAATGATGTCATTTTAACTTTGTTGTTCGTTTTATCTGCGTTACTTTTCGAAGAAACGCTCGAACTTTGGATTCTATCAGTTGTCATTATTCGTTTGCTTTTCGCTTCCAATGAGTCAACGTGATTCACGCATATCTCCTCGTGGTTCCTTTCAAATTTACAAAGCAGTCAAAGCTTTTCTTCGTTCGTCGAATGAATTGATATTCGCACCGTTGTTTTTACAAAGGCAGTAAAAACAATTGAATAAAATAACGACGAGTTTTTATTATATTATAAACTTTGTAACAGTTTAAGTCTGTGTGTACATATTATATACAGGATAATACATAAATGATCTTTCGTTAGCTTAAATAAATAAATAGAAAAATATGTCTTTGTACGTTAATTCAGAAAGAAATGCGCAGTCACGTGTTATTTCCATAAATGTTTGAAAATTCACCTTTCTACTGCATTATTATTTACACTTATTTAAGAATTAAACATATATATCACGAATTTAGTACTCTTAGAAATGCAAGACTGTGCTTCTTAAAATCTACGTTTTGTACATTATAATATTCTATCATATAAAACTTAATATTAATAGAACGCAGTATCACATTAGACGTTTGTTACAGATCGTTGACTACTTAATGACTACTACATAATAATTACTGATAATATTGCCCAGTAAAATATTTAAGAAACGTGATCTCCCTTATCGTGATTTTATTTCAATGTGTTTCATTGCGAAATGCATTATCAATTACTATATGTAGATATTATGAAAAATGTAAACTTATCAAAATACAAACAATGTTTGTTCCTTAATACGTATTCTTTCATCGCTCAAAAAGCTCCAATTGTGCACAGCCAATAAAAAGTTCGCCATTGCTCATATCACACAGTGTTCTCGTAAAATCTTAATTCTTCGATCACCTTGTCCCCACCTATCTTAATCAGTCTTCACTAGCCTCATCTTTAACACTATTTACACTCCGAAAATAATAATTCCTTCGCTCCCTTCTTACTTCGCGTAATTATATACTTTTCTCCAAAAACATACCAAATTATCTGACACAAACATCGTGGAAATCGTTAAAATTTTCGTCACGATCCTCGTCGAAAGTTTATCAAACACCTGATACAACTTTCACAAACATATCAAACAATTCTCCAGGAGAACATATTGAATCTACCAATATTAACTTCAAAAAGATCGCCTAATTGAATGCAACATCAATTCTTCGAATAGATCTTTCATCAGAAACATACGAAATGACAGAAGCCGTCAGAAGTGTTTGAATTGCAACGTTTCCATGATGAACGAGAGCTTCAATTGTGCAATTCGTTTGCGTTATTGAAGGATTTTTTCTAAAAATCTCGTCACTGTGTCTCAATAAGGATTTGCCGCCTGCGTGAGCAATGATGGAAATATTCGAAATGTCTGCGTAGAGCGCTGATACTGTAAGATCGTGTTTTACAGTAAGGACATCTCAGCTGTCTTTTCGCGTGGCAAACCTGATGCCTACGACTAGCTGTTCGACTGTAGAATCGTTTCCAACAGTACATGCAGTTGTAGACTTTCGGTACGGCGAATACGTGGTTCTTTTCGTTGTGATCGTTCTTCGTGTACGCCTGTCGATCTTCTGTCTTTTTCTCACGGCGATCGTCGATTCTTGGCGATCGAGGCTCGTCGTAAAGACCGACCTCGAAGTACGACAGATCGAGATTGCTGGTCTCCAGTTGCGACAACGCGGAAACGTCATCGAACAGCGCCAAAAGCTATAACATTTTCCGTTCCAAGTACAGTCGATCAGGTTCAGAGTTTTTTCATATTTATTGATAGCTTGTTGAAAGTTGAGAAAGAGTGGTAAAATTGAGAATCTAGTTTGTTGGTATATTTAGAAGGAAAGCTGAGTTCTTTTGGTTACTTTTGACATGTTTTTCATTGTGAGTTCTTAGCTGTTAAGATGCGAAAGAGTTTAGTGATGATGCAAAGGAAAAATTCTGCTATGAATTGCAATTTATTTAGAGTGAGGATAAATAAAAGATTGCAATTTATGAGATAAAACGAGGATAGTAAGTTCTGTTATATTAGTGCACTTTAAATTAGTATTGAATGAAAGTGTTCAGAGTTTAGTGATGATGGAAAGAGAAAATTTTACTATGGACTGCAATTTATGAGATAAAGTGAGGATAATAAGTTCTTTCATACTATTGTACTTTAATTAGTAAATAATATACATTAAATGTAAATTTGTTAGATATCTGTATTAGGCAAAATTTTCTTATGTTGTCAGATTAATTCTATGTGCATGCATAAATGTAATAGAAATAGTAGTTTGCACATGTTTGTCTGTAAATTACTATTTCAAACATGTTCGTTGTTCTTATTTGTAGGAACTGAGGTGTACAAACTTTAAACAATTCGAGACATTCTATATATAATACTATGCTTTACTATAATACAAATAATTTCATTCTATTTAAAAACAGAAACGAGAATAAAAAAAAAAATTGTTCGTTCTTAGTTGTAGGAACTGAAATGTGCAAATTTTAAACAATTTGTTATATTTTTTACATAATATTATACTTTACTATAATGCAAATAATTCCATTCTAATTTTAAAAAGGACGGAATAAAAAAATTAAATATAATCTTTTTTTTATTTAATTAAATGTAAATCAAATATTTCTTCTTGATGCAATATATGAATAGAAATGTTCGACTGTTTAAAATATTTATTAGACAAACGTTTACTTAAAACTAATTGATCAATTGTATTATAAAAGAAAAAGAAAGGATTTTTTTTATCGTTATATTTAGGTTGAAGCATTAATACATACCTCGTAGTCAATGTTAGGTACTTCCTCGTTTTCCAAGTTCGCCATAATTATCGCGCACGTATGTATACGATTAAATATATTTCGTGAAAAATGGAAAAAAATATTCAAGTAATGGTACGAAAGATTCTCTTGCTTGTCGTATTTCTTTGAAGGACAGTGAATAAATGACAACTCTTAACAAAGGCCTCATTCGATGTTTATGTCGCAGGCTTCAACCACCCCTATTTGTAGTGGTGGGGGTATCTCATTATACCTGACAAACTTGAAGAAAGATAACTTTCGATTGGCCATTTCGTTTTTGGAGAGGGAAAAAATGTAACTATTGGTCATTTCCTGAATCTACGAGTTTTTGTTTAGGCTACCTGTTAATAGACGCCTTTTTAACCCCATCTGTATTCGTGAAAAATTTTTTGCAACTCTTCTTCCTTTTCATCATATAGTAATTACTTTCCTTCGTTCTTTTTCTTTTTTTCTTCTTTTAAATAGTTATTTGGAACTTGTTTAGTTTTGTCGATATTTTAGATCGCACACAAAATTAATTACGAACTAATTATTCCTGCTTAGGGCACAGAGTATAGGTGTTAGTGATAATGAAAATAGCCTAAGTCATATTTTTCGTTTCGAGACATTTAGCCTTCTTTAGCTGTACCAAAAAATATTTTTTTTTATAGTGTAACAAAATGTTTCACAAAATGCTTTTTCACGGAAGGAACGATATAACACAAAATAAATGATGGGTTCAATTTTGTTTAATTTTTAACTTATAATTAATTACTATCTAAATACTTTGTTAGATCATTTTCATAATCACCATTTCATTATCTACCTTTTAATCTCATAATATAATCTTATTTTCTTGAAAATATGTAAGTTCTTTTTATTAGTAAAAATGTTACTTTCGATGCATAAATATTTCAACAGTTTGTATTTCCTTCTTATACAATTAACAATAAATACTAAGATCATGATAACAATCCTATACAAAAATATGGTTGCATTTATAATTATTTCAAACTTAACTGTTCTCGGAAAAACAAACGAAAATTTGCATATGTCCTAACGAATCCTTCATTTATAACACGCATAAACAATACGAAAGACCCATGTAACATTCGTTGATCTCGATACACGATACGACCAAACAATTAGCCAGAAAAATTAAATATCCATTTCTTTTAAAACCAGTTGACACATTTTCAATAGCATTTCATACATTGGCTAATGTAACAGCCAGCGAAATTGAAACTCGTTCTCGAGGAAGCAATTCCTCGAGGTTGTTTCACCATTAATCTCAATCGTTCCGTACCACCGAATCGATCGTTTCAAGATCGATCGGTATTGTCTCGTATCCTGCGAGTACTTGGACCTCTCTGGATCAGAAATGGGTCGTGGTAGCACTTAGCAAGTGGGTGGTACCAGAGTAATCTTGTTCTCATACATAAAACATACAGAGAGGTATTATGTTGCCCTGCCTTCCTCTGACTTATCGTCGAATACGACTCACGGTCACTACTTTGCGTGATCCGCAGAATGCTTTGCTCTCTATCATCAAGGAATTCGACGAGTTTCCATCGGCATACCGCATAAATTGAGATTTCAAACGGGAAATAATGTTTTGTATGAGAAACCATGCGAAACAGACTATACTGTAATTGTAATTACAATCAAACGAAATTCTGCATTAGTTATTTTAAGATAGTGAGATATTAACATTATTTTCATCTTTATTTATGGAATTAAAAGTTGAATAAACTTTCTTGCAACAGTTTCTCAATTTAATGAAATGGAAACATATGTGAAAGTACACTATTTCAATTTTGAAGTATTTTTATTGCACAGCTCTGTCGTTATATAGTTTTATGGTTTCACGGATCACCGAATGCACGTGAGGTACTAATTAGTTTTGGATAATATAATGTGTTTTTCCCAGGAATAATAGGAGTTTGAATGTGATTGTAGACGCTTGGCAAATGTCCCGAGGGGTGGTTATTAAAATGTAAAATTAATTAAATTGTTAATTGAGCACTGAAGATGAAAGTTTAAAAATTTTATATGATAAAATAAAGGATAAAACCTGCAATTATAAATTATTATAAAAGGGAATAAATAGTATATATTCTATTTAATTTGAAACATAAGTATAACTTAACAATGCAGTTCGACTTGCTGAAAAATAACATAAAAAATTCGACTTTATTTTCAATAAACCTATTGAAAGTAGATTTTTCATTATTACCACCATCTTCCGTCATTTTACATTGTACTTCAATTGTATTACATTACAAATAAATTACAAAATTAACCTGGATAGCAATTCTCTTTATGCAATCATTTATACGCAAAACATATGCCAAATGAAAAAAAGATATGCAGTATTATTCAATAAAATATCTGTAAAGAAAGCAAAAATTTAATAAATATTTCAACACTTCCGCTTTTAAAAATTCCTTACATATCACTCGAAAAAATTAATTACGCCACATTAAGCTTGAAATACAAGAAACATAAAGACAAGATCATATTGCGTCTTCATATTGCAGAATAAACAGAGGACCGGGTAAAAAAGGAAGAAGAAACATTGGAGGATGATCGTTTCTTCATGACGCGGATATCTGCATATTATGCCCATATATTCCATGATATTTTAAATGGCGGCATGCATCCTATTACAGTGTTGACAGATTTGCACCAAGACGCCGACGTGGTCGTCCCCTGGCAAAGAAGAAAGGAAGAAAAAAAAGGGGTCACGGAAAAAACCGGCAATCAACCCTTCTTCTCTCGCTCCCGTTCGTGTTTTATCAACGTGGTCTAACACGAGCGCACACGATACGCTTGATTAACGAGGATATAGTCGAAAACCGACAAAGCAAAATTCTGCGTCGTGCACACAGAATTGTCGAATTATGCACATGTTACTGTTGAAAATATTAGCAAGAGATGAAAATATAAAACAAGCAAAGATTAGAGACTAATCTATATAAATTAATATAAATGTTTTTTTTTTTTTTAAGAGAATTATTGACTGTAGAGTGATTGGTTGGGTGATACATAAATTTTATGAATTGTGCAATTGGGGAAAGATAAATAAATGTAAATTGAAGTGCACAGATAAATGTAGAAAAATTAAAACTCGCAGTAAGAAGTCAGATTTGATTCTTTTTTATTTTAAGATGTTTAAAGTTGAGTGTACTAGTTTTTATGACGAAACTAGAATTTTTCATCAGTTTGGTGATGTTTTCCAAAATAAAATTGTGCGTTTTCCAAAATTTATACCTTTATAAATATATGTGACAATTAGTGACATTGTAAAATAGCAAAAGCTTAATAGACGTTATCGAAATCTTATTTCTATTTCCCCTATTAGATCGTTAAATCCGTAGTATACTAAAAAAATAAAATACTATTTGTTTAATATAATCTTTTTATTTCTGCAATTGTATGCAGCTTTCATAAAGTGTTCAAGCAATTCGTTCCTTCAAGAAATTACAAATTTTCCCATATTAAAACACGTACTCGATATTCAAAATAAAAAAAGAAATTTGTCAACCATTCATTTATCCCATTTGATAAAGTGCGAAGCTTCGAAAGTAACAATTACCTCGTCGCGAGCTTATTCGAAAGGAATCATATTAACCGATTTAATTAAAAACTCCACCAATCAAACGACAACCTAACCGATCACGAATAAAAGAAGAGTAACACGTTCTATACCATAGGTACCTTTAACGAACATTGAAATTTTATACTCTAACTAGCTTCCAATTTGCAAAATCACCTGGTCTAAACGATCGCCCGATCATACTCCAATCAGTATGCAACCAACAACGACACCCAACATCAAACAATCTTCATCAAAGATTATACGCGATAAATCCTCCGTTGGTTACATCGGTGTCTCTAATTCGAGGCAAGTACAACCGAATTAATTGGAACACGGTGTAACGATGCGGCTGGAGGAAAACGAAGGGCACGCGAGCAAGTAATAAATAAAAGGATCGGTTGAGTGAAAACCGGTGATTTGAGAGTCACTGAGATGCAATCGGATAAGATTCACCGATGAACGGTCCATTTGTAAGCGGAATGTTATTACGTCGAAAACGGTATACAGGCATTAAGCAGTGATATACAATTATTGCTGCGTATCGATAATTATTGATTTGATGGAAACCAGCTACCCACGTAGCGCCTGATCCAGCGCCGCCATGAAAATACGATCATTTCAACTTCGCCTAGACGTCCTACCAACACACCACCACGTTCCACGTGGGTGGATTGAATGACTGGACGATGATATTGCGAACAGTGTAGGCAGTAAGGCGCAATTATAGACGCGGATGAGCAAACAGTGTGCACACGGGGGAATCGATCATCGAACCATACCGGCTTCTCAGTATTTATCGTCTTCTTCGCTTTTTCGCGAGGTTCACAATGATTTGTAACATGATAGGAAGAATGGTCCGTAGATGATTTGTTGGAGGTATAGTGTGCTCGAAGAGATGATTAGGGGGTAATACGATGAAGGTAAATTCGTTGTATGTAAATTATGTGAATCGTTGTTTTGAATATTATTTTGGTGTTGACACTAGAACACTCTAATTCTATCATTTTCGTCAATTTGACGAGTACTTGAAAAATGTGCTTTTATGTGTAGTTTTTTTTTTTTTTAATTGAAAGAAACGAATAATCAAGAACAACATTTAATGTATTAAATACTTGATTTTTAACCGAGGTATTTATTATTATAATTTATTTTTTCATTATTAACTTTTTAAGCACCTCAATTTTGCTTTTAAGTGAGGTGTTTATTATTAACACAATTTTTCTTTATAAATAGCCTATGAAGTACATTTTTGGAATATACACTGTTCATAAACGTACTTCTTGTATTCAGGGCTATTTAAATTCGTTGTTTTTTTTCTGAGTGAACCCTTTTGACGTGATTTGCATGTATTAAAAGTTTCTTTTACATTTTTTAAAGTGCAGTCTATTCAGCTTGTATATTTCTGTTGCTATGTAGATATTTTCCAACGCTGAATAAAGAGATAAGTAACGTTAAATCTTTGTATGAATGAACGAAAAGATATTGATGTATATTTTTTAGTCCAAACTCATTTTGTAACTCATTTTATTGATTCTTGGTATATTTAGGTATACTTTAGGTGGATCATTAAAAATTGAGACATTTGAAGGGAATACAATAGTTGATTCATCTTATTAAAAATCACTGTAAACTATATCAACACGATGTTAATAATTTTAAAGAAAAACATCCGAAACCTGTCATTTTGACGAGCTTGGTAGTTCTAGTGTTTATAATACACCTGTAATTTTTTTCACTACGTTTTCAATATCAAAATAGTGTCTGAAGTTTGGAACTATTTCACACCGCGGACTCGTCCATGAAAACATAGAAAACAGAGTTTTTCTTTCAATTATCTGAGCAGCGTGTGTTATAATTGCACAAAAAATAAGTCCTTTATTCATCAATCTTTTATGCTATCAGAAGGTACAATACTACCTAACATTGGATAACTTTTATCAGACATGGAAACTCTGCACCCAACTCAGATAATTCTGTTGCTATTAAAACAGAAAGAATTTAAGTCGTCCGTAGAAGTAATAGAAACGAATCGCGTATAAACAGTAATATAAGAAAAATAAAGCTTACTGATCTGTGTTCCTTTATGAATTACTTCGAGCGTTAATAAAGAATTTGCATTTTTTATTACGAAATTATTTAAAGTATTATTATAGCGTTAAGTATGTAATTCTTTATGAATTACTTGCAGCGTTAATAAAGAGTTTGTATTTTTTATCGCGAAATTATTTTAATCATTACTATAGTGTTAATCTTGTTAACAAAGTATTATATATATATTTTATGTCGTGAAAGAACGAATTTCTTTTTCGACACAAGTTCAGAAAAAAATTCTCTGCATTTTACTGTGTAAAATCCATGAAATATTATTTCTATGGCGTGTACCAGTGTTAATGAATTTTGTCTATAAAATAAGTATACAATAACCTTCCTGAAGTTAACGAAACGGTACTTTACCGTTAATTATATCAACAAAGTCTACATTTCACGAATTTAACGAAATAGTATCATATTATTATTCTCATTAATAGAAGCAAACACCCTATGCCATTAAATGGCTGCCACTTGAATCATAAACTACGTTAAACAGTTTCAACGTTGTTATTATCCTCTATGCTGCTATCAAGTTGCGCAAGAAGAATTTATGATTAAAGTAATATCCACTTATGGGAAAATATTCATTTATGCAGAGAGCGTAAACATAATGTTTCTCTTAGTTGGAGTTGGTTGGTTGAAAATACATTCGCGTAGCGTTGCGTTCGTTGGTACAAGCCTTTCGAGAAACAAAGTTCTGCTGTGTTGAAATTATTCTTACGACACACAGCGTTTGACCTTTCCACTCGATAAGATGTGAACGTTTAACGCGTAAAATTGAAACAGGTAAAAACTGAATCCGAAATGTCACTCTGAGCAGCATACTTTCTCATCTTACTTCTAATCGTAAGCGGCTGTCATATTTAAAAGGTGAGAACGAAGAATGAAGACACATTCAGCCTTCAAAACAATAGCTTATACAATATTCTTTGGATTTAATTTTCTTTGGGCTTAAAAAGGACAATAAATCGATTCTAAACCTACTACACGTTTAAATTGTACAGCAAACTGTAAATTTAGGCACTGAGTTGCTAATAACCCATGCAAGTAGTTGATACGACGCTAAATAACTAATAAAAAAGAATTGCATCGTTTGAATTTCATTTGTATATTCTGTGGTTTTTTTTTATTTAACTCTTTACACTTCGAGTTTTCTTTCATATGATCGATCATCAACTTCAATCGATCACACTTTCGCAACGAAATTTTCAAGGATCGAAAGTTCCGTTTCGAATAGAAAAAATTATACAAATTAATTTTTTTTTCATTTATTTTATTAATTTATCTCATTTCAATATGAGTCAAACTTGAATGGAATTATTGTCCGTATTAATGAAGCGGCGCAGATGGAGTGCAAAGGGTTAATATAGTAAATATTAAACAATTGACCTTCTTTTTTAAAAAATATTAACCTCCAATAATAATGGTTGAAATAACGAACTGAATTTTAATAGGTTTGCAAAATATATCCTCGGGAATTATTTTTTTCTCTCAAAGAAATTTCACTTTTTTGCTTATGCTATACTTATAGAAATAAAAGAATGTATTAAAACCAACGTGACAATTATTTATTTTAAGTGTATTTCTTTTTTCCTCTCATTAGTCGAAGCTAACATTTTCAATAATTTATTGGATCTATAATAGCAAAAATATCTCTCCAACCTTTCCTTCAGATCGTAATTCTCTTTCACCACCCACATCCTCCATTTAAACGTCCTTAATATCGCCACGTCCATTTAACATACGTCAAAATCTATTCGCTTCCTCATTATTATCAACATACGAGCTTCCAGTTTTTCCTATTAACACGTATGCGAAACCTGTACAAGCAGCCGCCGCCGCCGAATCCATCGGCGTGTCGCTTTCTGTTTCAGCAAGTTTTCGAGCAAACATATCCGCGCCATTGTATAATGCTTACAAAATGTACAGATTAACCGATACAAGCCAGTTTAAATATTCCCGTGTGGAGACCGCTTAAGTTGGTTGCGGTACAGGTAACCGATCCCTACCGTACGAATATAATTTGCATATCAGATTATCGATCGGAGTAAATCATTGCAGGTCGGCAGGCCGGTAGACCTGCCGGAAGGGAAGTCGATATCCCTCGATAATATTGATTCCTGATTGTTCTCTCTTTAATTACGTCATTCGTTTCGCGTCATCCGTATACGAAAGCGTCTAATTAAAAGAAAAATTTCGTTTGACGATCGATGACTACCCTCCGAGAAGAAAGCCATCTTTAACCTTATTTGCATCCGTAAGCGAAATAATCCGCACACGATGATTGTCACTTATCATCAAGCGCGAAAGAATTCGTGTGACTGATTGTCACTTGAGCGTCTTTGATTTATGAAATTAGTAGTATATTTAGAGCTGTGATGCAAATGGATTAACCCTTTATGGCTCTATGCGATTGGGAAGTTGTGTATATCACGTTTTGTATGTTTCATTTTATTTGATTATTATTATATTATTGTATCGTCACAGTATTACTAACGAATTCTTTTACGAGAAAGTAAGTATCAATTTTGCTGCTCTCGGTAAAATGTAAAGTTATGTTCAACCATTTTTCTGCTTACGAACCAAGAAAAATCGAGTTATAGAGGGTTAAAGAGGGAAACACACGGCCGTCCTGATCATTCAACTTTGATTTTTATAGTTTCTTCAAATGATCAAAATGATTATGTTCACGTTTAATCTCTTTTTTACTTCTCTCTCTCTCTCTCTCTCTCTCTCTCTTCCCCTGTGTGTTAATGGTGATTGATGATGATTGGTATTAAATTTAGCATGGGTAACTTTATGTTAGTTGAATTGGAGAAACTATTCAATCGCTGAAATTTTCGTGTCACGATTGATGAATATCCAAAAATTTTTCAATATTTATAAATACATAGCAATATTTCGTTATGGATATTTCCCTTTGCATTTTCCTCTCATTGAGTTTTCAAGAAATGGTTATAATTCAACCTGCCGACGGTGAATTCCTCACTTTTGTCCATTCTTTGCCGAACTAGTACAGATTATCGCTGTCATTAACAAGCGATACGAAGTTTTAGATTACGAACCATCAAGTGGTAATAAACGAAGGGGTTTCCAAATAGCTACCTGTACATACCTATAGGCGCTGATTATGATCACCTCAGCTTAATTTTACATCAGACGTGAACTCATGCTTTTACCACAGAGATAATACATAAAGACATGAAAATGTTTTAGTTATTTTCTTTAAAAATGTCTTACTAAATTTCGTTAAATTTCTAATGAAATTTCCATAACTCATTGTCAGTGAAATATTCAAATCTAAACAACATATTCTCCGGAAACATCGTTCGAACAGTTTCAAACGTCACGAAACTTCCAGAAGCCCCAGGCGACCTAAACAATCGGAACAAAAATCCCAGCAATCTATTTGCCCCAAATTCTATTTTAATTTTACAACACGCTCTCTATCTTGCTTATATACGTGTTTAACAGCAGTGCTTCCCCATGTCTACGGTGGTATATACCGCGCAGCACGCGGCCATTCTATTTTAAAGTAGCCGCGTAAACGATTCTCAGCAGACCGACCCAAACACCGTCCTCGTAAATCACTTATTCACCATGGCACGTTCAAGAGCACCATTATCATTCGACAGTTTTACACGCTGTTTACGCTATTCGCCAGGCTTCTAAACGTACTTGTAAATCTTGTTTCCCTTTGTACGTGTATATCTCTGTGTTTGTGTTTGCGTGTGTGTGTGTGAGTGTGTGTACGGAGTTCAAGTCATCGTAGAAAGAAAAGTTTCAAGGATGACTCATTATTGCGTCGTTGGTAAAATTTTCGAAGTTTATCTGAACGGTCAGGAATAAGTTCATGGTTGTTTGGTGTTTTCACGTCAATAACCACGTCGTTGGAGTAACCTCGTGGTATGCAGGTTACTGGCAGGTAGACGATACTTGTACAGGGTGACATTGAAATACACTACCGCCTCAATGGAAATATGGACACTTGAAAAGCCAAAGGAAAAGTAAAAGAAAATGAAACAGAAAAAGTTATATTATTTCTGAGCAGTTTTTCACTATATAAATATAAAGTTATCGAATTATGCATAGATAATTAAATAATATTTAAATGGAAACAAATTAAGAACTTTGAAAACTTTTCTTTCATTTTTCAAATTTTCTTTTCGTCGAGAAACAAGAACGTCAAGTAAATACACAGTGAAGAACAAACGATCTCCAACTAATGACAAAGACTAATTTTCTTTCGATTTGATTCGAACGCAAGATAACCAGAACAAAAAACTTTTTAGAAATAAATCTAAGTAGATCTTAAAAAAATTATATGAATGACTTATTCTTGGGTAAATAAATAGATATTTTGTACAAATCATAAATAATTGTTTATCAAGAAAAACTTTTTAACGAAGTGCTCATACTTTCATGAGCGACAGTGTAAGAAACCGAATTTTGGTACTTTATTCTACTCTTCGTAAGAATAAAAAAAAAGTTATACGAAGAATAAGTTTAAAAACGTTTCTGTTCCAAGATGCAAACACTTTTCGTTTATGATAGCGTATTGTAGGAATGATTAAAACTTACTGAACAGGTTAAACACAACGCAGATGTCGATCGACTTCCCGTTTAGTGGTTCAGTTTTGAAAATTTTTCAAAGAAAATTAAATAATAAATTTAACGAAAAATGTTGGAACTTTGTAATACCTACAGAGAAAAGCTGTATCTTTGCTTAAGTTGTTTTCAGTGAAACCCCTTGATGAATGATAAGGAATTATTTTCTATATTTGATGTTGTTTCTCGAGAACCAACATCGTCTAAAAGAAAAGTCTAGTATAAAGCTTAACGTATAGATTAGATGTAGAAACAAATTCTTTCCAACCGGATTCACATAATTTGTATAATTTAAACCGAAATATTCGCGATGGTATTTGTCAGCTAGCAGAAAAATGGACAAAGGCTATCGATGATAATAGAAATTATATCGATGATTAATGTGCTTTTCATTCTTTTTAAATAAACTTTTAAAATCGGATAATACACGTTTAACCTGTGAAAAAAATTACTGAGAATAACTATACACACTTCAGTATCGACTACCGTAAACTTGTTAAAGATATTCAAAAATTCTTCGTGTATTCCGAATTTTGTCACATGTGGTAATAATCCAGTTTTTAGACAAATTAAAATACTATCAATAGTGTTATTATCATAAACTGTTAATTCTAGAAATAAAAATTCAAATGAGTTAAGTTACGTGAGCTTACAGACTCTATAAAATTAGTCCTCTTTTTCGTAATGGAGGAAGTGTGTATATCTCTAAAAGGAAGAATTTTCTAGAGCTGTTTTCATCTTTAGGAAGAGCAACTAAGGTGTTAAAATTCAGCTAACTATTTCCTTGTCACCCTGTACATTGGAATATTTTATTGGTGTCTGCCTTTTGTTAGCCCGACCATTTTTTTCAGTCACAACAGCTTTCTCGGTACCTTTTCTTCCTCGATTACCTGCGCCTTTTATTAGCCCACGACGCCCGAAATACATAATAATTGCCGTACCTTCCGAATATTATTCTCCGTTTGGCACACAGTGGCTCGGTTGCATCGCGGAAATGCCTGTGCTAATGGTTGGATTGTTATTTGAACGATTGCCTGGCCGTTGTCGCGGTTCTATGAGCTTCTTGGAAAAATGGCCACGCGTTCGGGGTAAACAAGACTTAGGGGAAAAACAACAATCGGGAAATTTGGATGGACAGATATATTTGAATATTGAGATTTGGAACACGGTGGAATTATGAATAGGTATTTCTGTCACGTTTTATCTTTTGGTCACCGATGTGAGTTTGTTTTTTAAATATTGTCAAAACTTCAGCAGGAATTTTCGATGAATTAAAATTATTTATTTTAGAGTAAAGGAATGCAGGTTTATAAGAAAAAATTATAATCAATATTAGGAATGATGTATGAGGTCACTTTATAAGCAACAAATATTTTTTTCTTCTTGAGAAAAATAGAATGAAGCGATTAATTTATATACAATTACTATTCAGGTATTTTTGGGCAGAATAGTGCACTAAATTTAAAATTTAAATATATGACATATATTTATATTTTAAAATTTGTTATTAATAATTATTATAATTTTAATTAACACTGCTTTTTAAACATTATTTGAACGTAAAATCTTAAGATATATTTAATACGAAAAGGTCCTAATAAATTAGGATTTAGAGGAATTTGTCAATTTTTTTCAGACGCAATTATATTAATTTCAAAAGAGTGTTTTTAAAAAATTTAAATTATGCAATGTATATATTAACATATATAATTATTACCATACACATGATTCAATTTATATTTTTTAAATAATAATATCATTTATTAAATTATTGTTATTATTTGTATGAATTTCAAATAATAATTATGCAATTATTAATCTTCTTTTATTTTCTTCATTGCTGTTTATTCATCTGAAAATTTGTATTATATATCATCGTGAATTTATTCATAGAATAAGTATGTTGCACCTTTTTTTATAATTTATCGATACTTCAGATAATTGTTATTTTTCAATGCATGTTTTCGAGTAAGTCATTTATGGAAAAATAAAGTCAGAATTTAGTGGAACACATCGACAACGTATGTCACTTCTCAAAAACGTCGTTTATGACCCACTATTAGCCACGCCAAATTAAACTTGTCAATAAATGTATCTGGTTTATTGCCAACCTTTCAATAATCTTTCTTATCACGGAACTATGTAATTACCTACGTGAACGATAATAAGCGTTTCAGCACTACAATAATCAACATAAAACGATACTAATTATGACTGTATAACCAGTTCTAACGATAGGAATTCCAACTGGAAAAGTCCAAATGATCCTAATACATTCAACTCACAAAACAGAGTCAGTATCAAAAATAGCCTACTTAACACTCGACAGTTTTTTTTAACTGTTTCTAATACTGAGACGTTTAATTAAAACTAACAGAGATGGTATTAAATGAGATACTTATATATTTCTATACAAAGTATTTTGTATGAAATTATAAAGATCATAAATTTTGGGTTGCGTTGCTATCGTCTCACTCAAGCTTAGACTGCGGATTTTTATACAAATTTATATCTTTGAGAATATAATAAAAAAGATAGAACTTCCGTAGAAAATTATTTCACTTGTAAAATATCATGAGAAATATTTTTATATTCTATATTTTTTTATATTACGTACATTCTATGCAATTTTGCACCTTCAAATTTCTTATAAATGCATAAAAATCCGCAAGTCTACTTAAAATAACCTGATCACTAGGTTGCAGATTTTTATGCAAATTTGTATCTTCGAGTATGTAATAAAGAAGAGTAGAACTGTGACAGAAAATTATTTCACTTGCTAGGTACTAAAACAAAGCACTACAATTTAGATATTTTGCATACATTTTTCATATCATGCTCATTCTGTGCAATTCTGCATTTCCAAATTTCCTACAAACGCATAAAAATCCGCATTCTACTTATCATATAAATGTTACAATTTCCACAAGCATAATTTAATAAGATTTTCAACACGTGTCGCAGCTGTTCAATAGAACTTAATGAATTTTCCCCGCAATTCATCTTCATTAACCGTCGATCGATCAGAGAGCAATTAACCAAAAAGAAGCATCGGAACGACGTTCAACGCTAGCTCGCGTGTATGCCAAAACGTTGAACGATTCGATAAATTTCAATCAACCGTCGGTTGGTGTATTTGCATCGAAACGGTTCATCGCGGGTGTGTAAAATAAAATTTCCTGGTGAACTCGCGCCTTGTACCAGTAAATCATTTCGCTCGATATTCCACTGTGGATTTATCATCGATCTGATAGCACCACCTTCGAGGAGCCTCTTCCCTGGCTTGTTGCTACCGGGGGGGCAGCGACGAAGAATGAACAGCTTCCAGCGTTCCAGTCCGTGGAGAGAAAAGAGAAAAGAGTGGAAATCACGACATTCTCCGGCTACTTGATATACGCCTTTAGCCCCGAGCTGGAGTCGCGTTACGCGGTTCACCTGCGACGATCGCGTAATACGTTCTCCCCGTGCACACGAGGCGCGTTCTTCTCCCTCGCACATTTGTCGTGGATATTAAGTAACTAAACTATGTTTTACAGCTACATTTTCGAAACTATGTCACGGGTTTCAGCCGAGTTCACTTCGAGATTGATTTATTTGATATAAATGGAACGTCGTTGCGTGATGACGTCAAGCGTTTGGAATTTTTAGACGTTGTTCATTCATGCCTTAACATATTCCCGACCGCGTGGATTTTTCATGAGCGACGCTTACAAATTTGACGTTGAAAAATAAAACATTCGTCGATATACACCATACGTATCTCTGTTTCTAATAATGCTCGAGATATTAACTCAAGTGTGTTTACTACTTTTAACTTTGAAAGTGATTTTTATCTCCTCGATTCTGTGGACGATTACTGATAAAAATAGAAAAGTAGGTGTGAAATATATTTTTGAGAATTAATTCTCTAATAATATCACGTATCATCAATCGAAGTAACATGCTTAATAAAATGTGAAGAAAAATAAAAATATGTTAAACAACTTAGTTTTATAGTGTACCAACATCACAAAATTCGCAAGTATATTAAATTTAAGTGTATCCATTTTTTGTCTGTAACATAGAAATACCTTCCCAATCTTGTGAATAATCTTCCTGTTAGCTGTTTCTATGAAAATGTTAGTTATATTGAGATATTTATGATTTCACTGTTGCTTGTTTGGAAATACAGAGTATAGTCCCTGTTTGAGGAAGTATAGTACTATTTACCAAAAACAGTATGAATCATCGATAATCATACAAAGTAGGTGCATCATTTGGGTTTCAAAATGATTATTTCAAAAATTAATCAGGATTTTAAAATTTCTTGAGATAAATACGAATATTTTTAAATTAAAAAAATTATAAATGAAAAATATAAAACTATTTTTCTGGAAATCTTTTATACTACTAACGTTGTTCTTCCAACTGACAATCAGCTGTTTAAGTTTCCTTTAAATTGCAAATTTTCAAACTTCTAAATGGAAAGTTACATTTGAAATAATTAGATAATTCACGTTAAATAGTTTTAAATAACTTGTGCCTCAAAGTAATTCAAATTCCATATTTTAAAAAATCACCTGAACGATATTTCGAAATATAATTTCAATACGAATATACTCATGTACTAGAAGTATGATAAATACGAGCAAGGTGTAACTAACAATAAACTGCAAGCTAAAACTAACTCATATTACCTACTTAAGCATGTCTAGTACTTTAAATAGAAAATTTAAACAGAAAATTGAGAAAAACTTAACTTTTTGACTGCTAAAGGCAATTCCGCAAAAACCTAGTGCATCACATCCGTAATGCTATTGCAGAAACAGTACAAATAGCAAATTTTCAAAAAGCTTTTACAGGAAGAGCATAATAATTGCTGTGCTTAATTTTAAGTTTGTTATAACATGGTTTCCATATAACGTGGTATAAATTAATCGCGTTATACGAGAATTGACAGTACATTTTTCAGTTTCAATTTTGCAATCGCTATAATAACATAAATTCAGCGAGTTCTAGTGACATGTGTAAACATACGTTCTAAGTTAGAACGTGCCACAGTTAAAGGGTTAAAACTAGAACACCAGAGTAAAAAAAAAAAACAAAACAGAATAAGGAGAAAACAAACACTGAACAAATAATCCAACTGCCTCAAACATTATCCAACTTCACCAATCTAAAGTTAAAAATCTTCCAACGAGTAAAAGATCACGTTCTATCAGCTTGGATCGATAAAAAGAAAAGTCCAGAGGAACGTAGATAAGGATACAGACAAGAAAGTAACGAAGGAAGTAATAAAAAAAAAATATATTTGATCCAGTTGAGAAGTTATTCGCTCGTCTCGTTGGTAGCTATGGTGTTTCAGAAGTTCGAAGTCGTCTAGGAAAAACCAGATTCCATGCCACTGTTGGCCACCCTCTCGCGTTCTTCGTCTATTATACGTCCGTTCTGGCGTCCGCCACCGTCATGTGGGCGGAATTATTTTCTAGTAACGCATAGTACGTTACCACCCCGTAAATTAACCATCGAGAGAACCGCGTAGGCGTCGTCGATCGCATTATTATACCGTACGGCAGTAAATTCAGCGAAAACGCGCAACCTAACGTTTCAGCATCGACCCCATGGACCGTTCTTGCCTTTAATTTTCGGTTAGCTGACCCTGTTTTCGAGTCCCTGTTCGTGATCTGCATTCCCGTCGCACGATTCAACGAGTACATGGTGTGCAATGGCAAAGTGGTATTGTCTGTACTTGGTGGGTAGATGTAATTGGTAGCTTGTGGTCCGTGAAGCGTATGTTTTAACCCATTTATGTCATTGAAACTTGGAAAATTGTAGTCATATTGTAGAATTCTTTTTATTTCTATTTTTTAGATGCTAAAAAGACGAATGAAACTTAGATTCTAAATATTTTACAAAGAAGATTGTCAATAAGATTGTAAATTTCTGAAAGTTTATGGCACATAAATCAAAATGTAATAGACGATATTATGAGACTAAAAGAAATGAGTAAAATTTATATTTTACATATTCTACAAAGAAGATTGTTAATAAGATTGTAAATTTCTGAACGTTTCTGTCAAATAAATGGAAATGTAACAGATGAAATTACTATTTCTTAGTAATATTTCTTTAAGTTTAGCATTTTAAATTATTTCGATCCAAAAAATACCACTTTTCAAATATACTGTTTCGAAGTACAAGAAAAAACATCATTTTTAATGCAAAAAAAAAACAATGAAAATTCACGTTTAATTCTACAGTTGCAAAAAAAAATCGACAATTTAAGTAAATGAATGGAGGCAATATTTCCAAAAAATTGTGAAAGATTTTTGCAATTGGTTGTTAGCTATACGGTAAACGGACAGTGAATTACACCTTTGCTCATTTTTCATAATTATCTACCAGGATTTAAACTTGAAGAAAAAAGAAGGAAGATAGTAAATCCTGCGAGGATTTCGCTGATCGCTACTTGTAAAAGCGTTTGACCAAGAAGAGAGGGTGTCTGTCTACAGGGAGAAAAATCATGTCTGGCTTCATGGAGGATTCGACCTCTCGACTCTGCGCGTAGCTGTCGTGCTCGAGGCGAGAATTTATAAACCTGCAACTCGAGTCTTGCTCCTACCGTACTTTGCGGCAGAGTGCACGTGTGCCCAAGGAAAATATGAACTCTTTCGCGGCAGTGACTGTACTGCCAAACGAATTCAATCGTAGCTGGTCGAAGTCGCGATCGTATCAGTCACGCTGTCACTTTAAACGGTTATTTCCAAGCAGATGGGGTGAATCGTGGCGAGATTTATAAGAAAAGAGAGACGTGTAACCAGAGTTGTGCCATACTGTTACGCGTCGTCAGTATGTTTTGCGTTGGCTCGTACTTGGAACGTTCTTCGATTTTATTGATCTCAAGTGTCTTCGTTAAGTGAAGTGGTTCGGTGCAGAAAAGTGAAGTGGAAGTGTACAGAAGTTGTAGATGTTCTTGAAATTTGGACAATGTTTTGGCTAGATGAAAAAGGATTTCTTTTATTTTTTGCAGTCACTTCTCACTTTACTCCTATTTCTCAAACTTAAAATCACCTATCCTCCGATTTACACGGAAAATCGGTTTCTCAGAATACCAAGTAAATCGAAATTGTGGCTTTTTGTATGAAATACTGTGTAAATCGAGAGAAAACCAAAATCCGCATAATTTAGCCAGTTATTTAATTAAATTAATTTATTTCAATGTAAAATAAAAATAAAATAAAATTAAATATTAAATCAGTTTTTTCTTTTTTTTTACGGTTACGTATTATAAAATAATCACGTATTAGTTTATTTTAATAGACAAATGACTTTTTCCTAAATTATTTTCTTATTAAAAGACTTCTGCAAAGACTTATTTCTTATTTGACAGACGAACCCAGTTAAAAGGTTAATCGAGCGCAACTATAGTCCACACTGTGGTAACAGCCTAACCAGATTTGAAAACGATTTAAATAGCGTTACTGCAGGATTAAAAGCGATAGTAAGCATCGTTGGTCCATTACTTTGTTCACCAGCCACGAAGCTTGATTAAATAGAAGGCATCTGTTAGATCTCGTCATTCATTACGATCAGCGGTGTTGCAAGTTGGCGCGTCGATAGCAAATCGAATTAGCCCCTGAATCGATATCTACTGCGAGCAGGAGGACGCGCTGCGATCTGTTAATCTGATTGCTCGTTTTATCGTGCTAACTGCTCGAGCTGCTATGGTTAATGAGAGATAACTCTGATAGCGTAATAGTCGACCGGCTTGCTCTACGACGTTCGAGTTAATAATTCAACCGCTGCCGTGTCAATTGCTTTTGCTCGTAAACTACAGATCGACGACTTGTTTAGCAGCCCCCGGAAAGATCCCCGATACCGATCTAACGTTCAATGGATCGTTGAAGGAAAACTTCGAGCGTGTGTGTTTTTTCTCCTTTTTTCTTTTTTCTTTTTGATAGAGAATGCGATTGGTCGTAACGAAACATGGAACGAGATGAATTATGGAAGCGGAGGAAAGGAAAGGTGATTGTATGTTAATGCATTTTTTCAACAGATCGTAGAATTTTATACGACGAGGCTAATATTAGCACGCGTTTTTCCATATGTACGTGCACCCGAGTTATAATCGCGAGTTTCGAATATGATCCAATGTCCAATTGAGAAGAGCATTATGAAGTTCTATTTTTCGAAAATTATAATTTACATCTTATCATCCTAGTTTTGTACTTTATTGACAATTATCTTTTCACACGTGGTATTAAAGTTGGCACCAACGTTTTGAGGATGACGACACAGATCTTTGCGAATTCTGTCGGATGACTATGCGTTGGCAATTATTTAACTTTCGATCACTGTGAGTCACAATGCTTTCGAGGCTGTCTTAACCTTTGATTAGGAAGGACTTTGTCATCAAGTTTTATCTACAGTAAGGATTCGAGGGAAATGGTCATCATTCGCCTGACGAATACAGGGTCCACTATAAAATCTACAGTTCATATCATTTTATTTTACAAAATATCGAGGAAACTGTAACAAATACTCAGAACATGTATGTAGTGCTTACAGAATACACGAAACGCGTAGTTTGTGCGTGCATTGTAATAAAAATTAATATATATTGTATGTTTTTATACACCATAAATGCATTCATTTTTTTTGTCTTAATCATTACGTAATAATAGTAGTTTTAAAAAACAAAATTATCAATAATGTTAATGACTTTCTCATGGGTCCCTATGGGCCCTGCATCCGCTATGAAGTCGACTACTAGACAATTCATCGTGCGTAGGTTAAAATAGATACGCTACAAGTATAACTCTAAAATCAGGAAAACACGATTTTTGTACTAACAGTTACGGATCGAATGCTTATCTATAAATAAATAAAGTCACGTCATCGTATACATTCTGTGGAACCTAACAATCCAAGAGAATGGTACAAAAATGAGGTCTGAGAATTGGCCAAATGATGAACCAAAGTCATTGAAATTACTTTCAAGAGAAATGCTTTGTTATGATTTTTCGAAACAAATATTTTTTCTAAAACAATGATTTCAGAAAAGAACTTTCTTGCTAATCTAATATCTACATTGATCGTAAATGAATTTCGATCCACCTTTAACTAATTACCAAGGAGCCCCTTTGCACAGTGGAAAAACGCCACGGCTAATTCCCCGGCGCAGCCATCGTTAAAGAACAATCCGGCGTCGCGAGGGGCAGCGAGTACAGGTTCCAACTATCGTGCAAGAAATCACTGGCCAGTTCTACACACCGGCTTTCTCCCGGGATTAATACGCGACAAACGAAGCAATCGTTGCCGGTGCGTGTACCGATGAATGGAATGTCACAGGTTCGAGATAAAACGAGGCGGATCTCCCTCGTGAGCATACAACCACGTTCTTCCTCCGAGCGCGTGTACACGCGCGTTACCATCGCTCGTAACCGTGGGTACAGTCGGTGGAAGCAATTGTAAATTAACCCTTTACACTCGACAGGCGACTCTCAGTCGCCACTTGGTTCGATACAGCAACTCGAATGACAATTAACACTTTGCTAATCGGTCACGAGTACACTCGTGTTTGCATACCCGAACGTATAGAGTCTTCCAATAAGAGTGATAGAACTTTGAATTGAAATGAAACGAAAAGTACGGAAGATAGTCAAATACCCACTATTTTATTTTAAATTACATTCGATGGCATTATACATAAAATGCAATATCACATAAATTATCACCATGATTGTATTTGGTAGGGTGAATACAATACACCAAATTTTTGCAACAAAAGCATCTTCAGTGATGAAGATCACTTTTGGATGGATGGCTTTGTTAATAAACGCAATTGCTGAATTTGGAGAGATGCTAATCCTCAATCAATAGTCGAGCGATCATTGTACCAAAAGAAAGTTATTGTTTGGTGTGATTTTTCTACTGGTGGAGTCACTGACCCTTATTTTTTTGAAAATAAAGAAGGTGCGACTGTAAGTGTTACTGGCAAGCGTTTCAATAAGACGGTGCCACATGCCACACTTGTGCTACAACTATCGCTTTACTGAGATCGAAGTTCAACGATAGGATTATATCGAGAAATGCGGCTGTCAACTGGCCACCAAGATGGGACTTTTTCTTGTGGGGCTATGTTAAGTCTCTTGTTCATTCCAATAATCCACAAACTGTTGATCTTAAAGCGAACATTATTCGTGTTATCGGTGAAATACCACCTGATTTATGTGCCAAAGATTGGGTTTATCGTATTCACTCTACCAAACGCAATTGTGATGATTATTTATATGATGTATTTCACGTATAATGCTATCAAATGTACTTTAAAATAAAGTAGCGAGTATTAAATTATCTTTCGTATTTTTGGCTTGATTTCAATCCTATTGTTCTTATTGGAAGACCTGAAATAAAAGTGCTAGACCATATTTTCTCTACTATATTCCTTTCATTGGCTATACACGTGACAAGAGCAACACGAGGGAATGGCAGCACTGCCTTTACTCGAGATCAACGGCTAGTTTATGGAAATTGCCGAGATGTACGGAAATTGATTGGCTACAAGTTCGCGGTATGCGGGGGACCACCCGCAGGTGCTAGAATGGCTTTTAGCCATGCTTACATGCATGAAACCGCGTACACGTGCCTATTTTGAGAGGAGACTCGGCTACTTGCAGAAACCTGGACGATCAATGAACGCTACGAGGGAAATATTCGAGGGGAACCGAGGGCAACCACGGGAATCCTTTGATCCTTCAAACAGCTGTGCACAGAGGGTGCATTCTTCGAGCTCGAGATACTTCTGCAACTTTACGCGAAGCGGTGTTCACTACTGTTCATAAATATTAGGACGCACGCCTTCTACTAAATTCTTTCTGATTTTTTGGGTAGAATCAAAGTTTTAGTTAAAAAGAACGAAAAGAGATCGACCATCGAAATAATTTCCGTTATTGTCGATGATCATTTGCCATTTTTGTTTTGACAAATTTGCATAAAAATTCTCGATCCAGTTATGAGATTTTAGACTGAATATTTTTTTGTTCATTCTAGATAAAGGTAAGTGTTCTAATATTTGCGAACAAGAGTGTACTTACGCGAATTAAGTCATGCGATGCTCCAGCTGAGATTGGATGTATCTTATTGGAAATAGTTTAAGATTGCGAACATAGTCGCGTGTTGCGTTATTTTAATTGAATTTAATTCCATTTGTAAGCAAGGAGATCTCTTATTATTGCAATACTCTACACACAAGTTGAAATATTCAATTACCTACTGTAATTACCGCACATACGAAACGCGGGCAAAAATTAATCGTAAATCGCATTAGTATTGAAGCCACGTATAAAAATTCTTCTTTCTAGTTGCAAAATAAAGAAAACGAAGGATCGTTAATCCTTTTCGAATAGATTCCACGAAAGATACCAACAGCAGGAGATACGAAAACTAAATAACACTTCTAACGAAACCAAGTATAATTTAAATACGCGTACCATGATTACGTCGCATTAAGAGGAACCAGCAATGCTGCAATGAATCGAGAGGAATACGATTTAGATAAACCGTGAATGGAGTTTTAATCCGCCTTCAACTAATTGCCAATGAGCCGCTGCTAACGGAACAACATCTTCGCCAACAAATTAAACCAAAAGACGCTGCGAGATCTCGCCGGTTAGGCGTTTCATTCGATATTTCCGCGTAATCGAAAGGCTAATGGACGCGTATAATTATCGGTGGATCTTATCGACGCGCGATTTCTTTCTCATCGACCGAACATTTTTCCGTCGTTTAATCATTATGGCTCGGAGAGTCGCGAAGTGGAAACTAGAAGGGTGTGTAGACAAGTGCTGGAAGAAGGTAATAAGCCTCACATTTCACAGGAACAAGATAAGCGAATGGTTTTCTGTGCTTTTTCATACACGAGGGCAGACGATAGGTATTTTAGGATTAGAATTTTATTATGGCAGAAGAAAATGGTGCGACGGCGTGGGAGATTTTTTTTGCTTTTTAAAACAACGCGTTTATCGATAAGACTTCCAAGGACGATGTTAAAGTTCGCTAAATATGGAGGATCTGATTTTGTCAATAAGTAGGCTCTTAACGGAGAAATGGGAAAAATGAAGAAATGTGGGAACGATAATCCTACATACGAATAAAGGATAGTGTTAAATAAAAGAAGAAATAAAAGTTGTAAAAGTTGAACTCTTCAAAATTGATTTCCTCGTCTGTGTAATCTCATGGAGTTTAATAGATATATCTACCGGTGAACGTTTAAAAAATGAACGAGGTGCAAGGGAACTGCGGAATTTTAATTTCAAATCGTCGCGTATCGGCCCCTATGCAAATTGAAAAAGAAAAAAGAAAGAAGAAAGGAAGAAAAGAAAAGGTCAGAGTCAGTTTGTTTCTTGCAGGTTCGCCGGCGTAAAAAACTTCCACCCAATGAATTTGTACCAGTTATGATAATGCGTTTTTTGCCTCGTCGAGCGGGTAATTTTTGAAGTCTCAGCTGACATGTTCCGCGTCTCTGTGACTCATATGTATTTACACGTTTATCGAGCGAAAAATAACGAAACACGTGTAACAAAAATCCTATATAATTAGATTCAATTAATCATCGTTCGATCAATGGCCTAACCCTGATAATAACGATACAAACGGGCGAAATAAAAAAAAGAGAAAAAAAGGAAGAAAAGAATAATGAAAGGAACACATTCTCAATAAATCTTCCCCGTAAACATACACACGCAGGATTATATTCCCTCCCCGTGTTGACCAATACAATTTACACCACGATGAAATCTTCATATCCGAGGGAATTTAATTAACACGCGCGAACGATACGCGAGATACGCGAAATATTATAAACAAAAAGGTCAAGCCAATTTCACGGGTAATTTGCCGGGAGAAATACCGGCGTGGCTGGATACGTACATCGTTTTCGCGGGTTCTCTTAGTTACCATTAGACGCGAAAAATATCGCACGCTTGCCTCGATATAATTCCTCGCCACTTTTCGCGATTTTACACCGTCATAAATAAGTCAATGGTCGAATAAACAGCGGCGCGTGTAATTAGTCCGATTGCATTGCAGTTTCGACCGAGAGTCATTTACAAATTAATCGCCTTGGGTTTCCAGCGGTGATTTTCAGAATGAAAATCCCTCACGAGTTATCCATTCTATCTTTGTTTCTTTCTCTCTCCTTCTCTCTCTTTCTCGTTTTCTCTATCTGTTGCTTTCTTAGTTTCACGTCTAATCGTTTTACAAGGGTTCCTGGAGATTTCATGAATGAAATCTCGCAATCGTCTGACACCTACCGATAGATTAACGTTATTCACCATAGCACGGCTCTCTTACCAGGAATCTTGAACACGTTGCTGCCAGGTGTTGAGATACAACCTAACCTCTACCGGGTGTTTAAAAACGAGCGGCCAATTATGTAATCGCGCTCTGTCACGCCACATAAATCCGCGGTTTTGCCGCGTGACCAGGAGATAAATCAACCGAGTCAAAGGGTCACGAGGACAAAACTGGACGAAACGTGATCGTTGCCTAGTGTATATTTTATGGTGTGTGACGTTTCGTGATACTTTTCTTTTTTTCTTTCTTCTTTTCCGTTTTCTTTTCTTCTTCTTTTTCTTTTTGAGAGCTAAGTGGATAAGGTTTCGTGTTGAATGGTGTACATAGGAAAAATTTGATCGTGACTGCATTATGTGTAAATGGGATATTACGAGGTTGTATTAGACGGTTACATCGAAGGGAATAAATTAACGTTCGGTGTTATTCGTTTGATGTGTGTGCATGAGAGAGATTTCTGAATGAACGTCTTCGATGCAATGCGTATGTTGGCTTACAAGAATTAATTATAGGGGAGCAAAGAAGTATCAAGAACGCCCTCGAATACTTAAAGTGATGAAAGTAACGAAGTCTGCAAAAACTGAATTTTTCTGGAGAAAAGAAAATCACTTTTTAGATTAGCATAAAATAATTTTTTCACTGATTTTATAATATAAACAACATAGGTGATGGATCTATTGATGTTTAGCAAGGTGTAATCTTACTAGATAAAAATACGATTGAATTAAATGTGGAGATAAAATAAAATATCTAAGTCAACAGTATCTGAGTAAATTTTACGCGGAACTGTTATAATGAAGTGAAAAAAAGAAATCAAACGAAGTATCTTTTTACATTTTTGTTTTTGGATACTCGAACTTCACGTTTTCAATAATTTTATTCGTAAAAAACTAATTCTCCAATATATCGTATAACTAAATTATATAATATATATTAATAGTAATTATATATATTAACATATTTATTTTATAGTTATATATGTATATATATATATATTAACTGTTATATAGAAAATAACTGTATTTGTTAAAAGGTTACCAAAAGTTACTTATTAGCTTTTCATTACATCTATATATTGTATTTTAAAAATAAAGGACAAATAATCAATCAAAATACTTTTAAAGTCTTAGAACTGTAGCACTTAAGAGGTAGGTATCGAACAACAGCAACAAAGAAACTGTATAACCAATTGAATAAAACAGGAAAAATAGTAACTCAGTAAGTGCTTTCAAATCCTCTCAACAATCCCACGAAGCAGCACCAACTGAACGATTCTATTAACTTTCTAGTTAATTACCTTTACTTTAAGACACTTCCAAACACTCACTATCAATCCATATCAAACCAAGTTAAACCAAATAATTTCTCTAACCGAACAATCCTTTTTACTTGACTTTAATTGCACATCTTTTAGAAACAGTAACTAACAGTCCCTGTAAATAGATTGCGATACGTAGTCATAGAATTCTACTAAACTAAACCAAACTAAACCAAATAATTTTTTTAGCAATCCTTTTCACGTAAAACAAAAAGAATGACACTTCGTATTAAACCAAACCAAACCAAGCTAAACCAAATAATTTCTCTAACTGAACAATCCTTTTCACTTGATTTTAATTGTACATCTTTCAGAAACAGTAACTAGCGGTCCCCGTAAATAGATTGCGTTACGTAGCCGTGCAATTCTCGAATACAATGGTAGCACGATACGCTAACAAACTAAAAGACTTATAAAATATATCGATAGACGGATACGTAACTTCCAGCTCGCATAGGGGGGTTAAGAAGATCGTGCAGTAGAACGACGTGGAAAAATTGACAAAACTAAACGACCACCCGTTACACGACCGGCCCACGCGTTCTCTAGACGTCGGACTAGTACGGTCAGGTGAGTATATAAGGAGTTAAGGAGCAAGCAGAGAGGAAATAAGGAGCAGGAGGAGGAAGGCAGCCGGTCGGGGTATCTGATGGGCCGATTGCATCATTAGCGAGCGTACGTGCTCGCTAGAGAACTCGCACCACATAGAATGTCTGCGTCTCTGGATTTGATGGGAAGGTGAGGTGAGGCCGGGGAGAGAAAACGATCGAGAAACACCAATTAAATCTGATAGCGACGGCTTTCCGATATTCAGTGCAAATGACGTACGAAATCGATGTGTTCTGCTTGGGACAAGGCGATCGGGAATCGATCGAGGAAGCTTTCAATCTTCGATCTCTGATAATAATCGTAACTATTTTCCGCTTCTTGGGACGATCATCCGCGTTGATAAGGGCGTGGATTAAAGAGTTGCTGTGGATGAGGAAAGCAACGGATAATGCAGGATAAGAGAGAAAAGAAGAGAGGGAGAGAGAGAGAGAGAGAGAGAGAGAGAGAAGAAATCGTAACAATCTTTCTTCGGAGCTCGTGCTGTGTTTGCAGTTATTGGACTTTTGATATAGCTTTAGTTTCCGCCTACCTTTTTTCTTACGCTTACTCGGAGTTCTTCCTTTTACTTTTACACTTGTGCAAAGGGATGGTGAACGTACTTGGCAATACTATAACTTGCAATGCTAAAGGCGGATTTTAATTGAAGGTTTTATAAATTCTCTAGTGGTCGTCGATTCGATTTACTCAGGGTGAAATTTCCATGGTTTGAAGTGGCGAAGCTTTTGTCGATTCTTTGGTTCATTAATACTGGATTTACGGGATCCGTCAATTTGACGGATGTCGGGTTCCACAAGAAAAATTGTAAGAACTAAAGAATTTTCGCGGAAAGTGTATATACAAAATTGAACTTGTTTGCAAAAAATACGTTGAATAAATGTAATATCTGTTAATATTGTATAACTAAATTCTGTATAAATTAAATAGAATAATTATTTTAAAGAAAATACGTATTTTCTTTTACCCGTCAATTTGACGGGTATCTGTAGAAATAGGTGTACAAAAAAAAGTCCGTAAACCTAGTATTAAAATTTTTCAAACACCCAATTTAAACAGATGAAACTTATATACTAGAACTATTTCTTTTCCACAATTTACATTAAAAATCTGAACATTCGTATATCTTTTTTCGAAAAATAATAAAAACCATTCGCTGCACTTAAATTTTCCATAAAAAAGCAACCACTTTCGCATAGCCTGCAAATTGCGAGACACGTAACAGGAATGATCCATCAGTTTCGTCACTGACGATGACACGGCGGGACATCGAAAATCTGTAGAGTGCTCTTGGTAGGCAACATTCCGCGGTTTCGTCGAGTTTTTGCAGGGAGGATCGAGAGTGAAAGAGAGCGGTCCAACTTCTAAGCACAGCACAGCGAAGAAAGCGCGCGTACAAGAAGAGGAGGGCGGCAGCAAGAACAGCCACGAAATGTCGCCTCCGTGTCACTGTCCGCGAGGGTCCTTATACAGAGGCCATTATCGGGCAAGAAGATCGCCGCCACTTCGTATTGTATATCGGCGGCGATTTAAAAAGGGAATGACGTTTTATCGTGCAATACGATCGATAAAGGCGCTCGAGAATGGAAGGAAGCCCATCTTTTCTTCTGAGCCCTCCTCGACGCCGCGTAAGAAATGACTTACTGGCAACTTTAACCGACGCTCCTACAGAAAACGCGATCTCGAAAGATCGCGAGATTCAATGGACGATCTATCGTTAACGAGCGATTTTAGCTCAGATTGAAATGGTTGCAGTAACGATCGTCAGTGACTCTTCTACGAAAGATTCTTTTTCTAAAATAAAGCTACAAAGAATCGGAATGTTTACACAAATGTTAACTCTTCGTGACATTGTGGGATAAAAAGTATCTCGTCTTTTTAGTACTTATATATACATAGTGGGATATTTTCTATGAAACCTTGAAATATTAAAATATCTCGAAGCGTAGTGGTTTTTGTTTTTTATTAACTTATTTTAAATCAAATTTCTGTGAAACTGGTGTCTTCCTTTTGTTTTAACCCTCTAAAGGCCAGTGTGACTTTAAAGTCACACATTAATATATCTTACTGATTGATTTAATTTTTTACTGCAAGATGACGTATACATTTTGTTGTACAATGTCTTTTTGGTAATTATAATATTTTTCATAGCGGTTACTGAAATATCAAGGTATGCTTTTGCAAATTGTCTGCAGATAGAGGTTATAGGAACGATCTTGTACGATTGTCACTATTTTTTCTTCGCCAAGAAGCCAAGCAAAAACTATTTTGTTAATCTTTCGTACACACAAGTGCAAATGTTGTACGCTGCTGTAACTCTAAAGTTACAAAACATATTCATTATAATAAAATCATTGGAACTACTGTATTTAAAGGTTGATATTTCTTGATTTCACGTTACATAAATCTTTTTATATCCACGAAGAAAAAATTCGGACTATAGATTGAAATCCTGTGTTTCAAAGAGTTACAAGATTTTTGCTCATGTCGGTTAAATGTGCGTCCCCGTTGTTCATTTTTTTTTAATGTCGATTTTATATGGATCTGAAATCAAGCTTTAAATTGATTTTGTTAGAGAGAAGAATTTGTTCAATTTACCATAGTAAATTCCTTACTTCTCATTCTTCCACTTTGTGACAAATTAGAGGAGATTAAATGAGTAGAATAGTAGAAAACAGTAACAATAAGCTTAATGTAAATTGTAATTTTCTTCTAAAAGACTTTACAATTCGTAACTAATAACTCATATTTTGTAAAATGTAGGATGATACAAGTACAACAAACTACAATAATTAATTCAAAAAATGGAATTTCTGAGTTCCGAGGAAGTTACTTTATTTCCTGATAAAATCGACCGTGTCAGAAAACCATTGATTCATCACTACGGAATAAACGATCGCGATTAATGCGTACACATATCTTCACGGCTTTATCAAGACGTGAACAACCCTTTCACGTCATCCAACCATCAAACCAAAAGATACCAGTTGCTCCAGCTTCACCGTTCAGCACCCATATCGTCATCGAACAACAGTCCAAGAAAAAAAAAAAAGGATCACAGGCGATTTATCCTATCCGGAGATCGTAGATTTACCAGTCGATCGCCGCGCGATCTGGTTCTCATCAGCGAGCGTGGGCACCTATCGGTGATTCGCGTTACCCCCAATCGTGACGCGAGCTATCTTATCGTGTTCGCACCGGTAGAAAGATCGAACTGTCAGGAAAAAGTGCGACGTACACGGGATTGGCCGTCGACGGACAGCCGCGTGCGAAATCGAACAAGGAAGAGAAACGGCGCCGTATTGACCAGAACATTCCAAGGAAGAGTAGAGTTGGCTGTCTAATAAATTTCACGCGATAACTGATCGTCTATCAAATCGAATCGCTTTTATCGCAAGTCGACACGTCTGTACAAGAATCTCTAACTCTCTTTCTCAAGAGATTTGCGAATTTAAACGAACACGATTCGACGTGGAAGGAAAGAAAGTTCGTCATTCGAAAAGAAAGAAAGTTTGTCCTTTGTTTCGTTCGAATTTGTTATACAATTCTTAATTCGTATTGTGAATAACCTTACATAAATTTTTCAAGTGTGAGTTGTCAAAATGGATGCTTATTTTAGCACAATTGACGTTTTGAGTGTATAAAATTAGTATTAGATTAATTTTACAACGAATCGCTGTACTATACAAGATTATGAAACATAAGATCAAGTTGACGATATTTTATATAAAAAAATGGCTTCTAATTTCACTGTTTTCACCGAATTGGTCCAGAAATTTGATCGTCGCACCGAGTATGTAGATTTTCGAGCAAAGTCACGCGTGGGCGAGCTACGAGTTGCGGCAAGAGACCGAGCTGATCCAGATGGAAACTCGAGAACCGCGAAAATGTCGGATCAGCCACCGAAACGGCTTCCATGATAATCGTCGACCCTTTTGCAAGTGGTATTGTCGTTGGACGCTGGTTTCGTGGTACGAGATTTCAAGTCGAACGAGATTCGTGCGTTGGGAGTGGTCCGCGAAAACTGGGTGGAGATTAAGAGCGTATTTCAATGGTATGCATGCAGTTCGTGTTTGTGTCTTGTTGTGATGGAATTTTGATTTTTCAAATGTTTAATTGAGGCACGCAGATTTTAATGACCACGGGACTAGTTTGTTGATAGATTTAAGTTATTCAAGTGGTTAGATACCTAACGCAGATATCTAACCTAGAATTCGAACGGTTTGAATTTCATCGTGGAAAAATGTCCGAAGTTTTCAGATGTTTGTTCTGACGAAATTTAAGTTTCAAGAATTTGTTCATTTTCCATGTGTTGAAATTTAATGGTTTAATTATTTTTTTTTTTTGTTTTACGGCGCGTTGTTTTATGTTTATCAGAGTTCACTGCAATTCTTTGAATTCTTTTGCAATCGCATTCAGTTGGAACGATAAGTATTCGAAGCACGTTTCGTAGCATATATAAATTCTGAGTTTGTTCTCTGAGTACGTGGAAATTTGAGACCTTACGAACTGGTGATATTTTCGCGAGGAATACGCCATAAATACGAGCTAATGATAGAGATTCTCTAGATAATAAGGGTAACGGTAGTTACAGTTAAAATCGTGAATTCTCTCGGTAATAAAGGGAAACAAATTTTGTCCTTCGTGTTTGTGAATTGCTGTTTACTCTGTTATACTAAAATAATATATTACCATAGCGGATAAAAAAACGTTTAATCATTCATGGAACCATATTTGTACTTCTAGTACATATTACATTTTAGGAAACTTCATATAAAATCAAAATTGAAGATTTATTTTTAATAACTGATTCACGTTTCTTCTAGGAAAATATTTATGCATTTATTATGTTCAATGAATCACAGAAATATATATACCTAATTTTAAACAGGTATTTCAAAAATATGCTTATATATGTAGGTTTTTTCTTTTAAATAAAAGCGACAAATAATCAAGAACATCTAATGTATTAAATGATTTATTTTTAACTAGACAGTAGATAAAAATGTTTTTTAATTAAGGTATATAAGAAAATACGATGCAACTGCATCATTCACTGAGGCATTTTGAAGTATAAGAACAAGAATATATTTTTCAATAAGTAAAAATCAAATTATTTGAGAGAAATAACACTAAATATTTGTATAAATGTAATAAATGATATTGATGTATATTTTTTAGTCTAAAACTCATTTTATTGGCTCGTCATTTTGATGGGCCAATATTTAGGTACACTTAGATACAATTGAAAATAAAACACGAAAGGAAGCAAATAAAGGAATATAAAAACTATTCCATTAACAATAGAAAAGTCTATTAATTTCTATAATTATATCAACACGATGCTAATAATTTTTAAGGAAAAATATTTGAAATCCATCATTTTGACGAGCTTGACAGTTCATTAATTTCAGAAATTTCAGAAATAGATTCACAAATTTTCAACTCGATAAAAATATAAGAAAAAAAAATTAACATAAAAATAATTTTCTTCTAAAGACTGTAATTTTCCATTTGCGTGTTCAATTTAAAAAAGAAATATTCAAAATTACCATTGGCAATAGCTTACGACTTGTTAGCCAATTGTAAGGCACCGATTCTATTGAAGAAAGAAAAATTCTGTCAAAGGTGCATTCCATTTCAGCTGAAACGCCAATGGCGAACAACAATCATCAGAACGACACGAATCTCGACTTCTTCGAGGTCCCTTATCCCACAATACACAGAGTGTATCACGACGTGAAACGCGGACTCGCGTCCACTAGTAAAGTTCAACCGAGTCGCTGGATCATAGTCGAGACTTCGAACAAGCCCTAGGCTATAATGCTTTGTGGAAATGATCCTCTGTTATCTAGCTGACCAGTACTCGTATGCACGAAACATTACAGTGAGCACACGATCGAATCTACGCTTCAGGCGGTGTATAAACTCCTGTGTACCAGAGAAGCACAATGCGAGCAGAAATTTCGATCATTTCCGTGAACGTGAAATAGAGATCCAGAAACGTTTCTTAACCTTATTATCGTTCCTGTTCTCTGCCATCTTACATGTTCTTAATTTTCCTATTTAGCATTTTAACACACTCGTTGTTAGGTTGTAAAATTTAAAGCATAATTACCAGTTGCTAGAAATTTCACTTTCGCTCGCTTTACAACTTAATCCCTCGAATGACGGGAACTAGCACGTCTTACCCACGTGATTTTATTACCCTTAAAAATTTGCACCGCTGTTAATTTGCCAGATGTGCTGAACCAAAGTTCGTAATTTTTAAAATTTCCTTCTTGCACTTGTAAGGACGTATTTCTTCACCAACTATTTTTGACACTTTAACACTATTTTTAAAAACCGGCGAAACGTTTAGCTGAATACCGCATATAATTTTCAAAATCTGTAGCTGAGTACGGCAAGATTCTGCTATTTTTAGGTATGTGAATATAAAAAATATTACTTTTCAGTATGATGCTCATAGTCATTTGTTATTCAAAATTTAAAAAATTAAATATTACAAATACACGTTGAAAAAATATTTATAGAAATGACGTAGAACTATGTCTACAGTTGCAAAAGTGTTAACTAATAATATTTTAGTTAATCCCCAACAATTGTTGGCTAATGTTAGATTAATCTTACAAGTTAAAATTAATTTTAATGAAAAAGACATACCGGAAGAAGAAAAAATTCACATCTTTTTCAGAATTTTTTACAATCAAAGTACTTTATTCTGAAATAATTGATTAACATTAACAAACTGCTATTTTCAATCGTTTACATAATTAAACTACTAATATCTAAGAACACATAACATAATTTATACGTACAATCAGACTTTGCAATATCGTTCCTTTCCTTTCACTTCAACACCTGGATCACACAAAACGATCGATGATCGTCGATTCATCAAGTTTCACTATCACTAGCAACCTGTACGCACATTAACGCGCATTAAGCTGACTCTTTTCAACCATCTTACTGTGTGGGTGGACAATCGAGTTAGCCTTTTAATACGAAACAATCTTTTGACGGGCATTTCGAGAGGCATCAGTCACTCGAACGATTCTTTCTTAGTGCAAAATCATCGCGATTCGTTTCGTTCGGACAAACGTGGCATTGTACCGATCGACAGACGAAGGTTCAGAATGAATTAGGGCCGCCTGCGCGTGAATTCCACTGCGATTCACTAATGTTCGACGTGAGGATTGCTTTAGTAGTCTTCATACGCGACAGCAGTATGAGCGATTTTAATGTTAAATGCTGAAATTGACTGAAATACATCAAATTCTTCTTAATAAATTTATGTTAAATATTTGCATGGTATTGTTATTTTTGGAATTTTGTAGTAGGTTTTGCATTAGTTTAGTCTCCTTAGATTGCTTCTTGTTACTTAATCAAAATGAAATTATTCTTTATTGGTTTTAACTATAACGAGTAAATGTTTTTTGTTTCATTTTTAATATGATAGAATTTTTTAGGATAGTAAGAGAATGTTGAACATCTTTGGTCATCTTTAATCTTCAGTTACTTTGTGCAGTAAACTTAAATGTTGATTCAGCAAGATGTAAAATGATAAGATATTCAGATTAGATGTCGATGTCAAAAATTTATACGTGAGAAATTTAAGTTAAAATTTTGATTAAAGTTTTCTTACGTACAAGCAAGTTAACAAAAAGAACAAATAGTGAATATACTAATAAAACACGTTAATTCAACAAATGTTTGCTTTTACTTTATGAAGAAGAAGCATAAAAATGATGCTCTCACATACTAGGTCATAATATAACAAATAAAAAAGTTTCGTATTAAATTCACTCATTTATTCTAGGTCTATGTCATGTATAGATATGCAGATTTTTATATAAAGAAAGTAGAACTTCGATAGAAATTTATTTCATCTAGCAGATTTTACAAAAAAATAATATAATTGGAATACTTTGTATATTTCTTCATATTACACGTATTATGTCCAATTTTGCACTTCTAAATCTCCTATAAACGCTTAAAAATTTGCAATTTAGTCGTACAGAACAAAAACTCTAAATTGGATATTCTGCAAAAGAATGTATATTAACATAGTATATTTTACCAGTAAACCGACGAAATAGACTTTACTTACATATCTATAATAAATAGAGAAAAGCTTAAATAATTGGAAAAATTAGCTATAATAATTATAACGACGAAGACTGGAATAGATAAACGTTTAATAACCTCTGGCTGAACGAGCTACTACATTTCACTTCCCACTAGACGTCGTTTATTCTCATCCTGCCATCAATAACATGTCCAAAAGAGACCAACCATTTACCCGCGAAATACGAATATTTTTCAACCTTATCGACATCCATAAATCCATCCAGAACTCGTTAAAAGACGGTACACTTCTCTGCACCGCTAATCAGTCGTTGGTGCGCTAAGGTTAATCGCCGTTCGCCACCAAAGAGATTAAACGCGAACGGAAGCAAAGCCAAAGATCGGTCAGCGGCGTAAATCAGTCCGTATATTCAAGACGTAGCCTTTCTTTAGGACATCCTTAGCAAGTCTCTCGCGCTGTAATTAACGTGGGCAGAGGTGCTTAGGTCGCGATGCGATAATCGAGCCGCTTAATAAGCCCCATACGTCGTCCCGTATGCAAATCGAGCATCAGCCGCGTTTCCATCGACGTTCACCTGCACGAAACACACACACATGCGCACATACATATCGTGTCTAAAACTGTTTGTGTGTCTGTGGAAATTCACGTTACAACCGCGATGCAATTAGCACGACGCCGTCTTAATCCGAAACGGCGTCTAAAATGAGTGATCTCGAGTCTCATTTGAGACTCGAGAGTAAATTCAACTAATAAACTTTCATAAGAACGTATTACAACTTGAAAGCAAATATTAAACGGCAACTGAGTCTAGATAATTCAACCCCATACTGCACGCTGAAAGATTTTCAAACGGCACATTTCTCGTGTTACGATTTATACGAGAAACAATCCAATGGTTAACTTTGTTCAATTACTGTTGGGTTTTGATCAAGATGTGCCTTTATTCTGTATTTGTAATTACACGCGATTAGCTAATGTGAAAAAATTGTTACATGTAATATCTCGTTTTTTCAAAGCTTCTGTGAGCTGCAATACTAGAATTTCGTATATCCACGGTTCTTTTCCCCCTTTTTGCCTCAAGTTCGCGCTAACTTCTGATATTCAAGACTTCAAATGTGTGCATTCTGCCAGTTATCGTGTAATAATTATACGATAATATATTAGAAGTCAAAGGACTTGATAGTCAACATGATAGTTGCACGTGTGTGTCAAATTGATACCTAAGGCTCTTTCGTAATAAATGTTATTTATACCTTTAGAAGCATTTTTTATCAATAAAAATACTAAATATGTATAATATGTGTTATGTTAAAAAAAGAAAAATGAAAGTTAAGAAATTTCAGAATATTTGTTCTGCAAATTGCCTAATAATACAATCTTTTACCAGAGAAGTTTGTCACATTAATACCTGAAAAGAAGTTAAAATTTTACACAATTTCCAAATTCGAAATAAAATAAATATAATAAACATAATAATAATTTGTAATATAACATTCTAGAATTAATAATTAATATAAAGAAACTGACTGGTAATAATGTAATAATACAACGATGCAATAAACAAATAAAATTTGATGTACAAAATATAGATAAATAGATATACAAATTTTAAGTCATACAGCGAATTTTATTCACTCCAGCTCTAATTTTCACCAACACGTTCGTCTTTCTTTATCATTCAAGTCTGTTCACCAATTAAAAAGAGAAAGAAAAATTATTTCACCGACATTTCACCAAGAAGGAAACGCGGAAAGATTGGCGCGAAATTCAAATCAGTCAATCGTTAAGGCTCGAGGAAAATGCAAATTCAGCATTTTTCATGTCGAACAACGCTAGCAGAAGCATCGACGAAGTAAATTGAGGAACATTTATAAGTTAAATCAAGTGGTCCAGATTAAATCGAGCGTATCGTTTCGAGGGCGAGAAAGAAAGAAGCTGCGTATCGATGTGGTCGCAGGAAGTTAATTAACATCTCACAGACAAGCTCGTGTGGCTTGGCTGGAATGAGCTAAAGCGAGCTTGCGGCTCGTGTATGGTGTGCCATATCTTACGATATCTGTCCCCGTATCTCGGAGCGGTTGTGAGATACGGTGCCTCGGTCGCTGTTTCGACTAATCGTAAATAAGGATTCGATTTCGCACTTTCTTACCGAGGATAAGTTGCGAGGCCGCGAAACAATAAATTCCTTTTCTTTCGCGTGGGTTCCTGGCGATGGAAGAAAACTGGCGCACGAAATGTCGCAGAACTGTGATCATTTCTTTCTTTCTTTTTTTTTCTAACAGGACGAAACGATCCTTGAGATTATTTGCGATACGATCAACGAATTTTGAATTGATTTGATCGAGAGTTTTTTATTTATTTGATCAGAGGCTTTGATAGTATTATCTAAGCTTCTTGTTCTTGATTTCTTGTAACGTGTTTTCTGAACCCTGAGTGTTTTTATTGGCGATTTTTTAGAATTATTGCTATGAGTATTGAGTTCTTTGAGAGCTCGGAATTAACTTGATAAAATAAGTAGTACGAAAGATTGAGTTGAAGCAGGGATATCAAGATAGTTTTTTTTCATTTCATTATCACACAATAAAACTGGAGTCAAATTGGTCATTTTGACCAATATGCAATATAACAAAATACATACTTACGTCTTTATCAAAATCTAGGTTCCACTGATTGTATTCACATAAATAACATTTCAAAAATGAAGAATACGGTCGACCAATTTTCAATCTGATATTCACTAAACGACTCGAGAAACGTCACAGACATTTAAAATTTGCCTATCATATTTAAACAATATTTTCATTGAAACTTTCCTAAGCGAGACAATTTCGACATTCTCCCAAATTTTTCTTATAAATTCAAACAGAACATAGTTGATAAAGTTACACATTGATCTTTATCAATCGATTGAAGTTGAAAGAAAAAGTCACGCCAATTCTTTTCGAAGTGAACACTTGGAATCCTCCGTTGTGCAAGAGGTGAGCACAATGCGAGGAATCCCAAGCACGAGGCACAGCACGGTCGTTGAAAAACGCGCGAGGCGAAACGGTACCACACGCGGAAATCGCAATCGTAAATTAAAACTAAGCTAAACAGATTATATGTCAGGAGTGTTCTACGGGCAAGGGTGGTTCGACTCTTGTAAATCTCAAGTAACATCCTCAGCCTCACGACCGTTGTCCAGTCGGATAAGTGCCCCTTACTTAAGGGAGCCTTGAGATAAACATCCACAGCTTAGTTAGAACAAGACCAAGCGTTATGCATTACTCTTGCTCGCGTTCCTCAACGGTGAAACACCGCAGAGCGTTTCCTATCTCCGGAAACTGCACTTCAACCATTTCGAACTGTGCTACTTTCTGCGCACGCGTATGTATATACACGGTCTGTTCATAAGTATTAGGACGTTTATGGAATGCAAAGCAAATTTAAACTGTCATTGGAAATCATTGAAAGACAGTCTGGACTCTTGTAGTACAGCAAATATTAGGTATATAAGTATAAGATCTTCCAATAAGAGTGATGGAACTTTGAATTGAAATGAAACGAAAAGTACGGAAGACAATCTAGTACTTACTACTTTATTTTAAAGTACATTCGATGGCATTGTACATTAAATACAATATTATATGAACGACGAATGAATACGATTGCGTCTTGGTAAATGTTCTGAATGTTTTTACAGCAGTTTGTACCGTTTACATCTTTCCGAAATTCATTAAGTATGATATGACGCGAATGAATTCTTTTCTTCGCTAATTTTCGAAACCTTTCTTTATAACGTAACAATTGACGAAACACAAAAATCTACTAATGAGATAATAATTGAGTATTGCTAGGAAATTAGCTGCACTTGCAAAACCTAACAAGTGACACTTATAGCAAACAAATGATTTAGTGTCATCTATTCGAAATGGGACACGAATTTTTGCACTGACCTATTGTTATAAGTATTCGATGAAATTTTTTTAAGAAAAAGTTCGATTATTTCTTGAACAGACCTCGTAGAATAGCGTGATTTTCGTATGAAAAACAAAATTGTTTATCTGGTACTCACCTTTGCAGCCACTTCTAGATAATCCATAATGATCGACGTCGCAATAATCACACCGGAAGCCAAGGACATTATCAGCGCACCTGCATTCACCGGTTACGGGATCGCAAACTTCGTCGAGGGCACCCACGTCGCAGTTGCATTCCCGGCAACCTGCAGTCACGTTCCCGTAACCTTCGATGCAAGAGGAGCAGTCACGACCCTCGAACAAAGGTTTGCAGGGACACTGACCGCTCTTCTCGTTGCATTCGACGGAACTGCTGCCCAGAGGATCGCAATTGCAAGCTGCAACCGTGAGATTTTCGTGTATAGAGTCTCTGTGATCATCAGGATGAAAAACTTAGTGATATACGATTACGTTTGAATTTATAAAATCACTAATTTAAAATAAAGAGCATTAAAACCC
Source organism: Anthophora plumipes (assembly GCA_951804975.1). Taxonomy (NCBI): domain Eukaryota; kingdom Metazoa; phylum Arthropoda; class Insecta; order Hymenoptera; family Apidae; genus Anthophora; species Anthophora plumipes. Next base: position 11,453,774 of record OX638116.1, on the reverse strand, counting down.
CAGATTTTTCCGCCTGAAACTTAAGTAATTCTAACTATTTTTTTTTTTTAGATTAGATAAAATACCGTAAACTAGGGTAATATTTGTCTAAAACATTATAAATAAGGTGACCTGTCCACTGAATGAAAAGGGTTAAATTGTAATTAGAGTGTTCTATAATTGGTGGTGCATATCATTCTATAAACTGGGATGATTTTATGTGAAAAAATAAATCGGAAGTATGGAACTAAATTTTTCCGTAAAAAAGGGTCGTCGAAAATTCTGATTTTTGAAAACTTTGCAAGTTTATGAGGAATCTCGATGGAAGTGTCAGATAATTTTTCTCTTCTGTTACTTTTTGGTTCTTAAAAAAAAAAAAAAGAAAAAAAGAATTTGGTCGCTTGTACCTTTCTAATTATCAATATCATTATATATTTAATGCAATGAATTAAAGATTTCATCGTGATTGAAAATCCTAAATAAACTCTCAGTTTCACAATACTCCGCCTAATACTGTTAATTACATTACGATTATCAAAACAAATTAAATTTAACGATTCAAAGATTAATTTTCCTAATGTTAATAGATTTTGAAAAATTCTAAAAATTCAACGCCACAACGTTCTTTGTTAAATGTTCAACTTATATAACATACTGAAACTATTAACATATTTTACAGTACACTCAACGACGTGCTTCTAATAATTACAACCACTGTTCGAACCACAATATACAGCGCGTATTAAATACACACGTTGCAGCTCGTTTAAAATATGTCAGAACATTAAACGATCAAAATGTTTAAAGAACATTCAGTATCCGCAGGATATCGCGTGCTAACATCGATGAAATAACGAACCAGAAGTAATAGATGATACTCACGCAAGCAGTTCTGTTCTAAGGGATTTCCGTAATGAGCTGGTTTACATTTGTCGCAGTTCCAGCCTTCCGTGTTACCGCGACACTCTAAGCAACGTCCAGTTTCCTGATCGCAAGGACCGCCGCCGCAGAGACACGGTTCGCAAGTGCCTCCGAGTATCAGGGGATTTCCAAAAAATCCTACGTCGCAGCTTTGAAAAAAAATTCGATTTAATTCAAAAAAATGCAAATTTAAAAATCCATTTAACTTAAAAAATGCTTAATTTAAAATTTCATTTAACTTAAAAAATGCTTGATTCAAAATTTCATCTAATTTTATCTTATCATAGCGCTTTATATAATAATTAGTATGTATAACAGTTATTATATAACTATATAATTTATATATTCGAAAATTCTATTAACAGTATATAGTACATATATAGTAATTATTATACAGGAATAATTCTAAATATAATTCTAAATTTATATAGGATATAAATAGTATATAGTATTTATATAGTACATAAATAGTATTTAGAATTATATTTAGAATTATTTTTATATAATAATTACTATAATTACTATTATTATATAGAAATAATTTTAAATATAATTCTAAGTACTGTTTGTAAATTATTTTATATATTAGTCTGTTTTCAATGCTTATAAGAATCGAGTCAAATAATGGGATTAGTAACAGTGGAAATAAATTCGATTTTAGATTATTTAAAGACCAAATTGATGATTTCATAAATGAGAGATATTAATTAAATAATTGATTCTAGCAGGAGATAGGAAAGACAGAGGTTCAGATGGATGCTACAAATTCTGAGGAAAAAATCAAGTTCAGAAACGATGCAAAGAATCTACGGAATCGCAACTAGCTGTAAATTGTAATAGACCTATTGGAGTTTTCGAATTTTAATCGACGAAACCGTAAGTGAAAGAGAAACTACAAGAAATTCAACTTCAGCGTAAAAACTTCGAGTACAAAGGGTTAAAATTTTTTCGATGAGCATTAATATTTTGATTTAATATTTGAAAATAATGGATGTATTTTACGACTTGATGGTTTGATACTTACCTTTCGCAGTGATCACCTGTGTACCCATTTGGACATTGTGTACACACGTATTTACTATCGACGTCTGTGGGATCGTCGAGTTGGCAATGTGGACTGAAGTTATTGGACTCGATTAAAAGTGGACAGGCACATCTCTTGCAATCGTTTGGTGTTCCTTTAAGGGCAATGCCGTAGAAACCAGGCGCACAGCGATCACATTTAGGGCCAACTGTGTTATGCTCGCAAGTCTATTGAACAAAATTAATATTACGTCTTGAATCCAACACTTATACGAAAACTTTATTTTAATAACAAATAAAATCTATCTTTATCTATAAACAATTTGGACATATTTATTAATCTCAAGATTTTTTAGTTTACTATTTATTTAAATAAATAGTGTACATATTATTTTTGTCTTTTCAAATATGTTAAATGAAGAAAAGAAAAATAATAATTTTTAATCGTCTGTTTTAAAACACTCGTTATATAAAAAATAGTAGGAAAGTCTTCCGGTCGTTAATAAAATAAAATATGGAAAGCTTGTTTTTATTATAATAAAATAATAAAATAAAACACAAAGAGTTCGCTTCTTTTTAATAAAATAATAAAGTAAAACACAAAGAATTTGTTTCTATTTTAATTCATTAATAAAATAAAATATAATAAATTTTGTTCTATAATTTGAGATATTGATTGTTGGTAAATATATGTCCTGTCTCTTAGGGTAAATGCTTCTCAAGTTACCATCTACATTCTACACTATCCCTAAATGGTTCAATCATTCAAGGTAAGGAAGGAATCTGCATGAACGCAGTGTAGGTTTACGTCTGCACTATGACAACGTCCATATACAATCAAATAGGTGCAAACTGATGTTAAGAAACATCCATGTTCCCCAATTTTTATTTGTATTAAGCAAGCTTTTTCTTCGATTTTGTAAATTACACTTTTTATTTGAGGTGCAAGTAAATTTTCTTAAAGTAATTTGAATTCCAATACTTTGAAATTTTAAATGTTATTTACTAAACGTATTTAATACTCTTTAACATGAAAGAAATAATTCTATGAAATTTAGAAAAAGAAAAATGTTATATAAATAAAATTGTTTCGGATTATTTGAAAAATAAGATTTAAGAAAGGAACAGAAAAATTAAGAAAAAGTTTTGTTGCAAATGGGTAATTATATATATGTAGAAATTATAAAATAAATACAAAAATACTCACCGTGCATTCTCCTAACATAAGATTACAGGTGCTCGCGTGTCCATTGCAGTCACATTTCACGCAAACATGACGATTCTCATAGTCAGATCCATTTTTGGTTACTTTCACATAACCCCAGGCGCAATTCTCACAAGACAGTCCTGTATATCCTTCGGGGCACTCGCACATCTCGACCAAATTATTATTCTCTCCATCGAATGTAATTTCTCCGATCGATACGATCGCAGATTGAAGGCTGAAACAGAAAGAAATATTTGATCATTATTTTTTTTATCGCAGATTTCAACATTAATCTTTACATTTTTAAAAGTGGTTATAATAACACGCTGCTAAGTACGGTGACAAAACTGTATAATTAAACAATGATTTTTAAATTTGATTATTCTGACATGTATTTGTTTATAATTCGTTATATACCGATTTAAAATAATTTTAATAAAGATCGATAATTTTCGTATTTTTGCGGCTCGACTGTCTTGTGCAACGATGATCTAATTGAAAAATTTAAAACAGTTGAATTAATGACTTATTTTTTGTTGCATCGATTTCCATTACAATAATGTGGAACTATTTGTGCAAAGTAATTTAATTTTTTGCTGTACTTTTTAATAAATCGAATGGAAAATTGCAAATATCTCGAAATGAAAATTATGCTTACTTAGGTCAATTTCATAATCATCGATACACGTAGGATATTTAACACTAGATTTACGGGACTTATCAATTTGACGGATTCGTGATTTTACGAGTAAAATTGTAGAAACTGTTGCTATCATTTTTCAGAAATTTTTGCTGAAATTTATCAATGAAATCGATACGAAAATAAATCAATTTTCTGAGGAAAAATTCGGGTTTTCGTTCACTTATGAATCTAGCGGGAGTCGGTGAAAATAGGTATACAAGAAAAGTCCGTAAACCTAGTGTAAAAAAAGAAAACAAGCTCTAACTGAAAACAATGGAATATCTAATAAGAAACTATCAAAGAAGGAAGATATAAAAAACTGGAGGAGATTTCAAGATTTCTACTTGATTTCCTCAAATGCAACGCTATTTCTCTTTCTTCATAATACTGACTTCATAACTGACTTTGTTTTATTTATAAAAAATTGTAAGATAAGTTTCAAGATTTCTACTTAAGTTCTCTAAATGCAACGCTATGTTTCTTTTCCTTCATAATACTATAGCGTTTTGTGGAGAAAAATTCTAGGAGATACTACATTAACTGACTTCGTTCTATGAAAAATCGTAAACTAAATTTCAGATATCATCTTAATTTCTTCCAGTGCAACCCTGTTTCCCTTTCTTAGTAATATTAACATCATAACTGACTTCGTTCTATGAAAAATTGTAAAATAGGTTACAAGATTTCTATTTCAATATTCCAAATGCAACGCTGTTTCTTTTCTTTGATAATACTATAGCGTTTTGTGAAGAAAAATTCTAGGAGATAGTACGTTAATTCACTTCGTTTTACGAAAAATTGTGAAATTATACTGAAACTTTCAATTGATTTACATACCTTCCCTCGAGCTGCTCGGAATGATACTGCACCCTTATCATCAGATACTTCAAGTCCGCGAGGATTTCCATTATTTGTACCCTGGTAACAACGTCTCCACGAAATTCGGTCCTCCTCAGTCTGGTAAGAGTATCTTGAATCTCGCCATGCACGTGATACCAGCCGTCTTCGCGTAGAGGTACGGTGATCTCTGCTTCCTGGCCATTATATTGTTCCTCGCCGTAAGCTATTCGCATGCCATTATTACCCTGCGAGGAAACGAGACGAGGAGATTAATTCTAGAAAAAAAAGAAATGTTAATCATCGTAATCTACCTTTCGGGGCAAACGAACAACCTAAAAAAGGATACGAGAGGAAGAAATGCACAGGGTGGTCTGATACCTATTCATATCTTAAAGAGTCTCTAATATTATATAAACAAGAAGTCATGACGTTTTGCTTGGTAAACTTCCATAATAATATTCGATAGACTGCAAAGAGAATTCATCGTGGTATTTATAGATCTATTCACAATTGTGAATTTTGCGTGAAAATGTATATTTTTCGGCTACCTATGCATTTATGGGACGTTTAAACATGCAAATTTGCACAGAATGCATGTAATATGAAAGAATATACAAAATATTCAAATTACTGTGCGTTTTATAATATCTGGCAGCTGAAATAATTTTCTACAGAAGTTCTACTTTTTCTTGAAAACTATCGAATATAGTTTTTTAATATTAAAATGTGTTGAAAATTGTGCAAACACAGTTTGAAATTTTCTCATTAGCGTACGCTTCCCGTTTTTATTTTCAAATATCTGTTTATTTTGAAAATCATGTAAAACTGTATTACATGATACTGTATTACAGTATACTGTAATTAAGTAGTTCTTGTCTTCATTCTCCTAAAAAATTTCACATTTTCAATTTGTGACAGTTTTCCCGCGTGAAATACGTGTTTATAATATGTGAAACAAAGTGAATAATTTGTGAAATTTTAATTAAATACACAATGAAATGTTCCGTGCACTAAATTAAATATACGAATTGCATACTGCATCATTTCAATGATCAATAATTTCCAGTTGCCAACAGTGTAACTTTCTTATCTCACTAAACAATTCAAATCTCCGCTCAGTCTCGTTATTATTCATATATTACGAAAAGTATACTTACAACTAGAATAACGTTAGGCCCTGCAGTCGGTTTTCCGCTTGTGTCTCCGCGCATAACGACCCAGCTGACAGAATAAGTAAGATTGCTGCCGTAAGATGAGAGACGATTCCCGCAATAAATTCGTGGCGCCAACCAGAAAGGATTATCGTATTCGACGTCAAATGCTGCTATAGTCAGCCACCCATTATCCGTGTCCAAAATGGGGACTATGAAGCGAGTTGCGTTCATGTCAGTCACCAGCCAATCTTCTAACGATGATATCTGTAATTAATCGACGACAGTAGGTGATCCTCCTTGTGCATCACAGATTCATTAAAATTAAGCTATTGAGCGTATTAATTAATCTTGCGATTTAGGAAGCTATTAGACATTTTCAAATTTTGCATTTGTTACTAGGTGGCAGACAAAAATTTAATAGTACGTCGAAGTAAATAAAACTGTGCGAGTAATACTTTACCATCAATTCCCTTTTACGTATAATTTGCTTAGAATTTAGGAATCAGAGTAAAGGGAAAAAGTTGAACGAAACAGGATATTTTATACTTCTTAACCCCTTAATGTGTTATTTATTTTCCTGACTATACATCTAAGCATCAGATACTTATTATTTTAATACCATTTTACACACTAATATTTTATAGATTAATTACAATTGACAATTTTCAATCTTATAAATTAAAGGAAAAGTTAAAATATAATATTCTAGTTATAGATTATAATATTCTAGTCTAGTTAGAATATAATATATAACTCACTGTTATAGGGCAAGGGATTAAGTAGCATATCAATTATGGTAAATAAAGGAAAAAAAATATATAATATATTAAGTGCAACAAATTAATTTGGCGCCTTATTTCATTAATTTTAATGTCTTTTTACACAATTCTAATATTTAAAATACTTTTCATTATTTTGGGTGACTTTTTCTGTTTATGGGATAGCTGTCTTAAACAGTATGGCGGCTTTCAGTCGACGAAACCATGAAAATTATGTGAAAAAGGATGCCGAATTAATTTGTACATCTAATATACACCTACATTTTTAACGAATATCTATTACGAATTGTATTGCGTGAAAATTTTAATAAAAGATTATCGAAATCAATAAGCTACTTTTGAGTGATTGATTTCAATTAATTCAATTCAATAAACTAGTTTAAATTATAATAATAATAACTTCAGAAAAAGAAAGTAGTTTGGAATATAACACTTAAAAAAGAAAAAAATTAGCTTCTGATTTAATAGCGTGACGAGCAATTTACAGCTGCATCTTCATGGAACTCTGCTCGATTTAATTTTCCTCTTTCGCGTTAAAACGATAACAACGTAAGTAGCGTAACTTTCCCGACCGTTCCGCACGATCCACGCAAACTCTGAAGAGTTGTCGCACGACAAAGTAATTGCTGGCTTGTCGTTTGAGTAGATAAATACAGTTGTTGTGCATTTATCCAGTTTATCTTGAAACCCGAGCATCGAGGCTATGCTAAGAATTGAGTGTTCAATTGGAAAGGGTCAATCGAGAGGCCATAATTTTCATTATTTTTCACGCATGGTTTAATTAAGTATTTCGATATTCTAAGATATGTAGCTTGTAATTATTTCTCCTATATATTTATACATTTTCTGTTACCTAATACCGTTTGAATATATTAATTTCCTTCATAGTATAGTTTTCAATTTTAATCTTTAGAGTTAGCAAATTAATTATAAATTACATCTTCAATTTCTAAAAACTTGTCAAATTAGGTTCTTTTCTTTCAAAAATAATATTGTATATAAGTGTTTCTTATTTAATCAAATATCCAGTAGAAAATGCTATTATATTCGAAATTCGACGATTCATCGAATACGAATTACAAGAATATTAAACATTCCACAGCATAATTAAGTACATAATGGAGGTGAAATTGATTAAAATTGATTACAGAATACAAAATACCAGACTATTTTTCAACTAATCTGAATATTTGATTTTGTATTTTATATGTATTTAAAATCATTCGGAACATTTATTAAAAGAAATCTCATCAAACTTCTTCAAACACACTCAACAGACCCAAACACATTTTATTTTAATTATCAAATAAATTTACCGTAGAACATGATAATTGACGCTGATATTCTAAACCATTCAAAATACTCATAAAAGGACCCATCAAACTTCTTCAAACACACTCAATTCTAATTATTAAAGAAACTTACCGCAGAGTAGGAAAACTTGACTGTGATGATCGCCAATATTTCAAATAGTTTGATTTACTCATTAAAAAAAAAAAGATATCACACTTCTTCAAACACACCCGACAAATTCAAGTACACTCAATTCTAATTATTAAAGAAATTTACGGTAGAATACGATAATCGCTATTTCAAATCATTCGAAGTACTCAGTAAAAAAAGAATCTATCAAACTTCTTTCAACATACTGGACAAACTCAAACGTACTTAATTGTAATTATTAAAGAAACTTACCGCAGAGTAGGATAATTTGGCTGTGCTACAACGATCGCTGACACCGAAACAGTAACACGGAAGGCATCCATCCAAGTTTTCCTTCGTCAATGCGAAATGTCCCGGTTTGCACTTGTCGCAGAATTCCCCGGCGACGTTTGCCTTGCAGAGACAATCCCCCTCGCAGTCGTGAGACGGCAAAATCCCGCGGGAATCGCATGGACAGGGCATGCAGTCCGGGAACTGACGATAACCGGCTGCACACTGATCGCATTTATAGCCCGAATAACCGGGTTTGCAATCGCAAGCGCCTGCTACCTGGAACACGACCGGTGTTTAACACGATCAAGATTGATTTGATCAACGACGATGGTGGTATATGAAAAATATTCCCGATGAAATCTAGTGTCAACATCTATCATTTCGAAAATAGAAAGATATCACTCTATATTTTCTAATTTTATCTCTATATAAATTCAATGTTTTTTTTTTATTGTATTACTAGTTCGGAGATTTCTAGAATGCTATAATCAATCTGATAGGTAAATCAACTTTCAAAATAACATTAATTTTACGGTGAATGCACAATCATAAGGTACATTTGAAAAATGCATAATTAATAAGACATTTGCATTTTCATTCTATCTATAATAAATGTCGATATTATTAGAGCTATGAACTATAATTTATAATAACTAGATATAGTGTATACAGAGAGCAAAATATGCCGCAAAATGTGATTAAAAAAGGCGGGAAGGCGGAATACCGACGTACAGAAGAAAAGAAAGCTCGTCAGAAATACACGCAATACATCGCAAAAAAAAAAAATTGACAGTCAAATCTGAGATCCGAATATGTATTATAGATTGACCGCGCGCTTTAAAAATGCCTAACAAATATTATTTTGCACAGTGACTTACGACAAAAAATCACATATCGTGAACGAGCGATATTAAGAGATTTTAAGATAAACGAAACTCATTTATCATGGCGTGTTTTTATACGCGCGCATGCCTACCTTTCCCATATGCGTGTAGGAGTCATCCGGTGTGCAATAACCCGTGCTACCGTGCAAGTTGCAGTTGCACGGTAAGCATGGCTCAGGTGCATCGGGGGCAACCCCGTTCGGCCTGTAATAACCGATTTGACACTTTTCGCAATTAATTCCAGCCGTGTGCTCCTGAAACAGATCATTTACACAATCAAATCAATATATCTCAGAAAAGTGTAGATTTTGCGTTTGTTACTTCGAAAAAAAAAAGTCAATTAGAAGCTTAAGTTTAAGCACAAATGTTTATCCGTTGTGGATTGAAACAAAAAGCGCAGAGTGGATGCCTATTTTTAAAGGTAGAAGCAATTTTGATTGAAGCATACGGTGTTACGATCAGCAATGGATAAAATATACAATGATAAGCATGTAAACAAGGAAAATTGTTATGTACATTGCTATATTATATACTATTAATAAAATTCATATCTCGAGAAATAATATACTTTACGAACATGCACTGTGACTATAATAATCTCTGAAACAATAGACAGTTGATTACAATTGTACAGAATGTTACCGTTTTGGCGGTACAAGCCGCAAAGAAGTGTATCTATGTGAAAAAGTAAGTCGAAAAGAAAGAAGGTTTTTTTAGTTTAAGGCTTCATTTTCGAGTAAATCGAAAGGTGAAGATTCGTCGAATTCGTGTACAGTTGGCTATTATAAACTACTTCTCAACTGAAATATTCTATTGGAATTAATAAAAAGATTTGTAATCAGAAAATAATTTTATTTCAATATTCAAAACTATTATTAATAATTTTTTCCTTTCTTAGTACCTAATGTTAGAAAACAAAACGGTAATTGGAACAGCACGATCATACCCTTCAGACGTAAACATAATTAAGATCGTAAATGTACGAGTTTTCAACACCGATTTACTCAAAAACGAAACTTGGCGACACCCTGTATTTTTATAATATTATAATTAATTTTGTACAAAATTTTCCTTGTTTAATCGCTCGTTGAATACGCACAACTACAGGCTAAACATAAGATACAAAAGTGCTCGATGATTGAGGTGAAACATAACACGAAGCCATTTCTATTTTCTAACTACTACACTCTCACCATCTAGCACGTGTTCACACGTTTAATATCCACACATCTACAAATAAAATATATCCCTACAAATCATACACTGTAATTAGTTGCTTGCCTATAATTTACATCCGTGCAAAACGATTCTTTTTTTTTTTTTGTTTCTTTTGTAATAACACATATCCCTCTCTCACGAGAAATTCGGGCTTACTGTGCAATTAATGCAGACACCACCGCCGCGAAATTTCCCACGAATGTCCATAGACATTCTTCTGTCGGCCACATCCTGATCATATCTGCACGAGGTTGCATGTCCATTGCAGTTGCATTTCTCACAGTGAAAGCCCTTCGCAGCTGTGCCAGGTTTCCACGGAATCTGATTGTACATGGGACAGCATTTTTCGCATCTTTCACCGCACGTGTGGCGCTCGCATTCGCATTCTTGATGCTGAGAAACAATACCATCTCTCTTAATAGAACCTTATTAATCTTTTCGATAGCATAACTGGCTAACGTACGTCTAAATATTCAACATCTCTAAACGTCTTTATCGAAGGAAATAATTTATTCTCCGATTTACTTTAAGTAAGCCTTGGGGCTTGAATATTATGTAGATTATACTACTTAGCGTTTTAAACGATAAGAAGACAGTTTTGTAGTTTTATCGGTATCAGTGTAAAAATATTCCCATGAAAGACAATGTGGTTGTGTTTCGTTGTTACAAAAATGGTTGCACGGTGTTTTATGGGTAATACTTCGAACGCCATTGTTAATATTTTTTCTCTCTAGTAACTCTTGAACTGTTTGAACAATCTGAGCTAAATTTCTATTTCATCAGATTGACTTCATTTCCTTTATATTTTACGGTAATTTAAATTTAGTGCATTTTGAACAATCTGGGCTAAATTTTGCATAGTTACTTATTTTATCAGGCTGACTTTATTCTCTTTACACTGTGTGATAATTTTAGTGCATTATTGTGTAAATAAATATTGAGTAATTAATTTTAATATATCGTTCGATTTTTATGTTTCTAGAAATACTGACGTTGCACATATAAAAAAAATGACATGCATTATATACTGTAAAATCACTACAAATGAACATTCCCTGTTTTTTTCTCCCTCAGCCTTCATTTGCTGTGCACAAATTTCTTGATACCTGTTCCAACATTTCCACGGACATGTGTACTTACGTTACAAGTCTCGTTTAACGACAACTTTCTTTCCATGTTCTTCCGTAACTTAACAGTTTCATTTGAAAGAATTTACATCGACCATAAGGATAGATGTTAGGTCATTTCACGTGAAATGGCAGGTTTATAAACGAAACTTCAAACTATGATAATGTAATCAAAACTAAATTTGTTTAACAAAAGTAAGTTTTAACATATTCAATTTATTTCTGCCAATCAATTGCACATAAATAAATGCCAGCGTATTCAGTGTACTTTGCCAATGAATTGTGAATCAAATTAGCCAACTTTTGTAAAATTCTGAATATTGGTGATAAATTCCTCAAATGCAGAGTTAACTTTTGTCTAATTAACAAATACTTTTTCTTTTTAGATTTTCTAAATATTTAAATTTACGTTGTATTGTCTGTTCACTATAGTTGTTAATAATTCAAATGTTATTTCCTCTTGTCTTTACTACTCCATGTCTCAATTTTAATTCTATTAGAATCCATTTTCTACTTCTACTACAAATCAAATTTGTTAGATAAAATTTAACAACTTACTCTTAGTATGCAAATTAGGTAATCTTTTAATCCTTGGTTTATGAAAATTTTACCTAACTCTTTAAGTAAGTTCCCCATAAAAATTCTTAAAACTTGTATTTAAGTCTCTATCTTATTTCATAAAATTTCATCAATTTTAACACAGTTAATGCAGAGAAAATATAGTCGTAAATTAAATTAGCGACATTTGTTAACGCGACTTAATGTAATATTTCACCTCATATAAACATAAACAAAAACTAGAAAGCAACGAAAATATTAATCGTTAGAAAATAATTCTATCATGAAATCACGTCTATTAAAAGATGATATTCCTCTGCGAATCGAGTCGGGTGAGAGAAAAGTAAAGGAAAAAAACGAAATCGGCGAACGATAGCGCACTTCCGGTTACCAGCCTTTTTCCGCGAGCATCAAATCAATTAAGGCGGAAGACGTAATGGATATCAGACGGCGCATGAACGTGCTTTATAAATCGCGACATGGCCGTTGCAACGAGAAGATGCTTCTTTATGTCTCGCGATACAGATATCCGGTATTGCGCTCGAGTAGAAGACAGAACGACCACGCAATCGCCCCTTTGTGACGTTTCGAAATTTATAGGAACGTTAAGATAACTGGCCGTGTTATCGAGGACATTAATTCGCACGCGGCTCAATTGGCTCGTGAATTTTATACTGCCTGGTGTAATGGGTTTAAGATGAATTTCCGCGAGCTTTGTTACACAGTAACGTGCGTGGATATTGTTCTGTGAAATTGTTTGCCAGAAAAGAAGCTTGAACGTGGAGAATTAACAATCGTTATGGTAAGTGGAAGGAGAAGTTGGAAATGGTTACATGTAAAAAAGAGCGCGAGTTACAGTCCTTTTTTCTTTTTGCATAATATCTCATATGACAAATAAAACTGGAAAATAAAATGTACGCGTTTTTCTATTCGCAAAAATTTAGTAAATATTATATTTTATATTATTCTATTCGTAAAAATGTTCAATTTTGATATTTAACTACGAGCAAGTTGTTTCAGAGGCCTATGTTAATTTTTATTTATTTCGTTGTTGCAAGCATGTGAAGACGATGTAATTGACAATAAATCACATGCTAGTTTTTCTTTCTAAAGAAGGGAAAAAAGCAATTCATATTTTTTTGTGTAATTTTATGAATAATTTGATATTTAATTAAATAGTTACATTAGATTTATAATCTGCTATTTTTTGACTGGTATTTTTTTTTAAATCGGTCTCTCGCACCTATCCATTCACCTATTACGAATTCTCTTGATTTCTTGGAAATGTAAATATCAGAGGACTTGTTTAAACTATTTTCTATTTATTACATTATTTCTGTTACGGTTTCTAACAAATTATAATTAAAGCAGACGAATTTCGGAAGTAAAATAATACTTCTAAAAGTAAAGTTTAAAAATGTTACCATTTTTGGATTATTGATATTTAAAACTGTCTAGGTATTCGAAATATGTATTCTAAAGAAAATATCTTTCGATATAAAGTAAAAAATAATTGTTGAAATATTAATTGTTTATTGTATACATTAAATTTTCTTTTAATTTTATTTTCATTTTACGGTTCAGTACTCCTCGAATTCTTTTTCTCGCCACTTAAAACACAGTTTTCAAAAAGAGTTTCCAATAAACAGTATAGAACGTATAAATGATAGAAAAATAAATTATTCAAAATGTCTTCACCGAGCAAATTTATTCTAATTCCTAATAAAAAATGAAGCTTCCTAACGTTTCAAGAGCAAAATAAAAATCGTCCACTGCTATAAAGCTTCACGTTTCAACATTGAATTTACAACACTCATTAAAGCGAAATTTTTCTAAACTCGTTACAAGAGTTCACGACCCATTCGGTAATTTAATATGCTACTACAATAATTACACGTTCAAACGCAAAATACAGTCTCAGTTTGGCTAAAATAACGTTAACGGAAGACTATTAAAAACCTTGTCTGGTTATTTACTGCGCTACGCTGGTGGACTATGCGTAAGACAGCCATACACGCAATCAGGATAACTATTATCACGGTAGTAAATAATATCGAGCACTTTGCTGTACGGAACGCAATCCAATAGGCGTTGCTTAGTTTCCCTTTTAAGTGACGAGACCACACGCGTTGCGTTAACCCCATGTTTTCTCTGTTTAAATATATCAACTGTTCTTGTTCATTTATATATTGGAAAGAAACACAGTGGCTTTCTTTCATAATATGAAGTAATGGTAAGATTTCCTTACTGCATTCCGCTCTTTTGAATGAGTTTTCATTGTACCGTTGTTAACGATTAATCAAGAAAAACACATGCGTGATGTGTATTTACATATACATATTTTTTAGTAAATCAAAGAAATTTAAAATTAAAATTATAATATCTTTCTACTATCTGGTTTTCATTGTACCGTTGTTAATAAATAATTAAGACATTTGTGCGTTTAGTGTGTACTTACGCATACATCCTTTTTGGAAACTTAAGAAATTTTAAATTAAAATTATAATACCTTTACGTATACATTGTTTCGTAAGCTTAGGAAATTCAAAATTAAAATTGTAATATATTTAAAATATCTTTTCAATGTCGAGCTTTTATTGCACCGTTGTTAATAAATAATTAAAACACTCACGCCTGTAGTGTATATTTATGTACACATTGATTTAAGTAAACTTAGAAAATTTTTAAATTGAAATTATATCTTTCTTCTTATGAATTATACATTTTTTTAGATTATAGATATTTTTATTCCACATTGCAATAGAATGAGATAAGTATAATTTTAAGCTACGAGTAATTCGTAGTATAAAAAGTGGTAATCTCAGAAAAAAAGGTTGCAAAATTATTCAATTGTACTTATCATTACATCTGTGTTTTAAATAAACATTGACCTAATAGTAATTTTATTATTAAAGTATATTCAATTGAAAGTAAATGCTGCAAAGTTAATAAGAAATTTCAAATTCAAATTTTTCTAAAAATTTGTGAAATGTTAATTCTTAACCTCTACTAACGGAGAAAAAATGCAAGGTACATTCAATATATAATTGGAAAAGCTTCGCGTTCTCAAAATATTATAAAATAATATACAATTAATTTAACGATGCTACACTTTTTTTTTAGTTTTTCGTTTTGTGCAAAAAATGAAATTGCAAGCAATTTAATTGCAACACGTGTTCTTAACAAATTATTGAAGATTCATTGTGACCAGCAAACGTACTCTACGAGCAGAATTACAAACCTATAATAAACGATAAGGCTTACGAGACGCGCTTACATTGTGTCTCAGAGATATTCAGTAACAGATGGATGCAGTAAATCGTAATTTACACTTCACTTTTTTACGATGTGGGCATCACAGGCTTCATTGTGCTTCCATTAATGAGCATTGTCATTCATAAGAATAGACACACTGCGGGAAACGTTTAATGATCGCTTCAATGAAACATTATCGGATGATTTAGTGAGATCGATACACTGGTGGTTTAATTAACGTCAGAACTTGCTATATATAATATATCGACAG
The DNA here is from genome assembly GCA_951804975.1 of Anthophora plumipes. Taxonomy (NCBI): domain Eukaryota; kingdom Metazoa; phylum Arthropoda; class Insecta; order Hymenoptera; family Apidae; genus Anthophora; species Anthophora plumipes. The sequence goes on along the minus strand of OX638116.1, from coordinate 11,438,160 downwards.
TGATGTTCGTGGTCGATGTGTTGTTTCATAGAATGCTTATACCAAGAGAAATGTAACGAATACTGTGACTGCAATACTTATACTTTTATAAACATTGCGAAGAAATTTATACTTTCTAAAATAAAAGTCTGACACTTTATAAGAAAATTATAGACATTTTTGAAATTTTTCATATGTACATATGCATTCAACATATTTTCTATAAATTTCTAAAGCTACGTTGCAACATCTTTGAAATACAGATATTTATCAATGTTTATAATTATTTGAATTTCTATAGTAATTTTAATTATAAATATTTGAATGTTATTAGCAATTTTAATTACAATTATTTGAATTTTAAAACTGCTAGACATATTACACTTGGAGTGTCAATGGATTATTTGCCTTTTAAGATACACAAAGAAATATAGAGATAGTTCCAGTCAAAAGTACAATTAATTAACCCAAAAAACAATGTTAAAAAAGTACTTCAATGCAACATACTCAATATAATCCGAAATAAAATTAATTTTATCAATAGGACTAATAAACTATAAGAAAAAATGGGAAAATTATATTTTCAGTTAAAAAGGAAAGGCATAGAACAATAAATATCAAAACTTATCAGTAACTAATTCGTGAATAATAAGTAGCCCCAAAACTAATACAAAACTGACATGATCTACAATGACAGTTAAATTAAAATTAGAAATAATGAAATTGCATCCGTGATAATTAATAGTTTTGTAATTATTCATTCACCAGGAGAAAGTATCAAAGTAAAATTTCTCGAAGGGAGAGAAAAAGAGAAAGATGAACCATAGTGAATACTAAAGTTATATGATCAATGATGACAGGTTGATTGAGACGTAACTGGAAATATCTCAGACGCTCCAACCGATGGCTTCGTATTCAGCAATGCGATTGCAATTCGGCTTACGCGGCAATCGTCGTTTGCCCTGGTGTTCCAGACCCGCCCAAAAACTAATTCAATTTACCCTGGTGAACATCGCCAAAAGTTGATTTTAATCGAACAGTCGTCGAGTGAACAGTGTCGTGGTAAAAACCTTCAATCGCCACTCGATCGAGATCCCGGTAAATTTTTTCGAGGATCCAGAGGCTCGTTATTCGGTGTTCGAAACGAGTCGCGGCTTCCGTTGCCCATTAAACGAGCCTTCGCGAAAACGTTGTGTGACAAGTGGCGGATGCATTTAAGGTAATCAAGCGGCGAATAGCCAACAAATGTGAAAGATATTTTCGAAGAAAAGATAGTCGATTTATGAAATGCTTGAAACATCGTCTCGAATTGTTGGAAACTTGAAATATTGTCAGATGTCGAGAATAAATCTAGCATATTTTCAATCTCCTGTAGCGTATATAATTTGAATCACATTTTATTTTATTTTAATAATTTGAATCAAATTTTATTTGTTTGTTATTACACTATTACATCCTTGTATTATTACATTACCATCAATCAATTTCTTTGTATTACTTATTAATTGTTGTTTTTTTAGTATTTGCCAAAATGTAGAATTGTACTCAATTGTAATTGTTTATCTCATAAGCACAGAAAAATTGGCGTATAAAGGGTTAAAATGTTGTCAGATTTTGAGAATAATTCGAGGATATTTTTAAAATATTGTTCAATGTTGAGAACAATTCGAACATATTTTAGAAATTATTCGATTATTCTTGTTATGGTCTCGATAATTCATTATGGCTTTGAACAATGTATCGATATAATATATTGAATGATAATATTGAAGAATGCAAAGATACGTTTGAATGGAACGTGATATAAATTTAATGCAAGTAATAGTACAGTTATTAGTTTATTAAATTTCTAGCAAGAATGCAATTTGCAAGAACTTCAATATTATGACATTTAATTAAAAATATATATAATTTGTTTGAACTTAAAATATCAATTATTAATTCAGTTGAAACTTGAAGTAAGATAAGAAATAAAATGAAATTTGAAGTAAGATAATTTCAAAATCAAATTGCAAATTGAATAGAATTGAATGAAACAAGTCTGAGGAATCTAGGTTTTACTTAAATAAGCTAAATCAAATTAAACAAAGGTGTACTTTGTGTCAAATAGAATTATAAATGAAGCATTAATCGTCTAATATTTTTGATAGCAATATTTTAATTTATCAACACCAAAAAGTCGTTTTCATAACACATTTCCATTAACAATTATAAAACACAGTCAAATTCTTTCCTTTCCTTACAAAATCTGTGCTTATTTTTTCATGACATTTTTCTCATCTTATTATTGCTAAGAACTTCATTAATATTAACGTTAAACTATCAATGATGCTTTTCATCAACTCTTATGAATCTCTATGAAATCCCTTCCCATTTTTTTCAAGACCTCTATTTTATTATAATTGATAAGAACTTCGTTAATATTAGCATTAAACTATCAACAATATTTTCCACCGTTTCTTATGGCTCAGAATTCACGCAATTTTCATAATCTTTAACATAATTCAAGAATTTATATTACTTTCCTACTAAAAGGTTGCCTTAATGACATATGCATGAAAGATCCAGATTAATGTTTGCAAAAGTATCCTTGAACTAAAACCCAGTTAGAACTCATACAACCTATTCGATAACGTGCGAAGTTCAGCATCGAGCATCGATCACCTGCATACACACACACAGGTATATAACTCACCTACAGAAGTATATAAGAATAATGGAACGTGAGAAAGACAGAAGGTCCTTTGACGCGAAATACCGACCAGCGATTTTTCTGTTTCTTTTTTTATTTATTCCAGGTTTTATTATTTCTTAAATACAAAGCGGCGCGATACTAGTAAGGGTGATTAATGCACCAAGAAGAAATGTTTCGCAACAATTAACAAGAGTCTTGGTTCCCTTTCGAGGATACCGAAAGAGCACGATTGTTAAAGCTCGACTTCGCGAATATCCATTTATGGACATTAATAGCATGCAAGAGTCTTACTACTGCGTGATTCTGCCGTATCGGGTAGATGTAAGTTTCGATGGAGAGCAATTAATCTTTCATAGATAATTATTATTTAAATTCATTATTATTTTATTATCATTTTAACGAACTTCATTATACAGATTTCTATCGAACGTTTGTTTGTTATTGATTAATAGTATATTTTACAAATTTTATTATTCACTTTATATTCAGAACTAAAAATAATATCTCTAAAATACTCTTTAATCACTATAAATACTTAAGATCTTTCTGTCTTTCTTCCACAGTTAACCCTTTTCTTTTTCTCCTTCCTACTTCGACGATCTCCGCCTTTCATTAGTGAGGCAGATTCTGAAAAAAAGTTAACGACACCCGAAAATTTTGTATAACTCCCGCACGATCTTACAAGAAACTTTAATCTCCTAACAGGCAACAGACCTGAAACGGAGGCGATCCTGCCATTAGCAGCGTTGGTAGACAAAGGTCTGACAACTTTATGGCATTTACGACAGATTTATTTCCTGGACCCTAGTAGCTGACTCCCTCGAATCTCAGATATTCGCGAAATCTAACTTTAGAAAAGACTGTCCAGAAGGAAATGGAACCGCATGACGATTTACTTTCTGCATTTTTTCTCTTTTTGTTTAACGTGAGTGACAAGCCTCGCATGGTTATTTGTGTCACTGAATTTCGAGATCTTTCCTTGCTCCAGAGAATGTCAAGGTTAAAATCTTCAGTTTTATGTTACTGTATTTGTACTTTAATTTCATTGCAGATTTTATTAATTTTAATAAAGGAATTTTATTAGTTAAAATTGAAAGTAAATTAAAAGTGAATAAGTTAATTAAAAAATTCCGAATGATTCATATTTTGCAGATATCTCTCTCGTAGATTTAATTATACCGTTATATACCCAAATAATATTATTTTCTGAACTAACGAATGCGCTCGCAGAAAAGAATTCTGTTCTGAAGATTCCGAAGAATATTCTAAAAACTCGAAATTTCTAAAAATATTCTAAAAGAAAAACTTTTATTTCTGTAATACTAAAATACATTCATTATATTAATATATTAAAAGCAATCTATGAAAGTATACTTAAAGGTATATTTAATTTCCTAATTAAACGCTATATTAACTATTCGTAAAAGTGTATTTAATCAGACTTTTCACGCTGAATAAAAAGGATCTGGTATTCGCACAGTGGGAAATCCTGCAACAGGTTCGAAGCAAACGTGCTAATTACAGAACTTGTAATCCATCGGGAGTCAATGTGTGAATTTTACGACTTTTAATTTAGCACAAGTCAACGTGTGAATTATAGAGCTCGTAACTTGTTCTCGTATAACGTGTGAAACAGAAAATTCATATGTACACGTATACCAAATCGATATCTCGAATATCGTGTAATATCGTTACTTACACGTGTGATTAATATACACGTTGACAACTTAAATATATACGTCGATAAATCAGAATATATCTATTTCTGACTTATTCTCAATCGAGGATTATTACAACTTCTTGTTTTCTACTAAAAATAAGATCAAATACTAGATTGTAAAATAAATTAATTTTTTCTGGCTAATCAATTTCTCAACTCACAAAATGTTGTACGAAAAATGTTAAAATCACACTCGATATTTTTTAAATTATTAACTCAATTCTTTCAAACGTTGTGTAGATGCAACATTTAAGAAGATATTTTTTCCTCGCTAAATTTCTTCACCAATAGAAATCATTCTCGCACAGCGTTATTAGAGAATGCTTTGTACTATACTTTATCGATTTTGAATGTCATATATATCTGCCATTTTCCACATAGAGAATTCACGTTGTAAAAGCATAAAATTGCATAATTTTTACGAATTTCTTTGAAAATTTATTGTAAATTATGGCAATAAGTATCCTAACTCTTATTTTTCAGCTGAGATTACTTTACTGTCGCGTATACGCAACGTTATAAAGAAATGTATTAATAATACAAGGAATATCGCGAGTTTAGCATTTTTCATTCAACATTTTGTGAATTGAGAAATTTATTAGACAGAAGAAATTAATTTATTACTTTTTATTACTTATACTATTATTCTATTATAATTCTGTTAAATAAATGGAAATGAAGAAATTATAAGAATTATAATTATTTTACTTACCCCATGCTGAACGCTATAACGACATCTTGCCGCGTGACCGGAACACAGACACCTTCCGCCAATGTTAACCTCTTTTATCGAATAAAAAGCGCGCCTTTTGTCGGCGATTGGTTCTCCATTTCGTCGAAGACCCTGCAATCGAAACCGTACGTATCTGGCTTGGGTAAATTCCTGAAGGGTCGAGCTGTGATTCAGGGCACCAGGTCTACCGTTCACCAGGTGAGTATGGATCTGTAAAGGGAAATCGTTACTTGAGAAAAAGTTCCGTGAAATTCTTCTGAAAATATATTCTTTTACGATTTGATCAATTTTGAGTAATTTTTAAAATGTATAATTTATCGCAATATCGATAGTTTCACCTTACACGAAAATATTTCTACGATCATCGTTCAGAACTCTCTTTTTGCATTATGTACTTTCTACTAGCTAATATTCCGTTTCAAAAATCAAATCGTATATTTAAATTATTCAAATTGTTACTACTGATAAAATTTTTTGTCATTTATCTAAAGTATCGTTGGTATTATAAATCATCTTAATCTTAATATTTGTTTCTAAATTTTGAAGATGATCAGAGGTATAAATATTCAATATTTATTAAGAAAATTAAAGATAAATTATTTGAAAATCTCTTTTAATTAATAATTTCGTGTCATATTGTATTATAAATCAACGTAACGTTATAGTTCACGTTATTATTTGTAAAATTCATAAAAATTTTGTCTTCATAAAAGCAAGAAAGATGTAACTTATTCTCGTGTTTCAATAGTACCAGCAACTGACACTAGCGATCAATAATAAGAAATACGAACGTTCAGTTGCAGCACTAAACCCAGAAGAGCATAGAAATCAAAGGAGTAAATCCTTCGCGAATGGTGCCGCGCGTTAAGAAGAACACGAGTGCCATAAATGGCATTCCGCGGCTCCTAATACGGAACAATTACACGGGTTTCGGAATAAACGCGCCTACACTTTCCTATATACAATTCTTTTCGAGAATTTTTTCACCTGATTCCATGATTTAATACGCGACCTTTCGTACAGTATGTAATAGTCACAGATAAAACCGATTAAGTGTACATAAGTCACGGGACTTGATGGTCTTGCGTTTTAAAAATTCAATTCGAGGAAGATTGAGTAAAAGTATAAAATGACACAAACAAAAATTCCTATAGTATAGTACATTTCTTCTTTTTTAATAAAAGCAAAATAAGTTCACTAATATTTTCTGTAATTTAGTATATACTGATTTTTCAATATTTTATTTTGTCATTATTTCGTTTATTTCTCATTGAACTGTTATATTAAATTTTTCACTCAAAATGAAAGAGAGAGTTAGGCTTGTTAAAACAACTATCTATCATCAGTTAATTTTTTATATTGAGTTATAAAATGATACAACTATCCTTTTATCATAAAATTATTTCGTTCACTTTTGATGAAAATTAAAAATCTCGTTTAAAAATTTGTAAAACTCAGAACGCATTGAAATTTTAACATAAAGTCTAGCAACGCTTTGAAATTACATCGACATTATTTAGAACATAATGTCGATAAGTCAGATTGCATATCTTCCTCAGCGGAAAACGAAATAAAAAGAAAGATAAAAATTGAAAACTGTAGAATTTTAAATCTTTAAAACTGGTTATTTAGTGTTAAAAAATTAAGATTTCATCAGTGAAAAATAAAATAAAAAGGAAGATAAAAATTGAAAAACTGATTAATTGGACAATATAAGAATTGTCATACTAATTGGACGAAAACGATAGCAATTGAATGTAGAACTTTAAATCATAATTAAAAATTGGTCATTCAGTGTTAAAGGTTCAAAGTTTTCTCAGTGAAAAATAAAACAAAAAGAAAGATGAAACCTGCAAAACTGTTTAATCGGACAATATAGGTACCATAAAATTAAATAGACGAAAGCGATATCAATTCAGCGTAAAATTTAAAATCAAATTCAAAAAACGTTCATTTGGCCGAAACGTGTTACGTTTATTGTTGAAGATCCAAGATCTATCAAAACTTAAATAGAATTCAAGGTTTATTTAAGAGCTTCAAATATCAAATGATGCTTCATCGCTACGACATTTACAGATCTTTCTTTCAGAAAACTCCTGAATTGTCGCGAGAAGAAGACAAACCGCTCAAAAAGTGTTCGTCAATTTTTCGAAGGAACAACGATTCCCGCGAAATCGCGGCCGGTGTTCCGCCTGTGACGCACACGATTTCTTGTTCCCCGCTTTCCGATTTTTTCCTGGCCGATCTGTAGCCGCGTACAGAAGCGTAAAACTGGCAACCCCCATAGGAGGTGCGTACGTGATAGCCCCATATAAGGCAAGCCTACGCCATACATGGCTGGAATGTAGGGATCGCCGTTTTTGTATCATCGATTCCTTCTCCCTTTCCCTCTCTTTCTACCACCGATCGATCTTGCCATCCTGCTCCTTTTCTCATCCACCTTCCAGTTTGCACAAAACCGATCCCGTGCTCGCCGCCTCGTGCACGGCCATAAGCTCTAATTATCTGTTGCTCTTCCGAGAAATCGGCTAATCGGCCCCACCATATCACCATCTCGCGCTTTCACGAACGTTATGGTTTTGCAACGATGAAGTTTGTCTGGTATTATATTCGCGTGGAACGTGTACAATATTTCGTTGTATCGAGTTAGAGGAAATGTCTTCTCGAAAGCAAACATTTCTATGTGGCATTTGAAAAGGAAAGATGGATAAAGATTGATTGTGTTTATCGTGTTCAGCACAGTCTTGCTAAATGGAAGAAACTAACATGGAAGATAGTAATAATTCTATTGCAAAACTAGAATTAATTTTTATTTTATTATTCTATGTAGTGAATGTATAAAAACATGTTACATTATATTTTTTTTTTTAAATAATGAATTTACTTTTTATCTAACGTAAACTCAGTCATAAAGTAACAGCAAGATATAATTCTTTGTAGTCATTCTAACAAAGCGATACTTTGTAACTCATACCGAACTACTTCTCAAAAGAAATTAATTACTGTTTCTACACTTGAAAATGCTACACATGTGTAAAACGGTTTCTGAAAAATTCTTGCAACCTAAATATTTTAATATTCGTTTCTTTCGTCAAAAATACATAGAAGGGAGCTACGAAACTTCGTATTTGCCAACCAATGGGAGAAGTGGATATTACGAAGAATATGGATATGCTTGATATATTTGTGAATTTTATGATGTACCATTGCATAGATTTACTTGTATTCTAACGAGATAAACAAACGATACAATTATAATAATTTGATTCAAAAATATATTAACAAACGTGACCTACTCGTTAGGTGAAAGATATTTGGAGTACAGTCAACACTCCTATAACGCAGTACTCTTATAATACAGTTTCCGTATAACGCGGAGCTAAAATTATGACAGCCCTCCTATAACGCGGTACTCTTATAACGTGGTTTCCATATAACACGGTACGAATTACATAATCTGGTTTGTACTAATTCTGAGTTTCTTACAGCGCGGTTTCCATATAACGCGGAACGAATTAATCGCGTTATAGGAGGGTTGACTGTATTCATTTTCAGTTTTGTATCTGATTAATCACCTTTGAAATTTTAAGAGGGATTAATTCGAAATACCAAATTTCTCTTAACACTTTGCCAACCGATTAGGATGAACTCCCTGTTTTACGAAAAAAACAAAATAAGTATGTTTGATGTATTTGTAAATTTTGTAGTGTACCATTGCATTTTGTCTGTTTTGAACGTTAGCACACATTAAACAAATGCTGTGTTGTTTAACATTTTATCAAACACATTGATTTGTGTAAATGATGTGAGCTGTTAAATAATTATTTTAAGTTGCTTGCACGCTTCATGGATACTTAAACGTAAAAATGTTACTAAAAAGCAAACATTCCTAAGTGATAATCACCGATATGGACGAAAGTTTGATAAACAGTAGTTCTCGAAAACATATTTTACACACACTTTTTTGTTAGAGAGATAAGGGATTACTAATTTTTACGTCAGATGACACCAATGCAATTTGACTTTACCGATCACTATGCGATCGACGACGTTCGTCTTTTGTTTCGTTTTACCAGTTTCCTCTGTGTCGTGATGTGTCCACCATTCTGTACAAATAAACTTATTGTGTCACAAAAGGTATTCTTCGTTGATCCTCTACCTCCAACATTTTTTTAAGCCTGCAGTCGTCTACAGAGAAGTAGACAAAATCATTCTTAAAGTTAAGGGTGCAGTAAACATATTTGTTAGAAACAGAGAAAAGATGTATCTACACATATTTTATATTTTTTAATATCAAATTCACAAATGCGTGCGGTCGACAATACGTTAAGATAATAAAAGCTGTTAAACCATATGAACGAATATCATCGAAAATCCAAGAAAATGTCATTCCTAATAAACAACCAATTTCATCCGACAATTGTTCACCTACCAGAACATAACTGCTTTGAAATAACTATATCTCAAGAGATCGAGCAGGTAATCGATCGAGTGAAGATGCTTAATAAGAAAAAGAAGGAAGGGAAATCCACAGGTTCAACGGAAATGCCTTGGAAGAGTTGTTTCCGTCCCGCGAGCAGCCAAGCACGTAAGTACATCTAGCCGACTAATCATCCAATCATGTAATTACACCAACGACTGGATGGTATGAACGATAATTAATGATCTCGGCCAGGATGGCTGCTACCGCGTCAGCGCGAAAATAACAGCCGATTTCGCGCGTCAGATTTTCGCGGGGAACGCGAATAATAACATACCGATATCTCTTAACGGGAATCGGTAACGATTGACGATCGGCAATCCGCTCGTTTCGTTCATCTTCACTTCGATTCTCTTCTTCCTGGTTGAGATTACTTGCTTCAAATCGACGTCAGTTTAATCGCACGACAGTTGTTTTCGCGCGATATTCACTCAAACGATTCATGAAGAACCGTTCCGCGCGGCTACTTATTGAATAAACAAATAGAAGGGAAGTCAAAGAGAAAACTGTGATCTTGGATAATTGACGCTATATAACGAGCAATCGTGAAGATTTCTTCCTTTACCAGTTAACTGTTGCGAGCTAGTTCTTGTTGATCGATGATATTGCAAAAGGAGATCGTAAATCATTGTGTGATGCGTACCCGTTGGGTTGGTAATACGGTATTAACATATAGGCATTATAGTACGGTGTTTTCTCGTAATTTCATTTTATCGATTTTTCTACAAGTGGAAAATTAATTGTAATTGATGATCAGTGAAAATTAAACAGGGAAGTGGAGATTGGAAAAAATTAATTTGTTGTTTCCTTTGCTTGCCAATTAGTGTTATTTGGGTCGGAAAAGGATGATTTATAGAGGATACAAGGGTACAGTGATGGGTATGTTAGACTCGTTACGGAGAACCCGTGGAAAATTGCAGCAATGTTCGCTTCAGAGAAACTGATTACATTTCGCGAAGAATTTGTGTAATATGTAACGAGGAGATAGAGATTCATATACAGTTTCTAGATTTTCTTTTCTAAATAGTATTTCGTTTCTCGTATATCACGCAATGCGGATGAATTTTAAAATGATCATCAACCTTTGGCTTTACTATTGTTTAAAATTAAAGTAGTTTATTGATAAACTGTTTAAATTATTATAATACTTAATTAATATCTAAAATTATTATTACAAAATGAATAAATATTATCAAGTTTTCATAAAACAGTGAAAATATAAAATAAGAAATGCTGAAAAGATTGCAAGTATTGTACTTCCGACTAAAAACATTCGTTTTAATCAATTTGCAAATATGAAATTTTTTATTCTATATTTATGGTTATCACTATCCACAATTGAAAAAGTACTATTCTAAAAAATATAAAACGAGAGAATGCAAGTTTTTCTTCACTTTTAACGAAAGTGTAATAGAAACAAAATACAAAAATTTTAAATACTGATAAGCTAAAAAATTTTAAATATAAATAAATTAAAAATTGAAAATACAAATAAACGGAAACTTTCAAGTATTGGTACGTTCAAAAATTCTAAATATTGATAAAAAGGAGGAAAACAATTTAAAGAATTATACTTTTACATAAAAGTGCTCTTACCTCTCCGTTTTCCATAGGCGTCTGTTTCGAATAGACGCTGGTGCATATGACGTCGTCGTCATCCATGTAAACGGGTTTTCCGGAAACAGGCGGCACGGAGTACCTCGACCAACATTCTTCATCACTTGGCGCATAATACTGCCATGGCTGGAAATTTTCACCGTCGATAGATCTTTCCAAAATCCACGCAGCTGGTCGTGGTGAATTCGCTGCCTTTACTATCACGTATTCCACTTGGTACACCTGCAAATATAGTATATTTTCGATATATTAAACTACCTTTGTCTATTCAATCTCTAAACAAAATCTAGACAATATTCACCATATATTAATAAAAAAGAAATAAAAGTGATTCTGATAAATGTGGTAATATACAAGATAATCATATTACGACCTTAAAATGAAAATAATTTTAATCCTCAGAAGGTGAACGTTCTAAACTGATACGCCGCGCTATTTCAGAGTCATTTTGACACGTAACTTAAGTTTCATAATTTTGTAAAATTATTTACACAATTTTGAATATATTTTCACGTAAAAATACTGCATTTAAATAGAACTAAGTACACACATAATGAAACAAATACATGCCAATGTATAATAGCATATTTGATTGCATCTAATACGAAAAATCGTTTTAATAAAATCTAACGAACGATTTCAAAAAAATTGGAATTATTGTAAATCGATGTAGGTATTTGTTTCTACGCCTGCATGAAAATTAAACGAAATTTGTATGGAGTTAATAATTTAATTCGTAAGCTTCATAATTTCCGGGTTTAAGGGATGAATTATTAACACAATTTGGAATATACATATTTCCACGTATAAATACTGCATTTAAATAGAACTAAGTGTATACATAATGAAATAAATACATGTGAATATACAATATACCTAATATAAAAAATTGTTCTATTTTTCCCAATGGGATTTACAAATAAATCTTTTTACATTTTTCACGTCTGGTACTATGTTTCATACCACTGCCAAGATATACCAACATATACAAAATACAGTATTGTGGACATTACTTTCATTTATCTTACTTATTTTTTTATTATTATTAACATATTTAGTTATTTTTGCGGGAGATACAAATACGTTTTATGTTCAAGCTGTTCTGCAGGATACTGACGTTTCCTTTAGAAATTCGTATTTTCATTCCAGCTATGTTTACATGCTTCTATTTTCGCTCAGCTTTCGCTACTTATCGCGAAACGTAATTCTAGCCGACCTGCAGGGTTAGAGAAATTACAGAGCCCTTTGAAAAATCCGACATTCTAGCGATACAGCGATTTCTATAGCCGAGTCAAAATGACTTGGAATCTGTCATGCGAGAGTTAACTTTATTAAGAGATTTCGATGTGTACAGCTTATTGTACAAATTGCAACACAGAAATGAGATACACATCTACAAATATATTTCACACTGAGATTGATAAAAATAAAAATTCCAGAACGTAGAGCTTTAGCAGCGCTCATAAACGCATAAAGTTCACCATAACAGATCGATCAATTTCTTATCTAAGTGTAAAAATACTGCAGTGGTACTGTAATCGTTTAACAGCGTGTTTCGTTGTGCATAAGACGCCTACGATATCACGAGCCGTTTCATTGCGCTATGTAATGGCGAAAAGCGAGATAGAGGACAGAGATCCATAGATATCCTGCAGGTTTGCCAGGGTCCCCGTGGAGTCCGGTGAATTTTCTGCCGGATAATTAATTCCAAGCACGCAGAAATTGTATGGAATAATTCACGTAGTTGGATTGCTCACAATCCATCCAACTGTGCCACGTTACCCGCCGCGTTAGCAAATAACAATGCACGATCACTATTACTACAGAACATACGCATATCTTCTTTTTCGTTATAAATATTATATTTCTCATTTATGAAATGCAACTGATAAAAAGAATAACAGGAACAAAATGAAATTGTTTTTAACAGAAATTTTTAGATAAGTAAGCACAAATATTATAATGTCAACAGTTCAGATAAATATAAAAGTGTTAATAAAATTTTGCTTGGAAATGAACGTGTTTTTAGTTGCAAACGTATAGTTATTAGGTTTGATACTGAAGTCATATTTTTACAGAAGGAAGATAAGGACGTGGGACTTAGATAGAAATTTATTAAGTATTATGTATATGTGTTTGGCATATTTTATTTAAATGGCATATACATGAATGTAATACATAGTATTAACAGCATATTCATCTTGGAAAAGGAGGTTCTTAGTGACATAAAAAATTGTTGAAATTTGAAAAGGAGCTTGAACAGAGACTGCAAAACATCATCAATATACTGTTGATAACTTTAGAAAAACTACGGTAATTTATTGTTACTAATCTCGGAAAATATGATTTTGAATGATACAAAAAATTGGTGTCATTTTGGAAGGAACTTAACTATAAATTAATATTAATTGCTAAACGTCATCAATATACAGTTGATAACCTTAAAAAGACTATCATAATTTATTGTCATTCGAATTACAACAAGTAAAAACAACAATATAAATCATACTATGTTTCCTACACATTTTGCTTCATATTTTGCATATCCCGACGTCTGTAGTCTAACAATTACCATAACCTCTTGTGCATGTATCTCACGAACTCTTGCCATTGTCGTCCTCAAATTTGTATCCGAAATGTACAGCCAAGCAACTTTTCTGCTTGTTTTAATAATTTGTCCAAAGGCACAGTAACTCACAGGGACTATCGCCTCTCCGGCGGAGAACGTCGTGTCAGTGAACAGACACGCGTCGCCCTGTTTCGTCGGGTTAACAAGACAGGAGTCCCTCATTCTCTCGTCGGGTCCATCTTTGTCGTTGTCGTTGTCCTCGTTGTGTCGTCGTTACGCCGGCATTGTGAGGCCAGACCGACGCCCACTTTCGGACCATAAAGACAGATCGCATGTCCGCGATACTGGCGGGGTCCGTTTCCTTCTAAGGACTTCGCTCCGGAACGCTCAGAGTCCCAAGGAAGCGGAGACTTCAATTATCCGATCCTTTTGCTCCGTTGATCGGGTCCGAGCATGTAGATGCGATCCTTCCAACTAGTCGAATCATGGAAATCTCTTTGCTCGTTAATATTAAGTATGGGGGAAGTCTGCTTTGAATTCGACTGGGAGAATCGTTCGTTTCGTTTGAACCATGAATTTTCGAATATTTCGAACGTTGTCGGAGAAAGTGGAGAGATATTAGGACGTGGGCGAGGATGAGGAAATTTTGGTGTAATAAAATACAGGTGGCTGTGAGAGCCACTCTTCTTAGAGTGCTTGGGAATTCTTTTTACTTGAAAGTGGGTCATCACTTTGCTGCTATGATTTCTTTATTTATGTGTTAGATGAAATAGTGGAGATATTATTTCTTTTCTAACAAACTATTTTATGGTACGAATAAAGTAATACACAGATTTTGTTTGCAATTGTAATTTTGGAAAGAACAGCTCAGGTTCGATTTTAATGGAAGAGAGGAGCTTTTACAATCGACAAATTTTGAGATGGAATATTTCTGTTGCTATTAACACACTGCTGGCAGATCGTATTGCATAAGTTTGTCTGTTTTGAATGTTAGTAGATTAAAAAAATACTTAAACTACTTGCTTAACATAAACACAATAAAAAAAAAATTATACTGTTTAAATACTTTATTGTACTATACACAAACCTTTCATTTGTGTAAATTCTTTGAAATACTAGATAATTATTGTTTTATTATTTGAAGTTATATGGACGATTTATGAGTGCTTAAATGTAACAATGTTACTAACAAGGGAAATTGTCTAAGTGATAGTCATCAATTTTTATAAAACTTTGTTATACAGCAATTTAAGAAAAAAAAAAAGAAACTATTTTTTGTCACATTTCTTTTTTGCAGTTGTTTGTAACGAAGGAATGAAAATTACTCTCAAAATTAAAGGCAGCAAATATATTTGGTCTAATATCTCGAAGATAGAGGAATTTTTACTTTTCAACGTTAAATTTGCAAGTGTCAATCGTGAAAAATTTACGCGATCAGCAATATATTAAAGATGGAACATGAAGACTTAAAAAATTTTAATCGAAACATTTAGGAACTAATATTCTTCAATCACATTAGGTTCTGGAAGATCTGAAAATTTTGCAATAACATACTACACCTTCAACTTAAACAATAAACAGCTTTTTTAAAATTATTATTTTAGATTTCTAATATAAACTGAACAATAATCATCAGAAATTCGATAGATCAAATAACCAAATACACGAACATATAGCGCAATAATAATTAGTTCTTCCAGCTACCCCCTATACCAGCACAAAATTAACAATTTTCCCTGCTACAGTCGCAAACACATCAGAAATCAAATGGCGAGCCCTTCATCTTCCAAAAGGAGAAATTGCTCGCGCTTAAGCCTACCGTGTACACATCACTGATCGAACAAAAAGCCATCAAGAGTATCGCGATGATCGGGGCGAAATGGCTATCGCAATTTAATAAAGTAACAGGATGTATCAATCAAAAGGCTGTCACAGGGTCGTGAAACCGTTCCGTTTTAATCTCTTTACGATGCAATCCGGACGCGTCGTCGATATTTACAGACACACCGGCGTGTCTCACCCTGAAAGCTGACGGCGACCTTACGAAGAGATCAGGCAGAAGCAGAGAAGAAGAGGAAAAGTACAACACAGAGCACGGAGTGCAAACGTTCCATAGGCTAAATATTTACACTGGCTGCACGTGTTCGTCTGCTTCTTCGACTCCGCTATCAGCATCGCGTGCCTCGTCATGGGGTAGGTCGTGTATATAAAAGCCGACGATGTATTCGGAGTTCAAGGTTGACGCTTTCTGTACAGCAATAACCGGGATATTGGATTTTCTGCGCAGCTCGATGAACGTTGACGGACATGAGGAAAACAAACACGGCTTCTGCACTGATGTTTCTATATACAGGGTGGTCTGTGCATTAGGCTACCAAGATATCCGAGCAGATTCTGATAGTCTAACGAAAGAACGTTTCAAGCAACAATTCAGTGATTTCAAACGAAGAATTTATTGATACTGAAAAAATTGAAGATGTCTAGTGTTGTTTAAACGGCATTAAAAAATTATTGACATTTTTTCCGAGAACAAATAACGAGGGACGTGTCGGAAGCTATTTATGAAAATAGTGTGGTGTATACAGTGATTTTCATTAATATTCGGGCATCCTTTGAAACAAAAACCTTTGTTAACCCTCTATGATACCATGAGACTTGGAATGTACTGCCCTATTTCACATACTTTAATATTTATTTGCAAAAAGGTCAAAATGCAATTTTGGTGTTCAGAATAATTTCCATTATTTTGGATCACACTTTTTCATTTATCAGGTAATTGAGGAATTACTTCTCGAAAAGAATATAGTAGTTTTTAGTCGATAAGTTTGCCCAGACTGTATAAAAAAGGACACCAAATTAATTTATACATTTAATCAATTTTATAACTCTCATTTCATTTCTTCACTGTTACATTATTGCATTATACTGCTGTAGTGTTAGATTATTAGTAATCATTATCCTTATGATAATTATAAATATTTTCTTCTTTTATTAGAATGTAAAATTATAATCAATTGTAATTTTTCTTCTCGTGAACGAAGAAAAATCCGGTTATAGAGGGTTAAAATTGGACCAAACGATGTGAGCTTTTTTGAGAAGTTAGGATTAGTTTACTAGATGATGTGCACATAAAAACTTGGAAAAAATTCTAATTGGTTGGAATTGCGAAGAAAATATTCGCTTTTTACAGCTTTCTCATCCGAGCCTGTAATGAAAATTAAAAAAAATACATTTTGTAGATTTATGTTAGAGACATTATGTGGAAGATTTTTTACTTGTACAAACAATTTTTACACATTCAATTTTCATTTTAAAGATATACAGGAAAATAGAGTAACATTTATCTTTATTTAAGGCAAAAAAAGAAATTATTCGATACTTTCTTTAAGATCCCTTACAAATCAACAAAATTTTAAAAGAATCGGAACTTTTAGGTCACCAAAGTTCCCTTGAAGTGGTATTTTTAAACGTTAAAAGTTGCACCAATGGTAAATACGTCATAAAACGTCCAATGTTGAAGGAACGCGAGGTATTCATGGAGAATTGACGGTGCAAGACTTCATGAAGTCATCGAGTAATCACGTTAATTTTCAGCGGATCGTGTGAAAAAAGTGCTTCGAACCGGTCTTCTTAGTTCAAGGGCCAGTACGTTTATCTTCGATGGGGTTGGCTCAGTGTAAATAGTAGGCTCGATTGGATGACCCTGCAAGAAAACACGTCAAGGGCCGTACTTGACGCACCCTAGCGAACGCGACCTTTCTGTAGTACACTGGCGTCGAGCCTCCAATCATGCTATAGTTACAGCCTGATAGAAACTGCATGCTCAGGTTGAGTCGAGATAAATCTGACAATGTAATTTCCTAGTTCCTTATTTTTCTCTACCACGCAGTTGTAATAAATCGAGTTAAATCTAGAAATAATATTATGGGTAATGATAAGGTCTTAAAGAAGTTTTTTGAATTTTTTTATAATAATTCTTAGTAATTGTTAAATAACGCGTACAAATTTGTACTTATAATGTAATTATTGGACACACGAGGTTTTAACTAGCTTATGCCGACTATATTATTATTAAAAAAAAAAAATGTAAGAGCTGCTTAATCAGCTTAGTGTCTACTAAGCCACCTTTTAAAAGGCGGGAAATTCAAATAGTAACTTCCCATGGATTATTACTATTATTAATTTAATAATAATTTAATTTAATGTTGTCTTTTAATAAATAATCAATGATAAATCATAGTTAGATCATAAGTCGTATATTGCAACTTTTGAGATGGATGTGTGATCGTATCAAGAACAATTCAGATTGACAAATGTTTTAAAAATTCTATACATTTTTCTAGCACTAATAAGCACCTCTGTTATGTCATACTTTTAATGATAAAATTTGTAGAATTGTAAAAATTTAATTAAAAAAAAAAGTAACTTTTGCGCTGATTTATTCAACAATTATATCACTTATATGCATCACTTTTAGTTGTACGTATAGTGTGTTAGAAAAGAAATTTTCCAAGACTATAAGAGATTATAGTTCTCACCGAGAGGAGTAGAAAATGCTAAATCAACATATATAAGTCGTAAAATCTTCTGTATTTATTTCGATATCGTACGTGAGTTTTTTTCACGATACGTCGAATTTACGCAGAAAAGTCAGTTTGAAAGTAAATAATGCAGTGAACTTACGACAACGAATAGAAAATGCAGGTCGTACAATACGAGACAAGGAAGGAATACTTGACAACCTACGTTGATCTATGATGTCAGTCTTATATTCAAATGGAAAACTAAAGTGTGCTTTTTTATATCAACAGAATTTAGGACCCAATTTTTTCTTTCGACTTTTTCTGTAAAATACACGTAAATATTACATGAAACAAATAAAATTGGATTCGCGAACAATTCTACAAATCCGAGAAACTTGTCAAATTTCTGTATAAAAAAAAAGAGAAAGAGAAGAAAAAATAATGAAATTCGAAGATTTATATACAGATGGAACAAGAAAAAGAAGTAAGAATACCGATGTAACGAAGACTTCGGACAAGCTTAAAAATTCCGTAGAATTGTAGACTGGATGAACCGTTGAACACGAGTCGCGAAGGGGGCGCAGCCAAAACGGGAAAGAAACGTTCGAAGAAAATTAAAAGTGACCGCAACCGCAAAAGTCACGCTCGATCTCGCTCCAAGCATCCGAGAAACACGATTTTTTTGTCAGCTCGCCAGAAGGAAGAGCGGAATTCTCGTGGTCCGAAGAAGAAACGGGCACGTGAAGCGAAGGCACCGTGTCCAAGAGAAGGCTCCCACGATCGAGACGACTAGAGTCGCCTTCGTTCGAACTCGAACGCATCCACGCAGCCTTGTAAGGATGCGGTCGGTATTAGCATCGAATGACAGAAATGGCTTTATAGTGGAAGCTCGAGAGATGAAGAAAGTCAATAATGACCAGATCGGCGTCAGGCCATGGCATCGACGATCAGCTTCGCTCCTTCACTAGGAATGTGTAGATCGAACTCGATTGCGTTGTAATGGCTGAGATTTTATCGTCGATTATACGGTTATACAGGTGTACCGGGGTACTTTGAAGCGGTAACTTTATGTAGCGAACACAACTCTGAGATTCGGTTGGGAATGAATGAAGGTTCTTTCTGTATCTTTCACCGAGACAATACAACAACGCTTTTGTTTTTGTCAGTAGAATTTTTATTTAAATCTTTCTTTTCTTTTTTGATTAATTTTTCTGTCTGATCTCACGAAAAGCACTTTTTTGCATTAGTACAATAAAGATCGTACCGCTCTTTCTATACCTTTTACTGATACAACGTAGCGTCGTTTTTTTTAGTCACTAGAATTTTTATTTAAATCCTGTTGTTTTTAACAATCTTCCTGTCAGGTCTATTTACATTTAAAAAAGTTCTTTGCATGTTAATACTGTACATACCGTGTCGTATGTGTCATTTTTACTAGTACTTCCTTTTATCAAGAAATAGTAAGATAGAATTTTTGTTAGATACGTAAAAAAATTTGATAACATAACTGTGAGATTCAGAAGTGAATCAAGGCATTTTCTGTATCTTTTTCTGATACAATGAAACATCGCCTTTTCCTATCAGTAGAATTATTATTTAAATCCCTTTTTTATTTTTCTTGATTAATTTTTCTGTCGAGTCTCACGAAAAGTTGTTTCTACATTAATATTGTAGAGATCTTGCTGTTGTGTGAGTAATTTTTATCAGTACTTATTTTGTTATTAAAACCATATTTTATTAATTCTCAGAGAAATTCAAGTAACTTAAACAAACAGTAATTTAATTGTAATAAAAGTAAGCGTTATTAAGTAAGGAAATTTAACAACACAGTTGTGAAATTCGGTATGAAATGAACGAAGGTTCTATCTGCACTTTTTACAATATTTGATACAATGCAGCGCCATTTCTTTTTCTGTCAGTAGAATATTTATTTAAATTTTTTCCTCTTTTATGATTAATATTCCTCTCTGGACTCTTTACAGTGAATACTTTTTTGACTTAATTATACTGCAGAGATCGTGTTGTTGTACGAATAATTTTTGCTAACACACCTCTTATCAAGAATTAGTAAAATATGATTTTTGTTAAAAAAATTTGATAACTGTGAATATTCGAAAAGTGAAAAGATAGAAGTAATATACTGGTTAGGTATATCCCTTTGAAATTGCAGTCATTGAGCTAGATTTGCCGGATGCAATGTTCGCGTGCAAAATTAACCACAGTCCAATTACAACCTCAAATGATACACAAATTGCATTTCGACTCGGAGACCGGATCTTCTCGGAACAATTTACGTCGCAAAGATTACCCTTAGAATTAGTCACAGTCGTCGGACAGGCACCATATGGTGGCTAATTAGACTCGTAGAAGTGTTTACAATTAACCATGTCGTGGCGATTAATTGCCACGCAGTAGACACATTTTAAAGGGTTCTCGCGTGTAGGCAGCGATGTGTCCAAAGGTACTGTCCTTCATACTGTGAATCTTCAGATGTTCAGTTCGACTTCTTTACCTTTGTTTCGTTTACTTCTGTAAAGTTCACACCATCGATAACACATCTTTAAATTCTAGAGTTTGAGATCCATCTGACTATTTAGTCTTTTGGGATTTATCAAACAACTGATTCTTATATATTTAATTATTTGTTACGTAGGTTTGTATTAATTTAGAAGTATATCTTAAAATTCTGAAATTTACAATCCATCAATTTTAGATCTCTTGAAATCTGACCATTCAATCTTTTAAGATTTATCGAACAACCGAGTGTTACATATTTAACTATTTGATAGGATTGTTTAATTTAGAAACAAAGTTTAGGTTAGGTTAAGGAAACATCTTCAAATTATGAAATTTGAGAACCATCAATTTTAGATTTTTTGAAAATTAATCATTTAATCTTCTAAAATTCATCAAACAACCAATTGTTGCAAATATTTATCCTAATTCCTGAAAATCAATTACTGCAATAACGTATAGTCATTTTAATAACTCATGTAGAGAAATTACTGTGAAATTTTCATGATTAAATAACAATTTATATGAAACAAAATTACAACAAAGTATTGTAGAATGAACTGTTTTTCAGTCACATTTCAAACCGTTCAACTATCTTTCATGATTCTGAAAATTAAGATATTGTTAACAAAATAAATTCATAGAAAAAGGTATAACTTAGAAATCTAAAGTATAACTTACGAGAAAAAGAATAACTTATAAACCTAACTTAACCAAGTTTTATTTAAGCATAAAATTCTGTTGAATTTGCTAATGCAGGTTTCTCTTGTAACAAAAGTGACACGAATAGACAAACTCCGAAGAATAAATTAATCCATTCACTGAACAACAAATCTTGACAACTGGATAGGCTATAATTTCACATTAAATACATCCACTACGTAACATTATTTAGACCTAATGTTACGCTAATGTTGAAACACCAGTCACATACGTTTCTACACGTAAAATTACTTTATGATCTAGTTTATGACCATCATCTCACATTTTCGGAGAGTACCTTCATATTTCACATTTTAGTTACACTGTAAGCGCAACAATGAACGCGATCTATTAATTAATCCATTCGTGCAAATATTGTTTCTGCGACATTCGCATAAAGAGGTCGTAAAATTTAAATAGTGAATATCTTCTACTTTTTCTTCTTCTTTCTTTTATTTTTACTTTGTTACGATAAATGCAAATTTGAAACACATCTAAAAGTCAACCGTGTTCCTTTCGGTTGATAAAGTGGCTGCACTTCCGAATTCGCAGACTGTAAGCACGCAAATTGTCCGCGACCGGTCGCGTAAATCATGCCAATATCTAAATACTCTAATTATAGGTGCCAGAATCGTGGTACTTTCTTAGCACTCCCGTTCGAATCCTTCATATTAAGCACTCTTAAAGCTCGCACGCTCGTTACGATATTTTTACAAACGCGATAAATTCGGCGTACGTATTAATACATTCAACTGCATCGAGTTGAGGACATTTGTAAAAACTTCAGAAATTAAGAGTCTACGGGAAATATAACTATAGTTGTAAGAAGTAAAATTTCCAGTGTTTGAAAAATAAACTTCGTGAATTGTCCTCACTATATACGATCTAAAATTTATTTTTATTCAGCACTGCATCGCGTTGAGAATTTTTGTAAAAATTTGAAAATTTAAGAGTTCAGAGGAACAATAATTAGAGTTACAAGAAGTAAAATTTCCAGTACTTGGAAAATAAACTTTGTGAATTCCTCTCACTATATACGATCCAAAATTCAACATTCTTTTCTTTTGTTAATGGATTTAATAAATCTTTTCGAGAACGGTATACAACATGTCGATCATCACATGAACTTAAACGAGAAAAATCACGGGACATTAATTTCTGCGACATAAAATAATAAAATGCGACACTAATTTGAATACTTCATTAACAGCAAATATATAAGAATATTTATATTAATATTAATCTTGAAAAAAAAAAACATTTGTCCCTTTGCACCGTTCATTTTCTTCCGTATTACGAAAAGCAACTCGAGTTAGGCGAAAAGCACCCTAAATAATGAGAAACAAGAAAAGGATTCTAAATTACAAACGAAGAGATATCACAATAGCTTCTTTTTCAAACGAATAAATCTTCCAGATTAAAAGGTGTTAAAAAGCAGCTTTAAAAAGTATTGTTAGCTGGAAGTTTCTCAAGTGGAAAACCGCGAGATTTTTTCCATATCATGAAAAGCAACTCGAATCAGGCGAAACACCATGGATAATAAGAGACAAGGAAAGGATCTTAAATTATAAAAGAAAAGGTATTACAATATCTTCTTTTTCAGGTGAACCCTTTTTTACGAATGAACCTTCTAGATTGAAAAGTGTTATTGGTCGGAAGTTTCTTGAGCGGAAGGCCGCGAGAGAGCGTCTAACGCTTCTAGCATTCTACGCCGCTCGCAATTCTCATCGGTAGCTTACAAAGGGAGATGAACTGCCGCATCACTCCGGCCATTCATTCGTTTTCTACGCCTCTGTACTTTTGTTTCCCCGCGCCAGATGATATAACGCTAAAGTAAATTGCACACTCTATTCTCGGGTGTAGGGCAGATATTCTGAATACATAAGCAACCGCTATTTTCTGACTGCGTGAACACGCTCCGCACAAAGTGTAAACCGGAACGAGCAAAAAGTCCAACGACGATAATGCACTGGCAATTTTCAGAGGAGAGATTCGCTACTCGTATGAAACTGCAACGTACACACTCGTAATTTTGTAGCATAATTAAGCGATTCTCCCTCTTGCCGCGATTTCTCTCGTTTACCTGGAAATACTCTCTTTTCTTTTTCTCTTTTTCTTTTTTTATTTCGTAAGATGCGTTCTCTGCGTTAAGAGACTTTTGCTAGTGAAAGAAGCGTAATTTATCTTTGATGGGGAATTAGAGAAAAAAAGGAGAAAGCTACTTTTTCATCTTCCTGTAAGTGAAGAGTAATATTGGCAATGTGAAAGCATCGAAGAAAAGAACGAAGTGATGACTTAATGTGATTTGCATGAGTTCAAATCAATCATTGTTTCAATCCAGATCGAGAAATTGTGTTTGAAGTTATATGCATGTGTTATCGATTATTATTAATAATGAAAGTCAGCAAAAAACATTTTAAACCTCTATAGTACCATGTGGGTTAAAAGTTACATGTTCATTTATCTCTATTCTATACTTTATATTTAATTTCTTTGTTGCTATACTATTGCATCGTAGTCTTATTACTAGACTACAGATTTTTCTACATTCATGGGAAATTTTAAATGCGGAAAATTGCACAGCATGAACGTAATATGAAAAAGTTTACAGATTCTCAAAATTGCAATGTTTTTTATAATATCTGATAGGTGAAATTATTTTCGACCGAAGTTCTACATTTTTTATAATATCCTAAAATAAACGAAGTTGTATAAAAATCCACAATCTATAATATCATTACCAGTCAATTTCATTACATTAATCATTAATTCTTGTTTTCGAATATTTTTCAAGATGTAAAATTCTTATAAACACAGAAAAATCGAATTATAGAGGGTTTATATTTAAAATTATTGTTACACAAAGTTTAAACACTATTATCAGTGTTAACAATAAAATTATAAATTACAATGAAAAGTAAAACTGTTAAAAAATAATTGTAAGAATTTTTATTTAAAAAAAAAAAGGTTGAAACTCAGTTAACAAAGTAAATGAAAATATTCTGCACAATCCTTCGTAATTCCTACCAAAAATAGCTTTTCAAATAAACATATATACACGACAAATACTTTTCCATATATGTATGTTTTTTTCTCACTAGAATTCCTTCTGTTTCCCACAAGAATCCTAAATCACCAGATCACACTATGACAGTGTATATTTTTATGAAATCACATCTGTTGAACATAATTTCCTTCACGTTCGAAACAAACAACGCTTAGGAACTCTAGGTAGGTATTTTCGAGCAGAAGAAACGACGACAGATTCTTCGGAAGCCGGCGTGTCCAAGAATTCTAATAACGACAACGTCGCCCTTTCTTCGATGAAACTCCTCCGACCCTGAGGAACGAGTCTCGACCACGCAAAGAGGAGCACTTCAAGCCTTACCGGCTCCAGGAACCGTCTGTCCGGTAAACTTTCTTGCCGCTGCACCTCGGTGCACCCCATTTACGGGCCTTGCAAGATAGCGCACAATGCCAATTTATTAGTGGTGCCCCTTAGCCTCGCTTCAACGGGGGTCTTACGGTTTTGCGTTGCGCCCATAAAGGGATGCCCCGGCACCATCGTTCGTGAGAAACGCCACAATGATACACGGTTACTTTGTTCCACTTCTTCTAACTTTCGAAAATTCGTGACTGGGTATCTACGTTCACTTTCTTCTTTCTTTTTGGGTTTAACCCGTTTAATGCCAAGCCAAACTGATGTAGTTTGATAAGGTTTGGGAAAAAGAAATTTAAAAAGGAACATGTTGAGAAAGAAAGGAAACTATTTCCATATTTGTTGAAAATTTTGTTCAAAGTTTATTTCACACTTAACACTTAAATATGATATAAAAACTGATATATGAAAAGAAAAACATTTCAAAAAGATTATTATTTATTGGAAATAATGTTACAATTATTTCATAATTCATGTCTCTAGCTTGAAGAGAACGACATATCGTTGGTTGGTACTAAAAGGATTAAGGTAGAAACGTTTTTCACGAAATTTTGTTCATGCAGATATGTATAAAAAATATAGGTTTCTGATGATACTAAGATTAACCCTTTACGTCCTAAGTAGAGAAATAAGGCTATTTTTATACCTATAATTATTTCTTACTCATAGCAGTGTATAAGAAAAAATATAATTGCTAATTTCTATCCGCTGTGGCGTTTAACATATTAAAATTGCCAAAAATTGAAAACTTTCTTTGTTTTGGTAACACTCAAGGTAATAATTAAAAAGAATAAAAAATAAATATTTTGTTGCAAATTAAATATTGAAGAAGCGAGCATATCAATGTCAATTGTTGTCCAATTATAAACGTAAATGATAATCGACTTTATCATCAGACGTATTAAACATGGTTGAATATTATACTTACACATTATCGTTCAAGATATGTTAAGTACAGTAATCATTCAGTTAAATATCTTTATCCTTAATATAGTAAAAATTATAAGAAACATATAGTAAATTTTATGTTTCTAAATAAAATAATGATAATATTATTTATTTAGGGTTAATAATACAATAGAAATATAATTACGTATCATCATTCATACTAAATGTAATAGTTACGCATTATCGTTCAAGATAAGTTAAATACAGTAATCATTTAATTAAATATTGTTATCTCTAATATAGTCGAGTAAACGTCAGTTAAATTGGCATAAATTATTTACCTTCGTTTTAATATTAAATTTTATGTTTCTAAATAAAATAACGAAAGTATTGTTTATTTAGGATTAATAACAAATATAACACTTACATATTATCATTCAAGGTAAGTTGAATGCAGTAATCATTTAGTTAAATATGTTTATCTCTAACATAGTTGAGCAAAAGTCAGTTAAATTGGCGTAAATCATTTGTCTTCGTACTAACAGTGAATCTTATATTTCCAAATAACATAACGGAAACATTATTTGCTTGCAAAATTCTTTTCCTCACCAATAGAGTCCCAAGATCTTTTCATAGTTGCAAAAGAAATTAATTAATTAATTAAAAAAAAAAAAAAATGAAAAGAATGAACATTTGCAGATATTTCCAAATAAAATGATTATTTATTCCTGTACACTCGGTCGGTGGATGTTTAACAAGAAGGATTACAATCTCACGCGAACCCTTTGGTTGGTTACAACGCGATACAAATAGTAGTGCTAGTAAACGATCGTACGACGCTTATTGTTGGGGATACGTGTGAAACGCTCACGTGGAGCCGAGGAGGCACGCGCGTAAAGCCGCGTTCCACGGTGTGTACGTGCCTCACGAGCGAAGGTGTCGCTCCACGAGATCCTGTCGCGGATAACAACGCGACGCGAGATCTGTTTACGATACAACCTCTCTAGGGTTCCTCTGCCGACCCTTGTTTCTTCCCTTCTTCCACTTGCACGCGCTCGTGGAGCCAAGCGTGAGGAACGTTTATCGTGACTGTCGGTATACATCCTTGGAAAGTATGTTTCAAGATGAATCGTACCATCTGTTCTAAGTTTGAAGTTGTTCGGAAGATTTGAACGTGAATTTATGCAATTTTTAATACAATGATGCAAAGATATAGCTGTTGATGATGTAGAATATTCAGAAAGTCAAATAGATAAAGGATGAATCATTTTTTAGTATGTTTTATTAGGGGATTAGAGGAAATTAGAGATTCATCGTACAATTTCGCTTGATGGAAAGAAATTTGATTTTATGATTTCGTAAAATTGCTAAGTGATGTTGTCATCGTTGTCAATCGTTACTCACATGATTTTGCGTGCAAAATATGAAAGGACCTTAGATATTAATGATATAGAATTTTAACCCTTTGACTGCGACATGCTCTAACGAAAAATAAATTTATGATTTTTGGAAATCACGTGTCTTTTTGCGATAATTTCAATTGGCAATATTCGATATAAATCCAATAACAATAAACGTAGTGTACTGAACGAAAATTTCACAGTGTATATATACACTTATCGTACGCATTTCGCAGTCAAAGAGTTAAATAATAAAATTGACATTGATGTTCAAATAAATAATTATAAAATATGACATCCAGATCGATGAAAGATTGTTACAAAATTTTCTCTAAGAAATGATAACAAAGTATATAATTTCAAGATCGAAATTCATCATTAACGATCATTTTCAAAGGAAAGAAAACACTTCGCGTTAGATCGTCTGCAGGATCTCACAATTCGTCGAATGATAGTATATAACAAAAATTGAAATTAGAATAGAAAAAGAAAAGGAAAGAAGGACAACGACAACGATGTAGCAGACCACAAGATCTCGTAACCTTATATTTAACCAGAAATCCTGGTCGTCGTCGAAACTGACGTCTAGCCGACATGAGCCTCATAATCGGATTATGTCGTCTCGCGTTACCTTAAATCCATCTGCAATTAATACGTCCACCTTCTATTTGGTAACATGATATCGTCCTAAGTCCAGTTGTTTCACGCGCACGTTATATGCGTCCAGTGAATCGAAACGTGGTAGCCCGCGATATGACACCCCATCAAAATAAAGTGTGTAACAAGTAAACCGTACATAAAGGGTGATCAGAGAACCATTTTCACTTTTAAGAGGAAGTCGGTGTACCCGTCAAGGAGTGTCGATAAGATTAAAAGCATTGATGTTGATCATGCAATCAGAAAGTGTTGCATAAATTAAGTATCTTCATTTTCAAATTGGCGAACTTTTAAATAACTTGATTTTCAAATTGCTGAAGTTTCAAATACCTTAATTTTCAAATTCTTGAAATTTTAAATATCCTGATTTTCAAATTATTACAATCTTAAATATCTTGATTTTCAAATTGTCAAACTTTCAAATATCTTGATTTCTTAATTTTCGAAGTTCTAAATATCTTGATTTCCGAATTATTAAAATTTCAAATATCTTGACTTTCAGATTGTTGAAATTTTAAATAACCTGATATTATTAGTTTTAAATGTCTTAATTTTCAAATTGTCGAAGTTTTCAGTTTAAGGATTCATGAAATTCAATTTTCTTTGGAAACAATTTTTTCTTAGAAAACGCTATTTTTGTAATTATTCATTTTTTAAGCATAAACGAAGTAAATACCACTGCATTAAATTTTCTGTGTCTTTAGAGTATCAATATTCACGCTGAAACTATTGCAACTTAATTTTTAAATTTACGTCAAGAATTTAATAATGCAATAGTAAACTGTTATTATAAAAGGCGAAGAAACACGTGTGCACAAAGATGTAAGAATTTATTTCAATTAATAGTTGATTTTTTAATTATTATTTTAATCGTACAAAATTTGATTACTGAAATAATACGAAAGTCAGGATTTTATGTTTAAATTCTGTCGAAAATTACAGATTTTTCAAAGTAAGCAATTAATCGATTAAACGAAAAGAAATGTTGAATAAAGAGGAACAGTTGTAAGAGAATAAAAAAAATCGATTTTACCTAACCACATTTAAAAGAACGATTACTCGAGCAGTAATTTCGTTAGACGGGAGATTTCGTTTTGAGGGGAGATGAAATCGAATTTGAACCTGGAATAACCAATTTAGTAAATTGTTCACCAAAATTGAATAACCATAAGTAAATTGCACCCTTGTGATCATAAAAGAATTATTATTTAATCTTCCATAATAATTTTTCTCAAAATGTTACCTTCATTAATCAATATTTAATAATTGTCAACATTTCATAAAAATTAATTATCTTACAAAATCATTTTGTAAATTTCTCACAAACACACTAAAAATATGTTTTCTATATTTACATCAACTACCGAGACATCAAAGCACATTAAACCTGCTAGAAACGTCTACAAACCTTCAACACACCCGGTGCATAGAATCTAAATAGAAATCTACTGTAAGCGTATACAGGTTTCCCGGAAATTATGCAGAAAACCGCGCTATGTTGTATGAAAAGTCTCTCCATTTTGTTAATAGACCTCTAAATTTCATTCAAAAATTTATCTGAAACGAGAACTCTAATCATTACTTTAAAATCATCTTTTTATATTCAAAACATCCATCTTCTAAATAAACCGAGGCAATCTAAAACCAAAATAAAGAATGAAAAATCGAGAAACCTAAGGACTACGCTTTCATCAACTTCTCTTCACTCTGCTTAGCAACTGAACACTTTAAACTTCCCATAAAACCGACAAATCAATCATCTGAATGTTATCAAACAATCTCAAACTCCAGTCAAACTCGAAAGTTATTCAAGCCGAATGATAATCCTCAATCAACGAGTAATTCGAAATGTTCATCAAGACCAAAATTTGCCAGAGATTTCTAAGTAACGAGGCA
Source organism: Anthophora plumipes (assembly GCA_951804975.1). NCBI lineage: Eukaryota > Metazoa > Arthropoda > Insecta > Hymenoptera > Apidae > Anthophora > Anthophora plumipes. The sequence continues at coordinate 11,408,348 of OX638116.1, read as the reverse complement.
GTGACTCTTCGAGACTTCCTAGACACACCAAGACGCGTTTGTTCATACGCGTCTGTTACGTGAAATTCACGTGTCCAAAATCAACGAGCGGACTCCGCGCGGTCTGCCACGGAGATTCCACGTCCTGGTCTCTTGCCAACGTGATCTTGGCTTGGACCTCGTTTCGCGACGGCACCATTGCCAAAAGTAAATTCGCGTGAACCGTGAACGTGCACGCGGATCTCGACGTTAACTAGAAATCCTGATGGTTGTTGTGCTTGTGTGTGTATATGTGTGTATGTGCACACGTGTGTATAGTGATGAAATTAATCGGGACACGAGGAAGTGCACGCATCTCGATCCGATATAAACTTCCGTCGAATGGGAGACCAAATGGCGGCTCTGACCATTAATCTTCTGGTGTGCACTCATCGTGCGTAATATTGGCCTCTTTGAGCGTGTGTACATATAGCGACTAGTGTGGAGGATTACGTAATAATTTGCGAAAAACTGTTTACCATTCAGTGTATATACAGTCATTTTCGTTAATATTTGCACACCCTTTGAAATCGAATAATTTTTTTTTTTATTGGATTGAAAGACGTGAGTTTATTTGAGAAATTAGAAGAATTCATTTACTAAATAACGTGTACGAAACATTTTTGATCGGAATCGCGAAGAAACGAATAAAGGTCGCTTTTTGCAACTTCTGAAAATTTTTTAAGATTAAAAATTAAAAATCTTTTAATTTTAAAAGTATGTTTTGCAGATTTATTTCAGTTGTATATGTGGTGAAAATTTCATTGAAATTGAGAAATGTAGAAATAAGTGACAGGAATTGAAAGACGTAAGAATCTTTAAGTTTGTAGCTTGTAGCAACGTTAACCGATTTCGATGAAATTTTCAGCGTATATATAATTGATATAACTCTACAAAACGCATTTTTGTTTTAATTTTCATTACAGACTAAGATGAAAAAAATTGTAGAAAGCAATCTTTACTATTTTCTTCGTTATTCCAAACAACTGTAATTTTTTCAAAAAACATTTTTTACGTCATCTAGTAAATTAATCCTTCTAACTTTTCAACAACAACAAAATTCATGTCGTTTGATTTAATTGCAAAAAAGTTATTTTGCTTTAAAGAGAGTGTCTGTATGTTGTTACGTCTGCGAAGGAATGAAAAATGGATATGAAACCAAACAACACCGTCATTTCTCTGTATGATATTTTGTAATTGAATTTAATGATCACTTAAATGTTTCATAGGCTTATCCAAACGTTAGAGTTTGTTTTATATATTTTCCTTCTTCTTAAAAATCTTAAATTAAAAGTAAAAGATGTTCTGTTCAAGTTTACCAATAATCACGTCATGTGTTTACCAAAATATTTAATTGTATTTAATCGCAGTTAAACTGTACTTGCTAATATATCTAAATCTGTTTTTCTCGTTAAAAAATTTCGAAGCACTTGTAATACGTAAATTACAAAAAATTAAATTCACCATTGTCCTTAAAATTATCTTTAGAAAACACTAGAACCCACAGTGATCTTCTTTCTAACCAAACATTCACATAAATGAATTATATCCCTGATATTCCTGATTGAAACACGTTCAGCAATGTTACAAATTGCAACATGTAGAAACTCTTCGTAGCATTGAAGTATCCTTAAAAGAAGTGATAAAGTCATTTTAAGCGAACGATCCTCTAATTACTCGGGATTGGTGAAGCGGGACCACCACACTGAACAAACAATGCCAAAAATCATGCTCATTACAGAATATACGAGCCGTGCTGGCCAAGGCAAAAAACTTTAAAGGGCCGTTTACGTTGCCGGTCAATTATCAAACGTGACGTTGTCTAATTTATTGTATGTGTTGTGCACGGTATAAAGGGGATGCACGGTCTCTCGACTCGTTTCATGGACCACGACTGCTCGTTACCAGTGAAATCGCCTTCATCACCCGAGAAAGTCCGAAGAAACGTATTATCGCGGGGCTTTGGGTGGTCCAGGATCGTCGATTTTACGACTCGATTCGCTTTCACGTGAATTCTGCTTCTCTGACACGGGCATGACTGCTCATTGGGCGTTACCCACGGCTAAAGTCGATGAAAATGTCGATTTATCGATGACATTTTGCCCCCTCCTCCACGACTCTCTGTTTGTTAATTGCATTCCTCCTTCGAGATGCATACTCATTTCGAATATAATTAGTCGCCAATCGGATTTGGCGATATTATAATAAGGGGTATTAAATGTTTGTGGATATAACGTCATAGTTTATGACGAATCGAACGTTTCACGGTAGTGAGATTTTGGTAACGTTCTTGTAAAGATAATTTCAGTATTTCAGATCGTGAATGCATGCACAGAAATAATTTGCCATTCTACGTGAAAGATAAAATCAGGAATTTTTATTTCAGAGATTATCGACAAATTTCTTTGAAACACAGTTTTTCAGAATTTCAGTGTTTGCTTATTTTTAACCCCTTGCCGTACTTTGACGAGTCTGACTCATGATCAGAATTTTGAGCCAAAGTTGAATATCACGAGTTAGACTCATAGTCAAATTTTCGGATCAAACATGAATTTCACGAGTGAGATGCGTGGTTCAAACCATACATAAGACATTTTAGACATTATAGGTATTTTTGTGATTGAAATAGCTATTAATTTTTTAAATTGTAACTATTTTGTATTAAACAGTCATTTAAGGTGAGAATTTCACAAGAGTAATATTGTATGAAGCAAATATTTCCCCACAATTTAGATTTTTTTACGAGCATCTTCAGGTATCACTTTGGGCCATTTGACGAGCGTTGTTTCCTATCGATTTGACTCGAATTTTACCAAACTAAATGGTATAACAAAGAATTAATATAATCTTCTATTGCCACACCCTGTATCCTCAGTGAAATGCTCGTAAATTCTCGTCCAAGTTTTACCAAAAGATCCTGCGTACCTCGATTACAACTTCAGCGAGAAATACAATCGATCTTTCGACTGAAATCAACATCTCGAGCGAGAACGATTCTCTTCGAAGATCCATGGGGCCTCTTCCATGGATCGTCGAGCATTCACCTTTTTTCCTCTCGTGGCGTTCCCTCGTTGAAGGAACCACGCCGCGAATACTTGTACATACGATGGACTCGGTGCCGGAGGAACCGAAAATATGCAGGTACCGTGTACAACCTGCGCTGGTAAATACCTGCTCCAGTATACCTGCGGCGCGACATAAGGCCAGCTCCATAAACGGTCCGCCACGTACTGGGTTTATTCTTTCTCTGCCCTCTACGCTCTTTGCTGCTCGATCGTGCATCCTCGTTGCAACTAACGCTCGCGCCTGGGATTACAGGGAAAACGAATAATATCGCAAACGACTGAGAATTTACTGGCAGCATACTGACTCATAACTGCGCCCATGCTTTGTTCTCTCCCCGTTTCATGCTACTTCGTAATTCGGGAGGGAGTAGAACTTACGGTTAGTTCAATTTGCACTTACGGTCAGAAATCATGGATGATTTATAAAACGTTTTTTTTTTCTTGTTTTTTAAGATGTATACGGCGTTTTTTATTAAATGAATAAAACTGTTATTCGATTATATTTGTAATATATGACACTAATCTTGTCGTAGAAATGTAATCGAAATTTTCACATCAATTCGTCTACCTATTAAAAGTACACATAATTCGTTTGAAACATGTTCTTCATATGTAACTATTTTCAAAAGGTCAACAAGTGAAATAACAACACTGCACATCCCCTATCTCATGTTCATTCGTTTCACTTGATCCATACGGAACTCTCAACTTCCCGCTAAGAAATTCAAAGTGACCACGCCATAAATAAAGCACAAAAATTACGAACTTCCAGCAACGATGTCGGGCGAAGAAACCGACCTGAAATTAAATACACCGGCGCGAATTACGAGGCGAAGTCGTAGGAAAACTGTACAACACGTCCTGGTGGTGCACGAAAGCGTCTTGGCTCGATCGCCTTCGAGCGATTAAAGGACGAAAGAAGCAGCGCGAACAGGCCGAACACGTCAGGTGAAATAATCGCCTCGTGACGTTCGGAGCCTTCTCCTCCCTTCCCCTCGAATGCAATTATTTAATGCAACGGAACGTTTACGGTCCCCCTTCGTCGTGTGCACGTGCACTGCACGTACTTCTCTCCCTTGCACGTTCGAGACCAGTTTAAAAATAACCAGAAGCTGCACGATGCGGTATGGACTTAATTGCCGTGAAGTCGCCCGACTGTGTGTACACGTAGCAGGAAGAGATCACGTTGAATATGGTCAAAGACGATGGAAATTGCCGGTCAATTTCAATGTGAGCGACCTTTTAACGCTTGGCATGAATGAACACCGGCAGAGGAAAGCTCTTTCTGCGTTTGCGGTTTCCCGTAAGACCTCGTGATTCGATCCGCCCGCGAAACTGTTCCTTTGAAACGCAACGAACGTTTTTCGCTCACTTAACACATGTTCCCTTCGAATTTCATGTTTTTGTTTATAATTTTTCAATAAAGAGTTAAAGAATCTATGTTTACATATCTATCTTTTTTTCTTATTTAGATCCACAGAATGTACCGATAAAGTTTGGCACTTTAAATCTGAGACTGTACACGTTCTTCAGAGCGAAAGAGTTAATAATCTTTGCTAAATCCACTTTTCAATTCATAAAACATAATTGTCCTAATTTTCTACGAATCCATATCTTCAAAAATACAGAACTGCAACAGTACGATTGCTTCTACACCCTTTGAGTTTACCTTAAAGATTGTCAGAATGGTCTCCTTTCGTCATTTTTGCACACAAATATTCTTGATTCCCATTATTAAAACCAGGAGTAACTTTCCTTGTCACGTACATGCTGATACAGCTGATATATCTTAATACAGCATCAAACTATCAGATAAGATTAGAAGCATTAACGAGTCATCAATTTCTTCACCCGCAAACAGCAGCAAAGACTCGGATAACATCGCACGTTTAATCACCACACTTCAAAATCTCCGAGCATTCGCTCAATATCATCGAAAACAGATAACTCCATTCTACACCTACTCAACAAGTATCACGTTCTCCGATCGATCATCTAGACAGAAAGATCAATTCCGGTCTATTCATCAGCGTCGACACGTTTTCACCTGGACAAGTGTAAACTAGTCACGATCCTTCATCAGCCTATGGCGAACGATATGAATTTTCACACACGAACTCACATCCGCATAAACAATCCTAATATCCATTATAAATCAGCGTAGCCTCAAATTATATTTAGAGATGCAACGGTCCGAGCAATATATCCTGTCACGAAAAGTTCTCTTTATTACCACCACTGTGTCTCCCCGCAATGAACCCAGGTCTTTCGGCTACGAACCAGGAGGTTTCTATTGATTTATAGTCAGCCAGTTCTCGCCCTCGATTTTCTCACATTTTCAGTCGTCGCGACCGGTCACGACGCCGTTACTGTGTCCTGGTACCGGCGTCTTCACCGGACCATCTTTCCTCTCTATCCTTCTTTCCTGTAAAATGTTACCGGTGGCCCAAGTGGGTGGCGCGCCATTTCCTGGGAAACAGGGATCTTCCACCGGGTTATCTACGGAAAAAAGTATACCGCTCATCGAACAGGAATTTATGGCGGCCCTGAACGTGCTAATTGGACAGCTGTTACGGTGGCTGGTGAACGCTCGACGAAACGTTTTCAACTTTTACAACTGTTCAGACGTCTCGACAAATTTTTGTGGACCTCGCGTTCTCTGGCTAATTGAATCTTGGTGTCGACTCCAACTTGTACCGTGCTCCATTAAGATTAAGCCAGTTTGTCGAGTTCAGTTGTGACGGATTAGTGGCCCGTTACAATTAGATTGTACTAGACGGCGACAGATGTTTCGGGATTGTTCAGATTTTTAGATGTATTTTAATCTTTATGGGGTTCAAGTGGGTTTAACAGTGATTGTGGGTACTCGAGGGATGTCGAATGATGTTGACAACGATATGAGAAATTTGTTATCGTTGCCTTTTTGGGAGAAATTGATTCTGCAAGGTATCCATGCAATAGGAGACCATTTAAATATCTCAATTGTTACGAAGAATGTTTGTAGCACAGTTTAAGTGCTTTTCAAAGAGAAATATCAGCGGGAGAAAAATGTTTTGTTTACTCATGTGCTCTTTTTAGTTTTTTTTTTTTTCAAAGTTATCGTTATTTTTTGCATAGGTGCCGTTTATTTGTTTCTGCTGCACCTAGTAGCAGGCTGAAAAATACATTTGGATATGCCTGTATAATGACCTTGAGCATTAGAAGATGAAATTGTAAGACAATGGTACGAGAATCTACGGTTTATGTTATTCAATGTTCGAAACCCTGTCCAACAGAGTGTCGAAAGCAATATGTATTCTGTTTATCAACAGACAGAAACAATTTGGTTTCTGACGGTGTTGCAATTGTTAGTGAATCGATTATCACTAATTTGTAAAATGGTAGCAAACTTTGAATCCACATTTTTCTGTGTTTTCTCTTATGTCTCTTTAAAAAAGTTGTACTTTCTTTTGAAATCTAAATATATTTCGAGTATAAGTTATGAACTATGTGGGGTCACACAGTTTGGTCACACCTGCTATATAGTTTCAGTTCCAGTGTTTTCTCTATCAAACTTTCTCAGTATATTTTAGAAGTGTAAGAAAAAATGTTGTAAAAATGTACGTCGTTTGAAATTTCAAAGAATGATAGCTTCGATTAATTGTTAAACATTGTCACTTAAGAGTGTAAGAAAAAGTTGCTCTGAATGTCCCTTAACCACGTTGATTAGCGATTAGGTATTTTGAAGAATGATCAATCATGGTGCATAAAAGTAAATCAGACGACCATCGATGACTAAAGCAGAAATCAGTTAGAAAGAAATAGTTATACTACGAAAACAGCAATGGAATAGAACAGAACGCATAGCATTCAGGCTAGGCGCTACATAGGAATTTAACAATCAGACTAATCGAGTTGGCACTCAAGCGAACAAGAAGTATTTAGGCTTCTCCTCTACAATTAGTTCGTTCTTAAGTGTGAAGTTTGTGAATCAATTAGTTGAAACACGAATAAGATTCAGTCTTCAGTTTGCCGAAACAATTTGGGTGGTCTTTCGAGGTGAGAAAATCAAGATACTAAAAATGAAGGAATTACAATATTCGAAAATTAAGACAGCGATTCAAGCATCCGTCAAAATCTTAAAAATGAACAATATAAAATTTTTGAAAAAGAGGAAAGAAAAAATATCTGTATCTCATTAAGGAGGAAAACCATGATGATACATATAAAGGTTATTTTCAGGGATTTGTTTTCAACGAAATTAATTTTTTCTTTAACAATTTTTAATACTTATAGAAAGTGTATTTTTTAAACTACCTTTTGTAAAAATTTGATATACAAATATTAATTATTGCAGACATCATAGTAACCAGCGTGAGGCCTACAAAATTTTATAGGAAACGGGCGAACGTGTAATTTTCCACTGCAAATTGCGAAACGAAAAGTTACGCGATTTTCTTAAGCTATGAAATAATAACTTCAGTTGCACGTACAGATTTTCAGAAAAAATAATTTGATACCAAATGGTATGCCTTTGAAGGAAAAATGTGGAGAATCAGTGAAAAATCAGCATTCTTTTTTAACATTATGCGGCAACTAATTATCCAATTGAAAATTCCGTACATACAACAAAGGAAAATATTGTTAGAAACTATCACCCTAACTTGGAAATAAATCGGATGAAGATTCACTGAATTATCGATGCGCCCAGATTAAAAAATTTGGTTTCAAGAAAAACGCACTTAAAGCTTTTCAACAAACTATCTATGATATACCACTAAAACTTCTTAGCTTTCCTTTTAACTAGAAGTCCACCTAAACATCTCAATAATTCTTTATCTTTTCAATCTCCATATAGGGTTGTGAATGACAGCAATTACATGTTCTGGTAATACATTTCTGTGATTATAATTATTTAAATTACAGGTCAGTCTTAACCACTGTACGTTACGTCATTAAAACTTCTGTGACTCCTTCATTTTGGTGAATTTTACATTAATATTTGAAGGACTCGTTCTAGAAATTGCAACCATCTAAAAAATATAAGAAAAAGAATTTCCATTTTTGCAAGCTGTCACAGTAATTTGCCCCCATAAAAAAGGATTCTGTTGTACTTATTTTGGAGGAAAGGCATTGGAGAAGGTTACGATAATCAGTAAAGATATAGAAACCACTGGACTTTGATGTTCTTTGCTTTTCTTTTTTCCCAATGTTACCGCGCACGAGCGGCGGGTCACTTCCGCTTCTGATCGGTAAAAGCTCGACAAGGAGCCACGGATAATATCGCGAGCTCCGAAATATCTTAATAACGAGTTCTGCCTCGGTTCGACCGCGGCTCGAGATAATAATTCACATCGTTCTCCTGCGTGCACCGCGGACGGTCGTGGATAGGGAGAAACCAGGAAGAGAAGAACGGTGTGCAAGAGGTACAGTGACAGGAGCACCGGCAGAAAATGGGGAACGAATGAGAGAACAAGAAATGAAATAAAAAGTAACGGGAGATCGAGCGAGTGGTAAAATTTCAACGGAGGGATTATAAATTGAAAGAAGAGAGAAGGACAAGTGTTTGTGGGAGAAAAAATAGGAGGCAATAAAAAAAAGCACAGGTGGAAAATAAAGTAGAAAGAAATATCGATAAAGGGAAGTCAGATGATGCAAAATGACGGAAAATATTCAGGTTACGAAGAGATAAAAAATACTAAAGAAGAACATCGGTGAAGAGCAGGAAAAGAAATATAAATAAATGTTACCACGAAATTTTAGGAATCTGAATTATATTTAAGTATGCATAACTTTTGTAAGTTGAAGTTCCTTTATTTGTACTTTTTTTCTGAGATGTGAATGTTTACTTTTTGATTTCCAAATGAAATTCTAGCATTCTTTAAATAGTTTTTATTAAAACGAATTGTGATAACAATTATACAAAATTAATTTTTAAAATATACAATAATTTTTAAAATAATTAGTGTTACAAAATTAACATAAATATAGTATAAAAAATCAACAGAGACGATGCAATATCCTGATAATTTTAAGTGTTGAATTAGAATAGTTGTTCAAAAATAGACGCCTTGATATACCATAATTTTGCACAATTTTTAGCATCGATTAATAATTGCACGCTTAAATGTATTTCAAATTTTTTTTAAAATGAGCTTTCATATAATTCTATTATATGAATGTCCTGAAATTTCATGGCGAAACTTATACGAAGCACCCTGCATAAAAGTATAAACAGGATAATTAAATACAAGAAAAATCTAACATACAATCTAATAAGTGAATGATAAATAATACGAAACACATCGCAGATAAAATGAAACAGTAAAATTAAAAAGTGGAAAATTCAAGTCACAAAAGATCGAAGAAATAAATTCAAAAAAGAATGCAAACGAAGAAACAGGAAACTTAGAAATAACAAGAACTATCAAAACTCTAAACAGAAAAATTGCAGAGTTTAACGATCAGAATTCCAAAACAACTCAATAAACAACAATTAACCAATTCAAGAAAAGAGGGAAGCCAAAAATAAAGGAAAAAGGCATTAAAGAATAAACCACAAAGAAACTAAAAGTAAGAAAGAGGATAAAACGGAAGAAAAACGAAATGAAGGAGCGGGGATGAGGTTAAAGGTGTGAATGAGAACGACGCTGAAAAAGAAGGTAAGAAGTACAAAGTGAGCATAAGGGAAAGAAAAGAAAAAAAAGAAGGAAAAAGAAAAGAAAGGTGAAGAAAAACAAGCACGAGGACCAAGCTAAAAAAAAAAGCAGGAAGAAAAGGAACGGTCGATTGCCGAGCACACGGAGGAGAATCACCTGTGCGCTTGGCTGAAAGAGCAAAAAGATGGCCGCCACACGGCACGGTGGTACGCGAGGGTTCAGCACCGCGGTCTGTAATTATCGCCAGTGGCCGTGGGAATTGAATTACGAGGTAAATTCGTAACATGCCACGGTGTCCGCGTACCGACCAGAATCAAAGAACCGCCATACAGCCTCTTAAAGAGTTTCGGTGCGGTAAAAAGTCCCTTCTGACTGATCGTCTGACACACTTTGATCGCGCAAGCTTTCTGTCCCAGGAGGAAGCACTTTCTTGTTATTAATGATCATCCGACTGAACCGCCGGAAAAAATGCACTCGTTACTTTTTAATTCACGGTGAAGCTTGAAACTTTTATACGGACAAGCTGGATGATTTATATGAAACGCGCGACACCTGAGAAGAATACCTATTGAAAAACCCAAATTTCGGATTCAATCTCACTCCACTGCTGAATTTTAATTCCCATGAACAGTTATTCAATATCGACCGCACGTGATCCATAACATTGTCGATATTTGACAGAACAATCAATTAGCAGATAAAGAAGATACGGAAATAAGAATAAAATCTGAAGTAAATAACTGAATTTTTGTTCCAAAACTTCTGTTTCTATTGAATATTATTAATTATAAAATATCTCAAAACTGTCTAAATATGAAACTATCGAATATCTAATTTATAGTGATAAATCATATAAATATATTACAAAGAAAGGATTTTTTAAAAATTGTTAATCTATATTTTGTTTGGGTCGACTCTTAATGATAGAAAAGATCTGCAGATGGGTAATGTTCAAGATAATATTAATCTCACATTTTTCAAACGTGTGACTTTTATTCACTTGGTACGCGAAGGGTTAATATTATTAATTACAGAATATATCAAAGTAAACGATCTTCTTTCATGCGAAAACACGGTCATTCGATTATCCAAACACATCTATTATACAACAGATGATTCACAGCAACGGAAGCAAAGTGGGACCAGTTCCCCAGAGTCCAAAACTCAGTTCGACAATCACACTGTGGTAGCCATGGTTCGCACGAGATTCGTGATCGCGGTGCCGTGATAAAGAAGGGTTACTTGCTCGTGTTACAGGTCGAAAAACGAGCAAAGCTAACCTTTGCCTCGAGAAACGATCTACCACTCCACGAGGTATTATTTACGCGACTTCGTCTTCCTCCATTCTTCTCTCTAGCCAAAAAGGAGATGATTCATTCAGTGGTTCGAAGACGAACAAGTCAGTTTCGAGGACCACGAACCCGAAACATCGAAGGGAACCTGCCTCTACTCGTTAATCCGTGAACAATAAAAGATTTGGATGGCGTCCCATCGACCTGAGTCGAGTGCCACTCGCTGCCTCTTTTCACTTTCAACTCGACCCTACACAACGAAGGGTTACGAGCTTCTCCATTCGTTACCATGAAATCGATTCTGTACTCGCTCCCTGGCGTCCCACTTTTCTTCTGAATGACACGCCGATAGTTCTGCTGCGTTTGTCGGGCTTCCAAGTATATATACTTGACGTGGCGCGGTTATTATTATATACGTTGTATGACGAAGTTTGAACTTGTAAGCTGAGATTGTCGTAGACAAGTCCTTTTGGACTTTTTCGATAGGAAAATATTTAAAAATAAAATTGGAGAAAATAGCTAACTTATCGGCTATCAGGAATAAGTATGAAAAAATTGAAACTATTCTTCAATAAATTCCGTTCGAAGAATTACCGTGGATCTCGAAAAAATGACTTTTAGCAACCATATCATATTTAATGTATCATTAATTTTTCTTTTCACTTTTACGAGATATTCTTCCAATTAAAAATTTATAAACCTTAATACTTTTACTCTATTCTACCTTAATACTCTAACCGCAATGTTTCTCAACAACTGGATTGTTTATTTTAAAAGTGGTGTAAGTCCATCTTTTCTTCTTTTCAATTGATCGAAACATGGATATTTTGAAATATCAAAATGTGTATACTAAATTATACGTAAATTATGTAATTTCTTAATTTTCTCCAAAATCACATTAGACTCACACCACTTTCGATATAAACAGGCACAATTATATATCTTATGACTGTTTTAGATTTCTAATTTAAAAAAAAGACTAAGGAATTTCAAAATTAAATCCTCCTAAGCCATTTTTAAGTTTTTCTTACCTACCTTCACTTCAAACTCCGAAAAAATCACTTAAAATGTCCTTCAAACTTAATTAGACTACGGAAAATAGACTCACACCACTTTCATTATCAATGATTACACAGAGTAATTCACTAACGAATTTTCAATTGACCAAAACATATGAATATTTTAAAATATTAAGAAGATCACACTAAATTATACGTAAATTATGTGATTTCTCAATTTTTTCCAAAAATGGACTTACATCACCTTCAAACCAAACGATCGTATCCTCAACCTTAATAAAATTCCCCCATGGTACAAATCATAAAGCAAACCAATCCAAACGAAATAGTCCAGAATAAAAAAAAAGAGGGGGGGGGGGCGATTTCTCTGTCCCCAAAATGAACGATGCTCTTTTCTTCCTGGAGCTTTTGACAATCGTTTTTATCCATGTAGCAGTTGTGTAACGTGTTTCACCGAGGCGAACCATTCTCGTTGGGATAATAGGTAGTCCATCAGCATCGCCATTTTAGGTAGGAACAAATTAATTTATTTCACTGGCAGTGTTCGCGTGGGCGGCGGCGGGGCTCCGATCTCTCGGTTGTGCCTTCATGCCAATCAGTAGCGCAAACAGAAGTTAAATTTAAAATGAGCCAGCGACTCGAGTGAAATGCGCGGAATGCCAGGCACCCCGCAACTCCGCGAATATATTAAGCATCGTTTGTCGCTGCTTTTACGAAAGAAAACGGTGTCACGTCGGTCAACGTCTGCCTTCAGGAAGATACTAATCGCGCGAACCTGGGAAACGGGTCAAATGGTTCACGTCGAAAATATGTGTCGAAGAGAAATTCAATTGGCAGATTTGTGTGACCAAAGTATTTCGTAAAATTAACACTTTACGAACAATTTAAAGGATGTCAATTGAAAGACATCTTAGTTTCCTTTTTTCTATTGATAGTGTTTTGCGTCACAGCGTTAACGTTTTTATTTCGCTGACTTCACTGCTCGCGTTCAACGAAGTCGTTCGAAGTTTGTAAAACACCGGACTGTATTTTTAATGTGTACAACAAACTTGCGTGGACAATTCGCATCAAAATGAAAAGAAAGTAACTAAATACGAAAATGAGAAAATTGTATTGAATTCTAGGATACAAATCTCTTCTCTCATTGCAAAACAAATTGCTGCTATACAAATTTGCAATTATCCCAATATGGACGTATGATATCCAACTCTGAAGCTGTGCTAAAAAAAATTTAACTTAATTGTACGTCAATGGGAAAGCTTTCTATAAAGATCTAAGAATGAAATACGTAAAGGAACGGATTAAAAAATTTGCGATAGCACACAATAACAAACTAGAGATACACTCTAACGAGCTGGCTAAGAACTTGACACAAACTTCAAGAGTCAAAAGATTGAAGAGAATAAAGCCATACGATTTACTGAAATTAGTAAAAAAGATAATGTAAACTTTATTTATATTATCAAATTTTCTGGTTGGTTCAACCGAACCAGTTGTAAATGTAATATAGATATTAAAAAAACATAATAGTAATAATACTAGCAAGTAAAAGTGTATATTTACAAGAATACATGGATAGAAATCAATATGTACTGTTCCTTGTTGTGCCTGTCAGGTGTTTTATGAATGTTGCGTGTGTTGGTGATTGGTTATAAGGTTTTGGAGGTGTTTGAGCTTGTCTTTTGATTGGTGTTTCTACAGGTGGTAAATAAATAATCCTTTATGGTAGTAAAATAATTAAATTTCTAAGCCGTGTTTGGCAAAAGTTCGCTTTACGATTGAGCAAATAGTCTTATTGAATTTTTAAACTGTAGTTTGAGATACAGTTTTCTTTTGTTTGGACATGAAGATTGTTGAAGTAATTTGAATTGATTAGTCGTGTATATTAATGGATCTTCCCTTTTCAATTTATCGTGATCTCAGCAGTCTACTGCAATGCTATCCCTTTCAAATTAATGTATTCTACATTTGGCATAGACTCAAAGAATGTATCAAGTCGTATCCTTAAAGTCATGCTAGACAAAACACATTTGTTCCTTTCTGCAGATGTAAATGATAGACAAAACGATAGATATGCTCTTTTATTAACGATTAAATATGGGAATTTTAATCATTCACAAATGAATCTTTCAAGCGATCACTTTAGAGTTGAAAAGCTCTGAAATTTCTCATGTCAATTTAAAATTCATACAACTTTCGGCAACTTACTGCTGTAAAACTTTACATCTTATTAAACAATTTTCATACTACCCTGAAAAAGTAGTGTTTCATTATCCTAATAAAATCCAACAGAAATGAAATAAACACGAGAAAACAAAGAATTGTTAAAAAATTAGATTATCAATTTAATAAAAATAAAATTCCATCTGTTCCTCCGATTGTACACCTTTCGTGTATCTAACTCTCTTAACAGTAATTAACGAAAATGATAGAGCAAAAGATAAGAATAATATATAATTACGTCTGACGATGTAGTACTCTTAATTCTAACATTTCGACGAAGAAACTTTCGTACATTTTCCTGCCCCCTTCGTGTTTCGTTAATTCCTTTAATGAACGTTTAATTGGGCCGGCTAAAATATTATGTCCATGAAGAGGGTCGATGATAATCGTAACGTTTGCGAAATACACAATGATACAAGGTTGATTCGATGTTTGGCTCGCGACCAGACGAAAGAAAACAACCATGAACAAACGGCGACCGCTCGTAAAATTAATAAGCGCAATGAACGTTAACGAGGACCATAAATATGGCCGCCGCGGATTGCTTATCCGCCGATTAGCATAATCACTCCTGATACCCGTGGACCGTAATTTAAAAGTATCTCGATGAACCTGACCGTGCACGGCCACTTTATAAAGGGCCTGACAAGGTCTATAGGCAAGCTCGAAAAGTTCGACGCTTCGATGATTTATAACAACCCACCCTCTATCTACGTGGTACACCTTTTAATACTTAATACCTGTACCCCTTGTAACGCGAAAAAAAGCAATTTATTTTCAGCGAGGGTTTAGATTGAAATTTTCTGATGATTCTTCAGGGAATCGTTCGTATGATCGATCGAAGATTTGGTGGGAATAAACCAATTTATTGTAGAAATAAGGTTAATTATTTTAAGTAAACACAAATGCAAGTTTATATTAAATGAATTATGAAATTTCATTTGTATTGGTATTACATGTTAAATTAAGCACTGGAGAATTGAAAGCTTTCGAATTTGAAGGTTTTTAAATTCTTCGAAAGCAATTCCAAGCGATTGGAAAGAAATCTATGAAGGAAAAGTTATGCGTAATTTAAAATTTTATATTAAGTCACTGTTTTATTAATTAGGTTTATTGATATAGTATATTCTAAGTTATCTTATTAATGAAAAATTGATGAACTAAGACAACACACTTACAGTGACTTTCAAACTTCGAAATTTCGACCAATTACAACTTTTTTCAAGAACATTTTTACACTACACTTAACTTCTCAAAAAGATTTAAGTAATTTGGCTTAATTAAAAAACAAAAAGTTACTCTATTTTGAAGGGTGTTCAAATATTAATGGAAGTCGCTGTATTAGAAATCATAAGGACAACGAGAGATGTTTGCAATATTTAACATTTTTCAAAATAGAAAGTTAGACCAAAGCGCTACTTAACAACTTCCTATACTGAATTTTAACACAAACATATTTAAAAAAATAATAATCCAACATAAACATCTTTCCCGTTATTTCTTGAAACTATCTGACCGTCTATTTTTCACATTAATTTTCACGATAGAAAAAGTAATTAAAGCATCATTGAAGAGTCAGATGCGTGCAAACGGTTCATTAATCTTCGGTATATTTTTCTCCGACTCGTTCTGTGCGACTATTAATACCGACACGATCTCTGCAAATATCATATTAAAGGCATTAGTTAACGGAGCCTTTTAATTAATTATTACCAAGAAATCATCTTCCATGGCTAATACGACATTCCGTGATTATTCGCCAAAGATATCTCACCAAGAAAGGATTAGCTTTGCAATCAGTATCCAATTAGAGGCCGAGGCTTCATCCCATTCTCCAAGTCCTCTAATTATGTGCCGAGATTTCGTCTATCTTAACTGTATCCATTATTCTCTCCCACCATAGATGAATTTTTACTCTCGTATTAACCTAATAATTACTTTCCAGATAACGCTTCGTTCGTCGTTAATTTGACGAGATGCTTCGGATACACGATAAGCGATCTTCTCTAGAATTAATATTTCTTAAACTGTTTCTTTTTACAGAATTTTAATTATCATCTTATCAAATGCATTTGATAAGTGTAAAATTAAATGGCGAGCTTTAAGTTTAATCGAATAATTTGATGAAGTACCTACATGTTTGTAAACGTGAATTACATATGTAAATGATTAATGAAAGATGAAAATTAAACAAAACTGTTAATTAATAGAAATACTTAATAAATTGAAAGATATTGTATTTTACTCTTCGTTTTATTACAGAAATATGATTAAGTTAATTATAATAGTCTATTTAATACTTTGCATAAAATTTCTTTCTTTTTTGTTTATAGGAATAATATGGAAATTTTTATCGATCAGATAAACGTGCCTATCAAAACTCTGATAGAATTAATAACGGTAAATTACATTTCATAATCACTTCCACGAAACGAATAATTATTTAATATCACAATGCATCGAAATTACTATTCCTCGAACCATCTTTCCAAATAAATTACTTCATCCTTCTCAATTTTTAAGAACACATCATTTAATCAGCCTAATTTGCAATTCATACATATGAATTTCTATGTTCCCTGCGAACCGACACCATTTACGACCGAAACGAATGGAAATCAATGAACTCGATCATTCGGTGAAAAAAAAAAAAACAATATCTTCTAGAATAACGGATCTCGAGAACAAGCTGACACATCGTAGACGTATTTTTAAATACTTTCTTAGGATAGCTTGAACACGTCCAGGATGATTACACGTTGACCATGGCTGATCACTGTGATTAATAACGCGTTAAAACGACGGTGGCGATTATGATGGTCGCGAACGGTTTCACCTCTAACGAGCATCGTCGTTCGTTGCTTCAATCCTGACGAGTGCAACAACGGCAACAACAAGAACAAATTGCACAATACACACACATACGTACACATACACAAGCACACACGGTTCGCGCGGCTTAATTGAAAGGGTAAAATGAGAAACAAGCGTCGCCGAGCGGCAGCAGCCGCTAATTAAGCCTATTAAAAAATAGGAGTGCACAATTAACGGAAAAACCGTTCGCACCGGTACGTTAAAGGTTCTCTCCTCTCCCTCTCGATCTTTCCTTATTACAAGGAGAAGAGATTCCAGAAAAAGGAACACGTTGCTCGTTAAAGCATTTTTCGCCGGCGCGCTCCGCTCGCAATTTGCTCCAAGATCCGTTTCTCAGGTATACACGGTACACGTGAAATTCCGAGAAAGGGGCCAGAAACTGTAGCCACCATTCTCTTACTCTATCCGACGATCCTATACTATCTATCTCCGTTCACCACACGTTTCGCGTAATCACCGTCGCCTCGGCTCTCTCTTTTTCCCGGCGTTTCCGTTCTTTTCTGACCCCCTTTCTCCGAGAGAGGTTCCCTTTTCGCTCGACCGCCATCACACCGCCGCCACCGCCACCGCTGCCGAACATAAATTCGTAAACGGACCAGGCACAATGCGAGAAACGAGCCCTAACGAGCGGGAAAAAGCGACTTTACGATTTTTCGGAAGGGACAAGGGGACCTCTACTCTCCTCCTCTTTTCGTGGCGGAGCGTTTACACGGCCCTTTAATGGCGACGTAATGTAAGGCCTCTTCAGTTCCGCTCGCTGAAGCAGAGAGACGGGGGACACAAAACGAATAAATCGTTCCGAAATACCCTGGTTCCTTTGAATAATGAAATCGCGCTTTTCTCACGGGATCAGTCGGCGCAAACTCTACGTCGAGATTGTCTTTTTCTCCCGTTTTGTTTTCAAAGGACATAGTGAGATACGGGTTCTTTCCACACGTCGGTGGAAACAATGAAATCCACGGGGGAAAAAGGAGTTTTAGAATTTAAACAGGCTGTTGTAATGGTTAGATTAACTTGTTTGTAGTATACAGTATGTATATACCAAAAGTTTTTTCTAAATTTTTAAGTTAGCTACCGTGGCAACGATAGTAGCCAATACCAGGAAAAGGATCCTCTATTGTTTTTCATGTGTTGTTCGCAAGTTTACTTTGTTTAATAATCTTTCAACTTTTTTTCTCTCTTTCATTCGCATCTCAGACAAAAATTGAAACTCTGCAGTCTATAGTTACAAGTCAGCAAAAATTATAAGTTATTTTAGTTTTTTCAAATGTGAAAAATTGAACATCTGCAATTTATAATTAAAAATCAACAAAAATTATGTTATATTAATTTTTTTAAATGTGAATATGGCGTGTTTTATATTTCATACATAGCAGTGTAACTGAAAATTGAGTAATCCATTGATAAAATTTTCTGAAATATATTTTTATATTATTTGTATTATCTAATCATTTAGCTAAAATTTCATACCGAAATGGTCATCATTGCGGATATAAATTTATCTATAAAATTTGTCTTCAGATATTTTTTCAACATACATTCACAACATGCCCTTTCTTTTTATTTTTTATGTTCAAAAATGCTTAATTAACGAAAGTTTTATTAATGTAGTTATTTAAGTATACTCGTATAATATAAATAAACATTTAATTCATAGTACATCATTGGATGTTTACCTCCGTTTAAGCGTTTTTTTTTTTTTTTGTTAGAAAAATCCCTAATTATTTATCTAATATTGTAAATATACTGTTTTCGCAAAACATTGATGAACTATAGAACTACGAAGTTAAAAGAGTGAGATTCATTTACCTGTTTAAGGTCCAAAACAATCGTGACGTATTCATAATGCTCCCCTCTGGCGAGTGTTGGACTCTGCCACCATCTTCCAGGACTCGAGTCGAGTATGTTGCTGATATTATGCCTCTTGCCAGGATCAGGGCTCCTGGCGTCGCAAACTGCGCATCTCGAAGATTCCGAGGGTTTACAAAATGTTTCTGGCCCCTCTTCGCCGCATGTTGCATTCACGAAGATGTCCGCCTTCGTGGCCACGTTGAAAGTCGATGGAAAAAGGCCACCGTTCTTCAAACTCTTGTTCATTCCATATAACCCAGATTGAGCTGAAATTAGAAATTTATAAAATTTAATATATATATACATTTTATTATATCCTCATCTCATAATTGAAAATTGACATTTTTATCCGTAAGGATAATTCATCTTAACGACGGACATTTAAATCGTAATATCGGATATTAATTATGTTTGTAATAATTTAAATGCTACTATGTCGTTGTTTCATGTAAACCGTAGAGGAAATAAAACAAACAACAATTAGATTTCGACACGTTCCAGTTGCATGTACATAGCTAAAGAATTTGATTCATTATTGCGTTTGACGGTAATAAAATGCATTGTAGAATTTGTAAATTACTATATCTATCAACTTTCATGACTAAAAGACGTATAAGTTGTATTATTATATTTTTTTATAAGTATTTTTTTTAGTTACCTTTGTATGTTGTGTATACAGCGCATTAGTTTTCACAAAAAATAAATTTTTGTAATGAATTTACTGTCACCTGATTCCATGCAGAACGTTTTCCCGATACAAGTCTTAATTTTGCGTGTTCCTGTTAATTATTTAGGTTTCAGAGGTTGAAAGATACACCACAGCAACATGAGTAATAAAAAAAGAAAGGTTCGTCGGATAAAAATGGTTTGAAAATTGCAGTTCAGAAAATTCTAGCAAAAAACAAATTAAGAAGCATTTTGTTTGATACAATAAAAGCTATAAAATCTAGTCAAGAAATTACTTTGCAATCTAAATTAGGTAGATTTACCAAAACATTCTCAGATAGCTGCAAATTATATTAAAACTGCTCTCAGTTACATTAGCAACTTTTACTGGGTCTTAGATGCCAATTAATGATTTCTTAAAATCATATAGCAAAGTTCACCATTAATTTAAGTTAACTATTATAATAAGTTATTTTGTTGCTTTATTTTGATTTTAATCATATTTAACTTATGAATAACACAGAATGAAGAGAACAGAATATATTTTTATTTTTTTTAATTCGGTACTAGGGGAACTTTCCCCATATAGATTTATTATAATTCCACACGAATCATGGTCGATAGTCTTGATAAACTCCTATGGCGCCAGTGAACGTAAAATTTCACGAAGAGGAAAGACTTGGAGGAAACTCCTTGAAGCAGAGGCAACGAGCAGTCTATCTCGTAATTTTCTCGGCAATACGTACATCGACAGGTTTTGACAGAGCTCACAGCACGGAACCAGTCGCACACGAGCAAACAGGTTGCCACAGAGAGATGCAGCCTCGTAAGCGGTAACGTGCACCGGTGAACAGGTTCACCGGTATATCCTGGCCACCCTGGACACTTGAACAGGTTAAACGCACGTAATCGACACGCGAGCCTACACCGCGTCAAAGGAACGTGACAAGCGATCGTCGCCTCGAACGATGAGGCATAAGCTATTCTACACCTGAGTTTGTGACAATTAATCGATGAGCTTACCGTAAGAATTACACTCGCGTTCGTGAGCATTATAATACTTACTGAATATGATACTGAAACCTAAACAGTTACTAGAAAATCATTAATACTTGTGAACAGCGGTGTATATTTTTGGTTAATTTTTAGTACGAAACCTAAATAGTCATTAGAAAATTATTAATATTTGTGAACAATATATTTACGACGATGTATATTCATGGTGTTAATCTAGGATCAAGTGGGAATTTTTTGGGTCCTTGTCAGCGAATTATTTGTAATACAAAATAGGTTAATGTTTAATACGAAACAGAAATCTAAATAGTCGTTAGAAAATGATTAATATTTGTGAACAACGGTATATATTTATGGTGTTAATCTGAGTTCAATCAAGGATCTTCTAGGTTTTCGTCAGCTAATATTTTGAAATACAAAACACGTTAATATTCTAAATAAATGAATCTGAAATTTATATGATTTTTAAAATGTAGGTACTTTCAGTGTGAAAGTATTCTCAGAAGAGAATTGCTTGAAAGGAGTATTCAAACAGGCTGTTTTATAAATGGACCAGGATTCTTCCAACGTTATTTTTCATACAATCCTAAAGTCTGAATCCTCTCATTTTTAAATTTCTTTTCCAGTCCCTTGTTTACAGTCTTCAAACACACGTTTCCTTGGCGTTTAAATGAATTTACGATTCGCTTTATACCTCGCCCAGTAACAGTACCTATTTAACGAGTATGATTGCCTTTCGTGAAAATCTTCTAACACTAGAGGGCTATAAAAGAAGACAAAGCCACGGAAACGTATTTTCTCCTCCAGGATCTTGAAGATTCTCTTCGCGCAAAGAGAGACCATCTGACAGGAACGATCTTTAACCAGTGACAGCTGCTTGATTTAACGCGTACACCCACCAGCCGAGTTATTGCTTTCTCGAGTTAACGGCGAGCATTCTATGATATCAGATGAGAGAGAGAAAAGAGATTTTTACGGTTGCCAGTTAATGATTCGGCTGGATGTAAATTATGCAGCGTGCATTGCGCGCGTCTTGTAGTATCGGCGCGATCGAATGGCGGGAGGGAATCGAAAGAGCGAAACGAGTCTCTTTGAAATGCAAATGCGCCGTTTCAGAAGTTACCCGGCGGAGAATGTGTGAATCCAGCGCGAGAGCTTCACGCGTCTTTTCGGATTCACCAGTTCCGAATGGTGCACACACGGTGTATAAAGCGGAAAATCTCGAAGATTAATCTTGTCTTTAGAAGGTTAAAGGAAACAGAAATGCAGTTGTTAATGGGTTTTATCGAATGAAAAGGATTTACTGTGATTCATGCGAAACGAAATTTTGCAATGATTTATATATACAAGAAGATAATTAACACTAGAACTGCCAAGCCAGTTTTCAATATTTTTCTTTAAAATGATTAACTTCTCGTTGATATGATAACTGTTATATATCTTTCAAATATTTTAATTTCTCATTAACTACGTAAAGTATACTTCAATATACCAAGACTCATCATTTTTACGGGTCAATAAAATAAGTTTCAAGGTAAAAAACTTACATAAATATTTCTCCATTCATTTATATAAAGACTTAGTGTTACTTATCTCTAAATTTTGATCTTTATTATGCGATGTTCAGCTATAGACATTTGGAAATTATATGCGACATTCAGCTAAACCTCTTTTCCGAAAACAACCAGTTGTGAATGTGTTAATAATAAAAAAAATTTCAAATTGATTTCGTGAGAAATATATTCTCTGTTAGTTATATCACTCTTCCAGCAAATGAATGATACATCTACAAGAAAAACCTCAAACTTCCCTCCGAAAATATTCACTTATGTCGTCACTGTCATCACTCCTCTTGACACCGAACATCGCGTATCACGGCCCATAAAATTTCTTAATAATCTCTCCGCGGACGTTCCTGTCGGTTAATAAGCACGTGTAACGTTGTTGTATCAGGAATAGCTAGGCGATCGAACGTTTTCGATCAATGACACAGTTCATTTCTTGCTCCTATTGCCTCTTTCCTCGTGTCAACAGGAGTTACACCTACGTTCGAAGCTTACTGCTTGCGTTCGATCTTATCTGAGAAGCATAATCGGCCACCACATCCCTCGAACCTCTTGTGGAATTCTTGGCACTGTCGTTACCACAAAGGAAACGGCTTCGGTGTATCAGGATGAAATCGTAGCTGGAAGAACGTAACCGCGATCTCCGATAATCGATGAATGCCTCTGAGACAACGACGATCGCGTTCGCTACCATCTTCGATCGCGCATTCGTGATCCCAGCGGCGGTTGAAAGTGTATCTTGCATGTGTTTCGACCTGTTATCGAAATCTCAATGCTTGCTTCCGACGAGGCATTTATCGTACGTACAGGACTGATTATGGTCGTTCGTCAAACCAACTACCTTGCTTTCGGATACCTCAGTAATAGGTAATATGATAGAAATACTTGGATCAGTTGGATTTGTACACAATAAATATACAAAACAGTTTGTTAGTCTTTTCGGTAAAATTTGATTTTTATTTACAAAAAAAGAAAAATTGAAAGAAGCTCATTCACTGAAGTATTCTTCATTATAGTTTTCAACGATTTTTCTCTATTTCTTGTTTAGCATACTGATTTCAAAGGAACTGAAATTTACTATAGTTGAACTTAACACATTATTTACTAATAACTGATTAATAGGCTTTATACTGTCAAAGTTAATCGATTGGTAGCCTATAAATTGGCTTTCAACAAAGACACGATAATAGAAAAATTGCTAACAAGTGAATACAAAGCCATTTTGTTACCTTAGCTTTTTGCGTACTGTTATTAATAATTGTTAACAATTTACAAAAGAAACAGTGTTTTAAATTTTTATTTTATTTCGCACAATTCTACGTGATGGTCAGAAATCTCCATTTCTAGTTTAAACTGACCGGTCTGTAGTATGTATCCCGTTAATTCACAGCCGGTAAGTAATGTGCTAACAAATATTGCTAATTTACTTTATGACTATGTTTTCTCTACATTAACTGTGTTAAAATGGACGAAATTTTGTGAAATATAACAGAAATTAAAATACAAGTTTTGAGAATTTTTGTGGGGAATTTAGTAAAAGAGTTAATTAAATTTTCACAAATCAAGGATTAAAAGATTACCTAATCTGCATACTAAGAGTAAGTTGTTAGATTTGATCGCACGATACCAGTAAGAAGCTATATACACAGCTGCTGATTAGTCTAAAACACGTGTCCCAGCCAACGAAAGTAGAATCTCAAAAATATTTATACCAAGTAAATTCAGGTAATAGCATTCTGGCTTATCTTTTAAATCTTTAAGTAACATTGCTATAAATTATGCTGGAACTACTGGTATTTGTTTCTACATCTGATGATAGATATCATGATTTAACTTGTATAATTTGTACAATTTTTGTTTCAACATAGTGTCACGAGAAAAAAGTCAATCTTAATTTTCTGGAAAGATATCATGTAAACTATGTTTATGCTGTAACTGTAAAATTTCCATCTCCTTCACCTCGCCAATAAATTAATTAATCAGTAAATGAAGATTAGTATTCAATCGTACACTAACAACTTTTAATAACCAAAATTATTAATATATATGTATTAGGTGTACAAATGAATTCAACACCTTTTCTGATATACTTCAATCTTCAGTTAACAAAAAATTTAACCCCAATTTTAACGTTCAAAATAATCTGTATTATCTTCGATAAATTTTAAAAAAGAATGACGGTTTTCAATTGTCAGATTCGTCAAGATTTCGTGAAAAAAAAAAAAACACCGAATTAATTTGTACACCTAATACAGGGTCTTGCAACAAGAGCGGTAGAATTTTGAACTGAAATGAAACGAAAAGTGCGCAAGATAATCTAATACTTACTGCTTTATTTCGATGGCATAATACATGAAATACAATATAACTACTAACGTACGTATGTGCTTCAGTAATTAACAAAAATTGTTATTAAATGACATTCAGATCTATAAATTTGACTGAAAACACGAAAGATATTGAAAATTCTGAGTAGTTCTAATCTTTTTTAGTCAGGAACTGTATACAGCTTCCCTCGTAATCTCCGTAAAAGAAAATTCCTAAGCGAAAAGCCACCCTTTCGCGGTCAATGACTAATCCGCCCCCTCCTTTAAACAGTTTCGAAAACAAACAGGCAAAACTCCGCACGTGCTTTCGCACAGACGATTCGCGAGTGTATCGCACGCGTGCACAAAAGCTCCGGAAAAGGAGCAGAGCCATGGTAGCAGCAGCATTGTGTTGTGTCTCGCCGGCCTCGCTGGTCTGTTTCCCTCCCTTTTCTCTCGTGTCCGTGCGCCAGGGACTTAAGCCCGCCACGAGTGACTGATGACGACAGAAATAACCCTGTTCCATCTTTCCGGCGGCGCACGTGTCCACGTTCGTGAGCAAACCTACGCAACGTCGCCGACCAACACGACGGAAACAGAAGGAGACGACGAGCGTGCATTGGCCAGACCGCGTGATTTGCATGAGAGACCGGAGGACGCGCCTAGGAAGATGCCGATGGGCGTCCAAGAAACGCGACGTACAGGCTTCTGCTCACGGATGATTCCTTTTAAGGCTTGGATAGAATCGTTGGGGTAACTGGTGCTTTCGTGTGAATCAGGGTTATTGGGTTGTGGGAACTTTTACGCAACGAGAAAACGAAATTTCCTATAATACATAGGATCATCCAAATGTAACGCTTAAATCTCGGCACTGTATAATGTTTACGGCACGTTATATTTTTTTTTAATGATATAAACCATTTTGTGTTAGTAGAAGGTAGGACAATTTTAATCTGTTAACTGCGAAGGGCGAGTTAACTCGTCACTGGTTCAATAACACTTAGAATGCCAATAGTTTCTTTATTATATAATTACTCAGTTTTTAATTGCACTATTATATAAAATACATCATATTCACCTTTGCAAAGAACGAAATAATGTAACTACTTATAATTATCGCTGATTTTTAATTGGAAGCTGCAGAGATTCGATTTTTGTTTAAGAGGTTAAATTTTTAATATTTGTGTAACTCAGTTAAAAGGTCAACAAATTTCTGAAATTAATAATAATTTTTCTTTTCTTATTTAATATTATAAATGAAAGTTTCAATAACTAGCATAATATTTTGTCCCAGTATTTCTTATTCCACTTAGAAGCTACAATATTTCAAAGTTTGAAGAAATTGAAATATTTATAATACTAAAATAAGCTTACTTTTTTTTTTAAATCATGAAAACATTCGTGTACTGAGATTCTATGTAGTGTTTAGTATTATAATGAATTTTTTATATTTCTTGGCAATTTAGTGGCAATTCCTTGGAAGCCCAAAGCTATTCTCGTAAGTTTTTCGGAGTCTTGAAAGTTTCTATAAGAATTGAAAGCTAAAAATTCAGGGAAATTCTATTAAAATTCTATTTAGCGAAAAATTCTGAATACTTCGAACATGATTGGATACTTGAGACTGATGAAAATCTTCACAAGTCTCGAATTTTGAGACTTTAAATTTTCTATACTTTTTGAAAATTTTGTAAATCTTAATAAACTTTGAGAGTCTTGATAAATTTTTAAGTTTTTGAAATTTGTATAGAAATTGAAAGCTGAGTATTCGATATCTTACTAGCATTTTCAATAAATTTTTTTTACTCTGTACTTTCACAGTAAATTATTTTCCACGTATTTTACACGTTACATTACTTGAAATCTGTGTGTGGTCATTTTAAGTACTTAATAAACGCAAAATTATCAAGGACACAGAATTTCGCTTGTATCGTTAGGAAGTAGTAATTAACTATACTTCTCTTTCCAAGAACAAGAACGAAAGAGAGAGAGAGAAACGAACGATGTACCACATAAAATCACCAATATAAAATACATCACTTATAAATACTACAAGGTTTCTTATTTCGAAAAAGAAGAAATCAAATGATTACACGATAAAATAAGACACGCGGTGTTCAACAGAGAGTCATAAAAAATAATTCATTTTGGTTATCCTTAATGAGAAAATTTAATTTCAAGTTTGAAGATACGTATAAAGAGTTAAGTGAACCTGATACTTTATGAAATTGTACTTAATGATATTGTAACATTTTATGGATGTGATTACCGATAAAATATCGTTCAATTAGCATAGAAACGAGCAAAGCGATGCGCTTTGATATGACTGATTAACTGTGAAAAGACGTTAACAATAAGGTGTAATCGTATCTCTTGTGCAGCTGTAGCTACCATCGTAAAATGTCACGTGTATTGGATTTTCTCTGATTCATTGCACAATTATTATGCATACGAAAGCTGTAATCGGATTTGTTCGGCGAGAACGTAATTCATAATAGAAATTGACGTCGATGCAGTGTGAGAACAAGTCTTACTGTTACACTTCAAACTGGCTGAAAAGTATCGCAACATACAGGGTGTTCTTGAAAGCTCGATTCTTCCTCGATCAAATGATATTCATAAATTTTTAATCATCCTTCAAATTTTTAATTTATTTCAACTTTCCAAAATTTTGTATAATTTTTACGGAATTTTTAACGAATTCCTTTATCTAATTTATTTTAATACAGTGTTCTCACTTTTCATCACTTTTTAATACAAGAAAAAATTATTTGTAATCAGTTGAACTAATAGATTCTGTTATGAACGAGTTTTTATATTTAACAAAGTTTAAATTCCATTCTTTCAGTGAGTTAAATAAATTTTTTCATTTTTCTCTTTTTAGTACAATTCTGTATATCGTGAAAGAATTTTAAAATTTATTCTGAATGTTATTATTTATCTGTTTGAGTTGAATGTGTTCTCTACGATCACCTGGTGCATCTCTGCACAACCTTGTGGGCAGCTATGATGCACAGATTAAAGTGCGATTAAACTTGTCGAACAGGTTGCTAACTGCCAGCACAATGTCATACATGCAGTACTTAATATCTACTTCATTAAATAATCGGTAGCTTCGATAGATTATTCGAAATACCATTTCATATCGTACAGTATACTTTAAAAAAATTAATTATGAAAATAATATTCATTTAATTTCTTGATTTTTTCACCTATTAAAAAATAGACATTTCTTCTATTAGTGAATTTTAATGACTATTCCCCAATTTATTATTTCAAGAAAAATCATTATATGTTTTTTAATATATTAAACGTAGAAATTAATTCTTTTTCACTTTTGGATACAATCAAAATTTAATTTAAAAAGAATGACAACTGTGTGGGTTCGTCGGTTCTCAAACCACACACCAATCGTAAGCGTGTAATATTGTGTTGAACAAGATTTATTCGTCTTTACAGAGTTCGCTGGTAAATGCTTAGTTTAACTCGAGTACTGAGTTTCCTCAGTTGCTGTTCTGAACTACCTGTTTTTACCTTTTTTCGGGCGTCCTTATATACGCCCTTTTTCCGGGCGCGGACCGTGAAGAGTGCCCTTTCAATATATGCATCAGGTAACTAATATTAATTGTGCTTGCACCCTATTGGTGCGTGCTAATGTTATTTGCTATTGGCGCGGGTTTAGGTATAACTTAGTCTCTATTGGCGCGCACTAGTTGTACGCTACAACTGATCAATCGTAGAAATAATTTCCATTAGTAATTAGATTTTTTACCATTTTTCTGATAACTTGTGAATACCATCGCGAATATTTCGATTTGAATAGATGTACCTGAATGTGACTCCAATTGAAGCAAATTTATTTCTATAGCTAATATATTAGAAACTATTATATCCATCGTTGATAATTTTTAGAATACTGTGAAAGTACTGCATAATGCTGAATCATCAATATTACTACGACAAATTTCAAAATCGTTCGATAAACAGCAATAATGAATACAAAAATAAACTAATATACGTGGACGAACAACGATAGTACTAAATTATACCACGAGAAACCATAAATTCTGTCTAGCTACAAAAGTGGCTTATTTTCATCGAAAACAGCCGAGCGATGACATCAAACCGTGAGGACCTAGTGTCATGAATTACCACGGGACGCGGTGGACTGAATCATCAAAAATACTAATGGCACTAAAATATACCGGCGTACAAACGTAAGATAGGAGATCGAGCGTATTATGACTCACGTTTACGGTCCGTTTATCTGGTTACGAGCTCATTGTCCTACGAGAAATTGTTTAGCCAATGGAAGGTATAAGAAAAGGTTCGAAAGAATCACACGTAAATTGTTTTTTGAAATCGAATGAAAAACTGAAAAGATTGTAATCCTCCTTATAAATAGCTTGTTTTTGAAACCTTATTACAAAGCGTTCCAATAGTATTCTTCTTTGAAAAAGAATCTTGAATAAACAATATGTTTCAACAACTTTCCCGTGCTTTGTTACAGCGCGTTAAAGGCGTTAAAAAATTACAATTTTCTTTGTTAAACTTATCGTAACACTTTTTGCAAAGTTTTCAAAATTGAACAACTGAACGAGAAATCGACCAAAATACATTACACTTAACGTGTTAATAAAAAGATGCATTTAATACAAATTCTGCACGTTTTCAACCTAATCAAGTTCTCTTTTCAAGAGTTTTATCATTTAAAAAAGAAAAACACGAGGAAGTTGTTGAACGTTGTTTATTCGATATTCATTTTTCAATGAAGAATACAATTAGAACACTTTGAAAGTAACGCGTTTGGTTCAATTAAAAGAAAAAAAATATTCTGTTTGAAAAATTATCCGAATATTAATGAAAGTGACTACGAATGCTGCTTAAATGAAAAATCTAGCATTTAATTATCCGCAGAAACCGCTGTTAACGTGTTACCTGCAAAAGATAACTAATCGTAAATACATTTCAAAAGTACCTACTTCAACTGACACAGATTCTATAGCACAATTCATAATCTGTCGAATGAAAATTTTCCAAGCTTCACTGTATATGTATTACCAAGCACAAAAAAAAAAGAGAAAGAAACAGGAAAACTCGCGAGATTTTGTAAGGGTCTGTCGAAGGGGAAGACGTATTCTCGTGTTCACGATAACGTGTTTACAAAATATCCTGCAGAGGCTTGGCCCACATGCCGATAGGCTACGAATGAGCCTGGCATGGTGGTCCTTATGACTAATGGTCCTACTGCCTGTGGCTTGTTGCATTCGTGTTCTACCATTCGGCCTGCTCTTAAAAAAGAAAGGGAACCGTGGAAAGAAATGAAAGAAAATAAGATCTCAAGCCACTGACCGACACGTTTCGAACCTCTTCGATACCATGACGTAATCTCCTGATGTCTAAAACCCATGGATCCGTGAACATGGGATATGGTGAAGAGCCTGGTGTTTGTCCATTAAGTTATCATACCTAGAGGCGCAGGCTATGCTGTTATCACGTCACGTGCGTTCAAACGATGTCCGCTTGTCTCGGGTAGCTACTAGGAATGATGAACGTGTAGATGTTATCGCGTTAATGTTGTTTAACTCTCTCTCTCTCTCTCTCTCTCTCTCTCTCTCTCTCTCTCTCTCTCTCTCTCTCCCTTTAGTTTCTTGGATAAAGACTGTGGAACTTTGGTTACTTCGGACTTTTTGTGTACATGTCAGGTATGCAATATTTGTTTCTGTTGTTTGTCACCATGAAATGATTTATAGAATTCTTTTTCCCTTGTATTACTCATGAGATTCGTGTTTCTTCGTTGAAAGATTTTGATTCGTCACTTTTTCTTTTCACGAAAAAACTTTTATATAATCTATCTAGTTATGAATAATGGCATGATAAAGAAGGAAATGCTTTACTGTTTTGGTGACCTAATTGATTGATTATCCCTAATTTTTCTGTCATTTTAGACTAGAATTACCAAGCACCCATTACCTTATTTTAATTTTTAGCGATCTACCTAAAATATACCAAGTATACCTAAAGTATACCTAAATATACCAAGACCCATAAAAATGATGAGTTAATAGTTATCATAATAACTATATGTCCATCAAGTTTATATTTTTGCTTTAATTTCAACTTCAATTTAAGATTAACGATTATCGTATAAAAATCGTATCTAATATCTTAATTGTTTTTTATTTAACGCTGTATTGGAACAATAAATATTCGAGACTAACATATGTAGTGACTAAAAAATCGTACAGCAAAGGGTTAACGAGTGTTCATGTTACTATTATTACTTTGACGTCCACATGTGTGACAGAAAATCTCTCTCGTCTGCCATCGACATGTTTCGCATAGATTTTACTTACTATTGGCCCTTTTCGTATAATCGTCCATATTATAATTACAATGTATTGTATTAAAACATAAAAATTTCAATAATTCTTGCTTGATTCTATCAACCAATTTTAACGAAATTCCGAAGATATGTATAAATAAATGTAACCATTTTCGTTACAATAGAAATATTTTTACGCGACACCAACGTGCTGTCACCGGTATTTATTCGATAGCTTTGTATGCGATATCAACATATTGTTACCAGACACCATAGTATTATTAAGTGCACTAATAAACAATCTACTTGTCTTTACGAATTTCAATAGTTACTTTTTTATTTATCTTTTCCTGTTTGTTATATTTATTCCTAATAGCTCTATAAGTTCTGTATAAAATGTTTCAACCAATATTTTGCATACATCATGTGACACGATGTTCTTACCAAGAAAAGAATGTCTCCAATTCTTACCTATTAAAAAAGGTAATGAATCATTCATAGGTAGATATATACACCTAATACAATTGAACTATCGATACAAAGGAGAGTTAACTTTCACAATCTCTTCAACTGTATCGTAAGTCAATGAATGAATAAATGAATAGGTTAGATTCTGTCATCTATTGATTGAGGCGGCTAACGCGGAAAAAGAAAAGCGGCATCGGGACAATGTTGTAATCGTAATCAGTCATAAATAATGCGATAAATCATGGATAAATGGCATCGTTGGCCTCTGGAATAACATGCTACCGCATAAGGGTATGCCGTGAGTCGAGCCAGCGCGATACCTTATTATTTCGTTATACTACACGTCATCTCTAGCTACCGTAAAACCCACTCGCTTTTAACTATAGCCGCTCCCATGCATTCATATGAATGAAAGTCCGACCGGGGATGTGCGTAAGTCAACACGTGAACCCGTTTTGTCGGCTCGCGATAATCGCCGCATATATCATTAAACGTGGCAATCGGTGCTGTCTTTGTGAAAGAAGTAGTGAATAGGACGATAAACCTATTTCTGCCATGGTAATATTTAACGCGTAAAGAACGTTCTATAGAGCAGATATTTTCTTCAGATCTCGTTACTTCTGCGGAAGATTTTTAACAATTTATTACACCGGCTTTTGCTCTATAAACGATGACTTAATCTTTTTCCCAAGGACAATCCCGAAACGAAGAATTTATTTACGAGCCTCATATAAGCTCAGGTGATTAATTGCACTTTTTCTAAATTTCTCAATTTCACGATTAGTATACAACTTCTAAATAGTCAAATAATTTAGTTTAGTCAGTTTATGTATCATCAACAAATTGCACAATTATGTGGGATCTCTTATACATAAGTATTTGAAGAATTATGTATAAAAAGTGCAATAGGACAAGTATAAATGTTCTGTTTATGCATTTAAATAGACAGAAACTTCAAAGTATGTTAGATACATAGATGAAAATAATAATAAAAAGATATTTCAGTGAAACATACACAGTTTATCAAGAATCTTATTACTAGTTAAAGTTCATACTACTTATTGAACATAATATATACACAGGAAAACAAATGCACGAAATGATATCGATGTTTCTTTCTATTCCTTGAGAAATAGGTATATAAATTTACCGCTTCGTTTTTGACTAACACATACCTGAATTGTACACTGACGGAGAAAGCCTAAAATAACAATTTTTCACAAATTTCGAATTGACTTTTTCTCATAAACAACCTTTAATTATTTTTAGATTATTTATTTCACGGCAAAACTGACTCCATTTCAAATTACAAGAAGAAGAAGAAAAAGAAAAGGTTTACAAAGTATACAATGAAAAGGTTAACATAAGAAATATACAAGAGCGTCATCAAGCAAGTCGTCCTTTTGAACGTTTTGAATTACAATTCCATTATCCATCAGTGTCGCCGTCAAAAATCTCATCTTCTCAAAACCACTATATCAACGAAACGCAGCCATTAAAGAGTACCATTAAACAACTACCTATTCTGTTCTCTGGTCAAACCCCTACGTACGTGCCGCCTCCGGGTTGTATCAACCGAAATACATAAATAATACTTGGCGCATGTTAGTGCGCTGTCGAATCGCGATTGGCGCCCGTTACGAAACGTTTCATTCACCGTTAAAGAGCGTTCCCTCGTGTGTGCAGTGCGTCGTCCGTCGCGCTAGTGAATGAACGGCGTCAATGAAAACGCAATCTCAAGCAAACGCGATTCCGCGGCGCGAGTGTCACGCGTCCGTAAATTCCAAACGAGGCGTAGTTCGCGCGCGTCGATCCGCGCCAATGCAAAACGCCGTGTATGCCTACCTACAGCTGTCTGCTATGTTAATTACAAGACAATGGCGCCGCCAGCGACATACCAGCTATCTCGATCGTCTTAACACCGACTTGCATCTCCAACAGAGACTTCCTACTACCTTATCTGATCGATCTTGGGAATCTGGGCGTGAATATTGCCGAGCAGTTTGTATCCGTTCAATTGTAATGCATTCGCAGGTGGTTTAACCTCTTCCTGTTGCAATTTCTTTACGGGCAAACGTGTACAAACGTACGATTTTATTTTTCGCAGCGGTTAAACTTTCTTACGCTGAAAATTAACCCATTTGCAACCGCAAGCGGAATAATCCGCGCATGATGATTATCACCTATCATCCAGTAATCATCCGCTCGCGAGTATATTCACCTCTCGTCAAATTAGAAACGATAAAAGGGATCGGGCTTTCTATGTTTATAAATGAAAACTAGTGGAGGAAATTATTGTAAAATATAAAAAAAAAAGATTAGAGTGACATCAGTTAGCAATGATTTAATAACAAGATGCACTGCCGACATTTTTCCAGACAAATACGAACAATGGCAGCAAAGGGAACAAAAATATTTAAACGATGAATTACATGTTTATAGAGGCTCAAAAAACATTTTTGTTAACTCTGTAACTATGTATCTTGAAAGTTACATGTCCATTTATCTATATTTTACACGTCCTTGTTTTAATTGTTCATTGCTGTATTGCTATATTATTATCAGTCAATTTCCTTGTAATAATTATTAATTCTTGCTTTTCAGTATTTTTAAACATGTTAAATTGTAACCAATTGTAATTTTTCTTCTCGTAAACAAAGAAAAATTGGATTATAGAGTGTTAAGAAACCACAGCTTAGAAATAATGTTGAAATCAGAGACTGCTTTTATTGAATTCTTAGAAAGAAATATTACAAACTGAATGAAACAATATAATATAACTCTATATAATATTAAAATACCAAAAAATAGACATTACAGATTTTTCTAACCGGAGGAACTTAGAATTTCACTTCCACGTTGCAAACACAGTCTTTACACTCTACAAATTAAACACATGAACAAATTTAAAGCTTTCAAATCTGATATCCATGAGAACTTAAAAGTTCTGTGATCGTACAGAGAAATACTATATCTCGAATCACAGAAATTACCACAATTTTCCTTCTGTGGAAAAGAAAATTTAATCTCACATAGGAATCGAAGTCACAGAAGCATGAAAATACTATATAAATCGTTTAAATGATAAGATCAGCAGATCTATTTCAATATAAAATAATATCCCATACTTCAATCACGATATCCAATTGATAAGCATCATCTCAATCGAGTATTCCGAATGACAATGTTTTTCTCGATGATTTTTACTCGTGGACTGTGAGATCTCAGTGCCACGGCCTGCTCGCTTTTACAGACAGCCTATTGACAGTGAAAAGAAGCGGTCGCGACCACTCGAGACTGACAAAGTCAATTTCCTGCATTGAAAGTGCTCAGAGCTGTATACTGTCATCGAGCAGCTTCAATCGCTTTTGTACACGATGTCGCGTTAATGTATCCCGGTGTTTATTAAAGGTAATTTGTCAGCGTGAGTGCACACACATGTCCTGCATCCCATTCCCGAGTTTTCATTTGATATCGATGTTACACGGTGTATTATTACGATGGCGGTTTAAGGTAATCGCGATGTGCAATTGCTATGACTGTGTGACTAAAGCTATTCTTAAAAGTGCATACTCTTTATGGGAAAAGGGCATCAATTCTATGCGAACAGAATGAAGAGTATGAATAAGAAAATTCAAACAAATTACTAGTTTCGTTGCTGAGGTTAATAAAAATTTGAATAAATATTTTTTCTTTCTTCCTCTATAATATATAATTGCCTGAACCGTTGCATGATATTATTATGTTAAGTGTAACGCGTTGCTATGTAGACTTTTTATAACTCGCGACGATTCTAAGACGTAGACTTCGTGGCTCGGGTTTGGACTTCGTGAAAGTAGTTGTAAATGACTCACACACCGTGTTTAAATAGAATGTATAATTTCTCTTATAAATAGTTAACAAAATACAAAAGTTCGAAAGGTGTAAAAATAAATTCCTTCCGATTTTTGGACACAATCAAAGAGTGATTTAAAGAGAAAGAAAATAGGTCGATAATTGAAATAATTTCCATTACTGTCGATGACCTTTTGTCATTTTTCTGTCAACTGTATTACTTGGTAGGTTGCGTTGTACTTTCTTTTTTTTTTTTGTGACTGTCTGTAGCGCGAGAGCGAGGAATTATTATTGAAAATGTTAGCAATGCGTTTGTTAGCTATAACGATGCCTTTAAGAGTTCCTTTTGTCCTCTTTGGTAAACCTAAAGTGTGGTTCTTCGCTTATAAACTGAATATCTTTCGGAAAAATTAATGTTATAACTCAAAATTAAGCAAATCTTTTATTTTCCTTCACATTTTGACGCTAGAATCCAACGACAATTAACTACAGATTTTTATAAATAACAGACGTCTACAAATTACAAATCACACACTAAAATAGCAGACTACGGAAGTGTCAATCCACTTAAAAAAAGTTAATCCAATGTTATCAACATTCAATCACCCAAAGCACACTTGAAAATCCATTCTAACGATCCATCAATTACAAAACGATCTTTCTATACTAACAAACGACCTCGCCTCACCTAACCACTCGTGAACACTTAAAAACTTGAAAGCAAACCCTCGAGCAACAACCCATAACTTTATCCACACACTTCCCACACCATTTCATCCACTGTTCACTGTAACACATCTCTTCATCAACGAGACACGTGCTTTTTTTCTCTTCCGCTCGTGCCCCAGAATTTACTCTAATTAAATCATTAAAATATCACGGGACCTTTCTTTCCGAACCGGCGAGTCCATGATTATCGTCATCAATATTGTCGTCAGTTGGTCGGTGCCGCGATTACGGTTATTTATACACGCGTCCCGACGCCGCGTCGCTGATTTACACAACCGACCGCGATAAAGGTGCGTCTCTTCTGCCGCGAGAAATCGATTATCGTGGCCGGGAAGTCGTATAAGTGGCGTCCCGCGGCGAATATCGGGCCGAAAATGAAAAGCTGTCCGTGAGGGATAATTAATGCTGGTCAGTCGGCGAACCGTTCGTTCGATTAATCAGCCTTGCTCTCCGCAAGATTAACGAGGCGCAATATTAATGGTCGTACCGTTCCTAGCGACCTCTCTTTCTTTCTCGCTCTCTCTCGAATCTTCACGGTCTCTTGAAGAATCGATGGAAGTATCGCGAGAGATTGCTTTACATTCATCTAAAGGAACGAAATTCCCGCTCGTGCAAATAAACGATTAGGAAAGGGGAAAGGTTGATTCCGTCCATCGCGAATACTTGTCCGAGTTGTTTAACACCGCTACGCAGGTGCGTCTCGGAAAGAAATTGATGCTATTAAAAAGCTGTCGGGAAGATAATATCGCACCAAAATGAAGTGAAAAAAGAAAGTGTGTAAATAGAACAAAATTCCGGCACCTGAGAATAGTTTTATAATAACACACCGGTTTCGAATGGGTTAAATAGATCGTTGTTAGGCTGTTGAAGGGTATTTAATTATCGCGTAGAGTAGAAACTGAAGATTGATTGTTTCACCGTTGACACACGTTCCTTTTTCAATGGCGAGGGATGATGGATTGTTTGTTTGTTGGCACAGTTCATACAAGAATTAGGAAGCTGTGACGAGTAATTTATACGTTGATGGAATTTGTTAGAAAGCGAGGAGGGAAGGATGCCGCTGAAGTTTTGCGAGATCGTCGATCGAAAATTTATTTCGAGGCTGGATATTTTAAAAGGAACTATCTAACGTGAAGATTAGTGTCCCATATTGCTTGTTTATGGAATCCATTGGTTTTCTGAATAGATAATGCTGCGATAATGATGGTTTTTTCGAACTTCGAAATGGATCTTTAAAAGGTATCTTTCTTTATAGATTTAAGTTACATAGATATTAATTAGTTATAAAAAGTTATAAAAAGCAACATAATAGTACTAAATAAATATTCATTATAATATACAAAAATATTTTTATTCTTTTTTTCTATGTACAATAATTAATTATCTATAAAAAGACTAGATAAACTCACTTCTTCTTCACTTTATTTTTCTGTTTATTTACTTGAAAATTAACTTACCATAAATAATTCAACTCTGTATTATTTCAAATAAGTAACATTTCCTGGTAATTCAATATGTCCGAAACGAGATTCAAAGAACACTTGAAATGACTATCATATTTACTAAAATCTTATAGTTATCATTTATCTCACATATCCTATTAATCAACGAGTTTATTATCGAACAGGAACAACTAAGCAACCTACACGTTACACCAATATACCCCATTAGCCATTAAATGCTAGATAAATCGTTGCGTGCCATACGTTTGCCATTAATTTGCATAAAACCCCTTGCAAACGTAATTTAACAGATAAAATACGAGCTTAGTTGAGCGAAAACATCTTTGTGTTGTATTATAACGTAGATGAGAATGATTACCGTTGCCACGACTAACACGTTATCCCTTCACGATTTTCGAAAGATCGCATAAAAGCGGTACCCGCAATTTAAATACCACAATGTCGGTGTATCCACGTGTCTCCACGCCTAATCGTAAACCACTTGACGTAGGCTAATGGTTTCGCGTGAACTATTTACGCAATGCAGAAATAGTGAAAATAGTAGCTACTGTACAACTGTTATAATTCACATCGATTCTCCTCAATCTATCTATTACTCTGCAATTCATTGCTTTGAAATTCAATTTTCAAACTAAAGTGGAAAAAATGGACTATTTTAGCAATGGAAAAGCAGTGAAAATAATGGCGACTATAAAACTCTATTATAATTTGCAACGATCTTTCTGCATTTAACTATTAATCTAGAATTCGTTACTACGAAGTTCAATTTTCAATCTTCAATTTGAAGTGCAAAAAATGATTTCGCGAGAACTATTTTTGCACTGGAGTAACAGGGAAAATAACAGGGACTGTAAAACTCTATTATAGTTAATACCGATTCTCTTGCATTTATCTGTTAATCTCCAGTTCGTTGCTATGAAATTAAATTTTCAATTTTCAAATTTAAGTGGAAAAATTTCGAAGATGAAATTCATAAATGAAAAGGAAATTGATACAAAGAAATTAGTATAATGTAAACAATCAGGTATAGCTACATGTAACAAATTTTTCAGACTGTTGTTACTAACCTTGCAGTTGTGATATAAATCATTAATTGAAAGAAAAAAGAAATCGAATACACGGTAATTGCGTTCGTTGAATAATCGAGTACGTGCAGCGTGTGACAATCACCGTGTGATCGACTTTTTCATAAAAGTCCACGTTTGAACTTTGTAATTAGAGACGATATGAAAAATTAGATCCTGTTTTCTTTCAAGCAAGTGTTCCCCGAGCTGATGAATCAAACGCCCTCGTCGTAGATTTTTCTATGGGAAAATTGCTTTTAGTAGTGATAAGCGTAATGGCCTCTTGAGAGGCCATCAGCGTTTCAACGCCAACACGATATTCATACTTCCAATTATGGAACGTTAGAACGACGATACAATGATTAATTTGTGTATTAAATTATAAACCCCGATAGTCGTTATGTGATGTTAACGGAAATCGAATTTTACTTATTTGGAAAAGTATAGTTGAAGCTTACTTAATTTCATCATTTGTCACGCTATTAGCACAAAAAATAATTTTCCCAGTTTTATGAAATTCATAAATAATTTCTATACTAAACGTTAGATTTTGAACGATTAGAGAACTGGAAAACCATTACTTCATAGCAAATCAAATATTGCTCAATGAAATATGGAAGATCGTTCGTATAACGTGAAAACAATAGAAACTTTGCATACAATCCTATCTAGTTACCATAAGAATGAGAGAAACATCATAAATCATTTTTCCTAATCCCTGCAATTTTTAATACTAATTGAATAACTAAAGAGAAGCATTTCACTAATATCATTTAACTCTTAGAAAACTATTAGGCGTACAAATTAATTCGATGCCTTTTTTCGTAAAGTCTTGATGAATTTATCGACTGAAAACCGTTATTCCTTTTCAAAGAGGGATCTCGTCGATTATCTGATAAATACAAAAAGGTTGTTCAACATAATAGAGATTATTTTGACTATTAAAATTGTACTCGATTATGTTTTAAATAAAAATTGAAGTCTCTGAGGAAAGGTACTAAATTATTCGGTGTAGAAATTTTTTCCGACTGAAGAGGTCATATAATCTGTATAATTATTCCAAAAAATAGCGAAAGATCATCAACAATAATAGAAATTATTTTTATGATAATTCGCTTCAATTCTTTATGAATCAAACTTTGATTGTACTCAAAAATCGGAAAGAATTTATTTTTGCGCCTACTATTACTCCATATTAAATTATCATTATTATCATTTATTAATCTTTTGCGCTCCGAGTACTTTCTTATATAACCGATTTATCAACTCCAACACATTTTTGCCAGGAAACTTTGGAAAATCAAAAGCTTAATTTTAGAACAAAAAAGTTATACATTTTCGCGAATTTATTTACTTTTATTTATTTTATTAATCTACTTTATTTCAATATAAATAAAATTTGAATGGGGTTATGGTTCGTACTTTAAATGTCTCTATAGCGGCGTCAGTAGAGCACAAAGGGTTAATTATTTATCGAAACTGTGAACAATATAAAAATGTTTATAGTACTACGAATAAAAAAAAAATTATATCAATGTATGTCTTAAAATGATAAAAAAAAAAAAAAGAAAAAGATTCAGTTTGCAGATTTATGTTCGTGTGTTCAAACACATTATTTAAAGGAATAATTTGCCAGATTAGCTAAATCTATTATCTTATTTTTATTCCTTCAATCACACTGATTCGAAGCATCTCGAACAATAAGCTCGATTCATCAACTTATGATCAACTTAGGATCGATAGAGGTGAAAACACCTCTTGTAACTGAACGACACAACGTGTAATTGCATCGAACAGGGATTACATTTTTTTTCCATCGACTCAAGATCGGCATGTATATACCATTTCATTCAATCGGCAGCAATGCAATCGTTCATGCTCCGACAGATTATTAATCACTCCGTCGCTTTGTTCGATAACTGTTTTAATTCAATTCGTACAACCTGTGACACGTTAATATTTCAATCGGTACGGCCGATAGATCGATCGGCGGATACAAATCTTGATCCATTGTATCATTTCATTCTGATTACAGAACGCGAGCCAGACCTCACGCGTTGCCTAGAATCTCGTGAATCGAATTTAACACATTTCTAACATCAACCATACATCGAGAAACAAATTTTTACTCAATCATGCTGAAATGCGTTCGTGATTCCTTCAGATGTTAATTTATCATCGCTCAACGATGCTTTCTTACGTAGAATGACGAGAAGAATCTATCTGTGCAAAAAATGTATGCATTTCGATAAAAAAAAAAAAATAATGCAATTGTTGATTGGACATGCACCATTGCACTTAAAAAAAAAAAACATGATCCTACAGATGTAGTACTCTGACCCATTCATCTCCCTCATTTGACCTTTTTCTGTAACTGTACTGGTAATGGAGTTATAACATGAAACAGTTGCATGGAACCACCCTGTGTAGTGAAACACTCAGAAATATAGAAATATAATCATAAGTATATAGGTATATAATCGTATAGATTTGTAAATAAAAGAATGGATAAAGATGGATAGATTAATGAGTGAAATATTGTAAAACCAAGTTCCTTTTCAAGACTGATGAAATTGAAAAAAATAAAGAATATATGCAAAGTGTTTCACAAATGCATATTAATACTTCCGGGGGTAAATGTATACATTTAAACAAGCAAAAAATTTCGTATGAAGATATACCCGATATACCTCAGTTTTCAAGTAATGAATAATTAAAGAAAATACTCGAAGTAGCATTGAATTCCAAAAATCGCCCTCAAAATTGAGGGCAGTGAATTTATTTAGACTAATACAGAGGAATAGTGTAAATTGACGAATTTTCTACTTTTCAGGGTTAAATTTCTAAGCTACGTCCACGAAAAATGTGCAAGGGTGACAATTTGTTAAAATTCTCGAGTGATATTTCACTCATTTTCACTTTACATTTAAATTAATCTTATTGTATAAATAAATAAATAATTTTATTATATTATATTTTACAATTATCACGTACGTGAGATAATCATTCATAACTC
The DNA here is from genome assembly GCA_951804975.1 of Anthophora plumipes. Lineage (NCBI taxonomy): Eukaryota > Metazoa > Arthropoda > Insecta > Hymenoptera > Apidae > Anthophora > Anthophora plumipes. The sequence goes on along the minus strand of OX638116.1, from coordinate 11,366,921 downwards.
GAGTACAAGGTTACTTTTACTAGTGATCGAATTTATAGCACTATTACGTATAGCTATAATCTTTTCTCTTCTAACAAAATAGAAAAATTTCCTACTTATGAAAAACCAACAATTTCTTCTTTTTTTTTATTAAATTTAAACCTCATAACGTTATACGTTTAGTTTTATAGTTATATTTATCCAAATGTTTATTCATACCTTAAGGCAAAAGCCAAAAATTGTAATTTTGACGCCATTTAAAACGAAATGTTAAATGAAATGTAATACATATATTGTTGATGTAACAATAAAATTAAATAAAAAGAAAAACAGTCTCTTTTCAATTTTATAACAGACAATTATCCCTTTTTCTCAGAAATATAAAGAAAAATACAATCAGCAGCAACAGCTTCGATCCGAAGAGTTTAATATACTCGTTGCATGCGAAGTCAGTCGATCGACAATATAACTTTACTGTCCCCTGTTGAAAGCAAGCAGCCTCCTAATAGTTTCTTTAAAGTCGCGTCTTCGTTAAGTGGCGACGCGGTGTGACAGGATCGAGCGAGGTAGAACATCCCTTTCATCGAGCCAGCACTTTAATTGCGTATCCGACAAAAGGACCCGATCTCCCTCACCGTGAATCGCGTATTCTTTTCAACCGTCACACACCTATCAAACCGCTGTGACACCTTTACCACAATGTATATTCAACGTGTACGAGACACGCTGTAAATCGCTAGTTTAAGTCTCTTCGCCGTTCAGTTTCCGGGTGGACTTTGCAGTCACGTGCTCACGATGCTGCGTAATTGGCCGTCAGGGCGAATAAATATTTTCAATCGCTGCATCCTACCACAATAATCTGCTGCATATGAAAAAAGTTATTTTTTCTTTTATTTTTTACCCCTTGGTTATTCGTGGTATCACGCAACCGGGCGAATAAATCACGGATCGAGATTATGGTATTATGGAAGGTATAAGATGCCATGTTCTTCGTTGCGTGTCGATTTTTGTCGGATTTGACGTGGCTGCGGATATTCGTTTCGACGTTATTCTCGATAGTTCGTGATTTTTCCCAGTTTGTGAGTTATTGTGAATTATTTTGAGAGATTTAATGCAGTACAAGTGTTACTTAGGATTACAATTGCGAAATTTGGTATCTGAGTAAACCTTATATTCAACATTAAAATCTGAAGACACAGAGTTAAATAAAAATTATTAATTCTGCAATACGAAAATATTGTATTTTCCTATTAGTGCTAAACAAATGTTGCGAAATACACTAAATATTGATATTATTGATATATTACTATCCATTAGCTTAACTTAATTTTTTTCTTTCACTTTTATTTGAAAAATCTCACCAGTTTCAAAAGATATCTAATGAAAAACTGAAAGATTATCATATTCTATAAGTAAAGAACCGTGATCAAATTCGCGTTGTAAGATTTCAACTATGGTAAAATTTCATTCACGAAAAATATCAATTACAGCTTATCAGTAAAATACAGTTTAGATAATCGTACGTAATTTACGTAAAAAGAAAGAAAGTTTACATAACTTTCAATGTTTCACATGGGAATAAGTATTATCGTATATACTTCAATTTAACACTGAAAAAAAGAGCACACTTCTCCCTGTGACGACTCTCCCAACGTCAATTAAAGCTCTTAATTGCATGCTTACCAGAAGTTCGTTCACTCTTAATTACCGCTTCGACACCATCACGTACAGTTTCCCTTTGAACGAATCAAAGAATTATCTCGACAGATAATATTTATGCAGAACACGGGCAATAATTTTTCGCGGGCATTATTATTTTTATAAGACGAGCCGCAATTCACCGAATCGAACAAGTAATTAATTATGCTGCGGGTACATTAATATTTCAAGTGTCAACTGCTTTAACTCGCGCACCTTTTGCACGCGAACCGCTTGTCGCGCGGCGAGAATTGAAAAGTGACCGCGAAATTAACGCGACGATACCATAATAAATTACATCACGTTTGATAACTATGTAATTAAATAATCTCGAAAACCTCCTAAAAGAGATATTCAACGATGATTTCACTGAAACGATAACTCGAATTTTCCTCGAATTATTGTTAAAAACTATTTTGTAATTTGTCAAACTTTTCGTAAAATTTAATTTTTTTTAAGCTTTGAAATGTTTGATTTAGGATTTGCTTGAAACTAGTCTCAAATCTCGATTTTAGTTTGATGATGAAAATAGTGAATGCAGTTTCTATGGAATTTTCATTGAATTTTAAAGCGTAAAATTGAGAATTTACGAGAAATACGTTTCATATTCTGCTTTTAACTCGGGATATAAGAGATATCCTTACAGGGAAAATGATGCGCTTCGAGTATATTCGTGGTTCAAGAAAATCCTGAACTAGGGATATCGAAACTCTGAACGGTGACTACGATGTCAGGACACTTATCTAAGAAACATAATTCACTGTGAAAAGGTAGCTTATCGTGTTTATGGGCCATTTGTATGTCGAAGTTGTCACACGAGTTTTAAATTTCTCTGTAGACAGAAATATACTCGAACCTGATGCAGCTACCTTGTGAAAGTGCTACACATATTGGAAAATGGCGTTTCGATGAAAAAAAAAGTTTTTTTCCTTTATCATTTGGACTAAACGACGTGGAAGAAATAGGAGACTGCAACTTTGTATGATTTTTTGTCATACACCTTCTCTAATTTCGAATTTTATGGGATTTTAGTCAAACTTTGTAAAATTTTATAATTACCAAAAAATTAAATGTTGAATCTTATGAGATTTTAATCAAACTTTGTAAAATTTTATAATTACCAATAAATTATAATTAAATTTCATACAAATTTTCTTATTTTCAAAACCTTAATTTCAAATATTTATTATATCCATTTAATATTTAACCTCTGTTTAAACAATCAATCAACAGTTTACTTGTTTTAACATTTAACACGATGTAATGGACAACTTTCAGTTCATCAACTATAACACACACGATCGAGTTCTAAATAAAATATAATCTTAATCTTCAATGATACTACGTGACTTGAAATTAATATATATTATATATGCAAAATTATTTGGTGCCTTTCATCACAAGCTTCCATATTTGTTTGCAAAAAGATCTAACACAATTTTAACATTCAGAAAAATCTCCATTATTTTTTTTCTCCCTTCTCCATTTATCAGATAACTGAGAAATTACTTTTCTGAAAAGATATGGCAGCTTTTCGTGATAAATTTAACTTTATAAAAAAAGGCACCAAATTAATTTTATATATCTAATACATTTTATAACTCTCATTTTATTTCCTTACTGTTACATTATTATTGCATTATACTGTATTACATTGATTGTAATTAATTTTCTTATAATAATTACAAATTTTTTCTCCTCTAATTACAATGTAAAGTTGTAATCAATTGTAATTTTATTTTAAGGGTTATAATATTAACTTAAAAATTAATCTAAGTATATTTCGAAGATCTATCCGCTTCGATCAATGAAGACACCTTCAAGTTCAATTCTCAGTTAATTACATATTATACATTCTTTTGCGTTGCAACGAATTATTACTATGCATGTTATTTCGAAGCGAGTTTTCTCGGAAGCTCATTTATCGTACGATATTTTACTGTCAACCGCAAACGATTCTTTCGTGAAACACGAACGATTCATTCCGATGTCCAGCCGGTGCGTGTCGATGTTATCGTGGAAGAACATAACGAAGTAAGGCAAATAAGATCAATGAAGATCAATGCAGGTCGCTCTCGAAACCGCTTGATCCTGGACCTCATCGAAACTTGTTCACGTCTCTCATTCGTTATCAAAACATTTCCACACACTTATCACGAACGCGTACGATTGCCGAGAAAATCTGTAACAATATCGTAATCGATTCGCGGAAAGAGATGATCGTTACAATTGGTCCTCAACGATGACTCACTCTTGATCACTTTATTTCAAAATAGTAAAATATATCATCTACGTCACACTTACATAAATAAATTATTACTTCACATTTTTTTAAATAAAATATTAACTAATTTGAAACACAATAAAAATAAAACATATAATTCATTGAAACAAGGTCAATATACGTCATCGCTAAGAAATCAAGTATTCATCATCGATGTTACTTGATAATTTCATTAACACTAGATTTATGGGAACCGCCAATTTGACGGATTTAAAATTTCACGACCAAAATTACAGAAACTATCGTGATTATTTTCCAGTAATTTTTGCTGACTTTTATGAATGGAATGATATATGAAAATATATCCAAATATATAAGTAAATTAACAGTATGTAATTAAGTTGAATATATCGACATTTTGAAGAAAAATTCAGGTTCTCGTTCACTCGTCAATTTATCGGGTGTCTGTAAAAATATACAATAAATCTAACGTTAACAACTACTTCAACCCTTTCATTACTGTTCGAGATTTGCTCGTACTCTTCTGATTCCGCCCTTTCATCCTAATTTAATTTTTAATTTTTTCCTTCGCGAATTTCTGTTTCAATTACCGCAACGAACTTTAAATTTTTAAATACTTAAAAACTATTTGACAAGTTACGTGGCTAAGAATTGAACATCTATCTTTCTCCAGGCACGTTACATAGTAAAATATTCCATAGCGAAAGGGTTAATTTTGATAATTTATCAAGTAACCTAAGACACTTAAATAATTAGACATGATGAACAACGACACATTCAAACACTACGTATACAGGAAAAGTCCGTAAACCTAGTGAGAAATGTTAAAAAATTAAACGATTATAAGTCACTCTACACTTGGTGAACGTTCACCGATCCCAGGAGTTAGTGTTAATTAATAATTGCTTGTCGTTTCGCGGAGTGGTAAAAGGAAGATCGACCACTTTTTACATCCTCATGAAGACGATCCAACCAAAGAGGGAAAGAAGGAAATAACGTCGGTTGCTTGATCGCAGTTGGCATGTGGAAGAGAGGAACGCGTTCTTACCTTAAACAGCCTTGGTCTTACCTTCGACTTCAGCTATCTCCGTAGCCTCTGTTGCGTTTCTCAGGTAACGTAAAAACAAACCACATTTTACGCGGCTTGCGAGCGAACGAAACGAACAGAACGCGTGCTGGCGCTAATAGGTGCACGGTATTAATTGCACCGTGGAAAGAAGTTTATAAAATTGCGTCAAAAGAGAAAAGGGATGACTTGGGTTGAGATAGGATATTTCACCTGTACACCGGTAATTTCGAAGGCAATTAGTTGTTGAATGACGCGAGAACGTACGAAACATCGCGTGGGAAGACGCGTTTGCGTGTTTTTAAAAGAGATGTGCTTTGGATGTGAATGAAGGGCAGGTTGCAGGTTCAGGTTCGGATCGCGTTTGTATTTCGCGAATTTCGAGGACGTTGCGAAGATTGTTGGAATAATTCTGCGAGAGATGTGCAAATAATTTAGGAATTTTTAAGTGTTACTTGAACTGAGAGATAAAATCTGTACAAATAACGTTGATTTTAAATTAATAGCCATAGATGATCATTTAAAAATCATTTATACTGAAACAGGCTAAGTATACCATTTTCCCTTTATTTTATGGGATTATATTTATGATAAAAATTTGATAAGTTTGAATATGTTCGGTAGATGATGAAGAATAAATGTAATACCTTCAAGTTTTCCTTTCTATATGGATCATGGATAATAAAGAAAAATATGTGTGAAAACCTTTTTCGGGAGATACTTTATGCATACATTTATACAAATAGGCGAGGTACCTATTGTAGTTTATTGTTTTTTTAATATTCTCATCTAAATCGATTTTTTTCACGAAATGTTACTTTCCTTATGACACTGTCTTTTGCATAATAAATTTACTCGACAAATCGATGAACATTTCCCATAAAATTCGTGTGTACATATAAAGAAGCTTATAGTTAGGACAACGTAATTTGATTTTTATGCAAATTTACATCTTCGAAAATACAGTAAAAAGAGATAGAACTTCGGTAGAAAATTATATCACCTGCAGGTATTACTAAAAGCAGTATAATCTGAATATTTATATATATTTGCATATAACGTCTATTCTGTGGAATTTTGCAGCTTTAAATTTCCTATAAATCCATAAAAATCCACAGTCTAGTTATTAGTGATATCAGCTGTATCTTAAGAGACCACCTTTCCTCTTTTACTCGAAAGATTACCTTCTATAATTAGCTAGAGTAAACTACTTTCATATCTTTTTCACATTAAAATGCCTCGGAACTATTTCAAGAAAGTTCTTCGGGATGTGTACACCTCTCGACGAAGATTACAGTCATTTAGACCAGGAGAACTGCAAGAAGCGAGAAAAATGTTGATAAACTCCCAACGAAATTACAAAAAACACTAGGTTCAGGAGAATAAGTAAAAAGGTATAAAAATTCTGACGGAAAGTCTCTTTAAGAATCTCTAACAGTCTCCCCATCGTCTGCACGTTGTACTCCGAACCTCTTCTATGCAAATCACAGACACCTAAGTGTCCAGAAAAATGTCTAACAAGTGGCACGTCTAGTCCGATGTACTTAAAAAAGACACGTTTCGCGAGGAGAACAATCCTACTGCGTGGTGCGCATTATTTATGAAGCAGCGAGAGAATCGTCGCCAACGAACTAATAACGGCGCTTCGAACAAGGAACAGATCTACTACGTGTGGTGTAAAATTAGAGGAGCAGTCATCTTTTGCCGGCGTTTCCGGTTCTCCCTCAAGTGGCGCCTCCAGGAAACGAAACGAAGAGAACAAAACAGAAAAGAATAAAAGAATAGAGAGAGAGAGAGAGAGAGAGAGAGAGGACAGAGGCGAGTAGGCGCCCGCGATCTCGAAGGTGCAATTTCGGACGAGTGGGCGGCTGTAAAGGCGTGGAAAAAGAATAGAAACGAAAGAGGTTGAATGACCGAACGATCGAACGTCCAAATGGACATTTTTATTCTGCTGCTCGCGTACCATCTCACCGATGTCTTCGAGTCACGCGAGAAGGTGTTACATTCCAGACTGACAGTCTTCACTTTCAGAGATCCCCTTCGGTGACGCCTGCTGATGGCTCTTTCAACTCGAGATATTCGCTCGGATTTCAACAATGTGGAAATTCTATTCGAAAGTTTCTTCGTCAACCTTCTCAATGCAGAGCCAAACTGATGCATACAGTTTGATAAGGTTTGAGAAAAAAAGTTCAATTTTAAATGACAATTACGAAATTTAAAAAGGAACATGTTGAATAGTAAAGGAAAAATGAATGAATAACTACAGTATTTCAATAGTTGTAGTACATTTTTTTTAAATTTACTTCACTGTTACCCTTAACCTTTTCACTGGGTTCGCTTCTCAAACGAAAATTGAATCTCTGCAGTTTGTGCGTGTTAAAAATCAACGAAACTTATAAGTTACACTATTTTGCTTTTTGCGAATATGACTATGATGTGTTTTATATTTAATACAAGTATAACAGTGTAATTAAAAAGTTAATAATTATTAATAAATAAACTATTGGCATACTGAAGTATTACTAAACTAATGACGAGTTAATTCGTCGTCCGCAGTTAACATATTAAATACGATATAATAACCAAACAAACTCATCGAATTACAAATTCAACATTAAAGATTAATTTTTTCTTTTGTGTCCGTAAGAAATTATGGTGATTAAATAACGCTCTCGTAATTATTGTCTTTGATATTCATCTATATTTACTGGATAAATATTAATCAATAAGAACAATAATTTTCCTGCGTGGAAGGGTTCGTATGTACAAGGAAAGGTGATTCTTTTACACTAACCATTTTCTACAGTTATCACGAAAGCTATACTTTACCTACGTATATGGTCATTCGCATCATAATTATATCGGTAAAGTATAGTTCGCTCATCAATGCGTTTAATCGTATTATAGCCCTCGTGCGTAGCAATTTACCCAGAGTTTCACTTTCGCAGAAAATTTCATCGGCGAAATGCAATTTAACGTGGGTTACGCTTGAATATTTAGGTACGCTTAGGTAATATTCATGTTTTTATTTAGAATAAATTACCTTAACCTATCACGAATAATGCCCCCGTCTCAGAAGTATTTTAGCAAGATATTTATGATTCATTTCTTTTCGAAAATCATGTCAATAGGATATTTCATATTCAAGTAAACTGATATGATACGAATTTCAATCTATAAAGACGAAAGAATTTATAGTCTCTGTATAAAATACATGTTCGTAATTTCTGGGTTTAATTATAGCAAATTTTTTATTAATCTAATTTCTATGAATTATATGTCATTTTATATGGAAAATTACAGAGAAGAGCATATATTTTTTTTTTCAAAAGAAAAAAAGAATGATTCTTTTTATCTAAATACTTTCTTGATTCTCCTTAAGATTTTATACTTGATATTTTATACTTAAATAGGTATGTTTGATATATTTCTGAATTTTGTGATGCACCATTGCATAAATTAATCTGTTTAGAACATTAGCACACTTTTAAAAAATACTATATTGTTTAACATATTTTTGTTTTACTTCATATTTTATCAAACGTATTCCTTTTAGATAATTGTTATTTTATTATACTAAGTTAATTGCACCCCTTTTTGGACGCTTAAATGTAAGAATGTTACTACAGGGAACGTTCCTAAGTGATAAGCACTGATATTAATGAAACTTTGACAATACAGTAATTCTTAAAAAAAATATATTTTACACGTATTTTTATTCATTTATTTTTTTTTTTTATTGAGAAATTTTCATAAAGAAGGGATAAAAATTACTCTCGAAATTAAAAACAGTAAACATATTTCAGCTAATATCTCAAACATTATTAGAAACAGAGAAACGGTGTATATCGACAAATTTTATATTTTTCAACGTCAAATTTGCAAAAAATTTACAAAAAATAAATACACGTGGTCGACAATGTGTTAAGTATCATGTTTAATAATGTTTCCAATAAATATTTCTTCTTCATTTTGCTTGAAATTTATTTCACTTTATAATGAACAAGTACTTTGTTTTGGTAACACAAAGAGAAATTTTATATACCGGAACGTGTTCTATTAGTCACTGAGATTGTTGAATAAATCGTCCATTTTCAGCAGCAGTGTCATTCGTTATTGTCTCCTTTTATCCATCTTCTCGCGTAACAAATAATAAATCACCAAAGTAACTGCACCGGCTACAAGCACTTCCTCTGACATCTTGATTGCAAATAAACGGAACACAGTCACGCGGACGCTATGGTGCCATCGAACGAGCGAACGTACCTACGTTTGAGCGTGCACTTGCATTTATGCATAAAAATCACGCCACCACCCTGTCTGGATATCTCGAATGCGAAGGACATCCTCTTTGAAACGATCGATTTTCATAATTCTTTGCACGAAACATTTAAGGGTGTTCGAAATCAAACTACCCAGATGAATTCTGCGAACCTTTTAGCAATATGTAATCCGATATCTTTGCATTTACCATAATTAAAACGATGCGAATTTAGTGAAACGTTAGTTATAAAAAAGATCCAAAATATATATTGCTAAATTTGTTAATATCGTATAACACACTTTAGAAAACCACGATTGTTCCAAATATAGTCTACATTATGAGAAAGTAATTGTACATATTAAACAAAAATGTGATCATTTCAATTTTTTTAGTTTTGCAGAAATTTCAATGTTTCAATATCACTGATTTGAAACGTTTGATAGGGAAGCATAAAATTGGAAACTGATTAATGGTAAATGTGATAAATTAAACAAATTCTAAAGTGAATTATGTTAAATACATCATACGGTATTTTTAATTTATCGTTAAAAATAAATTTAATTTATCATTATTAATATATAAAGATAAAATAATGATAATTTTATTTAATCTAATTTATCATTGGTTTTTTAATTTTGATTTATTTTTCCAAAGAGAAAAGAAGAAACTTTTGACAAACTCCTTTGACTTTATCACCAATTTTTCATCTCGCATTAAGCTTTCATATTCTCCGAGAAGAAAATATTGTTACATATGTATACACAAAATATGTATTATATTCGTGCATATGCCGTGTAAACGAATTATGCAAAATAATGCAAACTAAAAAATACATTTTCAGTAGACATGAATGACAGAATAAATTTCCATCCAAGTCCCACATCTTTACCTTTCTTGTATAAAAAGTATACGTTTGCACGAACATCTGCTGTCTATTCAAATGAAAAAGCGTTTGCTTCTGAAGCACAGGTAAAAAGTGATTTACCGCGTATTTTACATTTTAAACAATTTCGTCGTTGATGAACCAGGGACGATAAGCGAGAATCGACGGGCAAAGATGAGCTATTTTCGTTAGGAGATGTTATCGTTAACAAAACGGCGTTCAAGCTTTGTCGGAACGTACAAATTGTGCCACGGACGCGTAGCAGCATTCCGATGAAGTTCGATAACGATCAGCAACACGCAGGTAACAGGGTAGGTAATCTTCACGGAGGATCGCGCGAACGATATCCCCTTAAAAAGGATACGCGAATGCGTGTTACAGACCGCACGCATCTCGAATAAATTTCGGCAGAAATGATCAACAATTGAGGTATCCGTCATTTCGTATCAGATTCAGTGTCACGTGTTTATAGCCGTTTTCAGAATAAAGCGACACATGAATTTTCTTCATATTATCTTACTTCGTCGGAGATTTCTTTTTATACCTGCGTTAGGTATGTATAAAAATTTAAATTCTAAAACTAAGATATTCTTATTATCTAATTTGGAACTTTTATTGTGACGATTAGAATAATTATTTCATGTGAAAGATATTTCTTGGACGGTTTTAAATTGAAAGTTGTAACATAATGAAGAAAATGTAAATATTTGAAGGGAAGTTTTGAAATTGTAGAAAATTTATAATAAATTAAATATGTTTATTAATATAATAAATTAGATATGTTATTACTTCAAATTTAGTATTAATATTATATTACTAATATTAACTTAGTATTAATTATAAATAAAAATTTATAAATTGTACTAATAATATTATATTATATTATTCTTGAGAAGTTATATTTCGAATAGCTCTAATAAATTAAATATGTTTACTTCAATTTGGTACAGACTATCAAATGTTTTGAAGTCAATTGTTTCATTCCTCTGAAATCAGTATTAAGCAACGAAAATCATGGAATAAAGGTGAGTTTCTACTTAAGAAATTATATTTTTTATATAATAAATCAAATTACTCTTCGTTTAAAAATTTCGTTGATTATTTACTATCACAATATTTATGAAATAATTATAAAAAACTAACATATTCTTTTATCGCTACCATTTTTAATCAATCACAAAAAGTAATGTTTGTTGAAGTGATTACTTAAAAAAAAGAAAACACTAAATATTCCAATTAGCTCTTGAATCTTTGAAATAACTTAGTGCTATTTTTAATATGCGACAAATATATGAACGAATATCTTAATCAGATGAGCAACCCATAAAAGTACCTACTGTCGTAAAATTCAAAACAACATTTTTTCAGCTTATGAACATTTACCGATCGAATAAGCGCGATTGTAATGAGGTTGTACGAGAAAGACCATCAGCATCTGGCAAGACTTCCTGTCACAGCACGATGCCTATTTACGAAGCGTGCCTCTACAAGTTTTACGCGCAAAGATCCCCCTTCATTGCTCGCCCACCTTCCACTTCCGGTGGATTCGAATAAAAAGCAACGCGTGATTTCATCTCAAACGAACGGTCGCCCTATCTGTTCACGAACCGACACTAACAGAAAAAAACGAACATTCTATGTCACCACTCCTTTTATACATAGGCCTGTCCTATATGATGAATTTACTTTATTATACATATTTTCTTTATACATATACTTCTGAATTTCAAAGCTTTTTCGAACCTCATAAAACATTGTTTTTGACAAAGAGGCTGAACTATGCATAATTTTATCTGCATGTTCTCGAAAATTTGAATGTTGTCGTTTGTTCTTTTTAAATGAAACGTTGCACAACTTTTTATATTATTTATGTTAATTTTGTGAAATTTGTGTTTCACGACAATGTAGATGTGGAAATTTTGATTTGCGAAATATATGCATAGTTAAATTTAGATCGAATTGTGCCCGAAGAAATGTTTTTGTAGTCTTGAAAGATTCTATATATCTTTGATAACTATTCCTTAAAATATTATTGTGTCAAGTAGATGTGCATTAATTTAGAAATAATGCTAAATAATTTCATAATTCTCGTATAATCGAGTAAATGTCTAAAACATTTCTAAGATTTAAAATATAATAATACATTCTCCAGCTGTATCGAAGAATACCTATTCTATTCTAATTAAAAATGAAATTATTTTAGATCAATCATTATTATTCTTGTACACTATTTTACACTAACCTTCCCAATTAATAAAGTATTTTTAATTAAATCCCTCGATTTTTTACAAATTCAAATAATTTTCCAGCACTTCAAATTTTGTCCAAAAATTCCAAATGAAATCATTTAATAATAGGATATTGAAAAATGGGAATAGCAAAGTGCAAAAAGCACTTTAGATATGAAATTATTCTAGATGGTATTGGTGGAACCTTTGTGAACTATTTGACATAAACTTTTCCAAATAATAAAATATTTTTAAATAAGTTCTTCAATTTTGTACAATTTCAAATAATTCTTCAGCAGATCAAATTGTTTTCATAAACCCGAAATGAAATCATTTTATAACAGAGTATTGCGAAGTGGGAATGGTGGAAATGCAAAGAGACTCGGCACCTTAGACGACACACTGGCGACTCTGATATAACACTACTCGACACGAGTATATACGTTGGAGGCATATCTCGTGTTAATTGCACGGTACTCTCATGGTACACCTTGATGACACTCACAGGTAGTTGTCAGAAACGTGTTTCACTTCCGGGTTCTAGTCCCATCTTTCTTGCACATCTTTCGAGCCCATCTCGAATTGCAACGTCATAAAGGAAATTCAGCCTGAAAAATCAATGGGATATGCTACGCCACTAAACCCGATGCAGAAAGAAACTAGTTTCAACGAGCAATTAACGAGCAAAAGATAAAACCCTTCGATATTCTCATTATTAGAACACATATAAATAAATGTTCAATCAGCTCGATCATTAAATACCTTCGTCTACCTCATTCTCTATTTCTTTACCCAAGAAAATTCCTCTCGATAATTATTCTAATAGTTCTAACACACATTTTTAATCAATAATTTTTCATTTTTTTTAATTCATAATTTTATGATTAAATTTCACATTAAGTTTCAGCCAAATTGATTTCTTTTTAGAACTGAAATGTTATTAAAAAAGGAAAATTCAATGGTATTAATTGATATACGTTTTTATTTTCGTTGCTCAATGCTGCTATTAAAAATCAAGATCCTATTAAATAAATGTATAACAAATACACTGCACTTTACATACCAACCGTACTAGAATCTTCATCTGCATAAGTGAAAAAAAAAGAATCTCTCTTTAAACGCGATACCTTTCGCTGAATTTGAAACGGAAACGGAAGCACTTTACTGCGATCAAAACTGCTGCAACCAACTGGCACATTGAACGAAGCAATACGGCAGCTATTCCTAACAATATTGCTTCATCTCTCTTTCATCGCGTATTATTTTTATTACTCACACACTCTAACGACGATTTAACATTTTACCGATTAAGAGAGAACTGAAAGCAAAGATAAACAACGACGGGAGATTCAGTAATACGTGCGAAACGATTTTTCACGTGCATCTATATCGCGTACCGCGCTACCTGTTTACCAATGGATCCACGTACGATTTCACCGGTGAATCGTTTCCAGAATAGATAGATAAAGACAAGCGCGGAGAAGCTCTGGTGGTTTTCGATGGGACACAGAGATAAGAGAAGGTAGGTAAGAAATAAGTGTACGGCACTGCGCTCATCGTGGATCGGTATAAATAGCTTCTACTTACGGGCCCGGATTTTGCTGGTTTAATGCGACATTGCAATCGGTGACAGTCGCCGGACGAAGCTGTCGACTTCAAGCACTATGAATCACAGCTATTACTATTCCAACTTTAAACCATAAATAATAACAGGAAAGCGCGGTTCCACTACGTTTTGAGATGTCTCGATCACAGCCTCCCTACCGAGAAACTAACTGCTTCTAATTTTCCACGAACGACCGTTGGCAACGCGCGATGTTTCTGCCTTGGAGAAACTATTGCAGGACCCGTGGAAAATTGCTTGATTTTTAATGTGGTCCCATGGTAAATCGAGAGAAGGAACGAAATAAGAATGGAGAGTTAGGATTTAGATCGAAGGTGAGCACTGAAGATCTCAGATGAATTGTGATGGAGCATTTGTGTGAGAAGTGGGAAACTGCTATCGAGCGTTGCAGAGAGGAATTCTTGTATCGAGATAATTGGCGAGGAAATGTTGAAGTGAAGAAACGAAATGTGAGGTAAATGTTAGATGTTTAATTTGAAGAGTTTCGAAACATGAGATATATGAAAAATTAAAGACTCGAGAATTCATCAAATCTGACATAAAATACCGAGTTAAATCACTCCGACATAGTATTTTATATGCTAACTGAGATAGGTGAATAAATTAGACATTGGAATGGCTAGTGTGATCCATTCTTTTTTTAAATTCCTGAACTCAGATTGCAAAAATGTTTGATTTATATGTAGACATAGTTTTAGAAGTTTTTATTATCTTCCAGTTCCTTGGAATAAATTAATCTCAGAATTCCGAACGTTCTCTGCGAAATATAAAATTTTTTTCAAGAATTTCAATATTTTATTAAAAGAAATAAACCTTATGAACGAATTCGAATAATATGATAAAAAATGGATACGTAATCAATGCACCAAGAATGTTTCACTAAAAGATTCATAACGAACCTACCGCGAAGAACAGAAAAGATTAATAATCATCTCGACAACCGAAACGAAGCAAAATATGTCATCCTCGTTTTTCAAGCCTCTCCTAACTTCTGCTTGAAGAGCAGCACGTTTAGCAGTGCAAACAGGTCCAGAAAGAAAAAAGAGAAATACACGATTTATTCCAATCTGAGAAACATGAACGAACAAACTCAATTAGGGTCATACAGAAAGAGGTACAAAGGGCAGGGGAAAATTAATCTCAATTTCAGAGAAGGGATCCGACCAGTCGAGCACGATCTAAGATAAATCTGACGTTTACAAATGACACTTTAATGATATCTCGGTCGCGATCAGTTGGGCAAGGTGTAGAACGGATGTCGTCCAGAGAATAAATCATCACGGCGTTGGAACAATGAACGCAATCTACTCTTAGCGATCGATTTAAAATGGTAATTACACCAACGCTGTATTATTACGCCGGGCGTAACGAAAATATCCATATTGTTCGAAAGACCGAACGATTAATGGGCTCGTGAAACTCGACACGACACAGCCTCTGGATACATGAAACGAGCAGCTAGATACACGACCATAGAACACACGCGTAGGTATCGTGATTTAATAAAAGAAACCGGGACAAAAATATCTGGTCTCACGACGTTCCGTACACAAAAGCGAAGGTGTAACGAATAAACGCGTTAGAAGGAAACAAAAAGTTGATTGCTTAGGACTGACCCCTTTTTGTTCCCTACGACACCGCGTGAAACAAACGGTTGAACAAAGTTTGCGAAACCGGCAGTTTTAACGGACGACTGAAACGAACTGAGGAATTTTCTGATTACTTCCTTCTATGTTTTATCTTTGTTGCTTACGAGAGAACTATGGTGACTTGAAAATTCCGACAATTCCGATTTTTTTTTTTTAATTTTGCAAGTCTCTAGGAGACGTCTATAAAAATAATGGGCAAGTTTCTTTCTTTTTGCTATTTTTTAAAGATTAATTTGTAATCCCATTCACCTGGATATCTTGAAAACTATAGTAGATTTAAAAAAATTGTTGGAATGACAAGTTAGGAACTATTATATTTATGCTCTAAAAAATGTGCTCTAAATCTAATATAGGTTTAGATTTTGTTATAAGAGCTGGACAATTCCGACTTTTTGAAATCTTATAAATTTCTGTAGAAGTAATAGATAGTAATAGATAGTTTATTTCTTTCTTTTGCTAGTTTTTAGTTATTCAGAGTGAAAACACGTTTTAAAGATTAATTTGTGTTATCCTATTTTTCTGTATATCTTTAAAACTATAACAGATTTCAAAAAATTGTTGGAATGATCATTTATTAACTATTTATGCTCTATAAAATTGCAATGAAAATGTTTCAATTTACATGAAAGATATTCCCCACCAACTTCATTTTAAAATATTAAAAAATTTAATCTTCTTATCAGATCAAGTTATTATTTAATTTAGAGTGTCTAAAAATTGTAGAAAATTTTGTACTTTTTATTGAAATGTGATTTACGCGTAGTAAAATTTCAAGATTGTTTTTAGCGTAATTTTGAAAATTACTTTATGCTTAAAAAAAAGCAACTTTCGTGGCCGAGATAGGATGTGCTGACAACTATTAATCAAAATTTCTATCGTGCATACATATGACAAGATAATTATGGTTTTCGTTAACAAACAAAGTAAAGAGGAAGGTTATGAAATTACACGGGTGTTCTCAGCACTGTTTATCTTTGAACGAACAATGAAAACGTGAGATGAAATCCATTAGTCGAATGCACTGTGAATTGAAAAAAATTAAGATGTCACGACCATCAACATAAAGAGAGATTACAGTGCCACAGACTGCGCCACAGGGTGGCAAATCTCATAAATCATTTAGACTCAGATGTAGCAAAATAGCACGAAGACAGCGCCATTTCAAACCTATCCGATGAAAAGCATTCACTTCCTTCAAATACAAACCTGGCAGAATTCTAACGAAACTAATAGAAATGTAAATATCTTTTCACATTAACTTTAAGTCAACGTATTGTTCATTCCATATATTTAAAAATCATGTTCTTATTCTTACAAAGAGGCTTAAAAAATTTTTTAAGAAATTCTTCAACTCTTTCAAAGACTTTGCATATTATAACATAATAATTATACAACTTTTTAATTATTTTCAAAAATGTACATTCAAAGTAATATTGCAATATCTAATAATATCAATTAAATCGATCGAACTTAAGGACATGTAACATGTAAAAAAAATATATATATATATTTCTTATTTCCTCAAATAAATTATCCATTTGATTGATTCTATCCAGAATTCATTACATATGAAATATTTCTGCTTGAATAACTTTTCTTACATGAACTACGGGAGAATGAACGGATGTAGCTTTCAACGCGTGTCATCTATGGTTCTCATCAACTAAGAAAACCGGTTAATTAATACGGGAATAAGATATTTTATCGAAGCTGTACATAGTTATACTCGCACGACACTACGATTTGTTTGTAACATACGTTCTACCTGAAATTATTAACATTCTCGTGTATCTACATATATACATATATGTTGCAATATTTCTTTTTATTCCACTTTTATTTCGACGCGTATGCAAATATGATAAATTAGATAAACGTTATATACACAATCCAATAAAATATGCGATACCGCGATACACGAATACATTGCTTAAACGATAGCTTAACGTTTTCATATCCATGTCGTTGATTAAGCTATCAACAGAAAGAAAAGAGAAGTGTTTAAATCAGTGAAGACATAAATTTTTCATAACAACGGAATAATTGGATTCTACAAGCAATAAATTCTGTAAGATAATTAGAATTCTATTGCAAACGTTTTCACATCGTTTCAAACAACGCTTAAATTGTGTCCTAATGCGTTTTAATTGAAATTCTACAACATGATTTACTTGTGACATTTGAAAGAGAATATTTGCAATGAAATTATTATGATAATAATTATTACTAATTATAGTGGAAAAATTAAATAAAACAAGCTTGAATATTGAGCATATATTATTTCTAATATAGTTTATTTATGTTTGCAAAATTATAAGCTCACGTCATATTTAGATTATAGTAAATAATTATCTACAATGAATTATAATTAAAACCATGTAACTGATAACACACAAACATCAATATTACTAAAATTTCTGTTCATCATTCTCTTATCGTGTAACCAGCAATTCCGCAGGTTATAAAACACATGGCAATCGCTCAACCTAAGCATATCTAATCCTATTTAAGCATATCGTGCATTATTATATAATAGCACACTTTCTCTTTTTACCGCATTACTATGACTATATATTGTATGGTACTTTTCATCTAACAATTTTTATTTAACATCTTTAAAATTTTCAATATATTATTCTTGACTTTGTGTTATTTATGTAACACATTTTACAATGAACTCATTAGTTTCTTTTTAAGAAAAAGTGCTCAAGATCTTTTTCTTTTTTTTTCCTCCTTCAAAAATTGAAATTATCGAAACATTAAAATTTTACCATATTGCAATCTATCTTGATAATTTTTGTATCAGATATAGTTTTCGATAAATTTCTTATTTAGAAAATATTGTATTATTTCCTTACAAAAAATCAATGTACGTGAAAGACAGATAACCTCTGGACTAGAAAAAATAAACTGCCTTTTAGCTGCAGTTTTTTTTTTTAACTTGCCATATGTTTCTACACGCACATCGAAATACCTCGCATTTCTTTTTCCATTTTATTACATACATTGTCTTTTAATCACTGTTTCACGCCTCGTAAATAACTCTTACATGAATTTAATTAATGAAACTGATTAAAAGCAGCGCAACACGCAAATGGAAACGTTCATTATTTCGCCATAAAGTAGGCGATAAATCACTGGCAAAATTTAATTGTCTAAGGACAACCACAACAAGAATATGTGCCAGATACTGTTTATATATATGTATTATATCATGCAAAAAATTGTTCCCAGTTTTCTTTATGAATTTCGAATTAAAAGATTAAATAATCTTTAAAAACAAATAACTTATTAATTATTTTTTCTTCCTTTGCAAAAAAAGTTATTAAATGAAGCTTTCAAAATAAAAACTTGTAAATATAGGATAAACAAAATGAAATTATATTTGAATTTGTCGAAATTCTGACAAAAACATTCGATTTTTCATAATAATTTAGAGATCCGTAGTTTTATAATTATAAATTTCGTAAAAGGATTGCAAAAATCTCTATTAAAATTTAAAATCCAGCAGAACTCAGACGCCAGACGCGTAAATGAATGAACATTAAGGTCTTGGAATTGCATGTCGCGTTCCTTGACGTTGTAATAAAAGCTGAGCAAGAACAAAAGGGAGCAAAGTAATCGAGACAATCACTGTCAGTGACCCTTCTACGTTTTTACATTTCATTACTAAGGTAATTCGCCTAGCGGATGGCACTAAACGTTCTCATTTAACTAATTCAGTCTTAAGATTAATAGTTCCAGAGGTAGAGAATTATTACATCATGATTTTAAATTAAAAACAGTACACATATACTGAATCTTTAAAATTGAACCAATAACATGGTTGGAATTATACAAGAACTAAATACTTTCGAGGAAACTAAACATTGTATCAAAATTCTTCGTGAATTCGTTTGAAAATATTTAAATTAGTAAAAAAAAAAGGAACTTCAGAATAGGAAACTGTACGATCTCAAGCAAACCTTCATTTTACAATAAGCGTGTGCGTATCCTTATGCTCATAATAAACGCAATTCCTTAGTCAACTGTATCAAAATGCAATCTCAACGAACCTTGCCCGTGACGCTGGTTTTTTCATGAAATAATCCTGTTGAAAATAAATTCTTTGTTTCTTTTTTACCGTTGTAAACATCTGATTAATTAATTCAAATACCTGACATATAATTTCAAATCATGTAACATAATTTCGAACCTTATCCTTACATTTTGCAGAATTAGAAATTTCACATTAGTAAAGAAACTGGAAATCCTCGGAAAATTCACAAAATCATAATTTCATAACTGTCTCGATCAAATTTTACTTTTTGTTTCCTTGCAATAAATATTCCACATTTTTTACATAAATAAATACAATATTGTATATAATTTAAGAAAACTGAGAGATTTATAACAATACTAAAAAAAATAAATGTAGCACAAGTTTACTTTATTTTTGTCTGATAAAGCGTTAATATGAGAAATTACTTCTACGTAAAATTAATACAAACTTAGTTACGTATCAAACAACTACTGAAAAGAACAACGAAACATAATTACACCAACTGCAAAGAAAGTCTAAGAATCATGTCCCAGGTATCTCAGGGTAGAAGAATTTCTTTGGCCAGAACCGAAATGCCTTTCAATGTTCTGTGAAATATTTCA
This sequence comes from Anthophora plumipes, assembly GCA_951804975.1. Lineage (NCBI taxonomy): Eukaryota > Metazoa > Arthropoda > Insecta > Hymenoptera > Apidae > Anthophora > Anthophora plumipes. The sequence continues at coordinate 11,346,641 of OX638116.1, read as the reverse complement.
ATTGTTTCAACGTAAAGAAAATAATACGATAGGTACAACGCTCAACAGAAGCAGACGCGTGTAAATAATGATCAAAGAACAGTTGCGTGTACACGTTGAAAGAGTTGCTGCTGTATAAACAGCATTGCTGGAGGATATGGCAGTTTGCACAAATAGCAAGTTTGAAACTGCAAATTTTCTTCCACTTTAAACTACGTAAAAATGCTGCATCGTTTTCACAGCTACGTTAGGCATTTCTATTCAATTATCTTTCATGAAATTTATTAATACCATAATATTCAGAAATTTGGAAATTTATTAATACTATAATATTTTTAAATTTATTAATGCTATAATATTTAATATACAGTATTAATCATGCAACTCCAGATGGGAATTTCAAATTTAATTTGCACTTCTTAAAATTATAAAAATATGGTTAATATGACACAGTTAACGTAAAGTACTGATACTAAATTAGTATTAAAAAAAGAAAAAGTGTGCTACTTTCACCTGAGGGGAAGGAGATGTTCTTATAAGGTCAATTTAAATATTACACATTCAGAAAATGAAGCAGAACTGATGAGAGTCGAAAGCTGCGTAAAAAGTCAGAAACAACACATACTTCGCAGGTTGACTTCTACTCGAAATAGCAAAATTCTTAGAAAACAGGGGCCACCGAATAGGCTTCCATAAAAAAAGCAAACGAAAACTGTTATGCTTTGATCGGGATATAGGACACCATGAACAGACCTCTAGACGAACCTGTCCAAACTAATTTTGTGGACGTCAATTAGAGGCAACCATTCACAAGAGACAAATGTCACAACGTACAGTCGGAAACCTTTACCATAGGAATTAGGTAAGGAAGAGAAATTTCTAATAAGCAATTTAACTACAAGCGTATTGTAATTAATAAAAAAAAAAAATACTTTCTATCATTTAACAAATGTGGAATTGAAATAAAAATAAAGATTATAAAAGTGTTTAAGCAAACAATCGTTTATTATTTTAATATTTCAAAAACCGTCGATTTTTAAACATCTGCCTAAGAAATCTTCTGTTGCTCTATACTTTAGCCGTCATCATGCTCAATAAACTCGCCATTCAGAAACCAAACCGATCATCTCCACTTTTTGAAACTTTCCCAATTTTAATATCAAAGCATCAGTGCTTTCATAAATGAAAAAAGAATTCATAAATTTCGCTGGACGAAGTTTAAGCTTCTGAGCAGTTCAATTTTAATATCAAAATACAGGTATTTTCATAAATAAAAAAAATTGTATAAATTACGTTTGACGAAAGTTCAGCTTCTGAACGGTCCAATTTTAATATCAAAGCACATAAAACATTCATAAATTTCATTTGACGAAGCTTAAGCTTCTGAGTGGTTCAAATAGAAAAGAAAACGTAAAGAAAGTCACATTTTGACTAATATATCATCCTGCAGATGATGCATCCGATTTTATCAGGATGTTCGAGGGTCTAAGGTTGAAGTTCAAGGCGATCGCCCTTGTCAGGGTCAAGACTCGCATTCCCTTAAATACCCCAAGGAAGGGCATGAGGTAGAACCTCTATCCCTGAACCCTCCAGCACTCCAGGCACGTACATACACGCCGGCAGTGTTACTTTGCATGCCCCGTGCGGCGGCATTTAAACAGGAACAAAACGAGAACGGTACGCAGAACGAGAATGAAATTATTTCGAGCGACTAGTGGTGATTTGCTCGCTCGCGTCCATGCAAAAATACCGGATACACATATGGCGGTACTTTATGCGGAATATTTTAATCGTTGTTAGATATTGTACCCGTAATTCCCTCCAGTGTTTATTTCCGTTTGAAATGGTGAATAGTGACACGAAAACATCGAAGAGCTGATAATTTTCTGATATATACTTCTTCACAATTTGTTTAAATGAACCTCTTGAAGTCTTCGAAACGTATTTCTACGGATACTTTGTTTTATTTTTCGTTGGATGCTGTTTAACTACGAACAGGAAGTTAGTTTACATTTTAGGAATAAACATTGGGTAAAATGATAAACTAGCGTTTCCCAGAAGTGGTTAAAATTCAGTTTCTTTGTTTCATAAAAGTGTCTGTTTCGAAATTTAGATGGAACTCTAGACGAATTTAATAAGGATTTTTCAAGATTCCTGTTTGACTGTGGTTTACGCGTAAATTGAAAGAAGAAAGTAGGGATGAATTAATATACCTGTGATAATGTCTTGTACAATCATGTTATAAATTTAACACTAAGTTTAATTCTATTAAAAACTTTCTGTTATTTTTTCGAGTGATCAATAGGAAACAGCGAAAGAAGGTGCTATAATAATATCATTATAGGTATTTAAAACACAAGTCTAGTTAGCAGAAAGTACGTTTATTGGCTTTCAATAAAAATCTATTATAAGCTTATCAATACCAACAGAAAATAAAAAAATTTTAGATCCTTAAATAAAACGCAAATGTCCTTTTTACGACTGGATGGTTTTGAAAAAGATATGTTAATGAAAATAAACTTATCAAGTATTACAATTATAATTCTAAACCGTAATACTACATAACAATAAAATTTATGACAAAATTAACTCTTTGTACTATAACACTAATATTTCTTACTATCTTTAATGCTTTATCTGTTAAATCATTTCGTTTCAGTTGAATAGATACTTTTAATGGTATAACACTTAAAACATTAGATACATAAAAGCAAAGAAAATTTTCCTTTTAAATCCGAAAAACATCAATCGTGAATTACTATCCTGTTGCAAGTGAGAATCGAAGTGAAGTTTACATTAAATGTCCTAACACTAGTCTTACCATAAACAGAAAAATAACTTGCATGTGTAATGCGTTTAGAATTTTACCATCTCTCCTATATGAAATGAACTAACGTTTAAGCTTAACGAGTGAAATTATTCATATTTTACCATCAACGTTTATCAAACTACCGCCTTCCGAAGAAACATTACGCGCATCAGAGATCACATTCATCGTCAGCAAGTATCGCGATCGAAGAATAAGCGCAACGAATAACAGCTAGATATGCGCAAGGGACCAATATCAAGGAACATTAACGATTTATGGCACGGGTCAAAATAATAGAACCGTTTGTACCAGTATAATTAAGATTAAAAAATCGCAGCTACTAGTGTGCCTTTAGGTGGTGATCGGGACGCGTGTATACGAAGTACTGAACGCTATTTAAACAAACGGCCAGACTGTTCTCACAAGAAGATCATTAATTTAATTAGTTTCGGCAGAAGGGTGAATTTAATAGTTCGCTTCGGTGAATTGACATAAAATACCCGCTTGTTCGCGAAACAGCCGCGTTTCTCAGAGAAAGAGATCGTATCCTATTGTAAAACTGTTATCGATGAAATCGTTTACACATGAACCAATGGTTTTGTTCGTGTTTGAAGTTTAGAAATTAAATTTCGATCCAGGAAAAAATTGATATCATTCTCACAATTGAATTTTAATCTTCTCATCTACAGTGAATTTGAACAGTTAGAAGGATTAGTTTGTTAGATGATGAACATAAAAATTTTGAAATTTTCGGCATATGTATAACTGACATAAATGCAAAACGAATTTTTTTAATTTTCAGTACAGGCTCAAATAAAAAATAAAAAAATGTAAAAAGTGGCTTTCATTTTTTTCTTCGCAACTTTGACTAATTGCAATTTTCTTAAAAAATTGTTTATACGTCATTTAATAAACTAATTCTTCTAACTTCTCAAAAATAAAAAATAACTCAAGTCGTTCTGTGCAATTTAAAAACAGTTATTCTATTTTAAATGGGGCACGAATACTTCTGTGATCCACTGTACATAAAATCAATTCCAAAAACTCATTATTTCTACTCAATTTTAATCATATTGTACAAACAAAATATAAAAGTAACTAATTTTGTTATCATTCATCAATTGGACCGTTTATTTTGAAAGTAGTGTAAGTCTAGTTTTCGAAAGAATTGAGAAATCACTCCATTGTAAACCTTTTATTTATAAGAAATTCACACTTAATATTTTAAAATATCCATTTGTTTTGATCAATCGAAAATTCATTAGTAAAATACTTTGTATAACCTTTGATTATGAAAGTGATGTAAATCCATTTACAACCCAGATAAATTATATTGGTTTAGTTAAATTAACATAGAAGTCATTTATGTAGTCAATTTACATATATTTAAATTCACAGAAACATTGGCAAATATAGTATATATACTTCATTGATATTTTTGAATCAACAAAAATCCAAACGCTTAAATATTTGAAAAGAAGAAAATGGACTTAAACCACTTTCAGAATAAACGGTCAATTTTCAACCAATAAACTTAATAACAACCAACATATTTTATTTTGCTGATATTCTTCGATATTTCGTATAATTATAAATATGATCATTTCAAGATGATTTCGCAATCATCTTCCTATACATCATGAAGAATCTTCTGGATAGGCTAACATTGCGGTACGTTACAACGTGAATAATAATAGTACTTAATAATAAGAATAGTAATATTTTCGAAGATATGCATAGAGTAGGTATGGCCGTTGCTTTGGCATTAATATCGGGCGTAAAGAGAAATGATCGGCCCGATTAGAGAAACAGGAAGCGATACATGGGCGGGCCAACGAGTGCCGGCTCGATCTCTCGATATCTCGAAGATCCGATCGCAACAGCGGCGGCGGCGACTTGCGAGAGCAACACAGTCTGTACGATCGATCGATCGTGCTAGAACAACCCTCGGTGAACGTTAATTATCGCACGTTATTCTTATTTATCGTTCCACGAGAAAACGATAGTTATGCAGCTATGTTTGACCTATTAAAAGTGCTACTTTCGAACATATTTTTCGGAAATATCACGGGAAAAGAAAGTAGCTGCAAGAGAGTACAATGTTTTCAATGAAAGGAATTGATTTGTTCGATTCTAGTACTCTTATGCCGTGGTACTTTTCTGTTTAATTTAGAATTTGCTCGGAAGAGGAATGTACTTAAGGATGTTTTATGAGTTGAAGATAATTATCTATACTTAAACATGAAAACCCTACTATTTTTATATAAGTAAATATCAATTCTCTTTTTTAATATTTTTCCATTCTTCGGGATGAAAACATTCTTCATAGACTAATGCGTCTATTCCTCATTTCTTGTATATAACAATTATAGTAGATATGGAAAAATTGTTACACTGAAAATTTAATGCTCTACGCTCTACAAATCTCAAGTGCAATTCCCAAAAATTTGTTGCTTAAATAATATGTATCAAATTCTCACTCTAAGAATTCCCTATTTATATTTATTGTAATTTTCAAATCATATAGGAAAATAAGAACACATACCTTAAAAATTAATGTACATTTTCACTCTAAAGAACCAAAAATGTAGCAAAGCAAAATAAAATTGCTTTCGGTACAAATCTATACCAAAGTTCCTTTGTCAATGACGAAACATATTCAGTCTCACAACCTACACATGCCAACAATTTCATTGAACCCATCCTGGAGCTCTACAATCGAACCACCATCAATGTGAAAAATAATCGATAACCTTTCGTTTCGATCGCGTTGGTGTCGCACGAAGGATGCGCTCTCGTTACGCCCTATACCGATCGAATGCAGTTGCCTCTAAATATAAAGCAAAGAGCTTGGGAGGTGCGGAATGTACCGACACCTACTCGTTAGTATTCTTAGAGTAAACGTGGCCCGTTTTACGAGGCCCGCCGAAAATTTCACCAATATTTTTAAAGACCACACATGATAGTGTCTGTCAACGGAAATGGTGTTGGATTTACAAGACGGGTTTAGACACGATAGCCTAAGTTAGACTGTCTAACTCGGTCGAGGGACCTTTGTGTATATACCTTGAAATCTGGGCCCTTGAAAAGTTGCGAGGGAGAGTCTTGTTCGAACGAGGCAGATGTTGCCGTAGAGAAGATGTTGAAGGCTTCAATTAAACGAGACGAGAGGTTAGAGGCTGCGGAAGTTGTTAAGGATATTACGCAGAAACGATTTAGGTGGATGTTTAGGGGATCGAGGGTTCAATGTTTTAAGGAATTGTTCAAACTAGGTTATCTAAAATTTAATAGGCTTTTTAATGTACACTGTTCATAAGTATTGAGACAATTATTGAATGTGAAGAAAATCGTTGCGAAATTATTAAGATGTTAGAAAAAAAAAAAATATTTCAGTCTTGAATCTCGTAGTACAACTTTAAGGTGCATAGAAATGAAATTCCAATAGTGTTATTGAAATTTAGTTTGGAAATGGGTTTGTTGTTAGTCATATAACATAGAAAAGACTTACAACTATCAATTGAAAAAAATTCGTTGAGACGAAATTTATTAATTGAAAATTATTACAAGCTTAAAAATTTTCATAAAAATTTGGTGTATTGTGTATAAAAAATAATGAAACTTTGTCTACTTATATTTTGCTCATAACCTATTACTTAGGAGAAAAATATTGGAAATTAATAGCATGGACACCCTGTATATTTTTACTGATATATACGATACCTGGCTTTTGCCGAAAGAATATAATTTAAATCATAAAACTTTCGGTACGAACATAATATGTATCCTAATATTTATGAGTTAATAGTATGTAGTGTATTAAAAAGAAAAGAAATTAAATTTTTGGGAGAGTATAGTATTTATTCAGAATTTAATAGCCTTTTTAATGTATACAGCTTGTTAAAAAGAAGAAAATAAAATAAGTTTTTAGGGGAATATAGTATCTATTTTACTGATAAGTATAATGTATAATAGAATGCCGTAAAACACTATTTAAAAAAACGTGCAAATTCTGAAAACAATTCAACCAACAAAGAAACTGTATCAGTATCCCAAAAGCAATATCCGTCGTACTTAATTTTTAGTGATTCTGAGAGTGGTTAGATCTTAGTTTTACCCGTATTTTACTTTAAATTATTTTATGAATACATATAATGGAAAAAATTTTACGTTTCTATTATTTTAAAGTAAAATAAAATACATATTGTTTTCTGCTATACAAGAAGAAAACTTTTTATTGAATTCTAATTTTTCGTTCTGGATCTAATAGCTCTCGATGCTATTATAATGCTTCTCGCGTATTATAGGGTGTTCTACTGCATCAATTCTATTTCAGCTTCGAATCCTCGGAAATTAATTTACATTACGTGTGTATAAATAAAAAAAAAAGAAAAGCTCTTTGTAAAAGTGACATACTTTTAAGCAAAATTTCTTACGGAAATATAAGTTTTCATGATAAACTCAGACGAAATGAAACTTCGTTATGTTCACGCCCCTTACCTACGATATTATAAAAAAAAAAAAAAAATAGGAGAGAAAAGGAAGCTTAGGGAATATTTACGTGTGCGTTACAGTAAGATCGAATAAAAACCTACGCACGCGTGCAGTTTGAAAGAAAAGTACGTAAAACTGTCGCGAGGATTATAAAAAATGATAGTTCTCGCATAACGAGTAATGAGATGCGCGTTCAAGCTGAAAAGTGGTGAACACAGATACGTTTCGAAGGAGCGATTTTGTACCGCGGCAATAAAAAGCTTCTATCTCCATCTCCTCCAGTGCCGTTGCACTCGCGGAATTTGCATAACATCCAAGATATTACGAATAAACGACGATTCTTGTATATGCATTATACTCTGCGTGTTATGCAAATCGTTGAGCTATAACTCACAACCACATCAATGGTCTAAATCATAATCCACCGAACACGAAATAAAAATAAAGAAAAAAAAATGAGAAAAGAAAAAAGAATACGTATATGATGGCCTAAGATGTCGTAAAACTTTAGCAACGCGAAGATAAAAAGAACGGAATTCGAATTGCTTATCGCGATAGAAGAAAGCTCGTGACTCTCTTTGAAAGTAGTTCGCGCGAAAAAATAAAGAGACCATTATGCAGGAATGAGAACAATGTCAACGTTATCGCGAATAATGTGTCCAATGAAAAGATACGAGGATAAAGTATGATACTTCTTTTTTATTGTTTGAGGTTAATGTAAGTTTCGTAGCGCTGCGCTACGGAATGCTTTGTGATGTTCGATAAGTGCACATGCTTAATGTAATAACAGAATCACAGATTCTTTTTCTTTCTCAAGAAACTTATTCGAACACTTGTAAAATTACTGTTGTACAAAATATTGGAAATATTAAATATTATAAAATCTTTATCTTCAACTGCGGATATGAATACGTTTATCGAGGAAGTGAAAAATTAATGCAAAGATGCAATTCTAATATTTACGACTACGACAGATTTTCGAAAATTTAGGACAATTCTAAACCGACGCGTTTACTCTAATTATTTAAATATACATTTTACTAGCTTTCTATTTTTATAACGGTGAAAATTTAAAATATGGCCGATTCTCGAAATACTATGTTGCAAAGTTAAAAACTTATTATACACAGTAAAGTAAAATTAAAGAATTAATTTCTATAGTTAAGACATGAAAAATCATGAGATAAAACATTCTCGAAAAGTATCGTCCAAAATAATTACGAACAATTTCGTGCATCGTAATGTCAAACTGAACCCTGCTTATTCGGTAAAGCAGAAAAAAAAATGTTACTCTAGAACACAAGTGAAAAGACTCACCGTGGCGCGCGTTGTGTCTAAATCCACGTCCAGCATGAGCTGCGTTCAGACTCCACAGGAGCAACACGAGAAAGAGGAGGCGGCTTCGTAACGTTAAAGAAGAGCGTAGCATTCGGCCAGCCATGATTCACGAGAATATTCGCAATTCGCGATATCGTCGAACAAAGGCAACCATTCACGCACACGCGATGCATAAATCAAGGTGAAAGTAGCGAAATTCTTAACTAGTCTTCGAGGCGGGACAATCGTGGGATGATTTCACGCCGATCTCAGCGTTCGTCATTCGTTAAATCGTCACGGTTCGTTGGTCGTTCGCACTTTTATCCTCGTGTCTTCTCTTTCCATTGACGCGTGGATATCATATCTCGTCGCGTGTGTCAATCACTCGCGAGTTCGAGTCGTTCGAATCGACGTTCATTTTTCTTTTTTCTTTCGCGCCGTTCACGTCCCACGACGACAACACTTCACCGAAAACTATTCGACGCGGTTCGCGAAACGCGGGAAAAAACGTCGCGCATGCGCACACCGCGTAGCGATCGATCGATTCGTTCAATTATCGAAATTTGTCGTGCGCTCGGATTCAAGAATTGAGGGTATCGATATGGTGAAACACAGGCACGTTCACTCGTCGACAAACTGACATATCATTCGCGAGATGTTTAACATAACCGACAGAGTTCCAAATTCATTCGTGATTTTTCCACGTGTCGGCGTTCACTTGTTGCATCGTGACAGGTTAAGATCTCTCTCTCTTTCTCGCTCCCGCCAATTTCCAAGCTATGCAACTCTCTTTATACGTAAACAAAGACGCCTCGTCGTGTACCACTTCTACCAGCTTCTCTTCCCTGTTCTCCGCATAGCAGTTCGGTTTACACGTACGCACGAAAACAGGTGCCTTTTGAGCAACGTCCGTGGCTACGAAACCGTTCCAAAAAGGGAACCGAGATGCACGACAAGAAACACGAACGGTGTGAGCGCCGCGAGCGAACTAAACCGAAGTGTCGAGCCACCACCGAGTACTCTTTGTCCACCCCCCACCTCTCACCCTCGACGCTTCTCTCAGTTGCGCCACCCCAAGCTTTGACAGGTAGAAGGGCTACCTGAAGAACATGACCGATCTTAATTTCGAAGAAATTTCACCGTTCGTTATACCAGGTAATTCGTAAGTTTCCTTAGTTTTACATTCTACGCTCAACCTTCATTTTCAACTTCATTTCATCATTAAGCATATTTATACTATATCATATTAACGTAGAATCGATTTTTTATAATAATTATGATAAAGTAAATTTAATTTTGTACAATTTGATAATAGAATATAATAATGTTAAATAACTGTATTATTACAAGAATCGTAAATTATTTCCAATTTGAATAAATGAATAATGTTTACATTTTACAAGAACATTATTGAAATAAACAGAACTGTTTTAAGCAGTAATAATAGCATCGTATTTCATCATGATTTTATAGTACGGAAAGTATCGGTTTCATTAAACGCCGTGTTAAAATAACGTCTAGAGATATTTTGCATTGGCCAAATATCGAATTCCAATGTGTCGTGAGATATCAGATTTACCTTTATCCAATATAGGTATCTTACCGGCGATCGCCCAGAGGCATTGCCCTTATAATTCATGATTTCTAAAAGGGACGTGGAATTTATACACTATTATCTACGATCAGTACATGTTAAGGCTATATATAAGATTTATCCACGTATTCATCGATACTTCGTAATTACGAACAATTCCTTTTACTTCAAAACATTATCGACATAATTTTGATCGATGACATAAACGATAGTTTGATGGAAAATCAATTTTACGCGTGTAATGTATTGAATAGTGGACAATCTGTAATCAGAAATGCAATTTTTCAAGACAGTTACAATGGAATATTTTTAACATCCTGCAGTATTGCAACAATTTTGCAATATTAACCTAATTCTAGGTTAAAAAGAAAAAAAGATACGTGCACAGTATCTGCTTTTGCTAAAAAATTATAATTTTTTTATTTTCTGTATATACGAAATATTTCAGTTCATTTTGTGTCACTTACCTAGGAAATTTGATTGTTCATTTAAATGATATAAAGTCATGTCAAATTAAAATCATACCTCTCTCCATTTCGTTTCGTTTCGTGTATATAAAGAGAATGATATAACTGCAAAGATCAAGGGGGAGGGGGGATAATAAATAGCCAGGTGTAGATTTTTAAGCATTTTTTTACTAAAGAAACATATTTCAATAACGAACACACACGGACAAATCAGTGGTCGAACTAAACCATACAAGATTAGGTACTTCTCTATTTCTTCTTTGCCTCTAGAAGGTTACAATGCTTTTGGTTATCTTTTTTTTTTGTTTTTAGGTATATAGGATATTTATGGATATAATTAGTGTTCTTTCTTCTTTTTTTTCGTTTTTCTTTTAGCACTGAAATTACCAAGCGGCTCAAAGTTCCCAAGTTCGCTCTTAATCGCTTTGGCTGCTCGAACGCGTGATCGATCTGACACGTAGTACTACTATCGTTATACAATAATTACTATGACTATCGACTCGCCCCGACAAAAATTCCGACCGGAATCACGCGTATCAAGGAGCCATCTATTGCTTCGCATTGAAAGTTAAACATACGACGCACCCAACCCCGTTCTCCGTATGTTCTTATTACAACGACGTTACACCAAATTCACACTTTTTTTTCTTTCTTAATTTTTTCGAGAAAGCGACGAACAAACTCTTGCATTCATTGCCGAGTAAAGTGTCAAAGGGGGGTTCACACGTTTGATCCCCACGGGATACGCAATCAGCGACTGACAAAATAATATGAAAATGCGAGTGCCGCGTCACTCTCATCGCAATTCGGTAACTCACCGTTAATTATTATTACACGTGATACGCGCAGACAGGTATTGATATGGCATTTAGATATCGTTGCAACACGCACGTACTTAGAAACTACGCACAATACTTGGAACCGTGCGTCTCGTTTATGGTTCGTATTTCATTTCCCTTTTTTTTCTGTTTTGTTTTGTTTGTTTCCTTTTTCACGTTTTGTGTATTGACGTTCCTGTTCGGCAGTGACATGCTTCGATGCTTTAAACTGTCGCATGCCGGTTGGCAGTTTCGTGGGATATTATTTCTCACGTGTTATCGAACCACGGTAAACGTGCATTTCTCTGTTAATATTGTTCTGGCATGTTTACGGTGACACGATGTTATTTCTAATTTGTACGAACGCGATACAATTCGATGAGAGACATCATTTTGATATGTACGCAGTGTTTGTGGAGATATGTAGATCGTTTTAACCGAACGACAGCATATTTTTTTTTTTCAAAGAACAATTGAATTCCTTAATGTCACTTGTAAAACCATAATCTTCCTTCTAACGCGCTCGTAGAGAACTTCAGTTTCAAAACTTGCCACAGAGTTGCGGCAACTGTTTGAAGCACCTCTCGTCTCACGTTCAACAGATTTGAAATCTAACCTATAAAATGGTGTATACACTGAAAGCAAGTTACGCGATACAGGTTGGCGACCTCTGGTTTCATCGAACAAACGCGATTACAAATCTCGCCTAAAACCTCTTTCGCATGGAAGCGACTTTCTATTCTCGCGAACGGCGAATAGTTTACAGTCGAAGTAAATACTAAACAATTATGGAGGTTCACATTTTTTTAACGAATAAGAACGTTCGTCGAACGTCGCTTTAGAAAACTTGAAAAAAAATCATATTTCTCTTTTTTCATCTAATCTCATGCTTTGGTTTTTGATTCCAAGTCAGCCCGTGGCCAGGTCAGAAAAGGAAATCTCTCTCTCTCACACACACTCTCTCTCTCTCTCTCTCTCTCTCTTTTTCTAGAATATCTTTATCGCCGTTTTCTTTTTTCCTCTCTCTTTTCACTTAATCGGGAAATAATATATCGTTTTATCGTTTCTCTCAGTCGTTCCAACGTCCATCGCGAATCGCTTGGAATATTCATGCACGCACAGGTTACCACGAGAAGTGTATTGTTCATCTTTCGTGTCTTTTCTTCTTTTTTTTTATTCTTTCTCTAACCTCAACTTTACACCGGCGGACACACAACACGCACATACATATGCACAGACAAAATTTGCTACCTCTCACGTATAATAGTAATATTGTAATGGAGCGAATCCTTTGCAACGGCTATAGATACAAACTATTTAGTATGTTAGAGCGTAATATGCACGTCGGTACGCGTGTATTCACGGATGTGTCTCACAGAGTGTATACGTATTTGGTAACACGCGCAGATTTAACATATAATACATGGATAAGAATAACATTATACAGTCGTACGTAATCATAGTAGTAAAAAGTAAAAACAGTATGAAAAATTATTGTATTGTTTCCCGTTACTTATTAATTAGGTCGTGCTCCACGTTTCTGATACTATTGAACGCGAATATGCTATTTTCTTTCTCGTATACGTATCGTTCATCGACGAATAGAAACAGCATACAGACAATTGAGATATAGTTGAAAAAATGTAAGATACCTAATGTTTTTTCTTTTTAATTTTTTTTTATAACAGTATATATCGGTTGCTCGTATTACGATTAAACACATTTGAATTCGCCGAGAACATAGTAACGAGACGAGCGAAAAATCACAAGGGAACTTTTTCTTTTCTTTTTTTGTCTGTAACTTTGATATATATAACTAACGTAGCCACAAAATTCGCGTTCGGACAGCTTCGAACATGGAACAACCAGTTTTATAAGTGTAAATGTTCAAAATATCGCATTATGCGTACAATGATGTCCGTGATGGTCAATGCTTTCTCGTGGTGACGATATGATGATGCTATACGACTAAGTTTTAGTACAATGGTTCACGGAATGATATTTATCATCAAACACGGAATTTCGCAGCTTTCTTCAGAGACGAGAAGATTATTCGTCAATGGATACGGCAAGGAAATCTGCTTTTCTTATGTCGATTTTACGATAAAAGGGTAAACGTTCAAAGAGATGAATTAGATTGTTCGACTACATGTAAACGGTAGAAATATCGGATCGATTTTTCGAATTAAACATCGTCAAACATTTATCTAGATAAGGATATACATTAATCAGGTCCGCCATTGTATTTGAATTTCACAAATGTGAACACTCTCTTTAAAAGTGTGAGGACAATTTCGATGAATAATCCATTCTTTTTTTTTCAAATAAATTTTGTACTAAATAAATGTACATGTATATAAAAAAAAATAAAATTGATGAATGTGAGAATCCTTTCCATGGGAGTGTTTCCGTAATCACCATTCCATTATAACAACGATAATGCTTTGAATGAAACAGTTCGTAACAGTGGATGATGCTGATTTCTGATAAAGTTTTTCTTTTCTGCGTAATAAGTATGATCGCTCGTGTAAACGATAGATTATTATTGTCCACTTATTTTTTTTTTGTCTTAAAGAAATAAATATTAGACGTTACCTGAACTCGTGAAAATACTCCCTTCGTTCTACTTTTTCCCTAGTAGATCATCATTCGTTTAATCACGCATACACGCCTTTCATTAACCAACAAATTTCCAATCTGTTCGACGAACGATACTTTTTCTCACGGCAAAAATGGCAACGAATCGTTCCTTTTCAATTAGCAGTTACCTTTTTTCTTCTTCTTCTTTTTTGTTTCTTCTACGAGAAACCATAGAAGGGAACACGAATTATTTGCTGCAGGAGGACAATTATCTGCACGAATTATTTTATGTCTCGCGAAACACAGGTTTTTCATTTCTCTTCGTCAAGATCAAACACATACGTTCACACTAAGCTAACATCTCAATTTTGTCTCGATATCGTTAATTAAAATTATACTTATCGAAAGAACATTTGCCAAACTTGTTCGTATTATACGCCTGGGTAATTTAAACGTTTCGAAAATATTCTTGTAACGTTTCTTTCTTTTCACAAGTATATTCTTCAGTTTTCGTTATAATTTCGAACTTCGAAACGTTTATCTCCACTGCAAGTATTAATTTGAACATTGTTTTATTGATAGTCGGGTGCAGCACCTCGATGGTAAAACATTCTTTTTCTTCTTTCTTACACTTTGACGGCCGCTATCATGTTCGCGTGATTTCATTCACGCAACCAGATGAACAAACGACAGATCGATTTTCGTGTAAATAATAAACAATAAAATACAAATTTAAAAATTAAAGATGGTCAAGGCCGCGTTTATTTTATCCGTTCTTTTTTTTTGTCTTTAAGCATACTGTTTAGGCTATTTAAACCTTTCATTGCTATTAGCGCCTAGAGGCGCTTACCATCTTGTCACCTTAATTTAATCCTTAATTTTATCCTTTACACACTTCCGTTTTAGTTACCGGTACATACTTGAAATTTTAAAATATTCGAGAACGATTTGGCAAATTTCGCGATTAAAAATTGAACACTTACCTTTCACCACGCGCGTTAGGGTTAAGGTTCCAAACTCGTGAAAAATTTTTGCACGATAGATACGGTCGTCAAAGTGTCAAGGTAAGCGACAATCGATCTTCAGTAGCATGCAACATATTTTCTAATAAATAAGAAAACCGAATATCTCAAGCTTACAATTAGCCTGTAGAGTTGTTCTCTGTCGAAACGACGATCGTTAACATCGATTCCTGACTAACCTACGAAAGTGAAATTTACAGAAACCATCTTTATCAACCAACTTCGAGCATCATTCATTCATTTTCTTCAATTCGACCGAAATAATGCATTCTTTTTCCTTCATTCCACCGATTAATAAGTTTAACGTATACAGGGAAATGTTTATCGCACTTGCACATCGAGATCGATAAAAAGACGCGAGTTTTCGAGTCAATTCGACATTTGGTCCTGTCGGTACATTCTCGATTGATATTCCTGCAACATGCCACGAGTTCAACAGCATTACAAACTTTAAACATGTTTAAATACGATCGCATTTTGTTTTTTTCTCCTTTTTTCTACTTCGAATTCTTAAATAGTAATTTAATTTCGAGAAGAAACGTCCAATTCGATTAAATGTCGTCTAATTGAAAAATTGCTATTCAATGAAACAAAACGATATCAATGTCGCGATAATTTCTTGGACTAAGATTTCCTTACGATCAAACGTTTCTCTGCAATTTCAGGGAAACATGCACCATCGTTTATATTGCATTTTTACTACGATTGCATTTACAGCAATTGAAAAATTGTTTCGCTAGAAGAGTCATCGACAGATTTTACAAATCGCCGTTGCTCCATTTTGACGGCTTGTCACGTGGCTTCCTCTCGGATAGCCCGAGACAAGTTCCGACTATCGTAATACGATAACAAGTTACCTAGATTTGCTGCAACCAATTTACTCTAAAAGACATTTTAATGCTCTCGTTTTTCTTTTCTGTAGATTAAAAATTTCACTAATGTTGAATATTCATCACTGACGCGCCATCTTTCTCTAAGCTTCTAACCGGGTGGTTCTTCTTTAGGCGAATGCATAGAGAAATTTTCAATATGTAAAACGTTTCATTACTATTGTAATCAATTTTATCTATAGTTCACATCTGCATTTATATCGTTACACTTGAAAGTTTAATGTTGCAAATTGATTTACGTAGAAATTGCAACGATGTTACAAGAGTTTCGCGTAACATCGTAGTTGCATTCACATTCGCCTAATTTAACCCCGGATAAATACTTAGAAATCAAAGCAGTCGCATAACGAATACAAGCAAGCGCAGAATATGCGATAAAATTGGCCTAATCTAAGTCGAAGATTCATTCGGATCGTTGTTTAAAAGAATCACCGAAAAATTGAATTCACAACAATAATTAAACAAGATTTTCCGCAAGTCAATTTCACAGTCTAATTTATATATCAAAATTTTTGTACCGGTGCGTGTTACATTCGTATCAAGCGACGTCTACTCTCACTTGTTCGAAGTTAAATTATTTATTGCATGCCTGAACCCTTTGCATTTCGGATAATATCTCTTTCAAATATGGTTTTGGTGCGTTAATAACCCTTTATTTCTTCCCGGTATAACGTATGATAAATGTCCTTCGGGGTTATTTGCTTTTAAACTACACAAGCCGTGGTAATACGTGATTGGTAGAGATAAAGGCGAAATAATTTTGTAGAGAAATATAGACGATCGCTATCGCCGTAGTTAATAATTAGTTACAACGATTGTGGGAGGAGGAATGCTTTGACGACACGAGCGTTTTAAAACCTAATACACAGGCAACGTGGTATTTATTGCAAATTGTATATTTCGCTAATAACGAATTGAGGAGAATAGAATAAATTTGTCGTGAATTCGATGTTTCGGAGATTTTGTGAAAATACACAGTCCGTTAACGGGAACATCCGAATGATTAAAAACTCAGTTGAAGAATTGGGATATTTTTTTTTTTCAAATTTTCAGTATCATTCCTTTCGTTAACCCTGCGACCAAATTTTACGCTTATTGAATTGAAGAACGTGATTAACGCGTTAACCGGCCTTCTCTTTCTCGACAAGAGAAGTCAAGAAAAGATTTTGAACCATCCTTGTTTAAAGCACGGGAGCTCAAAATGACCTCTTTTTATACATGCAACTAAACCACTTCCCTGACACATTCTTCGACAATTCAATTAATTAATTACCAAACGTTCTGCAGTAAAATTCATTTTTGTATTTAAAGGCATATAATTAATGCAATTTGCTGAACCAATACACTCTATGCTTTTCAGGATACTTTTATAATTTCTTTTAAATAATATTAAAGTTTGATTAAATTAAATTGAAAGATTTACATCCGTCTCTCGATTTATGTAACACTTTATTTACGCGAGTTTCTTTTTACGCGATAAATAATTTCTCAATTTGTGCTAATCTATTCTACGAGGTTTTAATTCTCGCGAATTCATTTTATGCGAATCCTCTATTTTTCTTTCATTATTGGTAAATTACTCGTAAAAAACAATAACTAAATAAGAAACTTTCGAATTTAAAAAGCTGTCTTATTTGATGAAACATAGAAAACAAAAGTTGGTATGGCAATAACCATTCCAAACATATACGCCTTTATTAGTCAAAGGATTAAAAGAAAAGAACATTTTAATGTTTTTAAATTACAGTTTAGGCAATGAATAAAATGTATCATAATTTGCATGAATTTTTGTTAAAATTTCTTTAATTTTTTAAATCTTATCTTGTTTCTTGAGTATTTCTTGCATACTGATATGGAAGTACTTTTTTAAGTATTTTTACATAATGGTAAAAACATATTTTCTTCCGCGCAAAAAGAAGTCACGTGGAACGAATAATCCGTGTAAATCGAGGGACGAGTGTATATATAGATTTATGCAGTTCTTAATGAACTACTAAAAAAAAAAAAAATATCGATAAACGATACGACGATCTAAAATGTTTGTTAGAGAAGTGGTCAATTTTTGACTAAATATCACTTACGTCCATTTTCTACTTCATTTCCTCCATGGCAGTTTTAGCTAGCTTCCGTGTGTCCGAATCCAACTAATCGGAACTTCTTACCTACTCGCTTAGCCTAATCGCGGCTATCAGCCGCAAAGGACTGCGAATTTCATCCACTCATGTCTCTCTGCCCGACACTCATTCTCTCGTTCCCTGAATCCATACTCTCCTCATTCTCTGTCATTTTTTCTAGCTCTCTCGAAACTCCTCTCATTTTTCACCACAGCGCACACGTTTCTTTTTTTCTTTATCCTTCGTCTCTATCGTTTTCTTTTTTCTTTTCTTTTTTCCCCCATTTTCTGGCAACAGATATCGTCTAGTGCTCTTGAACCATCGGCGTATCTCTTTAAACGTACAAGTGAGAAAGTAGGTAAGATTAGGGTTGAAAGATCAGTTTGGCGACGAGAAACAATGGAAAACTTTTTCTTGTTGTTTTTCACCTGTCAGCGCCGTCTGTCAGGATTATAACTCTGTTTTAAAGCAGATCGGATTAAAGGTAATTCTTTTCAAGCTTGCACAAAGCTGCGAGTTAATTTAATAAATCTACAAAAATAAAAGCTTTCGAAATATGTTTTAATTAGCTTGCGAATTAGGAAAGGTTACTATGAGTGTGTATACACCTATCCCCCGATTTACACGGTACGTTTTTTACACGATTTCACTTTATACACGGTTTTCGAAATAACGGAATTTCAAAAATAAAATGTGCGCACATACTTGTGCAGTCATTTTTTTTAGTACCGTTCGTTTTTTAACACTGGCATTAAACCTAAAAAAAAGGAATTCTCTCCTTTTTCTTCTATACACAATTTTAGAGAAACTGGATTGCAAAAAAACCGCGATAGCAAAATTACGCTAACTATCTTTAAAACGAAAAGCTTTATTGTTACAAAAGAAGGAAAAAACCTGATTTAATGCTGAACTTATTTTATTTTTATTTTATGTTGAAATAAGTGAATTTAATTAAATAACTGACTAAATTATACGGATTTTGTTTGTTTTTTTTTCGTTTTACACAGTTTTTCATACAAAAAGCTATATTTTCGGGTTACACGATATTCTGAGGAACCTATCTTCCATGTAAATTGAGAAATAGGTGTAATTCCGATATCTCTGAATCAATGTTTCCAACATTTCCACAGTGAATGACAGATAAATTTGATATTAACCCATTTTACGAATGTTCACGTTACTTGTTACGATAAAATGGAAAGTCTGCTTGGTTTATTTTATTACATTCTGTTCATAAATTGAACGAAATACAATGTAAGTAACCTAATTATAAAATTGTTAAAATTACCATCACTTATCCTTAGCGATTCTTCGATTTCCATAATTGTTAATTTTGTAGACAGCACTGACGGATATCTTTTCCCTTCGAGCTTATTTCTCGCTGATCGACGCTGTTGATCGTATTAAACACAAATTAACCAAACCCCCGTTTGAACAGAGGTTCATTTACTCTCTTGTGATATGGATTTTCGCGCTAAAGTCGATAGTTAAAAATCTCTTTCGTATTATTTCTATATTCGTTCCTTCACGCACACCCTTCTTCCAATTAACCGTTTCACCCTCGTTCACACTTCTACCAACTTTCTCTCGCGGTTATAATTTCTATAACTATATATGCTTTTTTAATTTTTTTTTATATCTGTAATCTATGGAGACGGCACAAAGCTGAACGGCTAGTAGTAGATACAAATATGTTACATGTACCACATGAGTACGATCTCTGACGCTTGCATTTCACTCCGCGAATATGTTGTTTTTCTTTTCTTTTTCTTTTTTTTTTTTTAACATTGACAAAAGAGGAAACTGAATTAGAAGAGAAAAGAAATGATAATATACGCGTTCCCGATTCCTGACACGTCTTTACCGATGAATTTTATTTATTGTCCCTGTAAAAGGCAGTGTATTAGTTTTTGTCTCGTACAATGTCAAAAATAGTTGAAAATGTTCCGCTTGATGAAATTATGATTCGTGAACAGTATGAATTTTGCTGTCGTCGTTCGATAATCTGCAGAATTATCATTTAAATAATTTCTGACATATACTTTTCCATCTTGTTGGGAATAGTATAAAAATTTTGTGCGATTAATTTACAATTTGTACAGCAACCTAAAATCTTCGAAAGAACTGTCAGCGTTACTATGCTTCTCCTTCGTAATTGTTGTCGAATTTTTAATTGTTTTTCTATTCAATTAGTCACCTATTATGTTCTACAAATGTCTGGTGTATTTAAAAACTTTATAATAACTTCGTTATCTTCATATTTTCCACAATACTTCTGCTAAATATATGCGCTACAGCGATTGTCAGTTCGAATATATTCATGTACTTACGGAGATTCACTATCTGATTTAAATTAGCAATATGAAGTCTGCATGGCGAAAATACACGTCGAATTCGTTTCCATTTAGGCATTGGAATTGTAATGGACTTGGATAAACTTTCTGACGTGCACAATAGTAAGTTTCTGACAACTTGATGCAACCATATTACGTTATAATCCATTATCGAGATATAACGTGTAAGAAGAATCATAATAAAATAAGTTTCACTTCAGAATGGTCTGTAAGAACCTCACATGATTATGAAAGTGTTTTTAAACGAAGCAAGTACTGCATTTCGAGATAAAGAAAAATGTTATTTGAATTGAAACTCTTAAATACTTCGATTTAAAAATTTTTCAAAATTTTTTGTTTCCACTATACGTGTTTATAATTACTTTATCAAAATCAAATATGTATATGTATTCGTTAATTTATCGAATAACATAAATTATATTTCGAATTTTCGTATAGATACATTTAATTCTTTAAGAAACAATGTTATAAAACATAACTTGTCAAACTCATCGAATATGTTGCAAGAAATAGACTCTTGCGAAAAGGACCTAAACTTTCTGACGGATATTAAGTTATACCATTTACTATAGACACTGAGTAACTCGACTGTGGTCACTAATAATCTGAAAAGGGGCACGTGACCTTAAATACTAAATAGAAAAGGATAATAATAAAAATGTTGTATAAACTGATCATCGATACTTCCTGCAGTCATTTAAATATCTAAAAAAGTAACTTAAAACAATCTCGACATTGAAATTTTCCACGTAACATCCCTAAATTCAAATGTCTCGTTTAAAAAAATTCTCCGAGCATTCCCAAAAAAATGCCACACATTTCATTGTCACTTTTAATTATTAAATCTGCGTGCCGTGCATCTGTTTCGATTATTTACCATGAGATTCGCGTGCAATTAGCACCTGCGTGCGGTGCTGGACAGTCTTTATCGCAATCGTTCTCCGTAAAATGTTCCCCGATTATTTTTATCCTATCGTTCATCTACGGACGAGGTAAAAAGAAGGAAAATAAAACAAAAAATTCAAAAAGAAAAACAAAGAAAGACACCGTAGGAACTAACGGTCGTATCGGTCGATCGATAACGTGAAATCAGCCTAAGCAGCAGCGAAAAACGCTAATGACGACGATGAAAATTTAAAGAACGGACAGTTTAAGCCTAGACGCGTGAATAATAAATCTTAAGCTTTAATCACCTTTCAGTCGGTCGGTTTCTTCCTCGTTTCCTTTTACACCGAGGATGTGGAGTGAAACGCCAGCATACAGAATTATCAATCGATCATTCTTCCTCGTGCCCGGCGGCTCACATCGCGATAATTCGAGCCGCGGCCTGTGCTCGCGATTTTTCGTCCCGCGACATTCACACGCATCAAACGTAATATACCTCACACGTTCACACCCACATACACACACAAACATACACATATGCAACACGCGTCACGTGTACACGTACTGCACCCGTATGCATACACGTGTCCCACGGTAACGATTTTCCGTGAAACGTTTCTCCGCCTTTCGGCTCGATCAATATTACCGATGTAATTCACCCTTTGCCACGAGCATGCCGACATCAATCCCAGGTTGCGGCTGTCGATGGAAACCACGACCAAGAGGTTATCGCTTTTCGGTGTCAACGTCAAATCACAACGACAGATATAATCGCTACGATTTCAAAACGTAAGAAATTTACGCGGGAAAATTATGAATTTTCTAAATACAACCGGAGCTTTTTCGTACAATATCGTCGATAATATTAAGCTTGCAGAGTTAAATCAGAAATTATGTATATGGTAAAAGTTATCGGATTGACGAAAAGATTCGCGTGTCTTCAGAGAACCACTTTCACGAGAGAATCGCTACTGAAGAGACACCCTGTTCACGTGACTAGATTAGATAACTCATCGATCAATTGAAAGAAAAAAAAGAAAATAATCATTGCACACGCGTGTACCACGAGAACGAATCCCCTTGAATCGCTTGTTCCCTAGCTATACGTGCATCGATGACTCCTTTCCACTCGTCTCTCTTTCTCTCTCTCTTCCTCTCGTTCTCTTTCGCTCGATCAGTCTCTCATTTCGACTACACAGACATGTTCTCTCTCTCTCTCTCTTTCTCTCTTTCTCTCTTCTCTCTCTCTCTCTCTTTACTTTCTTTCTAACAAGTACACAGATATACACACACCGTTCGCGTACACGTATATTCGCACTGCAACGAAATTTAGTCCAATTAATCCACGCATCGTGTTAACGCCACCCGGTCTGTCCGCCCCGTTCGTTCCGCTTTCCGAGCGAGGTTTCCGCTCGAACTCGAGAAAGACACGGGGAGGACTAGCGAAGTTCAGGCGAGCCAGGGGAGCGTTAAGTTCGATCGACGAACTCACTATCTCACCGACAGACGCGTTTTCTTTCTTTCTTTCTTGCTTTTCTCTTTTTCCTTTTCTTAGAGATCTACACCGTGCGAAACTCGACGATCCGGAGAAGCGACTTTCACCCGGTACACGCACCTTCGCTATTTCTTTTTCTTTTTTGTTGCATCCTCTCGTCGTGGCCGGTTCCGTACGAAAAGCTCGCTGATCTGTTCGGTGAAGGTGATGGGTGGCTGAGGAGTTGTTGCGTGGCACGCCAAGATTGTTCGTCGGTAAACACGCGACCGATGTGAATAGGAACGAAGCGACGCATGGCGTCGTCACGTCCCCGGGGGGAGGGGGCGGTGAGGGCACCACCGCACCGGTTCACCCTGCGGGCTCTGGTCCAGGCCTGCCTCTATTTCAACCGATAATCAACACACACGCACACGGTCAATTGTGTGAACGATCGCGTTTGCAGGTGCTGCCTTTTTTTCTTTCTTTTTTTGTTTTGTAGGATTTCTACGTTTCATGCAAGCCTATAATGCGAATCTGTGTTTTTCATCGGGGGTAATCAGCCTGAACGCGATTGTACGAGATAGGTACTTCTGAAGGATTTGTGTACTTGTGCGTGCGTGTGTGTGTTGGAAGGGGTAAGGTATATATTTCTTTTTTTTTTTTTTCATAAGTGTTCGGATTGGAATAGGAGAACGGATGGATTTGTATGACCGGATTGTAAAAAGCGGATCGGTGATTGGGATTTTCCGCTATTTGACTGGCCTTTTCACTGTTGTTTTATTATGAGAGCAGATGGTTTTTATATTTCTATTTTGTTGAGGCTGAGTGAGTATTGGTAATAATGTAACATGTAACGAAAAGTTTCACTCTTGAAGAGGATCTTTTTAATGTTCGATTTATCTCTTGAGGAATCAATTCGCGAATGATTAGAAATCTAACATTTTATATTACCGGTTGTAATAATTAATTTTCCGAATTTACTTGTATTATATATTATAAGAAATGTAAATTGTAATTTATAAATTGTATTTTATAAATTTTATGACATGTGTTACATTTTTTTTTTACGATGAAAGAAAGTGAAAAAGGCACCACAATTTGCATAATAATTATGTATATTTTCATGAAACAGAGTAGTTCATTTGACTTACCTACACAAACCATTCATCTTTTTGGCTGGAGGAGATGTCGCTGTAAATAAATTAGAATAATTGAATTATATCTTTTAGAATTAATCGTAGAATATATCTAAAATAATAAATAATCGTTCAAAGGTACGATATAATATTTTATTCTCTAGTTTTTATCGGTTTTATGCTTATGGTTCTTAAAAAATAACTTTAAGCTTTGCATGTTTATTCAGAATATCATATATTAGTAATGAACTGCAATATTAATTCATTCATTCAGGTAGAAATTAATTTGAATGTAATAAAGATTAATAAAAACAAAGGGTAGTCTTAAATTATTAATAATTATGGGTAAGAAATATTAGTAATTATTTAATATTAATAGTAATGTAGTAATTATTAATTACGAGTAATTATATATTACGAGTAAATGCTATTATTTTTACACAATTTAATTATGAACAACATAATCTTACTTTAAAGTGTTTATAATGATGTCATAAAATAACTGATGGAGAGAAATATTTTATTCGAGAACCAAATAATTTTCGTATTAAATACGGCAATATTATAAATATGTTACTTATACTCTTATAAAACTGGATTTTCGTAATATGAAGGCGTTAAATGATCGACAGCAGAAAATCGATATTTTCTATAAGCAAATATTATTTTACCGCGTGTTCCATCGAAATCGTTTGCAGATTGTTCAATATCTCGCGATACTTATGCACGGTGTTGTAAAACGAAATTCAACTTAAAATTTAATTAAACGTCACGGGGCAGCGAAACATGGTTGATATGAGCGTTCGTTTAAAAATAGAATGCGATACGGATGCTCGAATAACTTTAATCTAGCCGTATATTCTGGAAAATCTTTTCAAAATAAGGAATCCATTCATTGTAAAATATTCACACACGAGCCGTATAAATACACGTTTTAACGTCTATATAAATTATTTCAAATATACATTTTTATTATTAATATATGAACTTTATTTTTGACACATTTCGAATTTACTTTACCTGTGTGCAAAATTTAAAACACACTAAGTTCTACGCTATGTTTTTATACTTGAATCTAATGCTTGAGTTTATTTTTTAATTAGGTTCCACTTAATTTTATTTCCCCATGCTTTCCACTAGAAACATTTTCAACCTCTGTTTTACATATTTATTAAAGACGAATTTGAATTTTTCATTTCCCCTGAAATCAATCATACTTTTAACGTGTATAATTAAAAGAGATATGTATTTCTTTAGCTATTATTAAATTAAGTGATAAATGTAAGTATTAATCAAACAACATGAAACGCCCACAAACAGAAAACAAGCTCATATGCATAGAATCTAAACGCACCACCCTTTTCTTCGTTAATCCAGCTTGAATGGGGAAAGCAATATATTTTCGAAAATAAGAGCAGACGAAATTAAGGGGAACGAGTTTACCCTCGAAATTAGAGGAACGCTAGACTAAGTGAAAAGAATTTACCTTGAACATTACGGAAATAGTAAATTAGGAAAAACGTGTTTAACCCCTGAAGTTAGGGCGCAGTTCCTCCTATATTTTCACTACTTACTTCTAAAAGTATACATCAAGCTTTAAATCCATGAAAAAAAGATGCATTCCGTTATTTACAGTGAACAAAATAACATTTGGAATTTAGAAATTCAAATGGTTTCGATCATTTCTTATGATTATTATCAAAATGGGGAAATTTCCAAAATAATAGATGAATACTGTAACGTTCACACGCGTGATAGAAAATTTTTTGTTTGCCGTCAATATGTCTCGCGTAAATCCTATGTCTGTCTTTTTGAGCGATCGTTCATATTGTAATTACAATATGTCGTAATAAAACATGAAAATTTCAATAACTCTTGATCCTGTTGCCCGATATACACGATTTATTTACATATGTAAATAAATGTAAACTCTCTCGTTACAATATATACAGTCACTCTCATTAATATTCAGATACCATTTAAAACAGAATAACTGTTTTAAAATTAGACCAAACGACATGAATTTTTGTTTGAGAAGATAGAAAGAATAGTTTACCAGATGCTTTGTAAAAAAATTGTGGAAAACATTCCAGTTAGTCGGAATCTTTCCATATTTATAACCAAAAACTAGTGGAAGAAATTATTGTAAAATATTAAAACAACAAAAGGACTATTCGATAACAAGATACATTGGTCGACATTTTCTCACACGAATACCTAATCTAACCTGTAACAGCAGCAATGAGAACAAAAACATGTAAGCAATGAATTACATGTTTATCTAACTTTCTTTAGAAGAAAATCTATTATTAAATATGATATTTACAAAGTACCGCTACGTATCGATTATTTTAAAAATTATCATACTGATTAATAAAGTCCAATAAACTATTCTAAGTTTATTTACTGTAAAAATGGATAATACTATCGTTTGTTTCGATTGTTACACGTAATTTCTAAGTAAAACCGAAAGTAAAGAAAACTTATCGATACGCTGTGATACGAACCAACTATTAATTGAACGTTCCTGATTTATGAAGTTAATAACGTATTTGGAACTATGATGCAAATGGGTTAATGAAAGTGACTGTAGTATTAATCCATTCGAGACGAAGAATTATTTTAAAGACGATCCCCAGAAGCGGAACAAATTTTTGTTTCTCTGTCAAACAGTTCAAACAGAAGTAATGTTTAAGAGGTGAGAACACTTTTCATATACATAACATGATAGCACACCATGTATGTAATTGGCTCTTCAGAATATTTGTATTACGAGGAGCCGATTACACACCATGTGTGTGTGATGCATAGTAAAAACAAAAGATATAATTAAAATGGAAGAACATTTACTTCAAAAACGATAAAGAAACATGAAATCATTAGTTTAGGTACAGCAATAAAAATCAGAAGGTAATCCATAAGTAAATTTTAAGAAAACATTACTCATCGTTTGCATTCCCGACATTATTGGCTGTGGGTTACTCATTTTAGGGTCTAACTTAAAACCAATACAAATTTTAATCTTTACTTTATCTCAAAACGATCTTATCTTCACAGCTACTACTTCACTAATAACTGATAACTCAAGTGCAAGATTATTACACACACGGTGAGTAACTCGTCTTTTTGGCTAGGAAATGCAATACACACACGGTGTGTATAATCCGTCTTGAATGGATTAATTCGACATGTATGAAAAATAAAAGGAAATTAAAATGAAAGACGTAGAATATACGAAGATTTGTTACCTGTCGGAACCGTGGCTCCTCACTTTGCCTGGCAGTAGAGGCGGACCCGGGCCGCGCTGTGCCCGTGCCTGAGGCCCGCAGGGCGCAGCCAGTTTCCCGGCCGCGGCAGGGTCGTGGCACCAGTAACCCCCGATCCGAGGGCCGTACCGTAGCTCCCCAGGGCTCCGAGCGTGCCCGTAGGGCCCTTCAACGTGGTCATGCCCACTGGCAGGCCTGCGCTCGCTCCGTTCGATCCGTACATCTGTTGCACTGGAATTCCGTAAAACACATCAGTCCCGCCATAGCACCTGCATCTCTTTCGATTTCGTTTCGAAATTCCTCGGTTTATTATTTTTCTATATCTCTCATCTATCAATCTCTTTATATTCTCCTTTCTATTGTCGTAGAAATTCTTTACGTAGAAAATCTGTCGAAAAACGACAAAAGACTGTAAAATGAAAAAATACATACCTTATACAACAAAAGGAAAATGCTTGGAAGTAGGAATTTGGCTTATTTACATAAAAATCAGCACGAATTTTCTGGATAACCCAATATGTATCCATTTATCTGTATTTTATAAATCTCATTTTGTTTGTTCATTGCTATATTAATGCATTATGTCGTTGTACCGTCACACCATTCTTTACAATAATTGTTAACTGCTGCTTTTTCCATCGAAATCTAAAGTTCCAATCAAATGTAATTTTCCTTTTAACGAACGAAAGAAACAATCTGTTTTATCATCGAAATTATATTGAATTAGTCTAAAATTGTTTTTTTTTTGTTTGCTATTTGTAACACGATTTATTCGATTGTAATGAGACGCAAAAGAGATCAGCGAGGAACCATAAGTTTTGTCAAATTTTGTTCAATTTGTTTGTTTTTCCATAGTATTTTTTCTCATTTGTTTTCACAATCTCAGAACTTAAAATTCTAAAGCGTAATAAACCTTTACGTTCAGAGAAGCACATGGAAAATTTATTCCAAAACAGCGAAGCTTACTTTGCATGCAATGAAAAGCAGCAAATGACAACTAGGTGATAGATTGCTCATCACAATTGCACGACGTGAATCTCATTTCTAATGTCCGGAAGCATGTGAAGCTGAAGCTTTAGGAGATGAGAGTGTGAAATATCAAACAATTGATTCGAGTAATTCGAGATCCTTTTCTCAATAGTAGTTGAGTTAAAAAGAAGTAAACTTAATTATTCACTTATAATCTCACGTATACTTAAATTCAAACTTCTTTTTCAATTTCAAACACTCTTTACAACGTATCACAAATATTTTTTCATACATTTTTTTTACATTCATTCCCCTCTATTATTTAAAAAATGGTTCAATCTTACAATATTCTATGTCATACTTCTCAACTTTACTTTTAACCCTTTATGCTTCGAGTATTCTTTTTTCCAATACGCTTTTGCAACGAAACTTTGGAAAATTTTCGTTTTAAAAAGAAAACAAAAAATTATACAAGTTCACGAATTTATTTACTTTGATCAATTTTACTAATTTGCTTTATTTTTATATAAATAAAATTTTAATAGAGTTATGTAGCGACGTCAGTCGAATGCAAAGAGTTACTGCTACTAAGATAATCGACAATTTAATTTCATCAACAAAGTTTCTTCTATTCGACCATTTTTGCAACGAATCAATGCGCATACCTTCGAAAAGATGCAACGTTTCTCGATAATTGCAGTTCGCTGTACTAAAATCGAGTTTCTTTAAATTCCGGAGTGGAATCCAGGTCGAATGTAATTCTCAGAAACAAAAACCTCTGGACAAGAATGCGTTTAACGTGCCACGATTTCCAGACGCTCGTGAAGACGCCCCGGCGGTCGAATATACGCGTCGAACGTGACAAGGAAGACGACCGGTACACCTTCACAATTCCATACAAGTTTCAGACGTGTATTCGTCATGTCTCGAACGTTCATTGCTTTTGTTTAGCCGACACAGGACGCATCTGCCATTTTTATAGTAGGCGTCGTGCAGTCTGCTTTGTGCAAACTTTACGAGGGCCGCGAAACGTGATTTGAGGTGTTGGACATACGTCCAACGCATTAGAATTTCCGTGAAATCGAATTGTAAAGGTTCCAAGGAATAACAGTATCAAAAAGATTCAGTTCCTGGCGATGTTTTCCAGCGTAAAAACAAACTCCACAAATTAGTGTTTTCGTAATAGAAATTGGTCATTCTCTGTTAACTTAAAGTAGCTTTAGAAGTTTTATTATAGCGTTTTAGAAAATATATCGATAAATTGGAGGATAAATTAGATAGAATATTCTAAGGAAAAAAATATTATTCTGTGATTTAATATTTCCCATCAAATTCTTTTTTTTCGTTGAATTAAAATTAATTAGAGGATAATTTAACAATAATCATAATAATGAAATATGGGAATTATGATTTTACTAAATGTATAGTAGAATTTCGTTTCCTGGTTACTTTTCTTTGCTAAAGTTTCCATTTTGTAACTGATTTTATAAAATTCTTATTTATATTAGTTCATTGTATAAAAAAAATTTGTTACGCCGTTTAATTAAAAAATGAAATTCATCACTGTCGTTTCACCTTTACAAAAATCTGGAAGTTCTACAAAATTTGAATTAATAGAAAAAGGTTTCTTCTATTCTTTATTAATAAATTCGTAATAAATGAATATCACATATCCATGTATCCCACCGATGAAAATACAAACGCTTGCTAAATCGATAAGCGTAAAACTATTTTGGATTTATCCCAGATTACACTATGCGGGGTTGCTATTGACACGAGAACCCAACCCCGAAGTGGAGTGTTATCGACAAACTAAGTGCATGTTCTCATTTGGCGGAAGGAAGCTATTAAAAAAAACAAGCACACCACGTCAGCAAACCTGTTTAACGTGTTGAGATAAACGAGGATAAACCAAGTAAACTTCATTTATAGAAAATTTTCATTTTGTAGTACCTGAGCGAATTATTTCATTAACGTTATTTACCTTCGAATTTCTAGTGTAACGAGTAGAAGCTCGAAAGCTCTTAAAAATACTCAAAACTTCATTTTCAATAATTCAGTTTTAATTTTGTAAAATTTTTTTCTGTTGGAAAAAGGTATATCTACAGGGAAAAATAAGTCGAAAATGTAGAGTAACATTTTTTCGTACGAAGCCTCATTTCCGAATAAACGATGCTGAAAATTCATGCTGAGAATCCAATTACACGTGATCTCATTTACGTCCACGTTTAATAAATATCACGATAAAATACAGAATATAATTACAGAACAGCTTAAAAGAGAAAATAATTCTTGCATTCAAACGTTCGAAAACAGGAAATACTCTAGAAACCGTTCACGAAAGTTGCACGCACACCCACAGAATTTCAACACCGATTTATTCGGAAATGAAAACTCGTATGAAAAAATGTTACTCTACATTTTCCACTTATTTTTTCATGTAGATTCATCGCTGTTTCGGTTGTACCACCAATTCAGTGACACTCTGTAAAACACACGGAGGAGCAGTGTATATACAGATAGAATCATATTTTTACAAACGAATTCACACCTGGGTTCAATGCAGGTATCAACTTTTCTTTTTTTTCCTTTTTGTTAGCAGAATTTTTTTTCCGCTAATACGAATTTCGTAAAGAACTATTGAGCACGTGGTTGAGAACGAAGATGGGAGAGAAAAAGGTCGCGATAGAAATAGCGAAAATGACCTGTGATTTGACCAGGTCGGAATCGGCTAAAGCGGAGTTGACCGAGTAAATTTAGCGGCCGTCCTCGAAATACCAAGTATCGATTCGCACGAGCGCGGTGACACGGAGAACTAATTACTTTCGCGTTTCCCCGGATCCCCGATTTTTTTTCTGTTTTCTTTCGTTGGACCGCCTCGTTGTAACTGGTCACCGGGACAGTTCGTATGAATACGCCATCGAGAGTCGATGATCGACGAGCGTTTCATTGCACTGCTTCTTCGTTCGAATATATACTATTTTTTTTTTTGCGTATTTTTATTTTCTAATTCTTTGTTTTTTTGGTCGCTGGTAAAGCGATAACCGATTTTACGTAAAAAGAGTCTGGAAGTTTCGTCATAGATCATTTATTTCAAAAATTATTGTACTCTGTACATTTTAGAAAAGGTAGTACATAAAAATAAAGAACAAAGAATGAAGAAAATTTGTTAACAGTTTTGATATAGATTATTCGTTTTCGAAATGATTACATTCGTGTTTATTTTGGAAAAGTAATTTCTTTAAAAGCTTGCGAAAAAAAGAATTCTATCGATATCGAAGTTCCTTTGCCATGAAATAGTTTTTTTAAATTAATTCAAAGGTTTCGTTGAGTTTTAGATATCATTATATATCTTAATTTAATTTAAAAATTTTCATTACTAATTAATAATACACGATTGAGTTTCATATATTACTGCAGAAAGTCACAATTCCTTGCTTAAAGTAAAATACTTCACTTTTCCTCGAATAAATAATATTAGATTTTGATTATCACCACCGGTATTGTTTTTATTAATTTGAAAAAAATTGTTTCAAGTTAGACCAAAAACTGATTGAACAGTTTATCCTCCTTTATTCCATTCTTCTCCTTCTACATGTTAAAAAATTTTTCTTTACACATATCAAAAGTTTCTAGTAAAATTTTGATTATTATAATAAGAATCATTATAGTAATAATTTACAGTTACTCTCGGAATTAATTCTAATGGTAAAAATGTTGAATATTAACCCGTACGCGTGTAACAAAGTAATAATAAAAGGAAGCTCCTTGCTCCACTACCGTGTAATTTTGTACCGTCTCTTTTGTTACGCGATTTGAAAGTTCAAAGCAGCTTTGTTGAGCTCTCGGTTTGCGTAAATGAAAAATGTGAACCGAGAAGGCTGAAAGGAAAACATCACGAGTGCGCCGCAGAGATTATTAGTTGGGATAAACTGTCTGAGACCAGACGCGTTCATATAATGCAGAGGGGTGCCCCACTAAGCCCAGCATTCTCTCAAGTTTGCAAACAGCAGACGTGTTCGTTTAATTCTCCCTTAGAATTCGACAACTCGCGGGAACGTGTATCTCGAACGGCCGCTAGCCTACATGAATACTCAAGAGATGCGAAGAGTAGATTCGCGATAACGGGCCGTGTAAAGAGCAACGTATTTTGTGGTCGATACACTAAATGCAGAGAGAAGTGGCACAATATACATGTATATCTGACAGTTTATAGTTATTTCTTTTTCTATTATTTTTTTATTTTTTTTTCTTGGTGAAAATAATTGAAAAATCTTTTAAATGCTTTGTTAAAACTAGAGAAAAAGTTGGAGAAAATTTGGGGAAGTTCGATATGAGGACATTTGAGTTTTCTTACGATTTTAAAATGAAAAATTAATCATTAATGGTCTATAAATTACAGTCTTTAAAATATCTAGGTTACTTCAAGAAATTCAGTAGCTGAAGTATTTTATATAATTTTTCGTAGAGGAGAAATTATAGAACTATTATAGTACAGTCATTCCAGTGAAAAATTTATTTTAACTAAAAAAACAAAAATATTTGAATAAAGATAGAATAAAATTAGAGAAAATTTGTGAAATTTTCTTATGATTGTAAAATAAAAAAATTAATCGTTCAAAGTCTATAGTCTTCGAATATCTAAGTTGTTTTAAGAAATTCAGCAGCTGAAGTATTTGATATAATTTTTCGTGAAGTAGAAATTGTAGAACTATTTTATAATACAGTTAATCCGGTGAAATATTTGTCACATGAGAAGATAAGACAGAACGTATAATAAACTTCATTCCGACGTGTTTTAATCCATGAAGTTATTGTGTTATCAAAGTGGTTCTGGATCGAACGATTATCGTGCTGATTATCGTAATTTCACTGGTGTCCATACCTTTCTCTTAGGCTAGTCGGGGTGTTAATTAATCGTGGACAGCGTTGGTTGATAAATAAATTTCACGCTAAACAATCGCCGTCGGAGGCAGTGGTGCACGATCGATTATCGTTATTGTCCATGTGTGTACGAATAGCGAATAACAATTATTTGATACGGGGGTGTGGGAGGGTCGACATGCAATTACGAGTAAGCTCATTAACGGTGAGGTGCTCATTATCCGATTACCCGATATCTATCATACGCTTTACACTTGCTCCTCGTTACTCCATTAAATTTTCATAACTATCCGCCTGAGGATTACGTTTTCGAGCTCGACCGACCAGAAAATAACCGTCTTCTGCACGTTGTCGACTTTATGCCGACAGCAAGCCGGACCTTCTAGCTGGAAAATTAATCGGTGATTGTTAACGACTGGAAAATCACGTGAGCAATGACCCGCGGAGAGAGAGAAGCTGACTTGGTTAGCTTGTAATTAGTTTGATTCGTTAGAGATTCAACATCGATTATTTTGATTCGAATTAGGTTTCTCGTTTTGTTTACGCGTACAACAAAACGATATTCTCGATCGTTCGAGAAAATACTTGCTACATTCGGCAATTCTTTACTTACTTTCCAGAAGAGGAAAGTGAGAAACTGAACTTCTTCTTTTAAACAAACATAAAATACACTTTATGCAGTAGAGGGTATTAGAAAGTTCGATTTTACGAAAGATTTCAGAAGTTGGAAAATGGTTTTATAGATAATAATAATATAGAAAAAAAATTATTTTATATAAAAATTTTAAATATATTATTTGGTGTATTTATACTTAAAAAAAATTCAAATAATAGTGTATATGTACTTTAAAACATTTAAAATCATTTATTTGGTGTATACAGGGAAAGTCTCTTAACATGACTACTTCAAACAACTTCTAAGTTGTTCGTTGTACGATAAAATGTTTCAAATAAAAGTTCCATGGTGTCTAGGGGGGCATACAGTGCTCTAATCTGTTTTTTATTATCTTACTTTTTTTATTGAGATATTAGGGTCATTTTTAGTTTTTTTATACGGAGCGTCTGATATTTTTTCTCGAATTCGGATAAATGATTAAATTTTGCATAAAAAAATATTATACAAAGTGGAACTTGAAATGAATAAGTCTTTTTGACAATTTGTCCGAATTCGAGAAAAAATATCAGCAGTTCCATTTAAAAAACTGAAGAAGACCCTAATATCTCAATAAAAAAGTGACATAATAAAAAACAAATTAGAGTACTACATGTCCCCCTAAATAGCATGCAACTTTTGTTTGAAATATTTTTTTGTACAACGAATAACTTAGGAGTTATTTGAAGTTATGTTTTCATTCAGTCGTTGTGTATGTACATTTTAAAGAATTTTAAAAAATGTATCGAAGAAAGAAATATAAAGAAATGAATGTTAAAAATAAGAAACTTCTACGAAAAGAGTTTCTTGTTAAAATGAAAGTAAACTTTTAAAAAGGGACATTTATTGCTTTATTTGGATCCATTATACACATAATGCGATAGTATGTAAGATAAAATGAAAAGTTTTACTTGTACGTTCTCCTTTAAAACATTTCTCAAGGCTTATTTTAATTTTCCTACATTGCATTGCGGCGTTTTATTATTCTATTCAACGAAAATTCTTTTAATCAGCGTGCTTTATGCCAGGGAATGACGTATCTCGCGAAATTCTTATATTTTTGAAATCTGCATAACAGTGTATTTAAAGAACATTTTAAATCGTAAGTAAAATGCACTATTTCACGGATAATTTACTCAACATTTAATACAAGCATGTTGTTCATCGAATACTTACCGGAGGAACGTTTCGATCAAAGAAAATTCGAGGAATTTCGAGTATCTTGGCTGATGTCGGACAAGTATGCGTTTCATAAATCTACCATAATTTACCGAAGATTGCGGTACATTCCGCTAGATACCGAGATTTCTCATATCGCTGTTAAATTTAATCATTTTGAATTTATAATCTGTAAAATACTACGGAAATGTTATTAAAGAACGCCTGAATGAAGAGATATATCTTAAAATTGAATTAATCAAATTATCAGAAATTGTATAAAAATATAAATGAAGATTTATTATTAATTTGTTATTTAAAATTATATTATTCATAAGTATCACTGTTTCTACAGTTTCTATGTGCACAGAATACACTTACCAGCTTACCTTAATAATTTAAATTAATTTTTACATTTAATAATAATAATATAAAATAAAAATAAATGAAAGTATAAAGAATTATCATATAAATAAATGAATAAAAAAATCTTATAAATAATATTATAAGTGATGATTGACCAATTAATAAATATGCAATAATTATTTTAACGGAATTAAAATATTTTATAATAAATGAACGAGTATTTATTTGAAGATAATATTTCAAGTTTCTTCGATTCAGTCGTTATCTACTTATATGACTTCATTCAACTAAATCATCGAAGAAATTTGTAAATTAGTTTGCAAAATTGAATCGTAATAGTCACAAACACTAATACACATTCTAACTTAGGATTGTTCGTTGAAACAACTGGTACGAAGATGAAATAATAGAATCATTTCAGGCGGAATATCAGAAATTCAGCAGAAATTCTTAACGAACGAGAGAGAAATCGCTAAGTTCGTTTCAACGAGAGCTGAAATTGGTAAAATGAACAAAAAAAGGGGGGGAATTCTAAAATGATTAATCAAATAATTCCCCTTAGCAATTCTAACAGTTTGGAAACAGTAAGCTTCGCGTTTTAAATATTTTCAGCTTCATGGAGAAATATATTGCAGGGAAACGTATCTCGGCCCTTTTTAAAGAATTAAATTCGCTGCTTACGCCGCTTCACACAATGTGCAACGTTTACGTGACGCAACGGTGCGTCACGTTCCTCGGCCTCCTAATTTTGCATTCATTTAAATGGACCAGAAGTACGGTTATTTCGCGTCACACGCTCCTCGACCTGTATAACACCGTGTTACCACCGAAACAAAGGGATCCAAAAATGTTACATTAAAGATACAGACTGTGCATATTAGACCCTCTTCCTCTTCAACGTGGAATGTTGAAACGTTCATACTCGTGACTGAACTTCCAAATTTCAACGTCAACATTACTACCATATTCCGCTAGCATTTATTTTTATTTCATATTTCTGCTACCTTTCTTTCGTTATATCAAGTTGTAACAATTACTCGCGCGGTATTATCAAAGAAGAGAATGATGTTTTAAACTCACAATTTTTTGAATAATTTAGGATTATTTTAAACATTCTACGAGATATTCTATTGATTTACTACCCTTTATGTTATTCTTTCTGGCGAATTTAACACACTGCCAAATGTGTATAGAAAGTTTGCTAATTTTAACACCGTTGCTTTGTCTCTAGCAATTTTTTCCTCTATCTTTTATAATTTTCAAATATATTTACTACTTTTAACTTCGAAGGTGATTTTTACTTAAAATATTACTTATAATAATGATGATTTTTGTGGCCTCCAAGGCGAAATATGAAAAATTTGCATGGCAGTCAACAAGTTAATAAATCCGTTAATAAATTTTTTATCGTATCTCAGCACGAGAGGTAGTATGGCAAAAGCTAGCAAAAAGTGAATTCGTTAATTTTAACAGAAAATTTTCAACGAATTGCTACTCAAAGATGAAATTACTCATCTGACTTTTTGTTACGAACGAAATTCGCAAATTAAATTTTACTTCAGTGAAAAATATCGTTAAATACCAGAAATACAACGTGTTACGCGATGTCTATCGCGTTGTTGTATTTTTCGCGTAACCATGTTATTTTATGTACTTTTAGCCACTTTTCAGAACTGTGCATTCCATGATTTCAAGTCGCCCCAATGTTTACACGCGTTTGAATACCGCGTTACATTATTTTTCGACGGGCAAAACTGATACTTTTACACAGGAAATGTAGGTACAACATTTTAATTCTAAACTACCGCATTTTTTATGTGCTGTTGGTTTTTTCTTTTTAATCCAATACGATTGCAGTATTTTCTTCGATACAAATTTGGGACGTAAAATGCGGCATCGAATGTGTCTGTAAAACGTTTCGTTGCACACGTATTTTCGACGGGACGAGTTGTGTATTTCAAGGGAGAAAATATTCGAAAATATCTCGATGCATTCTGCTCGATTTAAAAGTTCGTATCGAAACAAACAGCACCAAGAGATATTTGAAATAAAAGAAAAACGCATTATCATTTTGTTTGTTTGAAAATCGTATTACCAGTTTCCAAATTAAAAAGAAAATAAACGCGTTAAAAAGTTACGATTCATGGATAGTTTTTAATTGTATAATATTTCACTGTCCCCAATTCTTTTTAATTTATTTAGAAAACTAACTTTTTCGGCAAAATTATCGATCAAAAATGTTGAGCTTAAAAATTCAGAATTTATAAGTTCTAGAATTTATCAGTTTGTAATATTTGATCGATCATACGACAGGTGTATCTTTTCCATAGGAAAGATAACGCAATGAATTTGAGACTTTAATTAACTAAAAATGTTTCACACGTTACTTAGAACACGTTACACGCTTTCAGAGATAGCGACAATCGAATTTTTCAACGAATTAGCTGATGCTCCAGAATTTTCCCGTTTTTTTTCTTTTTTATTCTTTATTTTTCGGTCTCACAGTCTTTGGCATCACGTGCCGGCTAACGAGAGCCTCGTTAGTTACTAACGAATTGTTTGGATACAATCCAGCTCCCAAAACGTGCTTTCCATTTGTTTAATATTCGAATCGGTGATGATGCAATTTGAATGTTTTGACAGTATGAATTCAATTGGTTTGAATACACTAGAGAGAAACCCGCAATATGTAGTTGGTTAAAAAAAAAAATGCAGTTGGAACGAAAATTATGCAGCTGCTGCATTTTTATAGAAATTTTAAGCAAATATAAAATTATAAAAGAAGACTGCTTACGTTGCGAAAATAAATTAGAAAATTTCTTAATTGAAGTAATATCGTTTCCACGAAATTCGTACTTCCCATCAGTATAATCATCATAATTCATAAAAATTGAACGAACCTCTGAATTTTTTTCTTCCATATAACTAGAACGAGTTCGATCAATATCGTCATTTGAATAAAACTATTCTGATAGATAAAATGCATCGTAAATATTACAATTCGTGCGTTACAATTTTCACAAAAATTTTTCAAAAATATTCCTAAAATGACTCATTCGAAATAGAACAGACTTCAACAGGCAAAAACGAATTAACTCGTTATTCGAGAATATCTCTCTCTGTATTTAAGTAAATTTACTATTTATTTTTCCAGTAAGTTTCTCTATCTTCACTTTCATCGTTACATTTGCATTAAAAGTTAAAGCAAAAAAAAAAAAAAGAGAGGATACTTAAAAATTAGTGCTGCAGTCACGTTTGTCTCGGTATATCCAGAACGATAATGCGCAGAGCGGCAAAGTTACTTGTGCTAATCGCAGATGTATATCTAACTATGTCAAGTTAATAAATTAACAACGATAATAGTTCAATTGCAAACGATAGGAAGGAAATGTATATGTATGTTTAACACATTTGTTACAAACATATTTAACGATCGAGGGTTTACATGGAAATGAATTATGTACCATTTTATGAATTCAATCATTATTCTTTTATTCTTGCAAACTGCAATTCTTCTTAAGAATGCAACTGCATTCGGTATTGCTATCATTATTGTTCTGACAATTATAAATCAATTTATGTTACATCAGTACAGTACTTACAAAACTTCCTTGCTTAAACAGAAATTCGATCCATTTTTAAATACATAGTAATACAAAAATTGATACTGATAAATTAAACTTTTAATATCATTTTCAGAAATTATTTTCGCTTAGTGCAATTTTTCAATTTCATATAATGTACGTTTTACATAAAATACACTGAAAAAAGTGTAAAATTACTTTCGTCGTAAATTTATTATGGAAACGCGATGACAACGTGAGAAGACATTAATAAACATAATACGATCTGTGACCTTCGGGGAATTTAACGCCGGTGAGAGGACGATAAAATTAATCGAAGCCTCTCTGAGAGTCTTTGCCTCTTAAAACGTTCCTCTGGTGACTTATAGAGCATGACGGACCTTTTCGCCTTAAAGTCGGCTTTAAAGACACTAACAGGATCATACGCTAGGGCTTCTAGACCTTTGGACGATCTAAGGTCTTCGCATCACGCTTTTTTCAAATAATAAATTCCTCTCGTAAAATATAACCGAACGTCTCACAATTGAAAATTATCTAACATTTATAAAATCATTAATAATAATAATAAATAATATATTAAATAATACATATATAATAATAATATAATAATATTATTAATTATATATTATGTTGTTGTATAATTGAAGAATCGTAGATACAAATTGTTTACAATTGACAGATATTTTATCTAAGCCATCTGAATAAATATTTAATACTACTATAAATATAACTTGTACAAATTACAGCTAGTATTTAATAGCCTCGATTGAAGCATTTTATACTGAAATATATGTACACTTGTATCGTTAAATATTTTAATAATAATTACATTAGAAGTTAAAGATTTGATATTGAGGGAGAGGGGAATATTAGTTTAAGTATTAAAAAGATAGCGATTCTGATTGAAAAAATATGTAATAAATGAATCTTTGAAAAAGAAATTTTCCGTTTCCTTGCGATCTTCTTATTTCTATGTATCCTGTAATTGTTTTCTAGTATGTAAATATTATTAAAACTTGTGCTCCCTGAGAGAGTTTGAAAATGTACAATGTGTACCATATGCTGTATCATTTGGAAGACATATGGAAAGATATCACCGTCAATATCTCTTACCAATTAAATTAGTATAATTTTCCATATACGTACGTTCTTAGTAACTATAAATATC
Organism: Anthophora plumipes; assembly: GCA_951804975.1. Classification (NCBI taxonomy): domain Eukaryota; kingdom Metazoa; phylum Arthropoda; class Insecta; order Hymenoptera; family Apidae; genus Anthophora; species Anthophora plumipes. The sequence goes on along the minus strand of OX638116.1, from coordinate 11,306,664 downwards.
AAATAAATAAATAACGTTTATACTGCATGATTGTTAAATTTAATATTAATAGTGATTAATGAAGGTGAGAATATTCAAGATAAAATTGCTGAAAAAGATATTGACGATGCTATTTGTCTTATTTTTCGCTTTATTATTTTTCATTACCGAAACTCATATTTCTGATAATGATATGATATTTTTTAATTAATAATATGATATACTATGTTATGATTTTTAAGTTCTCCCCTAATCAATCATTCTGATTTGTGCACTCACTAATCTTATAGCAGTACTATACCTTAGAGCTATAACGAACATAAACATGATATATTGTAAATATCGTACAGAGATCTAGCCAAAAACACGTAATTATGTAAGGAGTTTACATAACAAGATAATCACAATCTATAACAAACCTTTGAGCCTCTTATCTCTAAAAAAAAGAAAAACCCGAGAATCTGGTTTTACCAAATGCAATTTACCCGATAGTTTTAAAAGCAAAATACAGTTTCACAGTCTCATTTGGTAATTTTTGCAATTGCTAAATAAGCGGTATTTCTAATTTAAAAAGTCTTCGATCCTAACAATTTATACAAATTGCTAACTGTAAAACTGTATTTTTCTTTCGAAACCTATTTTATACGCGCCACACAGTAGTATAACAGATACCGAAAGAAACTTATAAACCTAGGCACAACAACAAAAACTAATGCAGTCCACTTATTAACTTTCCTTTCCATTCTCGATCATCCGGGGATCAACTTTCTCCCTTTAACTCCAAAAGCATACACATATTTCACGTAAAAAAAGGAAAAGTTAAGCTGCGTAAGTTCTACACGTCTTCCCAAGAATATGACAAATCGTCTCGCGGTTATGCACTTCACGCGCTTCAAATCGATAAGGAAATTTACTTATAAACAAGCGTATAGCCAGCTGGTTAGCTCTACTTCTTTCTCTCTACGTCGAGCACGTTATCGATTAGCACCAGCTGCTCCAGATCCCCTGACCTTGACACAAAACGAGTTTTTCAGTAAACTCTCACGCTCTCCTACGAGAATTCACCAAAAGAACGAACGATCACATGATTTTTACTTCCAGCTTTTACTTCAGTTGTCACACATAATCAACTCTTACGAGTACATGTCCAATTGATTCACGCTGAAATTGCCCATTGCGTAAGGGCTATGAGCGTTCGTTTTCACCAGGAAGTAGCCTTTGCTCTTCTTATCCACCTTGTCACCAGCTAGAACAGCTGGATATCTCGGTGGACACAGGCCAAGTAGATAATAAGCGAATCCTCCGCAACGCCAGCCCCAGAAACCAACGTCAGTGTTTATCGACTCCGCGAAATACATCACTGACCTATGATGATCACACTCGAACGGTTTCCATCTTTCCCAGCAACCTGGTTGATTGATTCCGCCGTTCATGTAAAAGTCTATGTGCCCGCTCATCTCAACTTTACCTTGGATGAACGCGTTCGTGTGAAACACGTCCACGAAATTCGCGTCGCCAGCGTCCAGTTTGTGATCTTTATCCACGGTGATGAACAACGGCATAGCTGGATCTAAACCCGTGATCCTTGACATCTTGTACGGTCGCAGAATATTCGCAGCGAACGCTGGTATATGAGCACCGAGACTGAAACCGATCACGTGTATCTCCTGCGTGCCTACGTCTCGTAGCCTCTGCACCAGCTGGGCCAAACAATCGCCCACGTGTGGCACATTTTGCACGACGATAGGGTAACACGGTGCTGTAGCCAGTCGATGCCAATCGACAGCTATCACGTTGTAATCGTAGCTCTTCAAGTATTCCTTTCTCACGTCCACCAGGTAGGACAACTGCATGTCAGAATCGTAACCGTGTACGACAATTTTCGTCGGATTCGATGGTACGAAATTAGTCTCAGCAAGATTCGAGGTATTATTGTCAACGAAAATTTGCTGACCTTTGTCTAAATTCCTCTTCGTATATAAAAAGAACGTCACTTCTTTATCAGGACACGTTTGATTAGTGTTCACTAGACATGGTCCTATGAAGTAATCCTTCGCGACACCTTGATCCAGTGTATTACTGATAACGAACGGTTGGTTCTGCGAGGCGACGATGAGCTGAATCAGCAGAAGTATCGTTAAAACAGAGAGGTAAAACACTCTCCATATTGTTGAAGACATCGTTCTACAAAAGACTGGTCCAGCGATCCTCCAGCGGTAAGACTTAATACTGGTGCTGCTGTTGGGGTCGATTTCACTCGACCACTTGGACGAAACTACCAGCGAGCGGTCCGTATGCCAGCCAGTCGCAGGGAAACTTCGCTCTCGACCAGCACGTATCACCGCATGGGCGAGCTTGGAATCCCTAAAGAGGGGCATGCTACACGCGGCTCTCGTTTGATTACCGGCCTCTCTGACGTACGCACGTGACACTTGATAGATACGTCACCGGATCGATTACGGTTTTGTTTTGATAAATGTTGAATCTGCGACGAATTAGAGCAGCCGATATACATAACCTGACCCGTCGTTCTGATATCCGAAAGTCAGCGAGCGAGCAAGCAGCCGTCGCGATTCGCGTAGGTGAATCAATCATTGGAAAGAACGATAACGGGTGAACAACGATCCACGTTGAATGGGATGATTGTCTACGGAGGTGGAATCGGTAACGGTGTCGCAACACGCCGGAAGATTCGGCGCGAACAAATTGCGAGTCTGTCGATACCGTGGTTTTTCGCGCACGCGCTGCATGGAGAGTGGGGCGCGGCCGACGGAAATCAATGATGACACTTGCATACAATTTCACGGATAACGTATGCATGGTTGTTGTTGGAGGCGGTGACAATCGTTAGATACTATTGACTTTTTTTTTTCGAACTGTCGTTAGTGTAGTGTTGTAAAATTATCAGAAAGTGGCTTAAGCGATAGGTGTACACAGCGCAGGTCTGCATTACACACAGTGCACGGTGTTTAGGTTAGTTCAGATCTCCTAGTCCACTAAGTATATTTAACCTCGGTTGTTTTAAGTTGGGACGAACGATTCTACATGTAGGTCTGTGAGGGATTCATGGTTATACGATTTCAGAGAAGTGTGTAAGAGTCAGTGAAATAAGAGGCCAAAGGAAATGCATTCGGGATGAAGTCAAGGAAAATTCTGTACCTTAGAATCGGACTATTCCTTTTTTTTTTGTTTAATTCATTTATGTGCACCAATTTACTGTTGTTTCTTTCGTTTTTTTTTTTAGACTTATTGAGACTTATTAGATACTGGAAAATGTTCGTACGGTTTTTCTGTTAGCGATAAACTTAAACCAATTTCTTGAAGTACAGATTTGTAATATTCGATATTACAAGGTTGGTATCAGTGGAAGATTTTGTTTATTTAATTGGGCAGCGAAGCCCATTCCAAACTCGTAAATATTCAACTAGCATTAGCTAATGTGAAAGGTGCATTTCTTTTTCACGTCTTGCTTCTCTAACTTGCCAAAAAAATAAAGAATGTCGAATGGATAGTTTGACTGTATCCTCTTTATAGTTTAGATTTACATACAATTTTGCAAATAAACACTTTAAAAACGATACCAAGATCAACACAGCAGTTAATTTATTTTTTGCAAGTAAAACTCAAGACTTTTATGTTATTGGAATGTATCAGCTTATAGAATGTTAAGAAAAAGTTATAAAAACAAGTTGTAGTTATATTGTTAAGTAAAATTATGTTTCAAAAAAGTTCAGATTATATGAATTTTCTACTATAATTCCGCACGAAATTTTTTCCGGTATATAATATTTACGTTCTATAATAAATAAAGGTTTGATTGGTTTAAGTACTTCAAGTATAATACTGTTTTATTGTATGGTTATGATTTTATGTTCTGAGATCACATGACAACTAAAGTTTTATTTTAAATATATTTATTCATACTATAAATCACTGTTTTTCTTCATATTTCCTGAATTTCCTATAATAGGAAAACTTGTTAGTTTCTTGTACGAGTATTGACGTTTCTGTTCTTTAAAGGATCGAGCATATAACGATAACGAAGAGACAAAGTTATTTTGAATTACAGCAAGTACTTAAGAGTGATTATTTCGTCTGTGTTGATTTTGCACATAGATGGAAGTTGATGCGAATATCACAGAATATTACTTATGACAATGTTCTTGGAGTTATTTTCTATAATTATGTTCAATTGTCGTCAGTGAACGTGTTTGTCACCTGCGACATTTGTTTCGTAACATGCCAGTACAATAGAACGAATTGTGTCCAATAATAGAGTCAGTGTGAATTGTTTAGCACCGAGTACATTTTATCACGCTTATCTCGATTATTTATGATGGAAAAAAAAGAAACGCAGAAGTTTGCTCTGAATAAAGCAATTGAAGAAATCTAATAAAAAGTAATTATAGATATAACAAAAAAATGATATCAATGCAAATTTTAACTTGTGAAATAAATTTTGTTACACTTATCTTGAGTACTTATGATAGGAAGAAAAAACGTACAAGTTTTCTTTGAATAAAGAAATTAAAGAAATCTAATAAAAAATAATTACAAGTAGAATAAAAAAGAAAAGAATATTAATGCAAGTTTAAAATTTCTTCAATATCATCAGAACGCGTGCAAACTTTCTTGTTAATTATGGATGTTTGTTTTACAAACAATTCGGAAACCATTTCATACATACGTAACGAACGAAATACCATTTAACTGATTTGATCAGTTCTTCATTTGTTGATAAGGTTGAAAAGCTGACATGAAATTCGATATGTATTACTATCTGATAATTGTCAACAATGTGGAATATTTATTTATATTAAAGTGTATATTCGATACGACGAATGAATGTCAATCAAACAGTACCTGAGATTCAGTGATTTGAAAAATTATCGTGGAAGTGCTGATGCGTGAATGCTGGATGAATAAAACGACAGATATGTGTGCACATGTCCGGTATTGTATAAAAAGGATTAGTTGGACAATTATGGAAACGAATTATACTCTTCTCCATTTAAAGGTTAACTGAAATCACGTTAGATCTCCAAGGTTTCTACGAGTTGGTATATTTCTCATATTTCTCAGAATCGTTTAACTCATCTCTTCGCAACGTTGACAATTAAGAGAATATTCTTTTTTTCCCGTCAAATTTCTTCACCAATAGAAATTATTTTCACGATCTTATTAGAGAACCTACTGTATTACACGTCGATATTTTTTTTGTTATGTAGAACACACTATAGCGAGGAAATAAATAGGCATAGAGTCCTGGCATGTCAATTGTCAAAAAGTGGCTTGATACGTTAAATTTTTCTTTAGCTCCTACCGTTACATTTGCATTTTTGCTAATTGTTTTATTATTCTCCGAATATTATTCAAATTTGCAAATTTTCCGTGTAGTGAATTTAAAAAAAAAAAAAAACCAGAGTGAGGAGTGTTTCTTGAAATCGCGTTTTCATATATTTCTAGGAAAATTTATAATGAAACAAAGCCAATGAGTATCATAGGATTTACTTATTAGTTTTTACTATTGCGTATGAGCAACGTTAGGAACAAATTATTACTAGTTTACTTCCATATAAAACGTACACAACATTTAAAGACATATAAAAATGATATCAACTGAAGTACATCATTGTCCAATTAATTCGTAAATTGACAATGCAGTAATTCCTTTCGTATTGGACAACAAAGGAAAGTGGACAACACGGGTAGAGGAGACTATTTCTCGAGTCTCGCGGTACGCCCTTGTCGCTGGCGATCAGGTCGTAAAAGAGAAGGATTGAATGAGATTCAGGCAGTTGAAAGGTTTAGAAGCCAGCGTATCGGTGTGACATACAAATATACAAGGATGCTGTAATAAAAATGATCGTTCAGTTTTTTTTTTATCGGTTTTCTGCATACATTTTTTTTAATATACTCGTGAAATTCTTTCGATTAAAATGAGACCAGACATGACATACTTTGGACCATATCGCATTGCATGGACTCATTTTATTTTATTATAAAAACGATAATAGTAGAGAGTACATTAACAACACGGGATTCTAGTCACATTTAAAATGTTAAATAGTTAAACAGTTAGTAGAAAAATGTCGAGTATGCTGTTGGAGGAACAATATCGAGATATAAATAATACGTATGTATTGTGACGTTTTATTAATATGAAATATTTCTATTTCTTTATTAATTTTATTAACACTAAAATCATAAAAATTGGTCATTTCGAATTCGAAATAAATTATTAGTTTGTTCTTTTTAATTAAAATATAAAGAGATAAATATTAAATATTTGAATATGTCAAATATTCATATTTCTTTATTGCTTTTGTTAACACTAAAAGCATAAAAATTGGTCATATACGAAATAAATTATTGGTATTTCTTAAACGAAAATATGAGCAGATACTTCTTAAAAACTTGAGCAGAATAAAACTGTCTTAATTTTAATTGAACGAAACAAACATTAATTTGAAAATCTTGAATTTTCAAACTTTCAAAAAAAAAAAATTGAACAAATTTCTAGGGTTAAGATTGAACATTTACCTTTCGCCGCGCACGTTACGTACTAAAATTTACCGTATCGCAAGGTTTAATCGATCATCGGCAATTATCAAACCTAGAACAGTACGAGTGCAACGCATGACGATGAGACCTATACTTGGGACATTTGTTTCGGAAGTGGGTGTGAAAGTGGACGTGCACTTCCGCCGCTAGAAGGTGAAACTCTCATTTAGTATTCCACCTATGGAGGCGAACTTTCGCGCGGTGCGCGCAGTGAATGCTAGCCGTGACCAAAAACACTTTTACGTTCGTTTAGAGGAGAAGAAGAGGCCTAGTTGTCCCAATTACGTGTCGCCCGTTCAATTATCGCCATTATTGATCGACTGCCGAGAAAATCGCTGGCTAAAGCGAAACATAATCGGACGAACGCTTTGTCGGGGAAAAATTGAAAGGTTAGGGAAATAATAGGTGTGCGGAGAGGGGGAATGATAAGGGATCAATTCCTGTGATAAACGAGTCGATCTAATAATGGTGCATTTTCAAGCTCCTTCGCCGTCAAGCTGCATTAAAAGTGAAAATAAACGAGATGCGATTTATTGTGTATTAAGTGTAATTGACCGTGATAAATTACAACTCGTCGATTTTAATATGTATTACGTTATGCAGATTATTTATACGACGGAGTGAAAAATTACCTCTGAAGTATTTCGCAAGAATGTTAACGATGAGTCATTATTGTGGCTAGTTTATAAAATACTTAATTAAAAATATCAAGAGTTGTCTTATTACTGTGATACAATGAATCTTTTGAAAAGGTGTTATAAGAATGATATTGATAATTTTTCCTCTGATTAATAATTTATGCTACTTCACCATTTTTTGATAAAAAAAACGTAACATAACGTTTATTCGAATTACTAACAGTTTGTCGTAAATTGAGTATAGATTCAGATAGAAAAAGTAGAAAAAATACAACCGGCTTATGAAGATTTAACAGAAAATCAAACAAAATTCTAAATCATAAAATACACCTAATTGTGAAAAATGTATTCATCAAAGGTTGCATTCAATTTAATCATCCATCTTAATTACAAAACTGATCGATATTTATGACAGTTTAATATTTTCATAACAGAATTGAATTAATATTGACTGACGTAAATCATCGATCATCCATTTTCATTCTGTTTTAGAATTCATTTTCATTCAAATTGTTTTTCCTTTTCGATTCCTTAAAGTTTCTGAAGAGGAAATACAGAAAATATCTTGCTTAATGCTCACAAAGACTCCAGTTCATTAGAATGCGTAAACATACATAGTTGAAACGCATATATCAATCTCCGCGATTTAAAATTCAGCGAGAGGAGAAGCGATAAATGCAAGTTCAAGTATCAGCCGCTTGAATTTTGCAGAAGAGGCTGGGCCGTTTGTGCAACTCTGTAACAAAGCGGATAATGCTTTTTCCAATAGTAAAACTGTGATCCAGAAAGAATTAGCTTGTTGAAAATGCGGAGAGGAGCGCTGAACGCTGAAAGAACTCTCCTGTTATTGTGTTTGAAAAAAAAAAGAGAAAAAAAGAACTTTCTACATGCACCAATAAAACACTAAAACATGTTTCCATTTGCGCGTTGTGTGAATTTATGTCAATTATACTCGTCACCATAAAAATTACACAATTTTATATGTTACTGTAATTGTTCGTACATAATTCCTCCATACCATTGCGAGAAAAATCTGTTTCTCCCATTAATAAACAAATTTTGCTTGTTTCGTTCTCTCCTATCTTCGAGATGACGAAAATTTTACTAAACTGGAAACCAGTCCGAATTATTAATCGAGCCTGTCGGGTTTAAACCTGTTCCAATTATTCTTGTGCCCCAACGTTCTGGCGGCAATCATTTGTTTTGAAAAACACGCTTAATCTACGGGATAAAGCGCACATTAAAACCGAATATTCTGATAAAGATATGAGAATTGACGTAAAATTCATTTCTTTGTTCCGTTACTAATCCAATCCCTTTTTTTAGACTACACGAACGAAATGCATTTTCACCGGGCGAACACCATAAACGCGATTTCTATTCCCCTCCATTTTCCTCTGAATGCGTTTTCCCTCGAAAATCCCTCCGCTGCCAGGACGCATCGTTATAAGTAAATGAAATATTAAATTGCCAATTACCCGGCGAAGCACGGCCACCTCGTTATTTTCGGCGCAACAGCCCCCGATAAAAGAGTCTTCCTATAATCCGGCATGTGTTACTTTCGCAATTAAGCGTCGATAATTGGCCAGTTTTTCAATCCGACATTTCGTCACGATATAGCAGTGGAAAAGTGCTGGTATAGCTCAGCATTTTCTATCTTCTCGAAAACTTTTCTTATGCACAGATTGTCAAAAAGAAAAGTCACATAACTCACACACAAATTCAACATCAGGGAAAAGCTAACAATTCTTTTTATTAACGAAGATTGAAAAGATAGCGACGATATTGAGAATAATTAAAGATTAGTTAAAAATCGCATACTTCGGATTTTAAAGTCAATGTGCAGTTTATGCCATTTTAAATGCGTTTGTGATAGTTTGTCACATAAGTCATGGGACACCTAATTTGAATTAACACTGTTAAACTCTCCTGTTATTAAATCAAACAATTATTTACAGATTACTTGCACCGAATGTAGTTTTTTAACGTTAAAATATATAGAAAATTGTATATATAAAATTTTAAATTTTCTCATTTCGCTGGAAGGAAATTAAGAAAATATCGCGGATCGCAAAGGGTTAAGTTTGAAAAATGATTATCGATCGATTTACGGTCGCAAAAATTCCTCGATCGGAATTACCATAAAGAAGGAAAGAAGGAGAAATGGTTTCCCTCTCCTGTTCCAACAACAGTGAACGAAGAAACAGAGTTTGAAACGGTCGATGCTCCGTTGGAACGAGGCCAGAGTCAGGCGTTGCTCGTCAACCAACGCTTCTTTCGTTCTCTGTTTCTTTCGACTTCCTCCCGCTTGTTAGTCAGCTTTCTCGCATTTTTCCAGTCATGCGAGCTGCTGCTGTGGCAACCGTAGGCAGTGGCAACCTGGTTGCTAGTCATTGCAAGGGAGTTTCACTCCTGGGGGAACTTGTAGAACAAACTGAATTTGCTTCCCAGTGTTGGCTTATGTTTCGAGGGTGATTTGTCTGGGATTTTTGAAATTCCCTGACTAGAAGATTGCATGGATACATCCATCAAGCTATACTTTGTAGAATTGAGAAAAGTACTGTGATGCTTGTAAGAAATTCGTGTAAAGATGTACTTAGATTTAACTGACAAGATAAAATTCGTGCAAAAGTGTGCTTATATTTGACTGACAAGATAACAGCTTTAAAATATATTTATTGGTTAATTACATTTTTCAAATATTATTTGACAGTCTAATAAACTGATTGATAATTTCTTTGTCAAATGGATAGCACATATCAATAAATACAAAAAAAAGACTGATTATTAACCCATTCGAGACAGATTACACACCGTGTGTGCAATGATCTTGAATTTTAGTTATCATTTAGTAGTGAAAAAATAGCCATAAAGTTTGTATTAGTTTCAAGTTAGACCCTGAAATGAGTAACCCACAGCCAGAATCGTCAGGAATACAAAAAGTGAGCAGTGATGATGCAAATAAAGATTTCTCGCTTTAAAGAAACAGAAAAAGAGTAGAGAATCTTTGAGAGAATATTTCAAGGATTATCACAAACAAAGAAGATAAGTTTCTTTGGAGGAAAATTTTATAAGTATTTCATTACCTCTGTAATATTTTCTTAAAATTTATTCTTGGATTATCTTTTAATTTTTGAACCTAAAATAATAATTTCATGTTTGTTTACCATTTTTTAAATGAATTTTCTCCCACTTTAATTGTATTTTCTCTTTTTATTATGCATTGTACACATGGTGCAATAAAAATATTTTCAAGAGGTAGTTACTGTCTTATTTGTGCGAAAAGTGTTTGCAATTTTTTTCCATTAAAAATGTTTAACGTAAACGAAGAAAATTGTTTGGCTTCTGGAGATCGTCTTCAAAATAATTCTTTGTCACAAATGGGTTAAGAACAGCGTATATTTTGACAATTTAAAGCTAATTTAGATACTGATTTACTCTACTGTTTATAAGTATTAGGACATTCATTATAGTTAAGTAAAAAATATTATTCGGTTTAAATCATATTTTCTCACCAAAGTTAGTATTCTATACCAGTAAAAATATACATATGCCCTTGTACTTCGAGATTCTAGAATAAATAATTTTTTAAGGATAAGTTTAGGTTTATTTCAGAATCATTTTTAGAATCATTTTGTAACGCCTTTTATGAGTCTGATAATTTTATATTAAACTTACAACGACAATAAAGCTTGCTTTACATTCGATAAGTAGATTTTGGTAGAATTTAGAAGATTTTAATAAAATTTAGCAAACGTTAGTAGACTTAAATCGAAATTTAAGAGATTTCAATAGATTTTAGTAGAATAGAATAGATTCAATTAGAATTCGATAGATTTTGCTAGATTTGAGTAGATTTTAGTAAATTTCAATAGATATTAGTAGAATTCTCTAAATTTCAGTAGATTTTTCAAAACTCTTTTTCCTCTAACAGCTAATTAATAATTGAAATTATGGTATACGTATGTACTTTAATGTTTACACGGTTTTAAAATAATTAAAACTCCTTGCTTTCATTTTATTCTCTTTTAATGCACTAGCGTTATTTCGTTAAGTGATTCTGAAAGACCTAACAAGGAAGCTCGTTAATATTCTATAATAATATTAACAAGCTCATTAACATACTTAGAACAATATTGCTCGAGCATAGGAAAATTGATTTTATTAATCGCGTAAATTGCTTCTCCTTTTCGCATACGAATTACTAAACAATTAGCGACAGCACGAGGATAATGTTAATATTTTTTAATTAATAGTATCATTAATGTTTCGGATCAGTGTTAATTACTTTTATGTTGCACGGCTCGGTTTATACTCGCCGACTGATATACGCTATTATTTAAAAGCCACTTAACCAGATTACCTAACTTTGTTGGAAATTACGTGCACTGCATATTAATTAAGTGTAATTTCATTTTACGTTAGTTAATAATACAAAATATACAAAACTAAACTGGACAGAGATTATTCAATTAAAAGAGAAACGATGCTGCTGAATCCTGTTAAACTACTGCTGTTTCGTAACTATGACACGTTCATCCAAAAATGGAAAAAATATTCGCAACGAGTACGTCGAAATTATGAAAAAAGTAGTTAATTAAAATACAGAACTATTTGCTTTTTAATTTTTTACGAATTAAATATAAAATTATATTTTCATTATTTCTGTCACATTTGCAAAATGCATTTTAATTAACTCAATGGCAGTTAAAAATTCATAAATTAATAACAGTTTCGTAATAAAAAATTTCCTATGTGTTAATTTATTATAAGACATAACAATCATATAATTTTCAAATAAACATCCTCCTATGTGCTTGATGTTAAGAAAAATGTAGATGAACTTTGTACAGTGTTTGAACAGCTTGTGTAGCCTCTGCAAGAGGAAATCGAGTTACTCGTCTGACACGAAGTGGAATCAGACGTGCTGATCAGACACAGGCAAGCAGTTCGCGTCAAACAGGATGGGTAACCAAATAACATGTTATTGGGTATGGTGACAAAATTAAGTATGAATTGAATTTCGTTCCCCTGCATCTGTCAATAACGTTTCTCCACGGACAAATACGGAATTTCGGTGTAAACTGTGTTACCAGTGGTAATCAAAGTGTTAATTAAATTGACACAAAAGAGGAAGTCGATCTTCAAATCGATCTCACGTAAATAAGGAAAGTTTTATTGGAAAGGAGATTGTATCATTGTTTAGTTGATACGTTTAATACAAGAGTTACGAACTGTACGTAGATAGCCATAAAAAGAGTAGTAATTTTCTTTTAAATTTCTATACTTATACAGAGATCACTTCATTGCGAGTAATTATAGTTGTTTATATTAGATATCAGAAAACGTTCGTGTTTCTTACAGCACTAATTTGTAATATCTGATATACAGAGTTGATATCAGGGGCAGATTTTACTTATTTAATTGGCCACTGAAGCCCATTTTAATTATTCAACTAGCATTGGTTGACGTGAGAGGTGTATTCATTTTTCACATATTGCTTCTCTGACTTGTCAAAAAATAAAAAATGTTTTACTTCCTTGAAGTCCAGACTTGTTTCCTTGTGACTTGTTACTTATTTTTGTCAATGTCCAATATTTTTGTAAATAAGCACTTTATAAACGATAGGAAGATCAATACAGCAGTTAATTTATTTTCTGCAAGTAAAACTCGGGACTTGTATGCTACTGAAATGTATCAGTTTATAGAGTGTTAGGAAAAAAAAATTGTAGAAACAAGTGGTGATTACTTTATTAAGTAAAATTATGTTTCAAGAAAGATTATTTGAGTTTTCTACTATAAATCCGCACGAAAATTTTCCAGTACTTAATAAAAACTGATATGGCCATGGTTTTCAGTACGCTGCACGTCAACTTAACGACAAGCAGCTGATTTTATTGTTTGATTGATAGGTTGACAATAAGTGGAAGTAACAATGTATCGTTCGGTTCGTTAGATTATGATTAACACTTGAATCATTGCAACTGTGAACCAAATGGAAGTCAATTGACGAATTTTTTTTTTACTCTCTTTTTGAATCTGTCTCTTTGGAAAATTTGATATTAATTTATATCTCTCAGAAAGCCAAAGCAAGAAAGGGATTGGTTGATAAATTCTAGCGAGAGAAAAATCCCAAGATGTAATGATTAATTGATTTATATTTAAACCAACCTTCTAGAAATCATAGAAAGGGAAGGCGCGATGGGAGACTAATTGTAAGTAGCAAGCGCAAAAACAGGTTATAGAGCCTGAAAACTGTTCTAATTAAGTGTTTACCGTTTATATCGTGAATAGTCTTCTTGTGTCACTGAGTGTTAATGACACTCATTTGTGACAATGCGTCAACATATTCAACCGTTGAGCAGGCAGACAAAGTTATGATTAATTAAAGTGAAAAACTTTGGCTATCTTGAGAGGTATGAAGGTCTTATGGTTTGTGCTTTCCACCAGGTGGACAGAACAGTAACGAAAGGGTTAAACTGATAAACATGAACGATCATTGAAAGCACGAAAAACTTCTCTATCGGTATTCATTAAAACCCACAAAATCATCGAAAATTTTTTAACATCGAAATGTCCGGACGTCCATTTACATCCTCTAATATCGATCCAACAATCATTCCTCCCATTGCGCGCGAAACATGTTCAATCAGAGAGGCTGGATCTCCATCACGGAACGATCATTTCCCAATCTCTGTGCAACATTTTACAAACGTTCCTCTCAGCGAAACGAGTCCGCGGAATTCGAGAATTCGACGAAATAGGACGAAATGGTAGGAAAGTGCGCGTCATCCAGTGAACAAATGCGTTCACGGTTCAGCGATACATACGGTACGACGCGACCACACGTCGCTCTGACGAGAACGAGCGATCGTTCAGCGGGAACAACGTCGGTCGGCGGTTGTGAACGCGAAAAAGCGTAGCTCGTTTCATTGACCAGCTTCAAACTGTGTACATCGTTCCTCTCTCCCCTCTCTCTCTTCCTGAATTGTATAAACCGGTCCTCTATTATAAATCAAAGCTCGTTCCCTAGCTGGTTATCGCGAAACGCAAACAAATCGCGCTCGTAGCTGCATGCGGCGATCTCTTGTAATAAGGCATAATGCGGCACGATTATCGGACGATAATTACACGCAATCCGTTTAGACACGGCAGACCGTCGATTGGCCCATTCTGCGGACGAAATACCGATATAACGTGGGCTTCGTTTCTACACGTTCAACTCGCGCGTAGTTTTCGAATATTTCGTAGTTTATCGTCCCTAATTATCTAAGCGTGTTAAGTCACCTAGGTAAGGTGAGATTGGTAAATTATTAAAATTAAAATAAGTATTAACACTAGGTTTACGGACTTTTCTTGTATATTTTGAGGAACATTCGTCGAATTGACAAGCAGACAAAAACACGAATTTTTCCTCGAAAAATCGATTTATTTAATTTAGAAAGAACTTAATTATATGAAGTATCATTCCATTCATACATCGATCACTACGTCACCCAGATCTGGGTGACAGCTGTGTTTCCGTATAGGTTCGCGTCATCTACAAGTGGGTGACCCAATTAGGCAAGATTTGACAAGAAGGTTGCAACACTTTTCATTAGTAATACGATTATTTACGTATGTACCAAGTTTTGCCTCCGTTTGAAAATAATTTCGATAACCCTATACCATTCTTATCTGTACCTTATTTGGTATATATTGTCCAATCAAAACATGCAAAGAAGCATACTCAATTTACGATGAGCGATCAACGTGTTAATAAAAGTCGGCAAAAATTGCAGAAGAATAATAGCAATAGCTTTTGTAATTTAAAAATTACAGAAATAACATAACTGAATTAGATATTAATAAGAATCAACAAAAATTGCTGGAAAATAATAGAAATAATTTCTGTAATTTTAAAATAACCTAACTTAAGCAGGTATTAATAAGCAGTAATAATTTCTGTAATTTTGCTTGTGAAATCTGAATAGTGTCAAATTGACGCTTGCCGCAAATCAGGTATTTTGGTGGAAAGACAGCTTGAACAAAAAATTTAATAAAAGCTACATCAGATGGGTTATAAATCGCCACTTTTAATATTCATATAGATAAATATAAAAACCTGTGATAATTTTAATTTATGAAAAGGACTATCATTGTAAATATTAATATGAATTTTTTAGAGGATTTCCAAGAGAAATATTTTCTATACAAAGAGTATTAAGGTCAGTCTGTTCCGTACGAAACGTTGTCTCGATTTTTAATTCTCCGTTCTGTTTTCCGAAACAATATCATTGATAGCAGCGATAGCGGAGGTTTTCAGCGGCGACGAAAAATTTAGGTTAAGCTGGAAACGGCACAGCCAGCCAACGGCTCTCTGCAAATTCTACTGTGCTCGAATACATGAGCTCTCGAGCGGCCAACAAACGGCAGATAAACAAACGAGAACACGACCTAGTAACTCGGCCATTACCGGGTCGATTTACACGCACGTCTGAACACTGGGAAAGAGATCAATTACAGTCGAGTGAAATTAAAGAAAAAAAGGGGGGGAGGGCCAAATTTGATCGTCAAATTGCGAAGTTCAAATTTTCATTGACAACTTCGAACTTTGTCTCCTCTATTAGTGATCTGTAGAGCTAGATACAAATATGCTTGCCGCGTTTAGAGTAGTGAAAACATTTACACAAAAGAGCATATCCGAATGAAAACGCGAGCGGAATTACTTTCTGGTATTTGCAAGATAATTTTATTAAGATCGTATATAGATAATTTTTCCATTTCTCCAGATTGCTTGTACATGCAAATTCAAAAGCAATCGGTAAGCATCTGGAAAATGGTAATACTTGTAAAATATTCTACTTGAAGTAGATAAGTTGTCGTGGTACGTTGAGATTTTCCAACGTTACAAATTTCTGCTGGAAACAAGATTCTATAATACTTCCTTTGTGAACAGAATTTCAGTAAAATAATATACAATGAGCGGATAAACTAAGTATTTTCAACTTTAGGGAGAACAGAAGATTACCTACTGTAAGGAATGTATAATACATTAGGTGGTCCTATCTCACACAGTATTAAAACAGTAAATATAATAGCCTTTTATATGTATTTATATAATCAGTAAAAAAAATTATTCAGTCAGGAAGTTGCTATTACTTTCAACTGATGCACGGTTACTGCTTGAGAACAGAAGATTTGTATCATTGTACGATTTCAATTGCATCATAACCATCCATTCTAATGCATCTTCGTAACGATGCAAAGGATACACTGGTTTCAGGGATCGCCAGATGCTCTTCTTAGAGAGACAGAGTAGAGAGGGTAAATAGAAAGAAGGAGAAAGAGAGAGAGAGAGAGAGAGAGAGTGACAGATAGACAGAGAGAGCCAGAGCGATAGAGTAGACAGAGTGACAGAGTGACACAAAGACAGGGAGACAGAGTAGGCAGAGTAGCAGAGTGACATAGAGACGGAGAGACAGAGTAGACAGAGTGATAGAAAGATGCAGAGACCGAGTAGATAGAGTAAACACAGTAGACAGAGTAGACAGAACGACAGAGTAATACAACGACAGGGAGACAGAGTAGACAGAGTAGCAGAGTGACATAGAGACGGAGAGACAGAGTAGAGACAGAGTGACAGAAAGATGAAGAGACCGAGTAGATAGAGTAAACACAGTAGACAGAGTGACAGAGCGACAGAGTGATACAGCGACAGGAAGACAGAGTAGACAGAGATCAGAGTAGACTGAGTGATAGAGTGATAGAGTGACAGAGAGAGAGAGTAGATAGAAACAGAGGGACAAACAAAAAAAAACAGAGTACACAGAGACAGAGAGACAAAGTAGACAGAGTGACGAAGAGACAACGAGACAGAGAAAGAGAAAGAAACAGACAGACAAAGAGACAAAATAGAGAGAGGGGGGAGGGAGTGAAAAGGGAGTTGAGCCTGCAACGTTCCGATTTAATGGAGCGCGGCGACTTGATAACAGGCAACGGGGCATTGCAAGATTTATTAGCGTCTCGCGATGCGGATAATGTCTCACCTACTCGCCGAGCAGAGACTTTAGTCGGACTGAATTATTCGCGGGACGGAAATTAAGGCTCGAGGCCGGCTGTCTTTTAATCTCCGCCGAACGTTTCCTTCGTTTCGTGCCGCCTCCTCCGCCGCGCCGTCTCTGTCTTCTTGCTCTTTGCTAAACCGAATGGCCGCCGATCGATACACCGGCAGGAAATTCAATGATACACAGGCCCCACGCACGCACGAATCAAGCGGAAGTTCTTTTTCGAGGGGATGCACGCTGGCCCGAATACGTTGTCGTGCGGTCAGCTTGAAAACGTAGAAGAGAGGCTATAGGCGAGCGTTTGCAAACAATCATATACAAATTTACAGGTTTCATCTGTTTAAATATTCTTCAGTGAAAATATTTTTATCAAAAATAATCGAATGAAATCAATAAAAGTATATAAGCGTTACTCGACGTTATATATATAGTAGGAATACTTTTCCACGCTGTTTGTTACGTACTTTTATTTACCCAGTTTCTTTGCTATTTTTACTATTTCTAAGTTTTTTCTTGGTTTTATAAAAGGAACTTTTAGCAAGTTCCATCCATTTTCGAAGTTTCCCTACTCAAACCAAACGATAACGATCCGAACTAAAACAATGACAAAGAAAGGAAACGTTGATTTTTCCATTCCCTTTTCCCTTTTAATATTTCCGCGACAGGATGGAAAGTTTGTTGGCCACGGGAATTTCACCGCGAGCTCTTAAACTTTCGCGAGGAGAGATGTAAAACTTGCGCTTGCAGTGACGTCGGATTTTCCATTCTTAATGCCTAGATATCGCAAACAATCGATGAAACGCAAAGAAATTGTTTCTAGCAATGCATAATGTTAGCAATAATTAAATTAATCAGATCGAAAATATCTAGTGAGATCGAAATTAGACATTGAATATTTAAAAATCAGTTTTACTTTAAACCATAAAACATAAACCTTTTATTACACTATTTATTTTCTTGAAAATTTTGCTATTTCTATAAATTATATTTACTGATCTTTCTATATGATTTTTATTTGTCTACACACTTATGTGTAATAAAATAAAAATATGTAAAAATTATTTATGTCGTATTCATAGCACAATCTTTAAGTAATTTTTATGAAAAAGGAATAACAGTAAAATAATAGAAAACAGGTAATAGCTGTGAAATGTATTACAAACTGTACAAGTAACTATATATTTTTGGAAAAATATATAAAATTCATATAAAATTGTTTGATAGAGCAACAATACCAGTTAAATTTATTTAAAAAATTGTACTTTATTTTCTTTTACAATTTAAGAAAACGACAATTTACAATACAAAAACATTACACCAAATTGAAATTTATTATCAAAACCAGAACTGAATACATTTTCCATGGAAATTCTAATAATTATGCTTTTGCTTTTACTGCTATCGAACATTTTACCCCAGAAATTTCTCGTTTCATCGTGAACTCTTTCCTTCTACACTCGTCAAACTATCAATCATTCATTCATTATGCAAATAAAGTAAAAAAAAAAAAAACAAATACTAACACAGGATATTCAAAGATCGAGCGATTTTCCACGGAATTATCAAGAAATTTTCAATTTTCTAGTTCGAGTCTTTTGCAAACGAACATTGTATGACGCAGCGACGATGCAAACGAGGGTCAAAGGAGAATCGTTTCGAAAGAGATCGAAACAACAGATGGGCTAACGATATCATAAACCGAATGTATTCGCGTGGGTGCATCACGATCGATCGTTTAATGAAAACCTCGCTGTACGTTTTACTTCTCTCCATCGAACCTTTCCCACACCTTCCTCTTTAACCTATCTTCGTCGTTCTTTAATTTCGTTGCACAGCTTCAGTAATCCTATAGTTTGTGGAATTCATCTAAATAATTAACATTATCATATATACATATATAGCATTGAAAACATTCTCTTATTCAATCATTTAATTGATCTTGGCGCCTATAGGCGCTTTCGTCTTAAGTTTGCGCACTTCAATTTTAATTTAACGCAGTAAACTTTAAATTTTCAAACATTTCACAAATTTCACGACTACAAATTTCTAAAATCTAAAATCTGCCATAGCAACAGTGTTAGAAAAGGTAAGTACTACTTGAAAAATTGTCTTTTGGTCCTAAATAATAGTTTTAAATTTCAATATGCATAAAAAGGATCGAGAAATGTGTAAAGAAAATTTATAAAACGTATCTACAACAGTTCCTCAGAAAAAAGTATTATACAGGAAGTTCCATTATTGGCGGTACAAGCGAGAAGAATTAATTCTACGTGAAAAACTAAGTTGAAAATGTGAAATAAAATATAGCTTCGTTTTCGAGAAAGATCAGTTTGAACATTCCTTTAATTCATAAATCGTTGGAAGTGATGTCCACTTTCCCGCATACATAACTGTGCTCTCCTTATTAAATTCCTTCGAACGTCTTCCAACTTATCATTACGCAATTTTAATTGATCGAATGCTATAATCATTTCTTGTCTTAATTGTATAATACTTATTATGTTCAATATACACGATACATTTAACGTGACTTTACAAATAAAAATCTAATGGCGGTGAGACCGGAAATCATGACAATCAAGGTATTTTGTCATCGTGGTCGAACCAGCATGGATAATTTTCATTCGAAAAGTGTCTTGTTTCAGTCGAAACTTGATCAACTGTACGTGTACTTGACAAATTTTCAAATTGATTTTGTTCTAAAAGAAAACTTCAAACAAACAAATTTTATTCCATATTTTTGACTCAATTTTTTCGCGTAGAAGTAATCATTGCTCGCTTGAAGCACCAATAACGAGACACTTTTTATATCACGTTGACGAATTTAATATTAGTAATATAAACCTTTCATATCCTTTTTAAGCATAACAGGACTTCAATCACAATTATTTGATCGATAGAAACACTAACTACTCGAGAATTCATTTCTTCCATTCTACGTTTGTGACTTCTACAAGGGCTAGATCAATCGATATTTTCGCTTAAAATCGTGATTTACGATTACAATGGATGGTAAAATTGCGTCTAAGCTGACGTCGTTCGTTTATGGTTTTACTAGGTGTTTCGCGCGTCTTAGCGTCTCCGTTAACCCTTCACGGGGGTCGCAGCTCCTTTGAACACCTGTTTTACAATGCTTTTGAGAAGAAACATTCCGTATGGAACACCGATAATTGAACCTTCGCGTAACATGTCGCATTATACACAACTGTGGCGTAACATCTCATCAAAGAGTTCTAGATCTTCGAATTAATGACGGCTGCCGTACCCGATACATATCACCGGTTAATATTTGCCGTCACGATATTCTCGATTTCCCCAGTGTGTACGTATTTCCGAGCGATCACATATCACGGTGAAAAATGAATTTGCGGTCGATCGTACGTTATGGTTAACTCCCGTGCAATATGCATTACAATACACGACAATGCGTTATTAATTGCCACGGAGTTAAAATTCACCGGGCCCCAGTTCAACCGTTACATTCGGTGCTGTTCTCGAAATGATACATGTCAGTGTTTACTCGGCCGGTTTATTTACTTCACGAAATGCCGGACACCGTGCATTTGCAATTTTAATCGATCGCGATATTAATGAAAAGAAAGCGCAAAAGTGAGATTTATGCAGTACGCGACTTGGTTTACATCGCTGGTTTATATTCGACGGCGATTCGTGGTCGATAAATGTTTTATCGGGCTGTTCGTTTCTCCGAAAAATTGATTTGCTCGAGAATAGCGGTAACTCTTAATACTGGGATAATTTAGTTCGAAAGAGAAGTAAACGTTTTTGTAATGGGAAAAGAATGTTCCCTTTTTATAATAATTTAGAGGTTTTCCTATGAAAAATATTTCGCTGGTAAAAATCATTCAGCTTGTGCACTCTGCTAAGCATTTTTTCTACAGAAACTGTTGCAATATTTATGAAACAGTAGAATGATTAAAATAAACATGAAAAGAGTAATTATACTTGTGCAAGCAGTGCTGAGTTTTACATTCATAGTAGTTTTATTTAAAATAAATAGAAAAATATATCTTGAAATCAAAATTATGACCTATGTAGAAATATTTGTAGCATTTTTAATTGTTAATAATTACTGATAAATTTGTTTAAAATATTTAATTTAATCGTTTTTGTAATCGTTGATAATTTAAGCTTTGAATAACGTAGAAATTAAATTAATCGAAGTTTGGCGGACGCAAAGATTCTTTTTATCCATCGTACAATTTCTGTTCGCCTAACGATAGCTTCATATCCGTAAATATGGCTATCCACGAGCACAATGCGATTGTTACAGCCGTGTATAATGTGCTTGTGATTTTATGATACAATTAGGTATGATTATCTTCGTGACGGTTATAATCAGTATCAATGAAAATTACTGATGGAATCCCAATAATTAATGGATCGAACTGTAAAATAGTGACATTTGAAATTCCATTTCATTAAAGATTAATATTTCAATATCAACCTCGATTATTTTCTCTTTTTTTAAATAACAAACTTTGGTATTAACTTTCAAAATTCAGTTAACGTATTTACTCGAAACTTGAAATAATAAACTTTACAATGAATTAATAAAAATAAAAGTTAAAACCGGAGAAAATATTTTTGCGTTAATACTTTCAGTGACATAAAAGAAGTTATATTCATTTTTATAGTAAAAAATTAGGTTTCTCGAATACGATGTTAAAAGTACATGTTAGGAAAGAAACTTTATCGCGCCGTTAGCATACACGGTTGTAAAACTTTTTGGGACTATCCCGCTGTTAGTATCGAATTTTTATGGTTTCCAGGAGATTTGGAATTTTTACGTCTTGCTAGATTCCAAAGGCAGAGAACAGCGCATGGTCTTTGAAAATAGAATACAAAGTACTCGTAATCATTTGAAATTACGAATCGTTGTAAACAATGATCAAATTTAAAGGGAAAGTCATGATTTTCATGAAAATAATCCGGTAGAATGAAACAGTGGACGGAAAAGTGTGGGACACAGATTGGTTGCTGTTCGATTATTCCATAAAACTCGAAACGCATCTGTTCGCGATTCAGATGGAAAATTATACAGCACGATAAAACTATACGATATGGTGATTCGGGTATAACGCGTGAATATCGTTTTTCACTGACATTATGATAATCGTCCGGTGAGTTTAAGTGGATCAGTATAGTTCTGAAATCTTTAAATCCGTGCACACGTTCGCAATGAAGAATCTGTATGATGCAGATGAATTCAATAAAAGCTCGAAATTATCGTCACGGAATTTACAATTAAAGCGACTTTCCTGTTTTTCATTGAGAAACATGATACTGAAATTACTCGACGTGAACGCTGCTAAAATATATACTTTTTAACTGTAAATGGAAGAAACTAGGCTCTTATTTTTACAAATCTAGGTGGACGAAAAAGTGAATTTTTTGAAATGAAAAATCTCTCTCTGGAAAAATTGGCAAGTTTTTATTTTTGAGAAAAGTAATTTTAAAAATTAATACAGCATGTAAATAAACTTACACTAACTTAAACTAGCACTAATTCAGCATCAATTATTGTAGTATAAATAGCTATAATACTTAAATATAATATTGAATTTTAAAGAATGATAATTATCATAAATAACTGTTACGATTTTAATAAAAGCACCGAAGGTATTTCTTTTCTTATCTAAACAAAGTTTTCAAATATTTAATCTTGCAGTTTGAACGATATCAACGAGAATTCAAGCTTTCAATACACAATATTTTAAAATAAAAATTACATTACAATTGTTTAACAGTTTTCTGCGTTTTCTATATTTGATTTTTGTTATCTCACTTTATATTTCAGTTTATTTTAGTTTATACCTAGTTTATATTTTCAATAGCCATTTAAGCCACATGAATTATTTAAAAAGATTCTGTTATTTTACCAATAAATAAAAAAAGAGAAATTATCTTTTCAAAATTCAACGCCAAGTTTTTAATTTTTTTACAAAAAGATTAACCACTCTTCAGTTTTTCAAAAAAGACTATTTTCACACGAATTTCTGTATACACAGTGAATACTTTTCAACAACAAAATTGCAACACTAGTTAATCTACATTCTCTCTTTTTCCACGTCGCGTCGTCGCGTCAAGGATAATACAGCGATGTGACACCAATTTCACGTGATTTCGCCGGTTTTATTTGCCGACCGGTGTGCTATTTCACCGGTGCGGTGGTGAAATAAAGAACGCTTTGTCGCGTTGGGAATCTATTAGACACCTATCGCCAACCATTTTACACGAAACCCATAAAATGTGTCCCCGTAATATATTACTCGGTACACGTTGCTTTTCCCACCGCTGTAATTTCCGTTCGAAGGATACGGGAAATAATAAATTTCAGCATCGAACTCGCGAGGTTAATGCAGAGATTACAGTAATGTAGATTCGAATGAAAGACGAAAAAGAAAAAAATAAAAAGAGTGAAAGAAAGAAAGATAAAAAAGAGAAACGGTTAAATAAAAGCCAGAACACGCGGAGAATGAATCATAAAATTTACGATCGGTTACGAGCATATTTACCGGTCAGACGTTTGGTTGCTTTGCATTTACATAGAAGAGCGAGGATAAATTTTCGAAGAAGGATGCCAGTTCGCTTTCCGTCCATGTTAACCGAATGGAATTACATACACCCGTGGATTCGAAGTCAAAGTAAATGAAGGATTCAACCACTATCCTTTAAATTACACCTTTTACAGAGTCAAGAAAAGATTTATCCCCTGCCGGAATGTGTCTAGCTTTTCTTTTGACTTCGGTTGCTTTCTCTTAAGTCGTTGTATAATTTACCATTTTGTTATTGAGTGTAATATTTTAACGGAACTTCAGAACTGTATAAAGTGTATTTATAAATACACTAGTTTGTTGATTGTAAAATTATTTATGTTTCAGATTTAGCAATTTGTAATTCAATCAGGTTTCTATATTATTCGTTGTTATTCCAATTACGTTGATATGAGATTTCTTTATAATATTAAAGTGTTTGTGTTCCGAAAATTAATTGGAAGTTTACTGTGGTTGATCGAATTATTATGAACAGATGAATAAATTAAATAATTTGTTTTCGGTGGTATTATAACTTCAATAATGGTAAAATATACTCTTTTTTGTTTTTTTGTTAACACATAAATGGATAACTTAAATAGTTAAAAAAATTCAAATTTTAGAATGGTAGTTTATTAGATATGAATTTAATTGAAAATCTATAGGTATTATTAGAATATCCAATTCAGTCAGATATGATAACTAATAAACAGCAACTAATTGAGAAATTTACATCGCAGGAATAAAAGAAAATTGTAGGAAAAATAAACACGTGTTAAGAGAATTATAAATGAAAAGTGTGGAAGGATGAAATATTAGTATATGTAGTTTAAAAATTTTTTAATAGTTTATAAAAGTCTCAAAACAAACATAGTACTTTTAATAATAAACAAAGTTTCTATTTTAACTGCGTTTTCAATTCTACTCTTGTTCAAACTTCAAATAAGTGATTGTATAATTCCGAAGTGACCATAATAATTTGATCGCCCACTGTAGTTTTAATTGAATTATAAAATTAAATTTATTGCCTATGACTATTTACAATTATACATATATATATATACTCATTAATAATCGTTTCCAATTCAAGAATATTAAATTCCCGCTGATGCTAATTTTATTGAAATTATTTTTAATCTCAAAAAATTGGAGCTTATGTTTCACGACACTCAATAAATAAAGCTTTTCTTTTCTTTTTCATATCTTTTCTTTTTCACTAAAAAAAATCGATGATTTATTGTTAAAAAAAAAAAAAATATTTCAAATACTGTAACTTATCTTGCAGTAAAGATCTTCAAGAAAGATGTGGAACGATGAATTCAATATTAACGATGCGAAAGAAACGAATGGTAATTAATTCGAAAAAAGTTTTGAATATAGTAAAATCTGTTCAAAATGAAGAATAATTCGTTGTGGTGCCCTATCGAAAGAACCAAAGCACTTTCTCAAACTAACAAGGAAACACAACACGGAAACCCAATCTAATACGTACGCAAATGACGGTTCTGTATTCTCGGCGCAAGGAAACCTATTATTAAATGCCGTGTAGTGTAGCCTCAGGTGCACCAATTTCTGCACTGCATTACCAACTCTGTTACACTAAATTCTAAAGCATACTACGACTTCAGAAGCACAGTCGGGTAATAAACAATTAGGAGAGACAAGGAAACGTAACTGAAACTACCAGCCAAACTTATACAGGAACCAAGGGACCGTGTACTTCTCAGAAGTGCAAATTGATTAACTTTTGTGACGTAATTAGAGCAGTTTAAACTGATTCGACGCTCAAATCGGAAATATATCACTCGATCTCCGTTTGATTTCAAGAAATTCGAAGAAAGCGACGTAAGAACGAAGATTCATCGTTATCTATTTGGTGCTTCAAGATGAAATTTCGATAAAACTTTCAAATCTACGTACTGATAATTGTTGTAAATAAAAAATTATTATAACAATGACTGAATCCAACTGAAAGCTTCATTTTTAAGTTGGAAAATAAAATTTTCATGTTTTAAAGTAAATAATAAGAAAGAGAAGAATTCAAATGGGAAAATACTACTTCATAAAGAACTGCCGTAGATTATTAAAAATGTATTGAAGTGAAAAATATAAATATCTAATATAGTAATATTTAATAATTAATATTAATATTAAACGTAGGTTATAACAATTTACAGATCCTAGCAATTATTTTACACTTTAATATATTTTTTATTTACAAGAAACGTTTATGAATTATTTCTCCTCGGTTTCTACCGCAATTATACATTTCCGTATTTTCTTTATGGTGATTACTGTTATTAGTACGACTTTATAAAACTCGCAGGATAAATATGAAAGGAACATACTTCCAAAGAAATCGGCATTAAAATTTCAATATGTGTTCTTTGATGTTGAGTATCAAGTCTAGCGCAGCACCTGTAAATTTGCAATTATTTTACGTTTAAAATAATGAAATATTTACATGGATCGTATCGGCGTCAAGTCGTTGGAACGTAGTATAAATTACCTTAATCCTTCTAATTCAGCCTTTTACCGAGAAAAACCACATGTTCTGCGTGAACTGTGAAAGCTTTCATACATGAACTTTCATCGAGCTTAAACTGACGTTCCTGTTAAATTAATCTCGCGTCAAACTAATTAGTCACCCCCTTTGATGATTTAATACGCGACGAACTATTAAAACCGTGCACGCTATTTCTACGTCGCGTCGAATTATACAGTTTACGGGCTTCAAACGCGGTTGTGCATCCTTTATGCAATGCTCGGTTTGCCTCAAGACACGTTGTCAAGACACCTGTCTTTAGACGCTAATTAGACATAATTTCCTTGAACTGATTAAAAATTAAATTTAATACCTTGACAAGTTCCATTCTCCCTTTCTGTGTACTTCTAGTTACTTCTTAATAATAACAGGGGGAATGTACGCTTCCTTTATGAGAGCAAATAGAATTTATCTGGATAAATAGCCTCTACAGAGTATTGATTTTCAGAAACGTTTACAATGTCTTGCAGCAGTTGAATTTTTATAATTTTCCAATAATTATTTCTTTAGTTTCATTCTTTGAGTAACGAATTTAGTTAACTTATTCTCATACAAAGATAAAGTGCCTCTGAAAGTACACTTTATTAAAGATTTGACGAGACATAGCATAATGAATCGTAAAATTTTAGAATAATTCGTATTTCTAATTTGGGTAATTCTAAAAAAAAAGGCTATTTCTTCCAGTTTGTGTTAACCCTCTATAACTTGATGTTTCTGCGTTCATGAGAAGAAAAATTACAGTTGATTACAATTTTACATCTTGAAGGATGTTGAAAAAGAAACATTAATCAATTAAACTAATTAATAGAGAAATTGATTGATGGTAGTGTAATAATACAACGATGCAATAATATAGCAATAAACAAAAAAAGAAAGAACATATAACTTTTAAATCACATAACAGTATAGAAGATTAACTCGTTATTAACATTCCCCATTTCTAACTCAACAGACACACAAAATAACAAAAACCAAATTCGAAGAATTGGTTCAAACTTTTATTAACTATTGATTATATACCGAAGAGATTTCATTTTTGATCTAAAAAGCACATCCACTTAAACACAATGATGTACTCTGTACTTCCTTTTCTTCCAATAACATCCAATAACTCAATTAATCACATAAAAACTCGTGTCAATCTCCTCAATTCAAAATTTTCTGACATCCCATCAAACAAACAATTTCTAAAAATACAATCTGCCCTCCATTGTCTGCTATTTTCAATTCTAACAAAGCATAGAGAAAGCTTCATGACTAAATTGCTCTTCAACTTTGTCAAACGTTTCACGACTACTCTAGACTACTTGCAAAATGTGTGTAATTTCATCGAAGGGATGAAACAAATATGTATGATGAAAAATATGGCCTGATGATCTAGCAAAGAATGAACACGCACATCGAGCAGCGACACATGAACGAGAATGAATCGCGTGGACACGCAAATGAGTGTGGTTTTTGTAACTCACATGGGTAGCTGACTGGAGGATGAGTCTGGGCGTTGTGCGCATTATGTGGATGTCTTGGTGTTGCGGCGCGTTGCCTGTAGAAGCAGAGAATCCCCATCGAGACCAGACCTGCCACGCATAGGATCGTAACAACGATCGAGATCACGAACCATATCGTCTGCATGCCCAAGATCGTCGATGCCTCGGAGTCTGAAACAAAAAAGAAAAGGAACCTATGTCAAATTTGTTAGATGTACGAGATTGACTGGACAGTTATCTGAGATAAAGATAAAATTTTCGCCTGAGACTATACTACGAATTGTGGGTTCAATGTTATATTGGTTTCACATTGATCTTTGCGAACAGATCATGAACAATGCTTGCTAGCAGTGAAGACACTAGTGAGTAGTGAGCAACTTGCAGCAAAGTCATCGGTGAATAGATGATGCATCAAAGGGACAGTTCGCCAGCTCAACTTTGTAATTGCTTTTGTTCTGCTCGCGAACTGTTCGCGAGCTCCAGTGTGGAAGACAATGCTGTTTCTGTTCGTGAACAGTTTGTGAACAGTTTGCGAGCTATTCACGATCGATAATTATTTTGATCTGTCCTGCTGCTGTTTGTGAATTGTCGAAGTTCGTCATTTAACTCATTTCTTTCCAACGCTGCGTATACGCAATATTTAACACTTTTCACTCTGAATACTTTTTCATACTGTGGCGACCCTTCTGTCTACCACCGCTAGAGGGACAGAGACACAGGAGACCATTCTCGCTAGCGCTTCCGAGAGGTCTTGTTTGTATATATACACCTTCCAACCTAACTCCTTCAACCCCCCGCGTTTAAGGCACGGGTCTCCTAGAATGCCTTACTGACGAGTCCACTATAGGAGGCCCAGGACGAAACGCAACCTTTCCTTTTCCTCCGATCCTCTCTACCATTCCTCCGCCTTCTATCCTCCGTCAACATAACAGCCCACAATACGATCGACCATCAATTCCAATGAAACTTTTTAAAATGAAAAAACTACACATGTAATTATGAATTTTTCTTTATTTTCATTTACGTAATATGCAAAAATAAAACTTGAATGGAGTTAGCGTTCTTATTATGAATGTCTCTGTAGCCAGTGGAGTGCAAATAGTTAAGAAAATATTTGTTTCCTCACCAAATTTCTTCACCAATAGAAATTCTCACAGCTTTATTAGAAAATGGGTTGTATTATATATCAATATTTTTTTTCTATTACTATAATTATGAAAAAAAAGCAACAACAAGGAAATAAAGAAGCGTAGAGTCCCGGCCTGTCTGTCCGGCAGCCGTGATTCAATTCCCGCTTGAATCCTAAAATTTTACCCTTGTACCTACAGTTATATCTCCATTTTTGCTATTTGTCTTCTGATTTTCTGAATATTACTCGAATCCGCCATTTTCAGTGTAGTGAATTGATTATGAAAAAGTAGAGTGAAGAGTGTTTCGTGAAATTGTATAATTTGTATGGTTACACGATTCTCATATATTCCTTGGAACATTTATGACGAATCAACGTTCATGAATATAATAGGAATTACATTTGAATGATATTCTATTCCACGTATAATTATAATGGATCATACTTTCAATAAAAAGAAATAACTTGGAAAGTTTCCTTTCGTAGTTTGTATTTTATTAAAAATATGTGTTTTTTGGATGACCCTGTACGGATTGTCAGGGAAGTGATAAATGTGTAAAGAGAAGAAAGGCTTAAAAGAAAAAAATCCCTAATCAATGTACAATCGTATGAATTTGTCATTCTTTGTATACAAAGGCCAACAAGGCGTTGTTATAAAAGTAACCGTTTACGTCACGTTGGTGCTTTCCTTTCTTCTTTCGATTAAAATAGCAATGGCAGTTCATCTTGCTGCCAGATGTCAGGTGAACTGACAACGGAAGAGAATTAATTCTCTGGGGCGTTGTATGTACAATGTGTTCCAGCGAACAGTCAACATAGAAACCGCCCTCTAGCAATGAGACGTGCACGCAGTTTCGTTGAATCGCGAGATCGATAAGCAAGCTGCGTGTACTTTTTTATCATTGGGGATCGCGCGACACGTTATTACGAAAGCGATAAAAAAAAAAGGAAAGAAATTTCACTCGAAACCATTGGCTTGATGTCTCCGTGACTCAGTGTTCAGGTGGAGGCTATTTTTTTTTATGTAATGAGCTACGAGCGAATTTAAGCGAATTTGAAAAGAAATACGCTGCTTTTCTCTATGGCATACTTGACACTTTAATGACTGTTTCAGTGAGATTGTAGATTCTTAAACTATCGAGTCGTAACATAAATAAGTTCGTTTACAGTATACTATTGACTATTCGAGCTAATAGGAAGGCAAAGTTGTTCCAATAAACGATTTCTTTTTGGAAAAGCCAAATTTGCAAACATGCAGCATAACTACTGAAAATAAAACAATTTTCAAATATAAATATTTATTACATAAAAATTTATAACTGTATATATACAGAAATATTATACAATGATTGTATATAAACTTATACAACATGTAAATGTTATACAAGAGAAGAAATTTATAAAATTAATCATATATGTATTATAATAAAATTCATGAAAAACTTCAGAAAATAAGATATATTAAAAATAAGCAATTATTACAATAAAATATCAAACAGGGCATTTTGACCCTTTTGGTAGATCTAGTTTTAAACCTCAAGTGCTAATTAATCGGACTACACGTAACTTTCCGTTAATCACAGTTACATGCATTTGCAACGAGTCATAATTAAATTATTCGAATCAGATGTTCATATTTGCAATCGAACTTATTTATGTTACAATTCAATACATATCGCTAAATGAATTAATGTATATTTTTATGAAAGCTTCAATAATCGTTTATTGCAATAACAGAAATTGATTTGGATGATAGTGATAAAGAAGGCTTAATTTTTAAATCAAAAGCAGATAGTTTGTTAAATGCTTATTTTTAACAGATTGATTTATCTCGTGTTTTGTACGAGATTATCTGAAATATCTGATCAAAAGCATGTTTTGACAAACGATATACGCTTCTATAATATGATAATAAATAACAGTCACGAAGAGATGGAGTAATTACGTCCAATAACATACTGATTATGTATTAATTAAATATTAATTTCATAAATAATGTACGATGAATCTGAATAACGCGTAACAGGAATGTTTATTAATTATTTATACGTCAGTATCTAAAGCGATCGAATACTGTAATAAATACTGTGTAATTTAACATTTTCAATAAATGATAGAAGAAAAAAAGAAATATATATCATACTTGGACGAATTTTCTTCTGTTCCATTCAAACATTCAATTTATCATAATTCACTTATTGAATTACGTGATTCGTTGTGTCTACATTTCACTACCTACACTGAAAATGCCACAAACTGTACTATGTTCATGTGGAACCATAAACTGAAATAATTAATTAACACGAAGAAGTAATTAAATTTTGTACGAGTTCGTTTAATACTCTTGAATAGAATATGGAACAATTATGGCATTAATGCGCAGCTGTTCGAATAGCTCGTTTCAAACGTGAACCACAATCAATAGGTTAAATGCTAAAATTGATTTAACACATAAAGGAACAGTCGACTGATGGAAGGAGAAATTTATTAAAATGCCTTTCATGAAATGGCAAACGCCAATCTGGACTATTCGGTTCTTTGTTTTTTTAAATCCCTTTTATACATTTTATTTCACTCGGAAATTACCTTTCTACGAGATCATTGTGCTTTATTATTTTACTATGGCTAGTATTACATCAATTTGCCGGGAATAAAACGTTCTATTGAAATTAATAAAACGTTCAGTCTGGATATGAATTCATTGGTAGTTTCGTTTGAGTAATAATTTAATATTCTACAGATTATTCTGTAGATTACTATGTTTGCAATGTACGTACATTTACAGTACAATAATATAACTAACATTAAAACTGTTGGTTAACATTTGTATAAATAATATTATTTATTTTTAATTTTCTTTATCATTTCTTTCTCAGTTTAACTGTTATGAGTAGACTGCGAATTTAAAGTTACTCTAAACTTGTATATAAGTAGAAAAAAGTGTAACTTTGTATAAGAACAAATTGTTTAATCATTCATTTCCATCGTTTTTAAAATAACAGAGTTTTCTTATTCAGTCTAAAGCAAAATTCTTAGAAATTATAAGTAAATATAATTATTCAAATCATTCTAATCTATCTCATGATAAAACAGATTCTTTCATGAAATGTTTTGGCTATCAGAACATTAATTTACCACATTCTGTACTAACGAACTAAATTTTAATTAGTAATGTACCTATAATGCACTCTTTCCCTTTACGAAAATTAAGTTTCAGACTCTGAACGATAATTCGATTATACCGAAAGTCCATCGTTGCGTCTTTAAACATACTTTGACCGTAACGAACAACACCATTACGAAAACAAGCCGTAAATTTCTCTATTCGTCAGAAGACTAGTTCAAAAACTGCTAATCGAAGTTTAAGTAGCAGAAATTCAAGTAAGAATTCGACGATTCTCGGCCGCCATCGCGGTACGATTACAAATCAATTTGCCCACGGCATATTTCATTTGAAATATGAAAGGACCTCGCCCTTCTTCCTCCTCCTCATCCTCCCTTCGTTCGCGGTTAGAAGGGAGGGTCTCTAAAATGAATCGCTGGTAATTAGAACTTACTGGCACAGAGGGTGGAGGTAGCCTCATCGGAGCCGTCGCCACAGTGATTCACGCCGTCACAAAGGAGGTCCGTCTCGATGCAGAATTCGTTCTGGGTGCACCGGAAGTCCTTGCAGGCGTGCTCTGAAAATCAAGAAAAAAAAATTTCATCGTTAAAGACATCTTCGTCAAGGTTCCAACGACAAACATGCGCTATACTTTTTTTTCCAATTATCGCCGGATTTTATACTATCACGTAACGTAACCTAACATAACTTGCAGCAGGTTTCTTCGCTTTTTCACGACGTATTTAACTGTACACTGATCGTGTACAATTTTTAAGGATTAGATTCAACGTGAGCTCCGGGGGATTAAATTTCATGGATACAAAGGGTTCTTCATTTGAACATGTCAGCTTTCGGATATGAAACATTCTTGCTATTATTAATGATAATATAAGCATTAGTTAACTTTTCGCCTATAGATGTCTGTTTATTTGTTTCACTTCTTCGAGGACATTGATACGCGCTTTTCTTTTTTAATTTTAATATTTGTGATAAAAGTATGAAAATATGAAAAGCGGTTTGAAATTGTTATCGATTTGAAACGATTAAAACTCTTTCCACAGTTGCAAAAAATTCAATTATTCATTGTCCAACAATTCAAGTTAATTGTCTAATTTAATCCAATCAATTACATTCTAATTTAATCTGATTTACTTTAGATGAATTTTTAAACATTTACTCATAATTTGATTCATAATTTAGAAACGATACTACTGTCATTTTCTATAGCTAATCACGATGCGTTTCAGCGTGAATTGAAATGTTCTACCTGTGCTAATATGCAAATTAGAATTAATCAACGGTATTAAAGCAGATCATTAGTTATGATACGCATACGATCAACTAATGAAGAATGAACTTGAGTGAAACGTCTAACGAAGACAAGCGGTACTATGAAACGATTAATTATGCGAACTTACATGTTGTAATATTGAACGCCTGTCTTGCCGCTAGTTTCGTCTCATTTCATACGATGCTTAAGTCGATCTAACTCGATTAGAGAAAATAAATTAATTGCTTCGATGTGATCTGTTATAATTAGTTCGTTTAATATGTTTAATATTAACGAGGGACAGCGTTGATATTAACTGTTTGTAGAGCGAATGTCGTTGTGAATAAAGGGTATCGATTCACTTTACCAAAAGTAAACATTTGTCTAATATATATGTTATAGAAGCTAAAAATTGTATTATATATGTTTTGCCAAGTTAGTATATTTTATGATACCTTTCAAAGCAGTTGTCTATATGCAAATCCGGTTTAGCTGAACAGGTAATAATAATATCGAGATGTTTTAGACATCGTATGTATAAAAGCAAAAAATTCTTATATATGTAAAAACTATGAACGCACAGATAAATTTTAATATACTTCAAAGTAAATCCGAAGGATGCTTAAATCAATTGCAATCATTATACCAGAGATGCCTAATAGATATTTTAAGTCATCAATCAATTGTTAACTGTTTCCTTCCATCATTAATAAATATACAAGGAAATATTATTAATAAAAGAACCAACTACTTTATCTCCAATATCAGAGTATCTCTAAAAAGTATCTTCTTCCATTCGTTAATACATCAAAAGAAAGCATCCTCTAAATCCTTCAAGCACGAAGTAAGAAAATGAGCGAATGTTGAGCATCCACGTGATATCAAAGTAGAAAACGTTCCTTGAAGCTTATTTCATATTATTCCGTAATATTGTAATAATAATAGATGTTACATTAACAACGTCCATTTCGTAACATGAATATAAAATCCAGCCAACTTTGAGTGCTGATAAATTTCATGTGCTGATCATTGCGCGCATGCTTTGAGAAAACCAATTTGCACATTACGGCGAGGTAACTCGCTGAATCAAGATGGGAAGAATAATCGCTAAATATCAAGTAAAATAAAACTCGTGTAAACATTCTCAACAGGAGAGACAGGGTAACTTTGGAAAAATACAAAGCTGAGCACTGAAAAATTGACTCATAATACTAAAGAAATCATAAATGCTGCAACCAAACGCTTTCGAAAATTCATCTGCCGTACGAACGTGAAAGATTTGAAACGCAGAACTGAAAATACAGATTTCTTTCGTGTTAACAATGAGTGTCACGTTTTCCAGAAATGAGAGACGCGCGATTTTCTTTGTCACAGGTGTATGTTTCATTGGGTATTGTGTTTCGAAAATTTTTCCATTTTAAAATAACTATGTCATTACTGTCTTCAATTGTTGCTTCTATAATTTCTGTCGATAAAAAGTTTCTATTTGCTCTCATAATATCAACAGTATGAGGTTTACGATTTAAGAATGGTCGGATAGAAGCACATAGACTAAAAAAAATAGCAGAAAGAAAGGCGACAACGAAAGAAGTTTTGCTGTTTTCCCTTTTAATGTTGATACAGAATAGGTGTGAAAGAAATGTCATCTAGGTACGAGCGTAGAGAAGCGTTGAATTTTGGTCCCTTTGGTACTTAAAAGTGTTAAAGATACCTTTAACCATTTAACCCATTTCTTCCCAATGTTGCCTATATAATCGAGAAAATACGTCCTATCCTATGATACTCATTGGCTTTGATACATCGCAAATTTTCCAAGAAATATATGAGAATCCTGTAACCATAAGAATTACGCGATTTTATGAAACACTCCTCACTCTGTTATTTCAAATTAAATTCACTTCATGGAAAATGGTGGATTTGAGTAATATTTAGAAAATAATGAAACAAATAGCAAGAATGGAAATATAATTGTAATATAAATCACTTTATTTTTTCGCTGTAAGTGTGTCTTATTTAAATTACCTCACAGCCGAGAAAAATGAGATCACGAGTAAACCAATCAAGTAACACAGAAACGAAAAATAGCGATGCCTCTATCACTCTAAAGGAAAATTAGCGTCGTGAAATCAAAACTGAGCCAAAACGAATCCATGAACGCACAAGTTCGCGAATCTGCAATACTAAACTAAATTATTTTAGCACTTGTAACGTTTACCGCCGTATTAATCATGGAATTTACATTCTTTTCCATTAAAAAAGGAAGAAAAAGAAATATCTCTTCTTTTGTCATTTACATCGTTTACCATTTCAATTTCGGTCGATCATAACAAAGTAGGAGCGGATCGAAAGGGTAGCAGGTAGAGGGGTAACGATTCAACTATTCCCCGTTCGCAATTATAACTCCCGCGTGGGAGGGGGAAGGGAGCTAAGGGAGGGTACGGAATCGAAGGTAATAAAAGAAGAAACGGTGGGTTAAAGGATTGGCGCTAGAGAAATGGCTCGAAGAAAAAGCGGAGACCGACGTCGCGACGTCCGGGGAAGCGTAATTTTCTATAATTTAATAGTTGAAATTCTTTTCGCCTTTATCTTTCACGTTCGCCCTTCCGTTTGGTCAGATTCGAAGAGTTCTCCGAATAGGATGGAGAAGGAAGAAAGAGAAAAAGAGAACAGAAGAGAGAAGCGTGTTTCATCGTGATTAAAAAGGGACGAATGCCCGTTCACAAATCCTTAGCGACATACCGTTCGACGGAACGAATTTATTTGCCGCGAAGTACAGTTAATGTGGAACGATCTTGAAAATTCTGGACCTCATTCGTAGATCGTTTCTTTTTCTTTTCTTTTCGATTTTAGCAATTAAAGAGATCAGAGAACAAACGATCATGGAGTCATAAAATGTAACATTTATAGTATTTGAAAAAAGAAACAGTTTTTGAACTTCTTTGACTATACACTATCCAAAATTTAATATTCTTCTTTATCACAACGAGTTTTTGGAAAATTTTAAAATCACTAAATGTTCCTACATAGTCTATTGATAAAAATTACGAGGATAAAATTTGTGTTCATAATTAGGACTTTAATCTAACGTAATTGCACTTTGATCATTTTTCCTCAGAAAATAAATTTTTTTTCGGACGAGAGTAAAGATTATATTAATTCTCTATGATATCACATAAGTTCTAGAAGTTACTTCATTATAATATTATATATTATAAATACTATATTATACCATATATTTATTGGAAAGTGTAGAATTAATTTGGCATCTTTTTTCACAAACCTCGATGTTTATTAGCAAAAAAATCAAATAAACGCCTATTTTTTAACAGTGTCCTTGCATATTTAACGAATATAACCTTTTTATTACATATATTTCATTATCAGTCAATCGTTTGTCTGAATTAGCATCAAATTTTCCAAAAAATGTACTTCCTTGAATTTTAAATGTGAAATCCATGTAAATTCAAGATTGACAAATACGCCGTGATATTGAGCCGAACGTAAAGACATGGAAAATTATTCAACGAAACGATTTTAGAAATGAACTTTTATTATGTCTGTCCGCAGAGATTGCGTCAACTTCCAATGAGGAATAATTAAATACTTTCGTCACGAACGTAAAACGAATGCTTGCGTGCTGGCAATCGTACTTACTTTCGGCATTTCTAAAGCTCGCTTCTGTTTAACTTGGCGCGTCAATTATTCGTCGCTCGTGCGAGCAATCGATCCAGCTGGCCCTATCGAAGTTTTTACAACGTTCCGTTCGATAATGGCTTTCTGCTACGTGCTGAAAGCACTTTGGAAAAGGCGCGAATATTTACATCACATCGTTCGATTATTAATTAGATGCGTTTTTCGATAGACCTTATTTCTTTTTCCGATGATAAATTAAACGGATGTTCGATAAGAATCGAAATATGTATGCATATACCAAATTGTGTCTTGCTTTGGTATTTCACTTGTAAATTAATCTCTCCTGTTACATTTGTACAATGAAATCCAATTATTTATAAGGTACAATTAATTCTCGCACTGTAAATCATACATAGTAGAAATTATTACAATATTTGGAATATTATTTAATGGAAAGAAAAATCCAATTTTTAAATATAATAAAAGGTGAATAAATTAAAAATTCAGTAAGTGACAACAATTTATAAACTTCAGTAATTTTCGTCAACTAGATGTACTTTCCTACGTCGATTTTAAGTACTTACGTACTCAACCTGGAAATTTTGCATGGAAATTAATATACGTGTATATTACGAAGAAAAGTGTGTATTTAAATATTTTTCATAGTAGTTCCCACTTTTTAATCCTTTCGTACTAAACACACCATAATTTTAGAGAGAGGATATACGAACGTTGTTCAAAGTTGGAGAAAAGTGGCTTGATTTAAAATTTAAATATACGCATTATTATATCTGACCTTTAAAAGAGAGAGAAAAAAAGAAAAACAAGAATCGAAGTAATACTGAATATAAGTACAATTATTTAAAATATGAATTTATCAATTAAAATGTAAGAGAATGAGGAGTATTTAAAATGAATTAATCATATATGATTTTATTTACAGAATAAATAAAATAAAGTAATCGAGGAATTTTTATCAAATTAGAAATTAAATAAAGCTTAGATTATATTATATTCTCAGATAAATGAAAAGTGATTACATTGAAATTTATAATAATTCTAATTTAATCGATGTATTATGAATACAAATGTCTGTTGATCTATTTGACAATTAACAAAGAACCAACATGTATTTTCCATCGAGCAGAACTCTCAAACTTTGGACGTGAATGGAGTTTTGAGCAGGACTATATTTCACTGCGATTGCGATTCGACCAACGAAGACTCGCTGGGGGATCGTTGACTTTCTATGGGGTATTATGGACTCCCGAACTACCCCACTTAAAAGTCGAACAGGGTTTGAGTTTCGAACCTCATAAATTGTGTAAATAAATTAGACAGATCCCAGACTCCGATTTCACGTTAGATGCTCGTAAATCGTTATGTCTATTCCTTATGTGCTATCCAATCTGTTTCGAAACTATAATTACCAGCTCAATTGGCGCGAGAAATTCGTGAAAAGAAATACGACTAAACTGTTAAAAATATTAGTGTATTAAAAAAACAATAATAATAATTCTTTGTGGAATTAAAGATTATATTTTTAAACATCAATATTAACTTTCTATAGCGCTATGTGTTTCAGAAGTTACGTATTATTATATATTAGGTGTATAAATTGATTCTTTTCGAATTTTAGGTGCAGACAAAGTTTTATTTAAAAAGAATAAAGGCATATTAATCGTCAAAATAATTTCCATTATTTTCGATGACCTTTTGCTATTTTTCAGGCAGCTTGCGAATATTTCGATTTGAATGGCTGTATTGATTATGTGAATCCAGATGGAAAGAATTTATTTTTTCACCTAATATTTCAGAAATGTCATTTTATTTGTTTATTGTTATATTATTACTAGTTAACTTTTTAAATTACATTCGATCATCTTTCTTCTCATGAACGAAGGAAAATCGGATTACAGATGATTAACACTTAAAAAATGATCTATTATAAATATGTATGTAATGTTATAATTTAGTTTTATTTATATATGGTTTTAATAATATTTAATTACATTTGTATTAAAATTTTGATGGAAGTATAGGGGAGAGTCGTGCAGTACCGGTCATTCTAAGTTTTTGTACTATAACTTGGGCTAATGTTAATAAAAAATCAAATTTCGAAAAAGTAATTTGTAGGACAAAGGGTACTTAATAAAAGGAGACACATCATTTTCCTTAAATTTTCTCATAGAGATAACTAATTCGCAGAAATAAAAAAGTTGTAATTTGCAACGAACGAAAAACTGTCGTACAGTACCGGTCAGCTACTTAGTACGATAGATTTTAAGGTCTAACTAATAAATAATTTTCGATCTCATTAATGAAGCATCTAATTTTCGAATGCTATCAAATGTACTTAATATCAGTAAAAAAAAATCAAATGATACACTTGATAGCAGTTAAAATAAAATAACACATACGACATATATTACATTGTAATCTTCGATAAAATGAATCTACGTTAATATAAAATATTTACGTGTTTCAATATTCATTTTAATAACTTCCATTAAAGTCTGATGCTAAAGGAATAGGCTGCAGAAGATTCATCGTAATAGCAAGTCTAGATAATTACACAGCAAGAATGAGTATTTTAATATTCTATAAAGTAAAATAGTCTTTCTCCATGCTTTAATTTTCTCCATTTAATTTCGCTCGTATCATCCTGGGAAAGCCGCCATTTTGAGGACAAAGCAGGATGACACACGATGCTTTGATCCAAGCATAAAGGAAAGTCAAAATATAAAGTGCATCCACGTTAAAGCTGAAAAGGCGGTATCGTAACACCGAGAATAGAGAGAAGATAGGGCGATTCATCTTCAATGTCAATATCGCGAGTCTAGTAACGGAACAAAAAGCTTTATCATTGCGATGGAATACGTTTGTGATAACTATGACTCTAATACATGCTTTGGAACTTTATAAAACGTGACGAAAAATATAGCACTTCACTTTCTTATCGACTTTAACCTGCTCTAATTTTTCTTCTTCTTCTTCTCCTGCAGGATAGTTAGAACTTTATCGTAGAAATCAATCCTACGAATACACACATTTTCTGTCGGAAAATTGAACGTTGTGTAAAATGTTAATTAGACGTTAATTACGTTAAATTACGTTCTTGCATGGAACGTGAAAAGAAATTTGCTGGAATGTGTTACTATGTAATTTACGATATTTGCAAACTGTTCGATATTTCCGTATGCAAGCATTATTCATAATTGGAGTATGAACATTCATTATTTCTTAATATCAGAGAGATTGGGAAATATAATTAAATTATGCAGAGCGTAATATAAAAGTTAATTGTATTACTTTTGGAAAATGCAATTTTAGTAGAATGTATTTGTAATAAATTTTAATAGTATGCAATTTAAGATTTCAAATCATCCATTTCAATTAATCTGTCGACACGCTGTTTTTAAAGAAATTTTAATTTTAAAGACTACAAAATACAATTGATTTTTCCCAAATTTTTTGAATGAAAATTATAGTCTGCCAAATTTAATCAGGATTAAAAAGAGTAATAAGAACCGTACAGAAAACATAAACAAAAAATTACATAAGAGTTATAAAAATTCCAAACACTTTGTTAAAAGTATTGCTTCTTCCAATAGTAACTGGAACATCCGAAACTTCATATTTCAGAAACAACAATCACATGCTATTCGAGTAACGATGCATGTTTCGTTTAAATTCTTCAACAGTAACTTGTCTATGAAAAGTTCCGAATTTTTCGTCGCTCAATTTGCGAATGATTTAAAATCTGACAATTCAGATTACACGACCTAATATTTAACTTTACTAATTTTGGATTTAAGAGATAAAAAGAAAAAAGACAGGATAAAGAATCACTGCTGAAAACAGAAAGTTTTCACCTTTATTTTATACAGCGTGGACCACGCAACTTGTTCACCCGGAATAATTTCTAAATATTTCAAAAACATTGTGTGAAAAAATTTTTTATAAAAAGGTTGTATGGTCTGAAGGGGATACATTATGTAAAGTATTTATTTTTTTCGTAGGTGGAGGCATCTTGTAGATTTCAAGATCAATTCCGTTTTTTTAAACAGAACGCTATACTTTTTATGCTGAAATATCGGAAAGCATTAGATTTTGAGTGAAAAAGTACTGACCTCTGTTAACTGTAAATTTAATAATTAACGAATAATTTAATTTTGTTTTTTGAAAATGGTTTGTGCGTAAATCAAGTTGGAAATTCAATACCAGCAAAGATTTCCGTAAGACCGCGGACATTATCGATTTTACTTAATCATAATCGCCTATTCTGTCTGTGATTCAATATTGAAGTTATTATCAACATTATTTATACGTGACTGTCTCAGTGAGATAAAAATAGAAATGAAATTTAGCAATTGCGAAAAAGTGGATATACCTTTAATTTATGGTGAGTGCCATAAAAATGCAACATGTACGTTAGAGAATGGAAGAAGTGTTACGGAAATTTTCACAAAAGTTCCTTCACGATGAAACATACCGATCGTACCACGTGGCTCGATTGTTAACACTTTGATGTCCGCACGTGTTGTGGAAAATCTTTCGTCTGTCTGTCTAAGAATGCATCGCATTAAAACATGAAAATTTCAACGATTCTTGCTTGATTCTGTCACGCGATTTACACGAAATCCTGAAGATACGTATAAATAAATGTAAGCATTTTTATTGCAATAGAAATATTTTTACAAGGCACCAACGTGGTGCCACCGGGTGGCATAGTGTTAAATTACCAGACAAATCGAATCCACTATGTTCCCTTTCGAAGCAACATAAACGCAAACGAGTATACAATCGCAGCTAAGTCAGCGGCGTACTTCGTATCATTACAAAACGCAACCGTTAGGCACCGGCCTCGGTTTGCTTAACGACTACTGTTAATTTCAATCGGTGTGTCGAGCAAATTGCAGCGGATTCGCCAGTTGCCCAACGTTAAATTATTAGGCAATCAGGAAAGTTAAACAGTACCGTTGCGACTACCTCTGCCATGTCTACCATCCTTTGTCGTTCATGTTGTTTTCATCGATTAGTATCGGTCGCGATACTAATGGCTGCTAACGGGCTGCCGCCGAACGCACCTCTTACAACGCGAATATTCCAATTGCTTCGCGCCGTTCCGATGCCATTACGTCGGGGAAATGGGAGGAAACGGTATAATCTACCGGTGAATCGATCGTCGAGTAATATCCTATGTTTTATTCATTTCCTGCCCCACCCTATATCCTCACCCCTCTGCCTGAGAATCTCTTGATCTTCCTACAAACGACCGATCGATACCGTTGCTTTCTTCCAAGGGATTAGCAGCCAAGCGTCGATCATTTCGTTGGTTAACGAACGACGATATATGTACCATGTAGCACATAAAAGTAAAGAAAATTTGAAAAAAAAAAGAAAAGAATAGTACGATTGACATTTATGAGGAAACTTTTATGTAGTGCCTATGGTTTATGGGTCGCTATTTTTGGCAACAACCAGCAGAAAGGTTATAAAGCCTTGCTGGTATTTTAGAACTGGAAAGTCAGGAAAAATCGACCAGTTTTCTGATCTTTCGAATGGAACATTTTAGGTCAGAATCATTTCTGATACAATTTCGCTAATGCTTATTCTGGATCGCTTGAGATTCTCGCCGATATACATGCCCGTCCATAAGTCATGGGACACCTTACCGTTTTACAGTAGGTTTAGTTATTTATTTCGATATGAACCATTCTATCGATAACAATCATATCTGAGGAATATAACTTTATTGATATAGTTGATATTTTATTATAATTAATACGAAAAAAGAATTGAAATATTTATAATGAGGTTCAATACCAGTTTTTGACACGAAAGACTGTTTTTAGACTGTGTTATGCCTACTATAAAACATTGAGGGAAATCCATTATAATTTGGGAGTGGGAGGAAATACCGTGGGTAATTTAACAAAAATCGACGGGATAATAAGAGAGGAACATTATTTAAATATAAAATCACACGCCATCTCGTCGGAGAAGATATTTATACACGACAATGACCACGAGCACTCTGCTAGAATATGTAAAAGTTATTTAGAACAGATGCAATAAAATAAGGAGTTAAAATGAACTCAATGATCACCCCAATCATCAGATTTAAACTTCATTGAGAAATTATGGGATTAACTACACAGAGGTATTCAGAAACACTGTTCATTGTCATGAAAAGATCTGCGGACGCATTTACAACGGCCCTGGAGAGAAATCCAGGAAGAAAGAGTTTCAATAAAATTCATCGTAAAAATTAGTTCAAGTAGTCATCGCGAAGCTAGAAAATTTTAAATATTGTACATACAATTTTCAATATATTTTAATATTAAAAACTATACTTGGTGCAAGTAATCCGTAAATAATCATTTGATTTAATAACCTAGAAGTTTAACAGTGTGTTATTTAAACGTAAAGCTCAAATTAGATTTATGGTCGGAGATGTACATATTTTCATTACAAAAAGAAAAAAAAAAGAGAAAGATATGCAAGATATAAGAGAAATATAATTCAATGTAACCTAGATTAGTACGTTAATTTTCAATCAGTGTGAATAAGGAATTGTTTTATTTAATTTTGTATGAATTTTATATACTCAATGTTATCTTCGATTACATTTTTTTCAACGAAATCAAAAAGATATTAATTTTAATTGAGATACTGCAGGTATAATGGAACTTCGAAGAGCAGTACTTTGTCTTACGTATGTACATTCTGAATCCACAAGTTATCGTATATCTTGCGAAACGATCCTATTTTAGTGTTCTGGAATTAACACCGAATACCGACTTACCACGACCATCGCATATTTATTGATTTATCATCTGCAAATCCGGT
This sequence comes from Anthophora plumipes, assembly GCA_951804975.1. NCBI lineage: Eukaryota > Metazoa > Arthropoda > Insecta > Hymenoptera > Apidae > Anthophora > Anthophora plumipes. The sequence goes on along the minus strand of OX638116.1, from coordinate 11,262,861 downwards.
TGTTGGGTATAATTACAATCCTATTGGACATTATCTACCTGTATTGCGGTTGAACCTCCTGGTCAAATAATATCAAAATACATTATTAAACAGTAGAAGCTGTATGGAATATCAATAGGATTCGACTCGTTGAATGTTCATTAAAATCAATAAACGTTTATAATAGTAATTGCTTCAAGTATCATAGGGGCACAAAAGAGACAACTAATCAATTCAACGTTGAAATTATTGTACATTTGAAATTAAATAATAATGTGTTTTATTTTATATTTAAATTAGCAAATTATTTAAGATTACATAAAAGAAAGAATTTTAATTATTTATATTATACTTTCACTGTTAATATATTCAAAAAATAAAAAATGATAATAATAGTTACTTTCCAACGAAAACATATTTTGTGTATTAATTTGTTTCAACAAACGTAAATTAGAGGAAATAAAAGTATTATGGAAATACAATCTGTTAACGAGATTAAGAGCGTAAAAAGGGAAAGAAAAAGGAAACTGTTAAATCGTTTTGATGCATCCTCAGATTTGAATCTACCTTGATATTCACAGAGCGTTTAAGCTAATTTAATTAATTAATCGCACATCATACACTTTCTAAATGAAGAAGTGACCTTTGCACGTTACTACTCATATCCAGCTGTATTCCCTGGATTACGAACCGTCGACGTGGAACGTATGAACCGACTGCATAATGGTACATATCACGTAATTTTGACACTGTAGAAATGCAGTTAGAAGATTTCAGCTCTTACGCGAATAATTCACATATTGTTCTGTAGAATAGTTTAATTCTGTATTTAAATCATCATATAGCAATGTAAATTCGTTGGAGATAAAGGTAGAAAGATCTGAACAAAACTGAAGTAAGAATTGACATGTTTCTTATTTTTTTTTTTTCGACAGAAAAGTTTTCGAAACAGAAAACTAAAGAGTCTCGAATTCATTCATAATGCACGCGAATGGTAAATATTTTCATTTCAACAAGCTTTGTTAAATTTAACTGTGGAAATAACTTGTAATTGATTAGCCAATACTTGAAATACAATAATTTCTTTATTGATGAATTATTGGTTGTAATTTTTCCCCATTTTTAGTTACAAACTAGGGAGATTGAGTTTCTGTTTGAAAGGTGAGTACAGTGAAGAGGTTAAAAGGAAATCAATGGCAAAGAAATTTATGATACATAATATATTCGTCGTTTTTAGTAAAATGCTAGAGAATATTGTAACAATTTTTACATCATTTTTATCTTAGTTCTTGACGCCGTTTTTTTTTTTTCTTTTGCTATGATTGACGCGGTGTCGAATGTTTCTGACACATCGATGATCAGATTCGCGCCGTTGCAGATTATAAAATATTGCCGAACAGAAGGGCAGAAAATTTCAACGTGACTGTTCAAAATTACACTCTCCCAGGAGACGTTATTTCTGGTTTGCACTCGTTTCCCCGACAGCTGAACAGCATTCAGGTTAAAACAAATGTGATATAAACTTCTTTTTTCCCCGTTTTCAAAAAGTGTCGCATATACGATACTGGAAAGGAAGATTGATATATGTTCAAAACTTCGAAGCATAAATTATCATCTACCTAAGAAAAGGTGGAATTGTATCGTTAAAATTCTTAATATTATTTCATCATTATATTAATACTACATGTTTCTACAAATTTCACATTAATTTAATAAGTTAAACGAAATATTTTAGTAACTTTGCATTTATTATTCACGTTTTAAAATTTCACCACGTTAATTTTTCATTTAAACAACGCTTCCTTTTCTCATAACTAAAACACATTTATTCCACAGAAGAAAATTATTGATTCGGTACTTTCCTATTCATTTTATTAAATATTGAAGTTTCAAGTACTATTTTATAAACTTGCTATATACAAATTTTTAACTACATTGTTTTTCCATTAATAAACGCGTGCAAATAACTCGTAAAAAATAATTCAAAATTGCTTAACATTATTATGCCTCGATATTACTTTTATTATATGTTGTAATAATATCCGCAATACGCAAACGAACACGGTACATGTTTCTACGACCACTTTTGAATTCAATAACTCCGTTCGATGCTAAACCGAAACGTTCCAGATGTATCAATAGAGCTCATAACGACGAAATATTGTTCATATAAATGGACGTGATTTCGCCGATACCATAACGTACAAATTCTACTAGAGAGATCGATACTCCTGTTTCTAACCATGGTTATCCTGGGACTCTTGTTTAAAGGGTACATTCAACGAATATTTGCCCTGACGGATTCTAAGTGTCATCCACATCGTTGTAAAACACGATCATTTTAAAGCACGCTGCGATTTCAATCCCGTGTCACGCTTTAACGATCCATTTTCCAGTCACAGTGTCGATCGATGGATGAAATTTCGAACAAAATAACACCGTTAACGCCGAACCTGTCCGCCTTGTTTATGCCAGAACATTTCCTTCACTGTGTCAATCTATCGACGAATTCTACAAATTCATCGCTACGAGTGTTCTATAGTTTGTACACACCGAGGAGTTAATTATGAAACTTGTTCATTTATGAATTTTGTAAAGCTGCAACGCTCTGTTAAATAGCACAAATGTTTCGTTGGTATACGTGAATAAATAGTTTGTTTCAGTGTTTATTGTATATACAGATTTTGTCCACGAGAAGATAAACCGTACACGGAGGATTTAAAGGAATTTATGGTTAATGAAATTACATTCGTAAGTGACTACGAATATTGTCGCATAATAAGTAGGAGATTTCACACAAATTACATTTGTTTGTATTATATACTGAATAAAAAGTCAATATAATACTTTAAGATAAATATTTCCCAAATCTGTGACTGTTGTGGAAAATTCATGAATAAGCAGGGAATAAAATTTGGCGATGAAATGTGTTGTAATTTTTTTGTGGTATAATAGGCTTAGATGATTACATAATTTTACTTGAGAAAATAAGTAACTACTCTCAGGGAGATCTTATTTTCCCCTTTAATTTAACCATTCAACACGGGAATTACTTTAACTTCGTAAAAATGAAAATACATGAAAAAATTGCCGTTTTTATTAAATGCAATTAAATAAACCTGTGACAACAAATTATTTAAGTTTTTTTTTAACATACATAAGGGTTATGTATTAAATTATTTCAATTACTTTCTGTAATACATCCCAAAAATATTTATCTTACGCATAGAATATTTTTCTTATTCTTGGATATTCACAAAACTACGTATATTTCAATTTACAAAATAGTTATCCTATTATCTAGCAACTTTTCAATGGCTTTAAACAAGAACTCTACTACATTATACTATGGGTATACAAACTAAACATAATTCAAAATTCTGTTAGAATTAAAAGTACTACAATTCAAAGTATAAAGGACCTTAAAAATTTTTGTTCTAATCGTACGAAAAGGATATCGTACGAATATACAATACAGCCATTCTCATTAATATTCGGACACCCTGTAAAACAGAATAACTTTTTAAAACTTGGATCAAACAACGTAAGTTTCTCTTTTTCTTTTTGAAAAACTAGAAGGATTCATTTACTAAATAACATGCAAAAAAATTGTTCAAAAAATAACAATTAATCAGAAAATATTAATCAGAGTCGCTGTATATGTATATCCTTTCTTTCTTCAATCTCGTACCGGCTCCAATCTCACACGGCTAAATAAGACAAAGTCTTGCAGGACAATAGGCCACAGACCTTGATCATTGTCAATTTCTTTTTTCCCTCCTTCTTAAAATACCAGCTGAGAAAAGACCACGAGCATGAGCACAATCTGCAAATCCATACCACATCCTGTAACGTGTCCCAATTTCCCGCTTCACCGATTCGTACTCGCAAGTTTCCCGGACAACGAGCAGTCAGAATCCCTAGTCTGGATCCGATTGTTCCTGACAAAAGAACAACGCGCCGTAATGAAAGAACGCAGCCGCGTTTCCTCGACGGTGAGCTGAGCTAGTACGTTTCCATCGAGCTGCTACTGCTTCTGCTGCTGCTAGCCTCTTTCATCCGCGTCACATTCAAGTAGAATTAAACACGGAATCGGGGGCTACTACAAGCTCCAGGGCAAGATTTCTTCATCGCTTCGACGATGAACGACCTTTCCTCGTTTACGTGCACTGCCTGTTTCCCTGCCCTACATTTAAATTTATCGTGGTGGTTGCTTGAGAGATCACGTGTTTGCGTGTCGACTTGGATATAATAAACCGCGGGGGGAAAGTGGGGTGCGGAGCACCATTACGATAACCACGTGGATAACGATGTTAACGGTAATAAATGGTAATATAACGTTAATTGTCCTGATTCGAGGCTGGTTTAAGTGCAAAGTGAAATCTAGTTTCTGAAGATATCTTCGAGTTATTGGTAATTTCGTGCCGGAGCTTCGAGAATTGAGATTCGGTATAACACGATTTTCCTTATATACAGACTGAGATACTTGAAATTATCGCTTTGACTGCCGTGTTTCTGTCGATATTACTACCTGTAGGAAAGAGTGCTTTAAACAAAGGAAAACCCTTTCACCATGACGAATAATTATAGTCATAGAACATCTAATTTGAGCTGTACGATTAAGTTAACAGTGTTAAACTTCTGTGCCAATATAATATTTCAAACACGGTTCATATTTCTAAATAACATTTATTTTATTCAAATTATATTCCTTCGTCATCGGTAGAACGCTAAACAGCATCAATTAACGAATGAATAGATTTCTGGAAATCTCCTTTAAGGTTGAGCACTCTTGCCCATTTTCAAAGGAAACCAGTTTCTTGCATGATAATGTATCTGCTCATGGTGTCGCATCATACATAAATTTTTAACTAAGAACTAAATACCAATGCTTGCTTATTCACTAGATTCGCCTAATTTTGCTCCCTGTAATTATCTCTTATTTCCAAAACTCGATACAATGACATTTTAAATATACACGTAGTTATGGCAAGTGTACTAAAGATGATTTCCAAAACATGTCTTCAGAAATCCAACCATTCATTGATTCATCGTGTTCAATATTGTATTAACATCGAAGGATGTTACTTTGAATAAAACGAACGATTTTTACAAATATAATCAGTATCTAGATTAATATATTGGAAATCCCATTATTATTCAGACAGACTGTGCATAATTATGTTTGCACTTATATTTTCGACCAGATTACGTTAGAAAGATGAAACAGGTTTAAGAAAAAATTACAAATATTTTGTTTAAATAAAAAAAAATCCTCTTTCTTCCAAAAGACATAGTCAAGGCGATATTGTGTAGGTGTTTATAACACATGCTGAAGACTGTCCATACAAAGTGTATCTCGTTCCAGTGACGAAAGGGTTAAAGAGTTTTAAAGAAGGTTATCAGATTGATCATAATACATTTCCCAGGATTTCGACCGATTCTTCTTCCAAAGACAATCGTTATTAATTCAACTGACTTTCTGTGTTAATACTTGAAATATTTTTCGCAGAAAGTGTAGAAGACGAATTTTCTAACTTTCTAAACTCTAGTCTCGTTAACGTGGTTCCGGCAGTTCCGTGGTGAGGAAGGTCAGGTTAAACCCTAGAGAGTTTACACGATGGTGCCAACAAGTGTCGTGCACAAAAGAGATGTAGTTTATTTATGAAGTTTATTTATTCCGTTGGATAGTTCTTAACGGATAGAGTTGCAAAGTTGACTTGTTACTTACAGTTAGAATACAGAGTTTGGAGATTTGTTACTTCACTTGTTTAAAGTTTAGATTACACTTCATTACTGTCTTAGACTTTAGAGTTAGTGATCTGATCTTCTTCACTTCTTTAGAGATTAAAGCACTAATCAGTTTGCGTACACAATTAATACCAGTGTGAAACGTAATTCAGCTGGCAGTAGACACATTTTATTTAACTTTGCGTGCGCATTTCTTTTGAATACGGCGTTTAAAACCGAACACTTTAAGTAGAACGTAGTGGATTGTTCGATGAGAAGAAAATCTAATAATTTTTTTACTTTTTGATCAGATTTTTAAGCTACGAGCATATAATTCCTTACTTTGTACATATAAATTTACATGAAAAAAATTTCCTATGTATCTCTCAATGTTTATATCATTTTTATGGATTTAAATGCAAATATGACAACTGGTCTAACATTTATGAGCGTGAGTGTGTGTCTCAATTTTTTAAATTTGATATACAATTTTCAAATTTGATGTGTATCGATCCGTAGCTTAGTACAATCGATTTCTACAAGAAAAAATCACGTAAATGGAGCCTGCTAGTACGAAAAAAGAAACATTGGTAAGAGAAACCTATAGGAGCTATGAAAATATTTATTTCGTATAGATTAAAAAGAAAAAGAAATAATGATATTTTAGAAAGAGAAGAAGGAAAACTAAAATTGTTATCGATCAATTGTACACGATAAATTTCATACATTCTTAACGCAAACAACACCCATAAAGGTCAGAGTTATATAATTAGTGCGTTCCAATAAGAATTTGCGTACCTCTGACATATAATAAAATCAATGAAAGATTATAGAAAAATATATTTTCTGATCGCACATAAAAAGTACCAGGAAAATAAGAGGATAATTAATTTAACGCGTAAAAAGGAACTTGCGTAAAAAAAGTACGGCGTAAATGGAAGAATGGTTATATAATACATTGGATTGGAACAAAAGTTTGTAGCGTTTTCCAGTAGGCAACGTTCAAACACGTGAAACACCAAGTTCTGGAAGGATAAGATCACGAAACTGCCTCAAAGATGGTGAAACGCATTGAAATAAAATTGTACATACTTTATTGAATAAATCTTTATATAAATATCTAAATACTGTCTTTGAATTTCATTTGAAATACGATATGAACTTTTGTTCCAACCCAATAAAATCCCAAAAGATAGGAGTCAGGTCGAAAGGGTTAAACAGAGACTGAGATTGTGATCGTCATATTTTTAGATGTGTATTTTAGACTAAACGGGGTTGAGACCCTATAAATCGTTTATAGTTTCGTAAAAAGTCTGATCGTCGCGTTAGCCAGGAATGCTGGGCATTGTGGATTCCACGCATTCTTCGAATTATTTCGGAACACCAACAAACATAGCTTGTCGTACGAATTCAACAATTCGCATTTTCTGAGGTATGCCAACTATGCGCACATTCCTCCACGCTCTTTGCTCACTGTTCTTTTCACCGAAATCCCTCTCTTTCGTTCATCGACCGCCATTCATAACTACCGAATGGTATTTCCCGGAGCAAACATTCGTTTGTAGAGAATAGCTTCTTCGTAAATATAAAACATTTCCATTTGCAGATGACGTAAAAAAAAAAGAGAAAAAAAAGAAACGTTAGTAAAACCTTTGATGTAGCTGTCGGAAGTTAACAAAAATTGTGCTATTGTCGGATTTTTGCTTTCTCAAAAAATGAATCAACATAATGAAAAAAGAGATTTTAATAGAAAGTATGAATTATTTCCATCTATAATGATTTCTATACTATTTTCATTTATAAAAATTAGCTCCATCTATGATTTTAAACAGCTGAAAATTACGATTAATTTGAATACCTTGAAAATAGTCCTTCGTGCATAAAATATAATGAAATGAATAAAAAAATTGACGATTGAAATCATATCGACTGATTATATTTCCATTGTGTAAATAAAATTAATTATATCAGATATAAATACATCCTTAACAAGTATAGATTGATTGTTTCTAATATAAGATAAATCATGAGAATATAAATAAATCATAAGAAGTAATAATAACTTAGATATTGTTAGCGTAATATACTTTTTAATTTAATAAGAGTATTTTCAATTTTCCTTTTCCTTTTTTTTGGTTAATACAAAAATTTAGTCATGTCAATAGCAAATGTTCTTAGTGATTGTTTTCTGAACTTGACACTTTGATTTATCAATGATCTATCGCTCATGGCAGAACTTACTTGTCGCTTTAAATCTGCTCACTCAGGAATAAATACATTGCTTGTACTGGCTCGGATTTGATTATCGCGTGGTAAAAAAAGAAAAAGGAAAGAAATGGAAAATAGAAAATAGTATACGAATCGTTAGTGAAATCGATTAACATTGACAACAAGGAGTTGATAAATAGACTCTCGTTCAATAAAAGTTGACAGGAAAAAGTCTATTAATAAGCTTCCGGTAGATAAAATGTCGAGTGAAATGTATCCTTCTGATGTATTAAATTTAATATGTAAATGTTTGGTTGTTTCATTTGAAGATGAATTTCCGTTTCAAGCAGAATAAATGATAAATTGCAATTAACTCTTAATTAAGATACCATTTTACCAGCCTATTTCAGCAGTCTTAATTAAGATATCGTAAAGAACAAATTTTCGTTCAACGACGATAATAATTAGTTGAAAAAACGACAAATTGAAGCACGCAGCGTGAACAACTAAGAACTGTAGAGACATTTGCCACGTAACCACGGTTGTTAATTTTCAAACGGTGCAACGTGGCGTGTTTCGGTACATAAAATCCATTTTCGCGATGAGTACCAGCCGAAGCGTGACCAGATGCATTCTCGTATCGCAAAACCGACTGTTATTACAATGAATACTGTTAATGCTCATGTCATGTTCGTCGTTTCTCTAGATTCGTGCATATTCATGAAAGATGTGCCAAACTATGAAAGACATTCTTATTCAGAATGATAAGTTATCGACGAAATAGTCAAAGGAAATATTTTAAAAGTTCGTTAAAAATTTAGATACGGATTTGTATATGACGTATATATAAATACGGATTCAATTTTAATTCGTAAGGAGAAAAATCATTGGAATTTAATCCGAACATATTTTATACTTTTAATCTAACTCTTTTACAGAGATATGAAAAAAATCGAAATCGCTATTTCCAAAAATTCATACTGATTTTATATCACTTATCTATCGGTCGACGATTCGGTTTTTTTTTTCGTTGTTGTTGTTAACACGTTACGCGCTGTGTCAGTCCCTAGGGACTGACAGTGAACTTTTCGTTTGGGTTAGGTCTGTTTATCCTATATATTAATAACAAAAAGCAAAGATATATTTTGCTACTACCGAAATCACAATCCCACTGAAAACATAAAATATATAATTTATTCATCCGTTCATAATAATCTGATTACCCACAATACACAGCAGTGTCACATCTGACCACTACTCTAAACCTGAAGAAAGCAGCTACTAGGAAGGAATACCGATACACTTTACAAACAACATGAAAAAGCTTATGTTTAGACCCAATACTTCATCACTTTACAGTGTGTTAACAACGTCAGTAGAGTAAATGTAGTAACAAAACTTCTTCCACATGATTAGCTGAGAAAACAACGAAACAAAGAGATCATCTCTTCAAAGCATTCCACTTTCACGTAAATCCTTAGTTTCCTTCTCCGTGTTCTCGAAGCACGTTGCCAGCTGGCCATTCATCAGTAGCTCGTACATCAGAATCCTGACGTTTACACGAATCGCGAGGCGCACGGACGCGTGTCGGTGCTCACGCGTGCACACGCCGTTGCTCCATGCCACGGAAGCGTCGGGCAAATGCATAAACACATTAGTTGCTCGTAACGGGGCAGCGGTGGCGGAATTCTGACGCGTACAGGCTGCACCGGAAACCGTGTACGGCCAACGAGAATCCTGGAGAGCTCTAGGCACAAAGGTTGCGCTGGAGTGCTGGCTTGATGGATACGTATGGGAGGCATCCCTATGGAAATCATCCCTCCACCTCTCAGCCTAATTCCGCGTCGAGGCCAGCGCGTCATCGCCTCGTGAAACGCGTGCACAGGACCGTGAGTCGTTGGACAACGTGTACTCGTGAGGAATGGAAGCGTCGCGGGGCGGGGAACAGACTGACTAATGGTACAGCGTTTTCTCGTTTTGTGGGCTGCATCCCAGTGGTCGGGATGAAACGTGGGAAAAAAATGTGATTTCGGAGACGATTCGATGGATTCGCTGGCATCAGAGTTTCTCTACACAGAGCCAGCTGTTCCGGTTGTCGTCAAAGTCGCCCGACCAGTTGTAAGTCATACGTGTTTCTAACGCTGCGCTTGTATACAGCGTGAACCCCACAATGTGACCACATTTACTTAGTTTCGTTACTAATGAAGTGTTTGGAAGTTTTTAAAATCGTAAGTATGATATCTTTATTGTTAGTTTAAACACTCGATTATGAATGTAATATTTCTACACCTAACCTTCATTATTCATCTCTCATTCTCACATCTTATAACATGTCTCTGGCTGTTAATTTGATACGATAGTAAGAAATTGATGAAATGGAAAGGTGAATGATTAAGTTTGAAAATTTTTTTATTAAATATAAGGAAGTAAATTTTAGGCTGTACACTATGCACATGCATCTATTTTTTCGTTAGAGTTACATGTCTCAAATGACCACTGAAACACGTCACTTGGTTAACTTTGTATATCCTGCATAACTGACGAAAGATTAGAAGTTAGAGATGTATAATGTTACTTACAGCTTTGAAGGCACTGTTTGCCAAAAGTACCAAATATAAAAGTCAAAAGGTTTCAGAAAACGTTTTCTACAAATAGCTGAATAATACAATCTTTTATTGAAAAAGTGTGTCAAAGTGGCACGAGAGATAAATGAGGACTAAATAGCTGACGATTAGTGAGTTTAAAATACACGGAATACTGCACGTTTTGAGAATCATACAGTGAAAATGAATTATTTTCAGATTTGTACGGAAAGAATCGATTTAAGAAGTACAACAGTTAGTAATATTTTGTTTCGTGTCATGTGAATTAGGAAAATGTTAGCTTAAAATAAGCAAAAATATAAATCAAGTAGTGAACAAAAATATTATTTCATATAACAGTTTATAATGAAGCTTTAAGGCGAATGATAATTGATAAAATATGATATGACTAAATATTAAAGATCAGTAAGTATGTGAATAATAATGTATGGCTGAAATATCATTGAGTTTTCTACTCGATGCACGTATGTCTGTCATATCACTGAGTTCTCTACTTACAATAACATTTTCCATGCGAGAATTATAATTGTACGATTTCGTTACAAATTATTTTTACCCATGTTAAAATTCATTTCCAACTAATTGGGGTGAATAAAATAATTACAATATATTACAGTAAGTTTATATTAAACTTACCAATTTTCATAATTGATATTCTACATAAAAACGAAAGAAAAAGATAAAACCTCGGACGATAGACTTGTATTAAACACTTTCGATTTGTTTTTTGCATCAGAAAATCAACTTTCCTCCGCGTGCGCCGTATTATAAAGCAATAACCGTTCTCTCGTAAAATTTCCCCAGTTCTCAAACGTATCATTACTCACGTTCCCTGGTAAACTAAAAATACAAAATGGTCGCGGTCGACATTAGAGTTGAACGTTTCTATGCAACACATTTTTCAACGGGGTACGTCGCAAACACCGTTGAAACACACGTTTCTTTCCCTCACTCGGCCATTAGCTACGCTAGTTGACGTGGGGTGACTCTGTGGCCACGATGGAAGGGTTGTTGCACGCTTATCGAATGAGGGTGCATCGCGTCGCCAGGCGATTTAAGACAAACGTTGCGTGCAAAAGCGCATTTCGGATCGTCGACGTGGTAATCGAATCATCGTGCCCCGTTCCACTAGGTTCTTGCTTAACCCTGAATCAGCACGAGTGTGCAAAAGTTGCGTCGCTTTTCCAGCGAAACTCCTATCGCGTGTGTTGAATTACACTCCGCTGTTTAGCTGATAATTCGATACTTTCCTACGGTAACGGTTTACCATGAAAGTGATGTGCGTTTGCAACACTTCAGCGCGTCTTTTCGTGACAATTTTCGTTCGTTCTTAAGTGTATTTAATACTGATACTAAGAATAGCGTGTTGTTTTGTTTTGAGATATAAGAGGGTGAATATACTACGAAATGTCATTAATATTATTAATACATATTACAATTAAATAAATAAATAAATAAAATATAGATATTTGTGTAAATTTCAATCTTGAGATTATACGCGATACAACAGAATTCATTTGCTATAAATGGATAGCACAGACATGTAAAAAGGACCTCAAGGTAGAGCGACAGAACAATACTCTGTTTTTGAATCTAATTAGACGTTTTTTCAATGCAACGATATCGTACAATAGAGCATTGTAATTAAAGAAAAAATGAAGGATTCCATTTAAAGAAATTAACTTGGTTTTGATATCTCCTTCACCACTAAACTTATAGAAAAATTATTTATTTTATGCAACGTCTTCCTTGATACCAAACAACTTTTATGAAAACATTTTTTTTTTTTAAATATCACGAAACTCATGAGATATTTCATCGTTTCCAATTAAAGAAAATATCCTATGTATGAAAAGAAATCCCTTGGAGTACAATATACGCTATATTAGTGTTCCAGTGTTAGAACAAACATCTTCATGTGAAAGAATTCGAAATTGAATCCATTGCAGTTAAACGAGGCAAGCAGTAGCAGTGTGTGATCCTTCAAGTAAATGACTTCCACAATTCGCATTCAGTTGACGAAACTCAAAGGCTTCGCTGGAAAGCTCAATTTACTGCAGGGAGAACAGGATCGCGCTTTGATGCACCTTGTCATCGGTAGGAAATTCACCGTTGCTTTATCGTGTCTCAATGTTAAAATGTCGTTTCACTCTGCTCACGAGGATAGATCAAAAGTTTCCACGAAACGACGCTAGATCACGCTATCATATTTTCTATTTTTCTTTTTCAAGTGTTCTGAATGCTATATCCACATGCGATGTATTTTCATGAATGAATCGCGTGGTTCGTTTAGGTTTCAGATCGTCCCTGGCTTTTTAAACAGATGTATCGTAATCTCGATTCATCCAGAACTACAGAATATTATCCTTTTCTTTTACGAGCTCGTGTATTTGACTATTTTGCTGGTAACAAGTATAAAACTATTCTCCATGTTGAAACACAGAAAAAAAAAACATTTTTTTTTTCAAATAATTTTTCGATAGACTTTCACGATTAACCACTCAACGACGAAGACAATGTAATTTTCTTTCCATGCGGACGAAGAATTATATTTTAATATTCACGTCACATTTATTAGGTTTTTATTTCATTTATTTTTAATTAATTCTTTCCAATTTTTTGGAGGGCAATCAAGGTTTTATTTGAAAAGAATAAAAAAAAACATCAGTCATCGAAATAAATTTCATTACTGTTGATGACCTTTTGCCATTTTTCTGGAAGCTTCTGAATACTTTGATTTAAATTGTATTTATTATGTGAATCCAATCGAAATGAATTTATTACTATACCTAATACTGCTGTGTACAAATTGTTTAAATTCTTGAACATTTAACATACCATATACAACATGGTAAAAGTATTTCATTTTATTTTTGTACTAATTTTGTTGACATTATAATTGAATTACTTTTTTATTAAAAGTTACGAAATCAGAGATAAAAACAACGTGCAAAATTAGATTAAAAGAGAAATTAATAATTCAACTTCGTATGACAGGGTTTAAAACAATTATCTATACATAAACTAGCATTACATTCCCTGAAATAATATAGTGACGTCTTTTTTTGGTGTTAGACATTTAATTAGTATTAAGCCCATTACATATGCATTTATTTATACTTTGTACATCACAGTTTATTTATTTATGATTGTACTATTGCATCCTTGTATTATTGTATTATTGCCAGTCAATTTCTTTATATTAATTATTAATTCTTGCTTCTCCCACCCAAAATATAAAATTTCATCTCATAAACAGAGAAAAGTCGGATTAATTAAAAAGAAAAAAAAAAAATGATAAAGTAAAATAATGTATACATAATGACAGACTATACAGAATGTGGAGGTTGTCTAAAATTTGGAAATAATTTTATTTATTATATTTATTATATTATAGATTATATTTAGTATATTTATAATATTCAAAATTTGCAAATTATACAAAATTTCAATTTTTTATCTTGAACAATTTATCAGATATTTAACGTTAGAGTTTTGACAAATTGGATAAAATGAGCATTACTACTTCATTATCAATATTTCAGTTCTGTTTGAAGATAATGCTCAGTGTTTCTGCTCATTTGAAAACAGAAGGCTTTCTCTTTTCACATTGTAGAGTAGCTCACAGTAATTCCAAGACGTTCCCGTTTACGGAGGTTGGTTGAGCCATGCTGCTAGACAAAGTCCAATTAATTGACCGCGTGGCTGCTCAAGTGCACACATTACGCCGTTTGTAGACAATCCCATTACAGGTCATAATAGACAGATAAATGTACCAGTATAAAATTAATTACACTGTTCTTCTAGCGACTGTTCTGACGTCCCTTTTCTGCTAACCACCCGGATTCTATTGTAATTGTTTCCCAATGGATCTGTATCCCCAGCAGTACGGCGCCGGGACGGATTAATATTGCATTAGCGTTATCGATTTCAAAAGCATCGAAACCGGCATTCGCCGCATGGAATTTATCTTCCTTCGATTTTAGGCAGACGTAATTGAATTATTGATTTCGTAGTAATTTGTACAACGTGCCCATGTAACACCGTTAAATAAATAATACCAATTCAATTTATCATTGAAGTCGTTCGTTCATAAGGAAAACGGATCCCTGGGAAGACGAATTAACACCTAGATTCCACAGAAACTACGAAATCTTTGAATTTTCTCCTGATAAAGTTAGAGACCGAAATTAATAAATATTCTATCGAGTGTGACGAGTAATTAACAATATAAAATTTTCATTTTAATTATTTAACTGTTTACAATAGTTGCTTAAATTCCTAGACTTTGACATTTTTAACCCTCGGACGACGAGAGAGACTATGTCTGAAACCGAGTTAGGTTATTTCTTTACATTTTATATTTCGTGATAGAACCATGCGGGCTGAAAGAAAAATCTTTGCGCGAAGCAAATATAGATTTGATAATAAATCCTGAAATAAAACTGCTAGCACATATTTAGAAGATCTTTTCTATAGAACAAAATTTTCTATTTGCTTGTCCAAGTTCTCATTTTTCAGATCATTCATAGAACTTCGCCGACAGATCCTGTATATGATATCCCTTTCCTCAAATATAAATTTATTCCCTCATAATAAATTCCGCAACGCATCAAACTGTACCCATCCTGCAAAGCATATTCCTCTTCATTTCAATGCACGTGCTCTTCGCTATCCATCAACATCATTAATTCCTCGCGCGTCTTCTGCAATGTCCCAGCGAGACTAGCCAAACCGTATCCCATCCTGTTAGCGACGTGTATAAGACACCACTCAGGCGGATTCTCTCAAACCAAAGGATTAAGGCTAGGAAAGCGAAACTCATAGATAATCCTCCAGAGGATAGAGTCAATTAAGTCATAGCTAGCCATCGTATACGCGAAGGGTTTCCTTTGGTATCCTTAGAATCATCTCCTTCAGAGATCCTTCGTATCGAAATTATGACGAAACGTCTCTACGATCCTCTTCATACTCCGTTCACTTCGATGTTCCTATTGCCGAAGGAGCACGCGGAATCAACGAAGCATTCAAAGATATCCGCGGAGAGTAGCCCCGTAATTTGATCCAAGAACAAGATACAAGAGGATCCATGTATCCTTTTTAATGGATCTCAAAAGAATTTCACGATCCAATCGGTCCGCCGTATTTTATGCGATATAAAATGGCGGATGAAGTATGGCCGACGTATCCTCAAGAGATTGCCGGGAATTGCTTTCCCGGATGGTCTCGGGAAAGCGCTAAGAATTTCATTCATCGATAACTCGCATCGTATCCGTGGCTCGAACCACGATCGAATGCTTCGTCGAGCTTGTACTTTCAGTTGCGTCGAAGGGACGTTATATAGGTATTGCGAACGATCGGTATACTACTCTTCTTCTTCATAAAAAAAAAAGGAAATTGATTTTACAATGTACGGGCCATATCTTTGGCGCTCGTTTGAACATTTTCGAAAGTGTTCGAAACGATCTGGGAAATGTGGAGAAATTTTGAAATAGAGTGTTCTGTACCGAACCTTTATTTTTTTATTTTGATATTTCAAAGAAGTTGTAAAACAGGCTTAAAAGAGTCACGATCCATAGGATTAACGAGACTGTTAGAAACACGTACCTTCAGTAAACCCATAACTGAATGACGTTTTCAAACTGTTTTACATTCCATTGTTCCGATTTCCAAATTGCTGAAATAGTATTTTTTTTCTCTCATGTTCTATCTCCAGTTATTTTCCCGGGATTTCCTAAAACTGGGAGACTTCGTCCTTCTACCACCACTTTCACTTTCTCTCTATCAACTTAAGAAACATCCTACGACCGGTTTTTGTATATTTTCCCATTTTTTCCCTCTTAAATTTAACTTTGCCTTCCGTACTTCAGATGCATGTCCTCTTTCGAATTTCTAATCTTATTCCGAATGCAAACTAAGGAACAACCAAGTCTTCAATAAGTTCGAGCACTAAAAGATCAGCCAAGTTGTATACTATAACGTTCGAGATAAAGTGATCGTTTCAGGCTTCGTTAAAAATCGCGATCTAAGCGTGCAACGCATTGCAAACCGACGCGAATACACAGCAAACAAATCTCTTCGCGTGAGAGATAGATATATTTGGAAATTTTATGGATGCTTGTTATTATTGAGTGTAATTGAGCATCTCTGTTTAAGGGGTTGAGACACAAAATTTCGTAATTAATCAAATTTCTAATTGCTTTCCCCAACTTTTCGTTGAAACAACATTTTGCAGTGTACGAAGGCAAGCTTCGGTATAGATACTCAGGTTCAGGAAATTATGAAAACTTAGACAGTAAATTGTAGCGCGCACATGCCACCACAATCAATGTAATCTCGGAAACTTATCTTATAACATTATCATGCTTTATAACTTCGCGTAACATTTCTGCTCATACGAGGACATGATTTATGGTGTTCGCAACGATACCGATATTTCTTAAAAAAAAACAAAGAAGAAAAATAAGTGATACGTTATTGTGAAACCAAAAATGTTGTTTATGTTATCATAGAAAAAAAAATTACAAGGTACAAACGTTAATTATCCGTAAAATATGGTCGAGAGCTTCATGAGAATTTCGCAACAATTTCATAGGCTGCCGTTAATTTTCTTTCAAGATGCTAACAGAAGATATTTCGTAAATCTCTGATGAAGTAATTTACATAAGCCGCAAGATAACACTGAAAATGGAGATAACGTTGAACAAGGAGTACCACCAGCAGCTCTGAAGTTATCACCAGCTTTTTATGGCGCGGCGAACGTTCTCTCCCATGCAACCAAGTGAACGCATTTTCGTAAGTTACAAAAATTACTTTAACCGTAGGAAATCTACATTGCCTTTGTAGACTTTTATACCGAGTATTATCTGTGGCTTCTATTAAACCGTATGCTTGGAATTTTTCTGCGAACTGTAACGCGTATCTAACGATAACACGATTAGGTAGAACCGAGACAAATTGCATTACAGAGTATTTACCTTTTATTATCAATTTTCAAGCCAAATGAACGTTAAATACGAATTTATAATAAAAAAAAAGTAACTTTTAAATGTCTAACTATTATTTGTTTCTCATCAAACAGAAAGTGATACCTAATTGATGTCATTGTTTTATGAATAATTAAATATACATATGCATTAAAATATGTATACTAACTTCTAATTTTGTTAAATTCAGCACTGATTTTTAAGAAATATCATACGTACGTATTTTTATTCTCAAAGTGCTTATTGGATTAACAAATGAATATAAAATTATTAAAATGATCCAATTCTTTGATGAAGAAATTGTTAAAACTAATTTTTAAGTAGGCGAAACTTAAAAATATTAAATGAAAGCAATTAATGATGATTTTATGAGAAATTGTTTATCGTACTGTCTATAGATTATTCTATCGTAGTGAAACTCACTTTTATTAAAGTTTTATTTTTATTTACACTTTTACGAGGAATTTTCAAAGTTTGATTACAACATTCTGAACGATGCGTTGACTCACCACTTTCCGATCCATATTTTCGGTTCAAACAATCCCGTTCGCCAGAAATTTAATTTCAAATATTTGTACGAGACTACAATATTTCGCCGGGGAAAGTAAAGCGAAAGAGAGAATAATTAAACAGCGCAAGCAATCTGATCTCGCTATTTCATACGTTTTCGCCTAATTATGATCCAATTTCAACAACGTTCGAAGGTTTCTAAATTATCGAAATCACTTTGTTTCTCATCACAGATGAAACATTATGACCTTAATACTAAATACATAAAAATTCTTTTCAAGTAATGTCATGAAATAAATAACAAATGGCAGTTGAAATTAAAAGAAAAAACAATGAAAGTGTTTACTAATGTAATCAATAAAATAATTATAAATTCCATTGAAAGTTATATATCATTAAGAATATCAAATACTTTGATTTTAAATTATTCTGACAAAGGTAGCTTATATTTATTAGATTTCCAGGTTGTCCTATTTCGTGTATTGTATTAGATCGTTCGAAAAGTCCCTCATGAAAGGGTAATATTAAAACTCAGAATATTTGTGGAAAATAGATATTTTATTTCATAATATATGCATGATTTGTATCGATTATTTTTCACCGTCTATCAAGTAGCTTCACAATCTTCTTCCCTCTTAATTCTTTTTCATTACAAAATTTTACATGGATTGAAATAAGTGATAATTGGTCAGTGTTATATCTGATAAATAAGAGAAAAGATTCTAGCCGAAGTCTAATAATTAATAAATCGTGAAGTGACGGAAATGTACTTTCCTATTCTATTTTTCTTCAAATGATGTCTGAAACTATAGATTTTAAAATTATATCAACACGTAATAACATTAAAATCATCTGTCATAAACGCTACGAATTTTCCGAACAACCCAATATTTGGCGCACATGTGATATATTTTTGAAGGATTTTATCTTTTCCCCGAATGTTGCTTTAATCCCAAACATGATATTTAAATATTCTGACAGACGTATCCAATCAAAATTGAATTCGGGCACAAAAAACTCACCCAGCTGAGATTCATCATTTCCTTTCGAAGCGATCGACACTAACATTTTTCCTACCAAAACTGCAATTCACAGGTGTACGCACAAAAGAACGCGATAAATATTCCTTTCCACACTGAGTATACGCACAAGGAACATGACACGAGCGAATATAAAATCGTCACGCGCATATTATGGTAATGAAAACAGGGTGACGAATGTTTGCAATCGATACGCGACGTTTCAACAGAACTGGAGGAGATTGAAAGTACGTTCAAAAATGAAATCCGTCGATCTTCGTGAAGAAGAGAGAAGAAACGGAGAAAGATGATCGCGAGTAAGAGAAACAGCGGAATAGTATATTTATTTATTTACTCACTTACTTATGTGAAGTACAAGAAAATGGTGGAGACGAGTAAAAGAGGAACGCGCGGATAAAGATTCGTCGTTTGTCTTTCAGTCGGATACCAGCAACTTATCGAGCGTGTCGTTGCATCTTATCAAAGCGATGCCGCTTGCAGTGAGACCACCTCCTCGAAACGTTACTTTTCTGATTGATGGTAGCGTCTTAATGGCGTCGCTTCGACGCTTATCCATGCAATCATCTGTTACGAAGATGTATGACAGTCGACGCTGTGCACGATTTTGAATAATAAGGAAGAGGGGGACTCATCTAAGCTGACTACGATCCATCTTAACAATTTTGAAAGTATCGCCTCAATAGCCTGATGATCCATTTAACGCGCTTTAATGGCGACACAAAGTTCGTGGCAGAGGTAGTTAAGTGGGTTCGGAAGATAAGTTCGTCGATGGAAACGCGTCTTTTTAGTGAGTTACGGCATGGATAGGAGAGTTTGATCAGTCGATGGAAAACTATTTCTACCTTCTCTACTTTTTTCTTCTCTTTTCTTTTTCTTTTTTTCTTTTGAGAGTGTAAATTTGAAATCGAGATAAATTAGGTTAAAAATGAATCTTTCGGGTTCCCATGATAAAGATAATTCACTAAAATAAACGAGGTGCCCTGGTTTCTACTAATAAAAGGTGGAAAGGATTATTCTGAGGAAATAAAGAATAGGAATCAATTGTACGAGAACTGTAAAACTTTTTTACGTTCAATTTTTATTATTATTCTACTAAAATGCAAAACTGCTTCAAATTGTAGATTCTGAATTTATCTAGTTGAAAGAGGAAATACCTTTGCGAAAACGAAAATGAGAAGGACAATAAAAAAACGTACGCTGTACATAAACGTACATGCAAAAATTCACACTTGCAACTGGACTGCGAATTTTCATGAATTTCTAGGAAACTTAAATGTGAAAAACTGCACAAAATTCACGGAATATGAAACATTATATAAAATATCCAAATTACAGTGTTTTTTATATTTACTAGGTGAAATAATTTGCAACCGAAGTTTCACTTTTATTTTTTCACTATATTCCTAAAAATATGAATTTGCATAAAATTCAGTGGTCCATTTATGACCATTCAAATACCACGAAACATAACGTTAAATCTCAATTAACAACCTCCAATATAAAATTTCGCTATGTACAATATTCTCGGAGTATAACAAATGTTCAAATTGATTTACGAAACTTTTGCATAAAAAAAAAAAGAAAATAAAAATTCCACATATTCGATCATACAGAAACAGTGCAGCAGAATACTCTTTTTATGCGTATTTCGATATTTCCTATCTTTTATGCATATAATGCGTTTCCCTTTCCATAATACTCATTTCAACTCTGGTTCCCTCTTCTTTCTTTTTTTTTTCCATATCCGTACATTTTTCGCCGCTGTATTTTCTATTTGATGCCCAATACCCGCATGTATCAATTTCTCTATTCTTTGCCGAACGCCTGTCGGGGGTTTTTTTCATCTTCAGTTTCAATTTCAACTTTCTCGAACGAAACACTACGGGCAACATTGCGGCGGCCGCTCGCATATTCTTCCATCGATCACACGAAAAATGGATATGGATCGAGTTGGTGAAAGTAAGAACAGTAAGAGGTTTTCCGGAAAATGGTGAGGTACGCTCTGGATAGGTACGATCGAACTGTAAGTAAAATAAAACACCCGGGGTATTATAAACAGCGAGCGAAGTTCACCGATATTCCTCGCGGCTGTGCTTTTCTTTCGTTTGCATGTTAAATGGAATAAAATTAACGACACGACATCGTTCCACCAACGCTGGTTGTTTTAATAATTTCGCAAATGTTGCGGAATTCCGCGAACAACTTTCGCCGTTTCCAGTCGAATTTAAATGTGCCCGAAACGCTTGGACGACGGAAGACAGAAAACCATCGGAACTACATCTGACGTTCGACAAATTACCCCGTTAATGCAGTGTTTTATAGGCACCGTATGAAAAGCTTTGCGTGAAAAATAGGTAATCGTTACCGCATGGCTTAACGGGATTCGGTTCAGTTCCAGATTGATTATCGGATTAAGTACAGCTGCGACTAAGAAATGCATCGCGACTTTTAATGATTCTTGCATTTTCGAATATGTTTTCGTTCCTTCGAATGACAGATGTGGACAAACGATGGAATATGATAATGTGAATTTTTTCTTCTATTACTGTATCGAACAATTTTTTAGAAATGTACGAGTCGTTTCAGAACTTTTAATTAGGCATATATTTTTTATTTTTTATTCTTTAACTGGGCGTATCGAGTGCCCTTCTGTATCTAATCAACTTTTTCATACCTTTTTCTGTATTTGTAAGCATTTTCTTGGTAATTGTATTTGTACTTCAATATCAAAATAACATATTTCGAAAGTTTTTGAAAAAATGAATCGCGATCCTGAATACCAGAGTAAGTATTCTGCCTAAGAGAAGAGTTTCATTCATTTCTGTATAATTAACATTAACGAATATGGTAACATATTTTATATTACAAAAAAAGTAACTTAAAATGATATCACCGATAACAATCTTAAAATATACATCAAATATTGGAAAAAATATTCTTGCCTGTTTGCAACTTTTATAATTTAAAAAATCATTATGATACTATTATACATATCATTGAAATTATTTCCTTTCAATTGATTACAACAATCAAACGATCTCCATTACAAAATACAACACTATTTTTCAAACTTAATTTAAATATCTGTACATTTATTAACCTTCTTCCCTTATTTTTCAAATTTTACAAGAGATAAATAGTTTACGAGATAAACAAGCACAGGGCGACAAGTATATGAACAGCTTGTATTTCTCCACGCAATATTACCCGCTCACGGTTCAACCTAGAAAACGTCTCACGTTTGATCGCGTTAATATTGCCTACAGCAATTCCTTCCTCGCGCTGTAACGCGTCTCGTCATGTCTGAGGAAGAAGGAGCTTTCGTGATTCCGGACAGTTTGGAATTTCTAGAATTGCACGCCGTACAAAGCATCGCGTTATACCGAATACAAGTCGAACGATGAGCGAGCAGTCATCGGTCTTCCTTTACGACCAACGTTCTAATGGTTATTCAAATTCTATCCTTGCCAATTTCACTAGTCAAAATGTTTGTTTCGTTCGTCGTTGGCGTTCTCTCCTTCGTTACGTGGAAAACACTTATGAGAAACAAAGTTAACAATCGATTCAAATAATTCTACATTTTTAACCCTTTCGCTACGGCGATATTAGCTAAACAATATACAGTGAGTTGTAAGTTTAAAAAAGTTTAAAAAAGAGCCGATGTGCGTACCATCTCCGCAATACGTTTGCATTTTTACAAAAATTTCTTTATCTAGTGATAATTTGCTATCTGAGTTCTTGTGAGAAATTAGGATTAGTTTACTAGATGATGTGTACAAAAAATTTTGAAAAAATTCCAATTGGTTGAAATTACGAAGAAAATGGCAACAGTAGTTCTTTACTACTTTTTTATCTACACATTTCTAAATTACAAATGCTTAGATCATTTATAGATGGCTTCTATCTATAAACAATAAATTTTTGTATAATTTCATTAATAACAGAGAAAGTATAAATAATTGAAAGTTTATCGAATTTTAATTATTACTTGTATCTTATACCAAATCACGCGATGTTCCAAATCATTTGAAAAACTTAAAATATAACTTCGAAGGATTACAGTAGTGAAGGAAGTATTTGCACAAAGTGTTTAATTAATAATATATCCTTTGTTTTATAATTTACTAAGTAATAATCTAAGTTCTTTCAAAACTGTTTTCCATTACATTTCACGGGCATTATTTTCTACCATTCAGACTTGTATTACATTTTATTATATTGTATTATATTTTAACATGAACTAAATACGATACACATTGATAACTGAATATTGCTATTACTTTGTTATTTTGTGCTGGCAAATAAACAGACGTTTACTTTCCTAAATAACACGGCTTCGCGAACTGTATGAAAGTCATCACAGATAATTAATGTGACAATACAGTGAAATACATATCTAAAGTTTGCGATAACTCTATTTATTAAGTAATATTATAAGAAACGATGACTTGGCGCTTCTCATGTAAGAATAAAAACGCGTCACTTTTTCTTTCCATTATCAGAAGTTTCTCTAATATGCTTTCACGTCAATTTCTTCTGTAACGGGAAAATAAGTTTTCTAATTTGACGTACAAGGATCGATTCATCCAATCCATTCCCAATTTGTAACACCTTCTATTCCTGATATCAACTCCATTTTCACAACGAAAATATCACCTGTTATTCCTATTGTTCATCAATTCAACCATTTCTCTAATGTTTCTCAGAAAATAATTTCTCTGTTCTTTTCTTTGATCTTAATAATTTGTATAAGTGTCTTAATACTTGCGAAACATAACGGTATATGTGTGTGTATGTTTGGAATCGACGTTGTATGAAAATGGGCACAGACACGAAGATTAGCGGGGGAAAAAAAAATGTGAACGAACACAGGGAAGTTTGTCGGAGCAGACACAGCGTGGCTAGGCAGTTTTCCTTTAGCTATCTCGTGCGTCGGCTAGCATTTTTCAAGCGCGTGCAGGAAAATTCGCGAGACGGGGCTTTAATTTATCGCGGCCTTTCAGAGCATCGGGATTTTCAGCCGGATTTTCGGACGATTTTACCATTTCCGTCTGAGTCGGAGTGAGTAGGGGGAAGAGAGAGAAACTTTACAGGACCGAATGACGGTATTTTCTTTCGCTATGGGCGTCAGTGCTAATTTAAAATTACCGAGAGAGCATTAAAACCGCAGCGCAAAATAACGAGCGACCGGTAATTTGAGGAGCGTTAATAGGAACCGTCGTTAAATATACTGTTTCATTTATTCCTGTCCCGTTTAATTATAATTACCGCTTTATTTATTCGTTTGTCTTTGCGCCTGTAATTGGCCCTTCCCAGGAAAGCGGTGTATATCACTTTGAAACTAATACGACTAGAGACTTGAAGCGTATGATTGTCGCTAATATATTTATGAATTTTTTTCAATTTAACAGACGCTACATTTTTCTCGTTTGTTTTATATTATTTTTGTGTGTAAATTTAAACGTTGCAATTTCTAGGAGATAATTTTTCTAAACGCTTACATAGATTGGAATGCAATTCTGTTAAGTTTATGGAGTAATGTAACCAGAGAAATTATAATTTTGTACTTAAAATCGTTAGATGAGTATTTTTATAAGCATTAATAAGTATTAACACTAAAACTAAAATTGCTATTTTATAAGTATTATCGCATAACCATAAACTTCAATAATATGTATTCTGCAATTGACATTTTCTCACAATTTTGTGACTCTATAAAAAAACATTGTACCGTGCCTCATTGTAGTTTTAATTTTATTCGTACTGTTTATTTAATTATATATTTTTATATTCGTTTGTTCAAGAAGTAAATAAATAAATAAACAATTGTAGTATAGTTTCGTTACGAGTATTAATAAATATTAATTACTTTATTTTTAAATTTCTTTATTCTAAGATAAAATAATTATTCTTTATTTTGAGATAAAATAATTAATACTTATTAATTCTTATAAAGGTACTCATTTTTTCTTTAAAATTATGAATGGCATTTAAAATTATTTCCTTTCAACAGTTTTCAGTTTTAATTATTTACCTAAACTATACTTAAATACACTAAGACCCATCAAAATAACGAGTCAGTAAAACTCATACTTTAGTTAAATTTAATTGAGAGTATTAAACTCTTAATACAACTGTTTTACATTCTTCATAGTATGTTTCGTCAGTTAATATTTTAAATACTTTCATGCTTTCATATTTTTGACTTATGCAAATAGTTCGGTGATTGTACAAACACTCAGGCAAATATTTGAAATTAAAATGTTCTCTGAATTTTTTAGATTATGACACAAAAATTGATTCAAAGTTTGAAAAAATAAATTTGTATTCCCTGGTTTATTTAGCCTGATTTTTAAAGCTGAAGAGAAATATTATAATCTACGTTACGAGATATTTCTTGAGTTTCTTTATGCTTTTTCATTTACTTGGATACTTTAGTGTAGAAACTATTGTAACTCTACATATAATAGTTATCGAAATGATAATTTTTCTTGCAATTGTTCTTTCTTTTAAGCTGAAAGATAATAACAAAAACGTTTCAGTATTATGAAAAGAGCGAAAAGTATTTTATAACATGTTACTCTTGCCTTTATTCGTACAGTTCCCTTGCTTAATCACGGAACATTGAACACTTCCATTAAGTCGAACCAACTCGAGTAGAACATACTCTACAAAAAGCTTTCGCCAATTGAAGAAAGATAAGACAGACGTTTAATTTCCTTCGCAAAAGTCATTCGAAACTAAAGCTTCGCGGTTCATTTCACTTTATAAGACATCTTTCTCTAGCGTAATTTAAATTTGCACAAGTATATTCTATATAATTTCTCGTACCGGTAATAAACGAAAATAAACAGCGACTTAATCACGAATACGACAATCTTCAATCCATGAATTCTCGAAGAATTACTTAAATTACAACGTCATGCTTAAGTCTATATCTTCTTCGCTGCTTTTAAAATGATATACACATAAATGAAATTACCGAACACGAGTTTGAACAAAGATTTCCAATTAAGTTGACGTAAGAAGATAAATTGAAATAAGAATTGTTATCAACGAGTTCAAATATGACACGATGCATATTCTCGTTTCATGCAAATTCCAAAATAAGAAAATATTATATCTATTATCAAAGAAGTAATGTCTCCAAAAACTGTACGTTACGTTGCAAGAAAAATGTTACGATAGGAAAATTGTAATGTACAAATAATGAAATACGTTTACATTAATTTCATGCAATAATTATCTCGCGTTATTTCACGAATTAATGAAACTTCGTTTTCTAATGTGACAGAATTCAGATAAAATCTGAACGAACAATCTCCATATTCATAGATCGAGCAGTTCAACATTTCACATAACATAAATTTCATTAAATCTCACCCGTAAGAGCATCCATTTTATTCGCGATAACACGCAAGAACGTGTCAAACTACCAAGGAAAACTTTCCTTAAAACTTCTCCGGGTGTGTCTGATACGCTCGAACAAGCACAAAGGAACGAAGGAATTATCATACGGAGAAATGTACTCACTTGGATCCTTGACGGCGGTGATAACAAGCCGGAAGCCGTTCGAGATGGTGCCCCACGAGTCCGTGACGTATTTCAGTGTTACGAAGTTCGTACGCGTATAAATCGCGCCCACAGTTTGCTTCGTATTCTGGCAGGACAGGTCTGCCTAGAAAACAAAAGAAACGCCGTCAATGAGACAGTCTGCACACACGTGCAGTCAACGAAATTTCTATTGTTCTGCGTAATATTTCTTCTTAGTATCGGATAATTTATAAAAAAAAAAAAATGAACAGATTCTTGACAGTAACACGATAAATTAGATTGATTACAAGGATAACTGAATAAATCTAAATTAAATTATGTTCTTATTCTATCAATTAATTCGAAAAATTCTCCCAATTTTGGTAGAGATATGCGAAATTTTTCACAGTTCACTGTTTAATTTTACAACTAAAATGTTTTATTTAATAATTACACGTTAATAATGTGCATCATTATTTCGTGTAACTTGAAAAATTCTGTTATTCATGCCCTTCGTCTTCTACGTTCAAACACTGCAAGTTTTCCACTCACATTTCCCGCCAAAAAATGGAAAAAACACCGATTCCCGTCTTCGATTAACAACGTTTGAAAAATAAACTATGCCGATTGGTGTTTTCCGTCTACAATATGTTAATAAAAGAAAATGAGGCTGCTCATTTAATTATACTTCTTGTCAGTTGAGTATTTCTACATTTTTTACAGTTTTTTTATAACAAAAAGTGCTATCGTTGCCGTACGGTTAACAGATTGGTTTCTTCTTTTTTATTTTTTAAACGTTTTTTAACGCTGACAGCAATCAAATAACTCAAATCTCACGATATCACGAATTGTTTGTTTATATTTAAAATATCAAACGACCTGAATAGAAATATCAGTATGTGTTGGTGTTAAAACGCGCCACTGGAAGATGTTAAACCAAATCTCCAAGTAAATTTAACATCGAAATTTCTTAAAGAACGACACAGTCTCTAATCTGCCTTTAACACATCAGAACAAAATTTCTTAAAGCGTTGCATAAACTAAGCTGTGCAAAATAAGAGGATAAGCACGCAATTCCCGGGCGTAACTCCACTTTCAGCGTGAGTTAAAGTCCTGCCTCCATTATTGCTCAACACGAAGTGCAAGCAAACTTTTAAGTTTGACTAAACTTCAAATTGCAACCTATGTTCCGGTACCGTAGAAGAACCGAGAACATTTTCATTTCAGTGCTTTAAAGTTATTCCGAATGTTACCAGCAATTCGTGCTATCGATCGGTATCATCATAATAGGAAAGTATATAAGAATATCTGCGAATTTCTTTCCTTCTTCTTTTGTTATTTAACGTGACATACATTACTTATGCGTATAATTAATCGAGTAAAATATAGTAGTAAATTTAATTGATATCTAAGCTAAAATTATATACTGGCCAAAGTAAATACATGCAGATTTATAATATTAACACTATACCATCCGGTGACTCCACGTTGGTGTCGCCTAGAAATATTTCTATTGTAATAAAAAAGCTTACATCTATTTATAAGGATCTTCGAAATTTCGTGTAAATTGGGTGACAGTATCAATCAAGTAAGGGTTATTCAAATTTTCATGCCCTGTAAAATGGTAATTACAATATGAACGATCGTGTGAAAAAGGCTGGTAACAGATAGAATTTACACGAGAGATTCCGGCGGCAGAAAAAGATTTTCTATCACACATGCGAATATCAAAGTGATAAAAAGCAAAACAAAAGATAGCTATGCATTTTGAGAAAAAGAAACAAATTACATTTCATGTAGAATTATGTTCAATTCAGGGTGAGATGACCGAGGTAGAAAAATACATGTTACAAGTAAATAGAACGAAACACTATTTCCTTTTTTTTGTATAAAACATTTTCACATTGTTTACAAATGTTCAAAAATTTTGAAAATCCTTCATGAAACTACTTCTCACAAGTTGAATATCGAATCCAGTCATCATTCTTAAATTAGAAACAAACAGGAACAATAGTTAATGTGGTTTATACGTAATATTCAGTGTCCTACCAAAAACAACTGAAAATCACATTATATAATTTTTGCGAGGTCGAGCAATTTCACCTGAAATTACCTTATTCGAGTTTACAACTTGCTATATGATTTAACTCTTTGATTAGGGCACGCTCTAACATAAAAAGAATTTATGATTTCTGAAAATTAAAAATGCACGTGTCTTGATCACGTAAGAAATACTTACAAAAATCGAAGTAATCAAAACACGTAGTGTATTGAGTGAAAATTGCATAGCGTATATATACTCTTTTCGTAGATATTAGTATACAGGTAAAAGCGTATATGTACGCATTTCGTAGTCAGAGTTAATAACTTTCAGATATTTTGGAAAATATCATATTGATTTAAGACATTTTAGACTGCCCTTTGTGATAGATTTATCGTTACACGACTGTTTATTAGTGTATTTTTCCCTTAGAATGTAATGCAATTTGTGGTTAAATAATATAATACTACATATATTACACACTAGGAAATATCAGTTTTACTATGGAAGTAGTAATATGCGATTTTCGCAAGTGTAAGCTTCATCGTTGAGATTACTACTTGAGCGCATCTTATTAAAAAGTTACATGTATTTTACAGTATGTTTTAACGAAAGTTAACTATTTTATCATTTACAAAGTATATACTGTGATCTAAACACCATATAAATTTTATTTAAGAATATTAAAAAATTAAATATAAGCTATATTGAAAAATTAAAAAGGTTATAGTACTTGGCGTAATTTTTATACTGTTTACTTGAAACAAAATGAGTTATATTTGTATTATATATGAATTCTATAGTATTAAAGTAGTTTTAAAGTTTTGTAATTTAAATACTCCTTACGTTCCAGTCATTAAATCCTTGAACATTTGCATCTTTTTAGTAAAATAATTATTAAAACGTAAATACAATTTTCTATTTCGATTTCGTTGTGCAATTTTATTATATTATTTATCTTTTTCAAGGTTACATCTGAATGCGAAGTTTAAAATATATAATTGAATAAATGTTTAAAAAAAGAAGTATTTGTTTAATATATCTCCTGATTACAAGTTGCGTAATGTTTAAAAATTACTAAAATATTTCGTAAATTAGCAGAAATCAGCATAAATTGTATTTTAAAGGATTCTAACTTTACGAATTCATCCGTAACAATCTATTACACGATATCAGCTTTATATTACCATCAAGATTAAGTTATACAAACTTCATGCTGCACGTCAACGCAGGCAAACAAATTTACCCTGTTTAAGATTAAATTATACAAAAACCAGCAGATCGAAATACACTTTAAACTCCATACTGTTCAACAAATCGGAAAAGGGATCTCGTGAGAGGATAAAACTGCAATTAATGCAATGAACAATCGATTACGTTCGGTGCACTTGATGCAGCACGGGAAAGCAGCTTCCACAGAATCGCAAGGTCGAGCAACATGTCATTCCACGAACGAGTTAATTAAGAAATATCCTGGCACAGTGATCTCGTTTGTTTGCTACAAGACGTAGTAATCCGCCCAACACTTGTTGCGTCTTACGATTTAACGAGCAAATACCCGGCGCGAAACTGTTGAAAAAAAAAAAAAGAAAGAGGGCAATTAGGAGAAAATAGAGTTAACCATTTTGTTACTGTCTGCCGCTGTTCAGAAATGTGCTGTTATGGTAAAACGGATACATAAAATACGAATTCGTTATTATTGTCGAATTTAACATGTTTCTTGTCACCTGTGAATATAGTCACGTTCGTTAATCTTAGAACATCCTTAACCTTAGAACTAATCTTAGAACACCCTTTTGGTGCTGAGTCACACTGACGTAGAGTTTGATAAGATTTGAGAAAAAAACATTCACGTTTAAAGGATAACGTACGAAATTTATAAAGGAACTTGTTAAGAAATAAAAATAAAACTATTTTACACATCGTCTAGCAAACGAATCTTTCTAACTTTTCAAAAAAGATTGTTTGGTCCAATTTTTTTTAAATTTATTCTGTTTTAAATGGTGTCCAAATATTAACGAGAGTAACTATATATACTATAATAGAATTTCGGAAGTGATATTTTCATTAGACGAAGAGAAATATAAGTAAAATACGTGCAAAGGAAGATCAAATGTGTCGAACATCGGACGATTAATTCGATATTTTTCTATAATTAAATATTTAAAAAAACAGGTCACTTAAGATCAGAATGAACTTTGTCGCGTTTTCAAATATTCGAATTTTATTTATAAAAACCACTGCAAGGATGAAATTAATTCAAAAATTCCGCAATTCTACTCTAAAAGAGGAACAAATCAATTCTTTTCAACGAAACATTTAAGTAACTAATCTGTAGTATAATAACGCTCATTGTTACATCTAATTATCGTCTTTCATCGTTCGAGAATTTATTCATCCTATTTGTCCTGTATTTTATATTCTACCCATTAAATTGCTCTTTCACACCTCATAATACGAAGCAATAACGCTTAACGGCCAGTTGCACGGTACCATTATAACGGAAAGATTAAAGATTGTCAGATCGATCGTTCGCTTCCTCCACCCAATTTCTACGGCTTCGTTATCACGAAATATTTCCTGGTTGTCGGGCAATAACTGTCTTCTTTCTGGTCCAATTAGCAAGAGCGGGTACCTGAACGCGTACCGGATAATCCATATTTAATTATCCCCGATGTTGGATCGTTTCGAGACACAGGAGAACAACCTGTCGCCGGCTTGCTTCCACGAATTCCGTAAACTGAAATAATGAAAATTCGCGTGCATGTTGTGTATACGAAAATTCAAGCGACTACGTTGCTCTTGTCATCGACGACTACAAGGCGATTTTCACGGATGAAGTGATTTTAATTTGCTACATCTGCTCGTGTATCGTTAATCAATTCGTACAATTCGATCATCACATCAACAATGTATCCCCAGGTATTATACTGTTTATCTTGAAACAAAAAATAAAACACAACTGAAATAAAATATGGAACTCTTCATTTAAACTACGATTGAGCAAGAACCAGAATTTTTACAAGAACATTTTATTAGAGGTTCACACATCACTCTAGGCAAATGTCTTATAATTAGTCTAGCCACTCTTCGTTAGTAAATAAATTGTTTCTTACGCCAAATTTAACAAAGTTTCAATTTTGTTCGCTAAGGGATTCAAGCATCTTTTTTTTTTTTAACTTATTTTCAGTCTTCTCGTCGATGTCATTATTAACTAACGAAAGACTGATAAAAACAGATACTGTGTGAAGATAGAAAAATGGGGCTATTTAAAAATTTGGAAAGAACGAACTCTGAGTTATAACTGTGTAGGAGAGATGAGAGTTGGAGGGTAAAGAGTCCAATATGAGTAATGGTGAAAGTGTCTAGTTACAGATAAAGATAAAATTAAAGAAATTATAAATTATAAAATTATAAAAATTATATGTATGACAGTGGGATTAATTTGTACATTGTGTCGCTAAGAACTCGTGCAATAGAGTGATGCGACGCTAAAAAAATAATAAAAAAAGAAAACATTCAAGCATCTTTTTTTAAAGACTTATTTTTAGTCTCCTCGCCACTAACATTATTAATTAACAAAAATCTGAAGAAAAAAAACAGAGACTGCGTGAAGATGGAAAAATAGGGTTATTTAAGGGTTTTGGAAGAATGAATTTTGAGTTATGATTGTGTAGAAGAGATAAGAGTTCGAGGGTGAAGAGTCCAATGTGAGTAATGGTGAAAGTGACTAGTTACAGATAAAAATGAAATTAAACAAATATTTGAGAATATGACAGTAAAATTAAATTTTGACGTTTGTTTGGATATTGAAGGATGTATTTGGGGTTTTAGAATATTTTTTCCCTTTACAAAGGGAAAGGGAGAATGTGGAACGAAATTTTTCGTAGAACGTTTTGTTCCTGGTAAAATTGATTTCGACGAAATCGATTAAACCCATTGTTTTGATCAAAATGTGTTTCGTTTGGCTATGAATGGAACAATATGAAATACTTGGTCAGTTTTCGGAAAATGAAATGGAGGTGTAATGGGAAAAAATAGTTACAAAATTATTGGTACAATTGCTTTTTTAAGCGAATATTTATGTGTCTAAATAAATTGATTGGAATTACATGAACACGGCTTTGAAAAGTGCATCTTCTTCTATCCTCTTTTGCAAAATATTCAATATTATCCTACATGTAGTATTTTTTTACATTTTTTTTTTTTTTAGTAAAAATAAAAAAGAAGTGAAGAGAAGAATATAAATATTCAAAGTGAAAATCTAAGAAAAAGTGTACAATAAAATTAATTTATGATCTTCAAATTCTGAGCTATGTAA
Organism: Anthophora plumipes; assembly: GCA_951804975.1. NCBI lineage: Eukaryota > Metazoa > Arthropoda > Insecta > Hymenoptera > Apidae > Anthophora > Anthophora plumipes. Next base: position 11,229,910 of record OX638116.1, on the reverse strand, counting down.
ATCCTTTTTCTGTTTCACCAATTTTAACATCAAAGTTTCAAGTACGATATAAAAATAAATTTGAAACCTCTTTCCTGAAGCAATTCTCGGTCATCAATCGGCTCGAAGCTAAATCTTTCATAGTACCAGGTATTTTTTTTTTGTTTTTTTAAGGCAAAACAAGGGAGGCAATATTTCAAATATCAACATGAATTTTTCATCCAACATATCCTGCAAATCTTTTGAATGGATTTTCATAGATCAATCCTTGTGAATGAATTCATCCATAAAAACCATTCCGCGTATATCGTTTCGCAGCCTGTATATCACGATGGCGTATCACTCGTAAAACATTACCTGTTATACAGCTGCGACAATCGTCCGGAATTTCTGAATACGAGAAAAAATTAACCACGCTTGGTATAGTGGAAAATTGGGATACCGTTCTCTCCCTGATTGTAACCGCCGATGCTTTGTCTCCGTTCATGCATTCTGTACTCCGTTATTGTTAACGCAAAAAAACAATAAAAATATTGTCGTGAGTATTCGTTCAACGCAAAGTTGCCATAAAAAAACGAGCTATATAAATTGCGTTGTGTCGTCAACTTGAGCAAGTGATATATTCAAAGATCTTGCGTGCTGTGTGTGTTGCTGATTAATTGATTGATACTACTAATGTATTCACATTTGTAAATGTTTGAATACATTTACACGAGCTCCAATTATGTACAGCATTGTTCCTATATTCAGTTTCCAAAAAAATAATTCATTAATATTTTATTATTTTTGGATCTACATAAATTTATTTCTAGAAAAGTTTTTTTCTCTGCTCATCTTGCCTTCAAATCAAACCGAGAGAAAATTAGTCGCTGTTACTAGTTGAAGGTCGTTTTTTCTTCGGTGTGTATTTAATTAATATTTTTTTCGCGACGAAAGGAAATTTAATTTAAAAATTATCGATTTGTTTCTGTTTGAATGTTATTTAATTATTTACATATAGTTCGTTAACTTTGTGTTTATATAATGGAAAGTTGATCAGAAATAATATAATTTTGTGTTACGTATTTTCTGCGTCTTTTTTTCTTTTATTTCTCTTTGACTTTTCAAGTGTCCATACTTCCATGAGTGATAGTGTATATGCCTATTTCTTATTTTATTTTATACCAAAAAGTGAAGTTGGCTTCTTGCGATTCTGACGAATCGTAGACCTAACCTAACCCTTGGTCACTCTTATAGTATTATTTTTTTAATTAATTAAGGAACTTGATAAAGAGAAACCTGCGACATTTTATTCGATGTAATAATTCGTAGAGTGTTAATGTGGTGAAGTAAGGTATATATAATATTAAGATTGAAGATAGTACTTCATTTTGCCGCTGCTTCTTCTCTGCACCGTAATAATTTACATTTAAATTAAGAACCAAAGAAGAATTCAAATTAGATAGAATTCAGATTCTTCGAGGCGAAGAAACAGTCTGGACGGAAAGAAAATGCAGCCGACTTCTATTTCCTTTTTACTTTCGAACTGTTTTACTTTAAAACGTAGTACGTATACTGAATACATCGAACAGAAATTAACATACTCTTGCCATTTGGAATACTCCTATGTAATATGTACGTACATTTATTTGAATATGTTTTGTTTTTATTACAGATAAAGGAATGGTGTGCAAATCGAAGAACTTTTTAGTCTTCAACGATCAATTTCACTGACTGCAAGTAGACAGCTTCGAAGAAGGTCCATTTGTTTAAGTAATACAATAAAATTTAAAATATTTACCGATTTTTCCACAAATTGCACACATATTTTATTTTTAAATACAAAATACGCATAAACCAGAATTTCGATTTTTTGCAAAAATAAAGGAAAAAAATTCCTCCATTCCTCTATTTTTAATCATTTTCGAGATATTAGATCAAATACACTTACTATCCCCATATTCACGATCGATTTTCACCCTTTCCATGTGGTCGATGTTGATAACAAAAAAATACAGGTCGAATGTAACTAAAATTTCATCAAAATATCGATGATATATCATTTTCGGATGAAATATGTTACGAAGATTTAACTGTTTCAGCGTTTAACATAATTAATGGGAGAACAGTGCAAATAATACTCAATCTAACAAACAATTAATAAAACTTCTCGATTAAGACGGAATCGTTAATATGAAACGGGGTTCGTGTAGTTCTTAACGTGATAGAAATTCGGGCGTTATTAAATTTATTCGTTCTTTTATACGTAGAAGCCTCGCCACCATCTTCGTGAGCGGTTACTAATTACGAAAGTAATTAACGCGCGCTACCTCCAATTCAGAGTGGTTGCGAGCTACAATATTAGTCGAACTATTGCGAACTTCCGGTGAAATGGATCTGGATACAGATATTACGCCGATGTTAGAAGATTTCCGAGTAAAGAAAAACGTCGACTGCGATAAAGCTTCTGTTATTCGTCCGAATATTTGCAAATTAGCGAGGATACGACGAGATAAAAGCGAACGAATATTTATCAATCGTCTAAATATTATGGGCAATAAATATTGCGAGTTGTGTTGCATGCAAAATGCCGGAAGTGATGTACGAGGCAAAGCGGGCGAAGAGAAATATAACAAAATGGCGCAATAAGAACGGAACTGAATTTATTAAATGTCTATATATTAAATATGATAAATATTACAAGCTGTGCACGTGTGAAATATTAAAATATCGCGGAAACGAATGAAACGGCAACAGCATACGGAATGAACAAGGAAAGACAGAAATTTATTTTATAATAATACTTCAATTTGCTATACGAAGTATTACCTATCGAAGTACTAATTTCGTATAATTAAATCGTACACGTCGAAGATTATTTTAATATTTACAATTATTATTTACCATGGTTGAATTATCATATATGTAAACGAACGTCTAATTATAGTAAAATGTTGTATATATCGTAATGCATTATGCAAATGGTATTCGTAAAACGATGCTGATCAAATATAAAATATGTAAATATTTATCTTTGAAATTTCTTTCAATTTTTTGCTTCCATTTCAAATTTCTTCTCACACTCAACATTATTTTTGATTTTTTCTCATCGATAGCAAATAAAGGAGGATAGTAACAAAGGAAAATGTAATTTTGTTTTATCGAAAATTCTATTGAACATTGGAAATATCTAATATATACACAAATAAAGAAGAAAAATAACGCTGAGATAAAAATTTAAGGAGAATTTTAACAACCTAAAAAGTGATTTATTATTCAGAAGAATAATTTAATTGGTGTATAATTAACACCAACTAAAATAAACCTATATAAAAAAAATTAGATACAATGCAAATAATATCCAAGGAAAAAAGACTAATAAAATGATCGTATACTTTCCATAGTTATAACGTAGTTTATAGCGTCACTTGAGTACGACGATAAATGTGACGAGAGCGTTAAACGTCTACACTTACGGATACTATAAACATATTAAGAGATTTATAAGGCCAGTTGTTAACTTTATGAGTTCATATAATCGTTCGTGCAACACTATACACGTTATCTTTATTCACTGATATATTGCAGAAAATAAATTCTTAAAATAATTACTCAAAAGATACTTATAAAGCAATCTTATGAACATGATTTAATTTATAATTTCACGAATAGCGCCAATCGTTTTACCTAAAGATCTCCCATATGACACTTCAAATACACATAAAAAAATTTCAGATTAAGTAACAATACGAATAACCATTAGAGTATCACAGAATTGTACTACAAAATTGAGCAAGGTCAGAACAAAAAAAAAACTACGAATTTTAAACAGGAAAGCAATTTCAAATACAAACAAGAAAATTAAAAAAAAACAAATTTCAAAATCAGATTTCCTTATAGTAATCGTGTTATTGTAAAGTATTTGAACAGTATGATGTCAAAAGTAAAAAGTTTCAAGATACACATTAACCCATGTTGGTGATCTCAAAAAAATAAATAAAAAAGAAAATAAAATCTATTTCCTCGAAATCTACTGTATCGATTTCTATGAAAACTTTTTTCACTGATAAGAAAATAAGCAAAACAAAAAAAAAAAGGAAGAGCAGTTAGTATTTTCATTTAAGCATAATTATCAATATCTACCATGATTGAAACTAACCAAGCATCGTGAACATTCACGGCCAGTTTCGAGCATGTTGACACTTTCTCCCTGCTATTTCGACAATGCTTATCGGCAACTGTATCTTTCACCATGCCTCTCTAAATTGCACGCATTAAATTCTGCCAAAATCGATAAGCTTAATTTCATCGGTGTAACCACGTTATTATCGTTACGATGCATAGCAGGCTGGGATAGGAGATGGTTTATATTGTCCATCTCGTTCATTAAATTTCACGAAACGACGCGAAAATAACGTGTAACGACGCCTCCGTAATGTTACAACCCGTTACAAATTGCGTCGTTCGTACGTTTCGCTGTAACAAACGTGGTCGCGAACAAAACTTCAAATTATTGCCGGCAGTTTTCCACAGCGAAATATGCAACCGGCGACTATACACGTATCACGAATTTATCGCTTTCAATCCTGAAGGTTTTATTCTGTTTCGAACGTTTGCAGAGAATCCGCTTACCGGTGCGCGCGAACGCGTGAATCCTCTCGAATAGCAATTTAACAACGATTCCACGGGTAACATTTCGTGTATGAATAAGAAATATGTTCCAATTTCTCGCAACGATGTCCTGTTAAAAGTTAATTTTAATTGGCACAGTTCTTTTATGCAACGATTCTTATTTCTTTTTTTTCTTTCGTTTTTTCGAAGTCGATTGAAAATTAAGTGTTTTACGTGTCAGTGATTTATGACTGTCGATGTGCGTTCAATACTTTAATCTTACGGCCAAATGTAACTACCGAATATTTTGTGTTTTATAACTGTAATTCGCCTAATCTAACTGAGGATTCGTCACGTTGCGAAAACGCAACAGTAACAAAGAGTGAGTTATGGGAGAGAAAGTAGAGAATATTTTCTTAAACTCTATGTTTGCTTTGTAATAGAAGTAGATAGTTCTTTCTTTTACATAATTCTTTGTTCAAAATGTAGTTTGAACTGTTATTTTATTTCATTTCTTTTCTTGAGTATAAAATGGACATTTAATGAAAGGACTGCGCGAATTAAATCTACTCGCGCGTTAAAATCGTCGAGTAATATAAGATAACGAACTACAACTACGTTCGAGGACTATAAGCAAAGTTCATATGGCTTGTAAGTTAGGTTACAAAGTAATGAGCATCATGTTCCTGAACTATTTCAGGAACTTTTGCCGCTTTACGAGCTACGCTTGTTTGCAGATCACTACACGCGAACTCATTTAGTTCCTTTTTTTTTTTTGGTTTCGTACTTTAAACATAAAATGTAGCACATGATTGACATTAAATCATTGGAACTTCGTTCGAATAAACAATTCCGTCGCTTGTTCGTTTCGTGATTTATATGAAATTATTACGATCATTTCAAACAATATACAACAATTTCAGAAGTACAATTGAAATTGAACCACCTGAAAGTTTGAATGTCAAGAATTGACAAGAAATACACTTATTATTTCCGAAATTCACCAACAAATGAATCGATCATTTACACAATCACGCGTAACAAATATAATTATCGTCACTTTAAGTCCCTTAACACTTTCATTGACGTCTCTGAAAATTTGTAGGCATTTTGGTTTTTTTTTTTGCTGCTTCTTCGACTTTAAATTCATCATTCGTGCACTTTCACCTTAATTAACCCTCTACAACACCATCTATATTTTATACGTGACATTTTATTTTTTTATTACTGTACTATTGTATCGTTGTATTATTACATTATTATCAGTCGAACTTCCTTATATTAATGATTAATTCGTGTTTTTCAACACAAGAAAAATCTGATTGCAGAAGGTCAATAAAATAAATTTCGAAACGATCCAGATGAAACAGATTTTGCGACTACAGTTGAATATCTACCTTCTGAAACTCGCTAAAATCTGGCGCAGTGAAACGAGTAAAATCTCAACAGCTCAACAAACTACAAATTTCAATTTTCAAAGGTAAACACACTTTTATCAACAATAAATCTATATTCTAGCAAGTGGAATATGTCCAGAATACTACTTTCCAATGGAGAAATGAAAACCTGATAGAAAATATCCATGGCTAATCAGCGGTAGTTAAACGGATTCGCTATGTAGGCAGTTACAATCGGGCGCGGAACAACCGTTGCGATTAAACGCGGGTGAAGCTGTTGTTGGCGAGTCGGGGATCGGCTCAATTTGCGATTGCGTTATTGCAAAGTGATCGTAGGCACGCCGCGGAATCGTGGCAAAGCTATACACTATGGCTCGATCTAAACGGTGTATTTGCAGTGCACAAACTGTACATTCCGGTGTATTAGGTCTGCATCCATTGATGGTTGGTGGTTTAATAATGTGGCCGCAATTGGGCCGCATGTCACTGCTCCGCCACCTGTCAACTTCGATGACAAGCGTCATCGATCACGCGAGGCGAAGCGTTAAGCACGCGTGTGCAACCGCGTTCGTGCCCCGAAATCTTCCGGGAGCGAGAAAATTGAAGGGTGACGAGCCGTATTTTAATGGAAAATTGATCTAGAGATGAACGTTGATTTCGCTGGGACAACGAATTGCAAACTGGCGAACAGGAGTGAAATTTCCACATGATTATTTTGGGCTTACGGACATTTCTTGTAATACCTATTCCTATGGACAACCTTCGCATTCATGGGTAAAAGAAAATACGTATTCTCTTTAAAACATCGATTTATTTAATTTATAGACGATTTAGTTATACTATTGCATATATAGGAAATAATGCAAGCTTATTAGTTTAGTTTTTATAAAAAGAAATCTTTATTTTAACTCTTTCGCTGCGGCAGATTTCAATAGAAAGATAGATGTTCAATTTCCATTTGTAAAACTTCTCAAATTGTCTTCGAAAGATTCAGGAATTAATAATTTTCAAATTTGTAAAAATGTGAGTTTCGTTAAATTAAATTGGAAGTGCGCAATAAACAGAATTCAGGGAAAAGGCGATAACAGAATAGTTTGAATCAAATTTCCAAAATGCCTATTGGCGCCAACAGTAGTCAAAGGGTTAATTTATAGTCGAGGAAAAAACAAATTACGCGCGTAGAGGATAAACAAAAAAGAAAATATCAACGTTCATTCACTTCAAAGAAACTAGGTTCATTCTCCTATTTGTATTTACAATAATCTTTCTCAGTATGTTGACTCATCTTTGCCATCTTGCACTACACACATACATATGAATTTCATGAAATAATTCGACATATACACTATTAAAAGACATTACATTTATTCATCGCATTTTTTACAAACACATTCAATTTTGTGTATACAGTTTCCGCGAACGTTCTTCCTACACTTCAAACAAATATTCGTCGTAGATTCATTTCGTTAGGTTGCTCCAGCAAGCTTGAAATATTGGGTTCGAAACAGTAGTGATATTTCCGTTGCAGTATGAGTTTTTTAGCATCTCTTTTAATTCATTTTATATTAGTTACCGAAGTAATCATTTCACGAATAAACAAATGTATTACTAGATTAACTATGAATTTCGCTGATCCATCAATTCGACGGATATCCGGAGAAACAGGTATACTACGTACAGAATCACGAAATTAGAGGGCTGAGGAGGAAATGAATTTGGATATATCATATATTCATATCATAAAAATTGTTAGAAAATAATGGTAATAGTTAATGTTAATTATCATTCATTACCATAATTACCAATCGTCTCTCGATAGACTTTCTATTTCGAGGAGCTGCGATTTTAACGATCGAAAAATGAATTTTCGAATATCGTTCGCATAAAATGGAGAAACCTATCATTTTCCGTATATAATGAAGAAGAAAGGAAAGCATCTACAATCACTGGCACATTCTTGTACACGTTGTCCCCGATGCAATTTATTACGAAAATATTTTCATAATCCAGCATCAATTTTGTTCACTTTTTTCGCGGAACACAGTCTTTGGATGCGACGCATAGCTGCTTTTGTCGTAATTAAAAGTAAACAAGCAAGGGGGCAAAGGGTTTGAGAGGAGGGGAGAGGGGGGGTAGGTGTTTTTCGTATAGATTAGATGCTGCATACACGAAAGCCAGATGTCGCGAACCCCTTTAACCGTTTTCAAGCATCCTTTGACTACTTTTCCATGCTTTAATCTGCCGTACGAATATCTTTCGAGTATTTCGCAAGCAAATTAAATTTTCCGTATTCGCCGGCCCTTCTGTATAGCCCGCTTCTCCTCTGTGCGGCCGCTTTCGTCGTAAGATTAATTTTTCAAATTGAAAGCTCTCCCGGCAGGAAATTACAGAACGGAATTGTATAACGCGGCGTGGAAAATTTTCGTAATTAAGGTCACCGGCCCCGAACAATACATCCAATACGAATCTACAATTACAGTAATTCGATTTTCATTAGTGGGGGTAGTGCCTTTTTTTTTTTTAGTCGAGAAAGAGTAACGATACTCCTAGAAACTTGTTGTTTCTTAATTAATTCTTAACTACTTTCGACTGATCGAATAGTACACAACTATGTTCACATAAAAAATATCTCGATTATTTTCAGTAACAAGCGAAAATGTTGTACAAATTGTACGGTCGCAAGAAAGGTATTTTTCATCCAAAGCTTAATTTTTGAGAAAATTCTGATTGGAAACACGTTGTGACGAAATTTTATCAACAATATTTTACTAAGATATTTGAAAATTTCCTGTGATCATCAGCAAATAGTGAAGATATTCTCTTTTTTAAAGAACTTAATGTTCTATCATAAAATTTAATTCCCTGTAATATATTTATCCCAAATCGTCGTCTCTAATAATCACTGTCATGAATCCGGAGAGATAGAATTTTAATACTTGGACGATCTGATTTTATTATTATTACAATACAATGTACGAAGATCGAAATCAGAGTGAAATTATTAAACGCCAACATTTTTCTGATTATCTTTGATTTATCTCGTTACCATCGCTCTCATCGCCAGTCCAAATTTCAGTTCATGCCATTCATTCACTTTCAATAATTTTTCAATAAAAAAACCAGTTTCACAAATCAAGTGTAACTCAACCCATCGTTCAACTAAGTTAGAGTGATTAATTTCACAATAGTGAGCATTCTTTCAAGTCCGTCACGAGCAAGTGAAGGCGGGTCTTACAACTCCCTCCTATTCTATGAGAAAATAAAGGCGTTTAGGATGCAAGAATTACGAAACAGAAGAAATTAATGACTATGAATATAACAAGCTACGCTATGTTCGACTAAATTTGTGAATTAATGCGAAATTTCAGTGAGTAACTGTAGTCACCGATAAGAAACAGTAAACGTATGATGATGGGTGATTATAGTCACACGATAGTATCGAAAGGTTTAAATAGCAATGTAAGATTTATTTAAAAGCAACATACTCTACAGTTTTAAACATCACTATGCACCGTTTTTTTAAAAACACTTCGACCAAGCGACTATATTTCCAGTACTACGAAAACGCTCAACGAGCGGTCGTTGAACATCGACGGAGGTTCGCCGAAAATTTTCTTTTAGCTATTAGAACAGCGATCTCGATGTTACGAGTAGCTTTATCGCGAGTTACGATATCGTTTCTTTCATTGCTGCCTTCGTAGCGCCGTCTAATTGCGACATTACCGTGCTAGCAATATACTCGATGGCACTTAAGATTCCTCCTCGCTGTTTTTCTAATTAGAAATACTTCGGTTTCTTTATTTCCGTCATTCGATATTGAAAATTCACACGATCGTTATTTTCACGCATGTCATTCAACTTACACGCCTACGTGTTTTAATAAAACACAAATTATTTGGAATCTTTTCACGTTGTTTCCTTTTGGTTCCATTTAGGCTTGGATATTGCTCGAATAAAGTATTCGAAACATTATTGTTAAAATAATATATCATCTTATCTGGCTACATTCAATGATTTTTCACGAAAAACAGACAACTGATTTTTCTTTGGATTATTTTGTTCTTTGGAATTCAAACGAAATCATTTTTCATTAGGATCATACAATTTACACGTCTACGTGTTTTAATGAAACACGACATGTTTGGAATTCTTTGAAGCTGTTTCCTTTCGATTCCAGACAGACTAGGGTATCATCCAAATAAAGTATTCGAAAAATTATATTTAAAATAATATATTATCTTACCTGGCTACATACTATTTGAAATAACCAGGTGTTAGTTTATTTGAACATACCAATGATTTTTCATTAGATTATTTTGTTCTTTGGAAGTCAAATAAAATTATTTTTCATTGTACGAGGCCATCCAACTTACACGCCTACGTGTTTGTTTTTAATAAAACACAAACTACTTGGGATATTTTCAAGTTCTTTCTTTTTATTAAAAGTATGATACATTAGAATTACGCACGAAAAAGAATATCATTCAAATGTGCACGAAAACTGTATTTACAGAGGTTTGGCCGATTATTTACACCAAAAAAGTCACGAATTTTGCAATGGGTATTTTTCAGAATAAGTTTGAATAATGTAAATGCTTTTATGCACTGTAATTTAAACGTACTACCTTTTACTAAAACAAAACTGTTTATATCATTTGAAAAGACACGAGATGTAAACATAATACAGTGCTAAACGTTACAATTTGGATGACTCTATACAACAATTACATTTTTCGACCTTCCGACGAAACCGCTTTGCTTTCTCGTTTTACGTTTTCAACGATCTCATGAAGGGTCGGCTGAAATATCGATCTTACGAAAGTTTTCCGTCGCTTGAGAAATTTGTCCCACTCTCTTTTCCAGCCTTTGAAGTTCTCCGCTGTTCAATCTTACGAGTTCCGGATAACTTCGAAATTTTATAAAGGTATGGAATTCTTCTGGGATCGGATTTCATTCTAAAACGTCGAGTCTCCCGTCAATGGACCCCGCCAGGGAGAAAGAAGTTAATGCACGAACGTGAAGTATGGAGAAATTTTAATTAAAAAAAGCGCCTTTATAATAGATCACGTGCCTCTGTCTTTGAAAGATTGCGCCCGCATGATTCGAGAGGAACGGTCTTCGATTGTTTGGAAAAAATAAAATAAAATACTGCAAAATCTATTTATTTCTGTAAAGTTTTCGAGTATATTATGCTTTTATTTAGTGTATTCACATTTTGTTAAATTACGAGAAAACTGAGAAGTTTCGTAATGCATATTTGTAAGTATAATAATTAGACTGTACTGACAATGAGCTAGAAAACACTTTTATTCGACGTGTACCGTTGCCCTGTTTTCCCATTTATTGAATTTTCACGGAATACATTCTTTCGTTTGGAACAAATGATTTCTGTATAATGTAAAAAAGATTTTATATTGAGAACTGAAGAGAATTTTTGTTTTTTGTTTAACAGGAAAGAATATTAAAGAATAACGAAAACGGAAGATTATTTTGAAGTAGTTTTAAGCTATTTCTTTGAACCTTGAAATATCTCTAACGTTCTTTTCCAGATTTCGAATAAGAAAATCGCTAGGCTGAATCTAGACCTCGGATATTCGAAAGAACTTACATTTATGTCAAGGAGAACGCGATATTCTAATTAGGTCTTGAAGGTTCAAAGTTTCTTTCTGGTTTTAAGAATGATTAACATCAGGAACCCACGCAAAGGCTAGGTTTAAACGTGTCTGAACAATGATGGCATTTAAATTTCACCAGCTAATTTGCATGCCACGTGATTTCGCACGGTGCATGCAACACAAGAGAACCAGTTGCTCTTTTACGTTTGACATACTTCTGTTTTCTCTCTATTTTTTTTTTTTATTCCAACAGCGAAAAATATTCAAATTAAATTCTTTCTCTTTAATATTAATAGACCTTTCATGAAAACACACACACACAAACCAACTGCTTATTCATCAGCTTTTTGCTCAGTGTTTATGATTACGAAAATTAACGTTATACCTTCGATACGAATACTATTTAAAGCTGCTGAAATAAAATAAAATAACATATTTAAATTTTCTTCTAATTTGTATAAAAATGTAGTGAAATTTTACGAATGTGTATGCAAATTATGAACTTACAAATAAAACTATATTCGTACTCAAATGAGTCGATTGGTAGTGTATATACCTTAACTCCTTACCCTATAACAACAAGTTAAGCTCGTGACACAGATTCTGGTTAAGGTTCGAGAAGAACAGTTATATTAGGAATTCAAATTAATTTTAATTCTAACTTTCCTTTCAATTTATAAGACTGATGAATGGCAATTGTAATTAATTTATAATACACTAGCGTTTCTTACGTAAAATAGTATTGAAACAACAAACAAGTGTATAATCAGCAAAGGAAACCATAGGTCAAGGGGTTAAACACACAAACGATCGATAAAGTGTAAAGGAATGAGATCTTCGGAGTTTCAATCATCACACACGTTATGGACCAGTCTCTCGTAGAAAATAAAACGAGCCAAACGTCAAACTAAGTGCTGTCCACTTGTTCACGTCACTGACATTCAATTAATATCAAATTCGTCAATCTTACTACACCTTGAAATTACCTTTAGACACCTACTTCAACGCTTCATCGTCTAAGGACACACGCAGCGCCAACCCGAGATGACACAAGCTCTCTCCTCTTTCATCTTACCCCATCTATTCACTAATTAGAGGCCTCGAACAAAGCCTAATGACGCTAGTGACGCCCGGGGCGTCGTCTCGAAGCCAAAGAGAGAGACAGAGAGAAAGAGAGAGTGTGTTCGTAATACATAGTGACTGTTTACTGCTATGATTCCTAATTCGCTTGGACAAAGGATAAGGAAGCAAGTTGACCGGGTAAAGAGCTAGTTCACAAGTGAAAATATGCCGAAATATTAGACATACCCCGATAGAAACGGTAAGCTGTATAACTTGTTTAGATTTTGACTTTGCTACCCGAATGATCATCGCCGCTATTTTTGAGTGCCTCTTTTCAGACCCCCTGTTGACCCTCACATTGTTCGTAAAATTGGTTATATAGCAAACTGGATTGTCCTTATTTGCAAACATAATTTTCATATCAAAACAATAACAATATTAATAATTTATACGATAACAATAATAATTTCCAGCTTGTACAGTATTGCTTAATCCGTGTAAATTGTAACGTATGTAAATGTTCGTATAAATTTTGAAGTATTTTGAGTGAAAGTCCAAAGGTTCAAATGTCAACAATGTTTATATTAAAACAATAACAATATTAACAATTTATGCGATAATAATAATAATTTCCAGCTTATACAATGTTGTTTAGTCCGTGTAAACTGTAATGTATGTAAATGTTCGTATAAATTTTAAAGCATTGTGAGTTAAAGTTCAAAGGTAGAAGGTTCAGTGTATGTATCAAGTTTGATCAAGTAAGTTTTATCAATTCCAAGACGCAACAATGTGAAAAGCATAAGAACATACATGCATAAACTCCTATTAATATTCAGACACCCTTTAAAACAGACTAACTTTTTAAAAATTGTACCAAAAGAATCGAATTCTCGTGAGAAGTTAGAAGGCTCAGTTTATTAAACAATGCGTAAAAAGATTTTTTTTAAAGTTCTAATTAACCGGAATTGCGAAAATAACAGTAGCGATTGTTTGCAACTCTTTTATCTGAGCCTGTAATGAAAATTTAAAATATTCGTTTCATACATTTATGTCAATTACACGGTTAACGTTGGTACCAGCTGTAAACGGTTAAAAATTGCGAAAATTTAAGTCTTCTACCACTTTCAACCTAGAACTGCTGTAAATCTAAAGATTCTTACGCTTTTCAATGTCAATCGTTTGTTTCTACATCAACCGATTTCCATGAAATTGTCACTATACATACAACAAACCTAAATTTATAAAATATATTTTTCAAATTTTCATTACAGACTCAGATTAAAAAGAAAATGGTTAAAAAGGACAGTTACTATTTTCTTCGCAATTTCGACTAATTGTGCTTTTAAAAAAATTATTCCCACACATAATTTAGTGAACTAATCCTTCTATCTTTTCACGTGACCTTAATTTGTTTGGTCTAATTTAAAAGTAGTTATTTTATTTTAAAGGATGTCCGAATATTAATGGGAGTCATTGTACGTGCCTAAAGGGGAAAGTCTCGAATGAAAACTGGACTGTCTAATCTGCATTTACATAGCTATCCAGTGTATTCCACGCCAAAATAGAATGGTCTAGGCTGAGGAATGTCGAAGACGGACCCCTTTTTCTGTTCTTTCCACGAGAGAGCTGGGCAAAAGAGCCTCGAGTTTACAACAATGCCGCCTTAAGCCGGCTTCGAGGAGGTTCGAAAGGAAGGTGAAGAGACGAGGGTGTATTGTTGTACACGCAAACAGCAAAATCCTTCTTTCGTCGGGACGCATGTAGGTCATACGAGATCTTTCTTCTGGGAAAACAGCCCTAATCGATTTTCCAGTTGGAACGATCGATTCGTGTCCAGCTGAATACGAATGAACTGAAATAATCTTTTCACCAAAGACTTTGTCGCATTGTATTTCTGAAAAGTTTCAGCTACTTTACACTTTTCGAGGGGAACGGTGAGTGAAATTTCACCCCTCTGTATATTTTTAAGGAAAGTTCGGTTATTATTAGAGGGAGTTCCCCTAATGCTGAATGCCTAAGGTTATTTCTCAAGAAAATAAAAAAAAAAAGAATATTCGTTTTATTCTGCGTTATTTATAAGTTGATAATATTAAATTCAAAATGAAGCAACGAAATAATCAACATTATTATAATAGTTAATTTAAATTAACGTTAAACTTTGTTACATGATTTTACTTTTTATCAAATTTTTGCTATGTGATCCTCCGGTTTCACGAAACGAATAGATATGCTTGATACGTTTGTGAATTTTGTTGCATTATTGCATAAATTTGTCTGTTTTGAATGTTAGCACATTTAAAAACAAAAATACTGTTTCATATATTTTTGCTTTATTTCGCATTTTACCAAACGCATTATTTCGATTTGTGCAAATGATAAAAAATGTTGGTTAATTATTATTTTATTATTTCAAGTTACTTGCACGTTTGGTGGTTGCTTAAGTGTTAGAATGTTGTTAAAACAAGGGAATGACACTTAGCCAATCGCGCGTTTTTATCGCAAATTTTTTGGAAACGACGCGGAATAATCTTCATTTGAAAGACTCAAAAAATATATAAAAATAGTTTTAACGGATAAAATAGTAAATGATGATAATGTTTCTGTACTACACGTATTTTATGCAGAGTATAAAAATTTGATCATCAACTGCAGATTAAACTGTTATTATGTCAATTATGTTCGCTGTTTCATTGTAGTTAGTTAATCTTCAGTATAAAGCAACGAATGAAAGAGAAAAAAAAACATATGTTAACCTTTTTTTTTAAGGATCGCATCAACTGCTTGCATTTGTTATTAGCGACACAATATCTAGATTTGCAGTTTGTTGTACAGTTTGATGGATACAAGGAAATGGACCGAAAAAAGACACTTTTCTGTTCAAACACCGTATAAGTAATTATAAGAATGTTATGGAGTTCATGGGGTCCTTATTCGCAACTGTGCGAGTTACATCTTGAATTGTAATTCGAAAAAGTCACTCAAAAAGTAGAATTTATGAATTCCAGAAACTTCGATTTCTCACGATTAAACACTATAGAAAATAAGCGATCGATCAATCGTGATATTATACAGGATTACATGAACAACATTCCTAATTAATGATATCGCCGATCATTACCGTAATGAGGGGCATCTTTCGACATCGATTATTAACATCCGGTAAATGATGTACCGCTTTGACGAGGACCGGCTGCATCGAATGCTAATCAAAGCCATCTATGAAATTAAATTTCATATGAACGCACGTATGCCGTAATAAATGGCCTGCAAGGAAAATTCTGCGGTATACAAACCATGCGTGACGTTGCAGTATTAAAATTCAGAAATGTCGCGTCACACCAATCGTGACTACTGAGTAGAGAAAAAAATTTTAATGAAATTAAACGTAGAAGGATTAGAAAACAGAGAGGAATTATTTGAATTTATTTCACTGATTCAATACTCTGATTCTTTTTAATGGGGGGTTATACTATCCGGACTTGTTGAAAAAAATCGATTTTCTTTTATTTCAAAAAATTAAGTTATAAAATTAGACATAATTTAGCCGACGTTGAAATTCTAATTAGGAATTATTTAAATTTATTTTACTGGTTTAATACTTCGATTCTTTGCAATGGGGGTTGTATGTACTATCTCGACTTGTCCGAAAAAATCGATTTTCCTTTATTTTACAAGATTAGATCATAAAATCAAATATAATTTAGCTGACGCCGAAAATTTCAATTAGAAATTACTTGAATGCGTTAATAATGTAAATATTTGTTAATTAAATGAAGTGGAATTAATAAAAAATTTCACTATTTTGAAAGGCTTAGATTACCACCACATAACACACAATGTAGTACCATTAACTTTGACATTTTAGGAATAAGTATAAGGACATTATTTTTATCGTCAGTTAAACATTTACTAATAATTACTTTGAAGTGTGTACGTGATCAATTAATTTAAATAAAATTAGTCCTTCATATAACAACAGAAATTTTATTATTGGATTTTCTTTATTGAAATTGTGGAATCATGGAAATAACGAATAACGGCACGATATCGAACTGAATGGAATCACTAGCCGTGCAAATCAGAGGTATACCAAGAACGAATTAGATGTGTGTGTATACGAACAAATATATAGTCTTCCAATAAGAGCGATAGATCTTTCAACAGTCACTGCCGCCATGTTTGTTGTTCAATTATCAGAGTTACATAATGTTTGTACGTAGAAGTAATTGGCGTATCATTGTGAATAGATACTTAGTTGCTCAACACATCGAAGTTATCTAAATTTATTATCAAAATTCTTGTTCAATTCGAGAAACATTCGTCACCTTCAAAATCATCTTCAGTGATGAAATTCACTTTGGAATAGATGGCTTTGTCAATAACACAATTGCTGAATTTTGGGAAGATGATAATTCTCAATCAGTAGTCTAAAGTTACTGTTTTGTGTGGTATTCCTCATTTTTTTTTGAAAATGAACTGTAACTGTTGCTGCTGAGCATCACTGTTCGATGATTTCATCTTTCCTGTAGCGTCAATTGGATGCATTTGATTTGTCTAAAATGTGGCTACAACGAGACGGTGTCATACGTCACACTTCTACTACAACTATCGCTTTATCGAGATCGAAATTCAACGATAAAATTATATCGAGAAATGTAGTTGTCAATTGGCCATCAAGATCTTGCGACTTGATGCCATTAGACTTTTTCTTGTGAGGTATTAAGTCTCTTGTTTATTTCAACAACCCACAAACTGTTGATGATCTCAAAGCAAACATTATTCGTGTTATCGGTGAAATAAAATCTGAATTATGTGCCAGAGTTATTAAAAACTGGGTTTTACCGTATTTTCTCCACCAAATGCAATCGTAATGGTTATTTATATGATATCGTATTTCATGTATAATGCCATCGAATACACTTTAAAATGACGCAGTGAGTACTGGATTATCTTCCGTACTTTTCATTTCATTTCAATTCAAAGTTCTATCGCTTTTATTGGCTGATCCTATACTTGCAATTCGTCATCAGGTAGCGCCACTAGACAGCAGTTCAGTAAAGTATTATCAATACACTTTTACCGAACAGTTTTGTTTAACGAATAAATTTAATATTATCCGCCACTCTGGTTGAAACGTTTTAATGTCAATTATTCAGCGTGCTTCACTTTCCTTCCTATTTCGCCTCGATTCAAGTAGAATTTAAAAACAGTGAACATATAATTATTAGCGTATGCAAGGTGTACTTAAATAATATATTTCACATTAACGAATTAATATTAAATACAACTGCGTAACGTACTTTTAATACGTTGATCGCTTGCCGTAAATCGAGCATGCTTCTTTGCTTTACCAATTCGCTTCCAGTGCAATTGGAATTGTTTTAAATACAATTCCTTTTCTTATTTTCAATTTTACATATTTTTGCATCTTTATTTCTTCCTAATGAAACAATAATTACTTGAAGAAGTGAGCTTGTATTTAAATATTATATACCAAACTAGGCACACAAATATGGAATAAAAACGATTGAAATTATGTTCAATCGAAAGCTACACTTGGTCTACGAAAGTATCGAGCGAAAAGACATCGAATAGTATCGGAAAATAACACATATATTTGTTGAAATTTCTATCGTAAATACACACATCGTATACTAGGCAAAAACAAATAAAAAAAAAATTAAAATATCTAAATTTATGGAACTTCTAGTTATGAAATAAGATTATATTCTCAAGATACTATTTACAATAATCTTCAAAGGGATTAGACAGATGCAACTCACAATTTAGAAGCAAGAAAAAATCCGAAAGAAAAATCAATTAGACGAATGTGTGTCTTCTGTTATAAGAAAAACAGACAGACTCTAAATCGAAAAAGATCTAGGAAAACTGTAAAGAAGACAAGAACATATTGTCTCAGTTGCCCTAAAACATCGCAACTTTGTTTAAAGCGTTTTAACGAACGTCGCAGGAAACAACAATAACATCATATAGCCTTGTCAAAAAGAAACTATTTATGTTTATTAAAAATATATAAATAATTTGTTGCAAATTGTTTGTAAAATCCTGCCTCGTGGGATAAAGGAAAGCTAACCTGGCGATCAACGTGTTAAGATAGATAAATTATACAAACAAGAGAAAGAAACAAAACTAGAGAAACTGTAATAATTTTTGACCAAAGAAAGAAAATTGTTAACTAAGAAGAGTTAATATTTTTTTATACTTGTACTAATATTTTGTATACTTAATATTTTTATGTTTAAAGTGATAGTCGCCTAAGTTTTATTCGCAAAAGTACGATAAATGATAAGAGGATCACTTTCAAAAGCAAAACCTGACCATTTTATTTCTGCGCATTTACGTAATGTCCCGTTATTGTTAGCTTATAAATTGATTGCAAGAAAATGAAATTTTCTTCTAAAGTATGAAAGTTTCGTTCTTTAGCCTCGAGTGATCGGTGTCCGGAGACTCATTTCTCCGACATAAGCTCCTGCGATGCCATATGTGCATAATAAAAATTGTGTTATATGCGAGGACTAGGGGAAATAAATTTCCCTATTATTCTAAATAAAAGCGATACGTTACAGAAATAATGGAGAATACTTCCCTTTGTGTATACCAAAGGGAATGATAACATTACGAAGGAAACCGAGAGAATTTTATTATTGGTACAGATGTATTCGAAACTTTCTGTGCAAGATTTCAATGGATGCTTTCTTATTAAAATTCGAAATTAACAGATACGACAATAATGTGATACAAAGTGAAAATAAAATGATGCATTTGAATGTTCCCGATGGTGAAAGAATTTATCAAGAAATATTCTCATGAAATAATCTGCACTCAATTATAACAGATCGAATGTCAAAGAATTTCTAATGAAAAGTTTGCAGACAACGTTTATTAATCGTAACACATTTATGAAACACGGAATTTACATTCAGTGTTGTTTTAATATTTACACACGTGTATAAATAACGAGTGCATCGATTAATATGATTAACAGCAACGTTGATTTTAACGCGACATAAAAGACAAGAATTAAGAACATGTCATAAATGCACCGAAAATTCGAATTATTAATTGAATCTTTCGGGTTTAAACCGATTCCAATTATTCCTGTGACCGAATGTTTCCGAATAGCGTTACAGCCAGCTTCATCAGAGTTCGAAAGGCACACTGATACTACTACGTATATTTGATTTGTTTTGTGCTCATATGTAAACCGTGTTCAAGTTACGGAACGTTGGTTACCAATTAGATGCTTTTAATTGGTCAGCTGTGCAATTAAAAATTTGGGAAATTCGTGCTACACGTGAGATTTAGTTGGTATTCAGAGTCTCTGTTGTTAGTTTTCTAGGTGTTTTTCTATTTAGTAGACCTTTCTTTATTTATTAGATGATAACAGTGTGATAAAATGAAACGTGAGATTTTATTCTGGCTTTCGATCAAATTCTCAGCAGCAAGTAATAAAATAAAATTGAAAAAAGAAAATGTATAGTTCGTCAAGAACCTCTAACACGTTCGTATAATTAAAAATAATAAATATAATTTTGCAAGTTTATAAATTAATCAATAACGATTTTTCTCAAAAGCAAAGATTTAAATAAAACAAATTTATTCCACATTTTCGATTCAATTGTTCACCTAGAATTGATTCCTGTACGCTTGGACCAGTTACGGGACACCCTGTAGTATCAGGACATAATTTATATTTGTTTTACATTTAAGTACATTTTTTTCTTTACTAAGGATTGGTAAAATTGATAAATACAGCAAAAGAAAAAAGATACGTCCGGCGATGAATTGGATCAATCATTCGTCAAGTGATAAGTTCGAACACGGTTTCCATCGTTCCCTTGTATTGATCTGACAAATCTGTCGTAACCAGAGCGCCGTGTGTTTTTCACACGAGCGTTCTCGAGAGTCGAAAGCTCATCACGCGGTGTGGCAGAGGCCTCGGTATAAAGAGAACAGGAAATAGAGAGAGAGATATAGATTAAAACGCGGTCGAGTCAAAACGTTCCCGGCGCGGTCATCCCTTTTGTGAACCCGCGTTACCGCTGAAAAGCTCTCGAAAGAAGCTTTCAGGTTTATCATAATTGCATCTCGCGACCCGATCTTCCTCCTTACGATGGACAGTGTCTGCCAACTCGACGAAAAGTGAACCGTACAGACACGAAGAATTAGTGGGATAGTTTCTAGATTTCATGATATCTTGAATTATGAATAAATATACATGTATCAAGGATATTAGAGTAGTCGTATGAAGACGTCGAGAATAATATCACGTTGCTGCTGATAGTACTTTAAGAAATGGTAAATTATCGATGAAGTTTGTAACAACTGTTTATTAGCAGTTACAATTAAAAATTGTAAATTACTTATCAATTGTTAGAAAAGTCTAAAAAGCGAAGGCTTGAGTGGGCCATGTGCAGTCTTTCGCTGCGTTTTCCCCTCTTAGGGATGGTTCTGCCTCAAGGTTAAGAAAGGCCATATTGTCAAGGGGGTCCTCTTGACTAGGTGTTTTCAGGAAAGACAGAATTGTATCAGCACTCGCGAAGTATAGTTCAAAATACAAGCTTTCACTCTTTTAACCACCCACGTTTATTTCTTATTCAACCGCTCACCACCGTTATCCTGATTTTCCTTACACAATCGTTTTAATTGTAAATTCACTGTTACAAAAAGTACTATACGATTTAACGCCAAATTGATCAATCAGCCAAAATGATCGGTTCCAGTCAGGTTTCGACATTATTCGAATAAGCTATATGAAAAATTATGGTTAAGATAATATATTACTCTACCTGGTAAAATGTTATTTTAAAATGTGTGTTGGCTTATTTGAACAAATAAGTGATTTTTCTTTAAACTATTTTGTTACTTGGAATTCAAATGAAATCATTTTCTGAAACGCCTACAGGATTCTTTTTTTAATAAAACATAAACTATTTGGAATTTTTTTGGAAACGACATCAGTGAATTTCAACGAGGCTTCGCAAATTTTATTCGAAGAAGTTGTTCGTCCTAGATATCGTCGCGAACGAGCGTAGCAGAATTTACAACTCCACGAGATTCAGAAAGAATTGTGGCACATTGGAACGAAACATTGATGAAAAAAGAGAAACCATGTATGATTGTTTATGAATAAATTAGTTTATTCATTGGAAAGGACCGTTAATATACATTAACCATTTTCTACGTTCTTTTCCCTTACGTTGATTTAACGCTTTCAAATATTCTGCCAATAGATTCTATTGAGTAATAGGTGGTAGCCACCCACTTTAATGTAACTGTCTATCACCATTTGTTTCGCACCCGCGTTGTTTTGTCACACCTGTTCTTGACAGTCGTTCGCTTCGACGCGATCGACGTATTTGGACAGTTTTACACAACTCGAGAAAGACTCTTCGGCGTACAAATTCCGAATAAATGGATTAATTACACTTAACGTTCAAACCTGATCACTTCAGACGAAACAGATTTTCCAGATCAAATTGGCGATTATTCATGATACTTGGCTGTTTGTATTTTAAAATTCCATAGACTGTAATTTTAACAAACCCGGTACAACGTAGGATTGCATAAAATATCTTAAATACAAACTGTTTCTGCATGCCATGGTTCAGTAGTTTTTGAACTATCTGGAATAAATTATTTCACTAAATGAGTCACTGTGCATTTTGGAAAAATACAGTTAATGAAAATATGTACAAAGTAATGTTAATATTTAAATAGGTGAACGGATACAGAATAGCTGTTTATAAAATTTATATGAAACACTAGCCAATTATTATTGCGTGTTTAAATTCCTGATGCGAGTGTGAATAATTTCTCACCTTTCCGAGATCGCAAGTTGCACAGTTGACTTTAATTTATTCGCGAAGCTCCGATGTTACGTTATTTCATTTTTGTATTTAGTATTACGAGAGAAGAATGGTTAACAAAAGAGAAAACTTAAGTGTGTCAAAGTTAATGAAGAATAGGTCGCAGTGCCTTGAAAGAAAAAAAAAAGTCTGACCTGTTTCATTAGCAAATCTTGCAATATACTGCTCCGCGGAGAGTAATCCTTTAAAAGATGTCGCTCAAAGGAAATACAGTAAACGCGTTATCTGTATAATGTATAAAAATTGTGAGAATGAAACATAACTCTTTGTCATTATTGTAAAACCTACATTTTCTTCGCTGTGAAAGTATATATAAAAATTACTATAATACATGTATCTTTCGAATTTCGTTGAAAATCGTTTGGAAATATAAAAATTGTTAAAACTAAATTATTATGCTCCGTATATAGTTAAAAATGTGTTGTTTAAATGCGCAAAAAGAAACTTTCCCCACTATCTATACATTGAAAAAATTTCGAGCGTTAAGTTCTCATTCCAACGACTGTTCTCACTCTGAAGAATCAAAAAGTAGCAGAAAAGATTGCCCGATACACTTCCATTAAAGTTTCCTACAAACTTGCAAAGTTTCAAAACAATCGAAGCAAAAACAGAAAAAAAGAAAACGAAAGAAAAAAAAATAGTTTAACAACTATTAAGAAACAGTTTGGTCCATACGAACGTTACAACAAAAAAGCTACAACAAAAGCTACCGCCTTTATCGCCATTGGTTTAAATCAACGATCCTTTTACAACATTTCTGAACCTTCCACTCCGCTCCATTCTATCACAGAGAACGATAATTTTAGCACCAACAATCGCTGAAACTCTCGGGAACGTTACTGTCTCAATAGAGAGACGAGAGAGAGCTCCTTTCGCTTTATTGGTCGCGGAGGATCCCAAAGGGATATCCGGCTAGGCGGCCCACCCCGTCATTTATATCTACGCGAACGTTAATTCATAGCTCGAACGAGCGGAAACACCGTCCTGATTCGAACGTTCCTCGTAATGTTCGTCGTTCTATGTTCGATTGAAGGAACCAGCACGATTCAACCATCGTATACGGGAACTATCGAAACGGTCTAAGAAACGCCGTCAGTCGAATTGATCAGTTGATGGATCGGTCGTTGCGCATTTAGATCGTGCCAACCAGAAATTGATTCGACCAGGGTGAGAGAGGGAGGAAGGGAGGGAGACTGGATAATAGGCTCCGTGCAACAAGCACCAGGCTAATCCTGCTATTGTCGCAGTTAATTTATACCCGAAAGACGACTGCATTGCAACGCGTGCACACAAACTTGTCGATCGAAAGCACACGTACTCTAAGCACATTAATGTTACCGCTGGAATAGATCATCGACACGTTTTCGTTGGTATAGTGCTGATTGGCTTGAAGAGGAGGGCACGATGATAGCTGAATACAAAGGCTATATTCAGGGATTTGTTTTTAACGAAATTCATTCTTTCCCGTTTTTTTTTCTTTTTCTTTGTTAACTCTTTGACTGCTATGGACACACATACGTCCGCCTGGAGCTACCAATGTGGATTATGGTCGCATATATGCGTTCGGCGATTGTTCCTAACCTATATATATCCGGCGAAAAGAAAAATCATCAATTTTTAAGACACATATATATTTTTACATTGCATAGGAGCGAGAATAGATAGAGTTCTGTTTACATTGGCCACTTTGTTTCTCAGGGAGCTATTTCTTCCGACGACAAACGGCTGTATTATATTATTTTTTATTACTGTGAAACCTTAAAAATATCGAGTGGTTTCGAAGAACTTGTTTTAAGAGTCGACAGTGAACAATTAGGTTGATGCGTATGAAGTGTTGGATTTTCAAATGAATATTAAAACAAGATCTAATTGCTTCAATATACTTTTCCTAACAAGATTTGATCATAATTTATTGACCATTTGTCCATTTTTTTAGTATTAAATTTGAGTAAACATTATAACGATGAAGTCAGAGAGAATGTATCGATAAGCTGCAATTTCTTTTTAAGACATTAATATTTTTAAATGAACAGTATATATACGAAAAAATACGATGATGTTTCATTCCAATTTGACGTAGGTAAAGAATTAAAATGGTAACTTAATTACACATTGGCATAATCGATCGGTATGGTGACAAAATCCACGCAGAGCGTTTAAAGATTGAAGTACTCTGTAGTCAAAGGGTTAACAATCTTTCATGCCTACATAAAGTGCACTTCTTGAGACACTTTCTTTAAACATTTGATATAAAAATACTAATTATCGTAGATACGGTTGTAACCGATGTGAGAAGTATTCAAAAATTTATGAAAAACGGGAAAACGTGTAATATTCCGCTGCATTAATTCCGAAATGAAAAATTCTGCGATTTTCTTAAACTATCAAATGAGCTATAGCTTCAGTTGCATAACTGTACGGATTTAAAAAAGGAAAGTAATTTGTTACCAAATTAGTGAGTGTTTGAAGGAAAAATATGGAAAATCAGTAAAAAAATCAACATTTCTTTTAACATTATATTAGGAACTAATTATCCAATCGAAAATTCCGTACATGCAATGGAAGAAAATATTATTATTACACAAATCGGTTGAAAATTCACTGAATTTTTAAGAAAAGAGAATTCTTTTCCAAATGATAATGCAATCGTGGCAATGGTAAACATTGCACGCGTCTTCCATTCCCTCTTCTCATAGATCAAGTCGATTCGATGTAAAATCAAACTGGGTTCACCGGTAGAAATTTTTCTCCTTTTGTTAAGAGGAGAAATTTTATCAAGGGTGTAACGGCAAAAAGACGAAGAATGTGCAAAGGGACGTGGAGAAGCAACGAAACCGTAGGAAGAAAGAATAAGCAAATCGAATAACACAGAGAAAGAAGGTTCGATGTTCTATCTCCACGAGTTCAGCTACCTCTAAACAAAAAAAAAAAAAGAAAGAAAGAAAGAAGAAGAAAAGGAAAAGAGGGGAAAAGAGAAATCGAAAAAATACGAACACCGTGTAGAAGACTGAAATATGCATGAAGGGATAAGATATGAAAGGTAACGCTTTTGATGTTTCACCTCAGAGGTTTCCCATAGAGGAGAATCGGGCATTTGTTAACTTGTTTTATAAAATTGTTTCTGACATTGAAAAATGTATAAATTACGAATAAATACATTGTACTTTATTCTTGATAAGTCTTATATAATTACTTGCTTCGTTTTCATTTATTATTTTAACTTTTACCCAGTTTAAACGTAGCATCGATTTTCTGAATAAGAAGAAACAATCTTTGCAAAGCTTCGATTCGGGAAAATTACAAGTGCTTAGTCGAACTGAAGTGTTGTCGGAACTTCGAGTTGAATCAACGTGGAAACACAATCGATGATAAAAGTTTCGTGAAATGTCTGCTTTTCACGTTGTCGACCATTTATTGTGAAACGCCTCAAGACTGTCCTTCACTTCCGTTAACTTCCGCGAGACCATGTTATGTCTAACACGAAACTTAATATCGGAAACTTACCGCTTCTGTGATACTGTGAAAGACTATCTCTACAACCTCAAATTTTGTTCTCCTATTTGCAACCGTGTAAATCGAAATTTCAGATTTGGAGACAGAAAGTGGCTAGTATTTAACGTTCTCATTTATAGCATTTAAAAATTTCTTAAAATTCAACTGAACAAATACCAATTTAACGATTTTGTTAACAGTTTCCTCCAGAACTTAGAATGAGAGGAATACCCCGAATTATAAAACAATCGATTGATTTGTCTGCAATTTCAATTTATAATTAAAAAAAGAAAACGATAAATATTCATGAAATTACAACATCTGAAACTATGAATATATTAACACATTACGGTCCGGGCTGTTTGATACGTGTAACCAGCACATTTTAAGGTTTTCGAAAATGTTGTATTGCTTTATAAAATATGATTAGAATTTTAAAAATATTAAACATTTATTCATGAAATTTCCAGTGAAACTTTTTACCTGACTATGACCAAATTAATTTTTTGACCCAACAGATATGAAACTCCAATAATTGTAATAAAGAGAATTTTAGACTGACATACGTACTTTGCAGGCAAAAATTTTAAGAACATTTCCAAAAAAAAAAATAGATTTAGTATGAAATTTACTGTTTTCTTTATTTTGAATATGATCAAAACACGCAGTATTAATCTAGTCGATAAATAATATCACCTTTAATATATTTATATATCGCTAGCATTTCACGAGCAGTCAGTAGAAACACGTTTTTATGTCTCTGAACGTTACTATGTTAATACATATCGTAAAGAATCTCTCAATTGAATTTCATACAGAATTTCCACGAGTAAATTTCCCCAGATAAACGTTCAACCGTGTTAGCTTCGTTAACTTCAAACATAGGAAAACCAACGTGATCAAGTCGTTCGAAATTCACGCCTCAGTCTCAGCATCGATACTCACTTCCTTTCATCCCACTTTTCGCTTAATCTCGTTGCGCCACTTTTCCACCCGCAAGAAACGAACTTGACAAGCGTTCAGCGACGACGCAAAGCCTAGAGACCAACGTCGAGATTAAACGACCGCGAAGTCTCTCTCTTCTAGGCAACGACGATCCAACCTGATGGTAATACAATAAAACGCCGACTGGTGTGCTCAGAGAAAATTACACTAGCTATATATATATATATTTTTTTTTTTTAAATAAAAACGTCTGGCCAAGAGTTACTTTGTATCACACGACGCGACGTAACTGGACTAAAAGGGATCGATTGATGAATTCTTTTTCCCCGTGGGATATTAAAATAATCCTAATATCACGAGCTCGAATGAAATTGAAAAAATCACGTTGATATAATCGTTTGAAGGTGGTTTTTATACCACCATAAGTCCATAAGTCATGGGACACCTGATTTGAGCTTTACGTTTAAATTAACACCATTAAACTCCTGTGCTGTTAAATCGAATAATTGTTTACAGATTACTTGCGTGGAATATAATTTTCTTAATGTTAAAATATATTGAAAATTGTATTAGGTTGGTGCAAATAAAAAGACGTTTTCTCAATAACCGAAATTTTGGGTTGATTTTTTTTTTTTTTTTTTTTGTTAAATTCTGTCCGATCGATAATTTTTTTACACGATAGTTAAGAAGAAGCAATTTGCTATAATACACATATATTAAATAGCAAAAAACTTCTGAATACAATTGTTTAGATATTATTCTTTGACGTGATTATTTGTGAGGATGTTCGTGTGATTTTCTTTGTATAAGTTTAATCATAAAAAAAACTGCCATGAAATCTGTTGAAAATATGAATTTGACATTTGAAGAAAATTATGTTGATGTTAAGATACTTGAACGTTGGTGTGCAAAATTCAAGATTGGTGACTTTTAATTCGAAAATGAGTCAAAAGGAAGGCCAGATAGGACAGTCGATGATAACGTTTCAAGATAAATTATTGGAAACATTCCACAGGAAAGAATGTGAAGTTTCGCCACATCTTTTTTTATTCGGTAAATTTTTCTCCAACAGGCTATCACTTCTTCAAACACACGAACAGTTTTTTAACAAATAAATTATCCCGATAAGAAGACACTGCAAAAGTAGCGTTCGAAGAGCTTTTGAATTTAAACACTGAGGATTTATATAAATTTGGAATAATGAAAGTAGTTAATTTCTGGGAAATGTATATAGAATTAAATTATTTCAATTAAATATATTCTTTCTTGAAGAAACACAATGTATTTAAAGTTTCATATGTATCAACTTAACATGTAAAATGTTTGAAATTTTCTCGTTTCACGATGACGGCTCGAAATAACTTTAGCAGTATTGCAATGAGTCTTTTGCATTTGATTTGCAAAAAGGGTGAATAAAACCTTCAAAAGAGTTAATTTGAAGTACAAAAAGGTGGATTTTATTTACAAAATGATTAATTATCAGTGCAAAACCTGTATCAGGGAAAATTTGATCCTAGAAGACAAGTGATTAACGATAAGCGATAAGGTAGGTATTTTAGTATTAGTAAGAAAGAAAAAGAGAAACTTTCACACTCGTATACCAGTCTAAATAAAGGCTCTCGATATTTAACTGCAGAGTTGATAGTTCCAATTTCGCGAACCCGAGTTAAGTTTAAAGTTCAGAATAGCCTATCCTAAAACAGAGTAATTTATTAAAGGTTACCTGATTTATAGACACATTTCACCGACACTAAAGCAGATATCGAACGTTATATAACATCGTAGTGGAAAATTCTAATTTCTCAATTGAACGAAAATTTCTGATATTGAACAATCTAATTCCACGTGATAGATTTCGTGCAATAACACGTCGGGTAAAATGAAGTTAATAAAACAAAATTATTCATCATGAAAGCAATATTATTTCTTTATTTAAAATATCTGTAACAATATGATCATCGTAATTTTTCACATAATCGCTGTCTGAGATATTTCAACAATCGAATGTCACTTCGTTTCTGATATCGTTCAAAAAATTATTACAGCTGTTTAACGCAAGGTACAGAAGAGACTCTAGGATCGATAACACATGCAAACGACGTATCACAGACTTTTGTAATACTAATGTACAATATTTATTTGTTTCGAAAGGTCGCATACGTCATCGGGAAGTCGTTGACACGTGGGAATAGGTGGCACTTCGCATACACATTTTATACATGCCGAATCATAGTCGCTTCCTTGATTCAACTCGTCACCTATGTGCATCGTCAGATTACCGAATTGACACATCTTATTTTCTGGAAAATCGATAAACACTATTACGATTATTGGCTACAGCATAAACTCACGTGTGTGTACTTATCGAAGCCAATTAATTAGCGCATTGATTATTATTTGTGATTTGATATTACGTGTGTGGATGGAATGTTTTGATATCACATATTGGTAGTTAGAGATACATTATCGATTATTCTGTTTGCCGTATGTTAGGTATGTTCCAAAATTAGTTGATTAGTAGATGAAATTTTGATGTTATTAATACATACTGCGGATTTTTCTTTTCTTTCAATGCAAATTCATATCTCTGAGAATACAGGAAACAAAATTATTTCACTTACCAGGTATTTATAGAAAGCACGCTATAATTTCGATAAATTTGTATAATTTTTCATATTACGTGCATTTTGCACCTCTAAGTTCTTTTTATAAATGCAGAAAAATCTGCAGTCTAGTTATTAAATTGTCGAATGTTTTATTTTTCAAATGTTACCTTCACCTGGCAAAAAGTTTTTGATAAAAGAAATATTCGTACCTTAGAATTATAAAATGTTGTTCTTAATAACAGATAGAGAAATGTGGCTAACTTAGTTTGAAATAAATAATAACAAAAATAACAGAGATGTTCCATTATTGACAAAAAGAAAAGGGGAAATAAAGAAGATGTTAGCTGGAAAAGAAATGATCTATTACTTGCAATAGAAATCCTGGGTAAAGTAACTAATTATCTTATCATAAACTTAAGAATAAACGAAATGAATTTTCACGTAACATTCTGTTTCATTTCTCCTTAAAGATTAATAAACATTTCTATTAGTTTGTTATTATTCATATTTAAAAACTATATAAACTTTATATTCTCATCTGTTTGAAAAGCGCGCAATAATATTTTATAGTTCTAAAATATGAATGTTTCTTTTTTTATCAAAAATGTTCAATCGAAAACATCTTGCAAGGGCGTAGTATTTCTGTTTTAATTTAATTAACAAAGAAATATTGAAATGATCAAAGTATGTTAAAATTTTATACCCTACGTCAGTATTAATACTAATTGTTAAAATAAGCTTTGAAACAAAGTGAGAGTTGTGAAATTGGCATGCTTATAGTACTTGTAATCCAGATCATCGAAGAGCAAAGTTAACGTCTCGATTAACAACGAAGATCAGGTTAGTTTCGAACTGAACTGTTCGATCTTGATAAATTTAAACGGATGTCGGTTAAATCTCAGGTGAAGTTTCACAAGAGTCCAATATGTTCTGTCTAAAGTCCAAAGCTTCTAGCAACGAACTTACAAGTGTCACTGATTCGAGTACCCTTTCATCAGTGATCTTATGGAACTTTCAAATAAATTAATCTTTCATTCCCTAAGCATGTTAATTCAAGTATCAAACTCTTGCACTAAGACATTTTTTTGTTTTAAATGTTACATATTAATAATACCTTTGTTAATATTTTCTATGTTGTTTTCCCAATTATATATAATTATACATTAGGTGTAGAAATAAATTCTTTCAATCATCAAAATAATTTTCATTGTTGTTAATTACATTTTGTCGTTTGTCTACCAGCTTGCAAAAATCATCGCGAATATTTCGACTTAAATGATCATACTTTATTATATGATTCCAGTCGGAAAGAATTTATTTTTGCATGTAATATATATAATAAAAATAAATTCTACGATCCAGTTGTCCAGAAAAAAAAAATGACAAATGAAATAGTATTCGATTATACACCGTAAACATTTGTTCGAAGAGAATAATAAATAATTATTAATAAAACTGCTATGATTCTGTTGATCGATGTTAATACTTCGCCGATCTCTCCATATTACGCAAAAAATTAATGTGCTCAATATATTTGCATAAATTTGTCGCATTTTTAAAAAATGCTATACTATTTGTTAGATAATTATTATTTTATTATTTCAAGTTACTTGCACACTTTATGGGTGCTTTGATGTAAGAATGTTAATGACAAGGAGACATGCCTAAGTGATAATCACCGATTTTGATGAAACTTTCGTATATAATAATTCTCGAAAAAAATATTCATCGCATATTTCTTTTTTCAAACAGTAAAAATTGTTCATAATGTTAATTATAGTAAACATACTTGTTGTAATATGTCGAAGATTATTAGAGGCAGAGGAATTTATAACGTGAGGTTTCCTCAAACCAACAGATAGTATTAGAGAACAATTCCCGCAAAATGTTAATATATGATATCAGTGAATGTAATTTATTTAGTACTTAATAGATTAAAAGATGTTGAAAGGTTGAAAATGTTAAATTGTTCAGCAGTTTAGATAATAAGCTATTAAAAAGTGTGAGAACTGAGAGAAATGCATTTCTTGCAATCACACGTACCTTGCTCAGAGACAGACTTAGCGCTGTCGTGATTATGAATAACAGTGTCGTTCGCATTTTCTGCAAAAAAAGAAAGCAAAAACGAAATCCATTTTACGAGCTACACTGTCTCAGATTATACTGTCAATTTCTTCCAGCGAAATAAACAATTTGTAATTATACTATTGCTGTAAACTTACGGCATCTAGCGAACACATTGCAATCTGTCTGTGGGCTTTGATTGCTGTAGAAAACAGGTGCACATTTTTGCGTAACGTCAGTAGGAGTCCGGAGCAGCGGAGAGCAGTAAGAGCGATTTAATTTCTTACAGAAAGGCATGACATTTTCACCTAAATAAGTAAGTGTATTTATAAATATTTCAACGTACTGTGAATTGTTATAGCAGTTTCGAAAACTCAGACTCTTACAGAGAAAACGAGAAGAATACTCAATAGAGTAACAAATAAGCTCAAATATCTCTAGAGTATTGAATTATTAATTGTAATTCTATTCAAGTGATCTATGTTCTTTTCATCCGAATTATGAGATTTTTTGTTGATAAGAAATTATTATTCTATACGAATACTTTTTACGTTACGAAATACAGTGACTGCTATTAATATTTAAATACCTATTAAAAAAGAATAATTTTTTAAAAATTGCTCTAAACGGTTTTTTTTTTTTAAAGTTAGTTTAGTTTACTAGAAAATTTTGAAAATTTCTAACTGCTCGGAATTGTAAAGAAAATTATAAAGATCGCTTTTGGCACTTTTTTTTTTATTTGAACTTGTAACGAAAATTTAAAAAATATGTTTTATAGTACAAATCTTCAAGCTGATTGATCTCAAAAACGAAACCTCAAATGAACAAAGTGTATTCTACATTTTCGACTCAGTTTTTCTCCTGAAACCAACCCCTGCTTGCTTGTACCATCAATCACCGGGACAGCTTGTATAACTTTGATTTAATTGTTGCTTCACAAACAAGAGCAATACGGCTGTACAGCCATTAATATTTTAATCAATTCACAAAAAGAAGAACTAATTTAAACTTTGAAAATCTTGCTCCTGATACGATTCATGAAACTCATTTAAATTTTAATAAACTTTAAATGCTCTTAAGTGTTTACTTATCCTTTACATTTTATATTTCTTTATATTTGACTCGAACAAGTTCCGTAAACAGTTTTTGATCATCTGATTCGTGAATCTTTTTTTTTTTATTTTATTTTGTACAAGTTCTTATAACTCTTTTAATCCTTTGAGTACGGACTATTTTAAAAACGGAATACTTTTCTTGATCGTGTAATTAAGCCACCATTTTAATCCTTTATTCGCGTTAAATTAAATTAAATATTTTTGTTTTCTTCAACGTGTGATGCTTATTTAAAGAAATTAATGCTTTAAAAACTTAAAGATAAATTACAACGAATCTAAATATTCAAACTCGAGAAACAAACTTGAGCATTTTCGCCGAACGCACATAAGCATCTGTAGTACTCAAAGAGTGAATTAATTTCTAGTTAAGCTTTAATAGATCACATTTAATTTTAGTAAATTTCAAATTTAAGTGGACACTTCGAAAAATGTTCATACCTTGATATCCAGACAGACAGATACACACCAAACTTGGATCAGATTTGACCGAAAAGTGTTCTCCGTCTAAATAAGTTTTACCGTCAACTTCACAGGTCGCCCTTTTCTCTCCTTCCTCGACTGAAGAACATAATCGTATTTGTTCAAATCCATTGTTTTATACATGTGTTATTTATGATATTATTCTACAGGATTCTGCTTTAACCACATCAGAAGCTACGATTTTAGAAATTTAGCGTAACGAGGGCCATGGAAGTATTCACGCGAAATGAAGTATTCACAGTTGGAAACTTTTTTTCTTTTCTTTTCTTCTTTTTAAATAAAATTTCCTTCGTTTGAAAAGTTTAAAGAAGAGATCAATCTAATAATTTTGACATTTTTATAGTTAACGTTATTTCTATTAATATAAAAAAAAAAAGAGAAATACGCCCACCTTCCTTACTTTTGTCAATATACAAACCGAAAATAAAATAATATAGTAGCAAAAAATATTTAGATTGGTATCTATGAAATATACCTTTACAAATTTTTAAACTGGTAGAATGATACCGTCTATTAAAATTTGATTGGATTAGAAATTCTTACGAACTACATTGAAATAATTCTATCTACATATAATACCGTTGATTTCAGTTTTATATCTGCTCGAATAATTAAATAATTATTATTTTATACAATCTGTGAAACCAACATTTGAGAAATTTCTAAATTCTAGAACTCGTAATTTGAAATTAAGTAAATCGTTAGAAAAGATCTATAAAATCACGTGGAAGTGATTTGTAATTTATAATCGTAATAAGAAAAAATCGTTAAAGATCTATTTACTTTAAGAATTATTTAGGTCAGATCGCAGTATTCCTGTATTTGTTATTAATGTTAATGGACTTTCAGTTTTACTCACGGCAGATAAATTCTGGACAACAACGATCATGTTGATATCTCCCGAAACAAGTTAGATCCGGTTGTAGGAAAGCACAGTCTACAGCCGCACATACAAATCTGGGACTGTTCATAGAATTATAACATAGATAAATGTAAATTACTGTAATTATCATAAATTAAAGAAATATATTTTTCTTATTAACTGACTGCTAATTGATTACGTTGAATCTTTTCCATTTTAATTCTTTCTCTTTATCGCCTAATGTTTTCTTCCTTATTAAAGGAGAAAATCACAGTGATAGTTGAATATAAGGACTATCTTTAGGGATTTGTTTTTAGCGAAATTCATTCTTTTTTTTTTAACAATCTTTAATACCTACAGAAAACACATTTCTTGAAACACTTTCTTTAAAAAATTTGATGTAAGAATATTAATTATCGTACACAGTAGTGTGTTATTTTCTATTGCAAATACTGAAATGAAAAATTATACGATTTTCTTAAACTATGAGATAATAGCTTCAGTTGCACGTGTAAGGATTTTCAGAAAAAATTAATTTGTTACCAAATAGTACATTTCTGAAGAAAAAATATGAAGAATGAGTGAAAAATCAGCACCCTTTCTTAATATTTTGTGGGAACTAATTATCCGATTGAAAATTCCGTACGTTCGACGGAAGAGAATATTATTAGGAATTATTATCCTAAATTTGAAGTAAATCAGATGAAAATTCACTGAATCATTGATACATTCAGGTTAAAAAATTTGGTTTTGAGAAAAACATGTTCAAAGCTTTGTAACAAGTTATCTATGACATAAGGTTAAGATTTCTTAACTTTCCTTTTAACCGGAAACCCACCTGAACATCTCAATAATTCTTTCTCGCTTAGATTTCCATAGAAGATATATTATAATGCATTTCTCTGATTATAACTATCGTTAAAGCTTCTGTGATCTCTTCATTTTTGCGAGTTTTACTTTAATATTTTATAACATGCAAAAAATATGAAAAAAATTTGATTTTTGCAACCCATCACAGTGATTTCCTCCGCTAATCATACGTAGTTATCTTTTTACTCGTAAAACGTTAATATAGAGAGTTGGTAGCAAATTGAAATTGCAAAAGAAAATGATCAGAGATGTAGTATATCTACAAATCATCATCATTTTCAATCATTAACAAAGGTAAGTAAAACTTGATTATATACAGGGTGTTTATGCTATTACTAGATAGCGTGTTTCTTGTAAATAGAGAAGAATTTTAATTCTCTTCTAATATTTATTAGGTGTAGAAATTAATCCTTTACGACATTCAGGTATAGTGAAAATAAATCAATAATCAAAATGAGTTCCATTATCTTTGATGATCTCCCGCCATTTTTCTGACAGCTCGCGAATATTTCGATTCGAATGACTCTTCTAATTATGTGAATCCAGTTGAAAAGGATTCATTTCTACGCCTGATATTTCGTGAAAAAGGAGAAAAAAAGAAGGAAGCGACATTTGCTAGCGTTGAAATTAATTATCTAAATATATCGACCACGTGGAACAGTTTCAATTTACTTTGACATCGTTTACATCCTTAAAACTTTCGAGAACTCAGATTTCCCTAAGATTATCACCAGAAAAGTGACTGATACTTACGTTTTACCATCGTACGACATACACCTGCATCCTATGTCGCAAGGATTCGCGTCCTCGCTCTTTAGCTCATCTCCGACGTTGTACTCATTATTGTTCGCATAGCATTTGTCGTCTTTTATATTTTTCAAGATACTACAGTCGTATTCCGTTGCGCAACAATCGCCAGGTTTCTCGTAAACAGGAGTACAGCCAAGCGACTCGTAATATTTCAAAGGGCCGGGACACTTTGTTTTATCACAGATTTCTTTGAAAACGAAACGTGAGCAAAGTGAGCGGGTACATTTATAAGTGAAACGCGTTCGGACGGAAAACAAACGAAAATTTCACGGCCGACTCGCTTTCGACATTTATTTTTAAGCATTGGATCAGTCGCAATGTCTCGCCTACGATAAAATTTTAACTTTAAGTTTCCTGCTACTCTTTATACTGTTACATAATGTATCGTATGACATGTGTATAAGATGTCGTAGAATAAGAAAACAAGGTGATGATGATCGTTGTATTTTCGAAAGTTGGAAAACCGTAAAAGAAAAAAGCAATTCTGATTGTTAAGTGAAAACGTAAATGGAATCAAATTTCTTGCAACTGACGTGTAATTTGTGTCTGTGTATAATTCTTAATCAATTCTTAGTTACTGCATATTGAAAATAATTTGCAGTGAATGTTAAATCACTGCCTATGTTGTATGCATTCTAGTATTTGGGATAAAGTGGAATAAAATGTTTTATTTATTTTATTCTGATTGATTATAAGTTAAGTAAAGATTGTAATCAGATTCAAAAAAAATTTTATCCTCGAAGAGCAACAAATGCTGTACCATTTAGAATTCTTTATTCTTCAATTACAATGAATTCCACCCTTTAATAATAACGATGACATCTTCACAAGAGATTTGCAGGTATAAAGCCAAGATTCAGCTGGGGCTGTTATTATGCCTAATTTATAATAATCGTGCAGTAATTTTTACAGTGAAATCTCAGAAATTTAGCGTTCTGTAAATGTTGAAAGTAAAATCAGATTGTCCAGTTTGCCTGTCTTTTTAAATATATTATGAACAATTTCAAGAGTAATCAGTGTTATTACTCTAGAATTTTACGCTTTAAAATGTCGATAGTAAAATCAAATTACTTTCTTTCAATTTTCGATCAATTGAATTTTACAATAACTCGAACGACTAGTTGAAACACAATAAATAAATAAACTTCATTAATACTTCAAGGATTACTTCACTTCATTTATTAATTATTATTTGTATTTTATATTTTGTATTTTTTATTAGAGATAACATGAGTAAGATGGTAATATTCTTTCAAGGCTAACCAGACAGCCTGCGTCAGCAAACTACTTATCTCCAAAATATGATTTCTCCAACTCTACAGAAAAAGGAAAAAAGACAGCCAGAAATGAAATCGTACTTCATGTTGAAAACACATCTCTATAGATCCGATACACAAACTCATTGGTATAATTGCTCACAACTGTCACTGTCCAGTGCCTTTCTAACACTTAAGTATATTTACGAACTCAGTTTATCGAATCACTAACACTGGAAACAGGGTGATAATATTCTAAATATCCTAAGTTGTGTATTAAACAGAATTGTCAACGATAATGATATCTTTTCAACGTTACTAAACGTTTCACTTTTCAAGCTTTCAATAGGTATACACAATGTACAAAAATGTACAATTCTTATTTTCTTTCTTTTTCTGTTCTTAATATCATATTTAGGCCACATTCATAGATCATTTATCACTAATATCTTGCGAATAATCGAGCTTCTCACCTTGTCCTGCCACGTGAACAGCGGCGAGAAGCGTCACGAAGACGCACTTTTCAACAATCGAACATAAATTATCACGCCTAGCCATTGTCAAACACTATACTGCAGGCGTAATGTCGAGACGCCTCGTCTTTTATAGTTTCGACCCTGTTGGATCCCGAGGAAACGCCAGACTACATAACAAAGTGGGGATTCCCTAGGTCAGATTTCTTCGAGTGGAAGGATGGGTCATTTTATCAAATGGACAGATACTTCTAGTGAAGGACGTCAACGAATGTGGATGTATGTAAAGAAAGAGAAACGTGACGCGAGGAATAGTAAGGTGGAGAAATGGGAAGCATCTGTTCTTGCATCGTTACACGATAAAAGAAATGGATATTTTCCTTTTTTTTGTCAATTTCAAGATTATTTCATTGATTTCTATTATACTCTGTTTGCTAAACACGAATAGCGTGTCACGCGTTAATGCAAATTTAGCGTTGCGTGATAGACATTAATTCGTTTCACGATTTATGGAAAATCTGTTGCATGTAAAATGTGTGATTGTAAGATATGTCTTTTCAATTAAATGTAAAAAGAGATGGATAATACGAGTGTAGACGGCTTTGTAAAAAATATGTTTCAATACATGTCTGCAAAATGTATTTAATTTATCGATAATTCGGTAATAATTTAAACGATCAACATTAATGGTGATATTTTATCCACCTGATTTTATGAAATAAACTCTAATCCCTCGATGGTAAATTGTGTTTTCAGCGAGAGAACAAAATATTTAGTTGTATTAGAAAAAACAAACTATTCTCTTTTTCTTTTTTTAAGATTCTAACTTTCAATACGAGGAATACAGTACGAAGATATAAATTTTAATCTTCGTTAAAATAAGTACACGAGAAGGCACGAATTATATTTATGCAACAATTAATCAGCTGTAACTTAATTATGTTTTGATATACGGAATATTTAAAAATATCACTGAGGTAATTTATCATCGCTTAATTTGCACTCGTGAATGTTTTCCATGTGAAATAAATTATTCTCTCGTTGAATAAGAGTCTTCGTAAGATTCCCGGAATATTGTAATTCTTTCTGAAAAGCCGCTGTTTAACTTCCGTTCCCGGGAGAACGTATTTGCAAATAACACATCGGTGTAAAAAAGTTTCTGAACGATTAAATATCCTCGAGTGAACATCTGTGTAACACACGAACAAAAATTGGGCGTGATAAACATTTGAAATTAAAGAAAGAAGAAATTAAGCGATCATACGTATGTATTATTAAATAATTTTACACTGTTCTAATCAGTTATGACCTACAGTATGAACGTATAACCTTCAAGTTATCATATTACTAGAGGATCAACAAATTTCCTTATCTCACTTTCTAGCTTCACATATTATTTCCCCATTTGTTTTTACTTTATTTATCGGCAGACGTCAAAGGAAAACTTATCGTGACCAACCATCATATCGTATAGAGACTTTAAGGAGAGTTCTGAGGAACTTTTATAAGACTGAAAAGTTGAAAATAATTCGTGTTAATACCTAAGAAAGTTGTTATTAAGAAGTTTCTCAAGCAATTCCCGATAATGCTCCCAATAAAACTTCGCGACTCACAGCCTCCCGGCGGGAAAGTAAAAATCAACTTTAATTATTTCCTTCGAATTTCATACGATTATCGTATATTTAATACTACCGAAAATTAACTTCTAAGCGGAAACGAGAAGAAAAAGAGAAAGAAAGAAAAATACAATATTTATAATTTTGCTAATGAACGTATCTTTTATTTTAGCTCAATTGTAGTGTTACTCTTTCTCTTAACATCTTCGAAAATATTATACGTGTACGTTTAATTTCTTTTCTTCATTTTAAATTCCAATATTTGTGATAGAAAAAATATGAAAGTATAGTGAATATAATCTCTCGACAGAAAAGCAACTTAAAATTGTTATCGATGTGTTAAAAGTTATCTAAAATCGATATCTAAAAGTTCGATTGTTTCTTTTTCTCAGAAAGAAATTTTTAGAAAAATCCTGTCCCTGAAGAGGTTAAATAAAAGTGGCAAAGAATGAGTATTATCTTAAACAGATGATGAGAAACAGGACCAGTGTTGATACAATTTGAGAAAGTGCATGTAACATAGAAATATTGATAACGCAAATAAATTTGGCAATAATCAATTATTCGCGCTTTGGCATATTGTCAATGTGTTCCATTTATCATATTTAAATAACGACGTGCCCGAAGTGTATTCCCCGTCGATATAGTGAAAACCAGGAAAATATTAGCCTGCAAACATTTCATTAGCATATGTAGTATTCACATTCGTATAATAATCACTGAGCTCGTTCAAATTTAATTATGAATATTTCAAAATACCAGTCAAATAATAACTATACACATTAACAATACAGCAAAACGATAGTCCAGAAAATTGTTCAACTTTTGAAAATTTGAAAATAAACTGCTTTAAAAAATTATTGAAATTTGACCGAGGAAGGCTAATATTTGTTAACATATTACAATTAAAAACCACTTGGAAAGAATGTCTTGAATTTTAATACATTCCACTGTATATTTGAAAAATAATAAAATTATAAACTAATTAACAGAGGATCCATTTCGCTAATTATCATTCATTTTGGAACTTTTAAGAAAGCAACAATGTTTTTATTCGGTGATGTTACTATTTTTTTATATGTCATATAGAAATACTATATTTTATATTAAAAATCCTTCATGTCCTCTAATTGGAAAGTCGTTTGTCCAAGGCAAACCATTTGCTCAATACAATCTTTACAAGAAAACAGTTTTACCTAACGCTACGATCGATTGAATGAATAATTTTTTTTTATATAATAGAAACCTATTATTAACATAATCTATCTAGTAATTTAATGAACGATTCGATAAATCGAATGATATCGTTTAAGACAAATATCAAAAAATTTCACTTTATTTCCTCGAATAATATTCTATCTGTTTTGTTATTATTAGATTGCGAATTCTTATGTAAATTCATATTTTTGAGAATACGGTAAAAAAAAGAGTAGAATTTCAGTAGAAAATTATTTTTACTTACCAAATGTTATAAAAAGTACTATAATTTGTATATTTTGCATTTCTTTTTAAATGTATAAAAATCCACATATCTAATAATAACA
This sequence comes from Anthophora plumipes, assembly GCA_951804975.1. NCBI lineage: Eukaryota > Metazoa > Arthropoda > Insecta > Hymenoptera > Apidae > Anthophora > Anthophora plumipes. The sequence continues at coordinate 11,189,244 of OX638116.1, read as the reverse complement.
AAGCACGTGTTATCTTAACTAGAGAACACAAGTAAACCGCTACGAATCGCAGATTTCATAATTTCCACGTATTTTCAAGATAGCAAGTTGCAAAACTATAATCAGCATGTACTGAAGCATCCTATTTGCTATGTACTTCAATGTTCTACGCGAAATAACCGTGTAGGAATTTCTTAATCGCTTCTGCAAACAGAAAAAGTGCATAATTGATCTCCGACATGAAAATCAATCAGTACGACAAGTCGAAGAATTACAGTATCTGTGCTTACAGTTTTTCATCTTCCATGTTTTGATTTATCGATAACACAGCCAATTTCTTCGAATGTTTTCACCAATTTTTGAAATGAAGACTGATTTGAACGGTTATTTACACCGAAATAAATCAAATTTTGCGTGGGTATCTTTCAAAGAACGCCTATTTTCATAATAAGGTTGACTCATATATTATAATGTACCTTGATAGTATACACTAAAATTTAGATCAATGTTTATTCGATTATTCAAATGAGATGCGTCACATTTGTCGCGAAAGGGTTGAGAAGCTTTCTTTCTATTCGTAGCTCTCAACTTTGACGATTCGTTATTTTCGTAACGTTACGAGAAAGTGTAGACGATTTCGTAAAAGTTTAAAGTTCCTGTTATCATTATCAACGAGTCAGGAAATTCTCGGTAACGAAAACTTATTCAGCATGTTTGATAAATGACTGAAGTTTCTGCGCATCGACCTACGGAATTGTCAAAAAATTCGTGTTAATCGCGTAAATGTACCGATGCAGACAAAGTTGTTATTAGACGAGATACTTTACACACGTGACATGTTTGTCGACCTACAATAGTTTCACGAATTTTCCCCAGAATTTATGTTCCGCGCGATTGATGGGAATGCGGGTAGTGTTTTCAACGCGGCTAAAAGTTCGTAATTGTCCCTTTTAAATTTGTGTTTCGTATCAGCGCAGTTAGTGATTGTTCCATGGCCATGTTAGTTGATGCTGGTACTTCAGACTTTCGTAAATTTGATTGAATTAAATATACTTCTGTACCTTAATATACGAAAAATTCTGTTTTTGTCATTAAGTGATTTAATTGTTAAAGAATTGTTAATTTCACTGAAATAATTTCACTTATTTTAGACATATGTTAATCACAGACGTGAAATTACATTTTACAAGTAGATACATAGATTTTGACTTTTGAAAAATGAATATTTGGGAGCCTGAGTGAAAGAATATTTGAGTGTGTGGATGAGAGAAAAGGTGTAACAATGACAATTAAATATTAGGACAATTTCTTATGCAATTGGTGAAAATTAAAATTGAAAATTTAATTATAAAATTAAATTATGAAATTTTATAAAATTCATAAAATTAAATTATAAATTTTTTAAAAATCTTGTCATAAAAGACTGACAAACTGAAAGATGATTATTGAATAAATTGTTAAATAATAAAATTACTGTAAGATAATTAAGTGAATTTTGAGATATCGAACAAAACCTTGAAAATTTTAATGAGAGCAACGATTCAATGTTAATGTTCTACTCCTTCCTTATACGTGAATTGAAAGAAAATTATATAAGGTTACATATTACGACTAGTGCATACAAAGTAAGTGAAATCAGTTGTACAATTTTTAACTTTGATATTTATTTCTTGAACAGAATAAGAACTTGAATTTGTTTCTTTGTTCACGTACAAGTTGAAAATTATGTCATCGTAAACTCATATTTAAAAAATTTTTCAAAATTTTTAGTACCATTGAGTACATATTTTAATAGCGCGTATATCATTTTTCTATTATTATTTTTTTATACTATTCTTACGTAGTTGATGAAACGATCAACCTCTAAACTTAGAAATCTACATCTTCCAATATTTCGCAAAATATCAGTTTACAAAAAATTGAATTAAATGCAGAAATTACATAATCTTTAACGCCTAATTCATATTATTTAATTCAGTGTGTTTACATTGTAATAAGAAAATTACTGTATGCGTAATTTACTGACATTCGAGTACGATATTTAGCATTAAACTACTCATGACCATAAAAATGATAAACTACATTTCAAGACAATCAAGTTATACCACATATTTTCGATTAATACTTGAATGGATAAAATTGGCATCATTCACGATTATGAGATTAAATGGAAAATGAAATAACAGAGTTATTTGGAATGTTGAAAGCGTGAGCGTAAAATTTTTCACGTTTGTTGAAATAATGATGGCTAAAAAAAAAAAAGGAAGAATAGAAGCAACTTGATTATGAGATTCTACAGTTTCCAAGAGCAAACGTAATGTTATATCATTCTCGTATACCTATAGATTACTATGAAAAGAGGTGAAGTTTAGAGAGAACGTTAATTGGCTATTATAATAAAAAAAATGATACGAAGTCAATCTATAACAATATGCAACAGAAATATCAAGGCATATCTCGATACTTGAACTGTCTTCGTGACTTAATTAATTAAAAATCAGAATTCACTTGGTTAGTTATCATTTCGAATGAAATATTATTTTTTAATTAATATTACCACTAAGCGATAATTTCCTCCGGTGTATTTTATATAAGAAAAACAGTATAAATTATAAGGAAAATGTTGCCTACTCTTCGAACGAAAGAAGAATGTTGTTTGATCAAGGATAAATGCTTATACTTGATATTATCTTCATATGTGAAGACACGTTTACATTGCGTCACATTCCATTACAGTAGACAATAACACCGTTCAATTAAATGACTCAATGAATAAGATATATTTTCTAATGTCCATTTTATGATACGTATACAAGCAACACATTAATTGTTAGAGAGAACATTTCATTGGCATGCTTTAAGATACAATCGCAAGGAAAGACTTTTCTCTCTTTTTTCTCTAAGTGTACAATTTTCTAAAATACACGAAGAAATGAAATCTGCGCAAGTGTAGAAGTTCATTTCTCTTGTGTTGAATAATTCGAAAAAGTGTCATAAAATTGTTGGAATAATAAATTGTAATAAATTCCGCATGTAAAAGAGATCCAAATATAGAATCATATTAGGTGCTTCATTTTATCAAAGGCCACATTTCTAAAAATAAAAATTTTCCCTTTTATTTTAATTGTATAATTTAAAATACGCGCTGTTTATATTCAATTTATTTTAATTTCACATTATGTAGTAAACACGTTATTCATATATACTCAAGAGATTATCTTAAAAATCATCGATAGATTTAATAATCAATTCTGAAATAAAAATGCTAACCCATATTTAGACCATCTCTATATGTAGAATTCATTTAATCTCCTTTCAGTTCTCTGACCACGTCAAAATACGCTGCAGAAATATCACGTTATACGATACTTCTTGCTCGTACTTTACAACAGTTCGACTTCTCTCGTTCTTCGTACATTTCATTGTTACTAAGCACTCCACAATTTTACTGCAAGTAGTAGAGAGCAGCAAGAAGGAGTGCGCCTTTTCGTGAATAGCAGTGACCTAAAGGAAATTCCACGTCTCTACTAAACTTCCACCAAGCTGGATTAGCTTATGTACAATTATATTACATTCTTTATGCTTTGTAACTTATTTTTCTTTTTTTCATTAATCATGTTAAATTTAATACTGAAATCTGATCAAACAAAATTATGAAAAAATTAGCTTCTGAGAAAAGGAATTATCCTAGAATAAAACAACGTTCGTTGACATACTGCACGTTGTACGCTGTAAAGACTTGAGGAATTACACTGAAAATTCTTAATTCAACTGCTGATAATCTAAACGCCATTTCAAGTGGTTTTTATTACAGTATTATTGCAATTATTACAATATTCTCTGATTGAGGAAAATCTTTTAACAGATTTTGCACGAAAACCGCTTGAATCCTATCACGAACGGATCGAAAAATTTACCAGAAATATCATCGCAGAAGATTATCTACTGATTTAAATGACGATTAGAGTTTTACCAATGATAAGTATGTATGTTGAATTTAACGTTAGAATTTAGAATTTAGTCAAATGCAGACGCGGCGAGTTAGCCATTGAAGTTCGCGTATTGCGAATTAGAAATTAATTGTCACATAGTTCATACTCGCAGCTCGTAAATTAATTTTCAAATAGTTCGCATAAACTAGCACTTTGGCTAACCGTTTAAATTAGAATTTAGTCGTTCGTCATCCTCGTCGCACAATAAAGTTATACAACAGTTTATCAAGACTTAATTCGAATGAGGTTTCATAAAGTATTAGTTAGTACAACGCTCAGAAATTTCATCATGGATGATTTTCCACTGGCAAGAATCCATAGTAAATTGTGAAAGTGATAGTCTCGTTACTTTTTCAATTATTCCTCTACTGATATCAAATTTAGCAAACTGTTCTATCTATTGAAAAAAAAAAAAAAAAAACGAAACTAGACAAACTATAATAATTTTTGACCAAAGAAAAGAAAAGACTATAGCCACAAAGGTAAGCAGAAAAATAAAAAAGAAATAAAAATAACATTGAATGCAGGACACGAGTGAAAATACAAGTTTCGATTAAACAATAAACGGTATAATAAAATTGATTAAAATCGAACGATTTCCATGATTGCACCACTGTTCTTCCTTTTTCCCACGCAATAAATTTCACTGTATCTCCATTCTCCACGCTAACAATAAGCCGCGGAGTTTGTGACAAAAATAAATATCTCACCAAGCTCCAGCTATTCGCTCTACCTTTCGAAGGATTCGATGAATAATTTTCATCATTCTGATTAATGGTTCAATCTCGTTTCCTGCAGAATCCTCGATTTATTGACAACACCTTCCGGGCCGTGCAAATGACAAGACCGATCGATATTTCTGGCAAATCGATGAATGTAAACTCTGGGCGAAAGTCGCGAAAAAACCAGACATCAAGAAGTGACCAATAGAAATTAAACGACAAACAAACATGTTATGATATCAAACGCTGGTAAATAATAAAAATTTATTTTACATTCAAAAGTTTGCTTTTAGGATCTACGTTAGTTAAAAATTTTTTGTTCCTTTTTTTTTTACTCCTCCTAGTGAGTTACTGTAAACCCTTAAATGAGTATCGAACCCTTTCTTTTTTTCTCTCTCTCTCTCCTACCATGCTGTATGTATTTGAAAGGGAACAGTTACGCACTTTTCACGTCGATAGACACGCATTGGGAATGCTACTGCACATCTTTGTCACAGCACAATCTCTACGAGAAAGGGGGACCCCATTTGTGCTTCATTGAAATGCACGTGGATTTAAGCAGAGATTATGTGCGACGTAATAATGGACCGCAGATCATTATTTTGGATGCGAGTACACGTGTTCTAGCCACATATCTGGTTAATTGCAAGTAGATGGGACTTAGAAAGCACGACGAATGGTGTGTGTGTGTATGTGCTTGCTGTAATTGCATGGAAACTTGTTGATCCGTCTTTGGATTAAATCATACTTAGATGCAGGGTGTTCCACAAAAAAATAAAGAAGAAAGAAAATGTTAACAGTTGCATGAAAGAATGAAAGCTTCTCTACTATTTCTTTCATTATTGTTCACCCTCTATAGCGCTTTGATATGTGACTTAAAAGTTACATTTCCATTCACTTATATTTTATACACCACATTTTATTTGTTTATTACTGTACTATTGTATCGTTGTATTATTACATTATTACCAGTCAATTTCTTTGTACTGATTATTAACTGTTGTTTTTCAATATTTGTCAAAATGTAAAATTCCGATTAATTGTAATTTTTCTTCTTATAAACACAGAAAAATCAGGTTATAAAGGGTTAATAGAACAAATTTGATTCGATACACTTGTCTTTCGATATTGTTACAATTATTTTTGTAATTCTTACTTTTCAAACCTTACACATCATGTGACTTTCACGTACAAATTCTCAACATTATTTTGAAGCAAAACAATGCTAAGAAGTGTGTTTTGATGTATCTGATTTATAATTAGATTTATAAGATTTCAATATGGAATTAGTCGTATTCAAGCTGTAAATTGTTCGAAATACAAGCAACACGCAATAAAAGAATTTATGGACCGTGTGCTCCATATATAAGATGGAAATTCAAACGAAGAGAAACACGTTTCTAATGTGATTTCAATTTTCTTATAACTAAATATTAAAAGATAGAATTTCCTAAAACAAAAAATCAATCCAAATTTCTGACTTGAAAAATCGAGCTAAAACTTCAACAATTTTATTCAATCACTGCATATACAACCTAATAATCTAATTTATGTCGAGCAACGCGTATAGTTAATTAATCCTCTGTGATAAAAATAATTCTATCGAAGACCAATTTTTATATTTCGCATTAATCGTTCAATTTTCAATTAAATACGTACAAACTTGAAAGAAAAAAGAAAAAATATACATGGACGTCTGAAAATCTGTAAGAGATAAGTAGAGGGAAGTGTATACACAAAAGTACACAAAAACTGTTCAGGTAGATCAAATGTTTTCCCACGTTTTGATATGCTGTTGCACACTTCTGCATATATTTGCACATATTTCCCGTGTATTCTATATATCCCCCTGCATTATGTATTTTTATATACATACGACATACATATATATATATATATTTTTTTCATACATACTACGTATCTCACTTTACAATTTTTCGAGACCAACTACAGTTTATATACTACTCGTTCATCTATGAATAAAACAACAATTTAGAAACATACAACGTCATACAATCTCATGGAACCAAACTTACGATCGCACGCATATTTTTCCGTCAACGGCCACGTAACAAGAACACAGCCATTACGCAAGCCCCTGTCGTCATGGTGACAGCCAGGATATTACCGCGCGTGAAACGTCTCTATGATGTCCCATTGTACTGTTCAAATAGCTGCTAAATCCGGTTGTCTCCGCGGCGACAGCTCGCGTCTCTCTTCGCAAGCGGATTTCGTTAGGCGAACACGTCGTCAGAACGCTAGGAAACGAGCAAGAACGCATTTTGCTTCGTGGAAACGCTTTATATCCTATTCCTAACTACGTTGCATTCCCCTCCCGAAATGTGACACACACGTACGTATTCGTGCCTAAGATCGATCTTAATTGCTATGTGACTTTCATAATTTAAGGAATTCTGTTCTTTACCGAATATTAAGAAATACAAAAAAAATGGTAAAAAGCGACCTCTATTGTTTTCCACGTCATTCCCACGAATTGTATTTTCTTTTTCAACAAGTTTTTATACCATCTAGTAAATTGATCTTACTAAACTAATCTAGTTTGATACAATTTTAAATAGGTTATCCTGTTTTAAAGGATATCCGAATATATGGTCTTTTTTGCATCGCGATCTAAGTTTGCAACGTTAGAAAAAGAAAAGTATCGCATGTGAACAGCAGTAATTAACTTATGAAACAAAGGGTTTATATGTATCCATAATTATGAAAGTGGTCTAAGTCAAAAATGTAAAAAAAATGAGTTTATCAGTTATTACAAATTAGCCGACGACGATAACGATAACGACGGCAACACACTTTTGGAACTGAAAACGCAAATTCACTTTGGAGAATTTGTGGAAAAAGAACCGTTAGATTGTGTTAGCTATTTTGTCATTATTTGGAATTCTTTTAGGTTTATTTTTAAAGCGAACTAATTCGGTTGCGCTCATCCGAAGTAATTATCGGTGAAAAAGTAATTTATATATTTTACCACTACAACAATAGATACGCGGGTAAAATCTATCGCTTGGCTGAAAATTCAATAGATGAGATTCTAGAAAAATACACCTTGTAAGATGTTTTATAAAACTTCTTTACATGATTCTGAATTCCATGTTTTGGATCTTTCACCAAAAAGAGGAAGACCAAAAATATATGGAAATATTAATTTACTTCCATTATACACCACCAATAGACAAGTAATCGAAGAAAAACATCCCCCTAGTTTTTCAGGGACATTTTAAAAATCTCAAAACTCATAATAATAAAAGCCTAAAATGATAAAAATGGATTACTTTTTAAAAATAATTAATAAATGAAAATGAATTATTTCATTAAAATTTTTGTTTCTAATAAAACTCGTAGTTTCTTTATTGATTGATGTCATTTATAGATCATTCAGTTAATTTTGAAAATGGTCTAAGTCAATTCAAACTTTAAAAACATTTTCGTATGGGATTCACATAAAATTTTACATTCATAATAAATTTTCAGTAATCAAAACTAATAGAATTCTAAATTAAAATCTTATATAATATAGAAAGATTTTTTAATTTATTCAAATGTAATCCTTTAAATATCTCGAAACAAGAAATATATGACTTAGACCACTTTCATAATTACGGGCACATATGTTAAACAGAACAATTTTCGTCGAAAAATTCTGACGAGATGTAATGCAAGATCAGATATAATTCAAAAATCGTCCTTCGTGTTTTCTTCGTTTAATAAACAAATATATTGAGAATGAAAAGAAAATTAAAGAGAACTCGAAGACAGTTCAAAGATAGTTTAAAAATGACACAACATTATTATGTAATGGATCGATTGTTAAAAGAGCAGAGTATTCGATTCAAACGGAAAATTCCCACACAATCGATCGTCTCATGAAAGAATAATTCCCCCTATGTATTAAACCCACTGTCAACCACAGGGGAAATTCCAGGACCATTTAGGATAGTCCTCCCTTTGAAAGGACAGAGAATATTGAGAGGATAAACGAAGATTTGAATAGCGAACGTCATAAACAGATGTTGAATGAAAATTGTACATATTTCACAGGTTAAATTAATCAAAAGTATCAATCGAGCCATTTTTCTTTTCCTTTTTCCTCTTGTAAAAAAAAAGGAGTTTTATAGAAAGGACGTCCTTTCGGAGATTTTAAAAAATCATTTTATGAAAAAGTAGAGAGCGTAGAATAACCATTACATTATCGTATTTCCTCCCGCTTTCTTGGGGATGAAAGACGTAGTAGAGTAGATGTAGTTTCCTTACTTTAAAGAGTGTATTTTTATCCCGTTGGATAATCTCTCAAGAGATAGAATTCCTTTGCTTACAATTTATGATACATTCTACAATACACGTTTAAAGTCTCCATTTTGTACAAAATCAAGAAAAAACTGTGCATCTAATAATTACAGTTACAGTGGAGAAAATAACAATAAACAATTCGTGTTTACACACAGACATACACATACACATACAGAAATTTACAATAAAAATTTAGAGTAACTTTCAGCAAGAAAACTATTCAAAATGGGAGAAATTCGAGTTTATAATGTATTATTTGAACAAACGATTTTTCCGATCGAATCCTTCATTCCACACAATTTAAGAAATAAATTTTCTCTCCTAGACCCTCTAGTTCTCGAGATATTCTAGAAAGTATGTTTTCAACCGCTAACTTTGAGGGCACTTTTCACCCCTTCAGTATCAAGCACCTTTCTCCTCAAGCACATTTAATTTCTCGATAGATTAAAAAAGAAAAAAAATTACTCCAGCCTCGTTACGTTATTTGACAAAGACAATATCGGGTTAAATATGTTTACCAACTTGAAATCCTTCCACGTTCTAGTGCTACAAATCAGCGGTTAGGTTTCTGGTATTCGCCGAAACAAAAGCGTTACCGCAAAAATCCAATTGACCACATTAGCCCTGCAACCCCCTTCCTTCATTCGCCCATCACATTGCCAACATTTCCCAGCGAGAATCCTATTCCGAGGTGTGGTTTCGATCCAATCAGCAAGCGCGAAAATTAAGGTGTCGCACGACGAAAAACGCAAAAATGTACAAGGTAGAAGAAGGACGGTCAAATAAAATGAGAAAAGGGGTTAAGAGACAGTAATAAAGGGCACGTTTAACGTGCTATTACGTGGACTATAAAAAAGATTAAAGATAAACCGCCATTATGCCAAATTACATTGCTCCCCGGCTTCTCCATTGTATTATTATTGCTCGCGTGTATATACACACGCTTTTCTCACTTGTATGTGTGTATATTATGGCAGAAAAGTTTAAAAGCCCGCCGTTTCTTCTTTAACTTGGGTTTAGTTTGATGTAGTTTCACAAACTGAATGACACAATTTTCATTCTGCGATTTTTGTGAGCATAAAATGTAAGAAATTAAACGACACGATTTTCGTTCTGTAATTTTTAGAAATGCAAAATGTAAGAAATTCTAATCCTTAAAATTCTTCTTATCCTCGATGATTTAAGGTTTTAAAAAAAGTGCAAACAGAATGCAACTGATTTTTATTAGCTGTTACTCTAGCTACTTTAATTGTATTCAATTCTGTAACTTGCAAGAACATCTTTAATACAGACAAATGTATAATACATACGCTAAATATGCACATTTTTCTCGATTATAAACGTGTATAGGATGGCACAGAAGTTTAAAAGCTCACTGTTTCTTCTTCAACTTGGGTTTAATTTGTTGTGGTTTGACAAACTGAACGACACAACTTCCGTTCTGTGACTTTTGTGATTATAAAATGTAAAAAATTATAATTTTTTTAATTTTCCTCATTCTCAGATTTATTAACACAATTTCAATGATTTAAAATTCTAAAAAAAAAAATGCAAACGATCTTTGTTAGCTGTTACACTAGCTACTTTAATTGTATTCAATTCTGTAGCTTGTAAGAACATCTTCAATAGAGAAAAATGTACTTTTATCTAATGAAAAATGATCACAACGATTCAGCACGAAAAGTGTCCATGTGTTTCATATATAGTTCATCTACGTGTGTGACGAGATACAAAACGCGAAAGAAAGAGAGAAAAAGATAATGCGCGGTAGGAGATGGAAAGTACGGTAATTCTGGGTAGAAAGATATTTCACGGGGCACGTCGTTAACGTTTATTTTTCATAAATTACCGGAGACGAGGCCACCGCCACCATTAATCGCACGAAAAGCCGTGAAAAAATGGCCACCCCATTGGCCAAGAAAATAATTACGCACAATTTACCTCGTCTAGGAGCAGAAAGAATTCACGCGGATGCTGAAGCGTGCTGGTGTACTTGTGTATGTACATTAAACAGGCATGTAAGCTCGTTTCAACTCTGAATTTTCTATTTCTAACAGATTATACTTGAAAATAGAGAATTTACATTATTAGTTATATTATTTATAATTACAATTATGATAATAAAAAATGTATCGATAAATTATGATCGAAGTTCATTATTTTCTTGATCTGTTTTTATTACAGCAATTTTATTATTATCATCATTATTATTACCACTATCAGTAGGAGCTATTAGTACATTAATTTTTTATCGAAATATTACTTCTTTTAATATTAATTAAAATTAATTAATATTTAAATATTAATACTTCTTTTAGGTGGAGGTGATCCAATTTTATACCAATATTTATTTTTATTTTTTGGTCATGCTAAAGTTTATATTTCAATTTTACCAGAATTTGGATTAATTTCTCATATTATTATAAACGAGAAAGGTAAGAAAGAAGTATTTGGTGACTTAGGAATAATTTATGCTATATTAGGAATTGGATTTTTAGGATTTATTATTTGAACTTATTGCATATTTACAGTAGGATCAGATGTTGATACTCGAGCATATTTTCCATCTACTACTATAATTATAGCTGTTCCTACAGCTATTAAAGTTTTCAGATGATTCTCAACTTATCATGGAACTAAATTAAATTATAATATAACTAATAATTTTAACCAGCGCAAATCTAAAATAAGCTGGAAAGCTAAAACGAATACATATATGTATACAAACCCCTCTATTTTACAATGAATCAAGTTTAGATAAAAGATTTAGTTACTTATTTCGATATGAACCGTTCTATCACCAACAATTATATTTGACGAATATATCTTTATTGATATAGTTGGTATTTTATTATAATTAATACGAAAAAAAACTGAAATATTTATAATGAGGTTTAACACCAGTTTTGTACACGAAAAACTGTTGTTAGACTCTTTTGTGCCTACTATAAAACATTGAAGGCAATCCATTATGATTTGGGAGTGTTTCGGAGGAAATACCGTGGGAGATTTAACAAAAATCGACGAAACAATGAGAAAGGAGAATCATTTAAATATAAAATCATACGCCATTCCGTTGGGAAAGAGAATTATTGGCAATAATTTTGCGTTTATGCACGACAATGATTCCAAGCACCTTGCTAAAACATGTAAAAGTTATCTGAAATAGTTGCAAATCCAGAACTTCAACAGAAAATTATTTCACCTACCAGGTGTTAATAAAAAGCAGTAAAACCCAAAAATAAAAGCATAATTTGAATATTTTTTAACTTCTAAATTTTTCTACATATGCATAAAAATCCACAACTTATTTGTAAGTTACTTAGATGAGATTATAGATACAGATGGGAGAATAATTATTTAATAATGCAAAAATATTGTTTAGAAGAACTATAAAAATATATTAAACGATTATCTCAGTCTACGTTAACTCTTTAGAGTTGATTACATAGAAGTTTCAACGTTCAGTATATATTGAAAGAAACTTCGAACTACCACGTCGTAATCTTAATCAAATCTGTAACAACAAAGAAAGTAATAAAATGCATACGCCATCTGCAAAGCCTATTAAAATTCTTCTATTGAATATGTAGGTTAACGTGGAAATACGAGTGAAATTGTTCTAAGCAGTAAAAAAACTTTTAATCCATGGAAAATTACGATATCGCGTGACTAACTCGTAGAACGAATGCAAGTCCTTTCGTTCGTAGGATTTCAAATTCATAAAAAAATAAAAAAAAAACAAAGGAGAAAAAAAAGGGAAGGAAAGAGAAAGGAGAGCAAACTATTGTTGCATTCATTTTTCATCTACCCAATGGAGCTTCTATTTTTCAACCTGAAAACTCATTACCGTTTTCCTTTGCTTGTATTTCAAACTACGTTTGATAAAACTTCCAGATTAAAACGATGATACATTTCTTGGCCAGCTAAACGCAATTCACGAACGATTCATCAAGAACCGCTACCGTTGGAAATCGCCAAACAATTCCGCAGGAAGTTGATTGTACCTCGCGAAAGAATCTAAACGTTGAAAGTCATTTCTACCATGAAATTCATTTCACTTTATACTTTTTCTTTTTTTTTTTCTCCAAAATTTACAATATTCTTCAATCGAGAGTGATTACGTAGATATTCAAGAGGTCTATTTATATTTACTGAAACCAAAGAGGAAATATTTTCGGAATATTGAGGATGCCTAAAATACCTCAGATGCTTCAAACAACTAGGTTATCTTGAAGACCTAAAATATTTAGGACACTAGGAATGTCTAAAATATCTAGACCACTTTGATCACTTAAAATGTTTAATTAGAAGTACCAAGATTACATGAAACTAAAGTACCTGTAGTACCTAGATTATACTTGAAGTAAATAGACACCTAGAATATCTGTAGCATCTAAATCATATCGAGTGAACAGACTACTCAAAGTATATAGATAACACAATACTCAGGAGTTAAAGTACTTATACCTAAAGTAGCTAGAGGATTTGAAGCTCTTGCGGTATCTGAAATTATAAATATCATTCAGCGATCTGAATATATAAAATACTAAAAAAAAATAAATTCAAAGATTTGGTGTACTTCTAATATAAGGTCTTCCAATAAGAACGATAGAACTTTGAATTGAAATGAAACGAAAAATATGGAAGGTATTCCAGTACTTGCTGCTTCATTTTGAAGCACATTCGATGGCATCATATGTGAAATACAATATTATATAAATGACCATCACGATTGCGTTTCATAAAGTGAATTCGACAAACCCAATTTTTGATAACTCTGATACATAAATCAGATCGTATCTAATCGATAATACGAATAATGTCATCAACAGTTTATGGGTTGTTTGGAATAAACAAAAGACTTAACATAGTCCCACAAGAAAAAGTCTAATTGCGTCAAGTCACAAGATTTTGGTAGCTAGTTGACAACTGCATTTCTCGATATAATCCTGTCGTTCAACTTTAATCTCAATAAAGCGATAGTTGCAGCAGAAGTGTGGCATGTGGTACCATCTTGTTGAAACCACATTTCAGACAAATCAAATCCTTCCAATTCACGCGAAAGGAAAGATGAAATCATCGTAATGAAATCATGTCTAGTGATGTAGAATTGGAGAAATTGTTGTTAGATTTGTTACATTTTTAACAACAATGAAACAATCGATTTTTCTCTTATGCCGTGCCGCATCTGAGACAAATTCGAGGAAAGTATTACAAAATTGTTCTCTGTATCTTCGCGAGTCTGAAGTACCTTGGATGAATAATTTCAGATTGAAACCGTTGTCGATCGAGAAAAGCAAATCCTGAACGAAGAAACGAGCAGACAAACCATACACCTCTCCTACCTCAAGAGACGAATTTTGATTAATGGTGCAAGTTTCCAGCGCCTCGATAGCACTGGCCATGCTTGGAATATATAATAAGGGAATACATTAAAATGGTCCTCACAACTGAAACTCCAACCCTTGTCGTCGCCATGCCATTATCCCTGACGATAATTATGGAAAAATAATGTCGTTCCTGATGCAATTAATGCTTCATATTTTGATCGATGGCAGCAATTACGGTTCGGAATGTTGATCGTGGATAAAAAGCTACAAGCGTTTATTCTTTGACTCTGCGTTAAAGTCATTATTAGCGATATTGACTTTCTATTGATCGAAGTGTTATTTACACAACTGAACGCCCTTTTCACGCCGCTACATTCCAATTCGAGCGTAATTGTAAAAAGGAATGCATTAGTAGCTGGTGACACATTGTTGATGGAAAACACGAATCGGCGGTTTTCATTTTTGAACGCGGAGGACGGAAGTCAAGAATATGTTAAGGTTGCGATTGCCAGATCAAAGGTACAACTGTTTTATTAAATTTTTATTAAGTCTGGATATAGTTTGGAGTGTTCCATTAACAAATGCAACCAATCCAGGTTAATCCATTCGAAACGAAGAATTATTTTGAAGACGATCTCCAGAAGCGAAACAATTTTCTTCGTTTACGTTTTCAACGGAAAAAATTGCAAACACTTTTCGTACAAATAAGACGATAACTAGCTCTTGAGAATATTTTCATTGCACCATGTTTGCAATGCATAGTAAAAGGATAAGATATAATTAAAGTAAAGGAAAATTTATTTGGAAAATAGTAGACAAACATGAAATCACTATTTTACGTTCAAAAATTAGAAGATAACTCATGATTAAATTTGAAGAAAATATTGCAGAGATAATGAAGTATAATACATATAAAATTTTCCTCCAAAGAAACTTATCTTTTTTGTTTGTGATAATCCTTGAAATATTCTTCCAAAGATTTTCGACATTTTTTCTGTTTCTTTGAAGCGAGAAATGTTTACTTTCATAATCGCTGCTCATTTTTTGTATTCCTGACGATTCTGACTGTGGGTTATTCATTTTAAGATCTAACTTGAAACCAATACAAATTTTACGGCTACTTTTTCACTACTAACCGATAACTAAAATTCAGGATCATTACACACACGGTGTGTAATCTGTCTCGAATGGGTTAAGCAAATCTTAGTTCGTTTATTTGAGATAATAATTTGTGCCACGCTATTCCTCAATTTTCCAAGTTATTGAAATAATTAAATAGTAAAACAATCACGTCATTTTAGTATGGTAAACATTATTTCGCGTTGATCGAATTTACAGATATACTAACAAAATTTATGGAAACACTTAATGCAAACTTTCAATTTTGTTTAGAGAAAATTTGTTAATTTCTATGGAAGAATTTCGTAAAATTTAAATACTCGCAAATACAAACTACACTTGTGCTTCACATAGGAAATTTCTATAAGAATATTTCAAATTTCGTTACACTGTTCACTAATTACCGATCTATAATAAAAAAAAAACAGCTACACAATGAAAGTTATAATAGGAAATAACACATATTCTACACTATTTTTCATATGTCCACAAATAAAACCAGAAGAGAGAAATTGTGGGTTTCTCGCGTGGCTTAAAAATATAACGTATCGCTAGAAAAAACCATACTTTCAATCTTCCATCCTGAACTTCTCGCACAAAACAGAATTAACATGCGAATAGCGTAAAAGCCACTGTAACTCCCGTATCTTAAACTGACCGAAACGATAGTTCCGCACAGTTATTTATGCAATCAATTTGTACGTGAACCGCGAATAATCCACGAAGCCATGCTCGTGCATTACCTATTCCGCTAGAAATCACAGAGAGTCCATTCTGAATGAACAACAAACAATAACTAGTCCGCGAACAGTGGCCTGTCCGAGGGTGAAAACTGTATTTCCACGAAATTCAGATTCCCCCCTGCCGAGTTAAGCGATGATATTACATCCAGCCTTGGAATTCCAATTTGAATGCAGATCAGGGTTACGTTTCGTAACGACGGATCGACCAAGTCCTGAGTAACCTTTAGTTGCCCGTAGAATCAATCCGGGAATGAAACTGTGTGCTGTGACTTACCTTGTAACTGCTGACTGCGTGCGCGCCATCGTAGATGTAAAGATGATCGTTGCAATCCAATTGCAGCTGATCAAAACGGAGCATAAACCGTTGTAGGATGCTATGAGTTTGAAAGGTGATGGTGCAGTCGAGATCCTTCTCGAGTTGCGAGATCACAACAGCTCCTTCTATCTTTCTGTAGAGCTCGCGCAGGTAGTTGTTCTTGCACACGTTGCTTATTTTATCTACGAATAGAAAATGATCGTAACATGAGACTCTTTGTATGTTGGAAACTGTTCAAGATTTATTTGTCATCTTTAAGGTTGAATTTGCAAAAGTAGTTTGGAAATCGTATCTATGAGATGTAACAATCATCTTTCGAGAACCATTTTCATGTTTCTGTCAAAGTAAAGGATTTTACGCAGAAGAATATTAAAAAAAGAAAAACGAAAGAAAACACACGATATAAAGTTATAAAACGCTGTATTTCATATAACACATAAAAATCATGATAAATTTTTTCTTTTGTTGCGGATGTCTGAACTATAATTTGAAAGCAGCAACTATTTCTTTTTAACTGGTACGAAGTGCACTATCCTTATAGTCATTATTAGTATTAGTATTAGTAAGTATTAGCTCAAATACTCTTCCTATTTGGCTATTGGAAAGTATAAGAAAAGTATAAGAAAGAAAGAACCGCGTAAAGAACTCTCATAAATAAAATGAACCTAAAATCAGCGGACATCGGATGTACGACACAATTTTTATAAATTAATTCGTATAGCATACACATCCTTTGTAACACCTTCAGGAAACAATTCCCAGCGTACAATAGACTGTAAAAATTTTTGTCGTTCTGATGCTCGTAACCGCTTGCATTGATAAGAAACAATTTTATCGACTTTTAAATCCACTCAAGTGCACCAGACATCAGGGCCTGATGTCTGTCCCGGCTGTTGGCAGGCTAGGTCGAATTATCCAATCGATTGACGACCAATTGATTCGCGCATCGCCAGGATAATGGCCCGAATTCGATTTCGATGCATCTGCGATTAACTTCGGTCTACTGAATTCGATGCGATAAGAGGGATGGAAAAAAAATACAGAAAAAAAAAGAATTCCCAACGACGTGTACACGTACGTACACGATACGGTGTGAAGGGGGAAGAAAGGTAGTACAGTGGTTATTGAGTTAAGTACCTCGGAGTGGTATATCAGTTCGTAAAAGTCGATATCTAGAATGAAAGTCGATTTTACCATCATGGAAACACGTTTCGACAATACAATTCCTAGAGATACCCTTTCGTTCCTGTAATTCTATGTAATTTTCAAGCTTCACGATGCAAACAACATTTCGAACGATGAAAATTATGAAATTATCGTGTAAGCCTGGCAAACAGATCGAAGAGAAATTTCACATCAAGAGAAGAGTTTAAATTGAAAAATACACACTTTCTCTCGGGAGATTTTAATCGACAATTCCGCAGGAAAATTCAATTGGTGTGTGGACGAATACGTAAAAACTAGTTAGCTGATAAAAAGAATACGCGTCAACGACTAAATTCGCAAGAAGTTGAACCAACATCGTAAAACAAACCAACAGGCAAAGTCACTAAATCAGATAATAAAGTTCCAACGATACGATAAATCGTTTAGTAACGCTAATTACAAACTACAAGAGATACTATATACTTGGTTCCTGTGAAAATCATTTTCCCTAAAAAATAGAATGTTGTTACACTGATAAAATACAGTAAGTTAAATATTATAACTTACGATGAAAGAGAATAAATAAAAATAAAAGTGATAATATAAGAAATAAAAGATTTAAGAAAGGAATACTGAGTATTAGGTCGTTGCAATATTCATAATCATGACAATTGTGATATGAGAAAAATGAAATCCACGGTCTATTGTTTTAAATGCAAAAACTGTTCCTCTGGAAAAGCTATGTTAAGGTTATATTAGAAGTAGAAAATCGATTTTCTTTTATGAATTCGAATCGGGACACGGTGCAGCAGAGGCAACATGCAATACTTGATACAGCATTTGAAATCAGAACAGCTAGTAAACGGACAATACCGTTATTTTCTATTTAACAAAAAAAAAAGAAACAGTATTTAACAATGAAGCAACAATTAAAAATGTATTTGAGGAATTTATTGCTAATATCCAATTTTGATAATAATAACAGAGATGATAGAAATGAATTAAATATGTCGAAGCTTATTTTGATTAAATAAATTTAGTTTTGACTATATTAGCGGAGCTTAAAGTTTCGTTTATAAAACCACTATTTCATGTGCAACGACCTGATAAAAACATAAAAAACAAAAGATTTTTGTATTACATTAATGATTTACTATATTTTTATAGAAGTAATTATTCTAATAATAGTTTAATAAATATAATTATTTTTATAAAATTGTAATGAAGTACTAATTTAGTACAAAAACCTTGTAATTCTTATATTTTTATTAATAATAATTAATCATATTTACTCAATTTTGTATTAAATTAATAAATAATTTATCCTAAATCTATATTATGCAAATTATATTCAGAGACTTGGTTTATATTTAATTTACGTAAGCCCCGTACATATTGATTTATTCTTACCATGTTTCACCAATAAATCCACGATATTGTCCAATCTTGCAAAAATAATACGAAACTTCTTTCCAAATTCCGTTAATAATAAAATTCCTTTTCTTTATTTAACTGAATTAAATTAAATTTTCATAGAAACCATACATATTAATTTATTATTACCATATTTCATCAATAAATCCGCGATATTGTCCAATATAAACATCTTGCAAAAATAATACGAAACTTTATTCCAAATTCCTTTCTTTCGCCAGGACAGAAAAATCAAGGTAGGTATTTCTTTATCTTCGAAAACTAATTTCTAACTTCATACCTTCACGAATCGTACTCTTTCGAGCACAACAATTTCCCTCACCCGTACTCCCGGAGTCGGTAGCAAGCGAAACCAAGTTACAGAGCAAATGAATCGTAACGCGCACAAGGATGCTCCAAGGAGGAGGGTGAAAATTAATTCGCAAATTCGATAAAACTCGTTCACGCGACAATTTCACGGCTGAAAGTCGACGTGGCGTGTACTCAGAGTGTTCGTCTCGGCCGGACAGGCGGTACGGGAAATAAAAAGGCGGTGCCAACGATGGAGGAACGACGGGCCACGAAAGAAACTCGATTGAAAAGTTTTCGCTCGTGTCGCCGGAGGCCATCGGGGAAACACAACCGTGAGATAGTTTTCCGCATGGCGTGGTTGCAGCTGCGAGCATAGTTTCGAATGTGGGCTGAGAACATTCTCGGAAGAAGTCCGCGCGAGATTTTCGATAAAACTGTAACGCGCGCGAGTCACACGGGTCACGGAAAGAAATGCGGCTGACTTTCACAGAAAACCGTTGAGAATTTCACGGAAGCTTCCGAAGCTTTTGTAAAATCGGATAGAATCGAGGGAGAGCCGTGGAATTAGAGCAACAGATGGTTAACTGTCCCCGAAGCGATTATTCCGAATGGGACGCTTCTTTCGTGATAATGTCGGTTGGATTCAGCGGTTGATCTGAATTCATGGACGTGTGGAACTGTGTGAGAAATGGAGGAGAAAAAAGTAGTGTGCATGAGATAATACGAACAATGGACATACTAGACCAATTTAAATATACAGGATGTTCACAGGCTGTTAGATTCTAGTTCTTTTCCTCTGTTTTTCCCACGTAAGTGATATACAGCTGCGAACAAAAGTTTTCGTACGATAGCATTTTTCATGTTTAATTCAGGTTTTGCATACGATAGTTTTGAAAACAGAACTTTTTTTTAAATTAGACCGAACGACTTGAGTTATATACTTTTTTTCTGAGAAGATAGCAGAATTAGATTATCAGATGACGTGTAAAAACTTTTTTAAGAAAATTGCAATTGGTTGGAATTACGAAAAAAGATAATAAAGGTTACTGTTTACAACTTTTTTATCTGAGCCTGTAATGAAAATTTCAAAAATATTGATATTTCGTTTAAATATATACAAGTTAAATATAAAATGACAAATATATTTTTTAGAAATTTACTTTAGTTTATATTTTTATAGATCATTAGATTCTCTGTTGTTTTATATAATTACTCTTTTTTCATAACTCTAAAAGAAATACATAAAATTGAATTAAACATGGAAAACGTCGTCGTTCGGAAATTTTTGTTATTATTTATGAGAAAAAGAAAAAAGAAGAGGACCAAGTTGAAATACTTTCTTTTTTTACACAATAAGATGAGATGGTTTGGACAGACGAAGGTTAGAGTTTTTAATTTTTTTACAATTACAGTAGAAATCGAAATGTTCAAATTAAGCCGCTGAATGGCAGAATTCTAATTTCAAGAGAAATTAATGAAAAGGGCAAATATTCGGAATACGGAAAGAATTCTCCGTCGTTGTATAGAAAAACTTTGTTCGCGTGCTAAAAAAAAAAAAAAATCGTTCGTCGCAAGTTATTCTTTGTTCTCCGTTGCTGGTATATACGCTCCCAATGAGGACACTGGATTATTTTCAAATTATCGTTATGAATGCGCTAGTGGATCACAATGATACCTCCTTTTTTCTTTTTTTACGAAATAATCATGCTATGATTACTTTTTAAAAGTAACCCTCGATTATGCTGCAGGAGAGCAAAAGAGTATTTTGTTAACCTAATTTCTGATGACCTGAGAAATTAATCAGACTCAAACATAATAAATTGTTTCTATTAACTGAAAATACTTTATATAATTGATTTTGTAACTAAAAGTTACTTTTGCTTAATATAATCAGCCTGTTTTTCAATCTGAGATGCATTTTATTAAATGCACATTAGTAAATGAGATAGAAGGTATTAATTAACTTGTTTTATTTTCAAAATATATCTTAACGTTAAAATACTTTCAATCGGAACGTATGAATCGCTTATTTTGAAAGTGGTGTAAGTCCATTTTTAGAAAAAAATTGAAAAATCACATAATTTATGTATAATTTGGTGTGAACCTTTCATTAACAAACAATTCACACTTAATATTTTAAAATATCAATATGTTTTGATCAATAGAAAATTCGTTTGTAAATTACTTTGTGTGATCATTAACTATGAAAATTGTGTAAGTCCATTTACCACCCAGATATATTATATTAGTTCAGTTAAAGTTATAGAGAAGTCATTTGTATAATCAATTTACATATATTTAAATTCACAGAAAGATTGATAAATTTAGTACATTTTATTGATATTTTTTAATAGAGTAAAATGCACACCTTTAAATATCTCGAAAGAAGAAAAGATGAACTTACGCCAAAATAAACGTATCATATAATAAAATTAAAGGCAGAAAAATTCAATATACAATAAATGAATATATATTCTCGGTAAAGAAGTGGCATGAAATTGAAACTTCTCGTAAATTATTGTAAATTGTTATAGTGGAATTGAAATTTGCTGAAATTTCCAAGTGAAAATCCATGATACGCTAATAAATTTGGCAAGTATTCACCTTCAAATTAAATGCATCGCTGATATCCCTGAAGCAGCTTTGTGAATTGCACGCGCGGTGTAACCCCAGCAGTGCGATCAAACGAACGAATTCGGCAACATTAATCACGGTTATTAGTCGTGTAGCTTTCCTACGTTTAATTCACAGGGTCAATGGACACGCGTAGCGCGCCATAATTCACGAGCACACGAACGTGGGTGACGCATAATCGACGCAGAAGTACCGTGCTCACCGCTATTAACAACGCTGGTTCGACGCGTAAATTCGTATGCGGCCGCTCCCAAAACGTTAGCTCGACTTCGAAACTCGTAAATCCACGGACCATAGAAAAACCTTCTCCAAGGGAAAGTCACTCGGCCTTCTCTCTAGATCGTCGTCAACGAAGAAAGAGCGGTACGAGAAAAGGAACAACGTTACCCGAATGAGAATCGCGTTTCTTCGACCCTTTCAACGCGACCGACTCTGCCTGGCTCCGAGACTATCAAATTTCCAGAAGGCAAATAAAGATGACGAAAGTTCCGGCGTAATAAAACCGAACACGGACTATAGGAGAAGGACAGATAGAAAAAGAAAGACACGTTAGAAAGAGAAAGAGAGAGGACAAAAGGATGAAGAAGAAAAAAAGAAAGAAAGAGGAAAAAATTAAATCGACCGCGAGCCGTAAGAAGAA
The DNA here is from genome assembly GCA_951804975.1 of Anthophora plumipes. Lineage (NCBI taxonomy): Eukaryota > Metazoa > Arthropoda > Insecta > Hymenoptera > Apidae > Anthophora > Anthophora plumipes. The sequence goes on along the minus strand of OX638116.1, from coordinate 11,166,587 downwards.
ACGGCTTCTCAAAAGGGAACTCTGAGACGGAACTACAAAGAACTTTGGGTTCCACGAAAAGTCGCGTGCAAAACAAACCAGGTGAGGGCGCATAGGTCTCTCTCCACAGCATGGTAAGGGAAATAGAAAGAAAGAGTGAAAAAAGAGGAAGAAAGAAGAGAAAAAAAAAGAAAATGAAGAAAACGAGGCGCAGAGGGAGAAATAAAGAGAGAGAGAGAGAGAGAGAGAGAGAGAGAGAGAACACCCTTCTGCCATGGTCGTGCGCGTTGGCCCTTCGACCCTCGAGCAACCACCAACCCCCTCTCCCTCTCCCTGTTACCTCAGCTCCTCCAACTCTCTCACCACTCTTCCTCCTCTCTCCCTTGCTCACTGTGGCACCCTCAAGCGCGACCCTCCCTCGCGTTTGCCACCCTTCTCGTTCAGCTCGCTCCCTCTTGGGACGATGTAAGCTCGCTGCTCCGTCGATCAATATTACTCTCTCTTGAAACGCGGCATGGCTCGTCTGAGCGGCAACCGAGCGCTATCATATTAAGTCGCGAGGAGGAGCACTTTGGCTGCGAGCGGAGGTCGGGCCCGTTGCTCGCGCCAACAAACTTTGCTCGCTCGAAGCGAGCCCGTATTGGAAGCATAGACTTTATCTAGCTCCGCGGCCGCTGGCCACGCGACTCTCTATCTATCTCTCTTACACTCTCTACGGGGAAACAATGTTATCGCTGCAGAAACGGAGATGATGGTGCTTCTTCAACCTACACGATCGACGCTCCGCGCGCCCTCGAGATGATATCGTTCAAGAGAGCCGCGCGATCTGATTCGACGAACTCTTCTTCTTACTTCAGAGATCCCTCGAAAGCTAGACTTTCGACGTCGCTTCTAGCTTTTCTCTTGGCTGCGCGTTTTGCTACGTAGGATGTTGCTCTGTTGTATATACGATGACTCGATGAATTTCGGGAAGTAGCTCCAGGGGGAGGGAAGAGGGGTGAATATGAAAGAATGTAGGAGTAATGATATCGACGAAGAATAGAGTGCAAAAGATCAGATGCGATTGTCTCGAGTAAGAAAGGAAATTGGGGATGTGTATGTATGTACAGAATGTCCTGTACTTGGTGTAAACGAGCAGAGGTTGGTTCTACATGAAAAACTGAGTGGAAAATGTAGAATGAAATTTGTTCATTTGAGACTTTGCTCTCGAGAAAAATCAGTTTGAAAATTTGCCAAGAACGCTTGCACTTGATCAAGTTTCGGCTGAAGTAAGACACTTTTCGAATGAAAATTGTCCGTGCTAAATCAGCCACGATGGCAGAATACCTTGGCTACCATAATCTCCGGTCTTATCACCACTAGATTTTTATTTGTGAAGCACTGAACAATTGTGAAAAAAATTAGTACAGCATTTTGTTATTTTTTATATGCAATACACGGTGGTTTGAATAGATAATCTCAAATTTTGAATTGTTTCTGCATAATGGCAACATTAGGAATTTTTTTAAATTGATAACTAGTTTTTTTTACATTTTATGGACACTGTTGCCGAGATAAGTTCACCCTACAATACTCAGTTTTAAAGACAATTTTGGCGATCATGTTTGGTGCAGCATCATGTAATTATTATCATCTAATTTTTATGACAGCTTGTTATAATTAATTAAAAAGAACTTAAAGCTAAATTTACATTATACAGTGCAACGAGTGTTTCTCTTTTGGTTCGTTTTTCTTGGGCAGAAGATAAGTTGAGACTGCTTAAGCTGAAGAACAAGGTCTATTATTCTTAATATCCTTAAAACATAAAATACAACAAGGACAGTGAACAAAGTTGAAACTCGCGAAGTTAATCGAAATATTTGATGGTGCAATCGCAGAAACAGCAAGTATTGCACGATGAAATAAGTTTCATCCCGTTAATGTAACCAACTGAGAACAAAGAAAATTACGCTGAGTGTACGATGTTATTAAGTTTATGCAAAGTAAACTTGAACTCCGAATCATTACGTCAAAAAGAATTATATAATATAAAAAACTGTTTTATTAAACGTATATATTTATGAGAAAAAAAGAGATAGAAAATTATTTCGAAAGTCTGTTTGCTTCTTGAAATATATTTGAAGAAATTATCCAAGAAACATTTTGGTAATTGGGTAATTAATAGAAAATAGATTATTATTCCAATAAAAAAAATAATTATATTGATTTATCGCAATACTTTTATTATTTCTCTCACAGCCAGCCTAACACAAAATATTTCTGCATATATGAATTTTATGTTAATACTTCCCACTGTTCAGTTGTATGAGAAACCGAGGAATTCCCACTGTGCCTTTCGCAAATAATTTTCAGTCTACATATTTCATAATAAATCTCTAGACTATTAATATAGAGTGCCCGAAATGTAGGACAAATGGTTTTTCTCGAGATATTTCCAATAACGCTCTGCTGACATTAAGCCCGTTGAATATTTTATAAAGGAATAGCTAATAAGTGAAATACATTAGTAGATACAATACACTTCGATAAAATATGTACACTCATTTATCTTCCATAAATGACGATTACAGAATTACGTAGAAAATGCTTAAATGGATATTACAATCGACAAGAGATAACATTTGCAAAGAAAGATTTTATCTTAAATTTTTTATCTTCAGACTCATTCTTTTTACCATATTCTTTTTATTAAGTTGTTGCAAATGAAATGTCGTTCTCTCAACAACCGAAATTTGCGGGTTGATATATATTCTGTCCGCTCATAAATTTGTTTTTCGCGATAGTTAAGAAGAAGGAATTTGCTATGGCACACATATATTAAATAGTAAAAAAACTTGAAAATACAATTGTTTAGATATTATTCTTTGACGTGATGATTTATGAGAATATTCGTGTGATTTTCTTCGCATAAGTTTAAATTTGAAAAAGCTGCTGAAAATATGAATTTGATATTTGAAGAAAATTAGGTAAATGTTAAGATACTTGAACGTTGGTGTGTAAAATTCAAGATTGGTGACTTTTTATTAGAAAATGAGTCAAAAAGAAGGCCAGATAGGACAGTTGATGATAACGTTTCAAGCAAAATTGTTGAAAACATCCCACAGGGAAGAATACAAAATTTCGCCACATCCTCCCCTATTCGGTAAACCTTTTCCCAACCGGCTACCATTTCTTCAAAGATTTGAACAATTTTTTAACAAACAAATTATTCCGATAAGAAGACACTGCAAAAGCAGCGTTCGAAAAATTGTTAAATTCAAACACTGAGAATTTATATAAATTTGGAATAATGAAAGTAGTTAATTTTTGAAACATGTATGTAGAATCACGTGGAAATTACTTTAATTAAATATATTCATTCTTGGAGAAACACAATGTATTTAATGCTTCATTTCAGAAAACATTTTATATTCACCAACCTAATATATTCAACAAAATAATGAAAATTCATAAAATATACGAAAAATTTATAAGGTATTCCGAACAGTCCTTTGATATTCAAAAGAGTATTAAAAAATTACACAAATTATTCATATTCGTAATTTAACCAAAATCTTCCTCTGAAATTGATTAAAAACTCCGAAAACACAAAAAATAAATCATTTTCAAATTTTCATTACATTCCTGTGCACAAGATCTTTCAAAAAGATCTACTAATTTTACTCTAATTAAACCACAATCACGGCAACGTCAGCTTTCAACTACTGATCAACCTCTCATATTCTATAGCCACGCATCCATGGTTACCAATCACCTGAACCATCCATGAATCCTTGCAATCAATCATTTCATCATAAATTTCAAAAGCGGTTTACGTGCTAGCATCACAAGCTCGTATAATAAGCAAAGAAATCACTGAACCAACGAAAGGAACAATCAAATCAATGTAAATTATTATTATCTCTGTTTTTTATTACAAGTGATAGGTTTCTACATAAAATAACGCGAACGTAATTTATTTTAACTGTTTTATTTCATTTAGAAACAACTATCAACTTATTTATAAATTTAGATATATTTTTACACATCATTAATAAAAATCAGCAAAAATTGCTGAAAAATAGCTGTGATTTTACTCGTGAAATCCCAAATCCGTCAAATTAACATTCCCCCATAAATCTAGTGTTAAAAAGGAACATGTACACATGTTTTTTGGATGACGCTGTATATTTTAAATATACACCACTAATCTGATTCTATTGATTACTATCTCTCATAATAAATTGTTCATTACTTCCCCTATTAAAGTTATACAACGCCAAATAAATTTTCAATCGGACGTACGATGAAATTTTTCTAATCGAGTGTATGTACGCTACTTGTATCGAAAAGGTTAAGCAAGGATAATCATACAAGCAAATGCGGCTGCAAATATCTCGCTTGAGCACCGTGTTCGTCGCGAATGTCAGCGTAAATCTTGTTGAATAGATCGAGCTGGGATTGGTTCACGTGAGCTACTCTCTATCTCTCCTCACCCCTCTCGTATACACGCCCGTATCTATGTGTGCGTGTGTGTGCGTGTGCGTGCATGGTCAAACGCTTTGTCAACGATGAAATACCATAATCTCGGTTGCAATGTACGAGGAAAATTCGACTGTACATCGTATCGTCAGCCGTTAATCTATCCTCGGATGACTGTTTCCGCGGTTAAAGCGCCTTCGCGGAATTATGCGACGCGATAACGCGGACGCGACCACGGCAAGTACGTTTAATCGTGGCGGATGGAAAGAGGAACCGCTTAGACCGGCTTTGTTTTCCCCCCTGCCGAGCATAATTGCGAGGAGCGTTTTCTACGTCGGATCCGGCGAAATCTGTCCGCGTTGAGAAAACGCGACGCCGATTATCCGATTCATGGACAGTTGTTGGTCAGTTTTAAATGAATTGCGTGGACGATTTAATCGCCTGGTGTTTTGTCTCTCCTTTGTTCCAATACACAAGTGATCCACTGGAAACCGATTATTTCGATGTCTGTTGAATTGACGTCGACAGATGTGTTGGATAAAAGGTATGAAGTGGTTTTACGAAGTTTGTAGAATTTTGAATATATTCGTTAGTTTGTTCAATGTAGAGACGTTGTTAAAGGAATAAATTAACACACTCAGAGAGCAGACGTTTTTATTATTAATCATTAGACTGGGGATTTTTATGCATTTATTGGAAATTTAATTATGCGAAGTATATTTATTGGAAATTTAATGGTACGAAAAATATTCAATGTATAGCACTTTTAATAATATCTGATAGATGAAATAATTTTCCACCGAAGTTCTACCTTGTTTTAAATACGTTCTCGAAGATATGAATTTGCATAAAAATCCGCAGTCTATTTATCATATACAATAGTCAGTTATTTCACTACTTTCGACTGATACGTAGGAAATGCGTATAAAATTAATATAAAATATTTAAGCTATTTTAATATGTGGTTTTTATGCACGCTGTATGTGTGACTTCAAATAGTTATCATTTCTTTTTTTAACGCTGTATAGGTTATTAGCGACACAATGTCCAGATGTACAGTTTATTGTGCAGTTGGGTATGTTTCAGAATACATAGTACACTGGTGGACAAAATTATAAGACACCCTATTTATTCTTCAAAAACTTATGTATAAGCTTGTGTACGAAGAAAAAAAAATAAAGGCATGCAAGAGTAGTATTTCTCGAACTCTACCACGATGTAAACAAACACAAAACGTCGAAGCACTTCCAAGAAATGTAATGTTTAGATTTTCGGGTAGGACAAAATTATAAGACACTAATGTTAGTCGACGTTAGGGTGCCTTATAATTTTGTCCACCAGTGTAGCTTTAGAATCGATTTACTGTCCTTTAAATTGCCCCTCAAGATGGGTCTTACGTTGAATTATTGTCTGCAAGCACATTTTTAAAAATTCGCACATGCAGAAAAGAAAATTCAATATACGCCTTAAACTTAATATTTTTTGCAATATCGTACGAATAACACGAAGAAAAAACCGTGACGTTTTCATAATGTTTAACATAATCATAAAAAACATTTTTTTTATTTTTATCACTACGATTATCGCTACGAATCATTACAATCATGAGAAACAACATTCTGAAACGGAGATAAGTCTTATCAATTTCAATATAAAACGTACAGCATATGTAATCAAACGAATATTCAAATTTTTTTTTTTTCATATAATTATATTCATGGGAAAAGTGAGAATCTTCACTGTAATTTCTCCTTTTAAATATTAATAACCGGTGGAAAAGTTGTGACGAATGGTAAGAATAGTTTCATGGAAAGCGCGTCACAGAACTTTCAGGAATAATCTTATGGAAAAGTTTTCACTTTAAAATAGGCTGACATAAATTTTGATATTTTTGTTCTAAACTCGCTGAATTCGGGATAACAAGTTCAGGAAACTGAAAGCTGCGCTACGCAACAGCGTGACCTGTTCTAGAGTGGGCGAACAACTTTTAGGACGTGTCCATGTGCATGTTACCTACTTGAAACAAAAACTTTCTTCTCCGCTGAGTTGATATACAACTGACAATATGAAATAGAGCAAAAACGTCTGAAATTATTATATAAAAAGTAAAAGCATTAGCTCGGAACAGAAAAATTATTCAAGAAGAATAATTTTAAATCAGTAATGCTTTTAATTTTCCGAGTATACTTAATGAAAAAGAAAATATACAGACATATTGCACTAGGAATATTATACTTATATCATTATTTGTATCAATGATTTACTTAAATTGTCGTAAAATATTTCATTTTATTATTCGTTTCACTTTTAACTGTAAATTTATCAGCAATATTTTTTATTTATTTTAATTTCTTTATTCATTATTTTCTGTGTTGCGGCTCTATTTTATTTCAACTTGTCCTCTTCTTTTTTGAGGTAACAAATTACCTAATATATACAGGTACATAAATAAAAACCACACAGTAGATTTTTATCAATTTATTTCATGAAAAAGAACGCTCTAAAAATAAAGCTACATCAAAAAGGGAAAATCACTTTTATCAATTTTACAGTTAAAAGTATTAGCTGCCTCTGGCAATGCGTGTCCTGTATCGTCTGAAAATGAAGTCGCAATTATTCAATTTCATTTCGCGCAATACAAATTCTCGCTATTTATTTCCATCGATGAAAATTCTAATTCACTTCGTTTAAAAACTGAATAATCTGTCGTATAAATTCACACATCTGCGAAAGTAAAAGTTAAAAAATAAATATCGCCAATATAATTTAAATACCACTGAATTTTCTACTATTTCTGACAAACTCATTTAATCGAATACTTTATCCCACGGCATATCAACGATCATCTATCTTCGTTATCCCTTTTCAATCCAACACAATTGTATTCCAACTCCTCGACACCGTTCACAAAACTCACCCCTTAACCTCCGCTCATCGAACGTACCACACCTCAATCTCCAATTCCTCGTACACCTCTCACAATCAACCATCAAACCAACCATCTACACCTTCACGACGTAGACAACCCCGGATCCTCGTTACTCTTACAACCACTTGTCGAATCAAACGCCCAAAAGAAGAAAAAAGAAGAGAAAAGAAAAAAGAGAATCCCCTCCCCCCACTGCGTAGATACAACTGCGTGGAGCACAATGAACCATTGAAAAAGCGGCCCGTTTCAACAACCAGCAGGATTACTTACAGTTATCATTTTTCGCTTGGACGTAGCCAGGGGCCTGGCACAGTGTCAGCGCCAGCAGCAGGAAGGCGCACGAGCCCCCCGCGGTATGCATTCCTGTTCTTCGTTATCGTCACACGCGCAACGTATATACGAGCCGTACAATCGAAACCATTAGTTCGAATCGCGACCACGTCGCGTGGTTACGACACACGAGTAACATAGGAATATGTAGATTTCGTATGTACGTAAACAAGAGAAAGAAAGACAGCGAGGAGGGAGATGGAGTTGCACGTCGACGAGTCGATGATTCTTTAATCTGTTAAATACTTACTACGAACCGCACCCCGCGCCGTATTACGCGCGACTGACCGCCATCGGACGGCGAGATTTTACGCGCGAACCATCTCAGTAGTTGGACGACGCGCATGCGCGCTACCTATACTTGAAGGGTGTGGATGGACGGGGGTTAAAAGGATCTCGACGTACTACGCCGACACCCACGCTCATTGTTGAGGCGAGTTAATGAGCGAAAAGATACAGGCTGCTTTTACGAGCGTATCGTAATACAGGGTGTGTCCGTGAAGCAGCGTGCACCACGGCTGTGAAAGCATATGAAGAGAATACGGCAGTTTCCGTGTGCGCTGTCGGGCCTAGTGGGGTTCGCCCGTTAAATGAAATCGTCCTACTCGTTCCTCTTGATTGTCTTGGCCCTTTATGACCGTCGGTCGACGGAACGGCTTGATACACGGCCAGCTTAGCCGCTTTTCTTTCTTTTCTTTCTTTTCTCTTCTTTTTATTGCGCTCCTTTTCTATGCAAACATCGATGCCTCCTCGTGAATGGAAAACGCGAGGGTGAAACGGTCGGTTCGTGTCTCGCTTTTCCTGGATAATGAGCGTATCGAGTAGACATTGTCAGTTACAGCTTGCTATTAATTGTTCGATTTGCGCTTGTTAATTCTTAACGGAGAGGATTGAGATCGTTGATGCGCTTCTTGTGTAGGCTGATGAAATTTATCGAAGTTGTTTCTTTTTTTAGATACATCTGCTATTTGAGTAACTGAAACTGCTAGTAAAAACTGTTGTATTAAAACAGGAGTATCCAGTTGCTCCATGCGTTTCGTTTGGGCAGATTTCACATATTTATAATGATAGTCAAAAATTGCTAAATTTTTCATAAAACTCACATATAATCATGATTTCGAAATTATGTTGAATTTTATTATGTCACAATTTTTTTTATTATTCGTAACTTTTATTTGAAAAAAAAAAACTACATATAAAATTACATTTTTCGAATTAGATATACATTCAATGCTGACAGTTCTAGTGTTAAGTATAATTATTAAAAAAATATTTCGAAAACATTAATTATCACTGGAAAGATACCGATGCTTCACGTTTCTGTATTTAAACGACGTCGGAACAAAATTGATTTCACATCCTCTAGATTAGAAACAAACTATGCGGATATTTATAATACGAAAGTTTAATTAAATTCTTGGAGGAAGCTCTTTAAGTTGCTACCTGAAAAACTTGTGTATCGAGTTCTTACAGTATGCTTTATTAAACAGCTTATAAATCGATCCTAAACCGAAGAAATTCCAAAAGAAATTTCATTTAATTTCATAACATTTATTACACCATTAAACTAGAACACATTATAATCACGCATAATACAGCTTAAAATAAAGCAACGTAAGATACGTTACGAGCGTTGTTCTTTCGATGCTACAAAAAAATAAAATCAAAGAAATTACAATGCAACGGATTAATTTGAAATATCGTGGAATCGAAAAGTCCTTCGACATGTGTAATTAGGAAGATTGCGACATGATCATTGATAAAGACACACAAAGATCGCGACGAGGCGTAAAGTATTAGAAAAATAAGCACATCCTTCCTCAAGAGCACCATTTTAAAATTGACCATTTCCCGCCAATTTTCTAAGTTGGCAGCGTTTGTATGCCATTTTCGAAAATTCTCGTATCACAGGGAAACGCAACACTGGACAATTGTACATTCTGGAAACGAATTATGCTCGTTATCCCGGCGTGTTGTATTAAGTTATTAAACATAAACGCCTCGCGTCGCGCATTCAGTAGAGAAATTAAGAGGGCTGGTTGGCCTCAATTTGCGGGACAATTGTTACCGTCATCACAGGCCCTTTTCATTCGGCGGAACAACTAATTTTCGTCGACAGAAATCTGCCAACAGCCGTGAACCTCTCACAGCTCGTGTATAATAGCAAAGCCCATGGCGAAAAAGCCAAAGGACAAAGTTCTCCCAGCTCTACGTGAAACTTCCCCATCGCGCTCCTTGTCCACAGGATTTTAAATTCCACGCCGTCGTCAGGCAAAAGGAAAAGACACGCAATCTAACTAGATGGAATTGCAAATTCTCATCGTCGAAGTTGCACTGCCTCTTCCTGCACTAATTGTAAGTGCCTTCAAGATCCACGAATTTAGATCTTAAGAGCAACTCCTGAACCACGCTCTTCGTTTTCATCTCGCTTGAGGTGTAATGTGTTGGAGATGGTTGGTTACGAACTTCGTGATACGTTCTAATTTGTAGCAGCAAGTATTGTTAGTATAAAGCAGGAAAGAGAAAAGCGGTACACAACCATGATTATGGCGAATGGACAAATAAAGATATATCAAAGAGAAGCAATGATTACAAGTGCTTCTTCTACCGAGATTCTTAAGATGCAATGTTTCTTTATTCCATCTTATTCTTATTTCTACATTTTTATGTATTCCCCTTTTTCTTTTTGTACAAAGAATTTGTATCTCTTATTTCGTAAATATCTCACAGAACGTCGATTATTCAAATGTCACTTAAAAGAAACGTTTTTTCCGAAATGTTATCCGAAGGATCAATTATCGGAACGTAGAATGAGTTATGTATCTAAACTATGTAACAATGTTTACACTTTAAAACATGTATCTTTCCTGTCTCAAATGACATGGAAATCTTATAGTTTTATGAAAAAATGAATTTAAAATATTGCACGAGCTTGGAATAACTTGTGTAAAGCTAAATTGAAACAAATCGTGAATTAGAGAATTTAGCTTGCAACACTTCTACTCGAAAAATGATTAGAAATAGATAAGAGTAATATAGGATATGAAATTATGTCTAAAAATACCCATTTTTATTTTAAAGTGAAAATACAGAAAAATTACACGTTTACATAGTGGTAGTAGCAGACTATCTTAACGCAATAATTGAATTTATTTATAGCTGAAGTAACATTCGTTAATTATTACACGGTCGATTGTATTCATTTCTTGCATTGAACGGTGAATACGCTAATTGCAATTTTATATACAAAACATTTTCTCAGCTATACTAATTTTCAATATCTTTACAATATTAGGTGCAAAAATTAATTCTTTCCGACTGAAATCATACATAATCGAAATATTCGCGATAGTATATGCAAGCTACCAGAAATATGGTAAAAGATCATCGATAATAATGGAAATTATTTCGACGACTGATCTGTTTTCATTCTTTTTAAACAAAACTTTCGTTTGATCCAAAAGTCGAAAATAATTTATTTCTACACTTAATATACACGTGATGATACAAATGTTCATTAAAACTGAATCGATTTGTACCAAAAATATTTTATAATTTAAATTCAGCATTTAAGACAATAATTCGAAAGTTTCAGCAGTTTTATAAGATAGAGTTTGAAAGTATCCGTGTTATTTAATTATACCAACGTAAATTATCAAATGATCAAATCTAAGTATCATTAACTATTGAAAAGTGACATTCATGCCAACTAATTGCAGGATTATCCGCAGACAATTTTAACGAAGCTTCACGCTATCCTAAAAAATTTCATTGAAACCGGTATCGTTCTCGGTTCAAAGTAGAGAAGAAGAAAAAGAAGAAGAAGAAGAAGCTGAGGCACATTGACTCCAGTTTGGCAAATGCATCGTATGAAGTGGCCATGGAACTCTTTTCTAGGTCGAAAGCTGATGAATCGGAACGGCTACGTCAATGAAAACACACGTTGCGCCCGAAACCAGCGGCTCTGAAAAGGGAATAGGGCCGAGTGCACTCGAAAATTCTAACAGAGAAACGAGTCTGGTTGTATCGAATCTACGTATCTCAGAGATAATATTTAAATTTCGTCCTTTGATGCCCTGAATCGCGAGGGCGCCTCGATTAACCGGCTCACTCAATTTATTGTGCGCCGTTACAAATGAATTGAAATAAATTCATGAATACAACGGCATAAATTTCCCTGAAAATATCCAGGTTACTCTGCACCATTCGCCACAGATAATATACTCCATCGAGTTGGGAAAGTATTAAATCAATTGTTGTGAAATATCGTGGAAGCAATTAGTTGGTGGGGTTGTTGCGAAAACTGATCGATAGGATTAATTACGACCGTTTGGAAGGAAATATATATGTGCTCTCGTTCCCATTCTTTTACGAGTTTTGTTTCGTATATTAAAATAAGTATAAAATATATTGAAACGTGTAATAGAAGAAAATAAATATTAGGTTGTCTCAAAAGTTCTTTTCGTTTTATTGCTAAACAGGAAGTACCGAATCTTCTATTTTCGGTACAATTCTGCTGAATTTGTATACTCTGCGGAAGGCTTACGACGCCATTTTTCCAAAATTATCGTAGTTTATTAGCAAAATATTTACTAACCTGAAATCTCCGTCTCTAAACATTCTGAACCAATTATCAACTGTTTGAATAGTCACAGTACACGGTGTAAATGTCATTTGCTGTATTCCGAGCACTGTTACCTGTTTTAAAGCAATGCAAGTCACATGTCGTAAATGCATTTCCTTATTTTCCATCTTTCAAGAAGATACAGAAATATCCAAGAGACACTTTACAAAGAACGAAACATATTGTTGAGAAGCTAGAAAACAACTAATGACTATAAAATCAACTCGAAACAGTTCATACTGCATGTTTACTCAAAACGTCAGACAAAGAAGTACGTGAACATAAAGAAACTAACTTTTGATGTAGAAATAAATTTTTTCCGACTGAAATCGCATAATCAGGACAGTCATTCATATCGAAATATTCGCGATGGTATCCGCAAGCTGCTAGAAAAATGGCAAAGGATCATCGACACTAATGGAAATTTGATCGATTTTCTTTTTCATTCTTTCTGAATGAAACTTTGATTGTATTCAGAAGTCGGAAAGAATTTATTTCTGCGCCTGATAAATGGAATACATAAATAATATCTTTCTCACGTGAATTTCCAAAATATTCTTCGATAACTTATTGATTACTTTTCGTTTTTCTTTCTTTTCTTAAATTCTGGTAATGAATGAAAGTAGTAAAAACACTTCTTACGATAAATTCTAATGAATAAATAACGTTATTTGTTGAAAAAAAGAAAGAAACAATTTTGTGTCTTTAGCTGAATCGTTCTTTAAATGAAAATATCAATTAATTTGTTGCATAGTTACACAGTAAGCGTGTAATATTACATTCCAATGTACAAACTTCGTATCTTTCAGAAACAAGGAAATTACAAAGTTAAAGTAGCAGTAACAGCATCCACTTTATGACAGATTGTAATGAACTCGTTTCACGGAAATTGCGATATTATTTTAGCTTGGAGAAAAAAAAAAACGTGAGAGAGAGAAGGGTGAGATTAAATTCATGTTTTAATTATTCAGACACGTTAAAGATTTTATGTATAGCGTCAGTGGAATAACTCATTTCTACGTCAGACCTACTCTTACGTGGAAGTAGTAAAACCTATATTAGTTCTACAACGCAATGTTTGCGTCACGCAATGTTACACATGTGTTACAACTTTATAGCTTTAATTTCAGAAACAACCAATGCGGCACGAGCACTCGCACAGGATTTACTGTAATTACTTTCTCTTTTCAATATCGAATAAACACATTTATACAGATCTTAAATTAAAAGATCTTTCCTTTCTTTTTCTCCTTTCGTTAACGTTCACTCCTTTCAATTACTTTATTACTACGCTTGGGAATTGTGATTTCACACTTTCAGCTGGTAAAGAGAAATAACGTCAGATCTAAAGATAAATCTTATTATTATTCTTTAAATCGTAAATTTCGTAACTTTCAGGAAGAATCGAAATTCCTTTGTCGGGGAATTGAAAGTAAAATTTAATAAAATTTCGAAAGAGGCGACGGAATGATCTTAATTTGTAAAAAATGATTTATTTCAATCATATTTTTCCCATAATATTAATCAAGTCTCGTTTCATAAAGATTGAATTTAAAATTAGGTATTATGAGGAAAATTCATTTCTTCTGTCCTTGAAGGAAATTTCTTCTCTCATCATTCAGCTAAAAATAGTAATAACTATTTATCAGAACTTTCCACATCTTTTTCACAATTTTCCTATCGCCTTTTCTCTGACATCGTTCTATGAATCTTTTAAGTAAGTTGTTCTTTGATTGCCAAATAATCGCCTCATATTTTATTACTTCTACTATTCTACATGGAGAATGGTATGAGGTATTAGCACTTCTCTTATAACTTTTTCCAACCAGTACTTGAGAAGAATAATATCTTCACTTTATCAGGCTCAATTTTCATGTTTTTAAGCAATATTCGTATGTATATTGAATGCACGATGATTCAAGTGATAATACCATGAGCTTCACACTTCGTTCTATATTTATTCTAATTCCAAAAAGTATGGTAGAAATGTCGAATAAACTTAACCAGCAAAATGGAAATGGAATTAACCAGAATTATACCATAGGTATTCGTGAAATTAATTTCATAATTTAGAGATAAACTACCAACTTTCTTTTGTCCATTTTCTATTGTCATTTCCCCATTTTTCATTTTTTCAGTTTTTCATTTCCCCATTTTCTAATTTTTCCATTTACATTTTTCCATTTTTTGTTAAAATTCTATATTTTCACTTCATAATGAAATTCAGTATTAAACAGTATTAAGTTCATGTAACAATGATACTGCCAATCGTTTAATAAGGTAATTAATAGTTGATATAAAAATGAAAACCGATTAAAGGTATCGTAAATTAACTGACACGAGGAAAGTTTATTAAGATACTAATTACATTCCTTTATACTTTATGCAAGTAAAGGAAAATTAATTTTGAAGTTTCTCCTTTCCAATAATCCCTTCTGTTAACTTCCTTAGAAGGGTTAATCACACAATATCTTAGAACGAGGTCAACAGGATGAAAATCGGTTAACACCTGAGCCCTTCCACCATCTTTACCTTCGAAATGTACAGCAATCTCTGCTCCAATAATTCATTACGAAAACGAAATTGAAGGATATTTCATATCGATGAAAAACTAATCTTCAAAATAATTGTGTAGTAATAATTTCTTTCGTTTCGAGAGAAACGGTCTGAAATTTTTTTAATCCCACAGTAGAAATGAAAATATTCTCCGCGTATTCTGTTAACATTTGTTCACAAATATGAACATCTGTTTTGTTCTTTATTAATACACATGTGTAAAGTTAATTTTAAATTAAAAAGAAAATGGTAAATATTGTAAAAATGAAATATACGAAATAACAATTTCTTTCTTTTCGAGAGAAACAGTCTGAAATTTTTTTAATCCCACGATAGAAATAAAAATATTATTCGCGTATTCTGTTAACATTTTTTCTCGAATATGAGCATGTGTGTTTTTTTTTTCTTTATTAATACACGCGTGTACAGTTAATTTTAAATTAAAGATAAAAAGAAATTGGTCAATTTTGTGAAAGTTAAGTATACGAAATAATCTTCTTAACATCACGAATGATATAAAATAAACCAAGTGTAACATTACGAAATGAAATTTCATATTTTCTCTCCTCTGCTGTAAGTTAGAATTCCTCTCTGAAATCGTCATAATTAAATAGTACGAATATCTAAAATAGGGAGTAGGTACGTTCCATAGAAATGAATTCCAATTCGACTCTCCGAGATCTGTTTTAACCAAATTACGAAGCCGCTTGAAATGTAACCGATCACCGTGCAGCATTCGTGATTCCATCGCGGAGTGCACTAAATTAATTAACAGTGAGCTGTCAATATGGCAAATTACAGTTTCCCGTAATTTATCGAACTATACCTTGAGGAGTTTATTTACGATAAAAACAACGATGACGTCGTGTCTTGTTTACCGATAAGAAGCTCGTTGTGCGAACGTTCTTCCCTTCTAGCTTTAAGCTACAAGGAATATATGAATTTCAATTGAAACGTAAACGTTGAAGGAAAAGTTTATTAAAAACAAAAACGGATACGGCTGCCAGTTTATTATTTTTCCTATGCTACACTTCATCGACGAGAAAATGAAACTAAAAGAAATAATTCGCGACGTAACAATAACACGGTTACTTCAAGGTATCGCAAAGCGTATTCACGTGGAAAATAAATTCATTCTACAAGTAACATCTTTTTCTCTTT
The DNA here is from genome assembly GCA_951804975.1 of Anthophora plumipes. Classification (NCBI taxonomy): domain Eukaryota; kingdom Metazoa; phylum Arthropoda; class Insecta; order Hymenoptera; family Apidae; genus Anthophora; species Anthophora plumipes. The sequence continues at coordinate 11,150,547 of OX638116.1, read as the reverse complement.
GATAATTTTTATATGATACAAATGTCTTTTGATCATTTTTATAAATAACCATTTTGGTAATTATCTACCTAAAGTATGTCTAAATGTACCAAGATCCATCAGAATGACGGATCAATAAAATGAGTTAGAGAATAAGTTTTACATTGGAAAATATACATCAATATCTTTTTTCTTCGTTATTATACATCGCGTTATTTAACTCAAACTATCTGATATTTATTTGCTATTGAAAAATCTCTACACAGAAACAGAAATGTAGCTCGATAAACTGTACTTCCAGAAATTCAAAAGAAATTTTTAATACATGCAAATCCTACCAAATTGTGCAATAAAATTAGGACGAATTCAACTTGTCTTGAATGCAAGAAGTACGCTTGTGAAAAGTGCATATTCCAAAGATCTATCTACAAAACATGTGTTCCGTAGGCGAATTATAAAAATTGTTTCAATAATAAATATCTCTATTAAAAAATACGTGTTTATATATTTTCTAGTTAAAAATAAATTATTTAATATACTAACGGTTTGAGTCGCAGGGATTTTAAACAAGTCTCGTCGAAAAAATCCAAACACTTTTCTTAGCTCGTCTTAGATTGAAAATAATAACAAATAAAAACAAAATTATATGATTGACATGATAAAAAGTAACGACGTTCCAGCAGCGATAAAGTTAAGCACGCTGACTTCGGTAAAATGGAAATACACTGTCGGTTGTCCATAGTGATCAAATGCAATGAATTTTTCGACATGAAATCTTAACAGCGCGATCGCGCTAAATTCGACACAATATTGACACATTACCAACCATACGGGGAGATCTGCCTGCTTTCAAATAACCGATTGGAGATTTCTCTCTGTTTTTGAAAGAAGTCGCTGCATAAAGAATTAAAAAAAAAACGAAAAAAACTTGTATGCTATTGTAACGGGTAGCGGAAAATAACTTCCTCACTGGAAATGTAGAGAGACTCTTTGAGGTTTTCAAACGAAGATTATTACTTCGCGTCGTCTATGAAAAATATGCGGTTGGCTAAGTGTCAAATAAGCTTTTACATACTTCGATCGTTTATTTTGAAAGTGGTGTAAGTCCATTTTCGAAAACACTAAGAAACCACATAATTTATAAACAATTCATAGTTAATACTTTAATCGTTTGAGTGCCAGACAGCGTGATTGCGTTTCTCCACTTCAGTATCTAAAAGTTCTAATTAATCCGTCTGTAAAATTGAACTAATGTTCTACTAAATAGTAACCTATGCTTTGATAGATGTCAGAGCTGTTATTAAAAAAATTCTTTTTATCTATAAAAAATTGGAAATATGAAAAAAAGGGAAGAAGCGCGATCGTGCCGCTTGATATTCTCCGACTGAATTTTTGCAAAGGTCTGTGGCACTCAAACAGTTAAATATCCATATGCTTCGATCAATTGAAAAAGTAACGATAGACGAACAGCGATAAAGTTGAGCACGCTGACTTCTGTAAAATGGAAACTCACGCCGTTCCATCTATATCGGTCAAATGCAGTGGGTTTTCTTCGACGTGAAATCTGAAAAGTGCGATCGCGCTGCGTGGGATTCAAACGGTTAAATGTTGTTCCTGATTACTTACAACTTTTATTAAAAAAAAAACTACACATAACAAAAATATTTTTCAAATAACCGTAAAATTTACGGGAATGATAGAATTAGGTATACATCAAACGGAAGTAGTTCTAGTGTTAAATACGAAAGCAAATGAATCACGAAAACCCACGTTTACAGAACCGCTCTTCTGCTTTTTAACGTGAGCAAAGTATTATACATCGTCTAAATTTGTCTGTCTTCTTTCTATTACAACCCGTGTACAAATACGAAATGTCGCGAAGTTACTTACGAGATGGCGTAATAACTTTTCAACGGTGTAATTGTATTTTTCAACGATCCAGGCCGGGGAGAATAGTCAGAATTACTCGTGCTAAACTACAGGAAAAGATTTTTCGATCAGGTGAACCAGCTCGGTTCATTTGAAATTGCAAATTTCTCGCTCGCCATCGTTAGTTAGATAAAAAGTCGGTCTCTATAACAGGATTTGAACAGGCGTGCGCGGCAGAAGCCCGGCGCAATTCGAGGCTTGAATTTAACGACGAAGCAGTCGACCGTATAATTAACAAAGAATTTAGTTCAAAGAGGAAAATGTAGAACGGCGAGGACCGCTGAAGAGTCGGGCACGAACTACTCGTACATTTCCCCCTTGCTCTCACTCTCTCCTTCTCTCTCTATCTTTCTCTCTTTCTCTCCTTTTATTCTTCGTCACCCTTCGTGCCCGAACACGTGTACTTTCGTTGGATAGAAAAAAAGAGAAAGAAAAAGAATCTCTCTCTATTCGCACCGTCTTTTAATTAATACTCGCGTGTACCCGCGAACATTCACGGCTAATGGTACCAATAGATTTTAGATGAGTTCGTCGAGTAATTTTCGACGTCCATCGGAAGCTTCGGGAAAGGTGCGAAAAGACCTCTTTTCCTTCACAACTTGATACCATGTTTGAGGAAAAAGTATTTGATAATGAACGACCTTCGATTTAGACACATTTTGGTCTCGTTGATGAGTCATTTGCAAGACTGAAGTTCTATGGTAATTGATGCAAGCTAACATGAGAGTGAATCTCTGATTTTGACGAAATTTATGAAATATTTGCTTTTTGCTCGTTGGTATTAATGTTTAAGTAGTAAAAACTGTCCTCAAATTTGAGACTGGAAAAACGGTTTTTATTTTCAATATCTTGAAAAATATGAGATTTAGAAGACTGATCTAAATGTGGAAAATTGTTTTAAGAAAAAAAGAAATTAAGTATGCATACAACCTTTGAGACAGTTAATTTGTTTAAATAATATATTAAAAACTCTTAACACTTCTGCTCATTTTTATTACGAAATATATTGATAAATAAGGAATTTAATTTTCGGTACTATAACAAACGGTACAATTAACAAAATCGTAACAGATCCGTCGACTATATAGTAAATGATTTAATATAAAGTTTAAAAGATAATTAATGGTCTCAAAATTTCTTCAACATTTATTACACGAATTATTCAAGCTATAGACAAAACTGAAGTTCCAACTGATGCAAAATGAATTCACAAATTTTCTAAATTCACAAAAAAAAAAAAAAAGAAAAATTTGTCTACTTCTTTCTCCATTATTTTACACTTCTGAGTGGCATCATTGGCCAACGCTGGAAGGATAGGTTGTCGACAGGGGAATCTAAAATCAAAATTTTATTCATGAAGTTCGCGATAGAAAGCAGAATCACGTCTGAATTTGTTACAACGTCGAGTTACATTTTGGAAAAGTTACCAGCTCGAACTCCGGAACTACGTTAATTGGAAAATGAGCATAGCCATATCGAAACGTCGGTACACGTGAATGGTGTACTTTTCAACTTCCAACTCCTCCCGTGTATATAACATGACATAAGTTTCAAAATGGCGGTCTCAGGTGGCGTAGCTTCGACAGCCAATTTTTTTAAAAACGGTTCACGGCGTTTGGCAAGTCGTAACAAAACCTTCAGCCACACAGATGACTATGTTCGGAGAAAAGTTTGTTTACAACTTGCTCAAACTTTTCGTTCATCGTGTGTATTTTTGTATATTCATTTTTTAAGTAATTGAAATTGAAGATCGAACAAAGCAGGGATATACGTGGTCTATGAAATGCAGAAATTCTCATAGAAACAGGTAAACACTTAAACTAACTTCAAATATGATAATTCATTATTTTTCATTGCTAATTAAATGTGTCTTTCATAGTTAACTGTTTTCAAATTTTTACATGCATTGACTTTAATAAAAGAGCAAAATAAAGGTGTATATTTGAACCCTTCTTTGCAATTAGTATTTGCAATGGAAACGAACTTGAGGTTTTGAAAACACGAGGATTTTCTTCACCCCACAAAATCCATTCATTGCGAAACGAGCTTCGTCGCTGAACAAAATTTTGCTCGAAAACAATGAAACAAAGAATGCCTATTTTCATAATAAGTTTGAATAACGTAAATGCATTGCTGCAATGTATACCTACCTATAGTTAAAATTGTACTACTTTCTACTAAAACAAAACGACTTATATCATTTGAAAAGATCTGGCGTGTAAACATTATACAATACTAACATCTAGGCGTCGCATTTGGATGACCCTGTATATTTCAACTTTTCTTCTGAATAGATATTTGCAATAAAAAAGAATTTAAACAATTCGAACTAGAAGTTATACTTCTAGTAATATAACTAACTAAAAGTGTCATTTTTCCCATTGATTATGCATGTGAGCGTTAACTATTTATCGTTTCGATACTGTTTCAAGAAAGTAAAGGTAATGCATTTTACATCACTGATATACAATAGTATCCTTAGGCCTAAAAAATTGAAACTAGATTTAGAATTAAAATTAATTCTTCTTACTAAGATAATAATTTTTGTCGCACTTTAATTTGTATCACGAGTTTAACTCGTTGTTACAAGGCAAAGATTTCATTTAAAAAAGGAAGCTTAATTTTTCTGAAAAGAAGAAAAAATTACTAATCGTTTAAATTATCCTTAGTTTAATAGATAATCACCATATATAGACAGTACTGATCAAATTCAATAGTAGTACATTTCCAGCGCCATTTTCTATAATATTTCTATATACACCTCGCCAATGCATCTCTCTTAAAATCCTCTCTATTCAGGCGAAATTTGTAACTCCCGCCTTAATCAGCTAAAATACATACTAGCAGCAAACCAAATGTAATTTCAGTGGAAAACATTTCAAAATCGTTTAGCGTATACAAATCCTTTCAACCCTTCATAAAAGCCACTTTTCTAGCGGAATAATTTCAATCGACAACTTGCCGCCGCTTTCGAATGCAACACGTGTACATACTCGTTACTCCTCAACCGAGGTTCTCTATTTCTAATTCTGTCGAACACTCGTAAAATCACGCTGGTTAATTTGTTTCTTCGCGGAACGCGTAATATGGAGCGCGGTCGTGCGATTAAATTGCACCAGCGTACACAAATATATATACGCGCGTGCGTGGCTTTTCCCATTCCGTTGATACACGGGACACGTATCGCTGGTGGAAATCACGTTTTAGGAATCGATTAGCCGACGGCTCGTAGAATTGTGATACACGCTATTAAAAATGTCGCTGGATATTAATTTCTCACCAAAGCGAAACAATAATCGAGGCAGTGTTCTCCTTTATTTCTGAATTCGACAAACGACACCTAAAAGTTCCTCGCTGCTATCTGCGAAATCATCCATTGCCATGAAAGAGTTTCACAGGGAAATAATATGTTATATAATGTGCTATGTAATTATACTAAAAATAAACGAAGAAATATTCAACTTTAGCACAAAAGCTTCGAGAGCAAAGGGTTAAGTTAATTTTTGGAACAGAAAAATTTTCTCGTTCGCTCTTCTCAACACTTCTCATTAATCTTCATTATAATATGTATAAAATATATTTATATAAATAATATATATATATATATAATAAATTATAAGAATTAAATTAAAATATATTTGTTTATAAAACTTGGAATATATATACATATATTAGTATCTCATAAGTAGGATACAGAGGCAAGTTTTTTCTCTTATTTTCTTGTTTCTTTATTTATATATTAATAATTAATATATATATAAAATAAAATAAAATAAAATAAAATAAAATAAAATTGTATTACTTAAATTATTATACCTTTATATCTATATTTTTTTATTATATAAATGTAATACAAGTATAATAGTTTTCAAAATATGATTATGTATTATACGTACATAAGATGTATAATGCATATATAAATATAAATGTATAATAAAAAATATATATATACGTGAAATGAAATAAAATAAAATTGCGAATATATTCCGGACTAGCTGGAACGAATTTAATATTCAACGCGTTCAATATTTTACAAGTATCTTCGAATATCTCGAATTATAATTAGCAGTTTTATCTGGTTTTAAACAAATTACCTTGGAGTCTATTTAAATTTTGTATCGAGAGAAAGTTAACGTGAAAAGACCTAAGCAAACGCGACAGAAAGTGACGATGTGGTTTCGCCAAATTGAATTTCAACGCAGCGGGCGTTCATTGACCGGGATCTCTCCGTTCGAGAAGAAGCCTCGGCGAATTAATCATGTGTAAAAGCCTCGACGGAGTGGCGAGGTCGAACGTCGAAGGAAACGTCCAAGGTTTTTGCAAGCTTGCAATTATTTAAATGGCGACCTCTTAAGGGCGCCCTCTATTAAGAGGTATGGTTCTTCGCGAAAGAAAATCCTGTGGCTTGCTACACGCGGAACCAACGGAACATAAAGGAGTTTGTCTTGAAAACTCGCTTTTTCCATGGCCACGTCGACATCGATTAAGCTGCTGCTGCTCAGGTTTTTGCGTCGCCAATAAAACTGAGGTTGTTCAACGAGGAAAATTGTTGTGCAGTTTGCGGTCTTTGCGCTTAATGGATGCTTCGATATGCGAGAAAGAAAAAAGAATTTCTTGCACGGCTGATAGCTAAAATTGTTTGTAACAACGAAAGAACCTTGCTTGTTGTCTGATATTTCTTTCGGTAGTTGAATTATATTTTCGAGTTGATTGATTATGCGTTAAAAAAAGATTTGAGAAACGCTGTAGAAATGCAAATTATACGCAAAGGTAAATGGATCGGTGTAGATTGTGTACTGGAAAATTTGTCTCAAATAAAAGATAAAATTCTATATTCAAATCTACACGACTTTTAAAAATACAGAAGATTGTTTCAAAGATATTCGATGAATAATAAAGAAGAATTTTAACTTGACGGATAAATCGTTTCCATTTTATGTAAAATTAATAGTAAACATAGATAAGCACATTTATTTACTATAGTGACATTATTGGGTAATTTTCGTTGACCAACATTATAGTATATATTATTAGCGAATAAAGAGACAAGCGTTTAACTTTAAGAATATAAAAATATAAAAGTAGTCATTCAGTATATATATATTTCATTTCACTATATTCAGTGCAAAAGAAATAAAAAAAGATGTTTCAGTTGCAAACTCTTAACATTAAAACTATCAATGTTGTATATATACTTAATTCTACCACCAAAATCAGATTTATGTGTAAAGTGTTTTTAAAATAAAAATTACAAATAATCAAGAACAATATTTAATGTATTAAATAGTTTGTTTTTAATTAGAAAATATATAAACATTTTTTAATTGAGGTATTTATTATTAAAAAAAAAATGTTTTTTATAATTCAAATATAATAAATAACAAGAAATCTTTGTATAAATGAATGAAACGATATTTATGTATATTTTTTAATCTAAAACCGATACAAAGTTAACAATTTTATACAAAAATATCTGAAACCCGTCATTTTGACGGTCTTGGTAGTTTTAGTCTCAATCAAGTCTTAGAATTTTGCTTTTTACTTATTCCTATATTTAAAAACAATTCTTCGACATGCTATTATATACATATATAAAGTGTACTTGACATTTACCGAATATCAGATTGAATTCTAAACATTTCCTTGCATTAAATTTGAATTTTCAGAAATATTTATCTTTCGATTTATTCGTGACATTACAGTTTCGTAAATTTATATCAAAGAATTCCCATTCTAGTTTCCGATTACTAAGTCGTTTTATTTACGAACGAATTCGAACACAATAGCACAGAAAGGATGATAACCAGACACGATAAAATATTCGCGAAGCAACGTTAAGTCTAAATAAGACTTAACGATCGAACTGCGAACAGTGAGAACGCAGCCGTAATAATATTGTGGTAAATATTAATTCTCGAGCGTGCAAAGAAGCTGTTCACGAACTCGCTGCTCCAGCACTTAAGTGGTAATGTATATCGTGAATTCTAAGCGTTCTTTATACCCTGGAGATGCGAGATGTACACTGGCAAACGGGCTTGCTCTTTTCGATGCTCTCTGACTGTTCCACATTCCGTTATTCTCGTAATATGCGAGAAACTCCCGCGCCAAGATTTACGCTTCCCGCATTCAAAATTTATGGCAAACGAGCTGCTAACCTTCTGCGACACAAAGAACACACATCTACACACCGTTACCAACTGTGGTTATTGCGTTATCAATTTTTAACGTCCGCCGCGTTTTCGCACTTTATTAACGTGTAACCACCACCCTGACTTTTTGGTCGACTTTTCACTTAGCGATTCTGTTTCGAAAATTTTTCAAACAATATATATACAATAAATTTGTATGAAAAAAGTTTTAACTTTCTATAATACTTACTGAAAGCTGTATTTTTGTTGAAATCATGTCGAATAATGAACGATGTGATATTATTTTTTACATTTTATACTGTTGGTCCTTAACACGTTAAATGACATGAAGATCATCAATGACTGGCAAAGCCAAGATTATCAGAAGCACATAATTCGAGTAAATTTTGATATTTTTAAATTTTTCAATATTGTCATCAATACCTAGAATGGTACGAGTTGTATATAACGTGTATGCTTAAATATTATGCGTGCATATTGCGATGTGTTGTATTTAAACACTCGAAACAAAGAAAAGGTGAACCAGTACAGTCTTCACAATATGTAAAAAGTTAATATATTATGTAAAAAGTAAAATAACGACTGAGATAATGGATTATTGCAAAAAAATTAAAAACTCGTGTAAAAACAAAGAAATGCATTTCAGCGCCAGGGAAAGGGGACACTGGTGACCTCCGATAAATTAAATCTGTCACATATGATTATACACTTTAAGTTATCTGTTGCAAATAATATTTCAACATAATATAAACATATAATAACGAATTCATACTGGCGCTAGAGGCAAGATATGTAAAATTAGCGTGGCATTCAACGTGTTAACCATTTATGTAAGTGGATTCGCTTCTCAAACAAAAATTGAATCTCTGCAGTTTATAATTAAATATCAGTGAAAATTATAAATAGCTACACTATTTTGCATTTTGGAAGTATAAATACATTTAGTATAAACATAACAGTACAATTAAAAAATGAACAATCTATTAATAAATAAGCTATCGACGTTCAAAGTATTATTGAACCAATGACGAGTTAACTCGTCATCCGTAGTTAACAACTTTAAGCGCCGTACCCGTTTTAAAGTGCAATACTAGCGATATAATAATGCATTTTTCTTGTCTGTAAATTTAGATAATTAAACACTATATCAATATCGTGTAAAATTTTGGAATAGTAATTTTGTGTTCAGCGAGAGTTTTTTTATTTTACTTGTAAAAACGTATGTTTCTGTAAAGCTTGTAAATATTGCGGCGCTTTAGGTAAAATTTCCAACAAAATAGCCGACGCTTTGTTAATTTTAAGTGTTAATTTTCGTCCGGCTTTAAGAGAACTCCCCCTACAGAATTTTAAAGATTTCAGTTGTTTTTTCTTGCAACAAAAATCCTCGCGAACTTGTTACCAAGCGCTCTTTGGAAAAATCGTTGATCGTAAAAGTGTTAATCTGTCCTCTATATATCACTTGGAAACCTACCTAGGACGTTAATACTTGAAAAACGTGCAACTACCATATCGGAAACTCAGTTACGTGGTACAAGATTTAATAACGTACGCGCATATACAGGCGGCAGATTCACGGTGAAAGATTAAACTACAATGAAGTGCAACACGGCGAGCCGGAAAACCGTGACTCGTTCGCGACGCTCTTAAAACGAGATTTAAAGTCGCGGACTTTCACCCCCTTCGTCACTTCCACGGGACGACTTCTTAATCTCGTCACCTTTCTCGCGATATTCTCTCCGCTTCCGGTAATCCAATTTTCCGCTTAAAAAGGGACGGATTTTAAAATGACCTCGCGGCACTCATCCGTGGCTAACCGAAAGATGTTTTAATTATTTTCCTCCGCGATTAAGAGGGACGATTATTTTTCTGGGGTCGCGACGCCTATCCTTAATAACCGTTGCTTCACCACCACTTCCTTACACAGAATTTGTTTAATTGCACCGCAAGTCTTTATACTCTTCCTATTGTATTTATACGCGAATTTAACATTTCCTTCAGTTTCTTTATTTAATCGATACTCTCTTTACAGCGAATGAATTTTCGTTCATTTTTATGTACGTGAAACCTCAGCTACATTGTTTTCTTTCTTTCTTTATGCACTGTTTTTGAAACAGTATACGTTTATTTTCAACTTAAAATTGTTTATGTGTTTCGTTCGAAAATTTATTTTATTCTTATTTTTAAATTAATGTACACTATTTTATCGTTTTAAATGTGTACGTAACAGTGGATCCTATTGGTAAGGACGAACTTTTTTATTGTTACGCTTTTGATCATACAATTCGATAAGGAAGATGATTGAAGGATCTCAGTAATCGTGTGAAAATCACTGTTAAAGAAGATTATCAATCTGTAAAAATAGTAACCTGATTAAGAAAGCGGTCATTTCAAAATTGCATGCGAATATTTAATTGAAGAAGTGAAACTTTACCGTAACTACTGTTATAACTAAATAATGATTAATTATCTATTGTATAAATGCAGGAAATTTTCACAAAAGCAAAAACATGATATAAATTCGCATCATAAGACCACTTAGAAAACACAAATTCCAAAAAGTCAGAAATCTGTATTTCAAAATCTTAAAATAGCAACATATGGAATTCAGGTAAAACTTTATTCTAAAAAGGAAGAAAAAGTGCAAATAAAATATTTTATGTAAAAATTCGTAAGTAAACTATTCCCAATGTGTCATATTTTCCTCGTACCAAAGCCTCTGTCAGCATAATTATTAAAAATTTTCATTAAGAATTTATTGTAATACCTTTGACGTATTACCGACCAATATTATATTTAAAGAATATTAAATTTTTAATTAATAATACTATCAATCAAATTCTAAGTTACAGCAGTATTTCGTCTTCAAATGTAGATACATAATACACGGTTTGCACATTATTATTTTCTGCTTGAGAAAAAAGTAATTAAGTGGGGAATTTACTAGTAAATCCAGGGAAAAAATCCAATATATATAACGTTAGATCATTTATTATTAATGTAAAAATAGTAATAATTATCAAAGAACGTTTAATAATTCTAGTAATGCGTTATATCAAAAATATTTTCACAACAAAAGGCGTAATAGCTCAAATAAATGATTATTTCAATATCTCCAGCATGATTTATATTGTACTTCTTCTACAGAAGAAATTATCTTTATGTCAAAGCTAATTGAGTCTCCTTACTGCTAATAGTTTCTGCTTCAAGATTCATTGAGATGCGAGAGGAAAGGACGTCGAAACGCTTTTCTTCAAGCCTTCCACGATTTCACCTTCATTAACTTCGATTTATTAGCTGTTAATTGCGACTAACGCTTTTCTCTAGCCTCTCGTTACCTTCAAAGAAGCCTTTGAATCAATGAACCTCTCCCGTAATGAAATTTATAAAACGAAAGAACGTAACATTTTCCTTTACGTTTAACACATCGTACACACTGCTTCGATTTACCTTAATCATTATAGACATCGAATTTGCAAAACACAGGGGGATTTTTAATGAATTCTATAAAAATAATAAGAAAAAGGAAAAACGATCGCGAAGAATGTGTAATTTTAATTTTCGACCTTGTTAACTTTATGAATACTAATGAATGAAAGCTTGTAGAAATGATGCTAAGTCTCTGAAATTATTGCATTTATCAAGCTTACGATCTTTTACCAGCAAAGCGTTTATTTATGAGCCGTGATATATACATACATGTACAAACCTAACCTGAGTAATAACCAGGAAGAAGTCAATAGCACGGTTTTTAATTTGCACGATCACGAAGTCCGTGAAAAAAAAAAGGCAAAGAAATTCCTATACTTCAAAAATTTCGTATACTTTTTTATCCTTCGTATTGATCGCGTACACGTGCTCGTACAAGTTTGATGCAGCAAGAGTAGTCATAAAGTATTCACGACCTATTCCGAGACTGGAATAGGATTAACGGAAAAATTTTTACGATAAACTACGGCTTCGATAAAAAGCATTACATCGACAACGTTACACATAAACTGAATTCTATGTAACGTTGCTTTTTCTCTATTGTCACCTAATTCACGTTGTTACTCCAATTACTTTATCTAACAAGACACTGTAAGCTTGTAAAGCAAATACAAACTAATTTCCAAAAGTAAAATTTATCAAATTTGCGTGTTCACACGTTTTGCCATCTTCGTCGAAATAGACTAGAAATCTCATATTTTTTCTGTAGATAGTAGATAAAGAAAAACGAAAGATATATCTTACAATTTGCTGGACAGATTGCGTTGAATATTCATTTGTAATTTGAGAACCAATTATCCGAAATGTTGCCAACTTTTAACCCCTTGCGGACGCAGGTCAGCATATAGTGTTTTATCGTTATGTATCATGTGTACTTATCGTTTTTAAGGGATAAAGAAAGTAAGTTAATAATATAATATACACCCAGAGCCAAAATGCATCTTGCAGAAAGAGACTCAAGCATTCTTATAATCCGAATCTTATCTCCCTATAGTAAGTTTTATAAACATTCAATAAAAAAAGGAAATCAAGATATAACAAATTTTTAATTAGAAAGCATCAGGCTTAAATTTAAACTTAAGTTAAAGTAAAAATACAAATTTAATAAAAATATAATGCTTTTTTCGTTATACCTTAATCATACTCTGCATAAAAGTATAACTCGTGATTATACGGCAAGATTATTATCTATTAAATTATATTACTAATAATATTATTAAAACCTAAAGATTACTATCTAAATTGTAAAATAAGCAAGCAAAATGTTTTCATTTATCTAACTGGTTAAATTCATTAATAACTTTTACAGCAAAAAAATTGTTGAAAAATGTACTTTTGTTAGTAGTATCTTTCTTTCAGCAAAACGATCTTTAACCAAAAAATAATATATTTCGTCAAACAGCACTTATTAACAGGGAATACAGAAAATGAGCGACGCGTGTTTGAAAAATCCGTCAAACCTGAACTTTAAAAGCTCTCTATTTTTGTCTTTTTTCCCGAGATTGACATAAAAATCCTCTTAAATCAGCTGGGAAAGATCCCAGAAAATGAATACATCGCTAAAGAAAATCCACAGAGATTTGAAAAAGTAGGAAATCGCCAAAGACCTACATAATCTTTTCCTAACGAATACTATGAGAACTATGCACCACATAGTTATCGTAAAATAAATTATACCTTCAAAGAGAAATTACGTTCGTTCAGGAAGAACCTACCAAAGGGAGAAAATACAAGAAGCTTTTCTTCATTATCTGTAAGGACCTAAATATTCACAAGCACGCACCAGCATCCATTCAATTGCTTGCAAGGGAAGGCATTGAAACTGGCAGCCAATCCGAACGTATAAGAATTCGCGAGCACGGTGAACGAATGGGTGGAAAAAGGAAAAAAGAAAATATTTTTTACTAGCGTAAAGATTTCGATCGTTAGAGGGACAGTTGCGCATACAAACGGGGTTGAATGAAAGGAAGACAAAAGCGGCGTCGTCTCAGAGGATCTCCTTCGAAACGGTGAAATATTTACGAATGGTAGTACTGTGCGAATTCAGCGATCAGTCGAGGAAATTCGCATTAGTATTTGTCAAAAGCATGCAACCAGGTAAAAAAAGAAAAAAAAGAGAATGAAGAAAAAAGCGGTGAGAAAGGATCGAGAAACGTTTTTCCGTTTATGTCGAGCAGATGGTGCGTGTTTTCTTGCAGCTTTCTCTTCTGAAGTTCCAGCAGTTTTTTCCATACACACCTTTAGTTGTTGTTGTTGTTTCTGTTGTTCGCTAGTCGTTTTTCCTTCCTTCACGAAGGAAACCCGCGCGTAACGAGGAACAAACGCGATACGAGGAAAATACTTTCCAGAACTGGCGTTAATTAATTTTTCTCGCAGCTTCTTTAGGGTTTTTGTTGCTTTCAATTGGAACGTAACTGCGGGATTACAGAACGGTGGTTAAATCTAAATTTCGCTTTTGCTAGTGGTTACGAGGTGAAAACGAGGAAGAGAGGAATGTGTAATTATCTTCTTTACGGTTGAAATGCAGAAAAGTTTCACTGTAAGAATAAGAAAGTAACCAGAAGAGCTTCAATTCCTTTTGATGCCTGCGTTTTCGTTTGTATATAACTGCATAGCAGTATTATTCTAAATATGTATCATTATACACTACACTCTTTGGGATTATATTATAGAATTACACTTTAGAAAAAAATTGAAAGAGCTAGAAGTACATATGTACATTATTGTTAAATGTTATTGCGATTTCTAAGTTAGATTTCGTTGATATTAATTATTTAAAGTACATCATTGTGATGTTTTCTTTATTTTTTCTTTTTTTTTAATTTATTGACCCTAATTTATACTGATAAATTTGGTTTTGTAATTCGATAAAATAAGACATGCAATTTTAACACATAAAAGTAGGTTACTATAAAGAAATATATTTTATTTTTCAGTTTTATGTTATTTTTTCATTCCTCTAGCAGTAAATAAAATAAAAGTAAGTAAATATGCATTAATTAGTTTGTGTAAAAGCTTTCTGTAATTCTATTAATGAAGAGTAAAATCTAGAAGTAAAAAGTGAAGTAATCATCAGTATGTTATAAGTAGACTGCGGATTTTTATGCATTTATAGGCAAAATTGTACCGAATACGGGCAACATGAAAAACATATACAAAATATTCGAATTATAGTATTTTTTATAATACCTAGTAAGTGAAATGATTTTTTATCGAAATTCTATTTACATTTTCTTTACTATATTATCAAAGATATGTACAATTTTCCTTTTACAATGTGCAAAGAATTTTTTTTTTTTACTTTAAATCAATATAACTTGTTGATCTACATCTTCCCTTTTTGTTGAAATGTTATAACTTAGAACAGAATAACTTTCTTAAAGCTGGTCAAAATAACATCACTTCGTTTCCAGAAGTTATAAAACTTAGTTTACTAGATGATGTGCAGAAAAAATTTTGAAAATGTTACAATTGGTTAAAATCACGAAGAAATTAGTGAAAGTTGTTTTCATACCTTTTTTATCCGAGCCTATAATAAATAGTTAAAACAATTTAAAAATGGCAAAAATCGCAGTTTCTCGCGACACTAATAATTACATCTTGCGATACCTGCCACTTGTTTCTGTATCAAACCAATTTCGATGAAATTTTCAACATGTACAAAACTGATACAAATCTGCAAAAAATATTCTAAAAATTTTCATTGCACGCTTAAATAAAAAAGTTGTAAAAAGTGACTTTTATTATTTTCTTCGCAATTCCATTCAATAGTAATTTTCTCAAAAAATTTTGTACACTTGATCTAGTAAAACTAATCTTAATTTCTAAAGAAAAAAAAAGCAAGTCCTTTGGTCCAGTGTTAAAAAATTTATTCTGTTTTAAAATGGAATACTTCTGTGACCTAACTATATATCAAATATGTTACACGTCCCTCGAAGTGCCCGAGTTTTCGATGAATGCTTTTGTTCGAGTTATTACGATACGTCAATTGAATTACAAAGACGAAGCTTTTACCGTAAGAAGAGTGAAAACGAGGCACACGATCGAAAAGAGAGTTCGCAGGAGCCGGTACAGTGTGAAATCGTATAAAGTGTGGAGAAAACGTTAAGCGCAAAGGCTATAGAGAGAGAATAACAGTACGTGTTAAAAGAATGAGAAACTTCGAGTTGTTGAAAACTTGTAAACGTTAGAATTCGTTGTTATTCTTACTATTATATTTTACACTGGCTACATTTCACTGTGGCTTTCAATTTCGATATGTATATATAATAAACATTTAATTTCCCAATGGAATAAGATTAATGAAATATTGGAAGGTTTTAAATATATCTGTATCGATGTTTTATATCAACAATGGCAAGGAATACAATACACAATTGCAATATTTTACAAATATAAGTGAAATAGTATACAAAAAATATTATTAATAATAAACATTTCACGTTACATAAATAAATATATTTATGGTGCATAAATATAAATACTTATCGTACATATAATTATTGTGAAAAAATTTTTGTTTATGTATTATTATAATAATAACATACATTTTATATACATATAAATTATAAATTTCTCTATTTCAAGAATGTATCATATAATATTCTTCGTTGAGAAAGAAAGACATTTGAATATTTCATTAGAACTCAATAACCAATCATTCTTAGAGTAGAATAACCATCAATATCTAACGATTAACTTAAAATGAATAATTGACGATATTGCAACAATAATTTTTACATTAACTTGTCGTAAATATAATAATCTTAATAATAACCTTCCTAACAATTTTAGATAAATTAAGTAAATATTTAGTTTATTTAAATTATTGAATATTATTACTGTAAAATAATCGTGAAGAAGAGAACAAACGATGGATAGATTTACAACGAATTAATCTAGTGTATAATCAGAATTATATGAGAAGGTATAACCGAATAAGCATGATAAAAGTAACCGTAAATCAAACTGAACTTGTGACATGTCAATCGATATGAACTCTCAATGAAAATCCTTTCTACCAAGTTTCAACCCTCTACCTTTACTATTAGAATAGTTATAGACTGTAATGTGATTTATAGTTCGAGCTCGATTTCTCTCGTTTTGTCAAATGAAAAATTATGGAAAAAAACAATTAGAGCTGCTGTAGCTAGTAGAATATGTGTCATAATTTTTTTCAAGTTTTATCATAGTCGAGAATACTAGAAATGTCAATTTTATCATTATATTGGCTTGGTCATTTGGTCAAATTCAAAATTGTTCGAGTCGCGTAATGTTCGTACTTAATTGCTGAACCGTTACGCGATATATTTCACACTTCGCGTTATATTCGGTGTGAAACTTAGTGAACAAAATCGAAACTTGTTAAGGTTGTATAAAATAATTTATTTGCTAACGAAGATTGGCTAGACTAAGATACTTGACTAAAATTATGTGTATAATTTTAATGAACATCTTTGGCGAAAAATACTTGTATCAAGTGTTTCGGCCTTTATAGGCTAGGTTATAGTGTGTGGGGTAAGTCTGAGGTTTAGAGTAGGGTAACAGTTCTTCCAAGGGAAGGGATTGTTTTTAAAATTATATTACATTTTTGGGATCCATAAGAACCCCAGCTAGTCTGGTCATAAACTAATGCTCATTCTCGGTCTCTCTACAGGGGTTATAGGTACAGTACCTTGGCCTGGCGGTTAAATTTTATAACGATAATCCGCCAGCAACATAAACAACATAAATTATCTTCCGTACTTTTCGTTTCATTTCAATTCAAGGTGCTATCGCTCTTATATTTCGTTTATTAAACCAGCAACGTATACAACGAGAGTGTCGAACGCGGAAGTGCAAAGAAGCAGGATCTTTGTTCCATTTGCCACACAATCAATTCCACGAACTACGTTGAAGGGCCAAGCATCTTCTTTTTTCGTTAAAAGCAAGGGAAGCCGATTGGAACGTCGACCGGGGGTAACGGCAAGGAACGAGAGGCAATCGCGCGAGTCGAACTCGGTATATTAGCCTCCGAAATCCATGAGAATTTCACTCGGGTTCAGACGTTGCGGGCAAACGGTTCAGAACGTGCGACGCTTAAGTGTTTACGAAGAATTCAACGGGGCAAAGAGGGAGGGGGGCCTAGAAAATCGTTTGAACGGCGAGGAATCAGAATTTTCCCCGATGGCCCCTTTTGCCTTTATTCGTTCCATGGTAGCGAGCAACTGCGTTCCACCCCTTTCACCTTGGTCTTCCCGTTCCGTTGAATACACGTACACACATCCCGACCGATGGAAATAGCCGGTGGATCGATGGACCGCGCTTCAAAGGATCAAAGAACCGGGCTGCGTCATCGTACCGTATCAAATTATCGCAGTGGCGGGCAGGCAAGGAATTCGAAAGTGCCGCGGCTACGATTTCACGTTTCGCGGTTCTGCTCAGTTTCGTGAGCAGCTTTCATGGTTTCGAAGCGTGTCGGATCATTGACGGTACGATGAGAAATCTGTGATGCCTTGTTCTCCATGAAACACGAAAATGTATTAGGAATTTAAAATGTGTTCGCTTGGACTGATTGTTATTCGGCAGGAACTATTTGTACGTATAGTGTATATTATTGTATAATTTTGTATAACAAGAATACTGGTACGAATAGTTTTGCGACACTTATTTCGTAAGAGCTTTTTCAAACTAAAATTAAATTGTCATTGGTAAATATTTGGAACAATTAAAAAGCTGCCGAGTCGTTATTTCACGTAAACTGTAGGGGAAATGGAACAAACAACGATTAGATTTTGATACGTTCCAATTGCATGTGCACAGCTAAAGAGATCGATTGATTATTGCGTTTGACGGGAATACGGTGCATCGTATAATTTATAGACTATATCTATCAACTTCCGTGACTAAGAAACGTGTGAATTGTGTTACCATATTTTTTAACAAGTACTTTTTTAATTACTTTTGTCTGTTGTGTATATAGTGCATTGGTTTGTACCAAAAAATTTTTTTAATGGGTTCACCGACCTTTGATTCCAGACAGGACAGTTTCTCCTATTGCTAAACTATACAAATCTTAATCTTCCGTGTTCCTATTTATATTACTGTTTATTATTTGGGTTTCAGAGATTAAAAAATGTACCTAAGCAACATGAATGATAAGAAAACAGGTTCGTGGGATGAAAATAATTTGAAAACTGCAGTTCAGAAAATTCTGAAAAAAGAATTAGTCTAAGAGAGACAACTTTGATATATAGCATTTCAAGAAGCACATTGATCAAATAAAATTTTGTCAAGAAATAACTTTGCAATCTAAACTAAGTAGATTTACCAAAACTTTCCCACACTTATATTTGTGATCGTTGCAAATTATATTAAAACTATTCTGAGTTACATTAGTGAATTTTAATGTGCCACTTAATGATATTTTCTATTCATATAGTACAGTGTAATGTTAATTTAAGTTAACTACTACAATAACGTTGAGCATTTTATTGCTTTATTTTCATTTTTAATATTGTTAACTTGTAAATAACGCAGAATAAAAAGGATAGAATATTTCTCTTTTTATTTCTTTAAGAAAAATCTTAAATCTCCGACATTAGAGGAGTTTCCCTTTTTATATCAAAAGCTTAGTTAGTGCAGAATATACTCGTGTCAACAAGCACCTTGTATCTTTTCTCCTAAACAAGTATCATGAATATCAACTCATTAATTGAAAAGTTACAAACACTATTGCTACTCGCTGTACTTGTTCGCATGGCAAGTAGTACGAGTCTATAATTAATCAAGCAGGATTACCTCTTGTTAGTTGTTAGGTTTTCTTAGTAACGGTTTATGGCACGATCGCACCAACAGGCCGTTTTTGAGCTTAGGATTTAATTTATTATTTTTATGCTTTAACGTCCATCCTAGCGAAGGCCGGTAGAATTCCTTAATTAGAGTTTTTAGTCATTCGTACCTTTCGCGCTCAATAGCTTAAGAACATGCCATAAGCCACGGATTTCCGAAGGGTACATCTGTCTGTAACCGTGCGCTAGCCGATGAGTTACCCGGGGGAATTTCCCGAATTATTATAAACATTTGGCTACCCCTTAGAATCATCTCCCACTCCACCAGGGAAAGGCGCGCTAAGGGCGCACTGGAAGGAGTTGGCGAGAAAATTAGGCACGCTGATTGGCGATGAATATTAGAAAATATTCACCAATCAGCGTACTTTTGATCAAACGCTTCCGAGGGCTAAAACGAGCACTCGAAAAACGAGCAGTTGAGAAATAGTCACGATAAAGAAACCATCTATCAGTAAAAGCGACCATTCAGTCTTACACAAAATAAATTACACAAAGTTAGAAAGGCAACAAGCATTTGTCAATCATTCAGTTGGCTCAGTACGGCAGTACACACGAGCTACATCAAATTCATATTAACATTAGTAAAAGAATAAACATGAAACTATACTATGTAGTAATGAGCTACACGTAATTAATTACTGGTATTTGCACATAGGAGGAACAATACTTCATATAGAAATCCCTATGATATTGTACTAACCAATTCTGCATTCGATGTAATAATACAAGTTGTTTGCATAGTACAAGCTATCCCAGTTACAACATCAATTTATACAATCGCGAATTTATTCATGCGTGCTCTGTTCCAGCCATTTGTAGCTAACAATTTTTGAATCATTTTACGCTTGCATAGTCTTCTGGTTGGGAATATTAACAATTGCTTTAAATAGTTCATGGAAATTCATAGCTATGTGTTTTCTGCATACACACGAAACGTTCAAATTGAACATCTTTAATTCCTGCATACGGTCTTCTAATTTTAAGAACTGTAAAACATTCGGAAAATTCGAGAATGAGAGAGAGAGAGAGAGAGAGAGGAGAGAGAGGAGAATGAGAGGCTAAGAGAAAGAGAAAAGAGAGAGATGGGAAGAGAGACAGATAGGGAAAACAGAGAAAGAATAGGCAAGAGAGAGATGGTGAGAGAGACAGATAGAGAAGAGAAAGATGGGGGGGAGAGAGAGAGAGAAAAGGGGAAAAAGAGAGAGAGAGAGAAGGGTAAAGAGGATGAGAGAGAGGGGAAGAGAAGTGGAGGTACTGCTACGAAACTCCATCAGCTTCCTGTATCTTAGGGTGCAATCAAATTAGCCACTCACTTTCCGGGATATTATCGAACCTCGCAGTCTGAGGACCCCTTTCGCCGCTAAGGAAGACGCGTCGCGAAAGGACGTCGGAACGCTCTGAATCTGAAGTGAACGGAGTCTCGCTTCCAGTTCGGGGAGTCGACTATAATTGCTTTTGTTCGAACTGCGTTAAAGAGTTTCTTCGAGCTGTTACGCGCTCTACGCTGTCCGACAGGTGTATACCGCGTGTACGACCACCTGGGAAAAGAGGTAACTCCTCCATCGTGTCACCCGCAACTACCCTTCCTGAAACGCTTCGTCTGATCGACGAAGATCGTTGTACCAGATACTCTACGCCGTTCGAACTATTTCAAAGGAATCGATCATTTTGCACGAAGCTCTGTTTTGGAAAACTGATCGATTACATTAACACCGTACGTTTATATTCAGTTTAATAAAACGGTGAACACGAGATAGTCAAATTGAACATGAACAGAGATTTAAAAGGATGTGTAAAATTTAAAACAAAAAAAGAAACTCAATTTTATTTCTAAAGTATGTGTGTTTGTTTGTTTTTTTATGAGAGATCGAATCCAATTAAATATTTCTAATTCAGAAAATTTCAAAACACTGAAATAAACATTTTTGTACACCGTTATTTCTATTTTTTATATACAGTTTTCATTCTTTCGTTGAATTTTTTCTATTTACTTCAGAGAATATACTATTAGAAATTTTAGTATTGAACGCATAGTTCTCAGAGTGTTGAGAACTTCTAAAACTGATTACGTATAAGTAAACTAGAATCGAATAGGCAAGCTCCTTTCTGCAGTATAATAAACAGAAAGTAGCATATTGTTAAATTCTTTAAAATTTCCCTTAAGTTTAATTAAAAGGAAATTAAGGAGCGTACAAAGTAATTGTAGAAACTATGAAAGGCAATTTGTGTACATTATTTCCCATCAAAGATATTTAAACTGCACGAAAAATTACTTCAGTGAATGGATGAAATATATCCGAAATGATTTACACGATTCACTGGACCATTATTAAAATGAAAGAAGAACTAATGAACCCGTTAATAAAGTTACGAAAAACTCGTTATAAAGTCAATAAAGGTATTCAATGGAAAATTGCCCGAGCTCGTTTCTAGAGAATGTACACGATATTATCCATTTATTAACAAAGTTCAATTCCCTCTGGGTTTTCCCTTTCCCTTTTCACTCATGATCAAAGCGACCACGGATTTACACGAAGCTACGTCGAATGCTTCAATAATACAAACCCTGTTCGCAGAGATACGTTATTGAAATTTTGACGTTGTCAAGGTATCATACGCGACAGAGAGATTCGCGCGAACGAAAAGAGAGACTGAGAAGGCAAAACCTGCCACCGTTTACAAGCTTCGAACTGCATACGTCGTTATTGTTTCCAATACAACATGTAAACGAATGCAAATGACAATATGAAACGTCGTATGTTTAACGTTGTAAAGATTTTTAATTACGCCTCTTATTTTTCCGGTGGAAAACGAAACAAAAACAATTTTGAAAAAAGTGACAAAACAAATGTACAGCCAATCACAAAAGTTCCCAAAAAAAAAAAAAATTAATGATAACACAGAATTTAACATTTCAATTATTAATAAATGGTATTTCATTCACAAGTGAGATATATGAAAATATTAATTAATAGTAAATTCTAATGCAACGCATGGCCCTGACTGGCAGAACATCAATCGATGACGATTCTTAAAAGTTCAATTTACAACCTGTCTATATTGTGATCCGGATTATACTTCCAAACTTCATAAAATAATATATCGCTTTAATGTAATGGAATTATGCTGAAAAATTGAGAAAACTTTAGAACTGTTTAATACGAAATTGTGAAGCAAAACAGAAATATCCTTTATCAACGTATTAGCTTTAATAGTTCCTTTTGAAACGATCTCTAGAGATTAGTGTAGTAAAATTAGTACCAAAAAATTGAAACGAAAATCAAATTTATTTTTAGTTTTCCAGAGAACGGTTGTACCATTAAATTCATAAATGATAAGATAAATCAAGGATCATTTTGGACAGCATTTCTTTGATAAAATCGTGACAGCTCGATTCGTTTGACATAGGAAAGATCGTAGAAGTTAGATGTGCAAAGTGGGGGACAGATGGACAAGAAGGATGACCAAACGAGCCGCGTAGAGGGTAGAATACCTTTGGGTAGTTACGTATGCAGGGAAACCGCAGCCACGGCCGACCACCTGCTCCAATTACGCTTGTTAAGGGTAGGTCACCCCCCTACGAGAACGCAGCAGCCCTCACTTTCATCTCAGCCGCCTCCCTACGAAAATGTACGCGTGTCACCTGCATACTTCGTTGACGAAAACCAGTAAAGTGAGATACCTTTTGTTAACGCTACTTCCCTCGTGATTCCTTAGTTCATGAAGGTCGAATTTGCGTTAGGTATACTAGCGAGGTTACCTTGAAATTACCGACAAACCTTTCATCGATATTTAATTATTGAAATTTGGAAATACCGACATTTTGCAATCTTGAAAGTTTGAAATTTTGAAATATTGAAATTTTGAAATTTAGTTATTTGGAAATTTGGAAATTTGGAAATTTTGAGATATTGAAATATTGAAATTTGGAAATTTTTGAACTTATACTAAGTCACGAAGTAACAGTTTAAGTGTAATATAACAACACTTTAGTATTCTTCTCATTATTTTTTATAGAAAGAGATTGATTTCTTTTTGTAAAAACACACTGTCAATGATAGCATATGTATTAGCAATAGTTGGCAATTATTTTCTATCTATTAAGTATCGATTAGTAATCGAATGATTGCTGTTTAAAAAGTACGTGTACAGTAATAGAGGAATCAGAAAATAGCACATTCAGAATACTTAATAGATTCATGATAAATGATTAATATTACACATAAGCGTGAAAACTAATGCAGTATAAATATCATAATTTTCATAATAGAAAATGCAGCAGATAAATGAAATAACTTTCTTAAATTTGTCATATTTCCTTACACTGTCACCGATAAGATGCACAAATCTGCAAATTTTTGTTCTAGAACTGCATTTAATTTCTGTCGAGTATTGAGTTAAAAGCTGTTATTAATATATACTAAAGTAACATGTATTTTCACACTAATGAATATGTTAATAAAATTTGTCAAATTTGAAATACTTTCCCTTTATAATTTATTGTTTATTCATAATAATCATGTTACATGAATATTCCACAAAACGTTTAATAATTCATTCATCTCAGCATCTGTCCTGTTTCTATCACGGTTTTATTTTATTACACTATAACTCGACCATTTTCCATATATCGGATTCATTCAGACAGGATTTAGGACAGCATGAATTTATGGGGATAAGAGGGAACGATTTATTGCGGATAGTTCGGACGCGTTTTTCAAGTTTGACGTCACAAGAATGAATGGAATTTAGTGTTAAAGTATAACACAATCTGCTTAACCGACAGAAAATATCTAAGCATATAATAATTTAATTGGTATAAGTTCGTTGCTGACGAATTTTAAAATTAATGAAAAATTATATCGAGTAACATGTCTCTACCCTTAATTTCATTATTTCATGTAACATTTTAATCAAAAGTACAAAAATGGAATCAAATTATCTTTTCAATAAATCTAATAAATTTTCAAATTTTCCTTTCTTTTTATCCTTCGAATTTTAATTTTTGAACTTCTTTAAACTATCAAATTTCTCGAAGGAAATAATCTCTAATGGTAAACATCCAACAGCAACAAATACTGAGTAAGAAGCTTGATAAATTAATGAACTATAAAGTCCATTTAAAAAGGAAAATTAGTAACTCTAATAAAAAAAGTAAATACAATAATTGCAACAGTGACATTAATCGCTCTTTCCCTTTGTATTGACAGAACTATTATTATACAAGGAGCCATCTGAAACAACAGAAGCTTATACCCACAAATGTACCAACATCCAATTAACAGCAGAAGCTGTTGGGTTAATATTACTATCAAAACATTTACTTCTCAAAAGTTAATTGAAAATCGAATTTCACTATCGCAATGTACCATTGATAATGAATTAAAAATATCGACGAAAATCCTACCAAAATGTTATCCTATTTCTGAAAGTACCAACGAGTATCAGAAAACGATCGATCGAAAAATAATTTTCAAAGAAAAGGACAATAAGGAAAGAATCGGGGAGAAAGGGAAAACGTGTCGTGGTTTCGAGCACAGAATCGCTCGACGACATCGTCGACTCTTCGATAATAGCTTCCTGAAAGTGTGTAACCACTTTGGGGTACGGGCATCAAGTGGTCGCAGCTTCTACTGCCTGTAAAAGATTCGGAAAGTTTCCGCACGGCAACTCGAGTCGATCGACGTTCTTCGATCGCAAACTTCTTCGTACGATCGTACAAAGGGATGGGCCCCGACTTCCTTCTTCTACGACACTTCTTCCGAGTTCTCTTCCACTTCTGCTTGTAGTTAAGACCGCGTTATTCGCCGTCGAACGACAACCGCGTGTACACGAGGAAAACGTCGAATCGATGCACGCCATTTTGGTGACTGATGATCGGTAATGTTATATTTGAAATTTAAGGACGGCGGAAGAATAATGAAAACAATCTGAATAGATATTACAGGTTTTGTAAGCCGAATTAATCCTCTTATAGATCATATTCACCTTTTTTGCAGTCCAAATTAACTCTTTTGCAGATCTTATTTATCCTATCTGCAAAGTCAAATTCACCCTTTCACAGATCGAATTCACCCTTTCTGTAAATTATATTCATCTCTCAAGCTTTTCTACAAATTTGTTTTCTTAAGCTACTTTAACAGAAAAATATTCGTTGTAAAGTTATTATTCCGAAAGAAAAATTGTACTGTGTATATGTAATGATACTTAACACTAGGTTTACAAGACACGTCAATTTGAAATTACAAAAACAATTGCTATTATTTTCCTGCAGCTTTTCTTCACTTTTATTAATGGAGTGATACGAAAATATATCCAAATTTGTAAGTTAACAATATACAATTAAGTTGTCTTTAATAAATCAATTTTTTGAAAGGAAAATTCAGTTTCTCGTTCACTTCAGAAAAGCTGGTAAATCTAGTGTTAAATATAAAATAACATAAAATGCTTATTTAACATAACAAATATTTATACACATGTAAGCATAAATTCATCTATGATGATTCTCCTGCTACTACATGGGGTAATTTTATATACATATTCACATAACAATTATGGCAATCTGCAGGAGTGATAGTTGCAACAGAATCATTAATAACATCCACTAAGTGTCCGTGGTTTGAACAATCGGCCAAAATATTCCTTGTTTTTTTTCTCCCAAGTTTAATTTTTGAGAAAACGTCTTCAATGCGGTACATAATCACAAGTCGGAAATTTAAATACTTTGAGGAGGCAATTAGAAAATGATGTTGCATTCGTCACTTCATCACCAAGATACTCGAAAAATAATCATTGTCGAGGATATACCGAAGAAAATCAAATTGAAAACAGTTTAATCTAAGATCCGTTTCATATTATAATTTTTTAGAATTTGGTTGATTGTTACGCTTACATTATAATTGAATGTTTAAGACGTTGAAATAAAGCATGATTTAAAAAAAAAGAAATTGGAAAACACTGTGACGGAAAATTATTCAAGATTCCTTCGTATAGGAAAATTCCATAAATTTAAGAACGTTAAAAAATTCGTGATTAATCAAAATAATTGTAATCATTTAATATTACCGTGTATCGTATGATTTGATGATATTCACTGGATTGTAAAATGAATGAATCGCTGGTGAAAGTTTCTTTCTCTCGAAAGTAACATTCGAAATAGACGACGAATTTAAAACATCATGATACAACCTAGTTAATATTTTTCCTCCAATTTATACGTAATACCGTAAGATATTTTCCAACGCAAGTACAGCTCTGTTGCATGTAACAGAAAACAAACATGTATATTGCAAACGTGTACCATGAGCTTTACAATTGGTATAAAATGGAAAACGTGACTTTCATTTACGCCGAGAGAACAAGAAAGAAAACAGAATCGTTCCCTCTCCCACCCGTCCACTGTCCCATAGTTCTTCCTTCTCTTTCGTACGAAGTTTATGGTTATTTTCATCGTGTTTGCTCGATAATTTTCCCGTGTTTGCTCGATTTAATTAAAAATCCCCTGACCAGCGCACGATCGTATGCGTTTCGTAACTTTATCTCCCTTTATACGTTATCCCCGGATAAAACTTCAAACTGCTCGATCATGTGACCTATTTGTATCTTTGCCAACGATTAGACACAAAAACTTCGTGTCATTTAGAACGCTAATTGAACAGAGAAGTTGTACGAATTAACTATAACATTTGATGTTGAAAATTACTGTAGGTAAAATAATGAATACGTTTCAGATTTAATGTTGTTATTGGAATGTACTTTGTACTTTTCGAAATCTATAAAAATTTCTAATTAATTCCATTAGAATCATATGTATATAATATTTTGACCTCTCTGAAATGTGTCAATTTGTTTTAAGAATTTATTTTGGATTAACAAAATATTTTTTTCTAAATAATAAAGGTGTACATACAAGCCACATACAAAACTTTCTCTTTAGACAAAAAAATAAATAAATAAATAAATAAATGCTGAAATCGAGAGCATGCCACAAGTACTGTTGGATGGTGTTCCTTATTCATGATGAATCAAATTTGCCTGACAGAATATTAAATGAAACTAAATTGCGTATCGGCTGACGTAAAATTCTTTTGAGTTCAACCGGAAAAATAACAAAACGACAGCATTTCAAAGAGAAACTTCTCTTTCTATGTGGGAACGCAGTCATTTCTTTATTCATAACTCGAGTGAAAAATGAGAATATTTAGAAAAATCCTACGTCTGACCGTGTGCAGAATGTGCTTAAGAATATCTGCGCCAAACTTCATAAAATGTAATTAAATTTTATTCGAACTATAACGTACACTGTTTCACAGAAACGTATTTAAAATTTACGAATTAGAATAATTTATCTAATTGTATGAATTGTATTTTGATTTTTAAAATATTAGATGTAGAAATTATTATATTTCTTTCCGACTAAAATCACACATAATCAGCACAGCCATTCAAATCGAAATATTGAAACTGCCAGAAAGATGGCAAAAGATCATCGACAATAATGGAAATTATTTCGACAACTTACCTGCTTTCATTCTTTTCAAATAGAACTTTCATTATACCCAAAAGTCGGAAAGAATTTATTTCCACGCGCAATATTTTGTACAATTCTGTATTGTCTGTAATTAGTATAGTATACATTCTACTAAATTAATCCTTAAAATAAAAGCATTTAATTCTATCAATATTTCATATTTTTTTAGTCTTCTTACTAATTTCATATTCTCAAATGCTGTTTAAAATACAGTGCAATGTTATAATAATTTATTAACTCACATTTTCAAAATGAAAATCAAAATTCTAAAATCCTAAAATTCCTATTTTACCGTCAATCACTAAACTGTACAATTTTTGCACAGACTAAGTACCAATTTACGAAAACAAAGAAAAAAATCTCTTCAAGGTACAAATTTTCCTGAGCTCAACTTCGTCGATCGACGAAGTTAATTCTAACGTAACATTCCCGAGAAGATATTTCACCGGGGGGAATAATTGCGTGGATAATGGACTTAATTCATCGTAGGAAGAATAGATAGATAGAGGCTTTTCCTGAGAAAGGATCCATCGGTCATCCTCGAAGGCAGGGGCTTTCGCGTACGTACAGTAAATGCGCTCTCTACGCTTCTTAAGCTCGCTCTCCTAAATCCCGATTAACTAGAACTCAATCTTCTACATTGACCCGGTCGTGAAAATAAGGAGTCACGACTTGAAAACCGTAATTCGCCGATTCCTCTATTGACTTTTAATAGTCCCATCGGTGGCTGGTCTTTCCGTAGATAACCTAAGGGAAACTTGTTTCCGATGGTTTGTTTTAGCCGGCAGGCAGGACGTTTTGAGAATTCCAGATTCATTGTTCAGAACCTTTAGGAATATTGCTTGACGATTTTCCACGCTTCGATGAGCGTTCTGTTCGAAACTCGCCGATTGAAATTTAGAGAATACTCCCGTTAGTGATATAAAACAGTTTCGAACAGTGCTTCGATTCCAGGTCAGTGAACGTTTTTAGAAGTGGAATTTGAATTTACATCGATCACGAACTCACGTCTTTTCGATTAAACTGTTTCCTGTTTGTTTAATGTGTTGCTTTATGCTTCTCGTTTAAAGAAAGCTGTTGCTTCAATTTTTTCTGTTTAATATACAGCTGCGTACAAAAATTTCCGAACGACAGCGTTTTTCATATTTGATTCAATTTTATATATTTCTTTTGAGATTTTGACAAAAAACAGAGTAATTGCGTACAACTGGAAATTTAATGATCCTCAAGAATATACACTAATGACAGTTTCTAAAAAACATATATTTGCTGTCTTATATTACTTACACATATTTGAGCAAAATGTAGCACGATAAAAGTTTCCGAACGGTTTCTGTTAATTAATTTTCTGAAATGTAATACTGATAAAAAATGCAAAATACATTTCTTAAACTTGTCTTTACTCCAGCTTTTCCGACGATTTGCCTTACAATCCGTTTAAAATTTCAAGCAACACGCAAAATTACTCGTCTATCGCTTTTAAATGTAGCACGAGGTCTCTCACTTCTTTTAGTTTCCCCGTAAACTTCTGAATTTTTCAATTCTGAATTATATAAACTTCTATTTAATAATTTCGCAAGTTTGCTAATACTATAATTTTCTGTCCACAATAGAACGATTCAACCGATTTCACTTTTATTTAATACTTTTCCTCGACCCGTTGCTTCTTTTGTAACACACTAATGTTGTAAGATTTTCACTTCTGTGTCTGTTCACGCTTGAACAACTGCTGACAGACATTGTAAGAATGGAAAATAGAGCAAGTGTCTTATAAATTTGCACAACCAAAGTTAACTCATATTTGCGTTTCTTTCTTTAACTTTTTTGGTTGTACGTCACGTAAACTTCAGATTTTGTGTTGACGGATAAATCTTCGCAACGATTAAATGACGCTTGCTACTTCTGAATATTGTAAATCCTCGTTGAACTAGTTTTTCGAATTGTATAATAGTGGACTGTATTTATGAATGAATTGGAATAACACTTTGTGTTTAAATCTATATTTACAACTATAAAAAATGTTTGAAATGTATATATATTCTTAAATGTTGCATCTTTGTGAATGAATGTATCTTGTATACTACTTATACTATTGTGTTACTAATGCGTTAATACTGCGTTACTATTGCGTTACTGCTCTAAGAGCGTTTGTGTATACTGTTTTATAAACTGAATGTGTAAGTTTCATTCGTTTACGAATTGTGTAGGAGATGGTTGAAAAGTGTCGATTGGTGTTCCTATGTTTTCGGGGGTGACGTTCGAGTCGAAGGCGTAAAGAAATTATTGAACAATCTATTTGTTATATTAGGGTGAAATTAGCGGAAAATCTGGTCGCCAGGTATGTTTAGCGTGTGTGGTGTCCAGCTGTGATTTTTTGGCGATGTCATAAAGTGATTGAGTATTTCGTATCTTTACAAATCTGAGAAGTTATTTACAACTGAACAAAGAGTACACATTTTGCGTTTAAATATACGAAATACACAAATATATAAAGTGTTTTATAATTTTGTCCAGTACTGTAGCATTCAACGTTGGTAATTCTAGTATTAATTACATTTTTGTCACAATTATTTTCCAACTTAAGAACGGGAGGAATTTTCAGAGATAAAAACGAATGTATTTCGGGAAATTCAAGCGACGTTCACTGCGTGTCTATAACGATCGATTTCCCGAGCGTCAATGCAAATGAACTGACTCTTCTCAAAAAGGACAGACATCTGTCGCGCCGACACGTGTATACGTACGTCACAATAGAAAAAACTCGAAAGTCGGATGTCATCGTTCCAACGCGGATGTCTTTGACGAGTAATTCTCTGCTCGTTCCAAACAAACCTCGAACCGACACACATCAATTTCAACGAACGTGAAAAAAAATGTTCAACAATCCCGAAACTGCGCGAGTTAGACGGACCTTTACTAAATTCCAATAATCAAAATACTATATTCTCGATTAACGAATTCCGTGCTGTGCATGCAACTATCTATATTGACTTTGTTCCAATATACCTGTGCAAATTTAATTTCTTCTCTAAAAAAAAAATCTTTTTATTTTCACGCCGTATCGCAACGCGCAGCCGTGCCTGCAGTGCTTAAACGTTGTTCACGCGTACTCACACGGCGAATTAACCTTGTGTGAATTTAATTAATAAAAATTTCATCTCTAACAGATCGATCGTAGACGAACTGAAGTGTCGCGTGTGCCCGTGAAACGAGAGTTTCGTGTGTTACGAGAAATAGTAATCAAAAGAGACGATATAAAGTTTGAACTTAATATAATCTATGTGAGCAAAGTTCCCTTTTGAAATACAGTAGAATATTTCCGTCTCCATTGAGGAGATTCAGAAAAGTTACACACCTGTGAAGGAGAAAGTAACAGAGTGGTCTTCGAAAACGACGCTTGGTCCGTCAGGATCGTAAATTCACTTGAGTTAGCTACTGACAATCTCTAGGAAAGATCTCTATAGGGTAAAATGTAGATTCAAGATTGACAAATGGTCCTTTCTGCTAAGACTTCTTTGCGAAAAATTCGTTAAAGCAAATAAAATGTCCTAATTCCATGTTTCATCCTATCTCTAATTTTTTATTCATATAGTTAATGTTTTTATTGTAATTTTAACTTTTCATCCAACCCCTAACAAGGGAAATGAAATTTTGTACATTTTTGAAACCAAAAAGAGGATCAAATAGTTTTTGATTTTAATAAAGATGTTGAGGGATGTCGAAGAATTCGTTAAAATTAAATTGAAACGAATTGATTCAATGTTTCACTGGTTGATAAGAAATCAGTTTGATTGTGCTCAATTTTTTATTAATATAACTAATATTTTTATTATAATTTTAACTTTTCTATCCCTAGCAAGGGAAATGAATTTCTGCATATTTTTGAAATAATTTTTTCTTGAATAATGGTATTGAGGGATATCGAAGAATTTGTTTTGTATTTTACTCATATTCACTCGAAATCAGTTTTATCTTAGAAACAAGGGGAACCAGATTTTGCATATTTTTTAAACTAACATTGGAAGGTCAAATATATATTCTTTTATAAAAATGTTGGAGGATACTTTTTCTATTTAAAGAACAATATTTAAGAATGTCATTGTACACAGTTTTATAGAGCATAGAAAACCACAATTTAAAATTTGTTACTCTAACAATTGTGTTTTTACTGTCGTTCTCGAGATGTACAAGAAAATAAGAAAACACATGTTAACGTCTAAAGAAGTGCTTTCACCCTGAGGAACCAGCAAGTAGTAAAAACAAGAATTAACCTGATACTTTTATCAAGATCCCCTATAAATCTGTAAAGTTCCAAAGAAGAAATAGGAATTTTCAGGTTAACGAAGTTTCCCTTTAAGTAGGGATGGGATGGAATACCTCGCAAGTAGATTCGAACTTTGACTGATTGGATTCGAACCCTCTATAAGTATTTCGGAAAATAAAAACAGTACATCCACGTATACTCGAACCTAAACGAGATAGTTTCGAATCTTTTATGAATACTTGAAGAAATAACGAAGATATTTGCGAGCAAATTCGAACACTGATCAAACAGAATCAAAACTTGTACAAATATCTTACGAAAAATCTCCTGCTCTTTTAAATTATTGTTTTGTCGTTATCGTTACAATTAATTATGGTATTTTTTATACGTGATTCAGTTATATAGCAATAAATGAAATTATAAGAATATACATAATTCTCATATGAATACATTTTTTGTAAAATAAAAATAACTGTTAGTTTTCTTAAAAAGATTACTATGTTTCAATATATTTATAAATGCATATAATGTATACACTACGAATGTAAATATTTTAAATGCGTTTACAGATATTTTCAATCAAATAAACTACTTTATTGGTATTTTAATAGAATTCTGTAGAATTCTGGTTTTCAAGATTCGAGTACTACTTCTGAAAGATTCGATTCTTTCGAACATCGAATTACTTACAAGTACATTTTTTTCAAACTTGTATAAAACGATTACATTGCAAGTAATTCTCATTGAAACTTTATTTCTTATAAGTACTAGTCAAGATCTATGAAATGAAACTTTATTACTAACATTGACTATTTTGATTCGTAAGTACATACTAAACTTGATCCCATCGCTACTTGTAAGCTCTCTGTGAGCAAACACAAAACGAACCACGAAACAAAGAGAGAAAAAGTAGATGATATAAGTTGAAATCTCGTCGTGATAATTGAAACACTCGACGTAGCGCGGCGATTCGAAGAAAAACAGCGGCAGATAACAATTAATATTGCTCGTAAATTCTAAAATGGTGTTCGAAAGGGGACTATGCGCACGGGAGAACGTCACACTGCGCCCAATGAACGTATTCTGCCAATTATACGGATTCAGCTGAAGCTATGGGTGAAAAAGCGTGGTGCAACGATCGTGTACCGCGGTTGAAACGCATGTATGGCCACATCGCCATGAAACGCGTATCTATATCGCGATTTTATGGGTATAAATTTGGGCTATCTGTACGAGTTATCGTGCCAGTGTAAATAGACACGCGGGTTGTTTCGAAATTCCATTCGATTTTGTACCTCTGCCTCGACACTTTATAGCGACCCATACGAAATAGCCGTTAAAAGTGTGAAATGGTTTGTAGTGAGTCGTAAAGGTATTCCTGCCATTTTCCTTGTTGTCTTTCTATGACTGATATATACCCCCTAATGTAAGTATAATGAAAAGTTCTTTTTTCTTCTTTTTTCTTTTTATAACATCGGGTGTAACATTACTTAAACTTCGAACTAGTAAAATTTTAATAAAACAGCGACGAAATGATACAGCGTATCAGAAAATAAATTTCAATCTTTTTCACTTGCTAATTCTGCGACAGTTTGAAATATATAAATATTTAAAAATACATAAATATTCACATATTTATTTATTATTATTTAAAATATTTTTCTATTAATACAGTCTATTTTTTAAAAAGGGAAGATCATGAATTCAGTTGTTTAAATAGAACTTACAAACTGTTTCTTTTTTTTATTTTTGAATTAAACTTATGTTTTGTAACATATGTACATTAAATACACAATGAATCTGTTAACTTTGTCTTTTGTCTAACATGTACGAAATTGAATGTAAAACTAATTAAGAGAATGTCAATACTGAAAAACATGAATAGATGTACAAATATCTTTCATTACATGCTGCAATTAATTATTGACAGAGATGAATATCACATGTTGTGTTATACGTAACATATGCAAACATAACTTGATCAACGCTCGATACAAATATAATGAAATGACTAAAAACAGAGATCCATTGATAAATAAATTATGTCCCGAATATTGACCATTCGAATGCTGAACTAATATATGCTTCTCTCAATTGACAGGCGAAAAATTAGAAAATAAATATGAACTTTAATATATTCTGTTGAATTTAAAATCGATCAATTCCCTTCCGAACGATAAAAAATTCAAAAAATATGTATTGTCAGCACATACTGACACAATCTCAATATGTATCACACAAACCTTCAATTTACAAATCTTCCAGAAATACGAGTGAACCTACCAAAAATGTAAAATTACAAAAAGCTTTTAGCAGTTGCTAAAAAGCTCGGAGAATTTTTGTAATGAAAGCACAGAACTTTAGAAACTAACCAAAATATTATGTCCACTAACAAATTATTAAAACTACAACTAACACGTGAAAAATTAACGAGAAAAGCAGAAGTACTGCAAACATACAACTGACAAGAATATTCCCAACATTCGCAAATATATTACAAATAATCGTATCAACAATTATTCTTCTTTATTCGATTTATTTTTTCACGTAAATTCATCTCCTTGCGGCTTGTACCTAACCAGAACGTCGACACTCTGTATACTCATGTAAAATTACGAATGTATAACGAACAAATGGAATTATTTATCGTTCAGAAAGTTTCACCGACGATTTGTCGTGAAATTCTGTTCGTCTACAACGTTCCAAGAATATGCCATCAACACCGTGCCAGCCGTTGGTGTAGCTTCATGGAAGCAAGTAGGAAGCTAATTTGTTGCACCCTGGGCAAAATGTACCCTAGCTGGGTGTAAACCACTTGGCTGGTTATGATTCAATCAAGTGTAAACCTAGGAGCAGCTGGATTAGACCGCGTGGCGCATGTAAATTGCACGATACGCAGTGACTTTCTCAGGGTACGTGTACCCGTAATCCAGCCACCTCCGCCTCCGCCGTTCATCTTCTCGCGCACGTTCCTCTAAATTGATGCCAGTAATTCACACGTAATACACCTTACATGGTCAGAACGTGGCAACGAAAACACTTAACGCGCATAACCGGCTAATACCCTCAGAGATATCCGAAATGTTCATCGTAAGAAATTAATTGGCGAATCACACCGCGGCCATTTAAGCTACCTGTACTTCGTCACTCGCCGTATACACTTTTTCTTTTTTTTTCTTTTCTCTTGAAGACAGATTATTACAACGTGAATGAAACGGAATCCTTACGCGCTTGTTGAATAATCATTTAGTCCGGTAAATGAAACGTAACTTGCTATATAATAGTAAAGACAGTCATAAAAGTTTGCATGTACCTTAAAAGTGTAAAGCTGAATATTTAGATTGCAAAAGAGTCTGCTGGGAAAACTGATATTTTGAGTTTTAACATCTCTGAAACTGGAATACCACGGAGAGACAAAATGAAACGGATTTTGGACACGTGTTTTTATCACAAAAGTAATTTTAAACGGGCAAATTTTTGCGAGGCTTTGTGAGAAGTAATTTTGAGAAATACTGAAAATTAACGCTTGAATTGAAATTAACATCTGCTTAAAGTATGATTTCTCATATGAATTACTTCAAAATTTGTAAAGCAAGCAAAGAACCGTTAATTTAATATGCTTTAAATAGGAAAAAGGAAGAAAAGAAATTTTATGTGTTCAATCTCACCGAACTATATTAAAATTTGTAAATTTATTTAAAAGAAAGGTTCTCATGTATTATTGAATATTCATATTAAACGTTACGAGATTAATAGTTTGTTTTTTCATTAAATTCAACGTTGCAATGACATGATCAGACAGAAACATCGTGAAATATTTCTGTTCAGTGAGAGCATTTCGAGATTATTTCAGCATTCGAGGACCGAATCTGCATCGTGGTCTGTTTAAACGACAACCAGAAGTTGCTGTGACACTTTGGCGAAAATTCAGCATATTTTTGCATAAAACCGTTCCAGCGTGGCATCGCTGCTTTATTATGCGATGACCGGTCGTTCGAAACGGGGATTCACCAGTCTGACGTGAAAACGCCAAGTGCTTCCTCTCGTCTCGCTTCATCGCCCTTCTGTTTTCACGTCAGCCCCCTTTCTTCTCTCAAATCGAAAAGTCTCGCGCAACCGGAAGCGTGATCGCAAATCCGTAATTAGTTCTTGTTCCATGAACAAGAGAAGTTCGGTGACGAAGTCACGTTTACTTGATTTCTTTTCACCTTTTGTCCTCCCTTCACGAAAGAAAGTTGGTAGATCGTTCGAATATAAATTGCCGTTACTCGTGACACTAATTCGCAATGAGCCCTTTTAGAAGCTCACCTCTCGATTATGCGTTAACACCCTCAGAACTTGAGACACAAAAGTGTATGCATTGTACAACACAGACAAAAGGAGAAAATTAAAAACCAAACAAATCTTCGATGAGAAAGCTTGAATTTAAACGATACGTAACAAAAATCTTTACAGACTCAGAATTCAATCATTTATTATTATAGGAGACAATAATATTTTATATTAGCATAGAATATGTCATTCAGCACGCTTCTTATGAAACAGTGTAACGCCAAAGTGTGACGCAAAGTTTAACCCTTTAGTTATGACACACGTAAAAAACGGATGAACAGCAAGCAGAGCACTAAATGAATTAAAATAATAACTGTAGTTACGTGAGAAATAAAGACAAAGTTTTATAAAAAGTTTATAAGTGTACAATGATTTCGATTCGTTCGGTCATTTTCGACATATTGTATGTTCAAAACTTTAAAAGTGTTAAAGTGGCTCGGTTTTTTAAATAAAGAGGAAATTTATAAAAAAAAAAATGAACTTGGTGTTGAAAGTCACGTAAATGGAGACAATCAGTACAAAAAAAAAAAGAATACTTTCGATAAGTGTTTTCCAAAGAACGCCCAATTCTATAAGTTCGAACAATGTAAATACGTTGCTGCAATGTATACCTGTTCATAGTTAAAATTGTACTATCTTACTAAAACAAAACGGCTTATATCACTTAGAAAGACATGACGTGTAAACATTACAATACTGACATGTAGGCGTCGCATTTGAATGAACCTGTGCATCACACTTCAAATGAACCGAGATATTTTTCGAAAGCAAACAAAAAAATTCCCCGGTACATCGTATTCAAATCTAATCAATACAGAACGATCCATCAGGAGAAGTATCCTCGAACAATCGTATCATGAAGCTCGGTCGCGCACATTTGTCCCCCTTCAGTGCTAT
The DNA here is from genome assembly GCA_951804975.1 of Anthophora plumipes. Classification (NCBI taxonomy): domain Eukaryota; kingdom Metazoa; phylum Arthropoda; class Insecta; order Hymenoptera; family Apidae; genus Anthophora; species Anthophora plumipes. Next base: position 11,113,152 of record OX638116.1, on the reverse strand, counting down.
CTCTCATCCAGCGGAAACTTAAAGCCTAGGCGCGTTTATATCCGCCTGAAACGCTTATCTCTCCGCCCAGTTACATTTACGAATCGTATCGATCCACCGAAATATTCGCCTCGATGTTTTTTCCAGTCGTGCAGAAAACCGATCTTTCGTACGTTACGTATGCACGTACACAGCTACCACTTCTCTCTCTCTCTCTCTCTCTCTCTCTCTCTCTCTCTCTCTCTCTCTCTCTCTCTCTCTCTCTCTCCATATCTATTCGAGGAGTCGTTAACACCGGATTTCCAACCTCTCTCTCTCGTATCTAAGGAATCCGATAATAAAGTCATGCAGCGCGTGCTGTAACAGCGTTTATCCCGTGCCGAATCGTTAGTTACGAGTGTTCGACGCTCGAATTCACAATCGACGAGATTCCTGGCCTGTTGGAACGTGCAGCATCGCCGATACTGTGTATTCCTCCGGCAGGATGCGGAGAGATCCTGTTCTCTACGGCGTCGAATAGAGCCGCTGCATCGTTACAGATTGCAATCGGCTGCAACGGGAACGATGCTTTAATCCGGCGATTTTATCTGGCCAGGCTATTCATCCAACCGAATCCCCCTCAGGCTGGCCCGATTCCGCGAAGGATTCCGCCCTTTCAAGGGCGAAACGACATCGCGATCCTGAGATGAGTTCTTCTTCTTTTTTTTCTTGTCTTTCTTGCTTTCCTTTTTGTTTCCTTTTTCCTTCTTCTTCGAGGACCGGTTACGTGTACGCGATCCGATGACGTTCCGTGATACGGTAATATCGTGTACCGTGGATTTCTCTGGAATCGTTGTTGCTACGAGAACTGTTCCCTCTGTACGGTTGTTCGAATTCGAGGAGAATGTGGCGTATTTGTACCTTGGGAATCTGTGTTTTCATTTAGTGCTGTACTAACCGTATGTGAGAAATGTAGAGAATATTAAAGGACGAAATGGTTCGTTTCGAATTGTTGAAAATTAGTGAAATCGTTGGGAAAAGTGTAGATTGATCTGCGAGTAATGAACAAATGGATTTTTGAGTATAAGTGTATCATCATCAATTAATTTTGTTATAATGTATTTAAAACTTTCTCGAAAGTGGCGATACTAGATTATTGTTCATTGAATTCGATATAAAACTGTATGTGTAGTATGTAAGGGACTCGTGAAATTTAGATACAGTTGCTTCTAAAAATATTCTGACACTAACGAAACAAGCATTAAACACAGCACAGGCTTTAAATTAAATATTAAATTAATACGTTCACGGACAGTCTGAATTCACCTAGGGTGTTGATATGAGCACTCCTGTTTAACTTAATTTCGATGTTTGTTAGATGAAATCAGACCAATTAAATATGGAAATATTGACAAAATAGAAAGATAGGAACTAAATTCTTGTATGTATGATAAACATAGATTACACAGATAATTTTATTTGCAAGTTTTTCCATCGTGTTGACTATGAAAATTAAAGATAGATAATATAATGCATATGCTGTAGTTATCCGCGAACATGTTAAATTATATTAAATTAAATGCGAACATTGAAAATATTCATTTTTGCTAGGTGTGAAAATATTTGCACAATTATACATGATTTCAATTAATTTGTATTACAACGTGACGAAGAACGAAAAGCAAGCTTATATAGTGTTAAAATATTTTTTAAACTAACTTTTTGTTACAAAAGAGAGAGTTAACGTTTTAATAAACACAAAGACAAACGTGAAATTACATTTTAAGAATGAATATTAACATCGACTATCTATTATCTAATATATGTACTATTATAATAAATAAACATATTGTTTGCAATAATGAACAGAACAGACAAAAATGAGTAATTAACGAAGTATAGAGAAAAATATCTTCTTTACAGTCATACATAATTACTTTTATAATTAAATCTCGTGGACGTTAAAATAGACAACGACGACGATCTAAATATTAAATATCACGTTTCCCAATATCACGACAATGAACGAGCAATTAACACGAGCATCAAGATAGCTGGATTGTTCAGGGAAACTCATCAGCTATAGTAGCCTAAAGGCAATCTCAAGAATCTTGAGAACGGTAATTATCCGAAGAACGACGCTCGATAAAATATCCATATGACACACTACGTTCCTATAAACGTAGCCACCATCAATTCCCTTTTTTTTTTCTCCCCCAACTGTAAGTATTCAGTAGAAAAAGACTGGGAGTAAATTTATCCTCGTACTTCTATAGAATAATCCATATCCTCCAGCAGATCGATTCTTTGCACGCTCTAAAATCAGTCTCGCTCACGGCCGTCTACGGTGGCAAACGTGTAGTACGCCAGAGAGCGTCGCGACGCCTTTGTCCTCGTTTCTCCTCAGTGACGTTCCGTGTCGACGTCTGCTTCATCGTTTTGGATTCGAAATTACATGCAGGGTGGTTTGTCAAATCTGATAGAAAACGGCTGAACATTTTTTCAGGTTGAAACAGATTCGGGAGAAAGGTGATATCTGCATTTATTTGAAGGAAACCGAGGTTTCATTTCTCTTTCGTCTCTTCTGTTATTTCTTTTCGAGAATTGAATATTTAGAATTGTGTATCTAGGCTTCTGTAAAATTTTTGTATTTCGACAAGCGAAGTGTGCAACTTCAAGTTCAGAATTAATTAATTGATCTTTTCACTGAGACACACTCTGAGGAAAATACTCGAAAGTATTTTAAATACTTGAAAATATCGAAACAATTCACGATATTTGATATATTTTGTCAGTGCAAAAGTTCGTGCTCGATTTGACGTTAAAATACAAGCAAATTAGGCATGTAAAATTTGTTTATTAATCAATTATATAATCTCCGTTGCTTCGTATAATAGAGTACAGTGTACTGAGTGAAAATTGTAAAGAAAATAAACACTATGATCTATAAAAGCAAAATCAACCTTTTTTTTTTTAATTGTCTCTTCAATACCACCTGCAATACTGACATTTGTCAATTGTATCAAATAGTTGTTTAAATCATAGGATTATGAAGAATGATTCTGTTTTATTACACTTCATAGAACTTGAAAAAGTAAGTAAACACATTTGGTCTTTTTATTATATATATTTTTTTCACGTACTCTTGAAATATTTCACTATTTTATGATCTTTGAACGTTTCCCAATTATTTTATAACATATTGAAACGAAATAATCAAAATGTTTCTTTAAATACGAATCAATTCGCATTCCATTTAAAAAACTGAAGATTGTGCAAACACACAGTGCAAACATACGCAATTACGTTGCTTGTAAAAACCAGTATTACTTTTTCCTCTTTCATTCTTTTTTTTAATATTTACTATTTGCAAGAAAAACACCCTGTTATTTTCTTTCTTTACGGTGAAATAATGGAATAAATTGATATGGAAATAATAGCACATAGCCGAGAGAATCGAATTACATTCTGAATTCTTGGAGAAGATATACTGAAATTTTAGCATACCCGAATGCAGATGTATAGAAGATACATTCGCAGGAATTCAAACAAATCGGCGTTCGAGTCGGAGAAATAGAAGAACTTCAAGGAGAAGTAATCCTTCCAGTTGATTTCCAATGGTCGAAGAGGGGAATAGAATATTGTGACAAAAGGACAAAGTACGGAGAAACTCGAAAGCCAAGGCAGATTTATCGTTTATCTGGATTTCAGCTGGCGCATAAAGTGAAATGAACGATGCAACAGCGAACTTCAAAGTGATGTTTCTCGTGATGAAGATGGCCCTTCTTTCCATTCGTTGCATTCTCCTCCTGTCTTTGTGTTTCGCCTTAGATTTGACATTCCGCTTTCACGGCTCGATTGCCTCAAAGTAACATTGTTTAAGCGTTAAATTTCCAAAGGCAATACACACAAAATTTTCATTCCAATGCAAGTTTACGAATGAACAAATAGTTAACTTCGCGATGTTTATTTTTAATAACCTTTCTGAAATTTCTGTTGTATTTTTTCGTGTTATAAGTTAAATTTATTATATGAAGTTACGTACATTTCTTTCCATTGAATAATTATAATTAAATAAATCATTAATCATACAGCATTAATTCGCAAGCATTCCTTGAAACTAAGCAAGATTAAGAAAAAATGTTCGTTTAATTAAATATACGTGTATCGAATTATTTAACTGAAGAAAGGAAGCACACCTTTCCTTACCAGACGCTCGTAACTGCTTCTTTGAAACTCTCGACCTTTTTCAACTTTCAAAGACTCCTATTAATTATATTCGTTTCGGCAAAATGCTTCTACTCAAATTAATTTAGTCGTACTTATTCAATCTCAATTAACCGCGAGTTTGAACAGCGCGTAGCACTTTCTTGGTAAAATTCTGCATTGTGTCTCTTGCTATTTATTAATTACACGAAAATTTGAATAACAACAATGTAATAAAGTCACATATCCCGAAATTTACTTGAAACATTTCTAAAAAAAAAAAAAGTATTTAAAAAGGCGAATATTTTCACAGAAATAAAATTGTACGTCGATTTGTCAGGATTGGTTCTTAAAAATTTATCGCCGAGAGAATGCTAAATAATATCAACCAATTCAGAATTAAAAAACCTAATTAAATCACCGTGTCCACGATTGTTAAACTATCGTTACGATTTCTGAATGTTACACCAATAGTGTAGGATTGGAAGGTTTGCGAGATCAGAGTCACGTATAAGTGTAATGTAAAATATATTTAATTAAAATAAAATAAGACTAAACTAAACTAAACTATGTATTCTAATCGGTTCTATGCTATTCTACGTCGTACTAATCCATGCAATTCTACTTTGTTCGGTTTTGTTCTACTCTTTTCGACTTTAAAATCCACACTGCTTTTCCTTCTTTAGCCACACTCGATACTAGTCATTCACTTTCTTCTTTTCTCATTCAAACCCTTGAATCTAACAATAGCCTAGAAGATATGGGACACGATTCTGCAAGATTCTTCATCGCCATTCACCTGCCGAACATCCATGTCTCGAATGACCCAATTATAAATAGCTTATACCTACGCCTTAACAATTACCCAAATTAACAGAGGTAATAATGTACTTGTAAAATTTTCCTCCAAAAAAATTTACCATATAAATCTTCACTTTCATCATAACTGCTTATGTTTTGTACTCCCGACAATTGTGGCTGTGGGTTACTCATTTTAGGATCTAACTTGAAACTAATACAAATTTTACGGCTACTTTTTCACTTCTAACTGATAACTGAGATTCAAACTCATCGCACACACGTAATCTATTTCGAATAGATTAAGGCACCCGAGAAAAGAAAACTGAAGGAAAATATCATACAAGTGGTATCATTTATGTTCGTTTCCTCTATCGCAATTTTCTGAAATACAATCATAGGGAATTAACGAGGCTCGCGAAATCGTCGTTTCGAGAGCTCTTTGCAGGCTGTGGATAACCCTCCTTTTTCGCCTAAGTTTGTAACAGACAGCGATACGATCTCAAACATCGTCGCGAGCACGTAATTGAGAGAATAAGCAGACGCAGGCTTCTGATAATTGAAAATTTAATGTCGGCCCGAGTGGAAAACAAAATCGAGAGGCGACGGAACTTTTGGAACGAGTTCAACGATCTTCCCCCTTATTGCTCCTATCCTCATCGTCTTGGACCAAGAAGATATTCCGAGCAGGAGCACTCGAAACTTTTTCGACCACTATCCCTCCCACCTTTCTATCCTGAGATGTCACCAGCTCACTCTACGATACGCTCTTGCCGTTTTATTTCTGCCGAAGACAACGTAATTACATTGCGTGGTTCTCGGAACTTCCGGTTACTCTTCAATATTAATATATCGTTCAAATTGGTATTCCGTAAAGTGACGAAAATTGTTGGATATTATTACTTTGCTTTATTTAAATAACGTACGATTCATAGATTGGCTAATTTTCCTATGGCTATGTATCCTTTCGTTTATCTAATTGAAAATATTTGTTTGCCGTAATTAATAAGATTCTAAAAATGGTTTTGTTTTTTTTTCTCCTTTTCATTGTTAAAATTTAACTGACAGTTTTATAGTGATCTTATATATTTAACAACTAGAACTATGAAACTTCTAATACACGCAAATCCTGTCAAATCGGATTGTGCAACAAAAACAGAACGAATTCAACTTGTTTTGAATTCAAAAAATATATTTGTGAAAAGTGTACATTCCAAATAGGATCTATCTGCATAAACTAGGCTCCATATGAGGATTATAAAGAAAAATTGTTTTAATAATAAATAGTTCAACTGAAAACTATATTTCTATACCGTTTTTTCCTAAAAATAAATTATTTAATACACTGAATGTTGTTGGGTGTGGTAGAATTATATGTACATTCAGCACTGGTTGTGTTAATTAGGTTCTAGTGTTAGATATGACGAAAGAGTATCTACATATTTTTAAATTGTGATTTTATATTTTTAATTACGACGAAAAATTATGTACATGTTGACACTTTACTTATCGTCTATTAACGTCTATTAACTCTTTGACAGTCTACTAAACTTATGAATTAGTGACAAAAAAGAGCATATATCTTACATGAACTATATTACTATTTTTGTATCACATTCCTGATAAATAATACCTCATTTCTTCTAAAAATCTCTTAGGATAAACTGTCGAAAAGTTAACAGACAATCTCCGGCAGCCTGATTATAATTACACTTTCATTCATACCACTGATAATAATTGAACATAACACCTTTAACATGCAGTGTAAATAATGCTTCATACGTTTTCTTAAAAAAGGTGGCAGAATTTTATGATCAAAAAGCACACATTCTCTAGCGATATTTCTATAAGCGAAACCAAGTTGGTACCACCGGATAATCTGCACTCGAATTAGCCAGCATGTATACATTTAATTCGCAAGCGGTAAAGTTAAACAAAAAAAAAAAAAATACATACTATCGCTTGATGATTATTTTAATTATATTACAAAATTTTTAATTCTGCATATATTCATTACAATTACTACAAAGTATACCAATTTTAAGCTACATAAAACGTACTATACAGATTTTACGTTTTACTTGTAATAATTTTTTCACTGTAAAGATCTAATAGCTTGGATTTATCATTGCATGGACATAATAAATAATGATAATGAAAATTCGTCGAAAACGCGAAAGATTTAAAAGAAGGACGTAAAATAAGATCGAAATGTTGCACAACCGTGTGATAATTCTGTGAAAAACGAAGTTTTGGGAATTTTCACGGAAGATGTTGTTTGCACAAATTGTTAAAATTTGTACATACAATATTTAAAGCGTCGTTTGATGAACATATCCGCGTTACGCCTCTATTTACTATGAAAATATACTTTAGAGATAGTGTTTAATCTGCCAACGTATAGTTCGACGCAATTTTATTTGGATACAGATCAACGATACGAAATATTCCATGAATTTTTATCGATTCGACATTTCTTCGAGCTTAGATTGAAACGTTATGGTTCGTAAACGAACGGAAGCTCCTCTGATTGAAGACGAAGTACACTTTCAGTGGAAAGAAGTGACTTATTTGTTGAAGAATTGAAGATTTTTGTTTTTGTTCTTTGTGATTTTTCAACGAATACTTGGTAATGATCGAACGATAGGTTTGTAAAGCTTTTATAATGGTTCACTGAGCGCATTTTACTTTCTTTTTTGAAGAAAAGTTTAAGAATAATGAGTTACTACGTTTAAGTTCTAAAAACCTGAAAGCACCAAAACACTAAAACACCGCAGAGCAAATAATTCAAAGATTCGAAACATTACCATGTAATTTATATTGATACTATTTGAGGATTTTTGTCTTTCTTGTGACTTTTCAAAACATATCTGATAATCCTGGAATGAAAAGTTTTGTAAAGCTTTTATAATGATTAATTTTTTGAAAGAAAAAGTTAAGAATATAGAGTTACTGCCTTCACATTCTAAAAACATGAAAACACTGAAATACCGTGGAAAAAATAGTTCACAGTTTGGAAACATTATTATGTGATTTATATTTAAAGTAAATGCAAAATGATTTCGTACCTATAAATACACAGTAGCAAAGAAAACTCTGCTTCGAGTCAAATAAATTACATAATTATTTTCAGCACACAATAAAATTATCAACGACTTTGTTCACATGATATTTTTCCTTGTCCAGAATATTCAAGTGGATGAAGAAAAAAAAAAGCCTCGTATCTGAAATGATAGGCTCCTTTTTAATACAGCCAGGGAACGAGGGAAATTTTTGCAAACGGACATTCAACGTGCAGACGGATTTTCCCGGAAGTTTTTCGCCCCGGGGATAGTTTCATAATCGCCTTAGAGATGCTCTAACGACTACGGTAAACTTTACGCTTCGGGAAGCTAGCTAGGTTGCACAGTGCTATTAATTGACTTAAGAATGGACCATGAGGAAGCAAAAAAAAAATGGGAAAGAAGAAGAAAGGGGAGAAGGAAGGAAAAGATAAAAGAGACGTTGAAAATTTATCCGCGTCAACTACACGAGCACGATCATTCTAGCAGCTTTACTTTCTCGCGGATTAAATGCAAACTAACTGTGAATTTTGTCTGGATTATTACATTCTCGTTTACGTAGTAAGAAATTAGTAAACAATTCGACTTCTTTCGAAGATTACAAATAATTCAACGCTTTATGGAAAATATAAAGAACTGTTCAACTTGGAATTTCAAGTCCACTTTGATCCGTCGTATTATGAATTATTCGATGGCGAATAAGCTTGGTAAAAAAGAAAACATGATGTAATAAACACGTAGAGTAATGTTCGAAACTGTTTTAATTTCCAAGTTCTGGGATAGCTTGGTTTTAGTCGAACAATTATTGTTGCCACGAAACATTATTTTGTCTTCCTGAATGAGCATTACCATGGAATTTTCTAACAGCTTTTAGCACACCGACATGAAAATGTATTCTAAATCTTTGTTAATGATTAGACGGTTTTCGAGGAAATTAAATTTCTATTTATAGAAATATTAATAAAATATTTTTTCAAATCTGAATGGCTGAATGTCATTTTATCCTCCATAAAAATAGATCTATGCTTCAATTTACACGGAAGATCAGTTTCTCAGAATACATTATAAATCGAAAAGAAAAATCAAAATGTGCATAATCTAACCAGTTATTTAATTAAATTCATTCATTTCAACATAAAATAAAAATAAAATACAAATGAAGAATGATAAATATCAGTCCATTCGTGAAATAACAAATACATAAAGCTATGTGTAATTCATTTGATAGAAACTGGAAATACAAAATTCAGTTTCTCCAACATTGTGTACAAAAATAGGGGAATTCTCTGTTTTAGCTTTAAAGCCAATGTTAACAAACGAACGGTATTAAAAAATTACTGTGCAGATATGTGTACAATAGAAATTTTTGTTTCGATTTTTGACAATTTATTATTTTAAAGACCGTGTAAATCGGAGTATGAGTTTATAGAAATAAATTTAAAAAAGCCATCGATGATCTTGAAATTTCATAAATAATTAACATGGAAAAAATACTTTTCCTACCATTACATATACCCCATGAAACAATGTAATTTGGAATGCAGAAATTTTTCCGTATAATCATAAATAGCGGTGATATTTTAAATATTCCCATTTAAATGCTTCATCCTGTGTATACCCTACAGTAAACATATCAATTTAATTCATTGCATATAATATTAATTAACGTTACTAATGCATCGTATCGATCATAATACCGTACTAAATCAATCTACCTAATTGCTACAGTTAATTTACATATTAATTAGATATTCGTACCTTTGAACTCTCTAGTCAGCCAAATAATAATTCCACGTCTACGTACATGTGTACTTAATACCATCGAACCACTTCCCTACGAAGCTTTGCCATACATAAGAATCACGACAGTCTATTGAAGACCATTAAAATGTACTTAAAGCAACTATCGAGCATAATAAAATGTAAAGCGATTGTCGAACGACGATGAACTACGAGAAAGGAAGAGAACCCATTAAAAATGACTTAGAGATGCAAAGAACGACGACAAAACTCTGAGAGGCAAAAAGATTTTGAGTTTCGTGTGTAATGCTTAAAAACCTTCCGGTCTTGATCTCCGCGAGGAAAAAAAGAAAAAAAGGAAAAGTGAACCGAGGAGCAGCAAGGTTCGCGCAAAAGTGCGCAAAGCCACGCCAGGAGCGGAAATTTCCCGAGAAGATTTTCCACTGCGGATCGTATTTTCCAGGCGGACTGGCTCCCCCGGCGAGAAGCATCGCGTTACACTGGATTTTATCATGGAGAAATTCGCCTTCGAGAGAGAGCACGCGCGAACGCCTGCCATACGCAGTGTTACGAGACATTTTGAAACGCTATGCTCCTCTTTTCGTCGTAGCTGCGAGGGAAAAAAGAAGGCGTCCGGAATCATTCCGTGGGCCGCGGAAAATAACCTAGACAGACTTGTATCAAAATTTCCGATCACCTGCACGATCGATATTTACCTTTAAAAAAAAAAAAAGAAAATGTAAAAATATATTAAACATAAAAAAAGAAAGTATTAAGAATTAATTTAAGAAGGTATTGTTGATTATCAGCTCTAAGAGCAACCGATATTTATGAATTTTTTCCGGTAAGATCATTTATGCTATTGATTAAATTTAAATGGAAGTGAAAGTGAGCATTTTTAAATTGAAAATCCAATTTTCTTCGTGTTCATTTCTTCCTATTATTATGATTTTGTTGTCTAATTTTTTATCTTGCTAAAGTTAATTATTTTGTGTTGGGACTGAACCTAGAAAAAAGAGATACAAAATTTGCAAGATTTGTACCGTAATAAAGGAAATTAACATTTTTTCGTAGAACAATTTTGCACTATATTGACAAAAAAATTATTGTAAGTAATCAATAATATCAAAATTTTAAGTTCAGTTCCTAGAGAAGTGTACAAAAAATAAAGTGAACTTTGTTTGAATTTAATTGATTAAGAAGTTCAATTTAATCGAGTCATTTTATATACCAATTGAAAAATTTAGTTTTGAAAAAAATAACGTTTAAAGTTTTTGATAACGTTTCGTAATAACTATAACCAAATATTTAATTTACAGAATCATTCTGCTATTCTAGCACCATAAAATATTCCTTTTTTCTTTAAACGTCTTTTGTTAAGCGATTTTGTCCATTTTGCGAACACCACGAATACTATTAAAACAAAATATTCGGAATGTAAAAGGTTAAAACATACCTACATAAAAAATTAGATCATTTTCTTTTTCTAACCTTAGAAAAATCGTCCATGAAGAGGTTCATATATGTAATTCTAATGCTACTTATTACACTTCGAATTGTAACATTTTGTTTCAAGTAATAATTATAATTATATACACTGGTTATAAAATTTTTGAGTTACTGTCTGGCTATTATCGTTTATGAATTATGTAATAAAAATATTCTTCATAATATTTAAAAATCCACAAATCTTTATTGCCTTTCCCATAAAAAGATATGTCTCCATAAAGACACAATGATGTACTTCTTGAACATACACTCTCATAAATATTACTATGCATGATCGAGTGCACTTCTGAATACATGTAAGGAAAAACATTCCGTGAAATATGATCTCGTAATGTATCAGGTACTCTACCGACGTAACAAGAAAGCCCGTAAAAAGAATAAGAAAGGGATGAAATTTGGTAAGACAAACAGCACGAAGGAAGTGAGAAGAAAAAGAGAAGAAAAAAAATTCAGCAAAGAAATGGAGGGAGTATAAGAAGAAAAATTGATGTAAGAAAGGTACAAGAGGAAAGGATAAAAGAGACCAACGTACAGAGTGAAGGAAACCTCTTCGAAAGGATGAGGGAAAAGGAGAGTGCCTCGAAAGAATTCAACGGCAGAAAGTCAAAAGAACGTAGGCAGAAAAATAAACGGAGAAGCTTGGGACAAAAAAGAAAGCCACTAGGGAGTAAGAATGTGACGAAAGGCTGGAACAGGAAATAGAATGGGAAAGATTCACTGAGGGAATAACAAAACGAGGAAACTCTTTCTTTAGAAAATTGAATCATATCTGTGGTATTTGGTTGAATGATTATAGTTTATTGTTGAATAAAACATAAGTAATTTAACACCAATATATCTCGCAGTGCACAGGTTCTTCCTTTCCAAAAGCCAATGCCAAAAACTGTCCCTCCTCAAAAAATACCTTCATTCACACTCTACTCCCACTTAAATATAAGTATATAAACAAAGTAAAAGAAGTTCATGATGCTTAAGGAGCGTAGAGTAAAGAAAAATAGATACACCTAACTTTCTGTCTATGGTGCATATTGTTGCACAGAGGATTATAAAAATTTTCTTGGAACTCGTGTGTACCAAACAGTATTGAAATAGTTAAAAGCAACCTAACTGTGTTTCGAATTTTATATACCTCATGTAGCAATAAAGACATTATAAAAATCATCATTTTCGTTTCAATTTATAAAGCTGAGAAATATTCTGCAGCAAAAGCATTTGGTGCAAAAAGAAATGTGAAACAGCAAAATTCAGTAGAAAAGAAGGTGTAGAAGAATTTAAGTGAAAGAAACGTAAGGTAAGGAAATAATGAAACAAAAAGAGGCACGGGAAGAAAGAGAAAGAAGTTACAGGAAACGAAGATGGAAAATACAAAGGACGATGAATAATCGTGTCAGATTATCTGAATTATGCGACGCAGCGCGACCAGACGATGTTAAATTATTGGCCGAGCCTTTTCGTACGTGTCGGCCACGCAAGATTTTTCCTGTCAAATTTCCTCGTTAATAATTTCCAAAAAGCGAGCAATACACGTTGCCGCTTTAATCACTGCGAAATTCACAATGCGAACGCCGCTCGTTTGAATAATGCGGAACTGTAACTGTTCGCTCGACAAATTTCCCGTACAATTTTACATATTCCAACGACGCCGGCTATTTAGCGTTCACGTATCGTTCGCACAACTCGACCAGAAACACATTTTAACGATCGACCGGTTCCGTTGTTCCTTTCTTAATAACAATTGCTATGCACAAAACTACCGTAATGAAACCTAGCGAATATGATATTGCAAATATTAGAATGCAATCTGTCCTTTGTCAAATTTTCGCGAAGAAAAATGTTATTCCGAGTATATTTTCAGCTTTTCCTACTTTTCCCGATATATTGAGGAAACACAATTTACAAGCGAAAATAAGAATATGATATATATGATGTTTGATTGCAAAGGATTTATTAACAAAAGCTACTAATATTTGACAATGATAATGACGATGATATGTTAATAAAGCGTTTGATTTCAAGCTTAAGTTTCTTGTATTTGTTGGAAAATAATTTTTTTAGCTTATATTTCACATTGTTCTTTTATTTTTTCTCATGAACTTTTAAATTCGATAAATATAATTTGAAATATGGTAAACATATATTTATCGCCTCTGTAAAATTTATGTAAAATTCTTAAAATTATAATATTAATGTAAAAATAATACTAATATAAATATTATAATATAAAAATAATATTTACTCTATTTCATAATTGTTATCATTATAATATGATGCTCTGAGAATGGAGTTTTCAAATAACGCAGAAAAAATTAACCTGATTTATATGTACTTACCTCTGATTTTCATTTAACGCGGTACAAATTAATTGCGTTACAGAAGGGTTAATCTGTAACCTTCTTTCACAAAACATTTTCCCCATTTGAACAAAAGATTTAATAAATTATACACAATAATGTGAATCTTGATAAAAATCTGATTAGAATCTTGATCAATGATACTTCCATTTCAATTACCACGAACGAACAAAAAAAAAGAGGCGCAGAAAAGAGAAAAGGAAGAGTAGAGCGTTGTTATTACATACTCAGATTCATGGTCATTCATTGCGAATGCATAGAATTTTTCTTTACGACATACGCTGGATCTAAACCGGAGCAATCAGTTTGTGGTTTATGACACGCGGCTTACAGTCGCTTTTTCAACAGTTTTTGTTAATTCATCTGGACAAAGCGTTGTTCAATCAACAAACAATCTTTCTTTATAGCGTACATTATTGTTTCGATCTCTGGATAGGATCGTGCAGGCTTGGTCGGAGTTTATGCGAAAGTGTGTCGACTAACATACTTCAACTTCTAAGGACCCTCACGTTTGAGAGATAAGAAGATGAACAGTTGTGTTTCAACTGGATCTTCCAGTTTATTTCAAACTTGAATGTGTTTTACAAAATATGTCTCTGCATTTGTGTCTTTGAATTGACTGTAGATTGATTCACTATGTTCTCTATTTATAGTAAAATTGGATACACACTGACTGATTGTTCGAAGAAGCTAGGAAATCAACAATCAGTATGTCTAAACGGTCGCAATCATTTTCTCCTTGCACCCTTCGCGCGTTAATTTGGAGAAAGAGCAATCACTAATTTAACGAATGTTTATAACAGCGTGGTATTTCCTTCAGATAATGACCGTGTCGATCGTTTTAATGGTTACAACTAATTATCGAATTACCCTTCGGAAGGCACGTTTATGACACATTTTTCCGGCTATTGAGGATAAGAGAAATTGCCTTCTAAGCTCTGAGTTGTAAACCTAAATGTTCTCTCGCTGGGACATACTTTAATCCTCGCAAACAATGAAACGAAGTCCCAATAGCTTCCTTAACAAGCATGTGTATCATAAATCCCCACGCTAAACGTTTATCGATAAAAACTGTTACCGTTTTGTCACTCGTTCGTTGCAACATACCCGTCGGTACATGAAATTAGCAAGCAATTTATCTACCTCGGGGTTAAATTCACCCCTCGTAAATTTCATTCAAGCCTTTTCTCAGTCACGTCAGAGAGAACAACATTCAATCTCATGGTTCTTCGCAGCACAATATGTCCCCCTATCTCAACAAACCTCTGCTAGGAGCGTCGCCAGTGTTACGCTCGCTCGGTAGCACAAAGTTTCATGAAAACAAAGCGAAAGAAGGGCGAAGAAGAAAGTGAAAGAAAAAGACAATGATGGGACGTGCGACACCGGCGCCTAGCAGCACGACGAGATTGTCGTGGCAGCCGACGACCCCCGTAACGAAAGGTTTAAGGGAAGTTTCGCACCGTATACCTAACTACTCTCGTACACACTCGATATCCAAAGTCTTGGCTCATGTTCGCTCCAGTCATCGAGCCAGTTACGCTGCAAGGACGTGCAACGTTGTTAGAGACGTTAATTAAGGAGCTTCAAGCATCGAGCCTTCTGCCTGTATGCAGAAGGAAAGCAGTGTGTTCTGACGGAGATGAGATTGTCGGTTCGCCACGACCACCGCCAATGGTTCAGTGAAACCCTGGTCGAAACGAGACACGCATCACACGCTCTGTGTACACACGTGCACAGTACGCCACAGCGTTATTGGAAACGCTCAACGCAACAAAAAGCCCTCCTTGACGCTGGCTCGTTTCGGAGAAACTTTTAGCGGGATATATGTGTATATATGTATAAGTGTCGGTGAAAATTCTGAATACTTTCACGTAACTAATACTTGCAACGGTACATAAAGATCTAATTCGATGAAACGATTAGGAGAACAAACGTCGAGGAATGAGAGTAACAAGATTGAAGATTAACCCTTTCGCTACAACAGATTTTACTATGTAACATGTGTGACGAAAGATAGATATTCAATTTTTGGTCGCAAAATTTGGCAAATTGTTTTCGTAAGTTTAAAAATTTAAAGTTTGTTTCGGCAATTAAAATGGAAATCTAGAAGAGATCAAATTAAGGATTAAATTAAAGTGAAGGGACGGTAACGGAAGGGTACGAGCAAATCTCGAAAGAGATTTTTAATTTTTAATTAAAATCTTTAATTAAAAAATTCGAGAAAATGTTCAGAAAGTGAGAGGAACAACTGTTACAATATTGACAAAATTGGCCATCTTTAAAATGTATCAAATCTGAGAGTTTTGAGACTTTCACGACCTAGTTCGACATAAACCCCGTCCATAAGTAATGGAACACCTTCTAATTTGAGCATTACGTTTAAATTAACACTGTTAAATTATCATGTTCTTAAATTAAATGATTATGTAGAAATTACTTACACCGAATATAGTTTTTTAATGTTAAAATATATTGAAAATTGTACACAAAAAGTTTTCAATTTTCTCGTTATTGTACGCTCCTCATTTCGCAATGACGATTCAAACTAATATTGGCAGTCTTGCAATGAGAAACTCTTAAAGTTTCTTCCTCAATTTTTCTTCAGGATCGCTGCAAATGTGTCCAAAGTGTTTCCGAATAGTGTCCAAAATTCTTTAAAACTGATTGTTAAGTCGAGTGTAATAGAGCACAATGAGAGGAACATTTTTCGTTTAATAAACATATGTAGAATCTCATATTATTTTTTTCTTTTTGTAAGGAAGTTTAAAATATACTTGTTTTGGACACTCGCCACATCAGCCGCTTTTATGAGATTTTAGTCAAACTTCCAGTACAAAATTTCACATCGTCTGTCATGGAAACCATGTTACTTCGCTTCTTTTTTTTTAATTAATTCACATTGGATAGTATTTAATATTAGTTATAGTATTTTTAATATTAATATCGAATACACTATTTCCTCGTTTCTTCACGTTTTACAATTACAACGCAAAATATTCTACTCCATAGTTGAAAAAATACTACTATTAATGCAGCCTCGTGTAAGTGAATATTATTCCAAGGGAAGATGTCTCCAGCATGCGAGCCACGAATAATAATAATAATGATAACAGTGTGAGGAGCACGAGTCGTGATGGCAGAAGGAATCTAATTTCATACTGCAGGAATTTCATGCACTTTTGATAATTCAGGAATCTCAAAGACAAAAGAAAAATCAAAATTCCTTCAAATAGTAATGCACCTGAAATAACATTTCAAAACTAAAGTAACTAAGAATGAAGGTTCACTAAATTTGTAATTAAAATAATTTCGCATTCTATTCTGAATATCAATTGAAGTTGACAAATTAACGAAATTTAATTCTATTAAAATTTTTATTTTAGTTTAATTTTCCAACTTGAATTGATACTTATCTATTAAAATTTTTATTTAACAATTATTCTTCATGAATTATAAAACAATAAAATTAAAGAATAATTATTTCGGTGATTACAGATGTTACTACGGTAATGCTTTTCTTTACTTTTTGAATGAGACTGATAGAAGGGAGAAAAGAAAATCAAAAATTTCGTACTGTATGAAAAGTAATGATCACGTTAGAGTGACTTCGATAATTGCGAAGGTTCAAACAGTTCACGCAGACAGTTCAGCTTTGGAACGTCTGATAAAATATAATGATTTGTAATATTACGACAAATGAATGACATTTCCTGCATGTGATAAAATTCAACGTGAAAATACATCGATGATGATAATTATAGAACCGAATATCCTTCGAACAGGGAACAATACAACATGTCGGAAGATAATGAATGGAAGTAATGGTAATGGAGTATTTATCGCGTTACAATTTCAGCTATCTCATTATGCAGCTTTTATTTATTATTCCCGTACGTTGTGACGTGTACATTTTACAGGAAATAATTCCAGTATTGATGAACGTTGTAATTCGAATTATTAGATTGATTCGCGGATAGATAACTGCTTTAAATAGCAGCATTTACGAAAAATTAATTAAAAATAACAAACGTTTTCTTAATGGTTCTTTCAGTAATAATCAAATTTTGATAAGACTGTAGAAGCGTTAAAAAAATTTTTTGTGTAAAGTACCAATTATAAAAAAAACTGAAAAAATTCGAGATAAATTACCATAAAAATACTTTGCCACAGGATATTATATTCATTATATGTTATATTATATTTCTTCAAATATAAACAAGTCACAAATCAATTCACATAACAATAATAGCTCTGAGGAATAACAGCTAAATTACATATACACAAAATGGAAAATTCAAAAGCAAAAATTCTTCGTACAACCATAGACGCTCCCTGGTACGTTAGAAATGATGATATTCTGCTCAAGAAGAAATCAAGCGTTATGTAAATAAACACAAGATCAGAATTGAATCTCACATAAATCCTTTAGTAGCAAATTGTTACAGCAGTATAGCTAAAAGACTAAAACGAAGACACTCTGTAGATCTAATATAACTTCTAACACTATTCACGCATTGTATAAATACATAGTTATCGGATTTAAAAAAAAAATTTGGTATATGCAGATTCACTCATTTTCAGATTGTAACACGAATTTTGAAGCATCTTATATAAAGAACATTATCATTTTGGTATAAATTAATACTTGCACAACCGCAGTTGTGTCTTTTTAAACCCAGGAATTAAATTCTTTTCTTTATTCTTTTCCTCTATTTTTTATAATGTTAAGGCTTCTGATATTCCTTATACACTTCATAACTGATTATATTTTATTGGTATTTTTAAAGCAGAGATCTTTAATTAGTAGATGAAACTGTTTTATTTATACGATAATGTACATACATAATTTTAACGACGGCCGTGCGAGTGTTAAACGAAGAAGGAAATTAACAAAATTAATAACCACCAACTTGATAATCGATCTAACAAAATCTACAAACGAAACCGTTTTACAAATTACTCCGAATAGCATACAAACCCGCAAGCATTTTCTCCATCGCCAAGCAAACAGAACTTGTTGCTGAAACAACCATTTAGCTGTTTCGAATATGAAAACTTGCTTGCTTATCGTAGACAACGTTCAACTAACTTCATTTCAATTAATTCCAACGGAAACATCAGATGGTTGAGCTAACACGTCACTCTTAATTCCACAGTGGCAAGCTTCCAAGGAAGGTCAAGGTTGAGCGATGTCGAGGCGAAAAGGATGCCTGGCGTCGTGATGCACTACTGAAGCATCTGAACTATGCGAATGTTCAAGCGTCTGATGACATTCAAAGGAGTTGAAATACTTGATAAGAACAGGTCGAAACAGCGTAAAATTAAGTTCGAGGCCTGCAAGCTGGCTGGTAGCTCAACGGAACACGAGATTTCGTTTAAGAGCTGACGGAATACGGGTCAACAGGCTGCAGCGATGCCTCCTCCTTCATCTCCTCCTTTTCCTCCTCCTCTTCGTGTATCACGCTATCTTGATAAGCATCTTCTTTCTCTACAGGCGCGGAGGAAAGGTATGAATATACAAGCATAAAACACGATTCATCGTCGGACACTCGTGCGAGCTCGTACAATGGATTATCGGTGAAAACAGCATAGGGTGAGCGACGTTGTGAATAGAACGATGTTCCTGCGATTTTCCTCTGGCGTGGAAAACGGCGAATGGGACTTGGCGTTTTGTATATAATTGATCTTTATGGCACAGTGTCTAAATGAATTAAAGGTGTTCGGTTCAGAATTGTTTGCATTTGTACAACAAGCACGGGGGATCAGCATTTTGACGTTCTTTTTTTTTTTGTTTAAATAAATTTAAGGAAATTGAAGAGATATCTACAATTTGAAGCGACAGTTTTCTTTTTCTTGCATGTTTAATTTGAAAAATATTCATGGTCTTTTTCTGTAATGTTATGTAGGATCTTCCAATAAGAACGATAGAACTTTGAACTGAAATGAAACGAAAAGTACGGAAGATAATCTAGTATTCGCTGCTTTATTTTAAAGTACATTTACTGGCATTATACAAGAAATACAATATTATATAAATAACCACCATGATTGTGTTTGATGGAGTTACCCTATTGTAGTAAATGTTTTACAATATGGAAGAAACGAGTGGATTTGAGCATTTTCTTTTTGTTTATTTAAAAATGAAAATCACTGATCTTCTTTTCGGAAAGTTAGTTACTCGTCGTTGCTTGTTTGGTCTTAAAAAGAAAAAAAAGCGAACTTTTGAAAAATCAGTGATTGTCTTACGAAATCAATACAAGTTGTTAGTAATTGTGTAATAAATGGGCGAAAAAATAATAATAAATCAGTAAAAGGTTTGTGGAGAGAAAAAGTACTTGAGACGAAAATCAAATTTTTATGTTGGAGCTCGAAATTAAAATTCATTTCCTTCCTAAATATTCAAATCGGCGAACAGAGACGAAGTTAAAAGAGGGCGATATTACGAACGAACCATTCGCTATTAAATTTCTCATCATTCCGTCTGCAAATGGACTACACGTAATTTTTCTAGCAATTTAGTTGCATCAATTAGATAGAATATACAGATAAAGAGTATAGTGACCAACGTGGGCTTTCAAACTTTGCAAATGGTTGTTCTATTAACACATTGCTAACAGTATACTATGAACTGGATCTTATCTCAGTTCCTACACATTTTTGATATTTTGAAAAATAAAAATATCCATTTAAAGCAATGAAAATATTCCATTAAGCAAAACATTTTATTTAAAATTAACGAATACAGCTAACAATAATACTAGTAATGCTTTTTAACCATGGAAACATTTTCTTTTTATTTGGCCTCGATTTCGTTGTCCCAGTTTTTAAAGAATCACTTTCCAGATTCATTGAAAACGGTGCATTTTACTCTATTTCTGATTATAAATATAACGAATGCTGTAAATATCCTGAAAACTGATCTGGGACTTTAAAATTTAAACCGATTTAGCACGTACAAAATGTGAATGTCTGTCTTCCATTCTCTACGTTCAAAAATTGCAAAATCTCGATTCAGATTTTCCATAAAGAAATGGAAAACGCGGATTCGAGTCTCTCGTCAACAATATGTTAATGGAATGTAATGAAACTTTCAATAAATCTAACACATATTTTCATTATTTCGTCACTGGTGACACGTAGTGAGGAGAAGATGAATATTTCAGAGACATTCTTAGAGGGAACGTGTGAATCGACGTTAGAAGTTTGAACAAGTTGAGAAGCAAAGAAAAAAAAAAGAAAAAACGGGAAGTCGCTTCGTGGAACAATGAGCCTCTAATACTAGCACCAGGAGCTCCGTTACAATCAACCGCGTTATTGTCCTATGCCGTGGGCCAGTGAACTGAACCTGGAAAAGGCGGTCGAGATTAACCAACGAACCTCGCCACCGTAGAATTAACGAACATAGACGCTTGGTATTCTCCCACCTGGAAGAGATTGAATACAAGAACAGCAACTGCCACGATTGTCCTGACTAAATTCAAATCGTTTGGATTAGAAGAGAATCCATTCGAACGTTTTGCTTATTAACGAATCCGTCCATTGTGAAATGAGCTTCATCGCTAAACGAAATTCTGCTTGAAAACAATGGAACTGTTGTAAATGCTCTTTCTTTTAATTCCTGAGTTAATTAAATTTTGCACGCGTGTGAATGCAATGTCTTTATGCTATATTCTCCATACAATTCTTCCGAATGACGTGAAATTAATGTTGTCGGTTCATTTTTAACATTTTCACTTACAGCAGTAATGTTTTCATTTGTGCGTGTACTTTTTAATCTTCCACTTTTTGGTTTATCAATAAAACAACCAGTTTTTTCGAATTTGTTCGCTAATATTGGAATTGAAGATTGATTTGGCCGATTTATTTACACCAAAATAAATCACGAATTTTGCGATGGATGTTTTTCAAAGAACATCCATTTTCATAATAAGTTTGAACAATGTAAATGCATTGCTACAGTGTACAGCTGTCCATGGCTAAAATTGTACTATCTTCTACTAAAGCAAAACATGTTATTTAAAATCACACAATGTATCTAAGTTTCGCATTTAGACAACCCTCTAATTTCAAATGTTTGTTAGATAAGTGCATTCTAAATTCGCGACTGTATATCAAAATAATCTCTGCTAAGAACAAGAAAAAGAATACAAAGGAAGATGATTACAGTGAAAGAAGGGTCAAGAAGCTGAAGCTTCTAGAAAAGTTTGAAAATTTTGTTAGGCCGTTCTAACGACGCGATAGAAAGGTGGTTGTTCCATCCATGAGGGTTCGAATTGCGTCGAGTGCGAGAGCTAGTAGGCAGCGGCTGCGGTAAGTGCAACTCCGCGGCAATTACCAGCCATTAAGCAGATAATTCGATCCTCGGAGAGAACACGGAGAACGTCCTCAAGGGTCGTACCTTCGTCCTCTAACCAGTCATATCAACGACTAATTGCCAACGCCAGGGAAAAAAAAGTGTCGGTAGATTGCTGTCTCGAAAGGCTGGCTGGCCGGAGTTTCTGAAGCATCCGGATGAAAGCAAGCTTGTTATTTTAACAGGAATATTACACCGTATTACATGTAAGTGCAAAAGCTTTTCTTAATGGTAAATATCTGATAAAAATTTGATTTCTTAAATGTATTCGCTTTTTTCGAAAATTATTTGTCTGCGATGTACGTTTAATATATGTACTGTTAAGTGAATTGTTTTTTTTTCTTTTATTCCATTTAACCATGTGCTTTTGTATCCACGTGTATTTCGATAGGTAAAAAAAAAATATGTGTCAAATATTTTTTTGAAATTACATGTCAAACTACCTTCACCAATATCGACAATTTTACACTTGAAGACTCTCCCTTGTCAGTATCGAAAATCAGTAATACATCTTTCGTAACACTAAAACTGTCTACGAAGAAGACCAAGGCAAGTTGATACAGTGAAATCAACTCGAATATTTCGATAATCATTTATTATTTATCCGTGACAATGTATTTTAAACTTTGATAGAAGATCATTAAATACTTAGCTTTTTTTCATTTTTGTATCAACCTAAGCCCAGTTTCCCCTATTCTGTATCACCAATGATCTAATTAATCTTCTTAGAAAGGAGAATATACTAAATCAACTAGTAACTGACAAATATTTCATAATAAAACACAAAAAAACTACATTAAACTAAGATTAACAAGAAAACACTCTCATAAAAACGTTTCACCATTGATCTTCTCGTGAAAATAGCGCAAATCTTTTCTGTACACATTGCAACCGTTCACACGTACTCTCACGAGTGTTGCAAAGAAACACCTATAATCATCATATACCACTTCTCCCGCTCAACATGTTCTGATCTTAGGACAGAAAACACGAGCGTTTACATTCAAAAATAACTATGCTAACATTTCATACGCGACAGTTGCAAAATACACTTTTAATTCGCAGCCAAGCACTCTTTAATACTCCACTGGGTATATCCAGTTTGCGCGAAGGTGCGACGCAAAGTAAAGGAGGGATTGAAAAAGGGGGTGAATTCGATGGTTCGTGAAACGACGGGTGAGAGGCTAACCCGTTGGTTGGCGGGTTAGTTAAATTACTGAAATAAATCAGGACCCATTGTTGCGCGCTGGCGCTGTTTTACGATTTGACCGAAAATACAAGCGCGCCACGAGCTTGTCTAGTCGTCCGTGTTCGGAAGAGCGCGTAATTAATATACAGCTATGGGGTTCCACGGAACGGAAGGGAAATGAAGAGAGTACCGAGGAACGGGATTTGTACATCGGTACGATTATGTGACAAATTACACCGACAGAGAGAACGCCTCGTTTCCTGGCTACGCTCGTAGCTTCGTGATACTGCGAATTAAAAAAAAAGAGAGAGAGAGAAAAAAAGATAGAGAAAAAGAGAGAAAGAAAACAGAAAAAAGAGGTGAAAGAACGGCGAGAAAAGAGAGGAAAGTTTTGTTAGCACGCCACTCGCTTCATTCGTCGAGCAACGGGTTTTCAGCTTATCAGCGAACGGAGAAAATGAACGAATACTTTACGAAGCGACGTTTTCGTCGATGAAACGAATCCACGCCGGAGCATCGAACGAAACTCGATTGTTCGGAAGTTGACCGTGTTTTAATTAAGCTTTAACCGCACCGCGCCACTTTCTCGTGCCACTTTATACTGTTAACGCCGCACGCGGAACAACATCAATGTCTTTGGTAGACGCGTGTTTATAATTACCGGTATCTGCATGCATGACGTTAGAGGATCGATTTGAATTGATCTCCATCGTTAGAGGATTCGTTTGAAAAATCCCGGTTCGAATATATTATTACGATCACTGAGAAGCTTCTTCACTTTCTCAAATTACTACGAAATTAACTAAGCAACACTAACTGTGGTAAACCTGTCACTCTTTTTAGAAAAGATCGTGTTTTCGAGGAAAATCAAAATTTAAAGAGAACCGATCCTTTTTCAGCAATAATATAAACACAGAAAGTGATCAAAGTAGAAAAAATAAACTAAATTAAGAATGAACTGCTTCGTTTGATTACAACAAAAAGAGCCATCCAAATCGAAATATTCGCAAGTGGTCAGAAAAATGGCGAAAAGTCATCCATAATAATAGAAATAATTTCGATGACTGATATATCTTCATTTTTTTTTTTTTTTTTTTTTTTTTAATAAAACTTCAATTGTACCTAACAGTCAAAAAGAATTAATTTCTACACCTGATAAAAATGAACATACCGTTAACCGTGAAATAAAGTTAATCGTTAAACACGTTAATAACGCTCCGCATTGAAAATTTTGTCATTCAATTAATAAATGTATCAAGACATATCGCAGACCATTGGAAAATGCAGAATTTCTACGATAAACTTTCGATGAACAGTAAACACTCAGTCGAGCAGAAACTAACGGCCGTGTTTAATCATTCATCAACGACTAATCGAAGACACTCAAACTGATTTTATTTTCGAGTTACTCACTCGGAGGCGATGCTCGCAAACTTTTCGAGATGTCTATTTGCACTCTAGGTTCGACAGTCAAGAAACTCTCGGACGGGCTCTGTGAAACGGTACTTAAATTGTTTCAGAAGTACCAGAAGAAGGACGGCCAGCGCAAGTGGTCTGGAGAAGCTTCTTCAAACTTCAAATCCGCCAGTCCATGTCGCTGACGTCGTTCAATTTTCTTCGATCTGACCGTCAAACCTTCCAAATAAAGACGAAACGTTACTTGCTGACATCAGCCGTCACGTGCCCCTTCAAACATTTGTTTATGCTGATCGAAGTAACTGACAGAGGATTTTGACATTCGCCAATTTGCAAAAACATGCTATAAATTTTATTTGACAGCAAAATAAAGAATTATCAATTTTTAAACTGTTCTAACTTCGTGAAAGAAAAATTGTACAATAATCTATCTGGATGTCGATTTGAAAGACGAAGCCTCTCTTTTCATCTCGCTAAGCTGATTTTCCTCGAAAAAGCTTTTCTGCTAGGAAGCAGAAAATGTTTTTCCTTCGAAAATTGTAGAAATTTAAAGTGACTGTTACAGAGCAGAAACAATTTTCTCGCGACTCAAATCACCGTGAACGATACGTCAAAAGTTAACGTACGATTTTTATCAAACTTCCAAAGTTTCTATTTTGAAAGTTTGAAATTGTGAAATTTCTTTACCGAGAAACTTTGCAAATACAAGAAAAGTATCAAAGAAAGCAGAACAGAAATTTTTCACACAACACTTAAGGAAATTAAAAAATTCTCTCTGAAGTCTGTTTAAAAAAAAAAAAAAGGACCAATAAACAATTTCATTGCAAAACCATATTAAATTTTCTGTAATTCATTTTTCATTTTTCTGCCTGAATTTCACCAAACTCACTGTTTATTTAATTGCTTCTTCCCTCTTGTTGTTCAAACAAAAACACAATTCATGCTCACACTTCCATTATTTTACACAATGTGTACCTAAACTAAAAGCACGTAACATCGAATACACGTGGAGATTAAACGAACATGAAAGAAAACACGAGAAAAGCGAGGGAACATATTCAGAGCAAGGAGGAGCTTTGCGATCGGAATTATTCGATTACAGGATCGACAAATCGTGACGACCACAGCGTCAACGTTGTTAACAGGGCGCAGTACGGAATGGATTAATCGAGCGTGTTACACGTTTACACGATGGGCCGGATTGCAGTAAACCAACGACAAACGGTGATTTCTAGTAACGACCAGCTTCAGCATTACGCTCTACCGTGAAGCTCGAAAACCAATGCACAGGAAAACTCTTTGGTAGAATATGCTGGTAACCTGTACAACCAGTGTAAAACGAAAAGAAACAGTCATGAGTTACGAGGATTGCTATATATAAGGTTCTCGAATTTATACGCCTACATGTTACTTTTTAGTAAAACGCAAGCTATTTGGGATTTTTTCAAGTTGCATTTTTTTATAGAAACTATGATCCATTAAAATTAAAACGTGCAGCACAACTACGTCTACAAACATCATTTTAATTATCGAAATTTTCAATGACTTTGATTGACATGTTGCTAGAGTTATTTCACGAATGTTGTTTTTTACTTATAAGAAATCAAGTTTTAGTGAGTATACTTGCAATGTAATCGGTTTATATAAGTTAGTTTTGAAGTTTAGAATGAGTACCTGCAGGTTTTGAAAACATAAGCAGTTCAATGTCAGAAAGAATCGAATCTTTGACAAGTAGTACTTGAATCTTGAAAATAAGAATTCCATAGCTGGTTCAAGATTATGTATATTCTTAATTTTAGTTATAATTCTGTAAACGAATTACGTATAAGAAATAAACACCTTCCGGAATCATTCCTTTTGATTCCACAATCTTCAACCACGTATCCATAACGTTTACTTAAATTCCAACAACAGTCACTAATAATTCTTGCTGTTGGTGTAACTTTGAACTTGTATATAAAAAAATTACAAAAAGAAAAGCTCTTGGTAGTATTCTTTTCGAGATTTCAAATATTTATTGTAAATCTAACATCTTTTCATATATCTCAATGTAAAGTTCGTACGAAGAACATCATTAATTAATCTCCGTCACATTCGAAGAAACCTGTACTTCAGACGAATGTCTATGATGAACTTCATTAAAAAATAAAAAAGCAAGTTCCAGTATGCTTATGGTGAAAACTTAATTACAACTAGCAAAATAAGTTATTTTTCTTCGTATCACTAAATATGCCTGCATTTATAATTGAATTTTTTCTTTAATTAATCAAACGCTTCTCTTGAATAAGACAATCTATTTATATATGAGCCACAGAAGTTTTCGTATCTCTTTTAAAACAGAATAACTTCTTGAAAATTGAGTTACACGACTTGAGTTTCTTTGAGAAGTTAGGATTAGTTTACTAGATAATGTATACAAAAAATCATGAAAATGTTGTAATCGGTCGAAATCTCAAAGAAATTCGTGAAAGCCGCTTTTACAGTCTTTTTATTTGCGCACCATTCGAAGACCTAAGTCCACAGAACTCCTAAAAATACATTTACTCCCCTCAATCATACCCCATAAATATCTTACTCTATCGTTACCCTAAGTAACAAGACACAATAAATGAAAATATTCGAAAGTGAAATTCAATATTTCCAAAACTCGTTTCGTTGACACGATCGTCGCGAGTTTGTTACGCTCCCGTTCGAGAAACGTGCGAAACTCTTCAGTTTAGATTCAGTTCTCGATTCAGTTCAGACGAAAAACATGGAAAATCAGTAAAACGGAAATTTTCAATCAACATCTTGGCATGGTGGCGGACGCGTTAGTAATTAACGTTACAGCGGCACACCACCGTGAACAATCCTCGATAATTACGTATCGTCGAATCCTCGTCTTCGCTCAGTCCAATATGCAGACAGATTGGCAGAATAATTAAATCCGGGCCACCAGAATGGGAGGACGTTCGAATGCTGCAAATTAATATCTCGTTCGCGCCATTCCTGCTCGTAACATCGATCCGACAGGGATCTGGAATCAGCTAGGTCGTGGCACATCCAGAATCGCAATAGCCCTTACGAACCGAAGCACGGAAGCCCGGTTTGCATTTGAAATAGCACTCAAACCTCCTCCGAGATATGATTCCGCTTGGAGATTGTTAACCGCATAGAAATGCTTTTTCGTCTCTCCCTCTCTCTCTCTCTCTCTCTCTCTCTCTCTCTCTCTCTTGTTTCGTTTAACCGGAGCTTTCGTTTCTACTGGTATCAATACACCTGGCCTGATCGAACAAGTGGTTTGCTTGTTGTTTTCTTCCCTTATTTCTCTTTTTGTTTTTATTTTAAGAATTCATGTATATATGTAAAGTTGGTGGAACAAATATGGCATACTTGTGAAATCGGTCAAGAGGCAAAGTAAACATGTTTCGAGTGTTCTAACAAGGGAATTGACGGAAATGCGAGAACAGATAAGGACTTGAATCCTCAATCAGAATATTGCGATTGTGCAGAATTAATGTAACAGAAAAATGTATAAATATCCGAATTATAGTACTTTTTATCGTAACTTATGGGTGCAATGATTTTCTACAAAAGTTCTACTTTTGTTACTATATTCGCAAAAATATGAATTTTTACAAAAATCCGCAGTCTAGTAATTAATTCTTGCCCTTCTTTCATCGAAATAAAATATTGTAATCAACCATAAATTTTCTTTCTATGAACGAAGAAAAATCGGGTTACAAAGGGTTAATTACCATTTTTCA
This sequence comes from Anthophora plumipes, assembly GCA_951804975.1. NCBI lineage: Eukaryota > Metazoa > Arthropoda > Insecta > Hymenoptera > Apidae > Anthophora > Anthophora plumipes. The sequence goes on along the minus strand of OX638116.1, from coordinate 11,084,824 downwards.
TTTTATGATAAAGTAAGCATTTAGTATTTCTTAAAATAAATTTTCGATCCTAAATTAGCGAATAAATCACATCAAATCATTCAAATAACATTAATTTATGAGAAAGTTAAGTAATAATTCACCAAAATGTTAGAAAAGAAATATTCAACATCACTTGAATAAAAAATAACTGAAAAACATGAGAGAATGAATAAGAAAAAGGCATATTCCGTTTGTATTTCCGGAATTTCTACGATCCTTGCAAAATACATCGGTGTCCATAAAAGGACTATCATCGTGGAAATCTACAGAGAGTATTCTGCTCAAACTATTCTTTTTTTTTCTCTCTCTTTTCTGTAGAAATACAGAGAAAGGGCTGGTCAACGATGGCCACCCCTTTCGCGTGTCGTTCTTCTTCTCTAATCCTTTAAATCCTTCTACCGAGTGATCTCCGTTTACACAGACGGAATCACCGGAGTAAGATGGCTCCAAACGGTATAACCGTAATTCGTCGAAAGCCGTAATCGACGAATTAGTACGACAGACACTGCAAAGCTTATAAAATAAAACTTTTCTTCTTTCATTGTTTAATTAATTCCATTTGTCTTAGTGTATTCTTAAATGTTTCACATATAAAATGTCCAAATATTCGATGAAATTAATCAACTTTGTAATAACAAGCAACTCTGATTAAAATATACTTTCTAAAATTTTCATATACATATCATTTTTAAGTACAGAAAGTTGAAGAACTTTCTATACTGAATTTCTCTACTGACTTAAACCTATTTTATTAAAGAGAGATTTGCATTTTTAATGAGATAAATTACTCAAACAATTCTTTGCTCAGTTTAAAAAAAAAAAATCGGCTCTATAAAACAACTTTTCATATCATCAGAAAATAATAAACTTTTTATTTTACATTTATTAGTTTTAAATCTACACCTCTAATCTTATCCCACTATAGATGTTAAACTTCTCTGCAAATTTTACAAAAGTAAAATTCATCTCGATCATCCTCTTCGCTTTAACACTTCGATGGCCGCTGTCACGTCTGGGTGATTTCGTTTAACCAGCATTTTTTGGCTAGCATCACGTATTTGTGACTTCATTCACACAACCAGATGAATAAAAGACAAATCTGTCCAATTTTCTGATTGTTACGTAAAATAATCAGTAATAAAATGCGAATATAAAAATCAAAGATAGTCAAGAGCACGTTTATCCCATCTGTCCTTTAAGTTCGTACAATTCTTTGTCTTCAAGCATACCATTTAAACTACACAAGACTAGTTTTTTGAACTCGTGAAAAATACCAGCGGCAAGTGCAAGTTTTTGGCATGATTTGATCATCAAACTGTTAAAAGCGATCCATGTTAGGTTCAACAATAAATATGTTCGATCTTTGTCCGGACGAGTAGAGTACGGTGCAACAATTGGAAAAATGAAAATGTAGAAGAAGTAGAGGAAGAAGTGGGTCGTTTAAAACGGCAGAATACGAAACGATGAATAGAAATTAAAACCAGCTGGATAAACGACACTCTGAAGGAAAACGATGAATAAATCGAGGTTACGTTTCTAGCTACGGTGACGAATCGATATCGCTATATCGAAACGAACTCGCGTATAAATACTCGGGGACTTCGAGAGATGAAACGACTGATAGAAATAGAAACTTTAATTCCGCGTTATAACAGAAATATGCAATTAGATTAGACATCATCCTCTTCTGCCGCCCTTGTCTTCTCTCACATCTCATCTCGTTACCGGTGAAATTCGTTCGTGTCGCGTTTCGTGAAGTTTAATTTAAATTTAAAAGTTTCGAAATTATTACCGCTGGAACACGATTCGCCTGCTCTTAACTGTCTTTTTAATGTTTAATCGTTCATTTGAGAATTATTTTTGTCGGTTTCTGCTAGAAGTGTGACACGACTGACAAAGGTAAATTTTTCAGGAAATCAAGAGTTGAAATTTTTTGCGGCAAAAGATTATTAATTATTCCATCATTTAGCAATGAAAAATTTACTTTCATGTACAATTTAGCTGGTGGTCTTTGAATTTCTAATATCTCTAATAAAATATTATTTAAGAGAATTGATTGTTATTACGAAGAGGATTGGAACGACCCTATTCTGAATTGTGACATTATTCTTGGTTCAACGGTATCAGTTTAATTTTGAGTTATCTTTGAAAATATCTCAAAATTAGTGACTCTTGAGATGTGTCGCTTTTCCAGTAAACTATGTAAAAATAGTCCAGCAGTTTCCCGATATTTTAATCGCCACAAAATGTTGTTTCTGCTTATTAAATCACCAATTTTTGTGCCATTAACATCCTGTGATATAAGCATGCACACGTAAAACGAATAGATATTTCAAATAGATATTTTTGTAATAAAAGCGTACTGTCTTAATGCTTTGCACTCCATAGGTGCCACTGCGACGACATTTGTAATATGGATCATAACTCTATACAAGTTTTATTAATGTTAAAATAAAGCAAATTGACAAAACAAATAAAAATAGACAAATTCATAAACACAGTACCATTTTTTCATTTCGAAGCAGGAGTTTTTCGTTTTCAAAAGTTTCGATTATATAAGAAAATGCTTAGAGTGCAAAGGGTTAATTATCTATGCAGCCATTTGCAATAAAGACAGACATATGTATTTCTTCAGATCATTTTTTGGTATATTTCTAAACTTCCCGGTTTAGCAACCTGTATAAAGATCGCAAATGTAACCGTTACAATATCGAACACAATCGATAAGGAACGTATGTCAGAAACGAAACGAAAGCAGCGCAAAATATGAGATAAGAGGACAGGGGACTAAAATCAACCACGTATTGTGCTCAATCATCAGCAGTCTGCAGATGATAGAGGAACATTGCAGGAAGGAGCCACTAACGACCGAGTTCCGCTGTTTTGCTAATTATCCAGGCTCATCCAATCTCGTCGGTCGAGGAACTCTTTATCCTCGCTGTCTAGCCTCTGTTAACTCTCTCTCTCTCTCTCTCTCTCGCTCTCTTTCTCTTTCTCTCGGCACCTCTTCTTCTTCTCCGTTTAGCAGCGTCCAGCTCTTTCGCGCATCCTTGTATCGCGTTCCGTCACGAGAAACGATCGTTAGTCAAGCAGCTTTCTCTCTCATCCTCTCTGTCTCTCTGTTAAGCCAGAACCACTCGGGATTATCGATCAGACCACCGAGCCAGGTGTGACTGCAACGTTTCGTCCTTCAGCGTGCTTCTTCCCGCTCACTAAAAGGATATTTAAAAGGACCAATCCGCGCGCGAGTCGAGCCAACCTCCTGCTGTCCACGAAAACCAGACCAACCAAGTTCTAACAAGCTGTCTTTGTTCTTTTCCTTTTTTCTTTTTTCTCCACCTCTGGTTTTTCCGCGTAAGCCCACTTTCTATTCTATTCCGTCCCGTTTCCCATTCGGGTAACGTGAATTTTCGTTTCGACGGACTCCTGCCAGAGGACTTTTTTATCTACGCACCGACCGTCCCGTCCAGAGAGATGAACAGCCTTGAGACATTTCATTCGACAACGTTTGACCGTGCTCCTGTTGTTCGTTGGCCCGTGGAAAGTTTATTTTTAGGCTGAGAACGTTTTTCGTTGGGTTGCAGTCGAAATACGTTGTTTAGCATTGTAATGACTTTTTTGGGCTGACTTTAATGAGTCTACATTTTTTTTAGGGTCGCTGATGCGTTGTTCGAGATGTAGTTTTTGGAAGTGGTATAACGAAAGGGTTTTAACTATTTCGTAACTCTGTGATCGTTTGTATGATACGAATATTGTAGAAATTCGCGAGGATTTTTTTAAAGGACAAGTTGTGTTAAAAACGAGCGATAAATACAAAATTTAAAAAGTGTTAACATAAAGCAAACTTCTAAGGATTGTTCCTCAGATTCTTCAAAACTTCGGCAATTTACTAGAGACAACATTCTTTTTGAAATAATTAGAACAAATCATTAGGAATACTATCCATCATCTTTGCAGGAAAACTGTATATGTAGTTTCGTCAAATTTGCATTTCGGAAAATTTACACGACCGGTTAAGGGTTGATCATTCAAAATATTATTGTTAACAAATTATCACCAAATTTTTTTTTATTCAATCCAAGTATAAATATTCCAAGACGTATTGCAAACTTAATATTTCAGTGTTTTTTTAAACGGTGGAAATGAAGAAAGAAGTTCATATATTTTTGATTACTTGTTTGATTACTTGTTTCATAATACTGTTACCGTGTATGTACATCATGTGTCAATTGCTTTGTGATAAGAATCCAGCTCTCCGTAATAAAAAGAAACAGAAATAAAAAAAATAATGATACATTTATTTTCTATTCACCTACAATATAAATGAATTAAACTTAGTAATTCTTACAACATAAATAACCCCTGGTTAAAAAAGAAAAAGAAAAACCAATAATCGAATGGTTAAAAATAAAAATGCAAGAAAAAGAAACAGAATAATCCACCATTTTATCACACACGCAGTAGCTTTGGAAGATAGAAGCGTAGATAATCCGAAGCAATTGATACCCCACCCAGCGTGGCATCGTTCTTCGAAAGCCACAAATCTTGCAGCATTCGAAACCACTGCACGAAACGACAGGGAAACATCCCGTATAACAGGCATCGATATTCATCGCGTACACAATTTCACAGAACGAGCTAGAACGACGAAAGATAATACTTTGCTGTAGAAAATTGATATAGCACAGAAAATTAACGATAAATCCTATTTCAGCGTCGACTTGAAGTAACGAGGCGACATTTCCGTTCTCTTCAATATTTGCAGATATCGATCGTATTATTTCTGTTTCACCAAAAGCCAAGGCTCGGTTTTGCCAGTTTACGCCACGAGTTTCGCTGACTCGCAAACTTTATCGGGGTCCAATGATGGCGCATCGTTCGGAAATAGTGAGGGTCGATCCTAGCCGGAAGTACACAGCATACATACGTGCAACCTACGTTCACGTTAACTCACTCCACCATCATGGCTCCTTTTCACAAACTCTTTCGTCCTCTCTCACTTTCTCTTTCGCTCTAAAAATTGGGGTTATCGAAACCCTCACATGTCGATTTTGACAAAATTTATGTGGGCGTCTGGAGTATTTGAAAACGGAAAAAAACTTGCGACACGTATTTTTTTTTTTTTTTTTTTTTTTTTTTATTAGCAATCGTTCATGTTGAAGGGTGTGAAAACAGCCATCAAAGTGCGGGAGGAAAAACACGTTTTTGAGATATCTCGTGAACGTAGGGAAAAAATTTTTTCTTTGGGAAAAAGTTTCTTTTAGGAACCGTGGTTAGGTTATGTGTTAAGGGATAATAACTATTTAGAAAGTTTTCAGAGGAAGAAATTGAACTATTCTGTAGAATTCTCGATTTATTTCGTTCAACTTTTATGTTAGGCTGAATTAATTTACGTTACTTCCTTTGTTCAATAAAATCAACTCATGACATAAGTTAATTTCGAACTTTATTTTACATAATTATAAAAATTTGAATAAACTTAAATCAAAAAATCTTGTTTAATTTTAACATTCCTTTCAATTAGATCCGAATGGAAAATTTTGTTGTGCCAATGTTATTATATAAAATAAACTCTCCTCTTTAGAAAGATAAATCCAGAGAGCAATTATTTTGAAAAATAAAACAGTCTTAAAATATGTGTATATTTCCTTTTGTAGCAAGTTTGCCGATTTTTCGTTCGGAATATTCACAATATTCAACCAGCGTGCGTCAAATCCAAACGTTTTTTTCACTTCGATAAAACATAACTATCGCGTACAGCACTCTGTCGCACATAGACGTAAAAATCTCTGTTTTATTGTTACATACAGATACTTTAATTCATTCTCTCTCCCTGCAGTTCTCGATATATTCCACTCAATTGTTTCAAACCGCGGAAAAAAGGAATCAAACGATAATTTTATTAAAGCAAATATTCACGTACATGTTCAATGCATTTTTTATAATTATAATTTTAAACTAGCCTTTTGCATCACTGTTTATTGTACATTAAATTCAATGTGAAAATTTAATTATGCTATACTTTATTTACCTGTAAATTTCGAAACGCTTCGGGCGGAATAAAAATTCTCCAATTGACCGGTAAAATCAACGAAGCGCGTTAATTTTATCACTCGAATAAAAACAATTTCTATCATTTTCTATAGACAAGAATACCGTATCGATCGTCCGTTTCGCGATAGAATGAATTTCACAGGTGGAACACGATCGGTAAAAACGAGCAGTCAGAATTTCTTTCGTTGTTTCACGTATTATCGCGGTTTTCGTCGTTAAGCCGAGGCCCAAATCGCAGTTTGGCCTGTTTCGATGCGCGATTTATCGAAAGAACTAATCCCGGATGTTGCTGCTTCGTGTCTGGCCTCTTCTCGCCGACAGAAAAACCCTGAAATGCCATCGTAGCTAATGTTTGACCTCTATTCTTTCGCAATATTTCCAACGTCGGAGTTCCGATGTTGTTCAACAAAAACCGCCGTTGCAATAGAGAAACGAAGAAAATCGTGTACAAAATCAACGTGTGTTATATTGCCGGGAGAGATTTTTCTTTTAAGTAAGAAATGACGATGAATAGTGAAGAAAAGCGAAACAATGTTTGTAAACGTCAAAATTTTTCTATTTCTCTCAGGTGAATTTAATTGTGCAAGCAATGTCTCCATAATGACGTACAAACACAACGTTCGAATATTCTGCACAATATGTATATCTCGTGAATGTTCTGATTATGCGTGACATTTCGCTGAAGAAGTTTGAAACAGAAATTAATTATTGTAACGAGTCAGATTTTGTGGCAACAGATTTTGGTCACGTTACCAAGAAGAATAGTTGTATTAGTAACAGAAATTAATTTTTATTCTGACATTCGTTTCCAATTTGTAAGACTTAGAAGTTAATAATTGATCTGTAACACATTAGCTTTTTCTTAATCAATACTTAGATGCCTAATCAGCAAAAAAAGTTCTAAATCAGGGGATTACAACTACTAATAAATTCACACTTAATTATTTGGATATACCATTTACAATTGGCAATGTTATGTTATTTATACTTGTGATTATGAAAAATAGCTAAAATATAAAAAATTTTTTAAAATTGAATTTGTCACTTTATTCATCATTTACTTTGGGTTGCATTAATGTATATTACGATAATATGTTGTTATTGCGAAATTTATGCATTTAGATCAAATTCCTGGGTTAACTGAATTTTATACGCGTGTAAATGCAAAGCTTTATGTAAAGTGCTCCATATAGACCCATAAGTTGTGGCCAATTCTTGCAAACGACGTAAAATTAATGTTGTCGGTTCATTTTCAACATTTTCATTTAAAGCAGCATTTGTGCGTACAGTATTTGATCTCCCACTTTTTGGTTTATTAATAACACAACCAGTTTCTTTAAATTTGTTCACTAATCTTTGAATTGCAGACTGATTTGGCCGATCATTTATTAGATGTAGAAATAAATGCTTTCCAAGTGGATTCGCATAATCAGTACAGTTATTTAAATCGAAATACTCGCGATAGTGTTCGCAAGTTGGCACAAAAATAACAAAGAATCATCGACAATAATGGAAACTATATCGATTATTGATCTATTTTCATTCTTTTTAGATTACATTTTGATTGTACCCAAAAGTCAGAAAGTATTTATTTTGACATCCAATACATCAAATAACTCACAAATTTTGCGATGGGTATTTTTCAAGTATTGCGGCAATGTATACCTATCCATGGTTAAAACTAAAAAGACACGACGTGTAAACACTATACAGTGTTGAATTTTAAACGTTTCATTTAAATGAACTATATGTACATATATGATTTAGGTCACTTTCATAATCAGTCGTGTACACTTTAGCCTATCACTCCTAATCGAAAAACGAAAATCGTGCACTCGACCCCCTAGTTGTTTACTGCACCAACCGATGCCGTTATTTAACGCTTTAATTTACGACCTCGCTATATTTGCTCCGGCGACTATACGCATTTATCACACGCTGTCACTCGTTTTTCGATCGCGTCACTCTCGCCCCGACCGACATAACAAACGAGTGAACCCCTTTTCATCGGGCGTGCTGCAACTGACCTTGATCAATCTTCGTTCTCACGAAAATCTGCGGCTATTTTCACCGTGGCCTTTATCGCAACGCGAACAAGCTTCACCAAGAAGCATAGCGTGTATCTTTGATTTCCCGCGTGTCGTAAATGTTTCCTCTCCTGTTCCCAAAAACAGAATCCGCATCGCGTGACCTACGTAAACGTACGCCGATCTCAAGCACGAGAATTAATGGCGGGCCTTGTAAACGCGTCCCGGAAACGTGGCCAGTGACTCCTCTGCGAGGCGAAACACGCCCCAGAGCGAACCTTCTTCGCGTTTAATAGAAGATTCGGATTTACAACGGCGTGTAAAAGTATCTCCTACTGTCTAGAGATATTTCACGTTTCTTCGTGGGGGAATTTTAATTAGCATTCGGTACACAAAATGCGTTGCACAGAGGGAACGGTGTAACAGATAAACGCTGTATCACGATTCCACCATTGTTGCGTGAAATTCGACGATATTGAATTTCTGAAAGTTATTCAGATAGCTTTAAAAGAAGAATTTGAAACTACTGCGAGCTATAAAGCAACAGTCCTAAAAAAAAAGAGTAATTCTACATTATGACGAGTACTCGGCGTCTGCATCTTCTTTTTAAAGCTACTTTGAACTTTGTACATTGCACCTGTAAGTGATTTGAATAATTCACGGTGGAACACTGAAATTTTTCAACGGAGGAGGAACTAGAATTTTCAGTTAATCAGTTAACATTCGGAAGCTATTATTTGAGAAATATTGAGGTACAATAACTAACAGAATTATGAGATAAGAGTAGAGAAAATATTGTGTAGGCAAGGTAACGAAATAACAGCAATCATTTTCTAAAAGATACTTTGATAAATTACTGATAAATTTTTAATAGATTGACTTGCAATATCAAGTATCTTAAATTATTATTCCCCCACTTTACACGATTAACTTTTCATTTTCAACCTTTTCCACTCTGAACATCGCAAATAACAGATTTGCGTCGAGCTGTTGATGAAACTTCAGTATAGAATAGTTCTTAAACGAATATTTTACATGTTTTTTTTTTATCGGCAATCGTGTACAATCAAGGCGTAGAAATCATCCTCAAATATGAAGGTAGTAAATATATCTTGAACATAATTAGAGATAGAAACAGTGAATATCGGTGAATTTTCTACTTTTCAACGTTAAATTTATAAGCGTCGCTTGCGGAAAATTCGCGCAGTCAGCAATGTATTAAAATGGTACAATTGCTTTGCACTCCACTTGCGCTGCTACAGAGACATTTATAATACTGGCCATAACTCCATTTAAATTTTATTCGCGTTGAAATAAAGCAAATTAGTAAAATAAATAAAAATAAATAAATTTATAAATGTGTATAATCCTTTCTTTCCAAAATGAAGCTTTCGATTTTCGAATATTTTATTGCAAAAGTGAGTTGAAGTTGATAAATCGATCATACGAAAGGAAAAAAATACTTGGAGCGCAAATGATTAAGAAGAAAAAAAAAATGAATTAAAAGAAACAGATCTTCACGTAAGTTAATTCGGCAAATATCGAAAATGAAAGGATTCGATATCAAAATTCACTTTCACTGTATAATCGATACACGTTCTCTCCTAAGCGTGCGACGATACGAATCAGCTATCACGAAAATTCTTCGACGCTTCAAACGTTTCATCGCAAACAAGCTAAGCCAGCGAAACACAACGGGGTAAACATCAGCGGCGCTCATCATAACTAACAAATACGAGATTCCCTCAACTCCAATTACACGAAATAATTATCCGGCGGGAAACTCTCGAACGATAGATATAGATACGTAAGTTCTGACCAGGCCGATGCCAAAATCCAGCGTGGCTCGTCGCTGGTGGTTTCGAGGTTGTTTTATTTTATCCCTCCTATACCACGGTTGTAACATTATTTAGCGCAAATTCGTAACTTCCTGCACTTTCCCACGATTTATGGACAGTGACTCGCGATTTAACACGGTATTGCCGTTGTCACACGAGTACACGAACACATGGGGATCCGATACAACGATGTCGCTTGGCGTAACTGCTTGTCTGTGATAACACGAGGGAATTACATACACATATACATGTATATATACATATATACACTTCGTTTTGGCTGTCGCCTGTTAATAGTTCCGCTCGGAAGGACGCTATGACAACTTGGAATAATCTCGACGAGCGGCCTTAATTTTCGCACCCGACGGAGAACGTAGAGTCACGAAACGTTCTCGCGTTAGGTGTCTCTGGATCGTTTCGGTGAAACGTATATTACGAATTGTGGAGAATCGTGAGACTTGGGGTTGAATTCTCGGAGAAATTGAAATGGAATTATTTTATGGAAGTTTAACAGGTTACCTTCTGAAGCTTGACACATCGTCTACTGCAGAATTGTCAATCGACACTTTTGATCTCTTTTAACCTTAGAACTCCTATAAGGGCGCTTGTTGAACCCACAAGTTGAAACATTATTAACTCCTTTCCACATAACAACGAGTTAGACTCATGACACATATTCTGGCTGAGATTTGACAAAAACAGTTATATTAACAACAAACGTTAATTTTAATTCTAACTTTCCTTTTAAATTTTAAGATCGAGGATTGTCAATTGTAATTAATCGATAATGTATTAGCGTTTCATATGTAAAATGGTACTAAGAAAAGAAAACTACATTAAGGGGTTAAATTAGAACTACTTTCTTTGGGGAAACATTTTTTCCTTTTCAACTTTTATTTTCGTATATATTTATTTTCTGCTGGTATAGTCGTGGTACACATTTAAATAATATTCTGTTCTATATATAATTGTAATGGATCATATTTTTAATAAAGAAAAACAACTTAAAAAGTTTCTAGACAATTTGTATTTTGTTAAAAAGAAACATGTAGACGTATAAGTTGAATATACTTTTTCGTGTGATGGCTGAAGGCTAAGAAGTCTTAGGGTTAAACGAAGTGAACAATTGAATAAAACGTTATTATGAGAAAATGATAATATTAAAGTTGAAATTGAAATGGAAATGAATAGTAACCAAATCAGAATTACATTACACTTTATACCGATTCCTGAACCTAAGGAGGATCAAAGAAATAATTTCCTCTTCAACCACTTTCTCCATCGTAGCATTGAACACTTGAACTCAAAAAAAAAGGAAAAGAAACATTTGACCTAGTTTGCGAAAAATTCGCGATTTACCAACAAGTTTATCTCATTTCTTCTTCTTTTTTTTTCCTTTTCTTTTCTTTCGTACTTTCGATTTTGATAATTGGCCACTTTAAAGTAAATTGTGGCCAGTTTAGTTTCCTGTGCCAAAAATAGTTCTTTGAGCGGCGGCACCTTGCGTTTTTTTTTCCCAAGAGGTAAAAGGCGTCAATTGCAATTCCGAGTTCTCTGTAAACCTTAACGAAGGTGTAAACCCTGTTTAACGGCAACTTAAACGCGAAAAGGAAAAAGAAGAGGCCGGATACGTTGCCGCAGCTTTTTTGCAGGCTAAAGCTCCGCGCTAACGCTCTTGGGAGATCAGAGGAAACTAACGCGTTGAAAGTTTTCGCCGGCTACGAGTATTTTACGCATTAGTTGCGAGGTTAAGAACAATACGTTTATTCTTGAAAGTTGATTCGTCGGTCTTTCGTTCGCACATCCGTAACAATTTGGTGAATATGAAGTTGAAGAAAGTTTGTTAAATATGAAACTAGCATTTCAGGAAAGAAACTCATTTTCAGGATCCTATTTTCCTTAAGATTTTCCTATTTTCCTGTTATATCGAGAAGTGGAAAGAAGAGTTAAATACTCTTCAAATTTGCCCAAATGAATATATAAATTTTACATAAAACGTTAAAATTATGTAGACCACCAATTATACTTATTTAGGTGACATTAAATAATTATTGTATAATACTTTTAATTATTTAACAATTATTTGATAATTATTTAATAACTATTTATTAATATTTAATAATTATTTAGTAAATTATAATAATTTTAAAACAAACTATTAGAAAAATTTCTAATCCTTTCCCTTTATCCTTATTCTTGATTCTACTTTGACTTATTATTACTTGAAATTATTTTAAAACCACAAATTATCTTGAAATTATTTCATTGTTAATAAACTTCAGCTTCATAAAAAATAACAGAAGTGTTAGTCGTATGTTAGCTTTTTACTGTTACAACTCAAGATTTCAATAACACTTCACTTAAATTGAATAAGAATTATACTATTCAAGAACTGTAAAAAGCTATACAGTTTCCATAACAAATTATTTTTTCTAGTTCGTTGAAAGCACCATAACTCTATAAAAAATCATTAAAAACACCATACAAAATTCGTATACAGTTTTCAAAGTGAGCTATTGCAAATCAATAAAATTCTCATACTCACTAATCGTACCTCAATTAAAATACATTTGTAAAATAATCGACTCACCTGTAACAAAGAGAAATATCATTTATTAGTTCAAAATACTACAACATTCAATTAAGAATATTAAATGTAATAATATTAAAAAAAAAAGTTACATAGTATAATATTAAGCGTTTATTTTCTCAGAACCATATTTTTTGAACAGCCAAAATTCTCGAAATAAGAGATTCTAAAATTTAATTCCAAATACGCTTAACACGCATCCAAACTTTCCACATTCTTCGTCAGACAATTTTGAAGATTTTATACGTATCATTGCATCGCAGAAACAAAGAGAAACAATTCATCTGGCAGAACAGATCAAAGTATAACTTCGTTGGCTAGCAAACGCACGACAAACCTTCCCATCAGTAAATTTGCATTTACTTCACGGAAAGAGCTAATCTAGTGGACGAAGTACACACGTGTTCCCCCGCATCCACGTGCACACATTATTCTAGCGGGTGGTAGAATTGAAAAGTACCCGTATAGAGATCAGAAATAATTGCATTTCTAGAATTCTCGTTCGTATGCACGTGGCGGTGGCGAACAGTAAACTTCATAACCGGCTGCGCGTGCACACAAGCCTGATTGGAGCGAGGTCGAGCGTTTAAATAGCTCGTTCTCACAGTTTTCAGCTTTTTCCCACGTTTGGCCGACATATGCAGCTAATGAATCCGTCAGGGATGAAAGGTTCTGCCTGTGAAAGTTAAGGAACGAACGAAATGCAACGGTCTCTTGGCTATCAGAAAGAATTGTATGAATGGACAGCAGATTCTTTATATAAAAATAAATAATAAATGTATAAATAAAATTTGTTCAACCAAAGCTTAGTTTTTTTTCGAAAATATTGATAATTTTTTAATTCATATATACAATGGCTTCCACTTATATTCGAACACCCTTTAAAATAGAATAACTTTTCTAATAAAAAAAAATATAATTTTTTTGTAAGAAAACAAAGTGAGTTTTGTTTTATTGAGAAGTTAGAAATTTTTGGGAAGAAGAAACTTTTGAAGAAATTGCAATTAGTCGCAAATGCACAGAAAATAATAAATATCTCTTTTTACAATTTTTCTATCTGAACTTGTAATGAAAATTAAAAAATGATAGGTTTTGTAGATTTATATAAATTATGTACATGCTGAAAATTTCATCAAAGAAAAGAAAATTCTATGTCAAAGTTGCTCGAAATCACCCGTAGTGTATATGACACTGCAGTGTTCTTCAATCGCCGATTCGCAGAGTGGTTTGCAGAAATTTTCTAACGAATTCGCGAAAAAATTTGTCTAAATCACGTAACAGCTACACTTAACCAAATTTTCTAACAAAAAGCAGCAGCAACAAATATCGCACTAACTAAAATTCGTAATTTTGTAAATTAGATTTAATAAATAAAAAATTGTCTGCATTTTTTTTCGTCTTAATAGTAAGCCGATCGGCAGTATATTCCACCTATTTTTACCGATGTAAAAAGTCTAAAGAACGCTATAATACAGTGCAAACTTAGGCATGTTCAAAAGTTCAAAACATGACGATTCATTTTTACTTTCTCTTAATTATCGAACAATAAGAAACTTATTGAGCGAAGCGTACAAATTATGTAAATAAATTAAGAAATATATTTAACATTAAATTATAGTATAGTAATGCAAAAATATCTTAATTCGTTACTGACTTAACTGCATCTGTATTCACTCGCCAATGCATTCCAGCACAATGAACTACTTTTTCTGATACTATCTATACCTTCTACTTGACGCAGCAATTTAATCGATAAAATGAAATTTGAGTAGGTACTGCAGTGCATTTTTTTAAATTGGGCCGTATCGCATCTAGCACGATAAATCTAAATGGGTTAACACCTTACTGCTCAAACGACACAACGAATAAGTTAAACCCTTATCTCTACCGTTGTATCAGCTTAATCAATTCTATCAACAAATTCTATCATTCAAACAGAACACTTTAACCCACTCAAACATCAACCTACATATGCATATACACTCTCATTTCCCTGCACTTCTATCTCTCTCTCTCTCTCTCTCTGCTGCACAGAATCAGGCTCGTTTAACAGGGCTGGCAAGCGGCGTGCAATCAAGAAGCGGTTCGCAACGATCACGATTTACAGTTCTCCCAAGGGGACAATTTTCCAACGGCGTGCAATCCAGACAGGAACACGTGCGCGCACGAAACGCGGCCGCCAGAGAGGAAAACAAGAACGGAAGTGATTTCCATTTCGCCGGATAAAGGATCTGGTACACCGATAGTTACGCCGATAGCCGATGGCTGGACGCTTCGAGGATTACACCTGGCCGTTACTCCACAGATTCAACCGGTCGCGATGGATAATCGATAATTAGTCGCAGGCATTCCAGAATGAACCGCCCGGAGCATGAATTCCTCAAAGTCGGGATCGCGATATCGCGTGCTGGTTGCGGTTGATCCGAATCAAATTGAACGGCCGATCGGAATCACTCGATTGCGGGGATTAGCGAAACTTCGAAGCTGCTTCTTAGCCGAATACATGGCTGCCACACGATACCGTTTCTGCGGTGGAAAGCTCCCCACGTTAGAAACACGAGCGTGTGCACACGCATTTCGCACAAACCGTTCTACCGAACGATCAAAGCGAAGAGGAGCAAGTGGAATGTGAGTGTATAATTTAAATGCGTAGGATAGATACGGGAAGAGGGGTTTGTACAATTACACATGTACATTTGATCGCAGTTTCAAATGGTACCGATGATGAATAGTGAATGCACGAGTTTAGGCACTATAGATACAGTAGTGAACGATAAATGGTTGAGACAGGAGTGGGGAGAGTGTGATATTAGAATATTAGGAATTTGATATTAGGAATATTAGGAAGTTAATACCATTATCTAACAATTTCACCTCCTAACGTTCAAGATCATTTGAAGATCTTTATACGAGCACATTCAGATATATTTTTTAACCTGCTACAAAATCCAACAGAAAAAAATAAACATTTCTAGCGTAACAAGTGAGGATTACATTGAAAAAGAACTAAAAAGTAAAACGTCAGTGAACAAACAATTTTTCTCCCACAATATTCCTCTTTGAAAACCATTTACATTGTGCTACAAACATTTTTCAAAATGTTAAAAACAATGGAGGTATTTATGGTTCTGTGAGAGCGTACATGTGCGCCTTTCATGTATATTGTTAGGATTCGATGTTTCCTCGATGAATAACATTACAGTGAAAGCTTTATTTAATTAATAACTCTAAATGTAAACATTTATTGACAATTAATCAACTTTATATAATCTCTTAAATCCTAGAAATATATGTCTGCTCTTACGATTTTTCTTTTATCAACAGATATCCATTTAGTCGTTCGTAACCACTAGAATAACTTTCGAGCACTAGACTATGCTCGATTGTTAAGGTCTTTCTACAACATTGTGACGCTATGCTAATCGAGCAGTAGATTCTACTCGATTATAAAAGCATACTGTCAGTGTTGCAACAATATTGATGAATATGAGAGAGCGTACACATACGCCTTTATCAGCCAAAGGATTAAGAAAGTAAAACTGTAAAATAACATCATCCTTGTCGAATCTCTTCAAAGCTTAAAATAGAAAGAAAGTTACAATCGTGATAAGTGAAATAAATTACATATCGTGAAAGAAAGCTTCTCTAATGACGAGAATCATAAATGTCGATGAAGCTGTAACCTTCTTAATTGACAATTTAGAACGATTCTACTACTTCCACTGGCTAGCTTACAAAGGTATTAAAGCCGTAACTCCAATTAGAATTTCAGTTCTGCTTGCTTTGAAGTTCATGGAGCTGCACAGCTAAATCGGATTACAGTGTGTTGCTTCCGACAAACACGGAAGCACAGTTTAGAATTTATTGACACTGACGAGGTCGAAGGGATCAAAAAAGAAAAAGACACCAATCGTGTATATGTTTCAACGTTCTCTTAAAAATTGTACTAAACTTTCCTACTAAAGTTGAAGAATTTAATAATTAAATCGAATTAAATACAGAATGAAATTTCGTAAAATGGATTTTACGGTAATCATTATGTTACAGAATTTTTAAGGATTATTATCATACTGTTCTACAACAGTAGAAAATTAATATTGATTCCGATAGAAATAATAGCCACTTTCATCTCTTCTTCCTGATTTGTTCACATTTCCTAATCACAAAAATAACGTTTTCCATAATTTAGTTCGTGTTTGAAAACGGCGATAAAAACTTGAGCTTTGAAAGCTATTGTTATTGTTCACTTCAGTAACTATTACCTCCTTATTATAGCAACAGGCTTTCCACTATAAAAGAATAACACACTCCAGTTAGAGTCTCTAACTACAGGACAGATTATTGGTGGCACTGTAATAGTATGTTTCATTATTCTATAGAACTTTCTATCGAACATTCATCTAACTTTTATTCAAAACAAAGCAACAGTTGTTTCAAGCTCAAAAGATTGAAAATCTTTTGATTGAAAATGAAAAAAAAAATTATTAATAACAGCTATAATTGTAGCATATATAAAAATTGCGAATACACTTTAAACTTACATTAGGTATCGATAATAATGTTCTAACTTGTTCTAGTTATGTCCTACTTTATTCGACGAATTGGTGATCAGACTTTTAAATTAATTATTGTGTATTATAAAATAAGAAACTAAATACCGATTAGTACAAGAAATGTCTAAAACAAAGATACCAGATAGTTATTAGTAACAAATAATTTTAAAAATCACGTTGGAAGAATAGTAAAAGAATTTACAAAGAATGAATATTAACCCTGAGCCTTCGGTACCTGGGTCCATTAGGACCCGAGCGTTAAAAAAAGAGCACTTTTTATATTATTGAGAAATTAATAAGCAGAAATAAAACAGAGTTTACAAAATGTAAAAAGAGTCATTTAGAATGTGTAATGGAAAATAACCGACTCGAGTCCAAATGGACCCAGGCATAATCTTTCGTAGAATCAGTCGAATCAGGGTTACAAAAATTAAAAACCATAAACACAATATGAAAAGGAAATAATAAACGCTGCTTTTACAATAATCTACATACATAAAGATCAACTACAAACGCGTGAGAAACGTAATAAAAGAATTTTATAATGAACTGAATCGGAAAATGAGGAGCGCAAGGCTCCGAAAAGCAGGAAAACCCTCGCATTTCTGTCAAAAACATTCGATATTACTAGATACTCGTAACCTCAGCGTGGAAGTCCAGTAAAACCTTTCAACTACATAGGGAAATCCAAAGCAAATTCGGTTATTCGATCGCGGGAAAGGTATCGAAGAAGAGGCGGAAACTCAAGGTGGAGTCATCCGTCAAGGATTTCAATGCACGTGCGAGTAACGACGTTTCCCTGGCTCTGTCATGAAAAATATCATAACACCGGCACGTATCGGGCATGCATTATGCACATGTTGTAGCAAAATTCCCGATGCCACGCCCAAGGATACGGAGACATACTCCCGTGAGAGGAAATCCAGTCACAGTGATCTATGTAACAACGTTTTTCCCGAATTCACTCCGGTCCATGGGAACCGGGACATCTTGATAAAAAATTCGATAAGAGCCTGTATCGCGCACATATACTTTTCGTTTATATCCATACACTGGCAGAAAACGTACCGTGCAGAGAAACACTGTTCTCCTCTCTGAGACAATATTACGCTTAGCTGGCTCTTGAAAGAAAATGGCATGGTGTTCCGGATGAATCTTTCATGTCTGTTGTTAAAAACTATCTTGAAAATGTATCATTCACACTGAATGATTTTTAGTGAATAACGATGCTTCTGAAGCTTTTCGTATGATTTTTAAAACATTAGAAATACTAGAGCTTTCCTGTTAGTTTCTAGATATCTTAAAATTATTGCTTTAATATCAAAAAAGATTAAAGATTACAATTATGACTTTTATTAGTTATTATAGATAGATCTCCTGTTATTTTAAGAATAAGTCAATTTTAAATTATCACAAAGTTAAGAAAAGTTATAAAGGACTATGTATACTAATGAAAATAGTGAATTATATAAAATTGACGATGAGCAATTTAGATTTAACTAATTTGCTCAAGGCTTTTAATGAAGCTTAATTCTCTATATCCCGATTTTTCCTCATTCATGAGAAGAAAAAACGTTCGATATAATTCCAGGTTTTACTGAGAGGAGCAAGAATTGATACTTAATTATCGTAAAAGAATTACAGAGCAATAAAAAATATAATGCAATAATATGACAATAAACAAATAAAATGAAACTTATAAAACACGGGTACATAGTATATGTAACTTCCCAATCACACAGAGCCGCAGAGAGTTAAACAGAACTGACCAGACATTTTTAAATTTATAAAATTAATTATTAAATTAATATAAAATTAATAATTAATAAAAACAAGAACTTATTTAGAAAAATGAGCGTATCGTAATAAAAGAAGACTTCCTTAACTATTGTTCCACTTTAAAAATTCAAACGAACTCAATCAATTTATATTAAAACTAGAACAAGGATGGTTAGAATCAATAAAATGCTTATGACAATAAAAGAATAAACCATAAAAATCTTCTGTTAATTTTGTTATCAAAAGCACATAATTTTTAAACAGAAATTCTAATACTGCAATCGTACTACTAACTTTTCACTTATTACACTCTCTTGATATTTTTCTTACCTAGAATTCCGTAAAATACACTTATCAAAGGATTATCCAGCAACTATCTAAAATATATATATTTCGCCGGAGATTATTAAACTCCCCTGAATATCCAAGGCAAAGAGTTTCTGGATATCTAAGGCAAAGACTACTGAAGAAGCTTAAGACGAATCCAGGGGACACTGATAAGAGTCCAAATACTCTTCGATAACTTGAAACAAAATTAACAGAGACGGGCACGCTTTCAAAGCTAACGCTATACTTTCAGCGATATGATTATTACTTACGCGAAAAAAGTGAATAGTCTGAAACACAGTATTGGATTGACCAAAATGTCATGTTTTCACAATACGTGACACACTTTAACATAATAGAATAGAAAGACATAACAGAATTTCAGCTTGTCATTCACTACTGAAACCTTACGAAAACGAACCATTTTTAAAGCGGATTATCACAGATGATGAAAAATGTATCACCTATGATAATGTTGCACGAAGAAGGCGTTGAGCTGAGCCAGGATCAACTGTATTAACAACGTCCAAGCTCAGTTTACAGGCTAAAAAGATTATGTTGTTTGTGTCGTAGAATTAGAAGGAAATAGTGTATGAAAATAAGATCATAAATTTTACGGAATATTGCGATCTATTGGACCAACTAAAGATGAATATCGAAGAGAAACAACCAGAAATAGTAAATAAAAAAGTGGTATGCAAAACCTTGGTGACCTGCAAAGCACACATGTCTGCATTTTTTGCAAAAAAAAAAAAACAACGAATTTTGTAAGAGTCGGAATTATACAGCTGCTTAAAAGATAGCAAAAAGTCGTAAACCAAGATGGACAAAACATTACTCGATAAAGTTTTATTCCCTTTAAAAAAAATGATTATCATTTTATACCAAAAGTACGGCGTTACTTATTGACCAACTCAACAGAAACGCGACGTTTCTCATATAGAATGAAATAGAGAGAAAATGGTCGCATAATCGTACTATAGCAGAGGTCGGCAACAAGATTGGTGTAATATAATTTCGTTTCGATCCGGAAAACGGAGACCTTATAGCCACGCGTCAGTTACATCCGGCGTACCACCAGTTCGCGAATAATTACAAACGCACCACAAGGCAATTTTGATTAACGAGCTCGCACTCTGCGTTCTCGTAGAATGCTCTTTCTTACCTGAACAATTGTCCTTTAATTGACGATTCAGTTGTCGTTGGTAATTAATCCGAAAATGAAGATTTACGTTATAATAATGTTCCACGTTCGAAAGAAAAAACCATAATTTCTTTTGTGATAACTATGTGGATAAGATAAATAGATGTTGAAGATTAATTAATGAAACGATTCGATTAATTCTTCACTACAGATCACTCGTCTCAAAGACGAGTCTAAATTTTTTATTTCACTATCTGGAGAATCATATGGAGAATTTTATAAGTTTGAGTACCTTTAAATAATTATATTTCATCTATTTTTACAACGCGGTGATTTAATAAAGACAACTTCCAAGTAGTCAGGGACAACACGTTTGTGACAAAATTGTAAAGGCAAATATCTATAGTTAAAAATTAAACATCTTTTTATGTTTAGCCTGATAAACTTGCTTTTATTTTGCATTTTTACGAGAAATTGGTAATTTAATATAGAAGATTTTAAATAAATAATTCACTTCTGGTTTAAAGATATAGAATTATGTTCAACTTTATAGTCTTCTTACTATCCTACATATTTCAATTCTGTGTAAAAACCTATTTCATACCATTTCAAAATAAGCATGCTTTTACTTACTGTGCAAAGTATAAGGTTCCAGATAAAATTGTGAAACTGGATCAGATTAAAAGCATGTAGGAATGTTTAATTACAAAAAAATTACATGAGATATATGTTAATCTTTCGTACGGCAGATACATACATATGAGAAAGTCTTATTTATATTATTGATAAGGAACATTTGGCTTACATATTTATTTTATTTTATCTATAAATGTTTGTTCTTTAAACCTACTATTACTATATAATAATTAGTTCCTTGCTCTCTGACAATGAGTTAGACTCATGACACAGAATCTGACTGAGATTCAACGAAAACAGTTATTATTAGTAACAAACATTCATTTTAATTCTAACTTTCCTTTTAATTCATAAGACCGAGGATTGTCAATTATAATTAAAAAATGGTACTAAAACAATAAGTAGCTGATGCTTAGATGTACAATCAGGAAAAGAAATTATAAGTTAAGGGGTTAAGGGTGTATTTATGGTGTGTAAAAGCATAAAATATATATTAATTTTTATTATAATGCGCGCACAAAGTACGTATTTCATGTATTCTACAAACATATTCTAAGTATTATATAAAAGTACGTAAACTGTCGATGTTAGACTGTTTTCATCAAACAAATATTGATTAACCAATTCTGACTACAGACAAATATTATGTCACTTGATTACTCATACACAAAACAGACAAAAAGATACAAATCTAATTCAACGAAGTTCTGAAACGCCTCGCTAAATATTTCCAAATCCTAATATAATCTATCTCAAACAAGCCATATTCCTCACCTTTTAATTCAACAGATCAACCTTTGTGATTGTTTCACTTGGTGCCGGAAGAACTTGTATAAAGTTGCCGCTTTATTCAGCTCTTTTAAATGAAAAGTTTTCACTAAGAACAGAGAAAACTGAACGCACCCGAAAAGAACACGGTATTCAATTTGATCAAAGAACAAAAGAATAATCGTTCTTTCTTTGTGAAGAGAAAAATAAAAAAAAAGGTTTTAAGTAAACGCTTCGGAAGTTTCGGAAGATCAGAAAGTAAAAGTTATAGGTGTTTTCATACGAAGCAACAATGACAAAAAAACAATAAAGAAAACTCTCTTTTCTGCATTTAGAAGCTAGCACGAACACGTAAGCCGTGTCAGTTTATCAGGAAATATAACGTTACACTTACCGTCATTTAGATGCCACCCACCTTTATATATACAAGCTTGAACACGTTATTTCTACAGTACACCCTTGACGTTCCACTTTTCTCATGTTCCCCATACTTTAGCGCTGGAAATTATTACTTAGCCGCTGCATTACTTCGAAAAAGCCTTGAATTACCTGCATACGAATACTCGGCGCAAATCTTTGCAGAAAATTTTTCTGATACTTCACCATCCATCGACGTTTCTTCAATTACAACATTATCATACCACGATCAATGCTGTTATCACGGTCTTAAGATTGAACCACGTCTTTTGAGTAGGAAAATTGCTTTCCCAGGATATACAGTCGGTCACAGTTTTATGGTGGATTAAAATTTCATTTAACTTTAAAACTACACAACGATCAGCAATTCACGGAACAAAAGTGAATAGTACAGATGACAGTTATTGAAAATTAACAGCACCAATCATGCTTAATAAAAAAGAAATACTACTTTTAGAAGTGTTGCGAACCAATCGTGTGAACACGTTGTATATTTTTACTAGCATAATAGTTCCTGCGTGGACTTAGTAGTTGTCCTAACATTTATGTACGGGGTATATGCATTGCAAATTATGTCAAATTATTATTATTATCACATTAATTCAGCGTATTCTGTTAATTGACGCAAAGCTTCGTTACAAACTATTACACACAAAAAAAAAACATTCTAACATAATACTGATTTCACAATCAGTATTTAACGAAGAATACGCATATTTCACTGTAAACGCGGAAGCAATAGCAAGTTTATAGCTAATTACTGCTGGCAGTCGCGGAAGTTGTTTACGGAGTGAACGTGAGGCTAACACCATCCAACCTCGTAAAACTGTACCGATGATCGTACGAGCCTGGGCTGTTAACTCTCAACCCTGGTTTTTCCATCTGCTGCGGTAAAAGAGATCCCTTTCCACAGAAACGTTTATGGCTAAAGAAGCCGCGGTTTTACGAGCTCGCGCGCGACGAACGCGTGTACGGATTGCCAAAGCACAGCGAGCACATACAACGGCTGAGATCGAGTCGCTCTTAAAAGTCTTAGATCATTTTGCATGCGTCACGAGTTGAATGGAAATACACAATTTGTGGTCGGATTTGTCGAAAGCATGCATACAAGTATGTAGATATCGCGTAAGCGTGATCTTCATGCTGGTTTCGTGAATGTTAAGAATTTTTTAGCGGTTCAAAAAGAGTGCAAGAGTTCTGGTATTCGTCAGGTGTTGATATCGCTTTCGCTTAAATTATTTTCATCGATTTACGATATACCTTCGAAAGAATATAGAGGCTTCCTTGTTCTATGTTCATTCTAGCACGATACATCTCTTCAATTGCCCATGATCTCGGCGATTAATAAATCAGTCCATAAATTCGTACGTATTTTTGAGAAATTTGAAAACAATGCAGATAAAACCACATTTTACTGTTAGATGTAAAAATAAATTCTTTCCAACTTTTCAAAACAGATTGATCATCAAACTAATTTCCATCATAGTCGATAACTTTCTATCAATTTTCTGACAACTTGCAAGTATCATCGCGAATATTTAGATGACTCTACTGATCATGTGACTTGAATCGGAAAGAATTCCTATACCCTATATTTTAATCAGTAACATATTTACCTTCGTTATCAATAATTTGTTGCCATCATACAGATAATTTTTTAATTCCATTTGTGTAAAGCAATAATTTAAAAGAAAAAAAGAGTGCACTGGTCTTGTCTTCAAATAATGAGTAAAATACCTTTTAACTTCTCTCGGTGTTTGAAATGAGGGACAGAGATGTGTCAGTTCGAAGATTTCCTAAATTTCACTAGGAACTTTCCGAACAACCCTTCCGAGAATATTAAGCTTTCAATATTTCCATAGAAATTATAATCTACACTTTCATCGCACCTAAAGAATTTCATGAATATGTACATCATGTCTTTAGTTTCCTCTTATCATCCTTAGCACTCCACTCTTATCATCTTCACACTATTGCTGCACATTCACTCTAATGTACAAAATCCCAAATCACTTTACCGAACCGCAACAACGCGAGGCACTGTATTCAATTTATCGCTTATGCAAGATGAACAAGCAACGTACCAGCGTAAAAGCGGTGTCGTGAAACTTCCACAGAGTACCACAAAGTACGTAGAGAAGCTGTAGTTCGATCTGTTATCCCTCGAACCTGTGGAAACAATTTGCCAACGATGTCAGAATAGAAATGAGATTACGACGAGGTAAAAGGCCGATCGGTTCGTGAGCGAAGCCGCGAAACTTCTCGCGCCGTTTATCGAGTTCCTTACGGCCGCGCGTTCGTGAGAGTTCGTTTAATTCGCGTTGTTTCGCGAAGGCTGTTAACTTTCAGCAAGGCCTTTCGCAGGGCTAATTTACCTTTGCATTTCGCGGTAGAACGAACTAACGAAATAGTAGCAAAAGAAGTTCCACCATTTAAATCACCAAGTTGTACAGGTTGATGAGTTTTTTGATTGGTAGGTATACTATACATACACAAGGTTCCCCAGGTTTTAACGGTCAAACTTTATTAGTATATTCTATGGGTCTAAGTAAGAAAAAAAATATTATATAAACATAGGTCGTTTAAAATTTTGTTAAAAAGTTACGATAAAATAAGAATTACGTAGGGAATAGTAACAGACAAAACAGTCTGACACGCAATTACTACAATACGATGTAGGAATAGATCAGCAACTTTGCACAAAAAGAAACAGCTTACAAAAATTTCAAATAGTTTTATCAAAAAGAAAAGTGTAAGTGTGTAAATTGGATGACCCTATATAATTTAAAAAGTACACCTTTCTTTCAATAGTCTTTATTATTAATTTACATTACATATGGAGATATTCTAATTTCGATTCTATTTGTACTGCGATATCTTCTTCAGTATACCTAAAGAAAAACGAGCTTAACTCGGTGCACTTCTGCTCGACGAATTTCATTTGAAATACTTTCCATCGATACCTCATCAGAAAGTTGAAACTTTTAAAAGAGAAACTTCTTGCTACCGTTTCTTAATTTTAGGAGCATTTCATTTCAAAACTCGGCTTGAATGTTTATCAATTGATTGCGTACGTATCTATGACGTTTCCAAGAGTTAATATTTGTGATAAATAAATTTATTCGGTAAGCGAAACAATAATTAGGATAACACTAAATAACATTTGCCAATTTTATCCGTAATTCGATCGCTATAACCAATTGGAAGAATCGACAGAACGAAACATTAAGAGAAAAGAAAGTGGCAACTTGTAGGGAGAAATTGACGAAGAAGTTCAGAATGGAATAAGAGAATTCGGTGTCTGTAGGGTGATATTAAATCCTCGATGAAAAGGAACTCGCAGACCAGCTGCTAGCCCTTAGACCCAGACCAGTTATGAGAGACCGAACCATCGGCCTAAGCCTTCGTGATTACTTCCCGTTGAAAGGGATCATGACGGTTTTTTGTTTAATTTTCTGCTCCATGTACCGGTGCTATTCGAAAAGACTGAGCACGCCACTTATATCGTTCCAGACACTCTATTCGATCGGATATACTCATTGAACAATTTATGCAGATCGTATTATCCTCTGATGAAACTCGATCAATTTATAGGAGTTATCACACAAAAGGAATTTCGAAAATTGGATGACGATCAATTAAGAAAGACGAAGTTCTGAATTGTCCTGAATTTAATGAATTTGAAAGTGAAAGAACGATGATATTCTGGTTTCTAAATATATACGTAATATGTCCGATATTAGGTGCCATTTCTTAAAATCATGTAGCAAAGTTTAACGTTAATTTAAGTTAACTACTATAATAATGTTTATTATTTTCATTTTTAATATTGTTAACTTACAAATAACGCAGAATAAAGAGAACAGAATATATTTTGTGCTCATTTCTTTAAGCAAAACCTTAAACATGTGGCACTAGATAAAGAAATTACTATTTTTCTTTTTTTTTCTTTGTTGTAACTATCAGTGAAAGCTCTAGAGAAATGATATAGCACAAACGTTAAATCGAATTTATTTAAACTCTTCGTGTGACCAATTTTGTTAACTTTCGATGTAGTTCATATCACTTCGATAAGTCTTAATATATCTACATGCATTGAGTAGCATATTTGAATAAGTTACAACTACGCATTTTGTGTTTGTCTAGAATTAGATGCATAGTCATTAGACAGTACGTATATTAAAAAATCCTATTATATTTTTGAAGAAGTTTCAAGTATTTAACAATCTCTCAAAATTTCTATTGAAATTACAAATAATATAAAGAAAATGCTACTTTCTGTATTTAATCCCTTGTCGTATGATTTTTCAATCGTGACGTCCGTTAATCTTGAATATTTACTGTTGTAATACAGTGTTAAACAAAAAGAAGTCAAGATATTATATACAATTTTTATGTGGGAAACGTCAGTCTTAAATTCAAATTGAAGTTAAAGGAAAAATACAAATTTGGTAAATATATAATATTTCTTTTATCATATCTTGACCATAATCTACACTACGAGAGTGACTAGTCATTATACGACAAGGGGTTAATACATACATCCTCAATCGATCTCAAGTATATTCAGCAATCAATTCTTAAAATACATAATACTAATAATTAAATTAATTAATAAAAACAAATATGTATCACACAATCGTTAACTTCTAAGCACGATCAACCGTAAAATTAATCCTTCCTAAGGAAGGGTCTTGTTTCTCCTGAACAAACACAACGGGGAAAAGAAACCCTTTCAAAATGCACGCGCAATATTCAAGCTCCTGCACGACCGATGAGAATCTTTTCCGGATACCATTCGAGCCTCTCCTAAATCGCCGCGAATCTACTTTAGCAACTTTCAGCCGGTTGGCCGGAGAGAATATGCTCTCCTCGCGTATACAAGATTACAAAAACGACCAGGAGTTACTGTGGCCGCGATACGGTAGATTTATGCAAGAACCAGGAAGCTCGTGGCATTGGTCGCTACTCGCGAACTTTCCGCTGGAACGAAACAGGATAAAAAAAAAAAAGAAGAGAGAAAGAGAGAACAGAGGAGGAAACGTCATCGCTAGAAGGTTGAACGTGAAGTGGATGGTAAAGAGGTGTTCGTGTAGAAACCAAGAAGAAGAACAAGAACAAAAAAGAAAAAAGAAGAAGAAGAAGAAGAAGAAGAAGGGATAAGAACGTAGGGAAGGCGAACAGAGACGTGAAGGTGTGCCGAGAAAAAAAACCAGCCAAGAAAGTTGCAAGGATCCAATCATAGGAGGATATTGTGGGATCATAACTCTGGCTGCCTCTGGTATCGAAGTCCTGAAGGATTCCCTTCACCCTCCCTATCCTCATCGTTCTCATTCGAAACCCCTTGGGTGGCCCCATGTTTTACCGCTGACTCGGCGACCTGTGATAGGAATTGTTTCGTAGCCTGACGTCGTTTCATCCTCACTGTCCTCCTATCTACATCAGCTTTATATCATTTTCATTCATCTCGAAATGAATCTTTTTAAATGACACTTCGATCATTCAATGAGAAAAATCTCCGTTTTGCCTTCGAATCGTAGTGTAGTTTTAAAGGAACGACGATGTCGTACAAGGCTAGTGCACAGTAAGCAAAGGGAGACGGAATAGGAGGACAAGATGCTGACGTGACCGTATTACTGTAACAATGAAGCTGCTGCCGCATAGATTGCAATAATGTACGTCACACGGTAAATTAATCCTGTCTGACTGGCATATAGGATGTGTACACGGTGATATCTGAATTATGTTAAGATATTAGACGTCTGGGTTGCTGTTTCCTCCAATTGTGTAAGAGAAATGCTAAGCCATCTCGCTCTTTTAATAAGAATTATGTCGTGAAATTTGAAACTGTTGTATAACAATACTGCTGTTGAATATTATCAATGCATAGGATAATTCCGGGTGAAATGGCTCACTTTTAAAGAAAAAATCAGTACATCGTAAATTTAACTGATATCTAAACTAAAAATGTGTATCTGCTAAAGTAAATACATGTAGATTTATAATATTGGAAAACAAAACGAAAAATAATTATAAATTTTGAAAGGGAAAACAAATTACATTCCATGCAGGAGACTCATCCGGAATTATTCTATGGAAATCAGGGAAATCAGCAATGTCGAACCCTATATCTGTTTGATCGAATAGTTGATCACATTTTATGTGAAAGCTCATGATCACGAAATCACTTTCTTATACAAGCTGTTGATAAAAAATTGAAAGATTGATTCTAGAAGTCGAATATAAAATGAAAATCAAAAATAAAAAAATTGCACTTGAGGCTCCACGGTTTAGTTATTAAAGTTTAAAAATATGACTAGAAGCTTAGCCAATCTCCTTACACCAACGATATCACACATCATAAATTCAGGAATCTAACATGGAATAATTTATTATAATCACATTACAAAAAAGGAAAATCTAATGAACTTATTAATATTTTATTAAGAACACTCTTTTTCATTATTTATCCTATTGCTTCGCAAACTCCTTCAAATCGTGTTTTTCAATTCATTCATACACAGAAGTTTTCCGTTTTCAATATCATGCGACAAAGCATGAATTCTCTCTGGGCATTTTGTTTTGGATTTTACGAACGTTTCTGAAAGAAAGGGAAAGCAGACAGCTTGACGTAGTTAGCAACGGCTGTGGCGGCAGGAAACGTTAAAAATGCCACCTCTGCCATTAAATTGACGCAAACACTCGCAAACAACAAAACCGCCAGTTCCTCGAACAATAAAAGAGTGAAATATACTTCTTGCGTTACAACGGCTAACGACATAATTTCATGGGGACCCGTAAATATCGTAGCTAGAGAATAACGATGAGTGGAGAAAGATGGAGGAAGGAGAGGAGACGAAGAAGAAGAAGAAAAGGAGACGGGAAAGAATTTTTTTATCCTGCCAACTTAATTACCCGTTCCCTGTAAACGAATTAAACCATCGAAAGGAAGTTCATTGTCTTTCTGCCAGACTACCTCGATGAATTGTTAATTATATTAGACCTTTAGAAATAATCACGCTAAATATACCATAGATTTTAATGAAACGAGTCAATTAGAAGATCATCTTTTTCAAGCAAACATACTTGTATTCTTCATTATTAATTTGGCGAAACATGATGTATGCTTTGCAATTAAAAATTGAATACAATTCTTTTTCTTCTCTCATCGAATCGACAACACCTATATTGAGAAATTTTCATTCCTCTTGTTATACTATGTTATATTATTTTAACTACAAAAAGAACTTTGTTCATTTCAACCCTTCGAAAGTTATCAAACTCCCTTAAACTTTCAGGAATTTATCAGTGTAACGAATAAATTGAATCTATTTCTAATCGAAATAACTTTAGCTGAACGCTGCTCTAAAATTTCAAATCGAAATTTAACATGCAAATTTGTCGCTCACACTCTAACTTTAGTGAAAGCCAATTGCAAATTCCACAGCTGAATGTAGTAGCGTGATTAAAATTTATTCATGATAAGTAACAACATGTTCGCTTGGTAAAAAAAGAGAAAAAAGAAAGAACTGAATAAAACGAGGGCAGAAAGAATAATGTTTACTGCACCGACTGGCCAACGTTTCCAAACGTTGTCAGCTAAAACTGTATCAGGAGTTATCTCATTATCTTAATGCCGAGTCTTGCTGTAAGTGTTCCCGATCTCGTTAAACTATCGCAACTTTTTAAACTCCGCGAGTTTTTTTCCCCAGGAATACGCTGAAAGGAGATCTTGCCACGGAACTGGAAATACTTACGTATGCGTAAAAGGAACGAGTACCGGGTCACCGGCAAATTTAGCCACTTCCGCAAGTTTTCCATGTGACGTGAGAAGGTTTGAATCATGCACAAGTACGGAATTCACGATTTCCACAGCACGTAACTTCTCACATCGTCGTGAGAATATTGACAATTTCAAATTCATTGAAATGTAAGGGATCTATACTTGTAGCTATATTAAATAACAACCTATCGGTGCTGATTTTTGCGACAGTACAGCAAACAGTGTTGTTTGAGAATATTTATCGTATCGCGGACAAGTTATTTATATTTCCCGTCTCAAAATATGTATCCTAAACTAGTTTAGTCATAATTTATTTAAAAACCAATGAAGAAAGAATTTGAGAGAATTGTTGAAAGACAAAGATGAACAGAAGAATTTTTACCATCGGACTTGAACTTTAGGAATGTAGCTTCCTCGATAAAAATACTTCAACTACTTTTACAAAATATAAATTATTTTATATTATCTCTATTATGCTATTGCATGATAGATACCATTTTCAAGATATTTATATAACTTCTTAACTTAAATATTAAAAGTGTTACGTGTGTTCATTACAGGCTCAGATAAAAAAAAGAAATATGCAAAAAGCGACCTTTATTATTTTCTTCGAAATTTCGACCAATTATAATTTTTGCAAAAATTGTTTTACACATCATCTAGTAAACTAATCCTTCTAACTTCTAAACAAAAAAGTCTCGCGCCATTTGGTCCAAGTTTTAAAAAATTATTGTTTTAAAAAGCATGTAAATATTAGTGAGAGTAACTGTATACACTATATAACACATCCTCGTGTTCATAAATTTAGAAACATAGAATCTGGCTGCTAAAGAAAATGAAGATCCCGTAAAAAATGATTAAAAAATCGAAGGACGAGAAATGGTGTGATCTGATTCCGCGCGTTTCGTAATATATGCGTGTCAGAAGTAAAGGGGAGTTCGGCAACGAATCCCGTTCCAAGCTTGGTACACGATAAGGAAAACTTCTTGAGATTTCCTCGGTTCATCTCCTGAACAGGAACTTTATTTCCTGGGGTAAGACGGAGGCGGAGATGCAGAGTTGTTACCCCAGAGACGTACGAATCGAGCCAGTGCACCTGCAACTATAAATCTCTTCAGGATATTACTTAATGCACTGACGTTTTGAAGCACGATAAATCGGTTTCTACCACTTTCCCGCCAATTCGTGACGCTACTTCGCCTCGAGTGTATCAACAAAGTGTTGGCACATATTGCCACGCGTATCGATCTCACCATGCGCAAAAGCACCACTTTATTTCTCTACTGTAGAAAGAGTGGATGTGCATGTGTACACGTATCCTAACTTTCTGAAACGCGTGTCTGGAAATCCACGATTCGATGCTTTCTTCTTTTATCATTATCGACGAAAAATAGTTTTCTCTCATGCTTCGATGTTTCTTCTATTCAGTGTATTGTGCTTTTACGTTTGAGTTACAAATGATGTAAAGTGTAATTTAATGTTACGTAAAACAAAGAAAACATTTAATTTTATATAAAAGATAAAGAAGAAATGTTGAGTTTCTCGTTAGAATAATTTAGTCGAAGTAATAAACATTTGATAACGAATTGTTCTTCATTTATTTTCTCAAAGTATTGTAATTACTTAGTATGTGAACACTACTTTTTTTTATTTTAATGCAAGAATAAATGAGCAGTGATTGTTTTAAAGATAAAAGGTAAATTACTACAATTTTTACAAGCAACTAATACAATCGTTAAATCAACACCATTAAAAAAGGGAATCTTAGAGAAAAGAACATACTCAAACTTCACTCACAAATTTTAATGAAATTTATTTATAAAGTAGTTCTAAAAAAAAAAATCAAATTGGATACGTATTTTGTGTTATCGATTATTATTTATATTGAGAGAGTGAAAAACAGCTCTCAAAATTGGATTGTCAAAACATATTTAGTTCAATATCTATGAAACTAATACTAGACATAGAAGAATGGTTCAAATATAGAAACTGTGTATTTCTCAATGGCGAATTCAAAATCAATCTATTCAAATATACTAAAGGTTCGTAATATTTTATTTATTTTTCATGTAAAATTTCTGTAAAAACACATTTGGCTGAAGTGCAAAATACTGATAAATGAGTTTCTTATTTCTATCATTGTAATAAAAAATTATTACATTCCGTGCAAAATGCAAACGTTGGATTTCTAATACTCGTAAAAGCTGTAAACTTTTATGATTTTTCGAGCAATTGTAAGAATCGAAGCTCGTCGGTATAAAATTCTCGTGTGGTAGATATGTGTAATCGGCGGTGTGATTCGCACAACTGTTTTATAATCATGCGAAAAGTTAATACGAACACAATCCTCGAGGAATGTATCCCGAAAATCTTCTGTTTGTTAACATGAAGATAGGAAAACGAGAGAAGAGTAGAGCGAAGTTGTATTGTGCTTTTAGACACCGCACTTACATACGTACGTACATACACTTCGATTGACCCGAGCGGTTATCCCACGAGAACAGTATAACCCAACAAACCACCTTCTTCCTATCAATATATTCCCACAATAATCGACCCTAAGCCAGCTGAAAATCCCACGCCGTCAGGCTTTCCTCGCAACGTTATGTATTTAGGAAGAGCCGAACATTCAATGGCTTTACTCAAGTACTACGGTGAACAAAAATGAAGCCACAGATGTTCAATTATTAGAGTGATAAACGAACAGTTAGAAAACAAATGTTTGGAAAGTAATTTCGAGGACTTTTCTCTGGAGGTTAAGATTAAAGATACCGTTAAGAACTGCGTTTATTACATGGATATATCCTCTCTACGCTATTTTTGCGAACGTCTTCTTTTCAACTTTCTGTTAATTGAATTTTTTTTTCAAATTAGCGACGAGACCCAGGAAGCGTTTTATGGACGCAGAGACGTAAAATTTTAAATATCACATGCCTTCCTAGTGCCCACTCGTGACTATTCAATGGCAATTGACATATCATAAAACCCTCGCAACAGATATATTTAAATTTGAAAATCTGAAAATTTGAAAAATTTGAAAAATTGAGATCGTCAATTTTATCCATTTAAACCGATTAACCAAAGTAGACGAATTAACTCGTTATTAGTTCACAAATACTTGGAACACAATAAATTTACTTATCGAGGGATTATTCGATTTAATTTGTGATTTATATAATATTTACATTTGTCGAAAATCAAAATTAAGTAATTAGTTATCATTTTTCCCAATTTTTAATTACAAACCTAGAAATATTCGATTTCTGTTTGTGGAGGAGGCTCATTAAGATTAAAATTCTGTTATTAAAAGAAAAATGGAAGTGCAATTACTCGTTACCTAAACTTGACAAATATTCACGTGTATACAAAAAAAACAAATGATAAATTTCTAATTACAGAAAAAATACGAAAATATGTTTAAAATCCGTTAAACGATTTTTGAAAAAGTTAATGTACTGTTTCTATGTAAAGTTTAACTGATAGACGTAAAACGAAATACTCCTGATTGCGACAGAAAGCAACTGTAACGTTGAAATGGAAATGGCGTCGTTGCTTAGCTCTAAAAAGAATGACCTTCGAGGATAGTTGAATGAGATGACAAAGGGCGTATATTGTGGCAGAAGTATCTGTTCGCGACAAAGGGTGGTCGACGAAGGGTGAAAAGAATTAGACGGGAAGGCAAGCGCGAGTGAATGTTTTGCGGCCACATAATAGAAGTTAGAGACTAAAAAAAAAAAAGAAACCGAAGCAACACAAAATTTATTTTTTCTCGCTGCGCTGTAAAATTGTCCGAAACACGATCTACTTAATTTTAATGAAACAATATTTAACAAACAAATTAATAACAAAACGGAGAATTGTAGATTTAGTCATTTTCAATTGTTTTATGATAAAAACATTTTATTCGTCTGAAATTTGTATTAAAAGAGATTTTAAGAATGATTACTGAATTGTTTCTAATTACGGTGACACAAGAAAAATTCTAATAAATGAAAGTATTCGAATTCAGTCGAAATAATTATATTCTGTTGATTTATCTAAAAAACAAATTACGAATTGAACAATTTTAGTTATGACACCTGTGTAATATAAAAGAAAGAACATGTATATGTGTTTAAAATTATAAAGATATTGAAATGTTAAATTGTGAGAACAGGAAGTGCTGTTATTTAAATAAATTTGTTGTATTCAAAATAGGTGATAATGAAACGAGAAATTCTGGGAAATACAAAATGTAGATTACACGAAAACGATAATTATATACTGGAAGTTTCTAGGAATTCATCCTTCCATTAACCACAAGCCGCATATGCCACATTCAGGAAACGAGCATGTCACCACTACCTCGGTTCACCTGGTTTATCAAAATTAATTCGAACTGTTTCGCGTGAAAATGTTACTCTGAATTAACAAGAGAAAAATAAAAGTTGAGATAAATCTGTGTTTCAAACTTAATTTTCTAAAATTTCCAATAAAAATATATATATTACATATATATAATTCCGTAATTCTACATAGTGGGATCGATGATAACTGGAAATTTTGCTCGTGAAACGTGATTTAATTACCTGACTACTGTATGTACATTAACACGAAAGTGTCTACTCCAAGTTTACTAGAAATAATTAACGCAACGTGTATCAACGAGGATGAAACTATGGAAGTGAAGAAACTATCCGAATAACTATACTTCATCTTCACTTTGAAGATGCGTCAAGGAATTTATGGATCGTAACGCATCCTTCAACAAGAACAAGGAAAACGTTCTTCGCACATACTTACCTTTATCAACTGTACCTCATCTACCACGCTCAACACCATGAGTCACTTTGAACTATCTGATACAAGGAAATATGTTCGTACAAACGTCTTTCACACAATATTTTCCGCATTTTTTACCTTCAATTCTTGTTTTACTTTTTTTCTTGTATTCTTGTACTTTTTTGTTTACTTTCACGCCTTAACCTTCTAACAGTTTAATAAAATCATGCATTACGATAAAACAAATGTATATTTTACACGTGCTTTTTTAATAACTACGTTATATTTGATCATTTTTGAAGTACAAAGTACATAACCCTACATCACAGTCCTAAAAATAATATTTCATTCCTTTCTAACTTTCTTCTTAAAAATCTCTCTCGATTTAAATTGTTCGATATTCGACGTTGTTCGAGGGGTTAAGTTAGAAAATACAATAATACTATAGTATTCTGAACGTAATGAAAGAAATTATTAGAAATTATTCTTCAAGCTTGAACAAATAAAGATGAACATTTTTCAGATAAGTAACGCTAAATCTTTGAATAAATGAATGAAAAGATATCGATGTATATTTTCTAGTTTAAAACTCGTTTTATAAACTCATTTTACTAATCCATCGTTTCTTAATGTATTTAGGTATAATTTAGGTAGATAATTAGAAGTTAAAACATTAAAGAGGAAACAAACAGGTCACCTTATGTAGAATCCACTTCAGCAATGGACATGTGACACAAAAACAATGAAAAAAGTCCATATGGACATGTTGATCCATGTTTTAAAGTTATAGTCACTTTTGTTTCAATAATTCGCGAGAGCTTATCTACAAAGCTCTATGCATTTGTATTATAAATGTTGATTTCACACATTTTGTCAATTATATTTATTTGTTTCACTTTCTAGTTCACTTTCTATGATCAATTCTCTTACTAAAAGTACTTAATAATTTTGTATTTACTGTGTATCAGAAGATAAAAATAAGTACTCTATTGAGCTACATTTCTGTTGTGTAGAAGTTTTTCAATCACAAGTAAAGATCAAAATTTCTGAGGTAAATAACGTAAAATTTTTATATAAACCAATGAAAAAATACTGATATACAGTTTTTAGTCTAAAACTTATTTTATAACCCATTTTATTGACTCGTCTTGGGGTCTTTTGACAGGTTGTAGTATATTTAAGTATACTTAAAAATTAAAACATTTGAAAAGAAACAAATAAGGGAATGTAATAGTTACTCCATCTTAGTAAAAGCAATTGTAAATTCCTACAATGTAAGTTATACCAATACGATGTTAATAATTGAAAAAAGAAGTATCTAAAATCTGTCATTTTATCAAGCTTGATAATTCTTATGTTGAAACATATTTTTTAATTTATGGTAACATTTAACAACTAATTGATGATAAAAGAAAAAAAGTATAAATAAACATATGTTGTAGTGTAAATGAGGAAAAGAAATGAGATCTCCGCGAATAACGATTCATATCTTCCCCATGACCAAGAGCGGAGTGTTTATATTTTAATTGAATCACGGCCAATTTCAGTCATTAACCAAGATCTGACAACTCTTTAATTAGAATTAAACGTTCACAGAATTACGCTTACTCGTAACGTTCCGTATTCCGAGAAAAGAAAGAGACAAAGCGTAAATGAAACGAACGTGCTTCCCATAAAACACGTGTTCGGTGACAAAAAGAAGGCAAGGAGAAACCCGTGTAAAAGTTTAATCCATTGGGAACTACATTCAAGCCTGTTTTTGTATCGTCGAAAGAGAACTACTTCAATTACTTAAACGTTAAATGACGTTTCCTTGATGGTAAAATAAACCAGTTTAAAAAGTAAAGGATTATCTAGTTCGTATTTTATAAAGCATAAATTGTTTTATTCGTATATTGTACTGTTAACTGACTTTTTCTTTTTATTTATAAATGTTAAAAGTAATTTTTCGTCGAAAATAATACAAACCGAGATTTTTCTAAGAATTACGAAGCATGTTAATTGTTCTTCTCTTGTGAAGAATAAATTTATATTAATAATGGCCATTCGTTTATAGAACTTTTCCATACACTTTTTACAAAAAATGTGTTCGAATCTATCTTTATAATTTAAATTTTACCGTATAATATTAACTTATTTTATTAAATACTTATGCAAATTATTTAGTATTAAATATTTATTATAATTTATTTAGCAACAATTTCTTAAATTAATACTTCTATTTTTATCGTATTTGTTAAAACATTAACCTGGATGTAAGGAGGAATAAAAAAACAACTGAAAATCAGATCGTTTGGTGTACGACTTGAGGAACGATTGTTAAACATTAATTAATATTTGACCATCGTTGCAACTAACACAAACTTAAGTCGTGTACATGGGATACCGGTCATCAAAGTGTTAACATATTATTAATTTTACTTAATTTTATTTTTTCGAAATTTATATGGAATTTAATTAATTTTATTTTCTCAAAACTTATACGAAATTTCGATCTTCCACGGAAAATTTTAATCTGGAAAATTTTTCGAAGTTATATACAAAAAATTATTTTGCTCCGTTTCTTCGTGTATAAATCACGTACAACGACGAATAAATTATCATTCACATTAAGGTTTCCTGTAAACCGATAAAATTCATACCAATACAGTACGAGTTTGTGCCAATCTGCAATATTTACAAGACATTGATCTCGAGATGAAACTTTCATTTCCTGTGCGTTAATTCTGATAAGGAAGCCTTCGTGGTTTCAACCGAGCTTAGGATTGAATGGAACTTTTCAGACAATGGCCTTTACCGACTTGTTTGAGAGTAGTTGGCCAATGCAGAAGAAGGAGAAGAGAAAAGCAGGAAGAAAAACTGGGAAATAAAGATGGAAAGATGGCGGTGGACTGAAAAGGATGGAAGAAACAAGGAAAAAAAAATTATGCCACTAAGTGCTGCAAAGCTAAAGTATAGGTGTGGTCTTTGAACCATCGACCGTACCCTGAAGATTATTCATTCATCCCTTAATTCATTTATCTGCTGTTACTTTATCCCCTTGACTCTAACGATCACCTCTAGACCAAACACTTTAAATGGCAACCACAGCAGTAATCTTTTCATTTCCACAAAGAAAAAAAGAAAAGAAAGAAAAATAAATTAATATACTTATATCATATTGTATAAATTAAATTAAATTTCATTAAACAGTTCAGTTAAATAATTTGATTAAAAATTATATTATATTATATAAATAAATTAAATTTGATTAATATCATGTGCAATAAATGGTGAATTTTCCAGTTATTGAATAGATACTCTTAACAGATGTGATTTCACATGAAATAAATCCTACAATCGCAACGTACGAAATAATAAATAGGCAATTATAATTATCAGAATTTAATTAAGCAATATAATGATGCTATTAACACGTTAAATGCCACACCGGTCCCTGCAGACCGACGTTAGACTTTCGTTTAGGCAGCGTTGGTTCTCGAAAAATTAACAATTTCAAATTTATAAAATAATTTTTTATCATTCATTAATGGGTTTAGTTAAAACAGTTTAAACAGCTTTTCTCTGCAGGTGTTATAAAGTTACCACTTTCTTCGTTAAATTTATTGTAACAACATTGTGCAAAAGTTCCGAAACAAAACCGTTAAACGAGGAGACGACCGAAATCGACATAGCATATAACATGTTAAAAATTTACATCGCTAGAACAATGTGTTATTACAAAAATTTGTCAAATTTGTCATTACAAAAATTATGAATATAAATAGTAAATTGTTTCAATTATTCGATCATTTATAAACCTTGTTAATTTCATGATAATTATTAAAAAACAAACAGTTACGATAAAATATCCTACTTCTAAATATTCACTTTTATTCCAACTAAAATTACTAAAAATATATATCGTTTTTTTTTTTCAAAGTCATTACTGTGGTGTGCAAACTAATGTGACATAAATATCAAATCTAATATCATGCAATGGAAAAAAGCATCATTGCAATCTCGTATATATGTACCTCCTCTTTTCGACTACTGAAACAAAATGAACAGAGATAGGTATATTCCTCGTTTCGTATCAACCGCCGCGAAAATTCAATTACAATAATACACAATAAACGCGCGGCACAATCATTTCATATACGAAATAATATTCTATTTTCCATAAAGCCGCGCAACTGAGGGAGGCACGGGCAATATAACAGAACGGCGTGAACAAACAGCACACCTAATCCCGGATAAACGTGGTGAACGGAATTGGAATAAATAAATATATAAAGAATTAACGAACACGTGGCACAAGAATGAGCAGGAGCTTTTCGGAAGAGCTAAATTATTGCGTAATGCTAATTTAAACGTGCGGATACAAGGCTTACGATCCGATAAACCCAATGAATACAAGTCGTAGCAAGGCAACAGGGTTCGTGGCCATCGACTAATCGTGTACGATGAAACAAAACGATACTGCTCTTTTCGATGTTGTAACGATGTGCA
Source organism: Anthophora plumipes (assembly GCA_951804975.1). Lineage (NCBI taxonomy): Eukaryota > Metazoa > Arthropoda > Insecta > Hymenoptera > Apidae > Anthophora > Anthophora plumipes. The sequence goes on along the minus strand of OX638116.1, from coordinate 11,045,635 downwards.
ATGTACACATATACTAGTGAAATCGAACGAAAAACAAAAAAAGAAGAAAAAGAGAAGTTCGATAAAATCGGAACGTGAAATACGTGTATCGGAACGTCGAGAAATCGATACGAGGGAATCTGAATCAGATGACGATCCCCTCTCAACTTGTTTTCTTCGTTGGGCCAATTTTGCTCGTGTTTGAGTTTCATTTTAATTAAAAATATTCATACGGTTGAAAATAATGAACATACACATAAACGTAATTTTACATATTCATAAATACTGTACACTTTTTCAATATCCTGATTTCCGCAGGCTTTACATTTTTCCGATTGTATTTCAAAAATCTTTAGAATTCAACAGTTCTAACAAGTTCATCTTTATTTTAAATTCATTTTCTTATTTCAAATTTATTTTGAAAATGTAAGTCCATTTTTGTTTCTTTCGAGATATTTAAAGGTTTACATTTTAATTGGCTTAAAAATATCAATCAAGTGGATATACTAAGTTTGCCAGTGTTTCTATGAATTTAAATATATGTAAATTGATTGTATAGATGACTTCAATATGAATTTAATTAAAACAATGTAATCTATTTGGATCGTAAATGGACTTACACTACTTTCGTAATCAATAGTTACACAAAGTAATTTACTAACGAATTTTCAATTGATCAAAACCTACGGATATTTTAAAATACTAACTGTGAATTGTTTATAAATAAAAAGTTCGTAATTATGTGATTTCTCAATTGTTTCCAAAAATGAACTTTCAAAATAAACGGTCCAATTATATTTTGACTGAGAATTTGTTTAAGCTAAATTAAACGCACTTTGAAACCGTAATACTTCTTACTCGAAGTGTATTTTTATTACACGTGAATTTTCATTCTCTCCTGCTGGTTGATTCGATCCCTCAAACCAGAAAATTCATCTACAATATAACTGAAACGAACATTTCCATCGTACAATCAATCCACAGTTCGCAAATTTGTAAATTTTCACCGAAACAAAAAAATATCTCCCAATCCTCCGTTCTAGACATTCTAAGCACCCTATATCCATCAGTTCCAGTCGCCATTTATTTTATCTCGAAAGAGAGAAGACGAAATAGATTGAACAACGATGGGACGGCATGATTCTACATTATCTCAGGTTCGTTCGAGCAACGTCGACGAAGAAAAGGTGCATTGTCGCGCGAGAGATTATGCAGCCCCGAATCGTATCGATCTCAGCGGCGCACGTGTGTCCCGAAAGAATTGATATTTGGATGTCGGTACCGAGCTACCACTGTAAGAAGTGGGACAAAAACATCGAGACGGGAGTATCCTCCGAGCATCCAATATGTCTGTCGTCGACTTCGATTTTTCTCCCGTATCTGGGCCACGGAGGTTATTACACCGCCGCTGTTCTATAACCGACTCCGGTATGTGCCTGCTGCCTCCGCAGGAAAAGCGATTATTACATCTTATCGCTTCTTCTAGGAAATTTTCGCGGATTCCCTGCCGACTTGACGAATTCTTTCGCATTTTCTAACAAAACGCTGACGTCATCGTCGCTAAATTGAATAAATTACACCGTGTCTATGAAGAAATATCTGTTCAAAGGTTATAACGAGGAAAGTAGACTTTTTTTAGTTTAGTTTCATTGTTAATATCTTCAAAAATTGGCAAATATAATTATGAAATACGCGGTGCATGTTGTTCTTGCATTAACAGATTCCGATGAAATTTTCAACATGTATATAATTGACATAAACGTAGTTTCGTAGCTACAAAATGTAGTTTTTAAATTTTCATTACAGGCTCAGATAAAAAAAAAATTGTACAAAGCAAGCGTTACTAGTTTCTCCATAATTCCGAACAATTCGAATTTTTTCAAAACAAATTCACATTGTTTGGTACAATTTCAAAAGGGTGTTCGAATATTAATAGAAGTTACTGTAAGCCATTTTACCATTTAAAAATTGAATAAACCTTCTTCCTAATTATTTGTATTTTTTTATTTTTTAATAAAATATAGAAAAATGAAAAATTTTCGATTACATACAAAATGAGATATCACGTAAATGAACAAATAAGGAAAAATTTTATAAAAATTATTTAAAAGTATATAATTGAGAAATTTTTAAATGTTGAAACAGCTTATACACCATCCTGTATTTTAATTTCTATTTTAGTAATTATCCTCTGATGACTTTTCCTAATACAAATTAAAATTCTTCTGTATAACTATTTACACTTAATTTTTCGACAATTTTTTTTTTTAATGTAAATATTAGCAAATAATTATTACATAGTGAGCACAGGTAAAGACACTCGAAAGAAAATAAAAATACGAGAGGGCAAATAGAAAAATTAGCATAAAAGAATGGACGAATAAACGAATGTGTCGCATGATTGAAGAACGATATATGTAAGAATTCATGAAATTGGAACAGGAAGCGAAGAGTATGGAATGGCTGGAGAGGAATGTGAAAGAAGCACGAGTGAACGGAGAAACGTGATATCACAAGAAAATCTGTGTAAAAATAAAATTCCATTTACCGCAATACCAATCTTTTGAAAAGAATACACCAACGATGAAGATGTTTATCAATTTGATACATTGTACATAATCTTATACCAAATCCAACAAAGTACTATAACGAAACTAAAATAACATCTACAATAATAAAAAATAACGAGGAAGAAATAAAGAAAAAGTATACTTGTTACATCTATTTCTATTTTTTATATGCGTTATTATAAAAGAACCACCAACGTTGAAAGCATTCGAAAATAAAGAAAAATCTGCTTCAGTTCGTCTGTGCACTGAAACTACAGCTAAAACACGAAGCTATCTGAGCTTTAGATATTCCAGATTAATATTTGCAGTATTTTCGTGACCCACAAAACATTTCCAATATTGTCGTATCGATAAAGATGTCGCTGCTACAAATGGACAATCGTGAATTACAATTCAACCCCGTGTAGATGTAATCGTTCTAACAGATCAAATCGTAAAAGTATACTAAACGTATATACACCTACATATACAACTGCAGACAAAAGTTTCCGAACGACAGCGCTTTTCGCGTTTCATTCGATTTTATGTATATCTTTTCGTGGTGTAAAAAAAGAGTAATTACATACGTCAACAGAAAATTTAATATTCTACAAGAATATACACTAAAGCAAGTTTTTTTTTAACTCTTCTTACATATTTACAATCTGTCAAAAGGACAATAAGGAAATATATGTATCACTTGAATTATGTATCATTTATTTGAAGTTCGAACAAGAATAGGATTGGAAATACACTTAAAATAAAACTCTCTTTTCATTATGAAAAGTATTATGCTTTTAATAAAATATAGCGTTTTGAAGCTTTTACAAATTGTTAAAAATGTAATATTTCGTCGCTCCACACTTTGCATATCAATAATTCCCTGAACACATCTTTATTTTTTCTACAGTTTTCTTTAATTCAATTAATATTTTGTATATTTTTTCATATTGTATTCATTCGATGAAATTTTTCACATTTCCTATAAATGCATAAAAATCTGGAGTCCAGTAGTTACTCATTTTTTCACAACTGCAAAAGGAACATATAAAATTGAATCAAACACGAAAAACGCTGTCGTTCGGAAACTTTTGTCCGCAGATAAAAGCATTCTGATATATACGACAGATCTACGAGATAGCCAGCCGTAATTTTCTACGATACGTACGAAAAACAAAATATATAACGTAAATACGTTCGTTCTAAGGAAGATTAACGTTGGTCGTTCAAACCGAAGCAATTAGTCTACACAAATGGACCACAGTTTAACAGAGAATATTAGTGAAGTTCGTCGAAAGCGTAACACAATTCTCCCTGAAAACTGTAGGAAACCACAAAATTTAGATTCGCGTTGTTGCTGCCGAGTTTCTCCTATTGCACTGGTTTACCTCAAATTTATGTAACACATATTACAAAATGGTGTTTCACGGCCATAGCGCGTACAACTTCCTTGGGGAAACTGTATTTTCTGTGTGTAACTTCAATTTTCAATAAAACGAGTAAACAAAGTTTGCAAATATTCCGACGCAAAGCCAACACAGATGGTGGGAAAAGTGTTCGCGGGAAACGGGACAAGAAAAGATGCGGTGAGAGTGGAAAACTGAAGGGTTCCATCCGCACATACTTATGCAATCTGTTTCGAAGCTTCTCGCGACAAAGTTACCAAGTTTCAGATGGGCGGACGCGAGATGAGAGAAATTTTATTCGTGTATTTATGCGTGTTTTAAAAATCTAAGGAATTCTGAACGATCGTAAATAACGTTTCTTGCAATGGATTTAAAATAGTTCGATTTCTTACTTGAATCGTCAATTTTGTTCCGTTTAATACCAAATTTATTATGCGAACCTGTGTCCATACGAAAATCAATATTTCTTTAAATATCTTCAATTAAAGAAGATATATTTCTCGAAGTGATTAATATCTTGCGATAGTGAAAGGAAATGAATATTATGTACAAAAAGTTTATACAAATTTTATGAATAAATGATCAACTCTTCCTTTTAGACAAGCTATTTTTATTCTTATATCAACCGAACGCTTTCTTAATCTTCTTTTGCAATTATCTCGGCAATTTCATTATGAAATGAATTAATTTCTTTTTTCATTTGTTCAACTAATCTTTTTACATCCATCGATATATCCACTGAAATTATTACGCTAACTTTAATATCGTTCAGTTAAACGATATCATGGTAATCAGATATTCAATTAAGTAATCAAATAATCAGTTAATTATTGAACGATATTGGAATAATCATACGCTGATGGTGTAACGTGATGCTTTGGAAATTATTTTTCTACTTAAGCAAATCTCGGAAATTCCTAAAATTGATTTCAACCATAGCTGTAGGAAATGCTCTACTTACTAACTAAATTGCACTAAACTAATAACTGCTTTACAAACACACAGTGCAACAAAAAAAAAATATTTATAAAATAAAAACGTCGAATATCTTTGCACTTCTATCATTTAATTGGTTCTCCAAAAGCAGCACAAAATCCTTCCGAATTCTCGAATATTACATTTTCGATATTCCACATAATCCAGTAAACAATTAAGAATTACAACGTTGCATTTAAAATCCTTGAATTTTGTATATATTTTACCACCTGAACGTGTAGAAAATTCTAAAAGAAATGCAATACCGCACGAAGGAATAATGAAACATTTACACTTTTGAGATGATTAAACAACATTCGCCGTTGTGGTTTTCATCGCGGTAAAAATGAAATCCGTGCTCGCGCCATGAGGTTCATGAGGTTCCTTGAATAATTTTCGTGCAATTAAAGTGTTCTTCGCGTAATTAATTGTGTCGGTGGTAAATTCTTACGGTGCGTTTGTTGCGCAACGAAAACTTTCCGCACGCGTGTACAGTTCTAATGACCGCACGAGTATCTCTCGAGCGCGCAACCATTTGAGTGTCTTAATTACGCACATTTCTAAGGTTCACAGAGAGACCAAGCGAAGAAGAGAACGAGGCTTTCTCTGTGTATATGTGTGTATGTGAGAGAGAGAACGCGCGCGAGTGTTATTGCACCGAAAGCGTAGATAGAGAGAAACGTATTTGTAGGTCGGGCACAATTGCAAGGTAATCCTATTTCATTCCGAGTGACTTCAAGCTGTTTCAACATTAATTGCCTTATTCTACGGACTGTCGTATTTCTGCATACTAAGGCTAGATCGGACTAACTGTTGCAACAACGGAACAAGTAATTTATACAATACGGAAAAATAGTTTATACTCAATTTAGCGAAACAGTAAACAATAACTCGAGGAGTCTTCGCTCAACTTGAAGAGGATTGTTTGATTGTTCGAATTGTAGCAAGAACAGTTTTATATTTAATTCGTAACTGGTACGGTACTGGTGTAAAAATATCGATTCATTTATTTTACACTAAATAGGTTAAAGTTAAATATGTTTCAATTAATAATTTGATGTGTTCATAAGTTAAATATTTTCTACGAAATATAATTTCTTTTTCGTTGTTCAAATTCATGGAAATAATTGCATGTTGATTTCATTTTTATTTACAATTTTCCTTGCTGTCTGAAGTATTACTAGAAAACAAAGTTATTTTAATCTAGATTTATGCAACATACTTTTACTGTACTAGTTACGAGTTAACTAATGATATTTCCGTTATATATAAGAAACTTGATTATCCGAATAAACGGATAAAAATTAAACATATTCGAATAAAGGAAGTAGATATGTAATCAAATTAATCCGTAAATTCGTGAGTATTGATAAAAAATCATTGTTCTTTTACACGAATGGAATTAAAAAAAATTACGTATAAGATTTCAGTAAGTTACTGATAATGAAGGAAAATATTTAATTGATTGAAATAGTAAAATACATTTTATTTGCATCGTTACAGATTTTCTCTAAAATATGTAGGAGTTTATGAATTCGTCTTATAGAATGATTAAGATAATATATTTAACGTGTTTGCATACTTGTAATATACATACGCAATATTATATATACGTTGGTTAAATTAAAAAAATTGCAATTTTAGAATAAAGATTAATCTACGTTGCAATTTTTTCATAAATACGGAAAATATATGGAATGCAGCAAATCGAAGTGATTTTGTTGCCTCAAATTATAATTTGTCATTCAATAAGATTAATATACTAGAATTAAAACCACTTTGTTGTAATAAATCAAAAATATAGAATTAATATTCATTTCCTCTATTATTAACTATAATTCTATTATTTGAATTATTATTTTTCTATATATTCATATCTGTGTATTTTATATTACAATATTTCTCAGAATATTTTCCTTAAAAGGTAGTATTAAATAATGAATAATATATTACTGAAAACATTGGTATATGTATAAGATTTTGTATAATACGTATAATTTGTTTGCTTCGTGTCAAAAATACAAAGCTCTGAGAAAGTTATGTGCAAATAACAAACTTTAATAATGAGCATGCATTGTTCAGAAAAATTGAACATAACTTAACTACAAAAAAAAAAATTTAGTTTGTAAGCATACCGCGTGTTCCCAAGAGCGAAGAAGACCTTAAACGGAAATACTCTGGAAACATAGCTTGGTATGCTGAATTATTCTCCCACTCTTGGAACGCCATGCATACGATTGATAAACGATATACATGGAGCTGATGTTGGTGGTTCATATAATGCTTTTCGTTTCTTTTCTAATGAAAGAAAACGAATTGCATCGAGAGAAAGAGAGAGAGAAAACTACACAGCCCTCCAGAAAAACCTCGAAGAGAGAGAGCAGAAGGAAAACAAGGGGTCGGAGATTCGAACTCGACTCCCGGTTGGTCGTACGCAGTCGTCGCTGACGCGCTGCTAACGAACCAAGCGAAATAGTCTACTCCATTTCCACTATATAACACCTTATTTGTATTAAATTTATAAATAACATTCACATTTTTTTTTTAATATTATACCGTGTTTCGTTTTTACATAAATTATAATCAATTCTTCTGAATATATAATTCCAACTATTAAAAAAAAAATGTGTATATATATATATGAAACAGAATTTTAATAAATTGGAACATTTTTAATTACTAGATATTCCGATAAATACTGTATCAACTTGTTTCACTTATAAATGTATGACACATGGTAAATAAAGGAAATGAATTTATTTATGAGAATTATTTCTTTTATATTTACTGAAGTTAATAAATACAACCCATAAAATACAGATAATCACGGAAAGAAAAAAATAAGATAAAAATAATTTACTTCTTAATTTATAATATTTTATATTTGCTACATAAATCCTTAATTCGGTTTCAAAAAATTAGTCAAAAATGGAGCATCGATCTAAAGAATACTTTGAGGAATATCTCACAGACGAGTTTTCAGCTATAGCAAGTGATGTTGAGGGTGATAATAAAAGTGACAATAGTTCTGATAAAGAAAAAAAATCTGCTCCATAAGGAAAAATGTTTTCATGATTACCACACTAAAGAACATTACTAATATTATCATTAGCTATATTCGATAATTTTAAATAAAAGATTCTGTTTAATGGAACATTTTTATTTCTTTAAATAAGTGTTTTTATTTTCCAGGTAATCCAAAAATGTGCGAGAACTACGGTAACATTAATTTCACAGCATACCGTCAACAATATGTTAAAAATTTATGATTTTTGTTTTCATCGGATGTATAAGATAGGAACAATGGGCATAGATGCGTCCGTAGCAGTCAGAGAGTTAAAGAAGCACTATTAAAACCTAAAATTTGACCTGTTTACAAGAAAGAAATCTAAAATAATATACAAATCCACGCATGTCGAGTTACACGTGTATCAAAAACCTCATTCAATCAAAAATAACGTAATATGCAAGCATAAAGTCTGTGGTTGGAGACAGATAAATGTTTGATGTATGCCAACATTGGTGTATCTTTCACGTACCAATGGCTGATTCTCAAGGGGTATCGGAGAAAACATATTAAATTTATCGCTTGACAGGATCTAGAAATCATAGGGATCATAGGACCGTATTTCAGGAGAATGAATTTTCCTATAGATCTCTTTACCTCTTTCTTAAAATTCGCCATTCCAGTAAATAGTATTACAGTTATTTGATTTTGTTTCTTCGCGTCACAGCTTCAAACTAATGCTATGTTGTTTAACATACTTTTACTTTATTTCAACATTTTATCAACCACATAGATAATGAAATGTCAGATAATTATTATTATATTATTTCACGTTACTTGCACTCTTTACGATTGTTTAAATATAAGAATATTACTAACAAGAAAATATTCTAAATATTCCGATATTGATGAAACTTTGATGTATCAGTGGTTCTCAAAAGAATATTTAACATACACTCTTTTTTATCGGTACACAGTGAAAAAGTGAAAATAATCCTTAAATTTAAGAATAATGAATGTATTTAAGCTAATATCTCGAACACTATCAGAAATAGAAAAACGATGTATATTGACAAATTTTATATTTTTCAACGCCAAATTTGTAAGCGTGGCTCACGATAAATGCTCAGTTTCATCGACTAAATACTGATCGATAATGCACTAATAACGATATTTTATTTAACACCCTTACACCAACTTAGACTGAAATAAAATCCACTAATACATAATCAGAGAAGGTAGAAAAGAAAAAGAAAAACACAAACGTTAGAAAAATTAAAAACGCGACGTGTTTAAACACACGAGAATGAAAAGGAAAGATTTCGATCGTAGCTGAGAATTGACCCACTATCAGATGGTACAGATATTTCCCACGGGCCAAGGGTCAAAGCGACCAGCTAAATTATTCCTATATCATCTCGTTAAACGTTTATTCAATATTTTCCAATCGTCACGTACGATATACGCTGTACAAGCAACCTTATGGTCTCTCCTACGAAGCACGAATTCAGAGACATATTTTTCGTTCGTATATTTTCAACGAATGTCTCATTGATCATTTGATATGTATTGAACGTGCTGCTCGTGCACGAGGCAACATCGTTTCGAGTGCAGCCGCGTAGTGAGGAAAGCGGTAGAAGAAGGGTTGCACACCGGAAAAGCGGAAGTGTGTAGGTAGGTGGACTGGTTGCAGGCTCGCACGAGTGTAAGCGAGACAGTGGTGTAGAGGTGAAGGGAGACGGTGGACGTGGGGAGGTACAAACTAACGGGAAAGGGTTGTAGGTGCAGATGGCGTGCGCGATAATACCCACGGCACGGATGAAAGGGTCTGCTTCTGACGCGCACTGTTCCAAATTGCCGGAAGGTTCAAAAAGGACAAACAGCTCAAAAAGACAAAAGCACAGACGGTGGAAGCACGCAAATGAAGAAAGAGAAATCGATAACTCTGTAACTCGCTTTTGTATATTTGTTACATCTTCGAGCTTTAAACGGCAATAGCGGCCTGACTGGATGAATGTGTACAGATGAGGCCAGGGATTGTGTATCGATACATCGAGTGGACATTGAAAATGAAAAGACGATTTATACGGAGGATCGGTTCTGGAGAATCGTGGCTTTTCGTATGGAAAACCGTGTAAATTGGAAGAAACAAAAATCAATAATTCAATTCATTTAACTCTTTCGTTACTGTTGACGTCTATAAGCGCTTTAGAAATTTTCTCATGCTCCCTTTAATCTTTAATTTTATCCTTCGTGCACTTCCACTTTGATTTAAAGAAACAAATTGTACATTTTTATGAATTTGGAAACTTCAAATTTTTAGACTTTCGTAAACAATTTAACGAACTTTGCAGCTAAGAATTAAACGTCTACCAATACGAAACGTAAAATGAAAACACACAAATATACGTCTTATAAACTAATTTATTATGCTTTAAAATATACTTTAAAAATATGTACAAAACTTATAAAAGAATTATAAATAAGAAGGGGGAGAATAGGTTAACAAAGACACAGTAGAAAAATCTATACAACGGTCCATTGTATTTTTCCACATTTGTTCGTTGTACGAGTCATAATTTAATAAGGAAAACTGTTCATTATAGCGTTTGTTCGTTGTAAGGTCCATTCGTTATAGGCGATTCCACGGTTATATCATTGATACACGTATAAACTGATATTTGTAACTGAATTAAAATGTATTTACACTAGTACGTTCGGAGAATGTTGTTTTGAATTACACTATTAATTAATTTATCATGCTTATGAAACAGAAGCAAACGTATAATCATTCGTGTGTTCAAATAAAATTGAACATCATGCAACGATATAAATGAATGTAGATAACATTATGAATTTGCAAATGGTACCGTAACGATGCGCGGTAATTCGAATAATTACTTTGTATATTACCACTATGTTCTTATAAAGTGAACGTTATTAACAGTTATTAAATAATGCGCACGTAACGTGAAATATTTTACAACATTTCTTAAAAATGTGGTTTGCACATGAATAAATTCCAGTCCAATTGACTGGTTATTACACTTTGTTAGAGCCGGAATTGTGTGTATCATTGAAACGTGAAATGGACTTGTATCCACGGACATTGGAAACCCATTTCGAGTGTCCATGAGCCATATGTCCGTGGACCCTAATTTTTCTTGTCAGAATCTCACATCTGAAGATACTTAACCATTGTTATATATCTTCGTTCGTGAAAAAGGCACTTGAATTATACGCCAAGATATGTCGAATAGTAGCAGCAAGATAGGAAGAATTAAGGTGGCGCACTTTTAGTTGAATTTGTTCACATGGAAAATATAAATGGGTCACATGGTCAACCTTGCTTTAAGACGTTATGTGGTAGTTTTGTACGTTATACGTCTTAGAAGAAAGATAAATTGTTTCGATAAAACAGACGAGAAAAGTAATTTATATACATTTATATTTTTCAATTAAATTAGTTGTCCAATTTCCATCTGGACTTTCTTTAATATTTAAACATCTTCAATTTGTACAAATGTGTAATATTAGTCCCATTGCCTACGCATAGAAAATAAAGACTTCAGAAAATGCTTTTGACTTTTATTCGCATTATTGCATTCTTTGAATGAACAAACACTTTCTAAGCTGTAAACGATCTATATTTAAAATAAATATTTATATTTCTACAACAGAAATTTCAGAAACAAATTAAATAATACAGAGTGTGTCTTATTTATAAATCCACTCCGAATAAAAGTAGCTAAAAATATCCTTAGCACATTGAATCTTTCGTTTTTCTTTCTACAGAAACAGGATTGCGCTCTCAGTTACGAAAAACCCAAAATATTCATCAGATATCTTAACATTTCGTTTCTCACATCACAAAGATAAAGAAAGATAGAAAACATCCCGGTGTCTCTTTGATAACAACATTGTAGGACTGATGTACGATACTTTACATACACCGTGTACAGGTACATACATAAATACTACCACAGATATTGAAGGTGTGTAAATACGTAGACAGAAAAGACACAAGGAGGTAAATGAGAGTACCACAAGAATGACTCTGAAGTTGATCAACTGATGAGAAAGGTTCTCTTTCAAGAAATATCCGACTAAAATCATGCATACAAATACCGAACATCACGTTTCTAGTAAAAGCAAAAAAAAAAAACTAGTGATGCATGTATATGTAAAATTACCAAGAAACATTCTGCAATAACAGTTCAAAAATGGTAATTCAATTGCGCTTATATCTTCAAGTTAATTAACTATGCAATTATTCTTGAAGTTCAATGTGAACTTAAAATAAATTTTGTTCCTCATAAATGTAAATTTGATTCTTATACTTTCGAAGAATAAAACAAAAAGTACAAAATTTTAATAAAGAATTCTAGTTCTTTTGTTACTTTCAATGCTAACCAAAAAGAACATCGAAACAAAAACTTTCTCAAGAAACCTTTATAAATTCTTAAACTTCTTTAATAAATAATATCACATCTATTGTATTGAAATTTCATGATGATAATTACTTTTCATCAGCAATCGGATAATTAGATAACTTCGATAACAGAAAAAAGATACTTCGATTGAAAAGAAAAACCATTCCCTTCGATCCTTCCGCTATACACAGCCCAAAGACACGATCGAAAGATTGATCGCGACGTGTTCTTAAAGAACAGCAAGAAGCTAGCCACTTGGAGTGTAGCGCTAATCACGATCTGACGCGGCAAAAGAATCGTGAACGAAATCTTTTGGTTCCCAGGTGCTGTCCTGGTGAGTGCTCAGTCCTGCTAGCTCGAGAAAACGTTAAATATGGCCGTAGGATCTGTTTGCACTGCCCTCGTACGCCCAGTAGGCGAGGTGAGACAACATTTACCTTAGCCGAGCTAGCTCCTTCGACCGAGACGTCTCGGTTTCTTTGAAGTAGCTTCAGGATGATAGATGCAGTCTCAATTTCCAACCTCGCCCCTCCCTCAAGCTCTCTTCCTTCGACCCTCTTAACTTTCTGCCGCCTGTTGAGGAAAACGTTCCGCGCTCTCTTTGCACCGCTACAAACGTCAGATTCAGGGCTTTCTATGAATACCGGATGAAACGTGAATGAAACGAAGTAAATACTTGTTTAGTAATGACGTCAATATTCTTTTTGGGGAATGTTCGCACGGATGAGTAAGTCGATGTGAGTTATTCACGCCACGTCTCGAAGGAATCTATCGATCGCGTTTCTTTCATAATAGAGAGGTTAATCGGTTTAACATTTCGCGTGTAACCGAGTATAGTAACGTATAGCGTATATCATACAAACGTAAAGTTTCTTTCCAAGAGAAAGTTGTAAATGTGATTTGAATGAAATTTTAATAACGTTAGAGAAAAAAAAAAGAAATAGATATAACGAGGAAATACAGTTCAAACAAGTAAACGAAGTAGACACCGGAGGAGTGGAACGAAGGTAAAAGTCAACGGCGATACCGTTTGCTTCAATCGTTAACGAGCTACAAATTGAATGTTACTGCCCGTAAAAAAAGCTATTTACTAAAAACCACTACGTGGAACACTAAATGGTGTTTAAAACTTTCGATGTATTATAATCGAACGTATCACAACAAAAACAATTCCGCTTGTGACAATATGTGTACACTTACGTGTCATTTAGTTCTCAAAGGTTTAATAAAAAGAAATTCAACAGAGAATTTGAAATATATTTGATCGAATCATCTGAAGAAATGAAACAGTACAAGTAAGACTCAGACAAATTTAAAAAATGTAAAAATAATTATTGAATAACAGAGATTTAATTTATCTAAATAAAATTTAATTGAACTTATACTGTAGATTACGTACTGTCAATAAACTGTTCTTAAGGATAAATTCAGTAATAAATATAATTCAAAAAGTTCATGTAGAAGATAGAAATTTTACTTAACAAAGAATATTACTATCATACGATATTTAGTATCGTACATGTGACTTCGATGATAGTCCTATAAATATGATATTTATGTCAACAAGAAAATGAAAAAAGAGAAACTAGTATTACTCGAAAATAAATTACATAATTCGCATGTTCATTAGAGTTTCTTGATTACGTTAAGTTCATCATTTCATGATCCATATTTAAAAAAAAAAACTACGAAATTCGCCAGAAGTTTCATTAAATAAATTTTTTACGCAATTGTAAAACAATTTGGTAATTGAATTCATTAACAATAATTTTTATAAAGTTTGTTCGAAAAAGCAAAATATTTTTAAGACATCTCATTAATATAAATACTAAAAAAATGTGTCATGAAACATGCTGTAAGTACAAGAATCTGTGTACGTAAACGAGGACAAATTCCTTTAACATTTACTATGCTTATATGCCAATATACTAGGTCACAGAGATGTGAATTGCGTAACGGTTACGCCATAATCCATCCAGAGCATCCATACGCATCTATGCAAGGAATGTGTGTACACACTATGTACCAAGAATGTCAACCTCAAGTACTTAAATTAAAATGTGATAAAGTGTGTACTCTTCGCGTCAGTTCTTCAAACATCTGAAGTAGTTTAGAAATTTCCTTCCTCCTCAAACGTAACGACCTTACACTTTCATGAAAAAAAAAAACATTCACATTTGAAGATAAGAAAGCACACGTATTTCTCGATTTAAAAAAGAAAACAAAATTACTGTAACTGTTAGAGTTTTTTAGTAACGGTTTATGGCACGATGGCACCAAAAGACTGTTTTCGAATTTAGGATTTCCTTTATTATTTGCATGCTTTAACGTATATACATCCTAGCGAAAGCCGGCAGAATTGCTTTATTAGAGTTTTTAGCGGTTCGTGCCTCTCGCACTCAATAGCTTAAGAACATGCCATAAACCTCAAGTTTCCAAAAGGTACATTTGTATGTAACAGTTCGCTAACCGATGAGTCACCCGGAGGAATTTCCCAAATTATTATAAATATTTGCCCACCCCGTCCAGGGTAAGGCGTGCTAAAGACGCACTGCAAGGAGTTGGTAAGAAAATTAGGCACGCTAATTGGTAACGAATATTACCAAACATTCACCAATCAGCGTGAACCTACTCCAACGCATCTCAGACGAGGACGAGTCCTGAGGCAACAGTCAGAATACATGAAACAGTTAGATAGAATACATAGAACAGTCAAAGAGAACAGTTCACCAAGAATACACCTTCAGAACAGTTCACTAGTCAATTGGTCAGCAAGTTTTGTAGTAGTTCCCAATTCGTACATTGGGTGGTCCTTCGTTATACATTTAAAGTCGGCACACCACGTGCAAACGCTACAAAGCTCGAAAGTTTTCGGTAAAAATACCGCGAGCATTAATAGCGACAAGCCTGAGAAACTCGTATAACGTAGAAATATTTTCTCCAACAAAAATCACATTTTATAAAACAGAGAACAAATTAAAAACGGTTAAAAATTTCTCATTACAAACTTCTGAAGTCGTGTGCGTAAGATTTTACAGATATTCGCGATAATGCACGTAAGTTCAGGTGTGACAATTTGCAAAAAAAAAAACAATAAAGAAAAGACTCCGAGTGTACTCTGATGATTGTAGATGAGATGAAAGAAGTATTACGAAATCGTAAGATGTTTCTCTCACAAGTAACTATATTGTTCCCGGGGGAAGAATAACCTCACGAAAACTTACAATGCACCATTACGCCGGTTGCATATAAAGAGGAAAGAGAACAATGAAGAGAAAACAAGGAAAAGGAACGATTTAATGCGTAAAGATTATGCCTTTCTGCTTCTTTCCACGACAAAATCCGACAATTTTTCACAGTGCTTTTCTACAACACGAAGCTTAACCGAGCATTGTTATCAAACCGTGAATCAACTTATGCGTAAAGATCAGATTATTGTCGGATTAAAATAAGTAAGCACGACGAATAGAATTACTTCCATTATTATACAATAATGTACCTGTGTTTTCTGTTACATCCAAACATTTCGAAGAAGAGAATAAAATTAAAAAAAATTAAGAAAGAGGATTCATTTACAATAATTCAATTTTTTAATTTATTATCGTAAAGCTATGAGAACAAATTATGCAATAGAGGAATCAATTAATAAACCAATATTAATTGCAATAGTAAATTTCTAAACATACTTCTAGTTATGTTTGTTAAAATAAAACTGTAATTCAATATAATATATCACAATCGTCTACATTTATTTAGCAAAATATTTATTTCAAAACAAACGAATTATCATTCATTAAAAAGAAAACAAAAAAAAACTTTACAGAAAGTGCCAAAAATCAAGAATCCCAAAAAAATTAAAAGCCACCTCCCTTGCTCGATAAAAATTCGGGTGACATAAGCACAGGAATATTTTATTCGTTATTTCTTGTTTCAAAATTTACTAGCACTGCCCCAATAATTTACAACCGTTAATAAACACTTAAGATTCAGGGAAACTAAATCAATTCCCAGCACACGACTGCTCTTTTTTAATCCTTATAATTATAGTGAAGAAATATCAAAGATACTTCACCACGGAATTTATAATCTATCGATTCCGAAACATTAAGCTGCACGATTCAGAAGTAACGAGGATAGACGCGAGGAGGAAGTATGAAATTCCCTTGAACTTCGTCAAATGTCCAAGCATTCTGCTGTCCCGTTCTCAATTGATTCGTCGAGGCAGATTGGCCTCTTCGATGTTACCGATACGAACAGCCTTGGTAATTGAGGTGGCTGCCGCACAAAGAGAGGAAACCGAGAAAGCGACAGGTGAGGTACCGCAGTGCTGCTAGCAATCGGCCGTTGCTGTTAGTAATTCCCGCGCTACATTTCGATATAACGATTGGAAGCCACCACCCCGAGTTACAGCTTGGTGGCTTTCAATTTGACGAAACTCGCCAGACTACGGGAAAGCTTCAATCTATTTCGCAACGCGATCTTGTGGGAATCGGTTGGGCTGTGTGTGCAAGCAAGAGCTTTCTTTTCGACACCACCTGAGAGAACCATTTTGGTTCTTCAAAGTGTACGAGAAACGTTTTACAGGGAAAAACGGTTGTTACCATTCGTGTACTTCGCGAAAGTTGTTCCTTCCTGTTCGTGGAAAGTTTCCGAATTGCACGAGAGGTAGTTAGAGTACAAATCTGTTGCGTCTCGCTCGAGACTTTTCTTTTAACAAACATCTCGAATCTTAAGGTAAGTACATTTTTGACGTAACATTAAGAGGAATTGAGGAATAAGTGTATCAGCGATATATTCCTCGCAATTTTCTCCGAATTACAAACTAACTGGAGAAGATTGAAAGAAAGATTACGAAAGTACGGAAAGAATAAGAAATGAACTAGAAAATTGAGAAAGAAGCAAAAGCATCTTAGATTCTTTTTTCTCTGTATTCTTACGTTCTCAAATCCTATTATCGAACATTTCTTGATGAAACCAACAAAATGGAAAAAAGATTAAAAAAAAAAAAGAAAAACAACGATAATCCCTCATAATTCAACAGCCATCGTCTTACGTGAAGTATTTCGCGGTCTGTCGGTCGCACGTGAATTTCACAGAAATTGAGTGGAATTTTGCCAAGTCGAAGGACCGTTGTCGCCGATGATGCACAGTCTGGACCGCCGCGACTATCCCGAGGGATAAGTAAATGGGGAAAGAGCGAGTCACTCCTTCCCGGATGCGAAGTTTCTTGCCGGTAGAGTTTAGCAAGAAATCAAGCCACCAGACAGTGACAAGGGTTGCTACGGAAGGGTAAGTGAGTGAGTGAATAAGAGAGAGAGAGAGAGAGAGAGAGAGAGAGAGAGAGAGAGAAGGATGCAAGAAACAAGAGTATGCACCTCTACTACCGATGTTCACGCAAAAGAGGAATCACCTATATAAAAAAATAAAACCAATTCTAGAAAATTTAGAGCTGACATATTAAAGTTTTATCAATTTGCAATAGTGTTCGTGTGTTTAAACTGAATAACGTGATCCTATAGAATCTGTGGTAACGTCTGAAGAAGTATCAGACACCCTACTCTAGTATAATTACACTACGAAAAAGTTACGTCTCATATTAGAACAGAAATGTAGAAAACTTGTTTGTTACTTTTGTAACAATTAATATTAGCATAATTAGTAGAGCTACTCAATTAGAAATATTCGTAATCCTCTAAAAAATAGCAGAAGGTCATCAACAATAATGAAATGATCGATCTGATTTTATTTTTCTTAAATAAGACTTTGATTGTACCCATGTTGGAAAAAATTAATTTCTACGCCTAATAACATAAAAATAGAATAAAATTGATTAAAAAGTGTAAAATTATATTTTTAATTTCAAAATTGAAATTATTTGTCTACATTGGTTGGATTTTCGATTTCAGATTCGGTTTCTTACGAAAAGCGCTCATTCCGATTATGATTCTCTTCTCATTAGCAACAGGTGGAAGCTTTCATAGTTACTTTTCAATATTATTTGATGGATAATTTCATACGATTCTTTAACGAATAAACGAAGGTGAATTATAAGTATTAATATCACACAACGTAAATATCAAACAACCCGGAATAAAAAAAAAAGAACATTTTTCCTCGTTTTTCCTTGCAAAAATTTCTCATTTATTCAAACGTCACTTTCAGAACAGGGAGACAAAAAAATAAGTGAAAAGAGAATAGATATGACCTCCCCCCAATCTAAGTACTTTATCGGCGAATAGAAAATGAATTCCGGTGTTCTATGGACGACAACATATGAGCCCTACCACCATAAATCCAACACTTCCGACCCATAAATGAAGGTAGTATCAAAGTTGGGTTCCCTTATCTGAGCAAAACCTACGTTTCCAACCCTTTGCTTTTCACACGAAACCTCTTAACATACACCACCCTCTTTTAAATTAACAAAAAATAGATTAAAAACATTATTCTTACTAAAAAAATTTAAGCGAATGCACATTACGTATTATTTAATATATAAATTAATAATTAACGAAAATATCATTTTGTGAACTTAAATAAATATGTGTCAAAGCTTAAGAATCAAGCTCCAAGAATCATTCATCTTCAGTAGTTACATTCAAAAAGTATATAATAAGTGATATCATAATTGATGGGAGTACACAAAATAATATGATTTAATTATTTCAGATGTTACGTTTCATATTGTTATGTAGATGTGCACAGATAACCTAATCTCGTTTACTTTATTAAGTTTCACTTGTACAACTAAATGTGCTCCAGCCATAGCAACCTAATAATGCTATTACATCTCTTCTGTATTATAGTGCAGGCAAACTTGAACGTGATTAGTTCCTCCTTTGTACTCAATCCATTACAATGTTTCTCCTAGTCCATTATCAATCAAAACTATTTGCCTAGGGGTTCTCTGCCAAAGCTTAAAGTCTAAGCCGAGCTTAAAGGCGGCCTCACGATAGGGAGTTTAATCTCGACTAGAGTTTGAAGGCCCACTTTGGCTTTACACGACACTTATGATATTGTAGGTGAATAAAGAAGGTGAGTAATTTAACGCTATACAATTTCGAATAAATACCTGTTGTATAGAAATGTATGAACATAATTCTTCATTTCGCACTTGAAACGAAACTTTATTTCAAAAAATATCATTCTTCGGGTATTCGTATTTTACCACATTGGCTTATGAATCTTTAAAAATCAACACCGAAAATACCACAGTATTAAATACAATTATTTAGAAATTACTTTTAAAACAATACCAACTTCACTTTTTTACCACTAAAGATTG
Organism: Anthophora plumipes; assembly: GCA_951804975.1. NCBI lineage: Eukaryota > Metazoa > Arthropoda > Insecta > Hymenoptera > Apidae > Anthophora > Anthophora plumipes. The sequence continues at coordinate 11,026,001 of OX638116.1, read as the reverse complement.
AAGAAAAAGAAAAAGAACAATTTCAGTAATCGATAAATCTCCAATCAACACGCAACGAAGAAGAATCATACTTGGACTTATCCTACTTGAGCAAGCACAGATTCAGGAGCAGGTAGATGCAAGATAGAAGGATGGACACTTGAAGGCCGGATGAAAATGTAGAGCAAGTGTACTTCGGACGAAGAGAAAAGCAGTGGCTTCGCCGTTGAATGTGCGACACTTTCTACAAAGGTGAAAATCTATACGCAGCGCGGTAAAATCGATGCCACATGGAGAGAGCTGCCACACAAAAAGCTATGCTTTAGACTGAACGTCTGCCTATCAAAGCTGATCGAGTTCTTTCAGATGAAGCGAAACCCTCCCTCCATTTTTCTTTTTCTTTTTTTTATTTATGTTCCAGATACTGAAAACCACATGGCGTACATTACCGACCATTTTCTCAAGAAATAGCGATCCTACTTACAATTAGTTCGAGAAGTGTCCAATTGTAATTTAGACAAATATCATTGAATCATTTAATTTTCAATGAAATCATACAAATTTGATTCCCCCTACTTTTCTTTTTTTATTTATGCACCGGATGCACCAGAATGTACATGACCGATCATTTTCTCAAGAAGTAGTGAAAAGGTGCAATGGAGACAAATATGTACAATATCTGAATCATTTCACTTTGAATGAAATCATACAAATTTCATACTCTGTGTACTAGTTCGTGGAAATAATATTCTATAATATTACATAAGAGTATCGAATACCTTATTGCACGAAAATGTAATGAAATAAATATTTAATTTAACTAGCCATTTCAAATTCATACTGGCAAATATATAATTCAATTACTTATCGCACATTTGTGAAATCAAATAATTACTTCAAATAGTATTTAAATCAACGGTTAAGTTCGAGAAATTCACCCTTTGAAATCCTAGGTTAGGTTAATTAATCTAATAGTGTTACAGAAATACTTTTTTATAAGTAATTGGATTTTATACTTCAAGTATAATTTTAAAACTGATTATATGTCGCATATTGTCTGAGTAAAGTATGTTCAATCTACTATCGAACAACATAAACCATTATTATCAGTATATTCGGGAGAAATATTTGCTCGACGAAGGGGGTGAAAACTGCAGTCCTTCATAGGAAGCAATAACAAGGGATATTAGTAATTATGATAGGCGTACGTTTCGATCGATGCAATGTAGACATTGATCGATCACACATTACCGCCAAATCAGTGCGTACGGCTGTCCGGCCGAGCTAATTTGACTGTCGTAATTAGCTTCGTTTATCGGTCCGTGTCACATTCGTCGTATACTGGCCGCGGCAGCGCAGTAATCTTCCTGCTGCCGCTGGAGCAAACAATTAACGTTGTTCCGGTAACTTTGGCGTGATTACAGCAATTTTCGCATGACAGCTTGCCCGTTTACCAGGCCTGTAGCAGCGACGCCGTTATATAATTTCACAGCAACGTCTCCGAAAATATACGAGGAGGCGTAAGCGCAGATTTCCAGTCTGCTGTGAAAACGTTTCTTTCTACAAGTCTACGGAAAATTTGAAAATTCCGCGAAAAGTCGATTACTTTTAAATTTAATCGAATCTGTGTTGCGTCTCGAACACAATTGAAATCGTTGCAAAAACTGTCTTTGTCGTGCAAAATATCTTCCTTTAAACTGTGTTTTAATTAACCCTTCCGATGTGTGTTGAAAATTTTTGAGAAATGTTTAAATTAAAATTTTCACACTTATATATTAATTTTTAATCCTTAATTTTTATCACTTTGCGTACTTTCACCTTAATTTAATAAGACATAGATGAAAATGTGCTAAATGGCGCCAAAGTTACAGTGCGAGAAAATTTTCAAAAACTATAGGCATAAATAGCTGTGAAAAGGTTAACGTTCCGATGTTGCAATTTCATTAACTAAGTAAATATGTAAAAAAGGGTAATAAAGCTTCAATCGATTAAATTCCCTTTTGTATTCACTTTGTTCCTTTATAAAAGAGACACTTCCATTTCAGTGATACAGTTTCAGATTACGTGTTTCAATAAGCTTTCCTTTCTATAAATTTTATTAGCCAGATAAGTATACTACTTACGGCTCTGAAACGTTTCCCATTCGATTTAAAATTTGCAAATACCTCGTTATCCTTTAAACGGTCTACTTTAAATACAGTGAAATCAATGCAACCTATACTCTATCTAACGATTAGTGAATTTGTTAAAAGGTGCATAAGAAAATGCCACATATCAACATACGATTCATATTAAACGAGTCGAACATTTAAGAAGAACAATCTTATCTTTTTATGTCTAAACAATTCACCGAACAAATTATATTTTAATTACGCATCTAATTTATCATCCCAATTATTATTAAAACGGAATCATTGCAACATTTTACAATTATAAACTCATTCCAATTTCTCCAGAAAGCGTGAAAACATTATGTCACATATAATTCGTGTATAAATACTTAATGCTTCGATTGATCGTTTGCAGAGTTGTTTGTTTAAATCGGTTTTGTATTCCATGAAAGTGATAAAATATCTAGCGAGGGGAAAGCCTCTGTTCATCGACACGAAAACAATATACCTATCGTGTCTTCGAAAGGTATATCGTCGTTGTTCTCGATAAACTTTAATTGGAACCTAACGCGCACAATGTGCTTTGTTTCGTCGGAAATTCACGACAGACAAAATGCATATAAATTTCAGGAGAACGTGATCGGGCAATGAGCGAAAAATTTCATTTATACGATACTAAAGCGACCGTATTGCCACGTGTATGTTTATTTAACCACGTTACTAGATACAACCTCTTTGAGTAATGAAAAGGACATTTTATTATTTTCATTGTTAATACGACCGCAGAGAATGATAAGCTTTATGTCGACATTCGAGAAGCAGAGAAGCTTTTGTGCGGCGCATGAAATGTGTAAGGAAAGCCAAAGAAAGCAGACGAAAGTTTGTTACAGCCCGGAAAAGGGAAATCCTCGAGATGAAGGCCGAGATTAACAAAACAACTGGAACAAAGGAAGAGTAAACCGAATGATAGAGTACGTGTATGTACATCCAACGGACGATTGAACCGTTAATAACGAGAGAAAAGAAAGGGAATCGATTTTACAGTATAATACAAAGAAAGAAATAAAATTGTTCGTCAAATTTATTAGAACAAAATTTCGATATGGATATATTTGTAAACTTTTATTTCTCAACGTTGTTCAACATTGGAAAAACGTGAAGGAAATTTATAATACAGAATATAATCGACGTCTTGCTTTCCTACCAATTTTCCCGGTTTACTACAGCGTGCTTTCAATCATTCGGTGTAATTGGAAGAAATGCCACTCTAATAACTGATTTCTCAATAATATGTCAGTTATTACTTTTCCAATAATACATGATTTTGAAATATTGCAATATGGAACGCCATGTTTTTCATAATTCAGACAACGCTGATGAAAGTTTAATAGCACAATCACCAATCGCAAAGCTCAAAAATTGAAAAATATATAACCTTTTTACCGAAAAACGTGAAATAATAAAAGAAAAAAATTAATTATTAGAGAATCAAAAATAAAACATAGTTTAAAAATGACTGACACTTAATTTTAAAGATAGATGTGTCAATCAAAAGTTTACTAAGTACGTTAAATAAATTTTTTAAATGAAACTTTATCGTAACATTTCATTGACACGAAATAAACACAGAGGAAGGACAAAAGTCCGAAAGATATTAAAGACCAAGACCGGGAGATATTACCTACGTAAAATGAAAAAGATTATCATCGCGGTATACCCCTGAAAGTAATGTCCATTTATTTTGCATAATGTTTCATAATAGCAAACACTTGAGAAACCTAAAATTAACATGAAATTTTACCACCAGCTACGTCGACTAAATGCATGTAAAGTAAGCACTAAATGCTCTGCAAAGAAGTAAAGTGCAACTTTAGGTAATGTTTATGCAACATTAATATTCAAGACTCGCACTAGAGTCACCCAGTAAATTCCTTTCTTCTTGCCCATTAACCATTGCGTTTAATCGCATTTTTTACTCCATACTGATAATTGCATTAACAAATCAGAATTTGCTTATTTAAAGATTCATATACGATGAATATGAAAAGACACTAACCTTGTTTTACCTTAATAATGCTTGAAACATATACCACTTTTACATCAATACTTGGAATTGATGAATTTATTAAAATTCATGCTATTATTCATAATTTTACATTGCTGTTATTAATTCGTGTAAAATTAAAGTATATTTTCAATACGTTAGCATCAAAAGTACATTTTGCTCATTTATAATAACAATAATATAATTTACAGAATATTACGAACAAAAAATTCTCAAAAGGATAAACTCTCAAATAGAAATAAAAAAACACTGAAGAATTTAAAACACGTCGATCAACATATTCCACTAAAAATATCTCCAATAATGTTTAATAAAAAAAAAATAAAAAATACTGTCACGAATGAACTCATTGAAAGTATCGATAAAAATCAAAAACACAAATTCGACGAAGCTTTTAATTATTCACAAAACGATTTAAACTTTCCTACCCAATGATATAGCTAATTTGAATTGACAACTTTATCCTCATAAAATTAATATACGTGATAGTAATCCAATATTCAACATATATCAAATTGAGTAAAATTTATTTAAAATACATTCAAGAGTCAATTACCAATATTTGCCAATGAAAATTTATCAATGCAAATTGTATTATACTACTAAATTTAACATTATGAGTTTCAAAGCTATATTTTTCCAAAATCGCATTTCTTCAAATTCGTAAAAGTTATAAATTGATAAACGTATTTTATATTTAAAAAATGAACAACAAATAAATTTTTCATCTTCATGAATTATAAATTTCCCGTTTGTACAATTTAATAATTTTTCTGACATATTCAAGTAATGTTAAATTACACCGTGTGTCAGTGAAAAATTGAACGCTACAATTCTGCAATATTAACATTCAATAAGCAACACAAGAGCAAATTGTAGCAATTAGAATGGTTACACAGTCGTAAAGTAACGTAATAACAACTGAACGAACGTGCGACTGATCGATATACGTTGCACGCAACCAGTTCAATAAAGAAGTCAAAGTTCTTCTAAACTGAAAACCCAGTTTTAGCAAACCCTTTAGATATTGGATTACACAGTAAAATATTCATTTTATAATTCACCGGCGGAAAATGTATGTTTCCATTTTCTTTTTTTATATTCCACAGATATATAATTTTATAAAATTATAATAAAGAAATTTGAGTTACTTTAAATCATTAGATTAATCGAATAAAGTTAAAAAGGATCATACAATTATAATCCCTTTTTCGATTACACTAAATCGAAATTTGAACAAAATGTCAATTATAATATAACGATGTAATGCAATAAAACATTTTCTACTTTCCCCCTAATAAACAAAACTAAGTAATTAAATAACAGTTGACAATATAATCTTTCATACTTCAGAGTTTTCTTGAACTGTCTAATATATTAGGACATGATGTATCACACATAATGGGTAACTTCTTACCACGTGGTTCTGACGACAGAATAAAGACAACGAAAGTAACCAACGAATGGAACAAAAAAGCAGAAAAAAGTTTGTACAAATCGAATAAACACATTTATCGATATTTTACAACGATTTTCTTCGTTAAAGATGAACGTATAATTGGAAAAATGTTTTACCGTTACTACTATCACGTAACAAGTTATACAAATTGAAATTCAACATAGCCCCGTCAATTGCACTACTTTAATTAAAGTTCAAGAGTAATTTAACTTCTTTTCCTTGACTACGCCTATGAGTATCCGTAACTTTCTAATTCAAACTTTCCACGATAAGCGTATTGTTTGCATTAATTACCGAGTAATATTTCAGAACAGTTACGTTCAAGAGCAAAGTGGTAAGTGTTTACTAAACAAATTGAAACTGCTGCAACGGAATACCCTTTTTGACGATAAAAAAGTTTTAATAAGTTTCTAAAAATGAAAATTCAATTGCTGTCCAATCTTCTGACACAGTTATCGCAGTAATACCACTATAAAGAATGAGTTAACAATACTGACATTTCCAGTTGAAAATATGATGTCATACGGAAACGTGTCAAAAGTTTTAAATAAATCGCAGAAACTTCACGAAGTGACTTTAGAAACGCATGTCACGAAAACATTTAAAGCCACATTTCGATTCTAAAACAACACGAATACCCTCTGTCCGGACTCCTATGGTACACAGAAAGTAGTTATCGACAGTGAAAGCAATGGGGGAAAAAAAATAGAAAGAAAAAGAGAGGCAATATAGCGTGACCAATTACTCACATTGTTTACTCGCTTCGCCGACGACGCCTCGTGACAACAAGCCGAAGAGGATGGCCATGGTTGAAAAAAAGATGAATTTTCTCGTCCCTGGTGCGAACAAGCACCAGGGCGAGCCTCGTGACATCACGGACATATCACTTTCTCTCAACGAGACTCCATACCGGCTTCCGCAAAACTTCCGCGCGTAACCACCGTGAACATAACCTTATACATAAAGTCACTCGCGGAGAATGAGTCCAAATGATTGGCTTTCCGTATTAAAACACGATCCAAATGAAGAAAACCGACCGGTACTTGAACGGAGAAACGCGCGAAATGGACGCACACGACCGACTCGAATCTCGTCGACGAGCTACCGGTCCCGGTGCTCGTCACTCGGACGCACGTACGCTATTGACATCGGGGAATACTCGCCGGATACTCGACTCACGGTGGCGGCCAGGTCGCGACGATCACCGACGTAGGTGTTCGCGCACTCTCATGCGCGCTATCGATCCGACAAACCCCGCCAAACCCCACGTCGTCGCGTACACTCACCACCTTCCTCAACGGAGACGCCATATTTGTGTACATGCGCCCTAAGGACCCGGAAGTGCGCTCCTTACCAAGCGATTTCTTCGTTGTCTGTTCGAAAGTTCCTCGATCTTTCTGATTTTCCTACAACGTTTAACCATTCGCGTGAGAATCCCGTCTTACGAGACAGCCATTTCGATGTATCGATCGTGTTCCGCTTACGTGACCCAGTATCGACTTCCCTCTGTAATCGAGTGTTTAAAGCATATCATTGTTAATGGTGGATTTAATGTTCTCATATATGACAGTTCATTTGTTTCGATAGACAAAATTGAGTGCTGGAATGTAAGAAAGGAAAGTGATCGCTATGATACTTATAGTTTATCGTTGCTTGTGTTATACCACTTAAAATTTTCATATCTATGTGCATTTTAAATCTTTCGGAAATTGAATTGCCGCCAAATTTTATGTAACAACTTGACAAGCGTGAATTAAAATAATATACTACTTTAGTTTTTATGGAATTGAATTCAACAAGGTACCAGATAACAGGTATGATATTAATATTATACCTATATGTATACACGTATATAGTCGTTAAATAGATAATACAGTATTATCTCTATAAGGCACTGTTAATCTAAATTTTTACTTCTATAACGAATATCAATTAAAATTTTATTTATTATTTGATTTGAATTTCTTAACCCCCTATAACCTATCCATTTATTTATTTTTTTATAGTCTCGTTTTATTTCTTTATTGCTATACTATTTCATTATATTATTCCCACTCAATTTCTTTATAAAAATTATTAATTTTTTTATAAAAAATATAAAATTGTGAAGATCGAGTTGTAAAGGATTAAGCTGCGCCTATATTATATAACATAACACATCATGCATATATAACAAAGTTATAAAATTAAAAAAAACTAATTCGTATTACACATACAATAATTTCATAGTTATCCATCAAGTGTCGATAAAAATCAAAGAATGTTAGAAAATATCGTTATATAACATTTCGATAGTCAGTGTATACCAGTATAAACATTTATTATTTTGCGTATAAACCATACCACGTTAAATCATACACATTCTGCCATTATGTTATAATTTTCTTCGTCCAAAATGTTCGTACAAAAGCTATTGCATAATTTGAATCACATTTCATCGATAGATCTAGTAGCAAATATTAGTAACGTATTCAGCCCGCGACACTTAATCAAATGCAGTGATTTTTTCGCTGTATTTTTGTTTAATAAAGTTCAAGTTAATATATTTTATTTTTCCACTACGATAGATCTTATGTAACGAAAGTTTGCACGTTTACTTTGAAAAATTATTTATTCAGCATAAAAGTATTCACTTAACCCTTTCGCTACGACAGATTTTAATAGGTAGCGTGCATAGCGAAAGATAGATGTTCAATTCGTAGTCGCGAAATATCTTTAATTGTTTCCAAAGGTGTCAAAATTTCAAGTTTATTTCGGTAATTAAAACGGAAGTACGCAAAGGATAAAATTAAGAATTAAATTGCCAGAAAAGAGCGGTAACAGAAGTTACTTAACAATACGAGAAAATCTTGAAAGCACCTATAGGCGCCAACAATAACGAAAGGGTTAATTTTGAACATATATGTATATATTCTCGTTATGCTACGAAATTTCAGGTTGAATAATTTGGTAATAGCTATTTACATTTGCCTCACATTCAGTAAGTTTTTCCATTACTTACAAAAGTGTTAAAATTATATTTAAAAATAAATGTTTAAACGTTAAAATATTGAAAAATTAAGTAAAATCGTCTGATACACTACCGTTTCACATGTTTCAATTTATATTCATAACTCATGGCATTTGAAATTCATATGTGAACTCGAAGTATTCATTTATAAAACGATTTAATCAATAAGAACAAGTCTTAAAATCAAAGTCTTTTGAAATTTCCTTCGCGAATCACTTGATTCCCTTCAGCGTTAAACTTTACCCGCATCGGAGTTGCCAATGACAGGTATTGAGTATCGATTGCAGATTAGATAATGTAAAACAATAGTTTAACCAAAAATACAAATATTTCAGGTATAGAAAACTAAAATTTTTGCCGACGAAATTTATGTAACACGATTTATTTTAATTTTATTTAATAAATGAATCCGTAAAATTACATTATTCCCAATTTTATAACATAGATAACTTTAGTCAAAAATTAAGGAAAGTATTAAAAAAACGCCATCCGCAAATTTGATATAATTTTCAATTTTATAATATAGGCAAATTTTGATAGAAAACGCGACGCATAATTGGATGAAAGTATCAGATAGATACGCGAAAAAGAATTACGTGGAAACCAAACTAGAAATGAATTTATTACGATACGCGACGAAATAATTCTAGTATTTATCAAAGCCACAAAATTCTCATATATATTCCAGAAAATGATTCCAAGTTAAATTAAGACGATTAACTATAGGGATGCTTTAATTATAGATGTGTCTTCTGCACGAGTTTAGTGGCAATGGAGTTCGTGTTTGAATCGAGCTCATATTTCAGCTCGAAATATTCACCCACAAAATATTTAACCAATCACCAAAAAACTAATTCATGCGACTCACTATTCGTAGAATACACAGCTGGGCACTGCAAATTGGACTTTCCTGCATCTGCTGTTCCTCTCAAATCCATGAAGCTTTCGTAGTTCCCTTGTCCTGGAGTTAGCAAAACCCACCAAAAATAGGTGGCTGTAGAAGGATTGTACGCGAAATTGTCCCAGTCGTGATTTGCTTTAATTCTCTGAATTTTATTTAGTGAGAGAAATCACGGATTTATATTATTTTCGATTTCATTATTTAATTAAAATCTGATAGAACGTATGTCAAAAATTTAAAAAAGGTATGAAATGAACGCGATGTATAAACTAAGCAAAAACAAAAACGCGAATATATATATATATATATATATATATATATATAAAATTCTCGATTTTTTAATATAAAAAAATTGTGATAAAAGACCTAATAATAATTGGTGGGAATTATCAACTAAACGTGTGAAAGAAATGAAGTAGAAACCAAACTAGGAATGAAGCTATTGTAAAGCGCGATGAAATAATTTACGTATTTATCAAAGTTAAAAAAAATTGCAATATGTAAAATAGATTATTAATTACGATAAACTAATAAACGTCGTTTTAATTAGGGGTGGGCATTCTGCACAAGCATAGTAGCACTCGTGGTAGTGGAGTTCGTTTTTGAATTCTTGGTATTTCAGCTCATATTTGAGCACGAAATATGCATGCACAAAAACATATAACCACACACCAAAAACCCAAATCATAAAACTCACCGTTCGCAGACAACAGAACGGGGCACCGCACACTTTGTTTTGGTTAAGCTTTTCAAGTTTCCGCTAAGCTTTGAATATTAGTCCAGAAAATAGCAAGTAACAGAACAAAACAGAAATTATTCTCTCACTAATAAATAATTAAATAGTAGAAATAACTGATTGAAAAGTTTCAAATTAATTCGTATAGATAGTAACATGTACATATTATTGAATAATAAGAATGGAACAAAGCAATAAACAAAGAAAAAACTGGAAAGAAAAGGTTTAGAAATTTTGATTAAATATTGAATTTAAAATTAAGCTACAACAGAAAAAAGGGATAATTAGCAAAATCTGAATACAAGTATCGAAGTCGAAATGAAATGATGATTCAACTTCAAAGGCAAGGGATACGAAATGGGAAGAGAAAGTTACATTTATTCTTATAATTAATAATTCGTTACATGATAGAATAATAATTTTAATAATACGTATTATTTCATTAGCATAGTTAAATATGGTTTTAAGATCAATATTTTACATTAATTTATTCCTATGAGTATGGAAAACAACACTGAGTAAAATTAAAATATTGATATAAATATTAAAATATTTATTTAAAGTCACAAAATAATTTAAGAATATTGAATTCCTATTAGAATATTCAATGTGTATTAATAATATGAAATTATTAATTTCATAATAAAAACCAATAATTAGGAATGTTATTTTATTGCATTAAAATAAAAAAATAATAATTTTATAGTAAGTATCAATAATTAGAAATTGTTATTTTATTGTGATAAAACAAAAATTAAAAGTGATTTTATAATTAAATATTAATAATGTTTCTACTTTATTGTATTATACTTTAATGTAAGTATTATAAGAAGGTAGAGTGTGTATAGGATGGACGTAGGCTAGCTAGTAGACCTCGACCAACCTATTTACATCTCAGAACCTCCAAATAAAAATTAAGAGGTCAGTATGATTCCATGTCCGTAAAACAAGTGAATTCGTGGTAGGTTATCGGAATCTATATGTATATACTCTCGGTTCACCTCAACTGAAAGTCATGCTCAAGGACCGATGTACTTGGAGAATTTAATATTATTATTAAAAGACTCTATAACTTCTTAATTTCTGTAATTTTATTATCAATTTGTCGTAACACTGCACATTATTATTTATACTTTTCCGCAACTTTCTTTCATAAATAACCATGTTTTAATGTTGTTATTACTTTCTCGCGGTGAGACTAAGTTTTTAATTATTAAAAATCAGGTTGTCCCGTGGTTATCGATTAAAACTACAGCCACAGTAAAGTTAAAACTATTATGTTAAATAATTTTCTTCATACAAAACAAAAGTTTATTCAACGTTTATTTTGTTATAACATTAGAAAATAATTTGTATCATACATTTTCTTTATTTATACTAGTGTTTAAAATTCACAAGAATTGAAAATCAAGTTGACCTGTGTTTATCAGATGCTTTTACAAGGATATCAAGAATTTAGGTCTCCTCGTAAGAAAATTGAATTCAATGATTCGATGAAATTTTGAATAATTTTGTAAAATTGCAATTTATAAAATAATATAATAAAATTTAACGTTAAATTAAATTCTCTGTATGTGTAGGTTGAAAGACCTCGTCACCTTTTTAATTCAAAACTTTATCATACTATCATTTATGAAAATTTTACCATCACTTTACTCCTTTATATTTTACTTCACCCTTTCGAAACATCTTTCATCCATAAATACTTGTATGAAAATGAAACAAAACTATTAAATATTAACGAACATGACTAAATTATTAGGTAATACGAATTATACATATGCATGACGCACTTATAAGTATTACGAATACTTAATTAAGCTTCAGATTATTTTAATTATGAAAACTTAGTTCATTACTATTCGCAGTTCACATTAAAATATTCCTCGTTGAACGTAGTACACTTACCCTAGTTTTCTTCCTTAATACCCGCTTGAAAATTGTTACCGTGATCTCACGTTGATGAAGCACACCACAAATGATAAAATACGTCCTAGATATATTATCCTATAATTCATTTTATCATTTCGTATTAACCGACAGCAATACGCAATTTACGTGAATTTCATTTATACGTATGTATACATAAATGAACAAATTAAAAATGAAATTTTTTTTATAATACTATTAACTAATTTACAAAATGGAACATAAAGAAGAATTAAAAGCTTATTAGTCATTTTAATATGGCATAAATAAACAAAAAAAAAACGAAACAAATAAAATGCTGAAGAAAAATGGTCCACTCTGTATAAAAGGGGATATCATTAATTGGAATTCATGGCCTCTGTAAAAAAGCAGCAATTTGCGCAATCTGCTGCAAAAGGAATATTGTCATAAAGTAAAGAACTCTGAAAACGGTTATTCGAAAACTTTTCTCTAGTTTTTTTTACACTTCCAAATCGACTTCGATAAGTTTTAAACTTGTGCAAATTATTCGCAGACGCATATTACAAAAGTGATCCGTAGAAGTGCAGTGAGTTTTGTTAATTTCTGTTTAAATATATTTCATTTTTCTCCAAAGTATCACATTAAAAATTATACTGTGTAAATATTAAAAGGAGGTATGTCCGTAATCATTTTGCAAAAGTTCCTTAAAGTACATTTTCGGAAAATACAAAAGATTTATAATATTTGGATATAGTTTAATTAAATGATAAAATATTTGTTTTATCATTGAAAAATATATCGATACACTTTTTCGAAAACTCTGCAAAAAATAAGTTTCTCAACTTATTGTTTAAACCATTTTTGTAAAAATTGAAATACATAATAATTTGTTACATCGAAACTAAAATGTACACGTTCATTTTATTTATATTTCATTTAAATAACCAAGTCTCCAGTTGTTCGAGTAAGATTTACTTATTCCGGTTTTATATTTTACAAGATATCCATCATACAACTTTGTAACAACGATATTTCCTGCGCATTTTGCGTTTTTATAGTAATCGAAAACTTCGAACATTATTTAAAAGATCAAAAAAACATTTATGAAGATGAAGCAGGAGCAAAGCATTTTCTTATATAAGTGGTTACGTTCTACGATTGAATTTCAGTTTCTACTAGCGAATAATATCCTGCGTTTTCTTTATTTCTAACCGCGAAATGCAGCCACGCGGTTTCATGCGGAACTGTATGACTCATGATAACTTGAATTCGTGTTATCACCTACATGATAATCGTCTTGTTGATCAACAAACCAAGGTCAGTCAATTACGATTTTATTGAAAGGTTATCTGTTTATAGGGTGAGTCTCAATGTAAAGTACCAAATCCTTATAATAAATTCATGGAATAATCGCAAAAAAATATAAAAATCCCAATAATCACAGTTACAAATTGGCACGATAAATTCAAACTCTTTTTAATCCTTTTGTAAAAGAATCATTTTTTCTTTTTTTTCTTTTTTTAAGAACTTGTTATTTATCCATAGATCATCACGTCTATAATGGAACCTATATAGAAATTAATTTTCATTCGTATATTAGAGGGAAAGGGTTAATGTACATTATTATATCTAATTAACATAGAGTAATTTACATAGGGTTTAATTAATAATGCTTATTGCTGCTCGTTACGATCAAATCCTAAGTAAAGCAACAGTAATTCGTGTTTAGAAAAACACCCGTTACATCTGATTGCAATGACCGTACTGATATCGTTATCGCTGATGCACCTCATTTTTATCCCCGATCAAGGCCTTTTGACGTCACACTCATGAATATTCGTCCTAAAATGCGAATTAAAATTCAACTTTTTAGCAGAACGTCACCAGGGGCGAAAGAGGTCAACCTTTGACCGAAAAAATCCCTTTAAAAAAATGAAAATCAGCATGTAGTCTCGAATATCCGATTGTATCCATATGTTGGATTTACGGTGGCGAATCGTACCCCTAGACCACAGGCTGACTAGTAGAAAATAGCAAAATCTAAAAGGCAATCTACCTCGGACGTGTTATCACTTTGCAGTTCCTTCATTTCGCACGATAGCGCGTTTGTGCGCCTCCATATTATCGTACCGTATTTCACTGAAATTTCAATTTATTTGCCATGTAGAAAGCTTATTTCACGTAATTTTCTTTCTATTATTGTGTTGAAAATAATATAGTTTTCGGTATATTCTTTTTTAACAAAATTAGAGAAATTTGTGTGCGTAAAATGAGTTAGAGTGTCATTTGTCAGATGGACTTCTATCCGTGAAAGTGAATACAAGAAACTGAAGTTTAGCATGTATAGTGGTAATTTGAATAAACATTATTCAAAATTATTAATTGCATCTAACTGATGATGAATGAAACAGTGCATAAGTGATTTGTACAAGAGACATTATTGTTTCGTATATTATTATTGTGCTGTCGAATTGTATCGCAATCTACAGTGACTTATACAATGTAATATGCAATTATGTATTTTCATAATTACTTGTATTTATTTCCATTGTGAAATGTGTTTACGTCAAGTATTTTATAAAAAGTATATTTGGAAAATTCACAGTTTATATAATTTAATAAATACACAAATGGGCCATTTGTATATACTCGTTTATATGGTTATAACTAGATTACAAATTTTTATACAAATTCATATTTGTGGTAATATAGTAATAAAAGTAGAATTTCGATAAAAAATTATTTCACCTACTAGGTATTATAAAAAGCACTGTAATTTGGATATTTTGTATATTTTTCATGTTATATGCATTCTGTGCAATTTTGCACCTTTTAATTTCCTATAGATGCACAAAAATCCACAGTCCAGTTATAACATATTGATCATCCATTCTTGTATTAATTACCCATATTTCCATTATTAAAATAATAAGAATACCCAAAATCCCAATATTTTATAGATGTTGAAAATTCCTTGCAATTTGCAAAATTAGATTTAGATAGAAATTATTTAAACATAATTTGTTGCTTATTTTTTCAGAACACTTAAAGAAAATTGAACTTCGCAACAGACTTAAAGTTCGTTACGTCTACTAGTTAATTTTATTAACTAAAAAAATTTTCCTACGCATAGTTCTTAAACAGTTCGTGTAATAATTATTGATGTTTGAATAGCATTCCCATTTCGATTGTGGAAAGTTGATACGATCAC
The DNA here is from genome assembly GCA_951804975.1 of Anthophora plumipes. Taxonomy (NCBI): domain Eukaryota; kingdom Metazoa; phylum Arthropoda; class Insecta; order Hymenoptera; family Apidae; genus Anthophora; species Anthophora plumipes. Next base: position 11,010,639 of record OX638116.1, on the reverse strand, counting down.
GTGTAAAGGTATACATCTTCATCATTGCGGCAAATGCAATCGAGCTAGTATGGTTAAAGTCGTGCTCGCGGTGGCACTTATCATGAATGGCTTTAGTAAATTGTATTATTTATTATAATATCGCGCGTCACAGTGACACGATAAAATTGTGAAACACGAGAATTTTGCAACCTGTTGTTTCGTGAAATATGTTCGACGATATTCGCGATATATTCGACACATGACTCGTTCACATTTTGCTTAGCGTGCATCACAATTCCGTATCGTTGTTCTATTCGTACATTTTCAATCTAATTTCGTGGAAAAAATGTCGTGCACGGTGAAAAAATTTCATGTACGTCCGAAAAGATAAAATGAAGCTATACTACATTGAAGTTTGTGCAAATATTTAGTAAAGTGTCCATTAATAAATTTCGTTTAACATCGATTAAAACAATATTCAAATATGTATGATCGAGTGTGTTTAATAAAATTGATAGATAAAATGTTCAATATAATTTAACTAATAAAAATGGTTAATAAAATAAGTGGTTATTTGTAAAAAATGATTCTATAAAATAAACACAATATACTTTCGTGTGTTGTAAATGTTACCTTTGAAAGAAATTAAAATTTTTGTAAATTTGTAATAAAGTAAGTTTGATAAATTTTCGAATACATTCGTACAAGAATGTAACATTTCTAAATGAACGAATAAAGATGGGATTTGTGAAAGAATATTTAAAACGATCTGAAAATTTAATCATAAGTTATACAATAATTGGACCATGTTAATTTTACGATTAACAAAATTATCAAATTTAGTCATTAATTGAAATAATGTACAATGTAAAATATATGTGTGTGAATGTATTAAGTGATTATAATTTGAAAAATTATTTATACATTAATGCAACTATGACTTGATACGAAATTCTAAATTATCTTACCTGTAATTTACCGGTAATGTAATTGATACCAATGATATCTAACTAAACAATTCCCTCGAATCATTCAATGACGTTTCGGTACAACTTAATGCATAAACATGCTACAACATCGGTCGATGTCTCAAGTATAGTATGAAGAGTAACTGTATGTTGACAAACGAAAATTATATAATCAATCTTCTTCGAACAACGGAGAAACGACACAGAAGTTCTAATGTCAGTAAGTAAATTCATTTACATCAGTGATTTATTAATGAAATACTTAGTACTCCAAAATTAAAAATGAAGTACAGTTAACTGTATTTTTCAAATCGCGATAAATTGTATTATGCGCAAGAAATGATAACTTACCTTCTTGTATCCGATAAATTTTATTCTCATTCTTTACACAACTAGATTTTTTATAGTAAACGTAACAAATATGTTAAATTAAAATAAATTTTGTACATTAAGACTTTAAAATATGTAAAAATTACCATACTTTATGCCAGATTTACACTTTGTCGCCAGAATGTAATTTCCTTTGAAATATGTTTATTAAAAGCATATTATACAATATTATTTTATCATACACACTTTATTTAAAGACTGCTTATTTTTAAAATATACGAAATATGCGTGCACTTAGTTAAAGTTTAATTTAATAGAATGTTTGATGAGGTTTGAAATTAATTAGATAGTGAAGTATTCAAACGTTCAAAAAATGAGATACTTAAACTATAATACAACAGTCTTATTAAGAATTTAACAGTACATATAATAATTTATGTATCAAATACAGAAACACAATACTCTTCGTTAAACAATTCTATCACGTATAATGATGCGTGCAAAAATATGGAAGAAAATCTCAAATTATTATCGTGCAAATTTCACTTCACACTTTTTATTCATTCTCCAATGTTCTATTCACACGTTCTGATTCATTGCGTTCTTTAAAAGGATATACGCGCTTTTCTTCGAAATATTTTTCACAAAATATGTTACTCTGTATATTTTCATTCTCCAGCATCATAATAAATCTCTTCCTAGTCTCGTGTTTCCTAATAAAATTGCACAATGTATTATACCGTAACACGATAGTAAACAGAATGTATGTATTACGTAATTATTAATACTGTACGTAAGTTCATCTCAGTTGTTGCTGGCGTAATCTCAACAAACAATATCTTATCAAAATCGTTAGAATCATCCGAAAAGGTCAACTGAAAATTTTTTATTCTGTTTATTACAACTTCTTAAGGTTGTTCGAAACGACCGAAAATTTTACGGCTGCTTTTAAATTTAGATTTATGGTAATACCTCTTCATATGTTTACAAGTAATATCCGATAAATAAGAATAGCGTTTGGTAATAGCCGTATCGTAAAGTATTAATTTGGCTCTGCTCTGACTCATTGTCAGTAGAGAGTATGACGAAAAACAGATCATAGAATTACTATGGAGGAGAAATGCACCTCGGCAAATACTTCGCCCGGCGCATCGATAAGAATTTATTGTTCGGTATCGTAATATTTATTTTAGACCATATCGAAAACAAATAGCGATTTTCATCAGTGGATGAATCGTGTTATAGCTGGAGGAAAGATGTGGCATGGGTCAGTGCATGTTCAACCGTCGAACCGAAGATCGTCAGTGTTTGTTCGCGGTCATCCTTCGAATATGTTGAAATTCCACCACGGTGCAAGAGAAAATTGCAAGAAAATTGATGTGTAACGTTGCGTGAATAATTTCACTCAATTTTTCATGTAACACTTCATTTCGCCTGTGTAGTTTACGTACGATCGATCGCATGTGTCGGACTTCTTGATTCATGAGTGAGAAATTAATCGTCGATATTACAGATTCTGTATTAATATGCGTTGGGTTCAGATTTACGATTTATACGTGTGCCTTGTGATGGTCAAATGAGTTTGAAGAACAAGGTAAGGATTAAATATAAAGAAATTTGGATAAATAGAAAATATGAGAGAAAATAAAAAAGACAACTATTGGCATTTGTACTAGATTCATGTTCATTTAAAGAAAACTGTGATTACTGTAACTGAGCCAATCATTGAATTGTAAATGTAAATCAACGTGCTGTATGAATTTCTCTTAATCCTCTATAACTCTGTGTGACTTAAAAGTTGCATATCTATTATACATTTAATTTCATTTCTCTATTGTTATACTATTACATCGCTGTATCGCCGTATTATCGGTCAATTTTCCTTATATTAATTATTAATTCTCACTTTTTCAATATTTATCGAAATGTAGAATTGTAACCAACTGTAATTTTTCCTCTCATAAATAAAGAAAAATTGTGTTATAGAAGGTTAAGGTAATCAGTATTTACCTAGGGATATTTTACACAGAAAGAATAAATTTTAATTATTAGGTGTAAAAATAAACTCCTTCCGATTTTTCGATACAATAAAACTTTTATTTAAAACGAATAAAAACGGATCAGTCACTGAAATATCTTCCATTATTATTAACGATTTTTTACTATTTTTCGGCTGAAATGGCCGTACTGATTATATGACTCGAGTTAGAAAATATTAATTTCTACACCTAATAATTATATTAGAAGCACATTATTCTATTATTCCTGTATGGAATTTTGTGTCTTTAAGATGATCACACTTTTTATAAAACTAAAGAATAAACCAAGAAAGTAGTTTTATACAATTATTATCAGAGTAAATAGAAAAACAAATAAAAAGTACTCTTTTACAAAAACCATGCATTTTTAGATATAGAATGGCAGAATTGAAATTCTCAGGATTTCGTCAATTTCATTATTAAATAATATAATACTTAATACTGAGAATTAAAATCACGGGAATTCAAACAACATCATAGTCATCATACAAAAATTTCAAAACATTCAAGAATCATCAGCAGCTTTAATCCTTATCCTAACAATTCAATATTTTATTTTATAACTATGCATTCGTTATTTTCAGTTTCATAAATAATGATAAATCACATACTACAAATTGATAACCGATACTCCAAAACTGTTATCACGCTTCTAAAAACTAACAAAAAATCTACACAGACCGCACAGTAACAAATTCTCCCTATCAAGAAACACAAATTAACATGTTACTGTATATATTCGCTGTGGATCTCGTGAAATCTTCAACACTGCTCGCAAACAATTTGCACAATTTATTCCACAATTCATCCGAATGCAAATTAACCAGAATGCGTGTTCGAATCTCGTTTCACTAGCTTCTGCACTCTCGCGACGAATCTAATCGACCTTCTCCATAAATCAATCGAGAAACGAGCGAGATCCAGCAGAACACGCGACCTCAATCGACGTGGTCGCTCTAAACGCTACTGAACGCACGGCGGCGACATGAACGAGACCCGTCGAATTATTAAATTAGTGTCTCCATGACGACTAGTGGTCAAGGAAATCGGTGTTTCGTGGAAACAGTCGATGTGCAACGGCGCTTCGTACAGTTGTCAAAGCGTTGGGTCACAGAAAGTCATAATCGCGAGGTTCGTGACTTTATGATGACCCTAACTCGCGTAGTACGTACGCGGCAAGAATAGAATTGGTGGAAGCCGGCTCAGATCGTGGTTCGATTTGGTGTTACGTTGCTCGATCGGTCGATTATCGTTGGTTTAATGTTCTCTGATGTAGCCATCGAGTGTTCGTCACGTCTTCTAGGCTGATACAGAAGCCGGGCAAGTGTACATATAACGGCTTTACTTCGCCGTTTGGTTTCCTTGTACACCGCTCGTCGAAGATACGCGGACTTTATTGTTACCGACTAGTGGTTTTATTATTTTTATCCTGGCCTAACTGAGTGCACAGTTTATCGGCGAAATAACATTTGAAATGGTAAACAGGAAAAGCGGCACCAGGCAATAACGCTGTTTCTTTTATTCGTTCGCGTATCCGGTAAGGTTGCACGACGACACATGGTGAAACGGCAAATGGAAATTGGCCGGGGGAATTTGTACCGTGATTGCGTCGTGAAAGTTGGTTAAACTAACACTTTAAAGATAGCGAGGTGATTATTATTGGCAGAAATTCGCAATTCGCGTTGTTCGCACGGTGAAACACTTCGAGCATGATGAATAAAATAGTGATCGTTTGATTTTGTTACGAGTGACAACGTAAGAAACGTAAGTTAAATAAAGGGAGAACGAAATGAAAGTTACTCTTCGATTGAGTGTAAACAATTTAATCGTGTAACGATGATAAGACTGTAGTTGTGGATAATCGCGGTAGAATTGTTGAATAATAAGCGAAGCAGGAACTGTGAAATAGAAATTTTTTATTTGAAACACTTGCGTAGTTTTAATTGTATTATCGCCTCAATAACGAAGTATTCTTTTTCTTTTCTTTCTCTTAATTAGAAGTAATATTTCAAAAATTTGTTTCAAATTAGTTGAAAGGAATAAATCAACTTGTCGAAGTCGGACAGTATGTTTAAAATGTATCGTTTTTTAAGTTTTTGTTTTCAAAAGTATATATACAGTTCTCTCTCTCTCTTTCTCTCTTTCATAAGTTTAATGAACAACCGCATTCAAAGATAAATTAATAATTAGTAGAAAGCGTTAATATGCAATGCAATATATAAATTATTAATATCATATAATGTTTGAGTAAAATTACATAACCGCCCTGATTAAGCACCATATAAAAATAATCTCTTATACTTACTGCCCAAGCCAAGTCACTAAAACTTGCTGGAAAAATTATTAATTATTACAAACGCACAAATTATAGACAAACTGAATATTCGTTCAATTCCAAGTAACACGTAATTTCGTTTATTACAGATTTAATATAATACACCTGCCTTCAGAAGTGTTCAAAAATTGGTGAAAAAAAATCGCATAGGTAAAATTAGCCCACGATGTTTTGTCTGAAAGAAAGAAGCAACGTGAATCCGAATTTTAAGCAGATATCAAATCATAATGATTTCGGATGGTGGTTAAGTGATGAAAGTGATCAGAAATCATCAAGATCCAATCGGAGCAAAGATCGTCAATCTGTAGGATCGTCCGAATCGATGCTTTCTTGCGTAGACTCGGACGATAGCGAGAACTATTTCCTCGCGCAGGAATTCAAGCAGGAATGCAATGATAACTGCGAGAAGATCGAGCTTACGTCTTTAATTCATGGAGATTTGGACGTAAACCTCATCGAACAAGATGCGATTAAGAAAGAAGCGGTAGGTTTTATTTTTAAAGATTGTTTCGCTTCTGTCAAAATATTATCGCTCGGTCATATTAAAAAAGAAAAGTATGCTAAGAGAGAATGATAACAAAAATCGAATCGATAAGTGTATTATCAAACAAAATTCATTGGAAAGTAAATGGCATATATAATGTTCATAATAACATACATATAAAAATACTCTTTCCTCAGTAAAAACAATTTTACACGTGTTTATTTTAGAAATATTACGTTTGTGTTCAATTTTTGTTAAACAAACCAAACAAATATGTACAAATTCACCTTTTTTTTTTCTTTTAAAAAAAGGGGTAAGTTTGGAAAATCTAATATTAAGAAGCCGAAATCTTGTGGGCGTACAAACTTAATAAACTGTTAATTTGTATAAAAAAAGTTATCGTATAAAAAAGAAATCCAGTTTCGTTAATCGGTACTGATATTTTCAGCAGGAAATTTACAATATTTTGTGGATCCATTAAATTGTAGGTTGTCACACCATTTCCAGCGAAAGACGTAAAACGATGCTCGAAGCAATTGGAATCGGAGAGGTCGCAGGGCATATGCTACACACCAGAAAGGCTAATCAGATCGCACGAGTACCGAATACTAACACCGTCACCACGCTACTTATCAATCTCTCAACCAAGAACAACGTCAGAAAACGAAAATATGCGAAAGATGTTACGCTGCCGGCGGCGATTGAATTATTCCATCGAGTCGAAGGAAGTTGGTGGGTATTTTACTGTTTAGAGAAGAAGAATAAGAGGGAGAGCGATCGTGTCGGTTCTACAATTCGCGAAGCGTGCAACAGCAGGGATCGCAAACTTGTTCCGATGCGAACCTACCGTCAGCTAACTTGAATATAACCCGGCCATTGTGTCTGACCTAGTAAAGTTTCGCGGTCTACCAATATGTGAAATCAGCTCGCTTCATGCTCATTAAACGTACTTTCGTTTCAACGCTTGCACTCTTAAACTTGTCCCACAATGCTTTCTATCGTGCGTACTTTTCATTGATCTTCGACATTTTCTTTTCCTTTTATCTCAACATTATTATCGTGATGAACAATCGTCAATGAGTTTCCTATAGTTACTACGTAATTCCATTGTGTTACATTTTTCGATAAATCGTTGATATTTCAATGATATTTTCTGAGTCCTAGACATTGTAAAATATAAATCTTTGTGAAATATCATTTATTTCGTTAACAGTGCAAAGCAAACGATTGTTCTTGAAGAGGATTGGTTAATTGATTATAGATACAAATAGCATTGAAACAGTGCATATTAGTAATATTTTTACAATACAAGTTTATTGATTTCTATCTGTAAAATGTCAACAGTAATTGTGTTTTACTTAATCCTTGATATAACTACATCTTTAAAGCATATTACGTTAAAGGTCCATCTAGAATAGTTCAAATAACTCATCTGTCCAAACACCTGTTCACTGACACTCCGCTAGTATTTGCTTATTTAAATAACAGAAGCTGGAGATCTAACATTCGCTTCGAAAATACACAAAGTTCTTAAATCAATGTTGGTTAAATTCTTCGAATTGTTCAATACAAAAAACATTTACGTCGTTTTATTAATTACACTGAGAAATAATTGCAAATGCTTGCACAAATATACTGAGATACATTAGCAATAAATTCAACAAAACATTCGAAAAAGAATATCAAAATTGTACGTCCAACATTGATATATTTGTGATCAGGTGCGACACAACTGAAAGCTTTACTGGAACCGAAGCTAACGGAAATAATGGTGCCGGTAATTGACTCGAACGATTGGGAGAACTACGAGCAGGATTGTATCGGTGTCGATGTAACAAAGAATAACGAAAATGAGGCGAAAAGTGAAGACACTCTGAACGTGTCCGATGACAAGAAATCGAGCAGTTTACAGATACCAGACTCGACCAGCAAGAGATCCAGTTACGAAAGGTTGCACGTCACATGGGAGGACTGTGGAAAGATGGGGACACGGAGCTCCTCGTTGGAAGACACTTCCGGTATCCAGAGTAACGACTGGAGTTCCGACACGTATAGCGACTTGCAAAACACTCCACTCTGTCTCTACGACGAGTTGACGACGACAAACTACAAGCTCGATAATTCACAGGTTACATTTTTCAATTGTCATAATAAAACGGTAATGTTGGAATTTAGTGAAACTAGTCTAAAATAAAATGGTACAATAGTTTCTTTGAAATTCAAAGTTTATTTTTTTTAATCTTAGTAGAATTTGTTTGAAGAGAAAGATTATTATATGTCCGACAAGTTTATATAAAAATTATTGTTGCTATATCATCAATTATTCGTATAAGACTAATGTCAAAACCATGAATGTGCGAATTTTCACTTTTTTAAACAAAAATACTAACCAGGCTGAACGTGATTAAAGGAATAGATGATTTTATAATTAAATTGAAGTCTGAAGTAAAGACTGAAAATAAAATTTCAGAAGTACTTAATATTTCTAGAATTTCTTCTAATCAAAAATTTCGAAAATTTTTTTGCGTTGATAAATGTTTATTTATTATTTCGAACTTATATATGTGTCTTGTTTAATACAGGAAACATGTGGTGCGGTGAACGAAGTAGTGTCGATTCTTAAAGTAATCGACACAGATCCAGATAAAGCTGCGGTTCTTCTCGAAGAAGATCGTTTCTGCGATAGTACATCATCCCATGATCAATTAACCAGGCTGGCCCTGACAATCGAAACAGATGCAAATGTGCCGGGAGTCTTGGAAGATCCGGAGAATTTAATTCAGCATCTTCAGAGCAAAGTGAAGAAGCTTCAGGCCAGTAGCAAGGATATTTATAGGGATATATCCAATCTTCGAAGAAGTTTTCAGGTAATAATTCTGAAAGTTAAAAGTTTCTGCCAGAAATCTTCTTCCTTTTAAAGCAAAAGTTCGGACAATTCTTTAAAAAAGTTCACGTGATATGAAGTATGTACATTAAGAAGCTTTCCGCGCTGAAATTTACAAAGATACCTGTGTGATATTACGCATTTTTTTTTTTTACCAATTTTCTTCTATTTTTCCTTACTCTTGAATGAGATTTTAATATTTGCAATTTTTCGCATACTGCAATCAATTAACAAAAAATTTCGAAGAGTATGAAATTGAGAAAAATTTGCCAATAAATTTACATCACAATATAACGAAAAAATTTGGAAGTTTTATCTTCCGAAAAAAATTTGTATAAGTTTATACAAAGTAATCCCTTTTCATGCAAATTATGTGAAAAGTAGGACGATTCACGATGTGCTAGTTTCCTTCATAGAAAATCATCTAAAGCTTATCCTTTATGAAAATCATTTAAGCGTAATCCTTTACGAAAACGTTTCATAAAATCATTTTTCAACCTAGTACCAATTAGAAAGCTGCGAATGTATATTTTCTTATCGGTTCCAGTGTGACGAACAAAAAATGGCCGATCTCTCGTCAAACGCGAATAAACTGCGACAGGACGTTCACGAGCTACGATATCTCGACGATCTTTTGAATCTCCTACGTGGGGAACTGGAAAGAATCTCAAAAAGGAATTGGCCATTCGTTATAGGACGTACAAGTGAACATTCAGAGGAAATGAATCTCATCGTGTGAACAATACAACTCGTTTAAGTGGTATCGGTATAATTTAATTAAAAAAGAAAAAGAGGATACAGAAGAATATTTTGAGATTAGTTACGAAGTAATACCTTGTAACATGAAGAAACATAATTTCTTTAGATATTTTTGTAACAAATATTGCACGTCAAGAGCGTTTCACTGCCATTATTAATTCACCGTAAGGTGAAATTGCGAGATGAATTTGTAGAAAATTTATAGAGTTGAGTTGATTCGCTTGCGTAAATAGTAATTGAATTTCTGAAAATTCAGTTCTTCGAGATATGTAACATGTTACTTACCCATAGAAATTTATTTTCCACTCAGAAAACTCTTTTTAGAAAATATACAATATATTTTTATATGTATGCAAAATCGGTAGTGTACAAAACGTGTTCGTTGCTGCTGAAGGAACTGTTGCCAGTATTAGTAATTAAACGTGCGACATACCGCTGGCAGGTATCGTTTAATTAAAATTGATACCTACGGTAAGACACTTTACAAATCTTAATTTCACATTTTTATACAGTTTTATAGCTTTTTCATTGTTATTTAAAATAACAGAGAACAATTTTTATCGTAACTACGACAAAACATTTGTAATTATTAATTTCAGACAATAATGTAAGCTAAATGAACAGTTGGAAGTTGCATGTAATCTTTTCTTTATTTAAATAGAATTCCTAAATATTTATCTTAAAATTCGAATACTTTGGGAAAAATTCAAATTCAGATATTCGATCTTTTATGTGTAGAATTTTTTGAATCTAAAACAGACTTCCATATAAAAAATGAAAAGTTTGAATTAATATGAATTATTTAAGAATGTTGATAAAAATTTGTAAAGTGTCAGACTATTTTTTGAAACATTTATAACGGTTTTAGATTTTAAGTAAAATATTAGAATTTTAAAATATTGAATCAGAGGGTTTATACTTAAAATTTCCAATGTGCATAAATGATAAATATCGATGGAAAGTTTCGTAACACTCTAAAAAGAATTGTATCCACGCTTGCGCGAAACTTTTTCTTTTAAATGTATCCGGAATATTATAACTTAAATCTTTGGAGAAATATATTTTAGAATTCTGTTTTGTACCGTGATTTACAACTATTTTTATTACTCAAATCAAATATTTAAAAAAGAAAAAGAAAAAGAAATATAAAAAATAATATTCTTTTATATTAGTGACATTTAGTTTTATATTTCATGCAACTTTCGTATTTTATCATACTATTCGGTTGTAAAAATTGCTCACAATTTACAGTCGGAATCATTCATTTATTCAATATTTATTTCCGACACATTTGTCATTTATTCTTGGTCAGAAACAAACATGTTACTGATATCATATATATATATTTTTTTTTATTTTCTTATCCGTTATCAACAAGATTATAACATAACTCTTCTGCTCATATTATAATTTATTACTGTATCTTCAAATATTCAGTATCATTGTCATTAGTTTTTAAAAATGAAAAAAAAAAGGAATAATGGTGCCATATTTCAATCTGAATAATATACAATTAATAATAACTAATTAATCCCACGTTCCCCTGCTATTCTAAATAACAACCTTTAACGATTTCGATAAGCGATAATACAATTGTAAATTTACTAAAATTTATATATGCTATATGTGTGTGTGTGTGTGTATATATATATATACACATATAGCATATATAGAACTTTGATAAGAATAAAATGTTGACTGAATCGAAAATTTTAATAAATTTCAAAACATGTAATAGAAGTAAATAATAAAGTACACATTGACAAACTACTCCCTATCATATATTAACAATTACAGATTAAGAACACCTTTACCTACATTAACTGATAAATCAGAAATGATTCCATTCGTTGTAAAAGGAATTCGACATATTTTCATGTATAGCAAAAATAAATAACTCCATTCCCGGTACTATCCACAGAATGCTAAATCTGTCATGTCATGTAACTCTTATTTTCTGTACACTATAATAAAATCAAATAAAATACAAAACTTTATACTTAAAAGATAATTTATCAAACGAAATTTAATAATTTATAAAATTTCAATAATTTGTAACAACAAAAACTATAATTTCTCTCGAGTCAGTTTTGACGAAATTTATACAACGTATAGTTTTCAAAAACAGAAAAAAAAATATTCACCAAGTATTCTTTTTTATCAGCAATTATCAAATTTTTTCAAAATATCTCGAGAATTAATTTAATGCTCAATTCTCCGCAAAATTCAAGAGGTTCATTTGTTACGGTAATACAGCTAGAAATTCGATTGATCAGCTAAAACGAAAAAAAAAAGAAAAAATAACTGTAAGTGCATCGAATAAAAATTAAATGACGTCGGTACGCTGTGATTGCTTGGTGTGCTGCCTTGAGGAGTCATGATACGCAATACCAGCTCGTAATATTTCACCGTGACGAAACATATCATGCGAAGAGGAGAGAGAAGGCAAAGATGGTAGCGAAGGTAACAAACAACTTAACATACTGGCACTACCATCTGACGAGTAGGTTCCATTATTGGCAGAAGCGGTACACGAACTTGACGCAGCGACGAGGGCAGAGTTTGTGCTTTGATCACCAGTTCCCAATACGCTTGGACCCATCAAACTTCCTGTTCAGAAATATATAAGAATGATATAATATTATCAGACTAACATATTATAGTAATTCTGTAAATAATATGTTATAGCAGTTCTGTAAATAAATACGTCATAGCTTAGTAATTTTTTATATTTACATATTATTATATGCAAAATGCAAATATTTTACTGCCACCTTAATTTCTTTTATTAAGTTGCTCTATGAAGGATTAATTAATAAAAAATTGATATTTCCAGAAATTAAACATAAATTATGTTGTAAAATCGAAGTTTTTGAATTTTAGCTATTTTTACGAATATCAGTTCAGTTGAAAGTGTGCAAATTTTTTCTTTTTAAAGAGTGAATCAACTGAAGTCTTTTTTCAAAAGTTTATTCCATTGAATTGAAATATTGCTGCAGTTTGTTTCGCAATAGATAATTACATTTGATGATGTATTAATTTCTTTTCTATATACTCTTTTATTTATAATAGTATATTCGAAATATTTTATTATAAACCTTTATACATTAAATTACGAATAAATTTACTATTTTATATTGCAAATCCATCAAATTTTCATAAATACTAAATACTTGTGATTGAAAGAATTTCTAAATGAATAAAGTACCACAATCATTTGGGGTAATGAAATTTATAAACCGAGCACGGACGATTATTTACGAAAAAGTGCCAATTTAATGAAGAACATTACATGTAATAAATATTTTAAACAATGATCGTTTCAAAGAAAACAAACATATTGATTAACAACTTTTTTAACATAAATACTTGTATTTTGTTTCTTGTTCAATTACATTTACAATATAATAACTAAAAATAACTTACAATCTCTTAACGCATAATGATAAATAAATTAAAGAGTACAAAAGTTACATTCCGATCCTTATATATGTCCTATTATACATATAACTAACACCAGTAAATTAATTAGAAAAAGAAAAACATTCTGTAGTTGGAAAATTTAATACCACAGGAAGATCGATACAATGTTACTTTCTGTATCCCCATTTAACGTCCTCGATATACCGTAACTTCGTCAGTTTATTACCGTTATTACATGTACTGAGATTTCAGATAACATCTTCGCATCATTGCATGTGCTTCAAATTTCTTTTATTAAAAAACACAGTTTACCAATAATTACGCACCACGTTGATTTCACCAAATGTGCATTATTTACAATATAACGAAGGTATAAAATTAAATCGTTTAAACAATAACATTAATTAAAAAAGAAGAAAATATATTTTAAAAAATTGTGTACGATAATTGAAATGTGTAACTGTTAAAAGCAGGCATGTGTGCGGAACAGAAGAAATAAATAAATAAATAAATAAAAATTAACGTGTAGAAGAAATGCTTCCAAAATGAAGAAAACATATCTTCATTTGTAGCAAATTTTAAGCTACACGCATTTATTGCGTACGTGCACACAAATTTCTCTATTGTCAATTTTCAAAAGTAATTGTATCAATCGTTCCTCCTCTTCTCTAGCTCAAGCTACAAAGCATTCACCTGCAAGACTGACGTTTGATGCACTGGAACTGACAGTCGAAGCAATGGATAAGGACGTTAATGCCGAAAAATCGGTACTCCCCGGAGCTCTTGAATGATCCGTCTTGGTCATATGCGGTTGACAAATCGATGCAAGCGTCGATCGTACGAGATCGTTATTTCTATCGGTTCGTCGGTGTCTCATATGGACACCGGACTTATTATTGCTACCGAGTCCGAAGTGTAGAAGTTCTAAATGCCTTCTCAAATTTCGTGATTGACGCAAAATCGCTCCGCATAATGGACAAGACGTTGGCTGATCGGACATACTTCTTGCTCTGGATAATCCATCTCCTAGAATTAATTCCGTCAAATCTAAAGACATTTAGAGACACGTGAAAAATGGGTCACTGTAACGATAGGCTGTATATCGTAGCTTCCGTCCTGGGGTATTATATTATACGTTTATTGTTCTGTTTTCTCTTATCGCTAAGGCGATCGTATTCACGACTCCATGGAAGTGCACTAATAATTATAAATAAATAGTTATGTACAATGTACAAAAAGACGATGTACGAAAAATATTTGCAAAAGCAGCTTGAAGAATTCTATAGCCTGTGGAGACTTTCTATTAGAGAAGTATAAAGACTAATAAAATAAATCTTTGCTACACCGTCGAGCGATATTATTGCCCACTCTTTATTACGTATACCATTAAACACAATTAAAATGTTTTGCCGATTTTTATTTACTAACAATCTATTGGTATTTCTAAACAATATACATGCCAATACTTGAAAAGAAAATAGAAAAAGAAAAGAAGAAGAAGAAGAAGAAGAAGAAGAAGAAGAAGAAGAATAAATAAATAAAATCGCAAAATTCAATCGTATATATAGGAACTGAAGTTTCCGTCAATTAACGATTTCTTAATTATTAGCGACATTAATGACAAGAATTTCTTTTGATATATGTAAATAGAAACGATACATTTTGCTTAAACATTTGCTATTTTATCATTAATGTCGCGTGTTTTTTTTTGTTTTTTTTTTTTAAAGATATATCATGATCGACAGAAATCCGAATTCTACTTACACGTAATGTTAAAATATTAATTCGATACTTTATTGGCAAAAGAAATGAGAAAAGTAAGCTACAAAGGTAGATTTGTAATTCAATAAGTTTATATAAAACTGATCATACAGTTATTGCGTAAGTAAATATTTGAAAGATATCGAAAATTCAGAAATATTTTGCAATACTTATACCATCACTTTTACTATGCCTAATTCTTCATCGACTGCTATTCCCATTAACCCTAAGGATACTGCTCTTACTTACTAATGTGGAAGATTTTTGCATACTTTAACATAATTTTAAATGTTCTAGATTGTTTCATATTAATTTCATGCGAATTAGTAAAAAAAAGAAGAAAAGGAGCAATGAAAAAAAAAAGAAAAAAAAGAATAAAATAGGAATATGAAATAGACTACACAAGTAATATAACAATCAATTCATCCTGACAAACTTTACAAAATAATGTCAGTCCATTTTGTTCTTAAACAATGTAAACAAATAATAGTTTAAACATAAATTCATATAAGTACATTAAAACGATAAGTAAAAAAATGATTGCAATCGCTTAAATTAAATTCGTGACATACAAGGTTGAAACAAATTAGTGACAAAAAATAAAAGTATTTTCTGAATCACAAACACAGAATCGAGCGATTCTGTTCATGTCGGATCTTTGCTTGCAATTTCTTCCTGTACGTTCATCTAGCAATAGTCGGTGACGGAATGTTGCTTTGAGGCGAAACAACATTCGGTCCGTGCGATGTTGGTGAAGGAAGTGGACTGGGTTTACAAATTATTTGCTCACAGGTACTACTTCCACTATCAGTTCCATATGTCATAGTTTGCTCATTATAACTGGACAACTCGACTTCAGGCTTTATTTCTATCATCATCGCATCAGCTGGGGAACTCTGAACCGGGTTACTACTAAATCGATATTTGCAAGACGATAACAGATGTCTACGTAAATTTCTCGCTTGTCGTAACGTAGCACCACAGAGTGGACAAACGCCTGGACAATCAGATGCACCACGTATTTTAGACAACTGTACATTTCCAGTAAGTCCACAAGTTGCCGTTCCAGCAGTTGTACCCTGAGTAACTAGAGGGAGTGGCATACCAGGAGGGAAGCCCATATTTAAAGGACCAGGAAATTGCGGTATATGTAGTGGAGAGTATGGCTGCATTGGCATTAAAGTATTAAGATGCGATTCATTGTCCGATATTTGATCTTGATGTGGTCCTGCTTGAGAATTTTCTGTCGACACTGGCTGCGCTTCTTGAGCACGGGGCGAATGACAATTCCGATGATTTGAATATTCCAACCGATCGTTTGCTGCTAACAGACACAAACACAATATTACCATACAGGGCTGAACTGATTTTTATATCTGAAATTTCTGAATTGTTATAACATATGGTATGATCGATTAGACGCAGTTCAACCCGATTGATGGTTGTGCTTGTGTCCGTTCCAATATACAAAAACTTGGAAGAAACTTTGAACATTTATGGATCATACTCCAAAAGCATATTAATAAGTGATAAAAATAATATATCGGACACAGAACACAAGTAGTATCACATATCCAGTGTTGTAAAAATTTGTTTACTAGATTGATTATTAAATATACATAACAACGAAATGACCAAATCAGTTCAATGTGCAAGTTATAAATTAACAAAAATAAAAGCATATTTAAAATAGATAATAATGAAATGATATTTTTCATTATTTCTAAGTAAATATTAAATACAAATGTAAAACTTATATATGTATTTCTGATAAATTTAACAAATACAATATTTATAAAGTGTACAGCTGTATATAATACTGAATATTTCTTACCTGTATCTTCACCATGTACAGTATTAACCACATCTTTATGATCATAATTAGCTGATCGATTGTTATCGCTTCCATCTACAGTCCTGTTTTCATTATCAGTGGTTGTCGTATTGCGTGGCCATTTTCCAGAAGATGAGGATGATTTTCTTCTTTTTTTTCTTCGTTTTAATGGAAAATATGGACTAATTGTTTCCTTTGATATAGCTTCATTTGCTGTTGGTATTGCTGACACAGGTACTTCTTCCCCATTCTAAGTAAATAAAAAGATTAAATAAAATTTTGAATAAATACATAAAAATGATTATTAATAAATCTATATATCTAAATATTTATATTGAAATAGTATTAGACAAAAATAAATTAAAATAATATAATATGAAAATATTTATACATAAATATTTAAATACAATGTATTACTGCAACTTTACTTATAACACATACTTCAGTCAATATAGTAGGTGGTGTTAATCCATGAATACAAAGGCAGTGAGCAGCTTGAAGTAGTGAGGGTAACTGAGATGGTTCCACACTCACTTCACCACGATACACAAACTCCAATAATGATTCTAAATCATCTGCTCCTATACCAGCTAACATAACCACTGGATGTTGACATGGTGTACTCTGTTTATGAAAAATAAATTAAAAAATACTAAAATACTTCATAAATACAAATTACATTTACAATTACAATTACAATATTCAAAGATAACATAAAATATATCATTAAATATAATAAGAAAAATAATATTAAAACCTTCAATAAATCCAGTAAAAAAGGACTAGCTGCACAGAGAACTATCTTATGAGCAGGAAAACTGCGTCCACCAGCAGCTAGAGTAACATCAACCAAATCGCCATGACCTCTTAATAACTGTACCGCAGAAGCCAGAGATGAACTAAATTCTCCCCAGGAGAGACTATATAGTTGTCCGCTACTTCCCATTCTAAACAATAAATTGCATACAACTCAAACAAAGTTTCTACAAAATGTTATAAAAGATATTTATGACATAGTGTATAGTAGTAAATCAGTGTCTCCATATTGTTATAATGGAATTCAACAATTCATAATGTATCACAAGAGAAACAGAAAGAATTCAACATACATAAATTTATTTAACACGACAATGTGTAGAAACGAAATTAATTAAGATTCGAGAAAATTGACCACTAACGGTAACGATACGTACTCGTCTCCCCCAACCACATTCTCTTAATTAGTGCCCCCACCCCGAAAAATATGATCTCGGCGTCGTCTGAAAGTTAACCTAGCAAATGCATCTAGCACGAAAAAATGATCAAAATATCAAACAAAGATATATGATTACAATCTAACAAGAAATAGAATTGTTTATGTACCTATAGAAAATACAGACATTAAAAGAATCTAGTACAATGTATTTAATAAGGAGTAACTCACGTTGAGTTAAAATTTATCGCAGTAAATTGTTCGTTATGTTACAGCAAACCACCTTTAATTCGTTGTTCATACGCTATAGGAACAAGAATAACGGTTTCGTCTTCGTAATTTTACAAAGTATGTGCCCTTTTGGGCCAAATAGATACACGATTCAAAAAATGAAATTCAAATACTGTCAGAAATTATCATGCACGTCACATTTTACTAGATTGTGCTGCCACCATATTACCATTAAAAAAGACACTCCTGATAAAACTAAGGGAGAATTTTGGCGGAAATTATGTAAAAGTGTAACACATTCAAACGTTATATTTTGTAATAATAGTGCAATCTTTAAATATAATTATTTTTATTGTTTCCCGTCTGAATATTCTTCACATTAAATAAGTGAATTGTCTATGATATAATAAATATTAAATCCAATTGTGAAAGTTTACAAACAATTAAAAAGTATTTGTAGGTCACTTTCAATACTTAATTCGCTAAATGAGTACAGTAATAATTTAACGTTATATTATCAAATACTGTTTTAATACAATTGACAACAATTAATTTTAAAAAGATATAATTATATTGATAATGTTCAATGAAAACAGTAAGAAATTGTAACCAAATTATAATATGAAGAAAATTGTGGAAAAAGAAGTCATAAAAGCGTTACAAAAAGAAGGTATTAAAATTATCGTAACATTGATTATGTTATACGTCATTATAACTAGATTGTATATAATTTATATTAAACGGTAATTAATATTTAAAAGCGCGTAAAAATAATTGACATCCGTATTTTAAAAGAAAATAAAATATTACGCAAATATATGAATTTTTTATTTTTAGAATATACGCTAAATATGGTTAATAGATACGGTGAAAATTTATTACACATTAGTGCAGCAAATGATTGCCTTAACATTATAAAAGAAATTTTACGAAAACAAGACTGCTATAAAATTATTGATAGAAAAAATAAATTTGGTTGGACGCCATTAATGTTAGCAATCCGTAACAGAAATATTAAAACGGTGAAGTACCTTCTAGAAAAAAATGCTAATGTAAATGAATCAACTTATCTTGGTAAACAATTTTATTTTGTACACGAAATTTTTTTTATTCTAAAAATAAAAATGCAACATTAAAAAGTTCCCTTTTCTTTTTTAATCTTTAGGTATGTCAGTTTTTGGATTAGCTGTTGCAATAAATAAGGACATGTTTGAAACTGTATATGAAGCATGTCCATCAGCACTATTAAATTCTGTGAATGATGATATTTCACCACTTTGTATTGCTGCTATGAAAAATGATAAGGATTTATTCTTTAGATTAATAGAATTAGGTTTTAATGTCCATAAAAGGAGTAAGATGTTATTTTCTTTTAATGTAAATCATAATAGAATGTTTTTTGAATAGTTGATTTTTATTCTTATATTATTAATATCTCCATAGATGAATGTACTTCCATTATGATGAAACAATCAAGTATACCTGAAATAAAAAAATTAACAAAACATCTTGATGTAGAAAACTATTGGAATGATACTTCAGATAATATTGCTGTAGAAAATGCATCTAGGAGAAAGCATCATTTACCTTTCTTAAAATTAAATGAAAGTGAAGAAAATCATTTTACAGAAAAAATGCATAATGTTCAAAATAAACATGATAATATCCATGAAAGTAGTAATAATAATAGTAATATGTCTTGTTTAAATGTTCCTATTAGACGAAATTTTACATTTGGCAGTCCAGAAACTAATGCTGACAAGTGTAATAACAATATAATAAATTCAAACAAATGTTTAAAACCTTGTACTTCAAATTTAATAACAAATAAATTAGAATCTGCACAATGTAATTTAATTTCGCCAACTTTGAGTTTCGCTCTTGATGAAATTTTACCCATTTCTCCAAATATAATTGGCTTTGATACTGTAAGTGATGCAGAAAATAAACAGTTAATACAAAATCAAAGTGAAATGGTAACAGTACATCCAAAAGACAAAAATTTAACTGAACAACCTTTACAGAGGTATATTAATATATTCTATTATTTATAACAACTGAAAAAATAAGGACAATGTTCTAATTCAGTTGCATTGTTTATAAAGATTACAATATATTCGCCCACGAGACTTAAATATTAAAAATGCAGTTGAGGATCTTAATGCAACTCTTGAATATGTACCTGAATTTAGCCCTCTACGTTCACCAAATGTACCTTCAGATATAAATGATGAAAATGTATTTGGAGAAAATACACCAACACCACCACGTTATAGAACACCTCCAAGAGGAATGGTATTAAATTCAGAAGAAGCAAAAATGTTTGTTTTATTAAAACATTATGGATTAAGTCAACAAGTGCCTATATTTCTAGAACAGGAAGTAAATGTATTCAAAATGTATTTCAAGTTACAAGAAATTGTTTATTATTTTTTATATTCTAATATATTGATTTCGTGCAATTCATTATAGGTTGACATTGATTTGTTTATAACTCTTACTGATGAAGACTTAATCCAGATTGGTATAAAAAATGAAGCTGACAGAAAAGCTATATTATGTGCTATAATAGATTATAAAAAGACAATTATGTAAAAGTACAGATATTTTATTTATTATACATTGTATTTATTTTTATTATATATTTAAAAAGACATCAAATAATGTAAGCAATGTTATAAGAAAATAATAAATTTTATTTTTCATATTTAATATATAAACTATTACTTTTTGTTAAAGTTATTCCTTATTATAATTTCATACATATAATATCATATAAGTAATTATAATAATGTTTATCTTTTTTTAGTTATAAAAATACTTATCTATATACGAAACTGCTGTAATATTTGTGTATTTTTCATATGAGATAATATTTTGTTAATAAGTTCAGTTTTTTTTGCTTTAGAATTATGAGGAATAGAATGCCTTTTTAGCCAATCACTTAAAACACTATTTTTTATTTGATCTAATTGGTTATTTCTTGCCATTACTTCTACATTGATGTTGTGATCCTATTCAACATATTATAAAATAATTATGCATAATTTTTACTATTCATAAACTTTGTATAAGATTAAAAGAAAAAAGTCACATACAGTTTCTTTTAAAGGTGGTTTATTATTATCATGAGATATTGCTTTTGAGAGTTTTTCTTTTAATGTTAAATGGTTTTGTTCCTCCTCCTGTATTGGCTAATTTAGAACAGTCAAATTATAAATAATAAATAAAGTTAATTGTAAGCCAATAAAAACAAGGTGCTCTAATAACTTAAATCGATATTATAAAAATGTATCTACATTTGCGAAAAATAAATCATTACAGGGGCAAGCACGACACAGCGAAAATTTTTTTAAAAATTGGTTTAAAAAATTTCATTCTAAAAAATATTACAAAGTTTGATAATATCAAGAAAAGTTATTGTTATGTTGGCCTCTTGTTTTAAACGAATTATCGCAATACATAGGAATAAAAACGAAGAAAGAATACCTCTCCTTTATTAACAAGGGTATGCAGTTTTTGAATTTTAAAATGTTTGGAAATTGTTTCTTCCTTTGAGAAAGTACAATTACCAACTAAATTTCTGGACATATTATTTTTAGTACAGACACTTTGTATACTTTGTGTAGCTAAATTTTGTGTAGCATTTGAACATTGGCTGTCTGTAGAATTTATGTTATAATTAAAATAAATGAACTTTAAAAGTATTGGTATATCTATATCACTATTGTAATACCTTCTTGTTTATGACTTATGTTTTGGTTATTTGAATCTGTTTTGACATTCTCACATAGTAATATGTTGTGGATCTGATGAATTTTAGCAAATTGTGTTTTCAATGTTGAAGCAATACTTGTATGTGTTGTTAATCTATTCATATATGTTGTAGAAAATTCTAATTTTGAAGTATTATTATTCATTTCCTTAAGATGTGTATGCAATTTCTCATTTTTTAATAATAAATCAGGTGATAAATTTGTATTTAAAAATGTCTGCATAAAATTAAGCATAAAATTAATGTATTTTTACTAATATTACCTAGATATTGTACAATTTGATTGACTTACTGAGTTAAATGGAGTATGTTTGGATATCTGTAATTGTTTACCACAAATTGCAGGTACTTTTATAAGTATATCAGATAAGAAATCTGTAATTGTATGTTCTTTGTCTCTATTTGGAATAACATTTAATGGACCACTTGCTACACACAAATTAGGATATGTGAAAATTTTTGACCTAGGTATTAAAAACTTAATTTCATAGTATAAAATACCACTTTCATTTTTTGGTAAAGAATAGCCATACTGAAATGCAATATATTTACACAAAACTAAACTTGAAAGTAATTTAAACAATGAAAAGTATACATAAAATAAACATTTATACCATATTTTTCCAATGTCTACGTAACTGGTCATAATCTTTAAATACACTCTTTGCAGGAATTTCTTTGGATACAGATAATAATTTACCTTTCTTTGTACTAAGGAAGAGTTTAAATATTTATTTTGAAATTGTTAAATATATAAATATACATTTATTAAATGTAAAGAATTCTTACTACCTTGGTAGCACATATACAAAAGGAAAATTACAACAAGATAAATTGATATATCCTTTAGGATCTGCTAAAAACTGAGATATGACAGATGGTGAAAGATAATCTTCAAGCTTTATGCATGGTATTTTAACTTCAGTTGTGTAGAGTTGTAAACAGATATCACTTCCTAGAATATCTTTCACTGTTGATACATGAAACTATACATTTGATAAATAATAACATTAAAATTTGAATACCCTTTATTAATATTTCTAATTTGACTGCCTTAATTCCTTCTATAAAATTATAAAATTCTTTTCCTTGAACAAAGTAATCACCAACTTTATTCCAAAAAGGAGCTAGTTTAGTCTGTATTGTATATATAAGACATATTTTATAAAGTTCAGTAGTAACTGATCGTAATCCTTGGTACTAATAACAATACAAGTAAAAGCATTAATTTATAATTAATATATTATACCAGTAAATTGTTTGAACAAATAAAGATATATGTCTTTAACAAACCACTAGTTTAAAATTGTTCAAAATTCTTTCTAATTTTCCAGTTTCACAATATTTTTTATTCGCAATAACAAATATCAATCTTTTTGTACCAGACACTGGCGAAGCAATAACGTCAGAAATTAAATGAATCAATAATCTAAAATTATTTTATTGCAAAGTACAAATCAATTTTAAGATGAAAAATTTGCAGTACAAAGCGTGGAAACTAAATTCAAGATACCCTTACCGGCATTTAATTGTTTGCCAGTGGTAATTTGATTTTGACGACGAATCGTGAACTTCGATAAAATCAGTTTCACAAATTGCGCAGCATAGTTCGCTTATTTGTGGAAAAGAAGCATATACAACCGTTTGTTCTTTTCTTTCGTAAATAAGATTACCAATATCCATTATTTAATTACGTATTTATCAATTTGAATTATTATCTTTTAAACTTTGTATGTGACTATATTTTAAATTCAAATATGTCGAATATAATCCCAACATTTAAAGCTCAAAGGATTCTAGAAAAGCATTACCAACTCTTTTATGGACGATAATTTTATACCTAACACTTTATTCGCTTAACTATTTAAACATTCAGTTTATGATTACAATTTTAATATTTCTTAGGCTTAACATATTTATTAAAAAGTTCAGTAAGATCTTTATTTAAAAAATGTCCTTCCTTATTATAAGAAAATTATGTTCAATATGTTTTATTGCGTTTTAATCTAGGGAATTTGGAATTGTTGAATTGGCGACTATGTTGAGTATCTATATATACCCAAGTTTTACGTCATTTTGCGTCACTTCGTGTGAATTACTGTGTATTGTTTCGTATGCTTTTGTATCTTCAGTTTCTGTACGATATAGTATCATTTGGATTACAAATATTTTGTAAATTGTTTTAGCACATGTAAGTATGAATTATTTAATAGTATTGTAATAAGAAGTAAAATTATTAAATAAGTTTCGAAATAATAAGTATTTTACGGTTTCATCATCTAGTCTCCATTTTGTCATTTGACACGATCAATATTACCTTAAACCCTTATTGTATGCAGTTATTACTGCTTAAAAAGTTGATTGTATAACTTAATATTAGCGCATTTATTTTTACAATACATGTAAGCAATCGATATACGTATAGGATCATATAACTGCCTTATTTGCGTATATTCGAATTTTTCGAAAGCTTCACATAAGACGCCATTTTAACACAAATTGATTCTTACAAAAACGCAAGATGTTTCTTTAAGAATTTTAAAGTCGAGAATATATTGTTGCATTCCTTACGAAATATTAAAATCTGATTTGGTTAGATTAAGACAAATATATTTGTAAATACAATCCTGTTTAAAGAAAAAATAAAACGAACAGAATTATCGCCTAATATTTGTATAAATATACTAAGTTGCACATATTTTATCATAAGACAGTAATAATAATAATTTTATGTTGTACACGATTCCTTTTTCCAGTTTTTCAGATCTATAAATATGCAGATCTTTGTGAAAACCCTCACAGGGAAAACCATCACCTTGGAGGTAGAAGCCTCAGACACAATAGAGAATGTCAAGGCCAAGATCCAAGACAAAGAAGGGATCCCGCCGGACCAGCAACGTTTGATCTTTGCCGGCAAGCAGTTGGAAGATGGCCGCACTCTTTCAGATTACAACATCCAAAAGGAGTCAACACTGCACTTGGTGCTGCGACTCCGTGGAGGAATGCAGATCTTCGTCAAAACGCTCACAGGGAAAACCATCACCCTAGAAGTTGAGGCATCAGACACCATAGAGAATGTTAAGGCTAAGATCCAAGACAAAGAAGGGATCCCGCCGGACCAGCAGCGTTTGATCTTTGCCGGCAAGCAGTTGGAGGATGGCCGCACTCTTTCAGATTACAACATCCAAAAGGAGTCCACACTGCACTTGGTGCTGCGACTCCGTGGAGGAATGCAGATCTTCGTCAAAACACTCACAGGGAAAACCATCACCCTAGAAGTTGAGGCATCAGACACCATAGAGAATGTTAAAGCTAAGATCCAAGACAAAGAAGGGATCCCGCCGGACCAGCAGCGTTTGATCTTTGCCGGCAAGCAGTTGGAAGATGGCCGTACTCTTTCAGATTACAACATCCAAAAGGAGTCCACACTGCACTTGGTGCTGCGACTCCGTGGAGGAATGCAGATCTTCGTCAAAACACTCACAGGGAAAACCATCACCCTAGAAGTTGAGGCATCAGACACCATAGAGAATGTTAAAGCTAAGATCCAAGACAAAGAAGGGATCCCGCCGGACCAGCAGCGTTTGATCTTTGCCGGCAAGCAGTTGGAAGATGGCCGTACTCTTTCAGATTACAACATCCAAAAGGAGTCCACACTGCACTTGGTGCTGCGACTCCGTGGAGGAATGCAGATCTTCGTCAAAACACTCACAGGGAAAACCATCACCCTAGAAGTTGAGGCATCAGACACCATAGAGAATGTCAAGGCTAAGATCCAAGACAAAGAAGGAATCCCGCCGGACCAGCAGCGTTTGATCTTTGCCGGCAAGCAGTTGGAAGATGGCCGCACTCTTTCAGATTACAACATCCAAAAGGAGTCAACACTGCACTTGGTGCTGCGTCTTCGAGGTGGAAATGAAACTGGTCTTATAAAACGACACATTCCAAATGAAAAATCGGGACGGTGCTTTGCCAGCAAGCAGTTTGAAGATCCTGGTAGTTTTTATGGGATCGGAAAAAATCCATGTTGCAGCTAGTAACTTGATGGAAGTCTATACTATTAAACTGCCCTGAGAGTAGAATCTTTGCCGGCATTGTGTAGTAAAATTGCTAGTATCGATAGCTATTGTGTTACTTTTTTATGTAAAAGTTCATATTCAGTACTACTTGCTATCAGTATGTCTTTATGTATTCGTGTATAAGTACATGAATGGCAAGTTGTATTGATCCATTTATATTATCAGTGTAAGCAATTACATATTGTGATTCACTTGAGTTCATTAAAGTATTATTGATAAATTGCTGGTACAAGTATATTTGTGTTCACCTATATCAATTTTTAATTTTCATTCGTTGTTTCATTTGTTATATATTTTGCGCGAATCGTATTAGCGCTCTATAAAATAAATTTTCTTTTGCACGGTTTTGTCTTAAGATAAAAACGGTATTGAGTTACTTTGATTTCATTATTATGAAGAATCTTGTGCGAAAAAATATTAAATACAAGTAAAAATAAATTCAGCAACTTTCTGTCACGAATTTAATAGTTTAGAATGTCTGCAGCAATTTGCAGTAATTGTTAGGTGAATTATCAATGATTTACAATAATTAAAATTGATATTTCAAAATTAACTCCGTTTAAGAACATTGTAGCGCCATCTAGCGGCGAATTGTAATATTAAAACAATGGGCAAAATTTAATGGCACACGTGGCGTCATCTAGCGTAGAGGTGCTATTATTAAATTCCAAAAATCAACTTTCAATTTAGCCGCTCGGGGTAGTACTAATAAACACCGCAAGGTGGCACCACGTACCTGGCTATATTCGTAGTGTCATCTGGCGGTGGCATATGAGTACTACTAAAGGGGCTAAATAATGAGTTGATTTCTAAAGTTTAATAATAACACTTTCACGCTAGATGGTACCACACATTCCGTTTGATTTTTCCCACCGTTTTAATATGACAGTTTACCGCTAGATGGCGCAATGATTTTCTTAGAGTGACTAAATTTCGAAATATTGCTTTCAATTAGTGAACATTAGGCTTAAGAATTAGCTGATTTTTGCAGCTGATATTTGGAAGTTACACTCCTTGTCCCTCTCTGAGTGTTTTGAACTCTGTGGCAGCCAAAGTATATATGTATCACGAGTATTATTCCTCTTAAGAAATGGACAACTTGAAATCGGAATTCATGTTTGTTAATAAGTAGGCGATTATTAACTATCAATTTGGTATCATCGATACTAGAACCCCATGGGTGATGTGAGAACCTATTGATACTTATGTCGCCTTAACGTGCAGTTTATATGGTACGCGCCTGAGGTGTATCGAGTGCTTGAGCCTACGCAACAACCAAGAAGCACGACAGAAAAAAGAGGGCGTTGCTTCTGAAAATCGGTCGAAAAAAGCAGTTAATTTCGAAGTCTGCTTCAAAAAGGTAAGGTATGAACTGATATGAACGCGCTTGTTAAAATTTGCAAATTCAATTAAAATTAACATAGATAAATATAGATAATAAAAATAGTATAATTATTATAGATAATAAAATTAGTACAGAATTTAATTTAATTATCGTAATACATTATGCACAATTAATTGGAGAAAGATATTACTTATTCGCAGTTATACTTTATTTTAGAAATGGTTAAAATAATTAATGAAATAGTTGAGGTCAAATTTTAAATTAGTGACTAATATTAAATTAAAAATCTAATCTAAACGTTACTGTACTATTTTTATTATTTATACATCATTGTTTTGGATTTTTTAAATTAATTTAGCTTGAACATTATTCAGATTAATTATGTTATAATAATTTCTAAACATAGAAAGTAAATGAGTTTTTAGAAATTCTTTGTATATTACGTTAGATTTTTTATACGATACTATCGAAGTACGTTATTTATTGTTAATTTCCTTCTTTATTTGATAAATCGAATAAATACATTGTTCCATAAATAAAAGAACATTTAGAAAATGAGGTATTAAAAAGAATAGAAAATAGCTGATCCTGTATACAATATGTTATACGAACAACTGTTGTTTAATATAAAAGTAAATGTTACATTATTATTTTATTACTGTTTATATTATGATTTATCTAGATACTTACGAACCGAGTAATTGTTAAATGAAACTAATCGAAAATAATAAAATAATACACTGAAACAACGTTAATATGTCCGAAAATGATTTCCAACTATAATTTAATATTCTTTATACAAAATGAATCTAAATTTTAACAAGAAATGCATATTATGTGCTAAAAACGAAAGATAAGAATAACATAACAATAAATTGGTTCATCTGTCTCTATTAAATCGCATCTAATTTGAAATGAAATTATGTTTAATATAATAAACTAACAAATTGTTTGAATTTAACTTTTTTAAAATTTAACTAATTTAATTAATGAAATAATTAATTATAATCAATTTCACAATAAATGTAATGTAATATTTAATAAACAATATAAAATATAATAAAAAATAATAAGATAAAATTAATTACAAATTAAGAGAAAATAAATATAATTAATTATTATATAACTAATTTTAATTATAATTTAAGTTTAAAGTTAAATTATATCTAACAATCTTTCTTTCTATTAAATCTGACCTCTAATAAGAAATGATAATTAAACATTCGTTAATTATCGACCATCAAATACGTCGAAAAGAAAAATTGATCCTTCCCCACAAATTGTTTCCATTAATATACGCGTATTATTCTTAAGGAAACACGGTAATTATCAACCCTCTTTGAATTTGCTGTATTTCTTATCTAGACGGTTCGGACAATACGCGTAAGGGGCGTAATCAGGAGCATAGGTTCGTTAACGATCCTCTTCGCGACTTCCTTAAGCCCTTCGAGGAAGGTTCGTTCTCTTACGGTTAATTATTATCCGACCGCGTGAATCGCGTGACCAGCGTCGTCCCACAGTCGTGAACCCGGAATCATGTACATATTTCCTACATAAAGAAATTCTTTTCTTTCCTTGTCTTTTTTCTTTTTTCTTTCTTTCTTTTTTTTTATCGTTCCTTGTTTACCGAGGCGTCAACGACGACGCTAAATAATCAAGTCGAGATGGTCGACGAAGTAGCGGGCGAAACACCACGGAACAAGTGAAATTGTATCGCGTTGAACATTTCAAATAGAAAGTCCTGTTGCGCGCAGCTTCGTGATTGCTACACCTCTCCTCGATCGTGCTCGCACCCAATCAGAATGGTAAAATTGATTCTATCTCTATCTAACTAACATGACAGTAGAAGGTAGTTTATTAATAATTAAGGAGGATTTAAGGAATGTTGAAATTTGGTAAAAGGTGAAAGAATATCAGAAATTTGGAAAGATTATCGGTAAAGTTTAAGAATTAAAAGAAAAAGTAAAGAACATTTTAATTAAGGTAGTTTAATAATAATTAAGGAAGATTTAAGGAGTGTTGAAAGTGAAAACATGAAAAGAAATGAGAAATTTGGAAAAATAGCGAGTAAAGTTTAAGACTTGAAAGAAGAAATGAAGAAAATTTAAATTGTATTTTAATTACATCTGAAATTGATAATATGTGACTTATAAGATTGAGGTAAGGAATAATTGTGAAGAGTAAAAATGAAAAGTCGATATAAATATGCAACAAGTTAGTTGACCTTTTTAATTTCATACACTTATGGTAAATCGATCGTTACATTGATACGCTTTAACGGAAAGTAATGTTACGTAAATTGTCGTTTTCTTGTATAATTTGAATAGTATTCACAGTGAAATCTCAATCGATCGTGTTTAAAGCGACTGTTACGAAATATATAGCGAATACGCGGAACGATGAAAGTGTATAGCAATAAAATGTGACATTAAGACATATTTTTTCTTATATAAAACATTTTACTGTGTCTTCTGTTCGAACGAGAAAGTGCAACGTAGAAGCAGTATACTTATTGCATTCATTTCACAAACAGTTAACGTTTAAAATCAATTTCACTTACAAAAAACAAAAGGAAACAGCGAATAATAGCAAAATTATTTTATAAGTAAAATATTTAAAGTATACACATAATTCTCAAGCAAAATAAACCGGCATTCATCGAAACTAATTTAATTTAAAATTCATTGCAATTTCACATAAATAATACTATTTTGATAATCTATGGTATTTTCAAATTAAAATATCTCAAAAAATATTATTTTTAAATACAAATGAAATATTAAAAATTTTAAAATAATAATAGAAAAAGATACAAATATTTTTTAAATACAAATAAAATACTAAAAATTTAAAAAAGTAATAGAAAAAAATTCGAATAAAATAAAAGTTGAAAAACTAAAAATTTTTAGAAATAATAGAAAAAAATACAAATAAAATAATAAAAATTGAAAAATAATAAAAAAAGGATATAAACATTTTTAAATGACGTTCAACAGTTGTTTTACGATATATGTATACTGTAACAATTAAGCACGCATTATTTCCTATGCATAAATTTTACATTTCAAGAGACAACTGAACACGAGATACAAGAAACGCTATGTAGTTAAAATCACAGAAACTTTATCGAACTGTGGTTAATTAAGTTGAATTGCTTACCTCGTTCGAGCAAGCGGATCTTTAATTGTTTTGATCATCGTGACTTTCTTCTCGCGGTATTCACTTTGCGAAATATCTTTTCCCGCTATTCAGATGCGATCAATCGCGAATGTAGAATTGAAAGGTCGTAGATTCCCACGTTGCGAAAATTACCCTTGGATAACGGCCATATGTGAAATGTTAGTGTTCTCGGTCGTGGGTGGTATCTACGTTATTCCGTTATACGTTGCACCCACCTTTATTCTATAATGTGGATCAGAGTTACGGAAAACGCTTTTACACGCATGATATCCTTCGTATCGTGCTTCATCGGTATATTGAACTCTGTTATAATACCTTACGTAATTCTCCGTTCTAAGAAATCTCTTCTAAACTGTGGTTTTACGCCTCCCGTGTATTTGGCAATACTTCTTTTTTTTGCAATACCAGAAGTACTTTCTTTACTGTTTGGTAGGATAAACGGTTATGAAGTTAAACTCGAAGTATTTTTATTAATAACAATATAAGATGTTTATAATAAAACGTTCACTTTGAACTGACAAAAAAAAAGAAAATAGAAATTCGTGTAAATTTCTGAAATTTAAAAAAAAATTATGTTCTTTATTTTAATAATTAAATTAAATTTAAATATAATTTAAAGTTACGCTTGGATCAATTAAAAATAAAAGAGAAGATATGATAAAATTTAGAAATTGTGTAATATTTGAAAAGATATTTAAGAAGAAATGATTTATTTAATTTTTATTCACTATTTATGAAAAACAGATCAATTGTTTGTGAGATATTAAATATTCCATAATTAGGTATAAAACCCAGATTCTTATTTTTCTGTAACCTTTGAATCTATAAATTCTGTTTCAGTATTAACGAAGACTAACGGTACCTTTATAAAACCATTTTCAAATAAAATTGAAATTCGAAATTTGACGAGTTATAGAATCCTTCAAAATTCTTCGATGTGATCTCAAAGAAAGTCAGTTAAATGTTTAAATCAAGACGATTGTGTAGGTATTATCGTGGTGTAATATATGAAATTAATAATTAGTAGACTGCGTCGGTCTGTACATATTGCTCCGTTTCTTTTTTCGACGAGAGAAAGTGCAACGCGACACATTTTCATTATAATTAAACATGTGCGAGGCAAAGATCCTCCTGATAATATGCGTGTACGTACTTACTCACCAAGCTTCGTACTCGAAAGTCCATTGAATTTCATTCATAGTTATTCATTGAAGCTTCATCGACCATTCTACGCGTGTTTCCTCTTTACGATGCACACCGTAGAAAATTTTGCAATGTTTCCTGTACGCTTCCTGTCGTTCAAAACTTTGTAATTCTTCGTTATTCTTTTTTTCTATGTACATTTAAAAAAGCTGTATCTATAATTTTATTAATACACTTATAACTTAAATGGGACGTTTATTTTGAAAGAGATGTAAGTCCATTTTTGGAGAAAATTGATAAATCACATAATTTATGTATAATTTAGTGTGAACTTTTTGTTTATAAATAATTCACACTTAATATTTTAAAATATTTATATGTTTTAACTAAATGAAAATTCGTCAGTAAATTGTTTTGTGTAACCATTGATTACGAAAGAGGTGTAACTGCATTTACGACTCAGATAGATTATATTAGTTTAGTTAAATTCACGTAGAAGTCATTTATATAATCAATTTACATATATTTAATTCATAGAAACATTGACAAACTTAGAACACTTCGTTAATGTTTTTGAACCAACTAAAATGCAAACCGTTAAATGTCTCGAAAGAAGAAAAAGTGGACTTAAAGTGGACTTACTTTACGTAAAATCGTAATTATAATCCTCAACTTTTTGAATACTGGTGTGTGTGTGTGTGTGTGTGTGTAATATATAATAATTACACTTTGATGAAAGAGCATAGGAGAATCGGCCACGGAAATCAGGCTTTTCGAAAGTTTCTCCACGCGTCAACTTCATATCGAGAACAGCGTATTTTTTAAACGAAATCCGATGAAACTTTAATGCTCCAATAATTGCATATACGCTCTTCTATCGAAGCGAGGTTTATCGTTTGATTCGAGAGGAAAAAAACAAATTTCGTGTTTTTATAATAAAATAGAAGAGTGTAAATCGTTATTAAGAAGATGACGATCGAACTTGTAAAAGTGTCTTAACACTAGATTTACCAAAGGGGTCAAAATGACTTGTTTGATATATTATTGCAATGATCTCTCACTTTTTAGTACAACTTACTTTCTGAAATCTTCCGTGGCTTTTATTTTAATACATAAATGATTAATTTTATAAATTTCTTTTCTCTTTTTCCCTTCTCCTGTGTAACATTTATATGTTACGATACCTACATATATCGAGGTGAGTCATTTTTTCGACTGCTTACAGAATGTGGGTAAGATTTTGTTTTAACTGATATTTCAAAAATTTCGCATAAAATATCAGAGTAGCTTTAACGCTTTCTAGAAAACTGAATATATTTGAAAACTTGTACGTTTTATAAAAATAACTATACAAAGAAGTTTGTGTACAATGTTTTAGGATTCGCTATCAACAATTTCAGAAATATACGATGTCAAATAGAATATTGTATAAATAACAGAATGAACAGGATTTGCGGTAAATATACCGTTAAACAGTTTCTTACTTGTAAAAGCGTGTTCATATGTACATATATTATGTATACATAACGTTCATAATAATGTACATATAAAAATGTCCCCTCCTCAGCAAAGAAAATTTTACATATGTTTATTATAGAAAATATTACATTTATTTTCAATTTTCGTTAAATAAAACAAGCAAATATGTACTTTACGTCCTTTTTTCTTTTCAAAAACGAGTCATTCTCACCTCTCCGATAGAAATAGGTATATGTAAGTAGTCGGTAGATCTAACGTTTAAGTATGAATCGGTTAGCGATAATTTATATCGAGAAGTGTGTACAATATTTCACAGGTATACCGTTATACAAAGCGAGAGTAAAACATGAGGTAGCAAAGAGGTAAGATCTATACGAAAGTTTCAAGATCAGTGAAAACGCTAATTATTACGGAGAAATCATTAATTATATCGCTCGTATTCTGTTTTCATTTCGTATTTCATTCTTTATGGTATTTTTTTTCATTTTTTTTTTCATTCCCTCCTTAAGGCCACTTCCTTCCCTCCTTTTCCGCCGCAGCCATTTCTGTCCTTCTCATACGTGCCCCTTTTATTTTCCTCTTTTTCTAAGCCTTCTCTTTCACCGTTGCATTCTTTCGTGGCGTTAATTATGCGAGTGACTCCCACGACTCAAGAATGCCGCTTCAAGATCATGGACTACGGTCGACGTGTCAGTCGACGACTTTTCTAATTATTCCGAACATTTTCCTCTTTATTTTCAACATCGTTCGGTTTTCCCGTTTCTTTTCGTTTAGTAACGCGTGGCCGGGACACGTTCTCTATCTCGAAAGGTAAAACCGACAGGTGTTAGAACTCACTGAATTCATTCGAGGTTCAGCCAACATCTGTTCGAAGTTCAGCCGTCATCTTGAAATCTGAATAAGACAAACTGTCGGAATTGCGTTGAATTTACTTTTTGTCCTCAAAATCGTAAAAAAGGATTCGCTAATATTTTGCTATTATCATTTATCCTTATCTCGCGTTTACTTTTATATTGTGCGAAGAGAATTAACGTAGATAATTTAAATGTATGATTTTTCGAAACGTATGAATTGACTAGAATTTACTGAAACGAAGTTAAACTAAATCGACTAAAGATGTACACGTTTGGGGATTGGATTCTTGAAAATGTTTTGTATTATTCCGAATCTCGTTGCTATAGGTAATTTTTTCAGTCAACGGTAACATTAATTCAACGCGACCTGACAAAACAAGTGTCCGTTACAGAAGTTAGAAAGGGTTCATAGTTTTCAATAGAGTCTCATTTGTCACAGTCACATGTCCGTGACATAAAATACCCTTTGTGAATTATGCTTATTGTTAGATACCGTTCATCTATTCTTCACGCATGCACAGATTCCATGCCACATAGCAAGGAGCGAAATACTGTGAAATGCGAGGAAGCACACGTTGACCGCAAAAACGGATGAACGAACAGCTCTTCGATCGACAATGCCAATTTTAATAAAAACGCCGTCGATTTGACTCGACCGGTTTCAGTTCATTGTTACTGAAAATGTAAACAACATTTTACATTAACCTTTCTTTAATACTCGCTATTCTTTCTTTTTTTTCTCAAAGAATAATCTTATCAATCAGCTGTCTGTTTAAATATTACACACATTTTTAGTACTTCTATCTTTCATCCAACGTAGATATCTTATAGAGACTGAGTTCTAGACAGCGGAGAATTAAAATTCAATATTGCACGCCCACAATGGTCCACTGCTATCTGACCTTTTCCACATTTGGAGGTGCTACAAGCATCGATGAATATCGGTGATTCAACTCTTAAAATGTGCTCAGCTTTATCGTGGACGTACAAATTTAAAAGTTGTCAAATCGTGGATATTTCTTTGAATTACAGAACTTATAAATCGCCAATCCTTTAGTTATTTCTACAGCTGTAAAGTTATTTCTTTTAAAAAAGTAAATTTTTTCCAATTTTAACTATGTATGTCATGGATATTCAGCTTTGTATTTCGATAGTATACGTTATTATATGTTATTTTATTGTATAATTGTACTACATAATATTTAGCACCTTGGAAGTTCAATGCCTCGATCTGTTTAACCTCGGAATAGATGTATCTCCTTGCAGATTAATTTTCTTCACATTCTCAATGGTAGAGAGCGAAGAAAACAGTGGGAAAAAATCGTGAGAAACCGCGTTCAAACTTCTATCGAAGTGAACAGTTTTCATTGCGAACACTTCCTCTAAATAAACGTGGCTTTTACAAGCAACCACTTTCTTCAAAGAAAATCTGCTATATTTGCCTAGCAATTACTTTACCGCGATCATTTTTCTTTACTCCACAAATAGGAATCGCGGTACAGGTGAAATGATATCGAAAAATATCAAATATATTTAACAAAATATCAACAAATGTATGAAATACTTAACAAATTATTTACACACAAGATAATACAGAATATTTTATCTTGAGAGAATATACATCCATGTGAAACAGGAAATATCATTCAGAAAATATAATGAGAAGTTTGTTTAATCTTCTGTTTACTGTTATTGGATATATATCGAAAATCACAAATTTTTTCCATTTTTGTAAGCACTTTTTGTGCGAAAAAGACACGTTGGTTCCTGAGTTTCAGAAATCGTTGATTCGTTTTCAGTTAAAACGTGCCGTAGTCAAAGGGTTAACAACTATAAAATAAAAATTAACGAACACGTTAGATATTTCGTGTAATTACTGCAAACACATGTTCTCGAAAACAGAGAGGATCCTTAAATGAGTAAATGCAGCATTAACGTAATACTAATGCTAACATACAAGAGACCGAGAGAACAGTCGATCACGCTGCCAGGAGCATGTCGAACGGATCATAGATCACGAAGAAATTAACGATCGAACAAAACTTATTTGCCCGTTGTACTTTATCGTACTTCATACTCGGATATATTAGATCGGAAATAGAGAATAGAAGATCGTGTAAGTACGCGTAGGGAGAATTTTCTCGTTCTCCTTGGCAGGCTTCCTTCTCTCCCCTCGCTTATGGCTCAAGTCCACTGACCGAGACTCGGATGCCATGCTATAAAGCCAAAGAAAAAGTCGCGATCGTAAACTCTGCTTGCTTCCGCACTTCGCGATAGTTCCGTGGTTGTTGGCTCGCGCTTTTCACAGAATTTCCATCGGAGTGAAACTCCTCGAACGATTGAATTCGAGCATGTCATCGTCGTCGTTCCGATCGCTCCGCCCTCGATGATACATACACGCACATTTCGACGAGACATTGAAAACATAAACACGCGATACGTCGTTTGTTACATGTAAAGTGAAAAGAAAAAAGAAAAAAGAAGAAAAAACGACAGATCACGATGACGGGGCTGAAATGAATTTCCCCTAACAGCGAAGATCGAAACGTTACGATCTCGTAATGGACACGAATATTTCATAGGAAATTTGTTTAATCGAGCGTGATAATTAAGGCAGTAGAACGCGGTAAACTGTGCTGATCGTAACTTGGAGGAACGGTTATGATGGAAAATCAGGGACCAGCGGTTCGTGTGTGCTACGTCTTCGGGTGAATGGCGGCAATGACGACGGCGACGACGACGACGACAACGACGAATAAATAAGAAGACGAGAAACGTGTAATGACCCACACTCGATTATTGCGAAGCAGAAAGAGAGAGAGATAGGTGTGCTCTTCGTGGCGAAGAACGAGCAGGATAAAGACGAGTGGATAGAAAATATGGCCATGATATTTACTAACACGGCCTCCACGTGAAAGTGCTCGCTCTTCGCTTTGTGCCGTGGTGCTCGAGGAACGCGTATACGGTCTCCATGTAACGGGTGACATGACCGAACCTTTCGAAGAAAAACAAGATCATGCCCGGTTCGGTTGAAATGTCGTGTTTCAAACGTTATCCGAGCGTTGATCGTGGAAGAGTAGTTAGTATTAACTTGTTCCAAGGATTCTGTGTCTATAAGATCAGCCTGATGGGGCACCATCGTGTGGAGAATGCGACGAAAAATGGCACGATCAAGTTACGAGAAATTCGAATGCCGCAGAATTTGACCTAAATAAGAGTTTACAGGAGCGTGGACTCTCTCCCTTTGCAGCTGTTGGTAGATCCTGAAAATAACCGGCGTTAAACACGAACGTGTTTCATTTATTTTCAACAGATTGTTACAGTTTTTTCATACTTTAGTAATTTATGAAATGTATCGGTGTCAATTTATGAATTTATTTTAAGTGAATCTTTTTCACATGTTTTAACTAGTTTTTTTCATATTACTAAAAAAATGGATATGTTTGATATAGTTGTGAATTTTGTGATGTATCATTGCATAAATTTGTCTTTCCAATGTTAGCACACTTTAAAAAACTGCTATGTTGTTTAATCAAATACATTACTTCGACTTGTGTAAGTGATAAGAAATATTAGATAATTATTATTTTATTATTTCAAGTTACTTGCACGTTTCATGGGTGCTTAAATATAAGAACGTTACTAATAAGACAACATTCCTAAGTGACAATCACCGATATTAATGAAACTTTGGTATACGGTAGTTCTCAAAGAAATAGCTTACACGTACTTTTCTTATTTTTTATCGGCAGTCGTCCACTGACAAGGGGCAAAATCGAACATTATCATTATCATATATAATCTGAAACATTATCATAGACAGAGTGCACATTGAATTTTATATTTTTTAATGTCAAATTTGTAAGCATCGCTCGCAAAAAATGCGCGCGGTTGATAATGTATTAACTTTTATGTGTACAAGAGGATTGTTTTTT
This sequence comes from Anthophora plumipes, assembly GCA_951804975.1. NCBI lineage: Eukaryota > Metazoa > Arthropoda > Insecta > Hymenoptera > Apidae > Anthophora > Anthophora plumipes. Next base: position 10,972,648 of record OX638116.1, on the reverse strand, counting down.
GGCGTTAAAAACGCTTTTTTATCCGAATAGAAAAAAAAATGTAAATTTGAAAAAAACTCTTTTACAAGTTTCTATATTTAGATTTACTGACTGGTTGTTAAAGAAAGATAGTCAATTGAAGTGTAATTTTATACGTTGTATACGTGGCAATATATTTGCAACAGGTACAATACATGCTTATACTTTTTCCTCTACATTGGAAAATTCACGATTTTATGTATGTATCTGTAAGATCTGTTTCACATTCGTTGCGGATAATCAGGAGTCTGCTGTATTCTCTACTTCTCTTTTTTTCCCGCACGTAATTGAATGGCTCAGTGAACCAAGCGTAACATTGGTCTTGGTTCACTTTAACTATATGATTGTTGCCTAAAAACTAGCTTTATTAAGTGAAAGTCAATTTCTACGTGAACGGTAGTATGTATAGCGATATCATTCGTTTCCTTGATACAATTCTACGTACTGGTGGATTATTTATGTACAAATTGTTTGCAATACCTGAATTACTTGTTAAAGAAGCTTAATGTTAGTTATATTTATTAAAAAAAAGCATCATTTAAATGAAAGTAAAGAAATATTGAAAATATGTTATTTTCTATCATTCCTTAATTGTTAAAAATTATTTTTTTTTATAACAAAAATAATCTACGTATCGTTCCTAGCATACAAACATTTCAATTATTAAAATTCAATTTAATTGAATTGAATTACAATTGAAAAAATTATTTCACGCAATTGTTTAAAAACAGATCGAATTTCTCGTATTTCAACACTTTAATCGTGATATTCCATAAAACCAAACAAATTTGGGTTACTCAACCAGTTTAATATCGTGACGCTTGACTTAACTTCGTCAACTGGCTTAAACTTTACCGGCCATTTTAAAACCCACTTCTGCGATAGGATTGTCGAACGAGTAACCAAGGAAATGTAAGATCATAATTTTCGTTGAATCGCTAAGAAAAATATCAACGATCGTTCTGCACCATAATAGTCATATTAATTTCATATATGATTTGCACATTAATCATCATGAATATAATAAAAAAAGAAAAGAAATAAAAATATAGAATTTATATTAAAAATTTTAATTCCTTCGTTTTACCATCTGTTCGTCATTTAAGTGTACCAGTTTCTCATATTCACGGTTCATCGAAATCTTCCATGAACGCTCTAGCAATTGCCCGATCCGTTTTGATCATTCGTACTATTCCTTGCTCTTCTATTCAAGGTATCATTTCACAGATGGTCCCTGGCGAGTATGGCCGTAAAGGTAATTCGTCCAAAGAATTTCGATGAAAATATTCGCTGGCAGCGAGGTATCCTTAAGGTCTCCTCACTGCTCCTCGCAAACAAGGACAGAAGAGAAGGGGATACGAAGTTGTATAGGCACCTTTCTCGCGGCGTTCGCTATGGAATGGCAAAAAGAGAGGAGGCACTCTGACGTCACATTGGTTGGTCGGTAGTGCCGCTAGCCTCTCACTTGGTCGGCGACGTTTGGCATGCTCGCTTCGGTTCACCTCAATACCGTCCGGATCCGTTCCATTTCATACAACTGACCCTTCGCCTCACTCGAAGTCTGCCAGCCAGAGGGAGCTCACTTGCGAAATTTCGGCACGGTGCACGCGTGCGACAGTGATTCGATATGTAACGCACAGTACGTAGCTGTCTTTTTCGCGGTACGGGAGAAAAAAAAAAGAGTGTAGAAAAACTGTCAGTGAAGTTGTTGTTCGGTGTCGGGTGCTTTATCGTCGGTTCGTCAGTGTGCGCGACTGAATATATTATTCTATCGTTGTGCCATGACACTCTGGATACGATTGTGAATGGATTAGGTGGCAGCCGCGGTAAGCACAGCTTCTTCTTGTCACCATACTTCCGTTTTATCTCTCGCTTCGACCGCGTTTCTCGCGATCTTGTTCGACGCTTGTTCTGTTCGATGTCCACGGGAGCTGTCGTTTATAGTATCGCAAAATACGCTGATCTAAATAAAGGTTAGGAATATCGAGTATGACAGAAAGGAAGATGATAAAAGCATGAATTTGAAGTAAAACAAAGAAACGTATGGAGAGTTGTGTGATAAATGATAAAAAATGAAGGATTTAAAAGAAAATAGTTTTTGCGCCACGTTCAAGGCGTATGTTCAACAGGTAAAAGTTTTCGTAGAGGGTGAAGTACATAAAGGATTTCGTAAGAATCGTTGTTGCGAGGTTGTTGCAGTTTATCGTTTAGAAATTCTTTATGCGATGTCGAAAGAACTGTTTTGTAGAAAATTATTGTCGTCTATTGACAACATCTGTCTTCATCGTTTCAAAATTTTCTATCGAATATGGAAAAAGTAGGATTTTCGAGAGATTATTTTTATTATTTACATTATACATCAGTATTCGTCACGAGAGAAGTTTTAGGGAATATTTTCAAATCCGTCTGGCCTTTGTGCTGATTTGCAAGCGTTACTTAATTCACTTACAGTCGAAGAATACGTGGACCATTGACCTTTAAATGTCCGTAACGTTGGTGAACAGTCTAAAATGTTCTTTCGCCATAATGGACATGAATAATTGCCGGTAAAACATCGACATTAACAAAAAGAAAATTGAAATGTCTAAGTGGAATTTTATGTCAGTATATACAGTTACATAATTTCTTTAAGAAGATATACGTCAAATGAGGATTTTCATTAATTATTCAGCAAATGTTTCTTGCAATTATTAATGTACACTCAATAGTTTCATTTTCTACGCGTATCTTAGATTGATTATGTTCTTAAAAAAAAGTCTGTAAGTTTTAGTAAATAATTTTCTTTGAAATATTTTAAATAAAGTAGCATAACACCCAGGAATTTCAAATTTTAGCATGGAAGTGATAAGTAAACACTTATGTTGATCATTTTGCATGCATTCCTTCAATTCGAAGAAACGCGACCACTTGTTTCGCTTGTTCTTTTTTACCTTTTCGTATTTCGCATGAATCACATGGCTTGGCAAAATTCTTGGCAATACAACAAAATGCAACAGGAAAATTATAAAATAAAATACAGCTGTATATTTGTTTCTTTTCTTTAAAATAATTAAAAACAATATTGGTTGACGCAATGGTATGAATATCCAACGTGAAACAGAGACTGACGTAATTAAGTATTGCTTCTCTTCTCTTTCTACATGTAACAAGCAAATGGAAAGATATTGTAAATTAAATATTAACTGTTATACTTCGAAAATAATGCTATTTAACGTGGACCGTTATTTTTGCTAAACTAACGTTAGTGATGTAATTCGATATTTTTGCAAAAATATGCAGTTTCTTTTATTTTTACGTTAGACTTCCAAGTTGGTTTAATATATCACGGAAAATTCTTAACGTTTTCGTTTATTAGCACATTGTTTCACGCAATTAAACAACAGAATATTAATCTTGCGGTAACCGAGAAGGAAAATTCAAGCATTTGCGGGTTTTCTATGTCTCTTTTATTTTTATTTTTCACTAGATTGCAGATAATGATCACGTGTTGTATTACGTGAGTACAAAGGAAGAGACCTTCGCTGAAGTTGTTAATTCATCGATCTTGTGTCGCGACTTACGAATGTTATTTTCTTCGATTCTATCGAAATTTTTAATAAAAACATAGGATACCAACGCAAACCGTAATTGTTGTAATTCAGCTACATTACTACTCTCGTACCGGTGTTTCAAAAGAACAACGTGGTATTTTGTAAGATTAAGTAAGATCTGTTGCAAGTTATATAATAACCAAGAAATTATCAAATTCTTCGGTAATAAGTCAATCTGCCTTAAATGTATCCCATTTCAAACTACAATACATTTCTGTGCGGTCTCTTAGTATACATATGCAACATGTATTTTCGTTACTGACGTAAATGCAACATTGTATAACATTACTTTTCGTCAAAAGGTAAAATAGTGGAAACTTTATTCACTGGACATTTTTCTTCTTTCAATATTTCACGTTTAATTTAGTTACTTTACTGTAACATATGTTTACGGACTATCAGAATATCAGTTTTTAATGAAAAAAAATGATACAACATTTGAAACTTAGATTTTCAATGAATAAAGAAGTACTTATTTAAAATGTGTCAAGAGTATAACAGACAATGAATCGTGTAAAATTAAAAATGATTATACAACTGCCAAGTAGTTTACAGGAAAGAAGGTAGTACTATTTCATACGTTAAACCTTTTCTTGCGCTGTTCAATTAAAACAGTTGAACGCGTATGCTCTTTCTTTGGAAAATGCGCCGATCTAGTAATCGTAAAAGGAATAAGGGGTTAACGGGTTAAAACAAATTACCGCGTTTAAATAGCACTGTCGTAGTGTGAGAATCAGCTTAGAATCCACGATGAAGATTTATCGAGGTCGTCTTGTAGCTTTTCCACGATATTTAATCCTCATTGGTGGCTATTTGAAATTACGTTCGTATCTTTGGACGAAATTTGTTTGGAAAAGTCAACGCTTTCGAAGATCATTAATGGTAACAACGAACGAAGTAATAACAGGTAGCAATATTCGCGCTACTTTAACAATAAATTTCTCATTCGCCAATCCTCTTTTGCAATTTATCGCTCCGTACTTCTGTGCAATTTTAACGCTTAAAATCTGAAACCGCTACGTTTCACAAGTATTTTGCATTGGACAGTTTTAGAAGGTCGAAGAACTGTTAGGCCTTCGGTTAACAGTTTCCCATAGCACATTCAGAGCAGTTCGATTCGTTCGATTTGTTTCGTTCTAGAGCATAACTAACAAAATATCTCGCGATCGGTTTCCATGAATCGCTTGTAGTCAGAACTGGAGGCTTTGACTCCACAGTATCCAGTAAGTCCAGTTTGAGTAAGCATCCTGACTTCAAGTGGATTGACCTCCGCCGTCAGGATTCGTGATAGGAATAAATTCCCCGGTTGAGGTCTTATACTATGTATTCCGGCTTCAGCACACCGGATCATTCCTTTCAATTTTTTGATACGATCCCGTCGCGGTTCAACTGGAATAACGTGTGAGCGATTTAACTTAACCATCTCCCGCTTGAATTTTTTCAGCTTGTTTGGATAAACGTTTCCGTACACAATTCTTCGATGATCACAAGTCAGCAAGTTCCGTATATTATTCATCTTATACGTAATAAACACGTACATAGAGATTGAAGTGAACATACTTATTCTTATTTTAGTCAATGGTTAATTTACGGACTTTTGTTTTTTTTTAAACGTGTAAGTTAATTCCACCATTTTTTGTTTTATTAAAAATTGTAACAATTGAGGAAGTTAAAAAATAAAAATGTTTTTTTTAATACTTGTGTAAGAAATGTGAGGGAAGGAAGAAATAATGAGAAGAATTGATCGGTATTTCATGCAAATGAATATTAGACTGGTGACTTTCTCACCAATTTCTGAAGTCTCAGTAAGAAGTGTATGACACTGAACGGGTATTCTTACAGAATACCGTACATTAGTATTCTGGAAGAGTATCCGTATGTAAATTCTAGTCGATGTTATAAATAGTCTTTAGATAAATAAACTGACCCGAAAAAATAACAAACATGGGATAAAACTCTAAAGGAATTACGATGAATGAAATCAGTTGAATTGTAATGACACCGTTTGTACTAACTTTTAGTAATATATCAGACAATTATCCCACGTTGAATACAATTGCGACTTTCAGTGACGTACTATTATTCTAAAAAATGAATTTAACATTATTTTCAAGAATAGAGAAATTAAGTCGATAATATTGGAAAAAGGCATACATCAAGTATACATCATCAAGATGTCACATTGAAAATTGTAGAAAATTTCTGTGATAAACAGAAGAAATTTTTTCATTTTTTTACACTTTATTTGTCGTTTCAGAAAATTAATAACATTCGATTTAATTATTAAACAGTATCCAGTATTATACAGAATTACAGAATAATCTTATTCCAATTTTGTATTGTTTCATTTTATTGTATTCGCATGAAAAAATCTAACGAGTTGAAGGGACAAACGATTTTTGGTGAGAATGAGTTACAGAATGATCGGCTGAGCTGGCAGAACCGATCCGCATGAACGGGAAAAATTATGCACAGCAATGTTCTTTTCCTATTTATTGGATCGGAACGTTTTACCGCTTGAAGTTGTTCGAGCGAAAGGAAAAGAATCTTTCATTTCACGTATACTTGGTGTTCCTTTTTCTTCTTAACATTAAACTTAATCGTGATAGAGCTTCAAAACTGTATAAATTACCAAATATTTCTTGTCTGTATAAATGATACACATCTACTAAGGAGAATCCCGAGAGAGAAAGCTCTACTTTCGTTTATGTTTTACTGTTTGATCTATTTAAGGAAATGTACCTAATTAATTTTTTTGTAATATAATTGTTATTAAATGCAACGAGGTGGTTAGAAAATGTAATTGCACTTTTTCCGGTGTAAATACCTGAATAATATAACTTTCTTGCTCATGTCAGTTCACGTAAACACTATCGTACATATTGTTTAATGTTTCCCCCCTTTTTTTTAATAAGTGTTTCGATAAACTTTCGTTTTGAAACACACCGAAATAATTCAGTATTTAATAGTTTCAGTTTTGTCATTTCGTTTCAGCAATTCATTTCTAACTTTAGATGAAATAGAAAACAGACAAAGGAATATTTGCGCGTGCAATTAATTCAACACTTTCTACCATATTTTATTACGCCGAATAGCTTCAGTTTTTTTAACTCTATATTGTTATTTTATTTCTGGGTATTAAATTTTTAAAAATTAAATATTTCTCTTTGTATACGAAAGAAAATAGAGAAACGTATGCAATGCAGAAAGAATAAAAAGAATTGAGAAAATATGATGTGCATTTTTTTAAATAATAGATTACAAGGGATCAAAGAGATTTTCATAGAATACGTAGCTATTTTATCATATTAATTTTTCTGTGGTCGAGTTGATTTATTAAGGAAAATAAATAGTTTCCAATAAAACTAATCAAAATCGTTGCACGTGAAAACGTTTTTTGTCACAATCATATGATAAAGTTCAAGATGAGTAACCACCGGTTGAATCATTCTTATCCTTTCATTCTTCTTGCCCCCGACCGCAGAAACCGGAGATGAAGGAAATATGATTTTAATCAAAAATTATAAGGGATAGACTTACGAAACGTTAGACGTCTGTGGTGAATAAATAAAGCAATAGTTTACTGAGAAGATTATTTTGCCTAAAACTTATTTTCCTGTAAATTTATAGTACTATCTCTGGCAACTATCTTTCTTGTAGTTGTAACCTGTAATGTCTAGAAAGTAAAATTTGAACATCTATTTATTGTCAGAGTGGAAAAAAATAATTCATTGAAATTCTTTTTCCAAGTTTCATTAACCTGTTAACCCTTTCATTGCTCTTGGCGCCTATAGGTATTTTGAAAATTTGCTTGTACTTCTTTTGTTATCGCCCTTTCACCTTAATTTAATCCGTAATTCCATTTTAATTTTGACGAAATGAATTTCAAATTTTTAAGCTTTCGAAAATAATTCAACAAAGTTTGCGACTAAAGATTGAACGTCTACCTTTCGCTACGCACGTTACGTACTAAAATCTGCCGTAGCGAAAGGATTAACTGGGAATGACGAGTTAACTCATCATTGCTTCTATAATACTTAAAACGTAATAGTTTATTTATTGAAGGATTACCTATTTTCGATTGTACCGTTATTCTCGTATTAAATATAAAATATACCATATTTATGTGAGCAAAAACCAAAATAATGTAACTACATATAATTTTTACTGATTTTCAATTATAGACTGTAGAGATTCAATTTTTGTTTTTTCAAAGGGAACATAATTAACAGATTGCTGTTGGGGTGATCTCTTCGTTTCACGAAAAGTGTAGATATTTTTGATATATAAGACATCATATCTTATATATTTGCGAATTTTGTGATATATCATTGCATAAATTTGTCTGTTTTTAATGTTAGCACACTTTAAAAAAGAAAACATACTGATTAATGTATTTTTACTTTATTTCAAATTTTACCAAACACATTTTGATTTATGTCAGTGGTATGAAATATTATTATTATTTATTATTTTATTATTTGAAGTAACTTGCACGTTTGATGGGTGCTTAAATGTGAAGATGTTATTAAAACAAGGGAACATTCCTAAATGATAATCGCCAATAATGATGAAACGTTGGTATATATAGTAATTCTCAAAAAAATATTCGGCAGGTATTTTTTATTTTTTTATTTTTTTTATTTTTTTTGCAATCGTCCGCAACGAAGAAACGAAAATCATCCTCAAAATTGAGGATAGTAAACATATTTAGAGTAATACAGAGAAATGGTGTAAACTGACTAATTTTCTATTTTTCAGCGTTGAATTTTTAAGCGACATTCGTAAAAAATACACGCGGTTGGCAATGCGTTAACAGGTTAAAATATTAAAGATGTACGAAAAGTAAAAAAAAAAGACTATTAATCTAATTTGCATATAATGTCGGTGTTGATGGTAGCAAACAGATAAGAAGGGACGAAACACTCTTCTCATAAAGTTGTCACGGATCGTGCAGGGCAGATGCGTGCGCGATAATTGATTTCACACGGAAATGTGCGAAGACGTTAAAAAGCGTGCCGTTAACTTGCTGCGAGTGGCGTGACGTTAACTCAATAGGATTTGACGTAGGGAACAATGAGAACACAAGACAATCGTGAAAGCATGGCGGTAAAATTCCCTCTGATTGTTTTCGTAGAAAGTAAACACAGTGGGAAGAAGATTCGAATTCTGGCGAGAGTTGTGGCGCGATCTTTCTCGTGTCTCGAAAGCCACACACCAACGAAAAGAATGTGAAAAATCGAATTCAGTATAATTACGCGTCCAAATTGCGACCATGAAGAAGAAGAAAAAAAAAGAAAGGGGTCAAATCTCTTCGCCCGGAAACGTGAACGTACGACGAACACTCGAAAATCGTTTCTATGGTAATTTCCCTTGGTTCCTTTTGTTCCATTACACACGGCTTGATTTCTTTTCTCTTTCACTTTTTTTCGACAAACAGAATGTCGTCGTTGTGTACTCGTTCCTTTCTCAATAAACATAGTTTCATTAAATATATATTTTTACGATTGATAGAAATTTTCGAATTTTTACTTCTTAAATGATCTTAATAAGTTCTTCGTAGAAGTTTATAAAGGATAAAATTCGGTTCTATACTTGACGAACGACTGGTTGGTGCACAAGCCCGAATGGAATTGTAGTAAACGGTGATTATCGTTTAAAGGCCGACGAAACAGGTTTTCTAGAGTCACGAGTATCGGATATATCATGCGAGTACGCGAAAAAAATTACCGTCTGGCTACTTTCAGAAGCTGGTCACGTGGAAGAGTTGACCCCGAAACATTATTATCATTCGTTGGATCAAAAACTGTTTTTGTAGCAGAAATTGCTCAATTCGAGAAGAGAAAAAATAAAAATAAGGGAAGGAATGAATGGAAATTGTACGTCGTACGTTTCGTGAATATTTTCCAGACAATGTTCAGGAGAAAGAAAAAAGAGTGTGAATATTATATGAACGAACGCAAGATTCATTTCCACGTGAAAGTGAACTCCGTTTTCTCCAGTTTCACACCGCGTTCAATTCTTGTTTAACCGTGGAAAGAGTACATTATTAACATTTAATGTTTCACGTTTGATCTCTGTCACGTATAATATGTCCGCTTGTACGTGAACGATGAAATTTCTGAATATAAGTACAATACTAAAAAGATGTCATCGTGAAAATATTCAAAAGTAATCGAATTCGAGTTCGAATTAAATTGAACGCGTTGGCAAAGTTGCGAGTTCCTGGAGGAAGGAGCTACGACATAATTGCGTAACGCGAAACCTAGTAACCTTTTGTGATTCGATGCACCGTTGTGTGGAGAACAGATAATAGTTGTGTATGTGCTTTGCAGGCACGATAGTAGCAAAGCGTCCTGTTAAAGTCACTTGTTCGATGAACAAGTCACGCCGAGAGAACTGTTGTGCGTGATGAACATGACGAATCCGTGTACCTCCTATTGCGAAAAGCCTTTTTCGGCTGATCATGCAACTACGTCTGTCGAAGATGTGTTAACTTCTCTGAAAGGAAAAATAAAAAAAATTCGTGCTATCATAAAATATCAAATCATCAGTGTAATAGAAAATAGGCTAGAATAGTATCAGAATTTGAATTAATTGTAAAATTGTAATTTTTGTATATATTTTAAGATGAAGAAGATTGAGGAAGTTAATCTTTTTTTTTTAGACTTTTTTTTATTATATCTGGTAGAATAATAAGTGCATGAGATAGGGAATATAAAAAAGGAAATTTACTTATCAGTTTAGGTTGAAAATGTTTGATACGTGTGTGGAGGAATGTAAGGATATAATATCTGGTATTAATATGTTGCTAATCTGAACCTTCACTCTTTGAAAGTTGCGAAGGTTGACTTGTTCCCACTTTTGTTTTAATGTCCTCGCGCTTCACTGTGTCGGGGAGTTATTCATCCTGTCGCGTTTGAATAAAAAAGCAATTGCACTATTATCATGGTTCCATGAAAATTGTGACAAGAAGCTTTACATTGTAAAAGTGTGTTGCTTTATTGAATACGAAAGATTCATTTTTATTACGAATAACGTGCAATTTTTTACACTTTTTATATTGTAACGTTTCAAAAAGTGGTTTTCTGTTATAAAAGTCCTTTTTAATTTGTTTCAAATATGTAATAGGAAAATTCATATGATTTTAGAAACATCGTTCATTATTTATTTTAAAATGATACATTTATTATTTGAAACAGAATATAATGGTGTAAAGTACAATACAAAAATACTAAATAATATTTTTATTATTAAATGGAACAATTAATTAGTAATATTAACTACCATTTTTCTTACCTTATTTAGACAGATAATTTTTTTTTACAATTTAATTTGTCCAATTTTACGTACGGATTCTTTATTTTTATATTTTATATCTGTCAGATATTGCACACAATTCTCAAGAATTTCCGGATAATAAGAAGACAATTTCACGGAAGGTTTGATAAATTGGAAATTGTTAATATTTTATAATTTTCCATTGTTTCTTATTTGTCTTGAAATGTTTAAAATGACATGCACATTCTTCTTTGAAGGACGGATTTGTTAAGTTTCATTTTGACCATGTTCCCATTTCGTCGTCAAAATCTTGTTCCAATTGGACATGTAGTATGTATGTAGGCTTTCAGGAGCGACCGTTATTCAATCATGAAATCTGAATTAATGGTATTTGTCCATTTAATCGATGGGTAATGTTATTCGGCAAACAAAGACATTAGAGTTGGGCGAAAATGTAAATATATAACTTTCTCTTTAAAGCAGTACAACTTTAAAATTGTCAGATAAAAAATTGAATGCTTTTCTCTCTCTAAATTTATCTATTTGTATTTCGTTTACAGTTTTACCTGTACAATATTGCAAATGATATTTCTTTTGCGTGAAAATATTTTGACATCTAATGAAATTCTTACGTACAGTTAGGAATATTATATTGAAGTTTCAAACACCGTGAAATAGATGCAGTCGTTGAAGCGTTTGTGAAGACCACATTACGCCACACCTGCGAAGTGTGTCAATAGGCAAGTAAATAGTCGAATGCCACGATGTTCTTCGTGTGGCTAACCTACTCATGAAAAAGAGTATAAAGGCAACAGTTTTGGTCGGTCTCGACCAGTTGCTGTTGCATTTACTGGGCGGAACCGAGGCCATAAGCCGGATATTCCAGGACTAATTTCAATTTTGATCAGCTATCCTTGCGAGGCGGACACCAACTGATGCGTCACGGAACAAATAAAATAAAAGATTAGAGGAAAAGGATAAAATAATAGAATAATATTTACAACCGAATACGATAAATTTGTATAAAAAGACGTGCGTCCTTTAAAGATTAAAACAGAACTCATGTACTTGAAAAATGAAATGCAATGAAAAATGAACAAAATTAAAAATAGAAATTAAACGAAATTCTCAACTTAATGAAAAAATATTGAAAAAATTCAGATATAAAAATTTATGATTAACGTTCTTAACAAAGTAAATCACTTTAAAAAGGATCTTCATTGGAGGAGATAATAAATTACAGGTCTTTCGATTTAAGTTAAATGTATAACATTGACATACAATACATAAAAAAAATATAAAAATCAATTTTCGTTGCCGGAGAAATTTTCATTTGAGAGTATGATATATTTTTGAACATGACAAAGTAATTAAGTGTATCTCTTTCATTTATTATTTCACTTTTTTAAATAAACTTAAAATATGTCTTATTAAAATCTGAAATTCAAAGTAAATTAAATTATTACATATTATATTAACTGTTTAGGCAATTAATTGTATGAAGTTAACTGTGAAGAGTACTCCCGTGTTCATGTTCAAATATAGACAGGACGTTTCCACGAAAATCCAAGACGAAGAAGTCCCGTAAGACGAAGTTGCAATACGTTTCTTTGGTCTGTCTACTTAGGTAATTAGTACTGGTCCGGATACCATAGATTGGAATGTGGTGCACAATACGTTCGAGCGCTCAGCTGCAATCTTTTCTATTTCAATACAACTACAATAATAATCTTAAAATTTAACGTTTGGTAAGAACGGTAGAAAGACATATTTTCTTCAAAAGTTTCGTTCAAATTGAAAGAAAGAAAAAAAAGAAAGGGAACTAATTATACGACTAAACAATTATTTCGAATTGTCTGGTAAAATACATTTCTCTTCTTCATGTAGGTACTTACTAACAGATTCCCCGCGGCTTTACTGCCTTGAGAAACCTTGAAAGGATTTATTGGTTACGAAAGAACTATCAAGATCTACCAGTAAAATTTCACCCTTGTAAATCCATTTCTCTTCGCGTAATTTTATCAACGACGAATTTAACGCTACGAGATGAAGACAAATAGAGATGACCCGTTTAGCCCCGTGGTTGTCGATGAACCGTTGGTCACGGCGAATGCTTGGAAGCAAAAACTTGGAAACGCGATGGGCGACCGGTTTCAATTCTCGCTATCGAGAAAGGAAACATCCACTTTCTTCCTGTCTCTCTCTCCGTCTCTCTCTCCTCGCCGTTTCTTTCGCTCTCTCTGTCGTTTTCTTTGTCTCATACGTACAAATTCTCCCGCTTACCTTTTGCGAAAGGCTAGCCTGCTAGATGCGACAATCACACGCGAATACCATTGTTATCTATTGTGCACGTTGTAGATTGTTACGATTATTAATGGAATATTGTTCATGAACCCATGTTAGCTTTCATGTGAAGAAATTCGGATTGAACACGATTGATTTGATCATTCTGAATCATGGTTACCATTGTCTGTTCATGGTGGCTAGAGTGATAATATGATTGTACATGTAAATAATAGTAACGTTTAGTAGGACATTAGAAACTTTGAATGTGTTAATGTTATTATAACTATTTTATCTACAATAGTTAATTTATTATTTTAACGTTGAATGACAATTTATGAAAATACAAAAGGGTATTCAGAGACTTTTTATCGAGATTTCAATTTAGCCCGGAAGTTGATTTCGATCATATTTAGGTTAATAACTTTGTCATTCTACGACTAATGATTAAGCTGTTGAACTCTAACAGTAAGTGTAATTCTTTTGTGTATGAAAATACAACAAAAGGTATTGCGTGTATAAAAATGCGTATAAATGCACTAGAATGCTGAGCACGAGTCGCATTATTAAAGGATTATAATTTTGCTCCACTGACCAAATGCATCTTCCGCAATTTACATGTATCGAATTGAATACATGTGTATAATCACAGAAGAATAATCTAGTGATAGAGGCTGTTAACCCTATCTCCGGAAGAGAGCAGTGCACGAGCGGAGGCCATTGTCTTCACTTTCCGATTGTTAGACATTCGTATAAGATCTCCACATATTATCGATGAATATACATCAAACACGTGACTGACATAAGGGATAACTTCCTTTTTAGTATGATTTTATGTTTGCGTTCCCGCGACGTTTCTTTCATATTTTTTCTTCCCCTTGAAATTTAGGCAGACGATTGCACCTTCAGAGTACAACAAATTTCTATGTTATTTCATCGATAAACACTCTTATTGTATAATATTCTTTATCTCCTACATATTTATTAATTTAAATGCGAAGTTAAATTTTCTACTTGGGGTTGCATTATTAAAAAATATTTTTTACAGTTACGAATATTTCACATTTATAACTATTTTAATAATGATCTAAGATGACCAAACTCTATTTTAATTTTTGCATATAAATTATTAAGAAAAGATATTAAACGTATTAAAATACATAGAAGAAGTGTTTGCATATACGATATAAAAAAGATTATTAATCCTCTTCGAAGTTTGTAATCATTGTTACTACACGAACATTAGAGATTACGTTCAGTACTAGAAGCAGAGGTTGAATTTAATCTTTGCTTCTGCTGAATTGTGTACGTTATCAAATTATTTATCTGATAATGTTTTGTGAAAACAAACGGTGTGCACGCCGCATAAGAAACAGTTCTACATAAAGTGGCCTCCTTGTTGACCCAAAGTAAACGGAGCATGACTGAGTTTGTTCGATGACTGTATAACTATCACATGCTGTAAAAGTTATTTGCGCGTGTACGTGTACACGTATATGTACATGTATGAACAGTGTTGATTCATAAAAAGAAATTATAAAAGCAGAATTGTACTTAGAATGTCCCGGAATGTGGATATACACTTTTCTATCATATAGGGTGGCCTACAAGTCGCTTTATCATTTAAATATTGAATAACTTTGTTTCTATTATACTTATAATTATATCAGAGAAAAAAATTATTTATTAAAAATAAATTTTCAAAAGGTATAATGTTAACGTTTATTTTTGAAAACGAAACATCTTTAACGAAAGTAATTGAATTGCAATAATTTTTCAATTATACATATAAAAATGAACAATAACCATTACGAAAATATTTGTTCATAACTAATTTTTATTATTATAATTATAATTAGCGACGGCTTAAATCGAATACGAACATGGCAACGTATCGTAGTTGACTAAAGAGAATTTCGCTTGCATATCCTGCATGCGGCTATTTGTAAATATTTACGAATACCGTAAAGTGTCACTTTGCATTATGTTGTGCCTTACGTTTGCATTGTATAAATGCTTCAATGAAACAAGCGTCAGGTAAAGTTGTTCTTTCTTTCACTTAAATTTCGGGCACGCTTGAAAGTTACTTCGACGCAATGATTATTTATAGTTCAGTTGTTTTAGTTCCTTACGATGCATACATAGAATAATGCATATGTAACAAAAATAATATTTTGTACGATGCATAAAGGAATTATAGCGTGTTGCGTTATATAAGGCACACAGAAAAATGTAGAGACACAAGGAATTTTTTACGAACCGCCATAAACCGTTCAAATACATCTATGTATGCATAGATAAAATAATTTATTATCAATTTTGTGTGGAACTTTATGTAGGAGACATGAAATTTTTTTAGAAATAAAGTAAAGGAAAGATGGTTAATTTAAAACAAAGTAAAGGAAAAAGTATAAATCTTCCTTTAATGTATACAGTACTTATTACTTTAAACATTAAGCTATTCTGAAAACATAAATAGTGATAAAAATATTAATACTTTACCTAGATAATTTATTTATAATTTTCCTTGGATCTTGGATATATTTATTTGATAATCACATTTTATAATTACATTGTATCGTGAATTCATATAAAAACAAACGATTAGTTTTAAAATAATTTGCTATCGTTAATAAAATTAACAAAAGTACTTATGTAAAGTAAATTAAATTATAGTTGCCGTTACTACTATGATCTAAGCTATCAATATTATCATTTTCATATTTCTCTCGTCTATTAAGTAGTATTGAATTTGATAGCCAATTGAGCATTTTCAATACGTGCATGCGGATGTATTAAAAGGAAAACTTAGACTTCGATGCTCAAATAGATACGGTACCGCTACGAAGAAATTCACGAAACGAGACCCATAACTTCCAAACACGTCATCATCAAACGATATTTTATAATAGAGAAGTAATTCTCCCGTCATGAGTATCTTCTTCCTTGATGCACTCTGTAATGAACAGTATGTTACATTGACGCATTACAAGAAACCGTGTGGTAATTTGTAATCGTAACGTTTGCCCGAGATTAATTTATAACAAATGCCGGCAGCCAATTTCGATCTTGGAACGAATCGAAATGAGCGAGTCACGAGCGTTGACGTGGAGGAGAAATGGAAATCGATCGATCGAGATTTAATCCGATGTTATCTTGAATATAAGGAGGAAATCCGGTTTCGAGAGTTCATTAATCCATTTCCATTGAACGCGAATGAAAGCTTATACAGCGAACGTATAAGCAGAAATTAACGTCAATTTATCAACAAACGTCGTACTTTATTACCACAACGACACGAGGCATTTAAAACGCTTTTTCTTTTTTCTTTTCTTTTTTTTTGTAATCCTTTGTTAATACAAAGTCTTTTATTATCTATACTGAGGAAACGAGAACCGTAACTTCCGTAAACTGGACAAATTAAGCGTACAGGTTTTTGTTACTAATAATAGCCGTCTAACTGGTCATGTTTTTTTATTTTTCTTTATTTTTTCTTATTTGTAACAAGATCATATGACAGGGTATACTGTATACAGATACATACGATCATGATAATAGAAGTTGTTCTTCTTTTATACTGTTATTCCAGTCATTGTGTATAATAAGTATGTATCAAGTAATTAATAGTTAGAATTAATTTTTATTCTTGTAGATACAAATTTTCTTTTCATCAGAATATTTATAATTCTCGTAAGACAGTTGCAAGAATAATAAAGCAGGATATTATTAAATATTATTTTATATAATTATATTTTTATATTCCACAAGAACATTAATACAACATAGCATAACGTGAAACAGAGCTGAGTTTAAAAGTATTAGTATTTTTTTTTAATTTAATCTACTTATATGAAAAAAAATAAATGTGATGAAATCATAGTAGATGTACAAAAAAATATGTTTTAGCTTTATCTCAATAAGTATATTTTCTTTTTTCCTTCATAACTTTTAAGATTGTTTTACATAGTGATTTATGTAAAATTTTAAATAGTGTATATTTCTGAATATTATGAAAATAACTATCTAATTCATCAGCCTTAAATATTCTTTGTCTATAAATAACATTTTTTCCATTTCAATATTTTCTGTTAATTCAATATTTTCGAGAAAACGCCATTTTAACTGAAATGATAATTTTTGAAACATATATTTTGAAAAAGATCCACAGAATAAATTAGAGTTTCTTTTAATACAGATTAAAAACAATTTTATCTTTACACATTTACTTTCTTCGAGTAGCATTCAAGTCTCCGGAAAACATTCGAAATTCTGATGCTTCCCAGTGAAAAGAACACTAACAAATATATGTATATTATATTGCAACTCTCAGAATACCACCATAATAACGTCTACCCAAAAGTGTAAGGAAGTATCAAAAATTCTACACCGAGTTTCCCCAAGGCATATTCATAGTCCTATACATTTTGTAGCACAAAGTTTCAGATTTCTATTTCCTGATACGATCTTCAAATGTGTAAGTTTTCTTACTGATATCACCGTTCGATAACGCAGGGGAAAAGAAAAAAAATATGATCGTATTGATCATACATTATCGAAACGTGGCTCACCGATCAGTGGTATGCAAATGTATTTAAAGAGAAGACGTGAAAAAGGCCGTAAGTGGCTGTGAAAGGGAGAGAGGAAAGGGAAGAAAGGAGAGATCGAACTTGCGTAAAAGAATGTTTGCGCGTATATATCCGCGATGCACGCCCGAAGTGAGGCTACTTTCTTGAACCGATGAAAGCCGTCTACCTACATTGTAGATGGGAGTAGGTTAGGTTACATTATATGCTTGGGTGCGAAGATATTTTGCCTTCCTGTATGCGGGTCAATAAGTACACAGAGGGCTTACATAATTTAACACAACCCGTGTGTTCCCTATTGAATAGGAACCATAGAATACACACGCATAGGGAGGCCTTTCGAGATGGAAACGCGTTTCAATTCAGATGCGTCGATTGTTCCTGCAACTGGTCCCTTTCGAAACCGAATCGAATATCACGTGAATATTTCTTTCTGATATATCGAAACACTTGTGTTTATATTTTGACATCATTCTCGTTTTCTTTCTTTTTTCTACTTTTTCCTTTTTTCCCTTCATATTCTAATTACATCTTTTGGATATTCGAAAGTTGAATTCAATTGTAAGAGTCTCATTTGTTAAGTTTATTGTTACTTTTTGTATATGTAATAATATCATCGAATACACGAATAATACTTTTATCGAAGAAATGAATTAATCTTGTTTTCCTTTTCGGTAATGGGAAAGGTTGTGTCTAAAGTTGCGCTTACGCAGTCGCTCATCTATTTTGTAATCGTCTGAAGGATTGCATTCATCATTTATCCAGCAGAGAATGTCCGTGGCAATGTCCCTGGTCTATTCAGTTACTGAAAGAATATCTTGCCTTACGGTACTGCATATACATTAGAGACGCAAGCGAGTAATAATGTAAGAGTATATAACGTAGCATTACGTGGGGATATGTAATCTGAAACAACGAATACCACGTACTTTTGTTTCACAGATGCCCTATAATACCTGGAACATTTCCTATATTAGTCTTATGTTAAATATAATTATTATTGTACCATTTACATCCATCGAGTGACAAAAAAAAAATAAAATAAAACAAGATTCAAGATTCTTATTATCGTTGGATAGAGAGAAGAGAAAAAGAAAGAATTGCTCGAATATTCAAATTAATTAGATATTAGCATTCAAAGCAATTCGTGCATAAAATCACAGCACTTAAGTCCATGATTGCAAGTACGCTGGCTGTACAAAACGTGTATTCGTGGAATAGTTTCGGGGAAAGGTAGGCGTGCAAAGTGTCGATCGACTTGGACTCTTTCGAGTACAATTTATACCATTCACCCTAGAATTGTAGTTGTGAACCGCACACGCGACTCACGCCCAAAGAGAATCTACTTTCATGAAGCAAGGAAAGTCCCTCCACCTAACTATATGAACGCTGGAAGCGAGTTAGAATTTATGTATGTATATGTACAAGGTGTTTCAAAGTTGAACGATCAAGAATGTTATATAAGTGTACATCCGGAAATGATTTATTTAAAAATTGTAACGGAAGTAATAAACATGAATCGATACGTTGCAAATCGAATGTTTTTATTTGATACAATTTTTTATCACCATATTGGATTAAGAAAACAAGAAGAAAATACAAAATTCTTCCATTTCAAGATGCAGTATTCAAATTAACATCCTACACATTTCATGTATAGCATATTTTAATTGAATGGAATCTTTCTTTGTGCATTCTCCCTTCGTTTCCTCTTGTTTTGATATCAACACTTTGTTCGTATTTAATTCCCTTTTTTTTTTTTTACTATTATTTAATAAAAGGTATCGAGACCGGTTTTTATATAACATTTTTTCCTACGTTTCTATTTATAGTATGTCTATATATTGACGCAATTTGATCATTTAACTTTGAAATATCTTTTGTGTGTGTACGTATAGATGTATACGTGTATATGCGCAAGGAGCAGAAGG
The DNA here is from genome assembly GCA_951804975.1 of Anthophora plumipes. NCBI lineage: Eukaryota > Metazoa > Arthropoda > Insecta > Hymenoptera > Apidae > Anthophora > Anthophora plumipes. The sequence continues at coordinate 10,952,962 of OX638116.1, read as the reverse complement.
AAAGAGAGCAGATTCGCGTAACTGTACGAGCTGTCTTCTACTGGACTCGAGAACAGCTTGAGTTTCACGAAGAAACTAGTTTGTTTCTTTCCTGGCCGTGCCTTTCGGTATCGTGGTAAAAGCGAGAGAAAAACGAAATTATGTTAGCACCTCGATCGATCGTGGAAGTAAGAAAGGTTATCCGGACGGTTTCTCCGCGCGTACAAGTGGTTCTTGCGTTTCTTCTTTTAGCGAAATTAGCTTGTTACGGTTAGCTTTATGCACGTTAAAGGTGACGTTTTAATTTCTTGGCGGACGTTATCTATGTTGCATTGATTTATGCGCTCAAAACATTCAGATAATCATTGATAATTTCAAAATTAAGCTTTTTGCCCGAAAAGTAACTTGAAATTATATTTCCTTTCAGGATTTGATTAGGCAACGATGGCTATTACTTGTAATCAAGCGTATCGTTTCATCAACGTTGATTTTGAATAACACTGAAATTTATTTTTTTCTTCTTTTTATCAAAAAATAATAAAAGAAGCTTTTGGTGTAACGAATGCTGTTCCACTTGTAATATTTTTTTTCTTAGACGCAATGTGCTAGGAATCGTTTGGTACATTAATGAGCAAGGGTACAGCGAGCTTTAAGAAACACAGTGGAGCAAGACGTGCTAGAAACACATTTTTTACGCAAGCATGCAAATTTGATCGCAGAGTGTTTAAAACGATAATCGCTAAGCATGTGAAAGTACCTATCACGAAGTACCCTGATTTTATTTAAAAGACTATCACTTTGCATTCGGTACGTGAAATTTTATGTGGTTGGTGAAATAATAGATCGTTTACATGATGAGCTATTAGAAAACATATGTAAAGTTTATTGTTGAACATTAATGGTTTATTAATTGCTAGCTGCTAATGTTGAAGAGAAGAACGTATAGAAATTTGAAAGTGTTTTGTTTCATGGTAAAGCTTATGAAAGAAAGATCACTTCTAAAGGTGCAAGATCAATCTCTTTTCTAGTTTCACGTTCAACTTTTTGGCTGAACGTTAATTTACGAACTTCTCATTCCAAATATGCTAATTTAGATAAAGATATATTCGTATATATTGGAATCGATGTATACGCATAAATTTATTTAATGCACTTCCTCGTAGTATTATGATTCATGATACTCAAGAGCATTAGAATTTCTATATTATATATTAAATATACATGGAATATCAGATTGTTTATTAGGTTACTTAACATATGTATTTACATTTTCTTACGTATTCATCGACATTAAGATTTCTAATCAGTTTTTTTTTTAATATTATCAACAATTTTTATTAGAAAGCAATATGCAAAGAAGGAAACTTTTATAAATATCAGAAACTTCTGCTTTTTGCTAATTAATGAAACATCTTTTTTATTCTGTACTTTTAAAGATTTGATTATTATGAAACATGTCACTACATCTTAAACTGTCATATTTTATAACGAATAACACTATTATTAATCAAATTATTGTTAGATCGATAAACCTATTTTAATCAGCAAATTTTGAAAATAAATAAAGTTATTCAATTTTTTTACTGAAAAATATTCTCACCTTTTTCTTTTCTTTATACTATAAATTGAAATAAAAACCGAAGTATCATTAACGAACGTCATGATGTGGTGTACGAAAGAAAATGAGCACTCTATTATAATTTACTGTAACACTAGAAAATAGAAATCAATTAACGGAGCAAGTAACAGCTCATTTAAAATAATTAGTAACACTCGTTTAGAACAACGGTATTTATTTCGAGAGTAGTCGTAATTCTCAATGCTTCATAATTCTCAATGTTCAATGGAGTTGTAGGCCTGCTAATGATAATTTTATCATCGGGAGGGGGAAAATGCTCCATGTAGAGGATACTTATATGATGAACAACTGAGATTTCCCAGACAGATGCAATGCAAATTCTTCGACTTCGTTGATGAAGTTAACAAAAGAACTCATTAAGCATTTTTTTTTTTCATGCTGCCATTAGAGGTGAATAAGAGCGATAAAATTACGAATTAAGAGGATGCAAACGCTATGCGTGGAAACAGAGATAAATTGACGTTTACGCTCTACTCTTCACGTTTCTTTTCATACTTTTTCCTTCTCTTTCTCCTCCCGTTTTTTTCGACGAAAAAAAAAGAACCGCCAGTTTCTTGAATCACGACGGTTATCTTCGTTGATTGTTTTAACATCTTCAACTGTTTCGGCTAGGTGAGCCGTAAAAGAGACGCTGATTTCTCCGGTTCTTGCGAAATCGATACGTCTGTGCAGCTATGCTTCCCCTCAGGCAGACTTTTTCTCACATGCAAATGTGGTAAAATTAACCAATACGATTGCAATTATTTTTCGCTAATTGTCGTTTGCATTGATACCATTTCTACTATCGGAAATGATATTTCAGTGGAAATGTTCGAAATGTTCCATTCTCATTGAAGAGTAATCAATACAATAATGTGTGAAATTCAGGAAACTAATTTAATCGAATTATGACAAAAAATTATGTTTAAGTTCACTAGGAATGTTAATAAGATACTGATACTGATATCGAAAACGTTCTCACTAGTAGTGAAAGTAGTATGGTAAGTGGGAATGAAGAAAAGGAACCCTTTAATGGATAAAATTTCTCTTTTTATAGTGGAAATTTACTTATAGAAACTTTACAGATAGAACATTAGAAGTGTGTTTTAATTAACTCGAACCTGTATGAAAGAAAGAATTAATATATATTTCTCTAATTTGTATTACTTTGTCGTTATGCTGTATCCGGAAACGAAAGTAGTTATGAAATTAATTTGACATTCACGAAGAATTATATACACCTATTTTAGAGATAAAATCTTTATATCATTTGCATAGGTAATCATAACTGCTACATTTTATTCTAATTTTATCTTTCTAGTTTTTTTTAATTCATTCCGGATGGCAGACGAGATAACTTAAGTATGATGATAGTAAACTCGGATAATTTTTTGCTTTTTTCCCAAGAAATAAAATTTTATAAATATATAGTTCACCTTTTTCATTGAAGTCTCATGATATAACTGTACATGGAATCGTGATAATTAGAAAAATCCGTTTGTCTTCTATGATTTCGTGTTCTTTCATCCGCGTCCTTTTCACTTTTTCGCTGTGCACTCATACAACCTTTTTACATCTATCTTCCCGTTTTCTCCGTCTCTGTATGTCGATAACCGTTTCTCTAGAAAACCGTTATCAGGTCATTTAACCACCCAACGAGATCATGTTCTCTTTGGTTTAATGGGTACTCGCGAAAATAAAACCTCGCCGAGATTTCTGTCTTTTGTTTTCGCGAGTATACTGCAGTTCTGCCTAGAATATAATTCTGTCTTACTGCGTTTCACTTCTACCTGTACATATGTATGTATATCTTACGTGGAAGATACAATTCTCCGTCATAAAGAGAGAATTTTTATATACTTCAGATCTTATTTTAGTGAACTTATTTGCAGAAAATGCCATTTCTTTTTTTATTTATTATCCATATTGAAAGTGAACAATTTTTATAAATAGCATGTAACATTCTAATTTAGTCGTGTAATTGTGAAATGACGGATTTTTTATCATTCGCAAATTGATTGCGCAGGTGATTGAGTGTTGAAAAGTTCTTTGAGAGAGGAATTTTTTTATTGGTGCTGAATTTAATGGTGTTTGAATTTAAAAAAAGAATTTTCAATCTTTCCTCAAAAATTTGATATTTCATACTACAATTGAAATATATTGTGATATGATACTGAACTTAATTATTTTTTTAGATTAATCAAATTAGTTTATTAAGACTAAATGCTTCATTGAAGATAATCGAATATTAATTTTTTACCTGTAATAATAAATGTCAAAAGATAAATGTAATAAAAAATAAGAAAGGGAGATAAGATTTCGTGAAATATAATATTGGTAATCTCGTACCGTCATTTATTATTTCTGAAGGTGAAATGTAAGTCTTAATACAACGTTTTAATCTCTAGAAAAATGCAAATTCCGTATGTGATATGAGGGTCAGTAAGGTAAATCCATGCGAATAGCGATCAGCAATGAGATCAACAGATTGGAACGCGTGTCACGATGATTCTTAAATAAAAATCAGTCAGCGGCATGCTGGTGCATCGTAATGAATCTCACCAGCACGAGTTAACAGTATTGAGAGTATAGTTACACCGTTGACTTTACGAGAGGTGTGTCAACCTATATTGTTCACCATTCAAATTCTTTTCCTCTCTTCCGGATCTATCGCGTTAGGAATTCCAAATGTGATTTTAAAAAGTTCATAATTCTGAACGAACAACAATTTATATTCTCAAGTGTTGAAAAATTTACAATTTATTGAAATGTATATACATCTGTGGATAACATATGCTATTTATAACAGTTAAAGTATCGCATTGATTCATTGATTTCTCAATCAATATGGTACCCAATGATTCAATTCACAAAAGATTAAGATTATTTGTAAAATAACGCAAATGATTTCATTCAATTTCATTGTAAATTCTCGACGACTTAATCCATTCGTCCTCTTTGATCCAGGCATTTGTGAAATAAATTAGTTAATTCAATTTCCCATCAATTCCGTATGTGGAGAGTTAGCTTATTCACGCGTTTTAATCAACACGAATGAAATGTTGGAAACTCATTCTAGTGCTCGGCGAATGATATTATATACTGTATAAAGCGTGACGGCGAAACAAATCCGCGATCGTAGTACACGATCATCGCTTCGGCAAATATATTTATTGAGGCCTCGTGCACGTAACAGCAAGACCAGAAACTCCGGTAAATTAGCATTTCCTAGACGCTTTCTAGGTCCGCCCGAATGTCTCGTCTGGCGCGACGAAAATTGTGCAATTGCGATCTCCTGGCGAGAGTGAAATTACACGGTACCATTGTGGAATGTCGTAATGCGATCGAAATGATTACTCAACAAATCGCCATTTCGGTGTGACTTTATATCCGTGGTAACGCGCGCAAAAAGAGATGTCTTTTCAGCTTCGCGCTTCATTCGTTGGCATTACTGTCAGTCATTTCTTTCGATTTCCTCGTGAAAATAGAGAAATCTGCATAAAAAGGATGTATACCCGAGTGTTTATACAACACTTTAAAATTTTCTGAAATATTTGTAATAAGAGATTGAAATATGACACCCTGTATAATAGTTTTAAAACAACCAACTGATTCTAGTTTACAATATTAACTTATGAGAATTATTTTTTTCACGGAAAATGGTAAAACGTGTGATCGAGAAAAAGATCTTTAACTTGATTATTCTCTCGTTCATATTTTACGTAATTGCATAGATTAATCCTTTGGACTTCAAATATTTTTTTTATACGATCGATCATCGATTCCAGCACACGTTTGCAACCAAACTTTTGAAAATCAAAAGTTCCGTTCTGAAAAAATATTACACGTGTTTGTGAATTTCTTTATTTTCATTTATTTTGTTAATTTGTTTTATTTTAACGTGAATAAAACTAGAATAGTGTTACGCTCCGCGCCAGTGGAGTACAAAGGGTTAAAAAATCAAATATTTCTAAAATATGAACACCTTAAGGAACGATATATTTGAAGCTCACTCCCTTAAATCTATATTGCTTGATTTCTTCTTTAACAAGTTTTATCCGCGGTGCTCTCGGAAAATTGAAGAATAAAGGGAAGTTTATTTAAATTGCGCGTATTTATGTTCCAGCGGTCACGGTACGAGAATGAACAATTACGAAGATCGCAGAAGGCCGCAGACAGGTGCTTCGAAGAAGCCGAGGACTGCATCCGTCGTAGGAAATGACCATGACGAGCGTGGCTGTCGCCCCGGGTAGCCTCGGTGCACCTCCATCTGCGCTTACCCCGAAGATGTATCACTTACAGCAGGGGTTAAATTCAACATCGGCCTCACCTACTCCCGGAAAAGTAAGTTGTAATATTATTTAACTGCGTTGCTTTATTGCAACCTATAATTAACCTGAATACCGTAAGTAGCTCGCCTGTCCATAACACTACAGCGATAAATCTATCGTAATAGGTTCTGTAGGGTGTTTCAATTAACTCTACCGCTTGAAATATCTCTGTTATATTCAGAATTTCATAAAAAATATTTTCTACAAAAATTGCATAATTCTATTAAAGAACCATTATAAAATAATAATAATGTTATTTTGCTGGGAAGTAAAAAATTAAAACTATAAAAACTAAATTCATAAAAAATTAAAATTAATTAAAAAAAAATTAAAAACTAAAATTGAATTCAAGTTTAAGAAGTTTACATTTTTAATAGATGCTCAAAGTTCTTTCGAAGTATATTATAAGAATATAAAAGAGGGTAATTAGCAATCTATAACATCTATATAGCAATCTCAGCAATCTATATTTATAGGTGTTTCAATTTTGCTGGGTTTATAGAAATTAAGAAAAAATTAAGATAAGTTGGTTTTATTCCAAAGAATTGAACCTGTTGTCTTTATTGCTAAGGGATTCTAAAAGCAAAATTTAAAATACTGACGACTGTTTGATTACGTTAAGATATATGAAATGTAATAATTAAGAGAACATAAACCTTTTATTAAAAGTTAACCTAATTCATAATAAATAATGTTTTAAACGTTTGAAATTTATCAAATTGTTCGAAGTATAGCTTAAACGTTTATTACGATATAAATAACGGCAGTTGAATGTTTAGAAGCAAGTTGTAAATCCATATAATTTTAACTAATATAATTTTTTAATTTTTACATATTGATCATTTCAATAAAATTCCTAACCACACAGCGGTTCGTTTAAACATTTTTACGTAACAATTTTATTTATTTTGAATAATTACGTAAGTCATATTGGGAATCGTGTTCCACGTTTGGAAACAAAATACATAATGCGTCTCAAATTTATTAGCTGAAAATGAGACTAAAGCCGTGTTCATTCTGATAAAAACTGTACAGAGAAAGTTCGCATAAGCCGGCTGATAATTACAATTCGTGACCGGCTACTTATATAACGACATAAGATATATGCAGTAACAGCATGTAAATTTGTATAGCTCGTCTCATGTGTCATTCAGTTTTCCTTCTTGTTGTTCATCGATCTCATCTTTGCATGGGAAGAAACGCAAACAAGATAATAGGTGAACATCATGTTGCATGCATAACAATAACTATTTGATACGTAATCTATAGTTAGCTTCTCTTACATTTTCCGCATTCTTATTTACCGTTATTTTACATTTATTTTTCGTTGTATAACTATGTATACCTTCTATTTATCACATATAAAGGGTGTTCGAAAATCTTCGCGACAAAATTTCGTGCTTGCATACACATTGAAATGTAAAATAAATGTTTGATAATCATGTGTGAAAAAATGATATTTCTGCATTCGTTTTTTAACTGGGAAATATTATTTTTGTTTCATATTATTATCACTCATTTAGGAAACTTTTGAAAATTCTAATTTCCATTAATCTGATTAATATAAATTTTTTCTTTTACAATTGTTCAAAATTGCAAGTGTAACTTCGTTTTGAGATGAATCCGTATCGAAAGCTTGAAACGCGAAACGACTTCGCAAGGACAAACCAGCTCTTCCGATGATGTAAGAGCACTCGAGTACTACGCGATTTAATTCGTCCAGCTTACAAAGGCCTGGTTCTGGTTTTACCTTAAAACCTGACCTCGTCGTCGACATCGAATACCCCGCTGGTCGCGTCTTCTACGCGAGGTTGAACCTGAGTGGACACTGCCTCGTGTTTCAGTCCCTGTGTTCAACGACGAAACGTCGGATAAAACAAGACCAGTGTTCGATATCGGTTTCCTCGGGTTTGATTTCACATTTTCCCCGTGGTTGTGGTTGCAAAACGGCTGCGATTAATTGTATACTTTGATCGATCTTTGCTAATCTTCGAGGGAAAATACGCGAGTGAGTTGCGAAACGAGTTGCCCGATATGTCAGGAAAATGATGGACGATATTTTATTTCATAGGACCTTGCAGGATGTTCATTTCATGACACTGTAAGTACTGAGATACTTCACTTGATACCTGACTTCATTCATATACAATTAAACAATTGCGAAGAGAAAGTTTGTTCACTTTTGTAGTGTCGATTATATACGGTTAAAAGTTGTTAGTTTTTCTTTGGAAAATGAGTGTTATTATTTTTGTATTGATTATTGCAAGCTCAATAAATTATAAATATAAATTTTTTAATTTACGCTATTTTTGCTTTGAACCTAAGTCAATGTGAAATGAATATATAATAGATATATAAAGTAAAATGTTCATTAATCAACGTAGATAAGGCTTTACGGATTTTTGTATTGTGTAGTAATATTAATTATCTTTATAGGAACATTTGAAATAGTTCATTTTCGGAAAATTTTCCAGGCAATGTACCGATATATCATTTTTGACATTTAATTCTGTCAGTGAAATGTTAGATGTAAAAAGTAACGAACAATTTAATCATCTGAATGTGAAACTGTTGTACGCCATAAAAACAAATTGTAACTCATGTGCCTTTTTATAAGGAACTTGCTTATCTAAATACAGTAGTACGATAGTGACGATAATAATGAATATGATGATAAAATGGTAATGATAGAATTCAGTAATCTTAAGAGCCGTAATTACTTTTAACGTATTTAACCATAAAAAAAAAAAAAACGTTTGCAAGTTTAGAAAGCATAGTAACACGATACAAGGAAGTGAAGAAAATTTTGTTACATCCGTTTCGATGAATTATAACACGGACGTGCAACATTCAGTGATAAACAAGTACGATAAAATATAATAAATTAGATATCGCACTTAACACGATAAGGTTTTTCGTCATAATAATATACATCAACAGCTTATTATCTGTAATAAGCATAGATATAAATATTCTAAACCAAGGATCCGAAATATTTTTTAACTTTTACTACCGACCATCCGTTGGAAAAAGATTTTAATTTAATCATGTATCTGGTTTGTTCAAAAACCACAAACATACTTCTCTACAAGAAAATACGGCGGAGAAAGTAAATTAGGAAGGAAACTAGCAGATATAATGTTCGCATTGGTAAAGGTACCAGAAATAGATACTCATCTAACAGTATAACAGTGTTACTTCAAGCGCAAAAGTAAAGTTGTTTCACTCATCAACAAAAATCGTTTGTTTAAACAGAGTACATTGTACTTTCACTTCACGTTAATAGTAATTCACAATAGCATCTTTATTTTTATAGAATGAACGAAAATTACTTGAACGCTATTTTTTTCGAATGTATCCAACGTGAACAACGATTATTTGTAACTATTTACAAATATTCAACTAGTCTATTTCTGTTCTGTCCGTAAATCCTTCCGAGATGTATATAAAAATTTGCCAAAAATCTTGCACATACTCATTACAAAATTATCAATAATCTTACAAACAATAACATTACACACCGTCTCATATAATCCTAGACTTTTATCATTGAGAAATTACGCGAACAATGTACCCTCCACTCGAACAATCACAAATTCACAAAGATCTATCTCCGTCGATTGTACAACAATTTGCCAGACATCTCGCTCCTACGTCATAATCATACACACATCATCGTCAACATACGAAACGATCTCTCCAATTGAACTCACACCCTTTGGCTGAAAGTAACCTAGCTAACAATTAGAAACATGGCGATCGATGTAACACCGCACGCGATACGAAGTCGAATCTTGTCGAATGGATCGCGTGCACCGATCTAATGCTGCAGATCGTTATCCATATCCGTGTTTCGTGTCAATCGGTGAAAACATCGCGAACGGGTTTATGAAAAGATGAGGCTGAACATCCGGTAAAGGAAACGTCGAAGCGGTCGAACGCGAGGAGGCTTACAGAGCGAAGTCTCGGTTCGCAAATTGCGGTATCGTCTGAATGCAGACTGCGCGGATTGTGTAACCGTAGCCTCTGGTTGCCATAGAGGCGAGCGAGTATGATGCATCTATGGTGCATCCGCCGTGACCCCGGTGCATGCGCGTGCACCCGTGTCGCTTACGTACACGAGATTCTACCTGGATAACGCCGATATTCACCTGTTTTCGATTGCGTACACGGACACGCATATACACCTACAATCAATCACAAAAGTCTCCATACCCCCCTTAAAACAGAATGATTTTCTTAGAAATGGACCAAACGACTTGGTTTTTCTTTTCTTTTTTTTTTTGTTTAAGATGTTACAAAAATTAGTTTATTAAATGATGTATACAAAAGATTTTGAAAACGTTACAATTAGTTAGAATCGCGAAGAAATTAGTGGAAGTCGTTTTAATAATTTTTTTTATCTAAGCCCGTAATAAAAATTAAAAAAAAAGTATAGAAAATGGCAAAAATCGTAGTTTCTCACGATATTAACAATTCTTACATGTTTCAATGCCTGTCGCTTGTTCCTGCATCGACCGATTTCGATCAAACTTTCAGCATTTATATAACTGATACAAATTTACAAAACGTATTTCTCAAATTTTCATTATGGACTCAGATAAAAAAGTTATAAAAAATGACTTTCCTTATTATCCTCGCGATACCGATCAATTGCAATTTTCTTAAAATATTTCTCACACGTAAACAAATTCTTTTAACTACTCAAAAGAAACAAGTTATTTGGTCCAATTTTTAAAAAATTATTTTATTTTAAAAGTGGTATGAAGATTTTGGTGACTGACTGTATATGTGTGTGGGCATATGTGTTTGACGGGATTAGTTCGAAAACCGATAAAACTGCATACATCAGAGCAGAAACTCCCAAAGTTTGGATCACGAACTGATTTTTCGTTGATTATATTAAATATTAAAATATAAGAGTAGTTTACATGTTCATTAAATGAGTTTTAGAATCGATAAACAATTAAATTCAATTAAAGATCACATAAGAATTACTATTTCTGTCTAGTTTCTCTCATTACAAGCGAGTGGGTCGCGAAAGATTACCGTTTTCGAAAGTGGGTCTCAGCCCACAAAAGTTTGTGAAGCCCTGTCTCAGAGAATTATTTGTAAAACTCACGAAACGGCAATTATGAAAATGAAACATTTAAAAATAATATCTTCTTAACTGTGAATATAAGATTTGAGATTAAAACGCAAATAGAAATCATTTGCCTACGCATCCTGAAAAGCCAGTCACAATCTAAACATAGTAATACTAGCGTAATCGCGGAGAACGTAATCGTTCGATTGTATCGAAGAGATGATGATTAATTTCTTTGATTCCATGTAACAAACGACCATCTGATTAAAAGTTACAAAATTTGCTCGTTTGTTTTTCTTTGTTCAGCTGTAGTGACGCACATGTGAACAAAATCATACAGCGTTCGCGAAAGGAATTAGAAAAAAAAGGCAAATGTACTTTTGAAACTGTAGCTAGCTGCAATTAATTTCGAAGGGAATGCAGAAAGGAAAAAGGAAACGTATCGGTACGGGAAGAGTTCTTGCGAAAAGGGAAAGAGAAAGATACGTGGAGCAAGAAAAAGAGAGAAAAGTCACGCGAATAGTAGATGTCCATCTCTTGAGGTCATCTTGATCCCGAGCCTTGGCCATCGGGGGAAAGTGGACTTCTGCCTTTTATGTCACACGTGGTCGACTTTTAATTCTATCCCTCTCTCCGACCTCTCGATAAAATCGATTTTCTGAGCCACCATTTAAGCAGGGGAAAAGACTGGGAACATATTTGCACGTAATTTCCTTCGTTAGTTTGCTTTCTTACTCTATAAACCGGTACAAATATTCCAGTCTTAATTAATCACAAATAGTTAGTTTTAATTTCATGTGCCTCCTCTCGTATTTTTATGAGAACTGTAGTTTGAAACCTTTCGCGTAGCGTACGTTCATTTTCATTTTCGAACGTGTAATTTAACTGGCCAAGTATATTTTATAAATTTTATACATTTTATATGAAAAGTATGTGTATCTTGTTGTTAATTAGAGCATATAATTAAACAATCTTTAGGTAGATTTAAAGTTTGATAGATATATTCGTTTAATTATATCTTGATTTTAATAATAATATAAATTGAAACGATTTTCTTAAGTACGAAACAGAGAGATATACTTTTATTGATATAAAGTGTTGAAAACATATAATAATTGGAAACATTTAAGAAGATATAATACACATTTACATACATTACCATATTTTTTTTTTTTTTTTTTTTTTTTAATACTGTGACTTCTTTAACACGGGATTCATTTATCTACGAGCTATTCACATTTGGAATTTCAATCTTATGCAGTATTGCATTCGCAGGTCGAAAACCCTCGGCTAATTTGAAAACATCTTGGTTTCATGGTGTAATTAACATTATCTACCTGTGGGTAGATATTATTTCAGTAATATCAACTTTGGCTCACTAATTATGTAAAAAGCATTAAGTATAATCTTAGTCGTAGCTGTGGTAACTGTTTTCATTCGTCGTTTACCGCGGAAATTACGATGGCTGAACCGTCAAGGAAATAGCGAATGCAAGTGGTTGCAACGTTGAACGGTCGAATAAATTATTTACTTTTTGTTCCATAGCTTCTAAAAGAAACCTCCTTCTCTTCTTTAAGATTCTCGAAAATCTCCAACAGGAGGAGAATAGAATAAGGTAAAAAGGACGAAACACGAAGAGTAGGGTGGAGTTGATTTAGTATCTATTTGTAAAATTTCAAACATGTTTATCTAATGGCTGAAGCGCAACTATATTTGTAATTCATGCCGTACTTTTACTCGTTTTACGTTTCGTTAGCCTCGCTTTCGAAATTTCTAAGTAAAAAGAAAAAAGAAGAAGAATTATTTAACCATTAAATTAAAACGTAATGTATATAATTTGAAAATTGTCTATACGATATCTCGAATGCAACTTGCACTAACAATATTTATACCATATTTGTATATTTTATGTTTAATTAATTTCACTTTCGAAATTGTAAGGAAGCTACAACTATTTTCCACTTTGCACTTTACGTTCAGAAAGGAGGCTAGCATTTGGTGAACAATGTTCTTTAGAAAACTTTGTAACTCATTATTTCACACATATTATATTTCGTAAATCTGATTGTCAAAAATTATAATTACTTACAATTCGTGTTATACAATTATTGTAATTAATTAATACGCTTTCCAAAACTCTATTAAAAAGTCACGATCCAAATTTTTAATTAAAAAACCCCAAACAGAATTAAATCATCTAGTTGACCGTGTACACAGCTTTCAAGAACAATATTTAATACTGATAAGATTAAAAATTTTAGATAATCTTAATATAAGATCAATCAAAATTTCATTTACTTTTATGCACCTACTTTACGTTTCACTGGTAAATAAAGAAGAAAATAACACAAACATTATTCGAGAAACTCAGCTATTTAATTAAACACTTTTTCGTATCTATCGATAGAATTTCATCGTTATTAACCTATTTATATTCCAAAGCTACACAAGAAATATCGAAAAGTGTAAAAGAAGCAATGAAATCGATCAGCTACCATTAGATCCATTGCTGTTGCTAGCAGATTTTACCGATTAATAAAAAATCGCTCGAAATGTCACTGGACTTAAACCTGTAACGTTCGTCTGAAATTTTGTCGGCTACGCCCGTTCTCTCGTTGCACCTGCAAGCTATCGCTGCATTTTCTATGACCACTGAAACACGGCCGCCACTATGTGCACACTTATCGTGCCTCTGTGTATAGTTTTCTTGTTGTTTTTCGATCGACCGACTGGCCGAGCGTACAGGCCACTCCTCTTACGTGAGCCCGTAGAACGAGACTTTTACGAAAGTCCAGCATCGAGGCGAGAAAGTAAAGCATATCGGGTTTGCCTTCAGGCCAGCTATCTGCTCCATTTTCCGACCTCCGTGCCACTACACGATTTCATATCGCCAGCCATGTCCGCTTGTAAAATGCAAATAATATCCTTTTCCATCGCAGGCGTCCCTTTTTTTCCTCTTTTCCTTGAGACGGACGAACCGGAGAGGAAGTTGCCGATTTCCTTCGTTATTCTTCGATAAATCTAGAAATCAACCCTCCGTCAGTCACGATAAAGGAAGCAATTTACCGCGATCCTTCATTACCATCATTTAACGATTCTTATGTTCGTCAATGATTCCCCTCCCTGTAATTTCACGAATATCAGCACCCATGGAGGTAGGCAGGGAACCGCAGAACGTTTTGTTTCTAATTGGATTGCATAACAAAGTTAAATGATTATGAGGAAACGAGAGTCGAATGTTTCGAGAGTGAATAAAATTAAAGGGTGTGAAATGTTTTCTTTTTTGTTTTAGTTTAGGCATCGTCAAATGTGTTATTTTATTTCTTTTTTCTTAAGTAACTCCTTGTTCTCTTTGTAAAAATATTATTTTAATAGGTGATATGAATGTTAAGTTAACGTGATAGGAGAAATGTAGTAAAATTACTGTAAGATTAAGCTCTTTTCAGAATTCAGAATGATTGAGTTGAAACGTTTTCTTCGATGCTAAGGAAATGTGTTTTATAAGATCGCACGAGCGCATTTAAAGTACGTGGCAGGTGTAAACGCTTGCATTAACAAGCTAAGACAAATTACGCGCAGCTGTGGCTATTAACAGTCTTGAAGTTGTCAGTATGTTCTTCTTCCAGGAATACGAAAGTATTCTTGTACATGTAATTCTTGTTTCTACTTAGATAAACGCGTAATCCCTCATATTCTAATACTTTTTATAAAAATGAATCGCATATAGAAATTTTTTATTGAATTATTGGATTAGGGAATTTTATAAAAATCATATATCAAAATATAATTCATTCCTTAATTTATGTGAATTTAATTAAATTGAAAGTAAATATGTGTTACCGAATTCAGAAATATTTTAACAATTTTATTAGAAAAATTTTTATAAACAAAATATACCTGTACGAATGAGTTAAATATGGCACAGTAATATATCATTAAGAAAATCTAAGACAGCCACTATAAATCAAATTTCAAATAAAAATTGCTGTGAGATTCTAAGAGTGAAAGTGATTTCAATCTATTTTAAAACATGATAATCAGCATATGAAACTAGAATGTAGAAGTATCTTAATTTCTTCATTCTTTTCTTCATTTCTTTCTTTTTTGTAACATCCTTTATCTGATGCATTTTGGTATTGTGATAAAACAGAAAACTAATGCAAATAATGATCAAAAATATTTGGATACACTAACAATTATCGTTATTTTATTCGAATTTTTAATAAAAAAAAGAATTTCGAAATTATGTTTGTCAATATATCCATTCATTTTCTATAATTATCGAAGGAAAAATAACATGCACATAATTTCACATATCTTCTTGAAAGATCATAGATACGTCTAACCTTCGAACACGCATGACGTTCACGCAAATCCCACCTAACTATTTTTTCTTTACCAGAAAACAATGGCCACAAAGACCATTACTTTGTGAGTTTCCTGGTTTCAATTAAGCTTTCGCTTTCCAAGCAACTCTCAAGTTAATTATACTCATATAGTACAATACGAGTGCCTAAGATAAAACACCAATTCTTTATTTAAAGCTATTCTCCTTGAAAAAAAAAATTCCTACAGCCACTTTGTTTTCGACAGCTGAGAAACTATTTAATGAATGAAATTTGAAGAATTACCGTCCAAACAATAAACGTTTCTTGTCACACAAATAAATATATTTGACATGGTATTTTTTTGTACATACTATCTCGTTTTTAATTATTATACATACAGTTATAATATTAATTTTTATTGTACTATTAACAAATTGCAAGAGGCTTTTAATTAAATAAAATGAAGAATTATACAATAAATTGGAATTAGAATCTCACATACTCGATAACCTAGGATTTGTAAGAAGCTAATGATACTCTCTCTTGTCTGCCTTGCTATTTCTACCTTTATCTTTTACAATTACGAAGAAGAAAACCTATTAAATCGTCCGTCCACAATTGCGGCACTCCGTAATGTAAGCAGCTGATTATTTATTTTTTAAATGGTCGAATCGGAATTATCTGACACGAAATCTCGAGGAATGGTTGATAAAAGCGTGTGCACAATAAAATTAACTGTCTGTTCGGTCTCATTAGCAGAATAACGATCGAAAGCACATTTTCGTCTTTCACGAATGAAATTTTTCCATCAAGTAGAACCTGTTAGCGAATACATACCATTTTACGATAGATTTCCTGTTATTTCTAAAAGGTACTCTCTCAAAGGAACGAGGCCCAAAGCGGTAGCGCTGCATGGAAACCAGAAAAACCAGGCGAAGACCAGTTGAAATATTTTTCAGTCCTCTTTCCTGGTTTTTTTTTTCTTTTCTTTTATAATTCCCTATAAATAGATTTTTTACGAGCTTTTGCATAGGGTCGAAACTCTTCTTTTCTGCAAGAGAAAAGATGTTTGACAAACTATAGATCCTCTTTATCTGAAACTGTAGGTTCCTTTCTTTCTCTTCCTCTCTCCTCTTTTGAAATTCATGACACCGAGCTAAAACGAGCAGTGGTCCTCTGGTTCGCGGCAGTTTCACCGGAGGAAAACAAATTTAAAATGCGATCTCGAACGATTCCTACCGTCGTTTACTTTCCTGAAACCTGTTGTTTCATCTCTCTTTTTCGCTCTCTCTTTCTCTCTTTTCCCTTTAATACTTCTGACCATTAATTTATTGCTTGCAATACAACATGAGCATAGCTCAAATTTCAAAATTTATTTTAACTTAAAGACATCCAAGGATATATATATATATATATTTTTTTTTGCATTATCATAGTTTCGAAATTTATACCAACCTTTGTGATAAAATATAACTCTATACAGTGCTAAATGAAAGAAAATAACTGTATTATTTTTGGTAATGATTATTCATTTTAATAACGAAATGGAAGGTTTCCGGAAACTTTAAACGAGTATAAGATTGAAAGTGGTGCACTATTTGGAGCTGTGATATAATTTATCGAAAATTCCGCTTGTTAATGCTGGATATCCTGTCGAAAATGAAAGCTGCACGTACACACTCTTCATTTCGAATGACAATAATAACAACGGTAATTATTCACAATAAGGACCTGTGCTGAATATTAAAACCACTCTCAAATAAGAGTAGACGTGAGAAAATTCGTACACATGCAACAAATTTAACCCAATTTAATTTTTCCAAAGCAATAGTAAATTAAACGGAGTAGGTACGTATTTGAAACTATGAGAAAAGTTTCATTTAACCATTAGAAAAATAAAATTTCAATTGTTAAAGGTAAAACATATTTTTTACCTATAAATATCTTAAAAGTAATTAAGTGGAGATTATTTGAAGCAAATTTTCCTTAAGTTATTTTCATACAGAAACATTTAAAAAGAAAATACTACTCGTTATTTGTAAAGATACATTTCTATAGAAAACTTAAGAAACCCACGCCTTGTTTGGCTAACTAAGTTTCTTTAAAGAAAATTTTACTTATAACTTTTATAAACCAATGGAACACGTATACGTTATCGTAATATTTAAACAAATCTGATATTTTATGTCCCAAAGTCTAGTTGAGTACCAGTACGTCATTTCTGAACACTAATACCGCAGTAACATTATGCTAATTACTGACACGTTAACGCCTGCGATGTAGTAATACATCTAGTATTACACTCACTTGTACTTAAAATATTGCTACTTCTAAGCAATGTCTTGAAGGCAAAATCGATCGAGAATAAAACTATCACTATAAAAGTTGATTTATGTATGATAATAAATACTTAAATAAATACATAAATATAAAAAATTTTTGAAAACAGTATGACTCTGAGAAGATGATATTTTTTAGAGCAAGGAATTAAATTACTAAAAAAATATATATATATGTATACTAACTCCAAAAATTTCGTGAGCAGTAAAATAAATGTATTGAAAAAGGAAGAATTAATCTAAAACAATTAGCTAGCGTTAGTAATCTTGTTCAAATTCTAGTATATCAACAGAAAAGTCACGAACAACTCATTGTTTGTATATATGTTATGGAATTCCATAGAAAATGCAAGTTACATTATACTCTAACTATACTGCAACAGGTGCATCAATCACTTTTACCGTAACTACGGAAGAGAAAACAATAATCACTCTGAGAATTTATCACACCTTAAAATAGCATTAACGCTAGATACTAATACTTTGAACTGTCTCTTTCAACACGTTTACTTCATGAAATGTACAATTCGACGAATTTTTTGTTAATTTCTTTTGTTTTTCTTTTTTACGTCTTTTAATTATGAAATTGTGGCAAAAGAAAATATCTTATTATTTTTATTCACAGGATGATTACACAGAACTTCAATATCTTTTAATACAATATTTTTATAACAATAGTTTCATGAACTATTTAAACGTTTAATATTCCTAGTCTTGTATATTATTAATTAGTGTTGTAATTATATTATTATTGATTATTCAGTTCAATTTTCACCAAATAAAATAATTGTACAATTCTTACTGCTAATGGTATAATTACAAAACAGAACGTTGATTTTATAGCTAAAAAGTTACTAAATATACTAAATAAACAAAAATAAAGAAATATACTAAGGTACCAAATAAATTCTGTATGTGCTCCACTAACGAACCACCATCGTCGATTCGTTTTAGAATTACGATACACTGAGCAAAGGGAAGAAATCTTGGAGCGTGAGATTAGGTCTGTCGCGACAGAATCAGGGTACGGATGATCCCGGCAAAGGGTGGGGAACGATAAGCGGCGGCAGTGGGATTTCACGTCAAATGATCTACGGGGATCCATGGCTCTATGGTACAGTTCGATCTTCGAGGCCTGGTCACGAGCCTCGAGGTTTCATGACACCTCCTCCTCCGCCGCCTCCAGGAGCTCCAGTACTAGTAGTATGTTCCTGTCCGGAATTTCTCAGTGGAACCACCCGGAAGTTCGGCAACTGCCGCAAGTGCGGTGGTCACCGATTGGCTGGTGTACCTTTAGGAGGAACATGTCGGCTACCAGCGATCTCCTCCAGATCGAGGCCCAGTCTCGCGGGTAAGTATCTCTTTATTGGCGAAGAATTTAGCGGTTGAGATATTGATTACCGAACACTTTTTATCCTTAACGTTTTCCTCGCGCTTGGTAAGGAATACGATCAAGAGAAAGATACGTTTTGTAATTAACACGCGTGCTATTTAGATCGATTAGCATCGACGTTCCGAGTAGGTGTATTTACGAAACGTTAGCGTGTTCTTGGGTTCGTTAACGAAATTTCTAGTATGACACACTTATCATGTGAGGTAACGACTCGTAGTGCGTTTTTACTTTGGGTAGCTTGAGTTTAAATAAAGATGTAAAGGAAAAATTATGAATTTAAGTGAAATTGTATAATCTTCTTTTGTATTATTTTTTATGTAAGTACGTAGAACACTTCTGTAAATGTTAGCGAAGTATTTACAGAAAGATATAATTTACATTTATAAAATTTAGTAGATTTTTTTTATCGTTATTATATCATATGGATCGTTTATTTTGAAAGTGGTGTAAATCCATTTTCCATAGCCTAATTAAGCACTACGTATATAAGAGAAAGGTAAAACTATGGCTTTTACTAGCAAAAGCGCAATGTAATGGAAATGGGTGGAATGAAAAAACTCTTATAGCCTCTGCAGTCAGTTATGACATTGCATGTACGAACACGTGATGAAAAGTTCTATAATTAAAGTTGTATGTAAGTAAATAACTAATATTGAGAATAAACAACACTATTTTCTTTCTTATTTTTTTTTTATGAACAAAATCAAAATAGAACATTACTTATTTCAAGTGAAATTGAATTTTAGATAACTGAAATTTAATGATTTTTAGTGGTGTAAGTCCATTTACAGATAGATTATATTGATTTAATTAAATCCACATAGAAGTCGTTTATATGATCAATTTACATATATTTAAATTCATAGAAACATTGGCAAACTTAATGCACTTCATAGATGCAAACCTTTAAATATCTTGAAAAAAGAAAAAATGGACTTACACGATTTTCAAAATAAGCAGTCCACATTATATTCATTGTGTTCTCTAGTAGAATAGCAAGCAATTAAATTACTTTAGTACTTGAACTATTAAAAGAACACTAACAAACGGAGCTTAATTTTCGGTGAACTTAATTAAAAATCGATAGGTGTGCTGAGGTCATCGATAGACGATCCTTACGATCAAATGCGTCGGAATCGGTTGGTAGAACCGAGGACGCGAGCACGCAGTATTTCACCGCACCGGCCATTATCTCAACGCGATTCCCGGAGCCAGAGCGTCGCACGGAACACGAAAGAGCGAAAGGGCTCGATCGAAGGTACGTCCTCGAGATCCGAATGGTTCGACAAAGAGGGAACAACGAGTTACGAGGAAACGGGACGCAAGCCACGAGTGAACTTCACTGGTGCATCCACCGACGAGTGGCTCGAGGAGATGCAACCATTAACAGATCCACGAAATCAATCGGCATCGTCGACGCCAACCAGAATGCTTCGGATCCCGAAGAAAGTCAAAGGTACCAGGAACGATTGGTCGGATTGTGCATTGGTGAAAACGCCGGAAATCAGTCAAACGAAAAGCAACCAACCAGATGATTGGAAAGAGAGATCATCGAACGTCACTGACTCGAGAAAGAGTATCCTCGAGTGTGATGTGAATCCGTATCTTCTGTTAAAGAAACAAAAGGACGAGGACGATCTGAGCGACGATCTGTCGGACAACGCCCTCGAGCAGGATGATTCCAGGCCACTTTCCAGCTTGTTCGACCCGTCAAAAGTGAAATCGATCGAGAGGATACCGAATAGAAGCGCAGTGGCCGCGATCGGTGGTCAGAGAATCAGGGTGTTCAACGAGCCGCGAGAGATCTCAGACGACGAAGAGGTACCGCCGGTTACGAGGATTCCCATACCAAAGGTTTCACCGAAGCGACCACCGAGAAGGCTGAAGGAAGCCAAACAAACGCTAAAGAGTATTCTAAAGCGGGGGAAGGTACTCGAAACCAGAAGGAAGAACGTCCTATTCAACGTCGACAACGTTATATTCGCTCCTGAAAAGCCATCAGAAGTGACACGATTATCATGGAATAGGATCGGAAGGATTGCGAACTGCACTTCCGTTGGAGAACGTCGAAGTAATGACGAATCAGAGGAGGAGGAAGAGGATGACGAGGAAGAGGAAGAAGATGAGACAGTAACTGCATCGCACGATCAAAGAGAAAAGTATAATTTCATCACTATACCGAATATCAGGGATCCGAAGGTAGATAGAGTTCGGCTGAAAGAACCCAGAATTTCACAGGATGTGTGCCAAAACCCCGTTAACGTTGACGGTATTAAGGTAGATAAGTTGGTTACCGCGGGCAATGTGGAGCGTGTTTTTACGAAGAAAAAAGAGAATGTCGAGATATCACGGCAGAACGAAGATATCGTTCCGCGAAACTTCACCGAAGAAACTGTTCACTCGTTGAAACGTGAGAACTTCAGGAAAGAAAATGAGGAGAGGAAGAGGATAGAGAAAGAAAAGGAAAATGCGACTAGAATTGAAGAGGATGCCCAATTACAGATCGAAATTGAGGAACACAAGGATCGTATTCCAGGCATTGCTGTTGACGAGAAAGACTTAATATCGAAATCAGAAGGTACGAGTTTTAATAATTTACCGTATTTGTTGTTTTCTTTTTTTATGCTATTTATCGAAATTAAAATTCAAATAATATGTTCTATACTGATTAAGTGATATTTGATCTTAACTCTGTAGATTTGCGTTGAAGTTAGGGCAGTATTGAAGCAATCTGTGCATTTTGTATGCGACACAACGATTTCTTCGATAGGTATCACAGTTTAGCACGTCACCAACAAAATACGTGTTGCTACATGTCTATTAGTCATCCTGTGTTTAAATGGTCTTCGTTTTCTTAATTAGTGGCTTCCATGATTGCTTCTTTTTGCACAAGCACCAATTACTCCCTTCCTTTCCAGTTTTATTACCTTTATACTATGGTCATATAGTTGCAAAGGATGTTTAATAGAAAAAATTGACTTTAATCCTTCTGAGATATCAACTTGTTCGTGATCACTTTCTACAATATTGTAGAATATTCGAAGGCATTATTAATTATAATGTCGAACCATTTATTTCGTACGATGTAATAAAATCAAAATAAAATTTTCATAAAAAAAAAACACGAAAAATTCACATTAATCGAGAATCAAAACAGTAAAAAATAAAAATGTTTGTAGTTTCATTTCTAAGTTTTAAATTAGTGTTGATAGTTAATATGAACGCTATGTTTTTTTTTCTTTTTTTTTTTAAGCAATTTTCGATCGACAGTAAGATATATATCAACAATGATAATTTCATGAAAAGTTACCTTGTCTAAAAACTATAAATCATTAGATGATTCACAGAGCTCCCCTTTCTCTGGGTATCACGAGCGTGTAATTATGCTTTTTAGATATCTCACGCGTTTTCTCTTCTTTTCATGGCTATTCACGGCCGTACACTTGCATGTGATTATACCTTGTACAATAATCGTGCATATATATATATGTATATACATATATACATCGTAGAATAACTTTGTTCGTTTTTCCGTTCATAAATTTGCGACCGAATGTAAAATTATTATCCTTCCGATCCAACATGTTTTTTTTTTTTTTAAACAGCTTCATGTTTGGATTTTATATTATTCTTTTTCACTTTTTCTCACCTTTGAGATGTTTTATTCTCATCGTATAATCTTTTACGTGCTCTTTTTTGCATAGTAATTTAAAGCTTATTCATAAAAAATAAATATTATACTAACCTCGTAAAATTGTCTCATAAGATATAATATTTATCGCAGATAACAATATCAGATTTAAGATATTTTTGATTAAAAGTTGCAATTAATCATGTAAAATTATACACAGGAATGTTTATATTCTTCTTTTTTTTTTTATTAAAAATTTACGAATTACAGAACAACAGAAAACATTTGAAATGTTTTAATAATACAACGAACAGAATATATCAATAAACCTTGTGATATAAATATTGTTTATTATGATTATGCAATATTTTCAAATACACTTACAGAGACCTCGAAAAGATCATCTTTAGCGCGCAGCCAAAGCGAACGATCGTTCAATAGACCAGAAGTGTCAGCTGGCGATGTACTTTTTATGGACACCATGCGCCTAAGTTTCTGTAGAAAGATCAAAGAAATACCATCCCCGTTAGACTCGAACGAACAAACGTCGATTGAACGAGAGGATTCAATCGGATTTACAAGAGAATCTATGGAAAATACAGATTCTAAGAAAGATACCGATTCAATTAAAATGGAATATCAACCTGAATTACCGAATGTCAAAGAAATCGAAGAAGTTCTTGCACAAAGTATAATTAAACCAGATATTACGACGGATATTCAAACTAATTTTAAAGGGACCAACCATCATTTCCGAGGAATGAGACCAACGAGTTGGTCACCACCACCTGGTAAACAAAAACATCGTTACAAGATCAACCATACCGATGTAAAACCCAAAGTCGTGGATCATTCTGAATCGGAACGGAACAGTCCTGTATTAAAAACCACGTGGAATACGTCAGATTCCTATGGTTCCTCTAAAGTCGAAATAGGATCAACTAACACGGAAAACAATGTGTACAAAATTACAGTCAGTCCTCGTGCATCTCCTCTTGTTCACCGATTACAGATAGGTCCAGGTACGAACGGATCAAGAAGAACGTCGATTTTAATCAACGGAGATACAACACCGACTGCTGAAACATCGCCAGACAACAAAGTGACGATCAGCGTTGGCGGAGAAGATAGCGTTTATAATCCTACGGTGATTTCGGTAAACTCGGAGAATCCACCTCGAATAAAAACTTCTGGTGAAAATCGAACGCTCGTCATCTTGGACAACTATAAAGCAAACATCGTGGTTGCAAGTGGAAAAGAAGATGCAAAATCAAAGTCGTTAAAAACGATCGAAGGTGATTCCAACGAAGAGATCGAACATTCTCGTATAAACAACGAATCCTTGCCTGGAGATAAAACAATTTTGAACACTCCGGAGTCGTCTATTGATGCCGATAAAAAAACGAAACAAAATCTCGAAAGTAAATCTTCCGTCGTGGAAAAAAACTCAAAGTTCTACACAACGAACGAACGAGTTATACGAGGAGAGCAGAAGGCTCAACAGAAAGACGGAGATAATTCATCAAAGCTTTCTGGATTGTCGAAGGAGGCGTTGATCTCAAAACTGCTCGAGGATTCCCTGAGGAAGGCCCGAGAAAATGGAGAGATCCTTGACGAAGACAGCGGTGAGGCGATTCTAAAGATATTGAAACAGAGTTTGTTGAAGAGTAAAGAATACGAGAGTTCTGAGTCGACTCTTGAGGCAAATTACTCGAGGGCATCCAGCTTAAATTCGGAAGGCGACTTCATTTCGACGAATCTTTTCTTAGAAGAGAATCCTTATGAGGTAATTAAAGAGCCCATTTACGAGGAGATTCCCGATGAACCTCCTCCTTTGCCGTTAAGTCCACCGCCAGCGGAGGATTACATAAAGGACCGAATATATTTCGGTGACATTGATTACTACAGGAAGAGCAATTCCGATCAGTTCCTTGAATCTTACTTGACGAACGATGTTTTCAAAAAATCGACCACTGAGGACCTTACAGAAACGTATCTTTCTAAGAGTCCGGAAGATTTCTTCAAGAAAATGTCCACTTCGCCGGAAGAAGAGAATATCTCGAGTAAATTCGAATTGCTTAACTTTTTGGTGGATTCGAAGGATCGAGCAATATCGATCGAAGAAGAAGACGACGACGATGAAGTCGACGAGGATGAAGAAGATACGGAGGGTGATTTAGAAGCATTGTACGAGCAAAAAGAGACCAGTCTCGGCGATCTCAGCTCGAAAAGCTCGCAGATATCCAATGTTTCTGACAGCAGCGAAGAATGCAACATTATTCTGACCAGTTCCTCGGAAACATCAAAAGTGAGTTTCAATTGATGTATACATTCAGTGTGATATATTGTGAAAAAAAATTAGATATCTTTGTCCAAGATTGAATTTTCATTTACATATTTTCTAATAGCTATAATATTTTATATAAAAAAATTCTGTATTTCATGCAGTAAATGTTATTTATATTTAATTGAAAATACTAATTTCACTGCTTGTTCATTTTCATATTAATGTTTGTTGTACGATATAAAGAGAAATAATTTATATTAATTTTCAGTTCATATATATAGTAAATTTATATTAATTTAATCTACTATCGTACAAATTTATTCATTTGTGTATTTTGATTGCAAGATTAACAATCGTTCCAATTAAGTTTACCTAACATGTAATTTGCTCGTTGAACATTTTACACAATAGCATTCGATTTTGACGAAGTGTAATAAAATTATTTACACAATTATAATTTACACGTATAAGCATTTCATTGCATTGTTCGAACATGAAAGAATCACAGACACGTTCATAAATATTAAAAATAATTCACGTTATACATTCTTAATTACGAATTTTACGAAGGGTTGGGTTTTGCTTTCAGCAACGTCAAATTTACAGTTCCGCTAATTATTGTAGTATCAGTACGCGTTAACCACGATAACAACGCGCGTAACATGTGTAGCAGTAGATCAAATAAGGATAGCAAAAATCGTGATGCGAATTATAATAGCGATGCTTTTTAAAGGCAAGGGCCGTGGATATAGAAAGAACCGATAGCGGAGTAGGATCAGAAAGCAGTCAGGCCAGCAGCACTCGGGGCGTGCCGAGACGTTGGAGAGCAGGAAATGTCTCTTCGGGACCAGGAAGTCTCCTCAGTGGAATCCCACAAGTGATTTCCGGTGATTCAAAGCTCTGCGAAGACTGCGAACAACGTTTGGATCCTCTAATAACGGACAGGTGAGCAATAATGTTATAACAACATTAGTGCATATGCATTCGATAAAGAGATCATACGGAATATGAAAACGTTAAGAAAACACAAGAGTAAATTTTATATTCCTAATCTCGTGATATATCGAAAAAAATACTTCGATCTTATCATAGTTTGTGAATTAAACGTTAGATAACACAGCAATTTGTATTATAGTCATTTAACATTTATCCTTGTAATATTATTTGTGGTCGATTTAAATATGAATTTTATATAAGTTTAAGTTATATTAATAAAGGCTATATTATTTCACAGAAAATATAATAATTGTTTTGAAAGCATTGGAAAGGAATAATGTAAATTAAACGTTAATATTTCAAATAAATTAAATATATTCGAGTAACATTTTGTCAGATGTAGTGTAATTCTTGCAAAAGAAATTTATAATATTTATAAAATGGTTTTTAATGATTATTGTTATATTTTCCAGTGGTGTAGTGTACGCACCTTTCGTCTGCAGAAAATGCTCCAAAAAAAGAGTAGAACGCAAGGAAATAATTACGGAAATCGTAGAAACTGAACAGAAGTATGGAAGAGATCTACAAATTATTCTTGAAGAATTCCACAGACCTATGCTGAGGGCTGGCCTCCTCACTTCAGAACAGCTTACAGCGATTTTTCTCAATGTGGAAGAACTTCTCGAACACAACGTCGTACTCGCAGAGAAACTGAAGGATGCCGTGGAATTTGCTCAGGTAAATAAATAATTATATATTACTAAAAATGTGTTACATACTAAACTATTTAAAAAGTTTAAAGTAATTTTAAAAATTAAATAGAAATGTTACCGTCCATGATGCTTCCACAATTTATAATTTCATAGATATAACAATATTTTTTAATAAGAATTTTTAAAAATTTGTTCTCATAACTTAATTCAATATAGATGTATGAATGGTTTGAATTGATACTATTATCGTTGTTTAAGAGTAATTTTTTTAATGATACATAGGAATTCGGGGACGAGGATCTTTTAACGGTCGACGTAGGAAAGATTTTCCTCGAGTCTGAGCGGATGTTACACGCATTTGAAAGCTACTGTACTCGTCAAGGAAGTGCAAGTTTATTATTGCAGAATTTAGAGAAGGAAAAAGAGTTGCTGCGAATTTTCTTGAAGGTTTCACAAATGGAGAACACTGTTTTACGTAGGATGAACTTAAATTCTTTTCTAATGGTAAGATTAAGATATTATTCTTTTAATATTATATCTACTACTTCATTTATACAAAACTATTCACGAACAATAATTCATTGTGAAGGTTCCCGTGCAAAGAGTGACAAAGTATCCTCTTCTGTTGGCTCGGTTACTGAAAGCTACGCCTTCTGTACGACCAGACATTCAAGAAGCTAAAGAAAGATTAAAACAAGCTCAAGCTAACATAGAATTGCACTTGGAGCACATGAATGCTGTAAATATATCACTTATATATCATTGATCTATATATATCATTCTATTATACATTTTGTATTATATTATATTATGAATTTTAAATAAAGTTCATTTTGAAACTGCAATGTGCATGTAAATATTCTGTATATAATCGAACAATTTAATAATGCAATATTAGGAAGCGAAGGATGTGACTTCGACGAAACTTTGGAGAAGAATTTCGATTATTCAAAATGGTAGGCGACCCATCGGTGAACAAGATATGGTGAATATAAAATTGAGAAAGGTAATATAGATGTCTTAAAATATATTTCTATGTAAGTTTTAAATATTGTACTGTGGTGTTACGCAATACAAAGAATTATAAAGTTTCGAAAAGTTTTAAAATTTAACAATGTGTGTTCATTAAATAACAGATGGCCGTGGAGGTATTAGAATGGGCCCACGAAGAAGCAAAATTTGTATTAGAAGGACGTCTTTTAGTTGCACAGCCAACAGATAATAATTGGAGACGTGGACGTACTGTCAAACTTGCTCCTGTAACTGCCATGCTGGTTACTAATGGCAAGGTGAATAAGTTACCTTTCATTTTTTATAATTATATTTAACAATATTTTAAATTTATAATTTACACCTGTTTTTGTAATAATACAAAATTCTTCATAGCCAAATGCAGAGGATCTTGAATTCCACGACGACTCTCTTTTTCCAAGGCATATTGGTATCAAAGAAGCTACCCTTTTATTAGTAAAAGAAAAGCTTGGACGATATTCTTTATTGCGCGTAAGTTATGTTCTCATCTTTGAATCAAATTAATATAATTTTTCAACTGTTTATCGTGGTACGAAATTTTATCTATTTTAGGAACCGTTATATCTTGACAAGTGTATAGTATGCTGTGAAACGGATCTTGAAGATTATTTTGAAATTCAGGAATTATCATCCAAGGAAACTTTCATATTTAAGGTAATAATTTTGTTATCCGCGAACACTAGTATTTGTATATATTTGTGTATATAATAATATCAATGCAGCATTAATTTTCGTTGTAAGAATGAGACTGTAATATTATTTAGTATATTTCAATACTCTCGTAATTTTTATTCTAACGCAATTAAACATATATACCTTTTTTCTTATTTCAATAAGAATTTTACCAAACGTTACTTCCTTAATCGTGCAAAAATAAAGTGTTTATTCTTAGAATATTAAGTACTGCTATATTCGTATATGATATAATAATATACACATGTAAAAACAAGTCCTCTCAGTTTTTATTTATAAAAAATTGTCTTGTATTACAGGCTGAAGATGGAGCCAGAACAAAGAGGTGGTGTAGAACATTACAGGCACACGCACAGTCTCTAGGTGCATGGCGTAAACGTCGTGGAGCGTTGCCAAATATCATGATATGCGGTGTCGCAAGAAATTGATAAAAACACGACACGATTAGATGTAAAAATATAATCTACATTTACAGTTGTTATTTAAAAGTGATTATAATTCCTAAATGCGCGAATAAATTCGCACAAGTTCGGATCAAACAGGCGTATGATCTCCAGATGAATTAGTAGTGATTTATCGGGGAGAATGTATGTGTTGGACCAAAGGATTTCCTCTGCTCATTGATGATACATGTCAATGAGTGATACGAAAATCTAGTTCTCACCGTGCACAGTTTATTGTGCGTTCGGTTACAGTACGTTGCAGAAACTTAAGTTTCCTACGTCACTGTAGTCAACACGTCGCATAATGTTAAATACGCGTCGCAAACTATTCTCTTTTTTCTTTCTTCCTAATTCGTTACAACAATACACATATACCGAATGAGTTATTACCCAGGCGTAGGATTGTTTAATTCGTAATTGCATTGAAGCCGAAAGAGCAGAGAGTAGCTGTGATACTAAACGGTGTATTGGGTACTTTCACCAGATAATATCAAATACCGGGGTATGAGTCTAAGTTTCTTTTCCTACGTACTTCACAAACGACGTTTAACTTTCGCGACAATAAGTTAACAATAGTGTACATAATATTAAAACAATGAGGTAATAGGGTTGTTGTACTTTGTACCTACGATTTATGAAAACCAAGAAACTGCCAAATATTTCGTAAAACCCGGCTTAATAATGATTTTATAAATTAATTAATCTACCATATTCCATAAATATTCTTTAATAATTAACAGTATTTTATAACGTCTAACACACAAAGTAGAAATTGTACATTGTACTATAATTTTATTTAAGATCTAAGCCATACGTTTTGTATATAGATGTATATTTATACTGAGATTGGTTTTAGACACATATTTGTTATTTTTAAATCCATCATTCAATAAAAATCAAATATGCTTATTCGCATGCTGCACATGCAGCATGATCCGCGTCTTTTTATTTTCTTCTCCACTGTGGTTATTCGTGTATTTAAAAAGAAAGCTAAAAACAGCACATTTTATCGTAATAAGAACAAATAACAAGAGTAATAAAACGATATACATGTTGTATCTTAAAAAAATCATCTAGGATTTTTCTATATTTGTTAAAATACAAATTTAGTATTTAGATCAAGCTTTGGTATTAATTGCTCTTGTTAACAAACACCAATTCCGATTTCAAATTGTGCATTTAAAAAAAAAAAATAATACGTGCGATTGAAGAAATTCTGATCAAAAAAATTTCAAAATTTTTTCGTTTTGAGAACATGGTCACGCCATCTAGCGGTTAATCGTGGTATTAAATCAACGGGTAAAATTTGATTCAGTATTTGTCGTGCCATCTAGCGTCGAGCTGCTATTACTAAACTCCAGAAATCAACTCCTGATTTACCAGTAGTCTAGTAGATAGTACCAATAATCGCCACGAGTTGGCGCTACGTACTTAATGATGTTTGCTGCGCCATCTAACGGTTATATTTAGGTATTACGGAAGAGGCTAAATTAAAAGTTGATTTCTAAAGTTTAGTAATACTATCTTCACGCTAGATGGCGCGACACATACTATTGAATTTTGCGCACTTATTTGAATTGCAATTCACCGCTAGATGTTCTTAACATGAAATTTTGGAAAATTGCTTATTAATTCGTGCACGTTAGGTTTAAAAATTAACTACTTTTTTCAGTTTATATTTAAAAGCTACGCTGTCCCCCCCCGTTGCGTGTCTTGGGTTCTGTGACAGCCAAAGTGTTCAATATACCTCAGGCGTGTACCATATGATATGCACATATTACTCCTCTCAAAAATGGACAACTTGAAATTAGAATTGATGCTTGTTAATTTAAATATTTGATAAATTAACTATCGACTTATTATTATCGATAATAGTACCCCATAGTTGATATGGAAGCCTATTCTTACGAATGTCGCCCTAACATATGGTACGTGCTTAAGGTGTATCGAGCACTTATGTTGTATAATGGTCAAGATAGGAGAAAGAAGACATTACTTCTGAAAGCCAGCCGAAAAGAGTAGAAATTAATGCGAACATAAATTTGTTTATTGAAGTTTGTAATTTCAATTAAAATTAATACATAATACAATTGGTACAGAATTCAATTTAATTATCGTGATACACTGTGTACAATTAATCCTAGGCGTGATTTAGATGTAACCGTATTTTCGTATTACTGAACATCTTATATCATACATACATATAAAAGTGATTTGACAATAAAACAATGGTATAGTTTTAATACAACGCACATCATGTATCCTGTCAAACGTGAAAAACCCGCGAAATTCGCTCTTTCAATTTGTAGAAAATGCTTGGTGTACAATGCTCGCTGTACGTTTAAAGTTAGTATTTTTCTCTTGCTAAAAACCTATAGACTTTTATTACTATATTTTTCTTAATTTTTGAATGTGCCTGTCAATCTTACGATGTTTTCCAAATCTACTCTTCCCATGTTACAATTGAAACAGTTCGCTATATTGTGAAGTAAGCAAGGAATTTTAAGGGTTCTCATGTGCCAGTTCAATTATTCTCAGAATTCAGAACCCCTGATACATCATAAACAACGAAGATGGCTTACATTTGGCGTTCTGTTAGTTCTAATAGTATTACGCATATTATTATTTACGAGATCTTTAGTTTTACTCAATGAAAAATTAAGCTTTGTTGAAAATATGGCTCAAGCGAAGCTCAACCCACAAGAGGAAACAAGTGGCACGCTTAATGACAAAGAGAAAGAAACTGACGAAAAGGAAGGTATGCAGTTGCAACAGTTTTTAACAAGTGTTACGATCTAGTTTTATATGGTATTTTAGTTATCATTCTTATTAATACATATAATTTAACAACAATTTATTTAAAATATTTCATCTGATCGAATATCGTATATCGATTGTACATGTTTAAAAAATGTATATATTATTTAAAAAAGAGTGATCTTTATCTTACTTGATAACTTCTATCATATATTTATTAAGATAATATAGAATAATAAGCAAAGTTGTTAACTTTCTTTTTACTAGCTTCATCAACTGTGTTAGAATGTGCAGTCTGTCTTCAACCATGCATATATCCTGCAAGATTACCTTGCAATCATATATATTGTTACCTATGCGTCAAAGGAGTTGCAAATCAAAGCAAAAGATGCCCTATGTGTCGTCAAGAAATTCCTCCTGATTTTCTCAATAGGCCACAACTGGTGGAAGTAGATGAAGCTCAAAAGGAGTCAGAACATTTTGAGGAAGAGTATCAATGGTTTTATGAAGGAAGAAATGGTATAGTATTTTTCTTTTGTGTAAATTGCTTTTATTTATTAAGTATGTATTGTTTTTCTAATATAATTTATTAAGTATAAATACAATTTGTAAATACATATACATATTATAAAATACTACATATAAAATTTCATAAAAATAAATTAATAATATATACAATTAAAATAACACAAGGTAATATATATACTGTAAATTATAAACAAAAATTGGTTATACTAATACATTAAAAGTAAAAAGTAAATAACTTCATTATTTGTTAAAAACATGTGATGAAGTAAAGAGAAGTTTATATCCTACCCCTTCATAGGTTGGTGGAAATATGATTCAAGGACCAGCCAGGATTTGGAGACTATTTACAACCTAGGTAGCACCGAATGTGAAATTTTAATTTGCGGCATGCTTTATGTAATTGACTTTAAAAATAAATGTCAGTATAGAAAACATCAGCCATATTATAAACGGAATATTAAGAGAGATAAAAAAGATGCACCTTGCAAAGGGGTCTCAGGACTAAAATAACTCGATCACATCTTTTATACTTCTTCAAATATGACTGGCATACAGTGCTTTTGATTCTACTTATACCTCATTCAACAGTTTATCAAATTATGTATAGTATTATGCAACCACATAAATTTCCATGTAAGATATTGTATAACGTAAAAAAATGAGTTTCTATTATTTTGTTATAAAAGAATTAAGATTTAGTTTCAATGTATATTTATAATAAAACTTCTGTATTTCAGAATATTAGTTATTTTTCTTTATAAATACCCCAACTAATACACTTAGCACTTATTACACGATTTATTTGCATATTTCGTTAATACTTTTATACCACAGGCAACATAAATTGTGTAATTTTGAATTACATTGTTACAGGTTGGTGGCAATATGATCAACGTACGAGTCATGAATTAGAAACTGCATATAAACAAGGCAAACGGAATTGTGAATTATTAATCGCAGGATTTCTTTATATTGCCGATTTTGGTTCCATGCTTCAATTACGCAGGAATGATCCTTCTAGACGAAGAAAAATTAAAAGAGATTTATATAATGTACCCAAAAAAGGAGTTGCAGGTTTAAGACTAAACAGCCAGGACGAAGAAATCATTAGAGAAGTAAGGGGAGCAGAAAGGCCAGCTAGTCCTGCAAGTGATGATATGGGTATAATTCTTAGTAAATATAATTTGTTTATTAAGGTTTTAGTATCACTTGTAACAACTGCATATTGATTATTATAATTATTATGCATTTAGATAATATACATACTTTTATGTTCAAAGGCACAGGAGATGGTACAAATACTCCAGTACCTCCAAGTAATACACCACAAACACCAGCTGGTGGAACAGCAAGTGGTGATGCTACACCTCTAAATGACAGAATGGAACAAAGAGACTCTTTGCATCAGGTATTAGAACAAATGCGTTCCTTAGTTCTGAGAGAACATTTATCTTCAGATACAGATGATGAATTAGAGGAAGATGAAGAAAATGAATCACCTTCCACTC
The DNA here is from genome assembly GCA_951804975.1 of Anthophora plumipes. Classification (NCBI taxonomy): domain Eukaryota; kingdom Metazoa; phylum Arthropoda; class Insecta; order Hymenoptera; family Apidae; genus Anthophora; species Anthophora plumipes. The sequence continues at coordinate 10,919,360 of OX638116.1, read as the reverse complement.
ATCCTACATTATAATGACTACAAACATCTAACAATTCCTATTCATCAAATGAAGATTTCATTTTTAAAAAACTTAATTTTATTGAAATAAATGTGGCATCCCATTAAGTGAGAAATATAATATAATAAACGCGTATACATGTTCAAAGATATAGAACGTTTATATATATGTGATGTACTGATATGCAATCTGTACATTGCTCTGTGATGCTTATTAAAAACAAAACAATTAAGTACAATTAAGTCTTTCATAATTAAATGTTCGGTAAATGATTATTTTAAGTATTCTCTTGCATATTACGGATGTTCAGGCTTTATAAATGTGCAATTAGTATATTTGTAATTTTACACTCTACCATTTCCTTAAAAAATATTCTGCAGAAAAGAAATATCATTCCATATCCCTGTATTTGAATTTTTAATTCTACCTAATTCAGATTAATGTACTGTTACTATTATATGTTATATTATAAAACTGAATTTTAATTACTGAGAATAATTAAATTTCTTGAACAAAACAAAACAAAAAATTACACATCTTTATGTATAAAATATAATATATTCAAAATTTAATAACATTTCTCAGGTCACATACTTGGCATACCTGGCACACTGCCGTTTTTCACATTTGTAATTATCAGTATTTCTTATATTAACTTTTTTTTTTTTAATTAATACATGCCAAGTAACAACATAATTTTCGTTTACAGAGTTGTCGATATCATTGTTAAAAGTATATTCAGTATTTATAAAAAAATCATATTAGTATCTTATGGCAAATAATTTTGCTATGGTAGTAATAATTCTACTAATTCTAGTAATAAAAAATTATTTTCTGCCAAACAGTTTTTACAATTATATTATTTGAAAATTAAATGTAAAGAGAGACTATAAATGGTAAAAAAATGATGGAAATATTTATTACAATGTTTTCACAAATTCTAAGAACATCCATAATTGAAAATATATAACGATCTCTCAACGAAAACAAAAATGATACATACAAAGTATAATTAAAGTGTAATTCTTTATAGGTATATTATATAAAAATCTTCAATTTTTCGTGATAAAAATGAAATGTACGTCGGATACGTTTTTGTCACATCTTTAATCCTTTTGTTTTTATGTAAATGGAGGATCCATTACTTATGTATAATATTTTCAAAAAAATTATTATCGACAGTATTATATTTAATTTTATGTTTTTAAGTAAAATACAAAACAATCTCTCATTCTTGAATAAATCATACTGCTGTGCACCTCATATTTCTCTTCTAACATTATTTTCTTAAGTAAATCAGTAATTGCTTTATCATTTAATATGAAATTTCATTCAAATTTATTATGCGCAAATCCTAAAGTATTACAATAATGACTAAGTGCATCTATGTTTATCATCCTTGCATTAGTTTAATAGTGAAAAGTTTATTTATAACATTGAAACTGTAAAGCATAACGAGTGATTCAAGAGTTTATTTCCCGTTTTATTTAATATTGAAATAAATAATTGGCAATCTATTATGATTTGATCAATTTATAAAGAACTGTAGCAGTCTAATGTAATGCAAGTATTTTCTAATTTGAAGCTGTGATACTTTAACTCTGTTTCACTCGTTCTCTTTTAGAAAATAAAGGATTGGATGAATTTTCTAACTGCTTTTCTCTGTTATAATGTCGCATCAACACATAGCGGGCTCGCGTCGCAGTGCAACTCAGTCTCATCACAGGAGGAATAGATTGCCAAAACTGCTGAATCAACTAATGTAATATCAAGTACGTGCATTTCAGCATGTTCAGATATAGAAACCGTTTCCTTCTTAAGTAAATTATACCAAGAATTTGCAACAACACAAAGTTTTTCAACAAATTTTAAAAAATAAGACCAAAATTGTGTAAAGGAATCTTTACATATGGCATACGTCTTTTTTTAATATTGACATATTCTTTATTGTTTCTACATTGTGACTAAATTCTTCGATTTGCGAAAAAAAATTCTTCATTTTAATAAACTCATTTTGATTTGTAAGAAACAATACTTCAGAAATCTTTTAGTATTTTTAGTTATTAATATTTATTATCTCTATATGAACATAATGTCAATCACATAATTGATACATTGCTGTTTATCTTATGTATATTGTTAACACATGAATCAATGTCAATTTGACTTCTACTTAATAAATAAGCAGTATATACTATTTAGGAAGTAAATATAAATACTTCCAATTAGGTTTCCAGGAAACTTCAAAGTTCTGGTTAAAGCTGTATTTAAAAATTATGTACAAGTAGAAATTGTTAGAAAAGGAAAATTTATTTTATCTAATGTAATTACGATTACTAAATAATATTTTAATAGTATTAAAGATTTATTTAAATCTTAAAAACATTTCGCTTTTAATGAAGTGTACAATATAAAAAAAATTAGAGATGTACTTCTGTTTGATATCTTGAAATATTATAATGGTTGTTAAAAATTAAAAATATATGCTTTTACTATATAGTTGTCATGTTTATTCCTAATTACACATAAAGGTTTATATATAACAAAAATTAAAACATTCATTTTAGATTTATAAAATATTTTTTTAAATTACAATAAAGATAACATTTTTTTTTTCAATTGGAAAAATATATCATTTTTCGGATTATCGAGGTACATATACATTTACTACATTTTTAAGTTTTTAATTAATTTTATTTTAATTAATTTTTATTTTATGCAAAAATACAAACAATTTCATGTAAATCTGCACTAAAATTAGAGATGAAGAATTTTTAATTATTTATGATCTCATTATCACGAAGTGTTACATAATATCAATGTGCTACATATTAAATATATATTCTACTAATGTTTTGTCAAATATTGTTATATATGTCTAAAAAAGTACTAAGTTAAGATTCATTTATATTTTTCCCCATTGATTCACTCGAATAGAATATTTTCTGAAATATGTAAATTAAATTTACGCGCCGTTCAAATATGTCGAAACTATGATCAAAGAAACTTCCATGTAGGTGATAAAAAGCCGGTCAACCGCCAGATTCCAATATTATTTACAAAAGAGAAGTATTGTAGAAAAAGCATTAGTTGACTGATTACTAATGAAATGAATTAAAAGAAATGTGTTTGATGTACTATTTATAAGGTTTGTGTTACTTCTAGTTGCAACGTTGACATACATTTTTTTTATACGCAGTATCATGTAAAGAATATTGGATTTAGGTATGTATGTTTTCAGCTAGTATATCTAATTTACGCATTTAGTATTCTAAACAAAATAAAAAGTAGCGTTTATTAAGAAAAATTCTGTAAAATTTCTTGTTATAAACACATTGTATTACATTCAAATGATTAAGCAATCAAATAATTTTTGTTAAAGTATGAAACAGTTACGTGATACACTTTGATGCAATATGATAAAAATAATAGAATTTGTTTATAACACTTATTATCAGAGTGAAACGAATATAAAATAATGTAATTAAGAAAAAATATATTGAAATAGAAGGAAATGTAAACGCATGATCTTCCGATCGCATTATTTGATAAATCGCGACTAAGGTGGCCCAGTTTTGGTTAACGGTTAGGGTTGATCAGCAGTACTTCCGTAACATCTAACAAAAACTTGGTGTTCCAGATTGCAAGTTCATCTGTGTAGTAAAATAAAGATTAGTGCTTCATATAAGAAGATACATATTATATAACGCAATGAGCATACAACAAAGCACAGAGCTAATAATTTTTGTAACCCATGTCGAAGCAGAGGATGCATTCCTCAAAATTTGGGGTCAAGTTGATAAAAATTCTGCAACATGTGTAGAACGCATGATTTTACCTCTGGTTGAACAGTTTGCTAGAAGTCAAGGATGTATTGGACCACAAGCAGCTAATTTGCATATAAATGCTCTCTGTTGTGCTAGATTTCAGAATGATGGATATTACAGAGCTAAAGTAATTAACATACGTGCCGATGGTATGGTAGTTCTGCAGTTTATTGATTATGGCAATGTTGAAGTGTTATCACCTCAAGAGATTCATTTGCTTGAAAATATACCTGGTTCTGAGTCTTTGCAGTCTTTCCCACCTGTGGCATTTGATTTTACATTAATGAATGTGTTACCTATAAATGGCACTTGGGAAAATAAAATAATTGAATCAATTAAAAAAACTCTATGGTACAATGAATATAAAGTCTTAATTCATTCTGTAGTCAATAATCATCGACTCATAAAACTTTGGTATAATAATGAAGACTTCAGTGAACTGTTGATTAATAGACATATGGCAATAAGAACAACGTTGCAAGAAATGTTTAGGTATTTATTTTTTTTTTGTATTTAATAATATGTCTCTTAAATTGTAATCAAACATTATTAAACTTCTGAATTTTATTGCTTTAATAGCTATTTTTATAATATTATATTTCATTATGAATGTTATATATATACTTCTTTTTTTCAAACTAAACTGTTATAGTTCTAGATTATTTTAATTTAAAATTAAAACATTTGTATCATATTTGTTATTTTTTAAAGCAATTTTGATATATAAATATATAAATTTATATGTAAGAAATGAAGAAATGCACATATTCATTCATTCATTACTTTTATAAAAATTATATTTCTTACTTTCTATAGTTTGTTTACCATATATCATTAAATTATTCCAAAAAATATTAAAAATTGATAAAATTATTTTAACTTAAACATAAAATAATCTAAAACTAGAATATTTTAGTTTGAAAAAGATATTTTAAATATTATTTTTACTAAAACTTTCATATATCTTTACAGGCCAAAGTGTGTGCAGCAACCTCAAGTGCCAATATATCGGCAACCAAGCAAACGTCTTATTAGTAATAACTGTACAACAACATCTATGCAAAATATAAATCCAATGCATTGTGATGAAAATGAAATACATGGATTTCAAAGAAACGTTCCTCTATGTTGTGCAGCTCAGCAGAAACATATGATGCAAAATGCTGTTCAGGAAGCTCTTGTATTTAAATCTCGTGTTTTGGATGTACCATCAAAACATGATGTATATGTTTCTTTTGTAGAAGACGGTCCACATAAATTTTCTGTGCAACTTCAAAGTACATCTCAAATATTAAGTATGCTTATGAGAGATATTAACAGCCATCCTATAGAGCCATTACAAGAACCCCCTTTACCTGGATCAGTATGTCTAGGTCGTTATACACAAGATAAAGTGTTATGTAGAGCTGTTGTAATGTCTGTTATGGAAAATAAATGTAAACTTTATTATGTGGATTTTGGTCATACAGAAGTGCTACCATATACAGATATTTTTCAATTGCCGTCACATTTTATTAATCCTAAAGTACTCTCTATCCGATTTACATTGAGTGGTGTACATGAATTAAATGTCACAGATAAAATGAAAGGATATTTCAAACAAATAGTATCAGGAAAACTACTTGTTTTACATGTTCGTCCACCAGAAGGACCACCCTTGGTACAATATGGAGATTTATATGATGATGGGAAAAATATAAAAGACATTCTTAGACAAGCATTTCCAGCTCCAGTTACAGTAGTACCTATAACCGCATCATTTGCGTACCAGGAACCCAGGAAATTATTGAAAAATATGGAAGAAGTTGTACATGTTTCATTTGTGGAATCTTGCAAAAAATTTTTTGTACAGCTGGATAGTAGTATTCAATCTCTTGAATTAATAATGAGTAATCTAACAGAATTTTGTGCAACTGCACCCACATTAAATTTAGCACAACTAAAAATTGGTCTTCCTTGTGCTGCTTTGTATGATAATCAATGGTTAGTTACATACACAGTAAAGCAATGTATATTAATATATATGATTAATTTACACAATATTAATTACTTTTACAATTATTAGGTATAGGGCAAAAATTCTGGGCATAAATGCAGATAACATAAAGGTTTTATATGTTGATTATGGCAATGAAGAAACTGTAAGTTTAGTGTCTCTTCGATCAATTCGTGATGATTTAGTAAAAAAGTTACAAGCCCAAGCTATAAAGTGCATTTTAAATGGTTGGGAATTGTTGCCATCTACTCAAGAAGTTCATAATCAGTTTGAGATGTTAATTTTGGAAAAACATTTGCGTTTGAGAGTAATAGATGTAACTATAGATGGTATAGTAGTAGACTTATATGAACCAGAAAAAATGGAAAATATTAAATCTCAAATGTTACATATAATTGGAAATGAAAAAAAAACAATAAGTGAATCATCAAATTATCAAACTATGGACAGTCAACATTCTACAAAAATTACTTCAAAAATTAATCAAAGGTAACAGATTTTTATAGAAATATATAAAAATGTGTATGTGTGTGTGTAGTAACTCAATTTTAGTTGTAAATAAATATGAATTTTATAAGTATATTATAAATAAATTAAGGTGCAATTTGTTGCATCACAGGTTTTATACAAAATTGCAAATGAATTTGGTTCAACAATGGAAAAATAAAATAAATATAGAAGAAACATGGTAAAGTGAACAATAATTTGTAATACATTAATTTGTAAAGTTTTTCAGTTTTCAAAAATTATATGTTTGTTATTGCTTTTAAAAAAACTATAATTCTATATTATTTGCCTAGTTTTGACTAATTATTTGTTTAAATTGACTAATTATTTGTTTAAATTCATAATTATTTATTTAAAAAAAATTTACTTTGCTAAATCTCGTAATTAAATTATATTACTGAAAAATGATGGCAAGTGAATTGGTTTAATATTTTTTAATTGCTTGCAAATTATAAAAGTTAACTCATCTTAAAGTAATCATTTATTAGTAAAAAGTGGATATATCTTAAAATTTTTATTATTTTTTTATTAAAGAAAGTCTTTAATATTAACGATATTAATATTTTTTGTTAATTATAATCTTATCGAAACATAAAAGCTCTTAATGCAAAAATATATTAGTATATATTCTTTTCATCTTATGTGGCAGAAACAGTAACTGATTACTTTGAGATTAGTGTAGAGTATATTAATCTATTTTCAGTAAAATTTATTTTGATGTTTTAAATTTACGTTTATGTTTTAGTGAAAATACAAGTAAATGGCATAAAAAGAAACAGTTAGATTCGTGGCATCAAGTACAAAATAGTAACACCATTCAAGAAAAGGGCAAGTTCAAAACTTGGAAAGATGAATCAAATGAAGGAAAAGTACATGAAAATAGAAATGAAAAAAGTAATTTCCATCGTAATGACTCACGAAGTGAAAGATTTAGTAGAGACGACTTTTCTAACAATAGGAATACAAAAGATAAATGGAGTAATAAAAATGAATATAATGATTCGTTTAAAAGTGGGAAAGGTACAAGAGGAGGCAGAAATAAAACTTCAGGATTTGCACCTAAAAGTCATTCTTCTGATAAAAGTTGGAGTGATAAAGATTCAGATACATCATCTAGAGGTAGTAGTAGGCGTGGAAGAGGTAGCGCTGCTCGTGGTAATTACTTTAAACGTGAAGGAATTTCTGGAAGAGCGCAAAGTAACAAATTCAGTGACAGAGATAATGACGGGAGTTTTAAGAGTGGAAGAACAAATAGTAAGTTGTTTATAGATTTTAATAACATATTTTAAATTAAATTTTAATAATGTTTTACCTATGTATCTTTATTGGTTTGGCATATTTTAAAAGTACGGTAATTATTAATAGGTGACTCCTATCATGGAAGCAACAGATTTAGAGAAAGAAAAGGACAAGGATATAGGCTAACACAAAATAGGGTAAAATACCTACATTAATACTAGTTTCATTTTGTTTAATTATAAATTATGTTATCATATGATACCTTTATTAAATAGATTTTTAGTCATTGTATAAGAATGAAGTTCATATTACATGTATAGTTCAATTCTACACATTCCATTAGTAGTTTACAGTTCACAAAATACTAATTTTTATTATTTATGCTACATTAATTACGAGTTTATATATGTCAATGATTGAATTATTTTTTATTTTAGTTAAACACTATAAATTCTATCTCTGATGGAGAACCACGAAGATATAGTCCTATGAGAAACAGAAATGAATTTCATATTCCATCTCCGAATATAACAGTTGGAGCGATAAAAACTTGTGAAGTAGTTTTTACGAATAGTCTGTCTGACTTTTTTGTACAGTTAACTCCTGATTATACTGCTTTAGATTCTGTAATGGAGAACATAGCTTCCATATATGAGAATGGAGGAGAGTTTATGAAGGAATCCGAAATATTATGCGGAGCGTACTGCATTGCTCAATATTCAGAAGATTTGAAATGGTATAGAGCTATAATCACATCCGTTGAAGGAAATAACGCAACCGTACAATTTGTAGATTACGGCAATACCGAAACAATTGAATTAAATAAAATTAAATCTATCCAGAAAGAATTTTTAAAACTTCCGATACAAGCTATACATTGCAAATTATTCGGTATTAGGGCTGATACTCTTGACAAAAGTAAAATTAAAAATTTTGAAGATACAGTTGCTGGAAAAACACTAGAAATAGAGTTTGTAACCGAAGAAAATGGTATATATAACGTTTTATTAAAAGAAATGATTGATGGTGTTCCAGCAAATACGTTTATAAATCAAGAATTTTGCGAAGATAACGATTTATTAAAAGCAAAGGAAGATGCGATATCATCGAATAGAGCGGTTGCCTCTAGTACAAGACAGTCAATTGAACCCGACTATGCACCCTTATATGCTAAATGGGCAACAAATTCATATACACCTGGAACTAAAAAAGATGTGATTGTTACGTGGTTTACTAATCCGAATAATTTTTATTGTCAAATACTTGATAACGCAACTGAATTTAGAACTATGATGAATGAAATTCAAAAAATATATGTTGGCAGAGAACCAGTTTCACAAATGTTACAGGTAAGAGCTTAATTTAAATAATGACTTCCAAGTTTTTTATTAAATAGATTTTCACCAATTGCTTTTAGATTGGATCTCCTGTAATAGCAATATTCTCTGATGATGGAGCTCTTTATCGTGCAGAAGTTATTGAGTTGAACGAATTAAATGGTCATCTTGTTCAATATGTAGATTTTGGAAACAGCGCTGTGGTTAATCCTCAAAAAATTTATCCAGTAGAAAAAAAATTAATGCACCTTCCTAAACAAGCTGTTCAATGTTCCTTGTTAAACATTTTCCCACAGGATAAAGTTAGTTGGTCTAAAGTAAATACAGAAGCAATTGATAATTGTTTCAATGCTGATAAATATGAGTGTATTTTCCACAATGTAAAAGATGATAAATATTTAATAGAATTGCTTAATAACGGAAACAATGTTGCTAATACATTAGTTGAAAGAAACCTTGCATCATTTAGTTCAGAAGCTAAATCGAATGCAACAATTGAAGGTAAATATCTTACAAACAAATATATAATATAAAAAGATTATTAAATACACTATTAGCATAGTTGTACAAAGTACAGTTACTTTCAATGATTGAGAAACGTGTAATGTATGTTATTACTTTATTTGTAGATTACAATGCTACAACACAAACAATTGTATGTGATGTGGAAAGAGTGGATATAAATCTTTTAAGTGGTCAAGCACTTAGAGTAAAAGTTTCAAGTGTAGAAAGTACATCAAAACTCTATATTCAACTTCCTTCAGCTGCTGCATGTGAAAACATGATTGACACATACATGGCTGATAAAAATCCAAAGGTATGTTTTACACAAGTAGATTTAATTATATTAGTAATAAGTGTATAATTATATTATTTCTACTTGCAATTATGGCATAATAGGTACATATGCTTAACTTTAACCATTCACTACATGAATGTTATTTCATGTTAAAATTTCATGTATGAAATATTGTATAATTGTATGCAATATTAGAAATTATTAATTTAAAATTAACTTATAAAAAATACCCATTCTTCATTATTAATAATAATTATTTTGTATGTTGTAAACGATATATTGTTGTTATATAAATTTATTCCATAATACTTTAAATAACGTATGTTTTGTTACACAAGTTATAAGAAAATGTATTAACGTTGCTATTTCTTGATATGATTATTAATTTATTTGGTCATAAACAAAAGTTTATATTCACAACTTGGAGGAACATTATAATTTTTACTATAATTACAATTGCACTGTTATATATATTTAGCAGTATTATAAACAATAAAAGATTCCGGTAACAAACTAATTTTTCAACTAACAGAAACTGATATAAAAAATGTATGCAGTTGATATAATGATCTCTTACTAATCCTTATAATTCTAATCATATAATATTTCTTGCATTCCATTGCACGATGTATGGTATTAATAACTTAATCAGTAAAGTATATTTTCCCTGTGCTGTACTCACATTTCTCCTACCACATTGTGTTAAGTATATTTGATATATTTATACATTGATTATAAGCAATGATGTCCCTGCCATTTTGCATTTTGTCTTATAACTTTTAAATGAAATGTATTTTATGAAGTAATAAGAGGTACATTTCATTTTATTCAGTATTTCATTTTATAGTATTGTATCCAGTATTTTTATAATATGTATTCAGTATTAATTATTAAAATATTTCTATTAAAATAAATATAAAAAGTAGTGTTACATATTTGGTAGTAAATAAAATCGAAATACATTTTAAAATTAGGTTTCTTTTGAAAGTTTCATTCATAAGATTATAGAAAATAATGCAGGTAAAATTAATCTATTGTTCTTTAGCATTTTGGCTGCATGAAAAATTTTTAATGTTTGATAATTTTACAGTAATATGCATTTCGATATTTTAAATTTTAAACATTTTTATTTTAAGTAATAAACTTTATTGATATTATCCCATCTTAAAATTGATATTTTTGGTACTATATTTTTGCATTTTTACTTATGTAATATGTTTATATATTTTATTATATTAATAGTCAAATACCTTATGTTATATCTAACATTGCATGTTTTAAATTGTTTATATATATATATTGCATATGTGTATTAAATACTTTATATAATTTGTGACGTTTTGCACTAATCAAAATAAAATTATTTGATTAGATGATACATTTTTGTTTGTATATTAAGTTTTAATTTATACAGTATTCTGCAAATATTTTAGTTTAAAGTTAATTTCTTATTAGGGGATTTTTAATTAAAAATTATTTTAAGAAACGTAATATGAAATTGATATTATAAACACTTTCAAACTCTAAATTTTCTTATACACGGTTATATACAAATATTTAAGTGAATAATATTGGTAAGGATAAGTATGGCAATGGCAGGTGATGCAACGATTATCAACCCATGAGATATGCCTAGGCACGGGTTGTTTGGTTTATTCAAATGGAGTTTGGAGACGAGCAGTAATCAGTAGCCATTCACAATCCACAGGCTTTGATGTAAAATTCATTGATACCGGAGTGTATGATGAAATTTTCTCAGATAGCGTGAGTTTTTCAAAAAGAACGAGCTCAAACTACATGCTAGATTCAATTGCATTTATAAATGACATAATATTATTGCTTGGAGTCAGAGTTACTTAATACCATACTTGCTGCATTGAAGAATTTTATTGCAATGATGATATACTCATTTTAGAAAATTAAAAATTTATAGTAGAATTTAATTTTTGAATTCATATTAAAACTAATTATTAATCTTTTAAGTATAAATCTTAAATATAATATTATATTGCTTTATTTATTGGTACTAAGCAAAATGCTTGATTAAGTACATAAAATATTTAATATGATATAGTATTTATTACAATAAACACACTGTTATATTACTTGCTTTTATACTATTTTTATTTAAATGTAATATGCGTTATTAACATAGTTTACCTATTTAGGTTTTAGCTTTACCAGGAGAACTTTCAATAATGCAGAATCAAGCTGTTGAATGTTCACTTGTAAATGGAACGTCTACTCCCGAAGCAAATGCTAAATTAAAAGAATATGTTGAAGGGAAAGAAGTAATTGTATATGTTGATGAAGTTGATAACAACAGGTAAAGCTAATTTTTAGTCATATACTATTATTAAAATTATTTTGACTTTTATCTTTAGTAGAGTGTTAAAAAGCTTCTTTCATTTATATGAAATTTATTTACAATTACAGGCTCATTGTAAAATTGTTTGATTTATCTGGTAATAAAATAAACATTTTTGAGGATGCAGACGAAAAAATATCGCCAATATGTCCAATGCCTATTCTAAGCTCTACTCATAAAGTATCAGTATCATATGCAGATCATTGTGCTAATATCTGGTTACAACGTAATACAGAATATGCTTTAGACAAGCATTTAACTGAAGCACTTGATCAGTATTATTCTACGTCTGGAAAATTAGCAGAACCGAAAGTAGATCTTTTGTGCGTTGTTAAAAGTGTAGATAATCACTGGTGTAGAGCTAAGGTCATAAAATGTTTGGAAACTGGAATTTATGTAAATTTCATTGATTATGGCAATAATGAAGAAGTTACTCCCGACGTGGTAATGGTTTTAGATTCACAGTTTTTTACACCGCATCAGTTAGCTGTTAATGTGTCGCTACCAGTAACGCTTAATGGTACAATATCTGAACAATTAAATATACTACAAAATTATTTGTCAAACAGAGAACTTACCGCCGTTTTTTACAATGTAAATAAGAAGTGGGTAGTAGAATTACTATATGAAGGAGAAAAAATCAGTGACAAGTTTCGTTCGTTCAATGTAGCATCGCAACAAGAAATATCGGGAATGAGACAACCTCAAATTCATAACATGACAGTAGGCTGCAAATATGATGTATATGTATCTCACGTAGATTCACCTAGTCAGTTTTGGCTTCAGTGTGTAGACGATACTGCAAATCTTTCGGATAAGCAACAGGAACTCCAAGCTCACGCTCCTACATTTTCACAAATAGATGGGATATTAGAGGAAGGAAGTCTGTGTATTGCTGTATACACTATAGATAATTTATGGTACAGAGCACAGGTACTTGATGCTGACGAAGATATTACAACTGTTCGATTTATTGATTACGGGAATACAGATGTTATTGACAATAAATCTGGAAATATTCGACAAATACCAGATTCTTGGAAGGAAATAAAAGAATATGCAGTCAAATGTAGATTGGATGTTATTCCTATAGACACAGAGGATTGGAATGTTACAACTTGTGAGAAATTTGAAAATTTAGTAACATCTGTTAGCTCTTTACAGGCAGTAGTAGTAGCAACGAATAGTATTCCAAAACGTGTAGATTTGTTGATAAACGGTAAAAGTGTTAGTGAAACATTAGTTGAGGATTATCATGCTGTAAAGATTCATACCGAAGAAGAATTTATAGATGAGATAGTTGATCTTGAATTGGACCCTCATTCTGCTTTTGTAAGCCATATTAACTCTCCTAATGAATTTTGGGTTCAGGAAGAAAAATCTGTTGGTGATCTAGAAATTATGACAGACAGATTTATTGTAGCACATATGTTCCCTAAAGTCGATGAGATCAAAGAAAATTTATTATGCGTTGCTAAGTATCCTGAAGACGAATGTTGGTATAGAGCACGCGTAATATCACACAGTGATAATGCAACACGCGTTATATATATCGATTATGGAAATTCAGCTACCTCAACCGAAATACGTGCTATTCCCGAAGATTTAGCAAACATACCTCCTTTATCAAGAAAATGTCACTTAACTATGCCAGAAGGAATCACAGAGTGGTCACAAAAGGCTTGCGAAGAATTTATAAAATTAGCAGCTGATGGAGCAACAATATTTTTATTAGACGTATTAAAAGAAGATGAAACCTCATTGGTGAAATTAACATTAGATGGTAAAAATGTAACAGACATACTTGCAAATTTCTGTGAATGTTACCTACCGATCATAGAAGAACGATTACCTCCTTTAGGTGAAGAAAATTCACCTTACGTGTTTATTAGTCGTATTAATTCACCTGATGAATTCTGGATTCAAACCGAAAGCAGCATTACAGACTTGAACATGATGGCAGAGAGATTACAAGCAGCTTCCAGTTTTCTACCACTAAGTACATTTGAAATTGATACTATTTGTGTTGCAATGTCAGAAAATGACCAATGGTATAGAGCTAAAATTCTTTCGCATTCTAAACGCGGTACCGAAGTTCTATACATAGATTATGGCAATACAGAGATTACAAATGAATTACGGATGTTACCAGTAGATATTATAAATATTCCTCCTTTGTCGAAATGTTGTTCTCTACAAAAACCAGATACCATAAGTAGTTGGTCTTCAGATGCTTGCAAAGTGTTTATAGAACTTTCTGCAGATGGAGACACGATGTTTCAGTTTGAGATTCTTGATGATACCAGCACTCCTATGTATGTTAAATTAAGTTTTAATGGAGAAAATATTGTTGACACTTTAGTAACTTATTGCGAAAACATATCTCAAGATGCTACGATAAAAGAAGCGGAAAATTCATGCAAAAATGAAGTCATAAATATGGAAAATTGCGAAGAAATGATAAAAACAGAACCAGATGAAACTGAGGGAGAAGAAACTTGTGAAGCATATGATGCAAACGTTAGTGAATCTCCAAAAAATATTGAAATACAAAATCAGGAATTAAAAGAAAACACAAATACTTTGAGTAGCAGCTCCATTCTAGAACTTAGTGTAGATGAAATAGTTCAAAATATGAAAGTAGATGAACCAGAAGAAAATGAAGAAATGCTTAGAAATCATAATAGTACTATTGGATCTAACGAAACGAACGATATTGATAAAGTAACGAAAGATATAGAACATTTACAAAAAGTAAAAGTTGATGTAGAAAGTAATGGAGATCACACTGAAATAAAAACTATGAAAGAAGAAGTTTTATCAGAAACAACAGAAAAAATGATGTTGAATACAGTTCCAGTCACATCAGACATTGAAAATCCTGTGAAAAATTTGGAAGAAAAAGAAAATGATATAATAAAATTAGAAACACAAATATGTAGTAATGAAATGGAGGTGTGTGAACCAGAAACAAATATTCAATGTTGTGAAAAACTTAAAGAAGAAAATATATCACAATCAACAAAATCTTCAAGTGAGCAATCTACAGAAATACTAGAAGAAATTGCGACAAACAGTACTTTTATAAATGTTTTGACAGAAGAAACTAACGTTTCAAGTGTTAATCAAGAAGAAAATCGTGATACTGAAAATTGTGAAATACGAGAAACTGAGAAAGTAAATGTTAGCGTAAAAAATCCTAAGGATTACTCCGAAGTAAAAACTGTGGATGGAAAGATATTTTCAGAGTTACAGTCTGTAGAAATAGCAAGCAACGAATGTAAAATTACCGATACCCAGCAAGATACAGTAAATGTTAGTATAACGGATCTGAAGGATCACTCTGAAGTAAAAACTGTGGATGAAAAGATATTATCAGAATTACAGTCTCTAGAAATAGCAAGCAACGAATGAAAAATTAACGATACGCAGCAAGATACAGTTTCATTAATTGATACAACAGTTCTTGTAAACATTAATGAAAACAATGATGCAGAAAATTCTTTGCAGGTCAAAACTGTCCCTACGACGTTAGAATGATTATGCACAAAGACTGACTTTGTATTTGAGCATACTTTTTAAATGATATTGAAACTGCGTCTTTAAAATGAATGTTATTTACTTTTTCAAAGAAATCTGTATTTCATTTAAGAATGTTTTATTATATAAATAGTATCTTGCTTGGAAAAATATAAAGATTGCTATAAATGCACGGAAGATAAAGTTACTGTGCTTTCTTCGAAAAAAATTTCAGTAGAGATTAACATTCCCAAATGCATAATGCAGCTTTAAATGTAAAGAAACTGAAGTGTAAAACATTATTTTTATTTTTGTTACTTTTTATGTTTTTATTAAGTAATTAAGAACAGTAGTTGGTATTGTTTAAATTTGTACTATATTAAATAAATTTTTTGGTATTAATATAAGATTAAAAATTTATATTAATATAACAAAATTTAAGAACAATAATGAAATATCTTCTGGTGCTTTGCCAAAGAATAATAAAAGTCGTATTTTATATATGATAATTTAAAATTATTCTGCTTTCAATATAAAATATTTGGATATAAATTAAAGAGAAATTCAAAGTTGGAGAAATTAAATACTTAAACGCTTATTTGTAAAATAAGTTTACAAATACATAAATTTGATATAATGCATGAAAGTGACACAAATTAATCACATTTCTATGTCCTTATATTTTAAGTTAATTGAAATTCATAAGTAGTTTATGATCTTCTGTTTATTTCTTAATTTTGACAAATTTAATTTTTTAACATATTTCTAATTATAAAAGTTCAAATTTCAGTTGTATAATTTTGATTACTCAAGTAAATTTTATTTTTTATATTAATTTCATTTACGCAATTTTTTGCTTTCAAATAAGTTAGTCTTATCGAAGTGCATAGTTTTTATTGTATATTTTTTATTAAATAAAATCATAAATACATATGATTAATAACAGAGCCTATGAAAAGGTTCATAGGTTCACAATATTATATCAAGTTTATGATAAAAAAAATAAAGTTAAAAATCTTTAGTTTTTTTCTATATTTATTGTTTTGATGATTTAAACTGTATTTTTTTCATAAATATTAATTTTGATTCTTACAGAAACAAATGTTAATTATCAAACTCCTTACAATAGTCTTCTCTCTGCCTCTGCCTCTCTTTTTTTCGTAATAACTATGTAACTACACACGCAATAATATTTCAAGGCTGATGTTGATATTATCTGATTAGAAATTTGATTTTAGTAATCAATTTAGCGTTTATTGTTTCAAGTGTAGCATATTAACATATATTTATTAAATTGTCACTAAAAATAAGTAGAAAGGTAAATTATAATTAGTTATATATACATATGTATTCATAATTTTATCAGAAAAGTATATTTTTGCTTTGGTTTTCATAGTGTATGTTTGTGTATATATACAGAACGCTCATCTTATGGTTCCACGGCTTTTCAGACGACTCAAGAATCGTGCGAACTATTAAGCGAATACCCTGTATATGTACAAAAATTCTGATAATTAAAGGCTAATTAAAAATGTTACAATCGGCCTATGCCTCATTAGAGAATAATCTATTAATGATCCCAGTCTTTTTATACATTGCCATCTTTTGTATATATAATAGTTGTAATAATTTATCATATTCTTCCATAAAATATTCATTTTGATCAAAGCAGAGACATTGTAAGAAGGTTCTTTTAGGCATTATCAAAATGTAGCAACTTTTTTCTAATAAGTTAAGTACAATTAATTTGATATATGAGAAAGAAAAGATGCAACTGGCTTTAAATATTTCATTAATTAAATTAAAGGAGGCTGTTTCTCATGCTTAAATTACCCCTGTAAAATGCTTTTATTATTGGTACTTCTTTTTGAAAAACTCTTTATGGAATCACACTAGATTTGGACTACTGGGATGAGCATGTCAATCAAAGGCAAGGTCTTTTGCAAACAAATTTTGGAACTTGAACTTGACTACATTAATAAAATGAAAGGTTGTTTGCTAAGATTCTTTTGTTGTAATTTTTATTAGATTGATTGAAAGAGATTATAATCTGTTAGGTTTTCTTGGTGAAGAAAGTGTAAAGTAAATTATACCAGTGTTTACAGTATTTCATGTTTATAAGAGTTCTTACAGGTTCATGACTGTGAAGATACCTACCATTTTAGTCGCAACTAAAGAATCAACTAATTAACCTTTTATGAATTTCTATTTTAGAAGATTTATATTTGAGGTTTCTCTAGGAGTAATTATTTTCAGCATCTCTTTTTTAATAAGGAGGAACAAAGAAGATTTTTTTTTATCTTGGATATACATATCTTGGCAATAATTTATAGAATTGATTAAAAATGTATCTGAGGTAATTCTTCCTGTATACCAGATGAAGAAAGTGACCACATATTGAACTGTATTTGAGAGTCTACTTTTTTTTTATGGGGCTTCCAGTAATAATCCAATTCTGTTTCAAAATATTCAAATGTTCACTCTTCTGGGGTAGGCTGATTAGAGGTAATACAAAAAGGTTGATTCAAAAGGTTGGAATCTTTTAAAAGATACTTAGGGTAATATTATATGTATACAACTATATCTTGGTTTGTTTCATAAATATTTATTGCAATAAGATATCATGCATAAATATGTGCTCTAGTTATTACTTTTATACTACATTAAACAGTTAATATACATTATACAAAAATAAACATGTTGCCATTTAAGAAACGGCCTGCGGCGAGAAATTAGAATACTTAATATGACATTTCAAAAATAAACAAAATTAAAACTGTTCTTTGTAAACTTCAGTAAAAATTTTTAATAAAAACAAAACGCATATTTGCAAAATTTCAAGTATGAAAAATCTTCAATATTTATAAAAATAAGTAAATATTTAAAAAAATTAATCATTACAATCAATTTGAAATATTTTTATGGTTTTAAACCTATATCTTCTGTTTCTTGAATGCTAATAGATTATCCTCTAATAAAGTACATTCATAAATGATTTTAATCAATGGATATAGTAAAACAAATTCCATTATATAAATAAAATGTAATGAAAACTTAGCTTTTAAATACATTCATTCATGTGATAATGATATTATAAAAACATATTTAATAAGAAAACACAGAAATGCTAATTTTTGTTTGTTTTACTTGACGTATTTGTGTATTTAGCATACTTATGATTTAAAACTATAAAGATTGCTAAAGTATTGATATTTGATTTTCCTAATAACATATTCGCAGTATTTCGTTTTCTAATAAATATAAGATTATGTAAACATTTCTATTACAATAAAGTATATTTTCTAGTATGAATTTGAAGATATTTATTATTTCAAGCACAATATGTTATCAAATTTGATAAGAAAAAAAGGAGCATAAAAAATGATAAAATTTACATATTTCATATTCCGCGTAAAAATTGGTTTTATTTATTACGTACATAAATAGTTATAGGACTTTTATAGTATTACAATTATTCACCGAAGTTTTCGTAGACTCTGTAACAAAGGTATTTATATTGTATTGAAAAAACTTGATATAATAATATTTAGTTACCAATGTATGAGGTAATAATGGTTATTTTTTAACAACGGGTATCCTATGAAAATTTGCATATAAAGTAGTAATCATAAGAAGCTTTTATAATGTGTACGATAACTTGTAAACGGCAGAACGGTTTTCTTTGATGTGTTTATGTTTTTCGATCTCCTTCGCCTACATCTTCTTTGGTAGTCTCTTCCTTGAGTGTGTCTTTCTTGGCTCTGCTTAATAGTTTCCTCCTTCTCTGTCTTCGTTTTCTCACTATTTAATAAAAATTAATACTTCATTTGTACATAACAATAATATTGAAAATTTCTTAAATTTTACTATTATTTCACGTTACATTTAATTAATGTCATTTAAAGTAATGCATTTACTGTAAATATTTACCTTACCATTCTTTCTTTCTTTTTTTTTTTTTATTTTATGTATTAATTAAATCGTATACCCATTTTCTTAGCGATGGTAACATTTTCTTCCATTTTTCTATTATATTTGTCCTGTCTTTTTTCCATCATAATATCACGAGCAACTGCTACTTCATCTTCTAAATACCACTTCAGCGGTCCTCTACATCGTTTACATATCATTCGTTCACCTAAAGGTATAATAACTTGTCTATGGTGGTAGCACTTCTTAAAGTAACACTTCGATCATTACCTCGTTGTATATGCCGTCGATCAGATTCATCGCCCCATTCAACTTGTTGACCACCTCGGTACCTACTTCGTTGCCCACCTAAATAACCACCTCGTTGACCTCCTCGACGTCCACCCCGATGTCCTCTATGGAAACCGTGATAAGCGGAAATCAAAGCTTCGTCTTCATCCCGAATGCGAAATTTAATATTCGGCCCTCCACCAGTTAAGTCAGTTGTTGGAAAAAGTGGTATGGAATCATGTTTTGGTACGGATAATTTTAGATCCTGATCTTTATCACAACAAAATCCATAAGGTTTTAAATCTTGTTGTACATTGTTGTTTTTAGGTTGATTTATTGTGTCCTCTTGCATGTTTGGTTCGGAATATTTGACGTTAATTTACCTCAAAGTTAGATAAAAAATATGTTAAACAAAAAAAAGAATTAGTTTAGGATTCTGTTAAAAATAGATCTGAAAAACTTAAAAGGACTATCTAGAAAAATCATGGTTTACATATTAAATATATGGTCTGTTGTATGCTAAAGTACTAATCATTGGAAATTAGGCATTTATTTAATAAAATTTATAGATTGGAAAAGGTGTTAGAAATTATTACTAATACGTAAAAATGAAACGTTTTTATCTTAATCGCTTTTTATGTAGAAGGTTTGACATTTTTGTTATATACTTAGTTTACAATTAAATTAAAACCTAACTATAAAAGTACTAATACAATTTTCCCGCGAAGGTCTCATATTTGAATACCTTTTGACTGTTCCTATCATGTGAAACACGTGCACTTAGTATATAAAAGTGGTTTTGTGCAAATACAAACGAACAACAGAACTTCAAAAAAATTATTTACTCGAAGATCATCAAATAATATGCAGAATTTTGTAACGTTATTTATAAAATTATGAATTCCTCCACTTTGTCGTCTGGAACCTTGAGCCATTCACCAGGACAAAGAACATCGGAATCCCAGGAATCAGAACTAACCTCTGTTGGAAATCAAACCTCGAAAATTTTAAATCAAATGAAATCCGAATTACAGGAGCAAAAGCAACAGGAACGTTTACTTCGAGAGTTACATTTAAAACGTGTTCAATCATTAAGAAAAGAATTGGATTATATTAAAGCAACAGAGTGGAGATACCAACCAATTGATCGGTATATCCTAATTATCGAAAATTTTTAAATTGCAAATATTCTTTTGTAAATAACGTTAACGTGAGTTTTAGTAACAATAATAAATTTTTGTAGGTATATGGATAGAAATAATAAGAATTAAATATGATGACACTTATATATAACCTTATAAAGTATGTCGTAAAATATAAGTCGCCTACTAAAGATGAAATAGATGAGATAAACAATGTCATAGCTCGCATTGAAAATGCTTATGATAAAGAAACACAGGAAGATGAATACTTTAATAAGGCTGCTTGTTATGAAACAGGAAACATAACATTTATTGCTACAGATTATATTGTAATTAATAATTTTTATGTTTGTGATGCTGTGAATATATTAGTAAAAAACTTTGAAGTAGGTGATAGAGTTTACTACTTGGCTTCACAAGATGATGAGAAGAAACACAAAATAAAAAAAGTGATTTCTGTGGTAGATGATTCATGGAGTAATGAAGTGACAGATTTTCAAACAAATGTTGTTGAATCACAATTATTAACAAAGTGTGTTATTGGGAAAGTTGTAGAGCATAAGAATCGGCTATTAGTTGTAGAGCCCAATAACATTTCTGTTGATTTAAATAAAGTACATTCTGAATTTATTCCTGTGATTGGAGACTGGGTAAAGTTAGAGTTGAAAGTAGAAATCAATCAAAATTTTGATGATTTAAATGAAAAAATTTCAGAAGTAAAAGAGATAAAACCTTTAAGGTCTAAGTTAGATATTGGTTCTGTATCTAGTTATGATCCAATTAAAGAAAGTGGTACTATTGGAAAAAATATTGTATTTAGTAGAAGAATATGTGATTCTGGATACATTCCCTGTGTTGGTGATAAGGTAGTTAGCGACAGTATTGAAAGTGATCAAGGAATTTATACATGGAGGTCATTGACAGTGGCTCCAATAATTGAGGCAAGTTTTGTTGGATAAATTAATGATTGTTTTAAGTAAATTTAACAATACTTATGTAAAAAAGATTTTTTTTAAGTAGCATTCATTTTATAGAATAAATTGTACTACCTTTTAAGTAAAACCTTATTTCATAAGAAACAAGAATATTTTAATAAGTATAAACAGTAATTTTTATCTAAAGAATAAAAAATGAAGAAAATATTTTTCACTTAATATGTTTAATTTATTAAATTCTATCTTGAATTATATTTTTTGTTATTTGTAAAATTGTTTTATTTAAATTTAATAATATATTCAGAAAACAATTTTATTATATAGGATAGTTATTCAGATAGATATTTTTGATAATAATTTTATGTATTATTTTGTTTTTATTAATATATTTACATGTAATTGTATAATTGATAAATAAAATTAAAACTTAAAAGCATTGTATGAATTTAAGAAGTTGTATTGTATGAAAAATCCAAATGTAATGATAATAAATTTGCTTTTCTTATAGATCTCTGGAAAAGAAACTAACTTACCAGCATTGTGTAATACTCTTGTAACAAAAAGGAACTTAAGTGAACTTGTAAAAAACAAACATGATATCATTATTAGTGGTAACTTAAACATTGATTTAAATGCATTGGAAGAAACTAATGTTACTGTTATAATAGAAAATGTAGGTAATACTGCTCAAGTATTGCACAAGGGTTGTTTCATGATAAAAAAAAGCCAGTCTCAATTAACTTTAGTAGAACCTACTAATCTTAATACAGTTTCAGTATTAAATCCTTCTGATACATTAACTTACATATTTAAATGCACAGCAAAATTTATTGGTACAAGCAAAGAATTATTTGTTTTTAATTTCGAAAATTTTGAAATTGGAAGAGTTTTTAATATTACTGTTAAACCTAAAGCTATACAAAACAAATCATATTGTAAAAGTGATAATATCAAAGTTAATAAATATTGCTTACCAGACCTAGATGAATGGAATGAAGCTACATACATTCCAGGTATTCGTCCATGTAAACCACCATCGTTTATTAAAGTACGAGATACTGTATTCAAAGTTCCTAAACATTATTGGGACATAATATCACAATGCATCAATGAAGGAAAATCACAAATTGAATGTAGATATGATATAGGAAATTCTATACCTTGCCTATTAAATAGACTGTGCTTTGAATCATACAAAGATCGTTTTCATACTCTGTTATATTTAGAAGAAATTGCTCAAACAATAAATATGCAACAATATAATATAGAAAGCACGATAATGAGACGTTCTGGGGAATACCTGGTTATGCAAGTGCCTGGACTTGCAGAAAAACGACCATCTCTTATTATTGGTGACAGGGCTATTGTGTCCTATAAGTGGGATAGTTCTCAAGGTATGTTATTAAATGTAAAAGTATACAATGTTAAGTTTACATGACTAAATAAATATACAAAATTTTTACTATTAAATATTTTGTAAATTATAAACTCATACTGCATGAAATTTATATTTCAATGATGTTTCAAATAGGAAAATTACAAAAATATGAAGGATTTATTCACAAAGTTACAAACCTGGAAATATTTTTAAAATTCAATCGCAAATTTCAACAAGAGTATAATTATGAAGATTGCCAAGTAACATTTAAAAGTTCACAATCCACCTTACAACGTTGTCATAATGCAATTAATATGGCTGTACATCGTCTTGGTCACAAATTTTTATTTCCTACATGTGTAATTGAAAAAGAATCTCAATTAGATCTTGAAGAATTTGAGAAAAAGGATAAACCAATTTTTAAAAAAGTGATTCATCGCCGGACTGATTCTATATCGTCAGAATCCTCTTGTACTAGTACTACATCTACAAGTAATAAATCTAATAGTACAACAAAATCATTTACAAAAATGTCAGTTGCACAAAGATTATTTAATGTTAAACCTATTGAACAGAGTACAGAAATTCCAATAAAGCCTATTACAGCAACTGAAGGCACTCAAAATGTTGCAGTAAAGAATGAAACAAATATTGATAAAAATTTAATTAATACATTACCAGAAAATTCAAAAGAAACATCATCAATTTCTTCTTGTAGTGCTGAATTGCAGCCATTTATTTCACAAGTAAAAAAACGAAAATTAATTTGGTTTAATACAAATTTAAATTATTATCAAAAAGAAGCTATAAGAAATATATTAAAAGGACTCGCACGTCCATTGCCTTATGTGATATTTGGACCACCTGGTACAGGCAAAACTATTACCCTTTGTGAAACAATTCTGCAAATTTTATCAACTATACCTGAAAGTCGGATATTAATTGCAACACCATCTAATAGTTCAGCAAATCTTATAGCAGAAAGACTTGTAGATAGTGGTGTACTTAAACCTGGTGATATGGTATATATTAAATTTATATAATTATACTGTATAATAATTTTTTATAGAATCGATTTAAATCTATAATAACACTTACATATTCAGAATTATTTTTTGTTTAATAATACAATCATACATAAAAATATGAAATATAATACCACAATGAGATTAATTTTATAAATATATTTCGAGATAATAAAAGTTAAACTGTGTTGTAATTTTTGCCATTATAAATATATAATAAATTATATAATTGTATATCTTACATTAATTCTGTTATATATACATACTATCTATTTTGTTTAAAATCTAATTACTATAATAAGAATATAAGTTATAAGTTTTTTAAATATAATTTATAGAAATTAATTACTTTTTTTCATAGGTGCGGCTTATAGCTCATAATTATTTAAATAGTGATTCTATACCCAGTAAACTATTACCCTACTGTGCAACTGCAGAATTAGCGGACGAAAGGACAATTGAGAAAACAAAGTATAATGGAGTAGGACCAAGATTAAATTGTACTATGACCGTACTTGGTCGCCATAGAATTACAATTGGTACTTGTGTTTGTCTGGGAATATTGTATAACATGGGTTTTCCACGTGGACACTTTTCACATGTACTAGTTGATGAAGCTGGCCAAGCAACAGAACCAGAAATCATGATTCCGCTTAATTTTATTCATTCGGATTATGGACAAGTAGTTCTTGCAGGAGATCCATTGCAACTCGGACCAGTTGTACAGAGTAGAGTAGCAAAGAATTTTGGTTTAGACCAATCGTTTCTATCAAGATTACTACGTCATTTTCCTTACCAAAAAGATCCTAATGGCTTCGAAACACAATATGATTCTCGACTTGTTACAAAACTTGTTATGAATTATCGCAGTTTGCCAGAAATTCTCGAATTAGCAAGTTCATTATTTTATGATTCTGAATTAGTAGCACAGGTATGTTTATTTATGTCATTGATATCTCACTTCTCATATTTATATTATGCTAATTAATTTTTCCAGGTATCTTGTAAAAAAAGCAAAGAAGCAAGACTTTTACAAACGTTAGCTGCTGAATTACCAGAAAGAAAAACTTTTCCACCAGCTATAGTTTTTCATGGTGTAAATGGAGAGAATTGTAAAGATAATGACAGTCCAAGCTGGTATAATCTCGAAGAAGCAACACAAGTTTATCTTTATCTGTTAAAATTATATAAATGTGGTCTTTCACCTGATGATATTGGAATTATAACACCTTATCAAAAACAGGTAAAATTGTTGAATATAATTTATTAAAAATTTTATACATTATTCATTTATTGTTTGACATAGGTTATTCAAATTCGAGAATTGCTTATGGAATTAGATGTGGAATTACCAAAAATTAGTAGTGTTGAAGGATTTCAAGGTCAAGAGAGAAATGTCATCATTATCTCAGCTGTACGATCTTCAATTAATTTTGTAAATGAAGATATCAAACACTCTCTTGGATTTGTTGCTTGTCCCCGAAGACTTAATGTTGCAATTACTCGTGCCCGTGCTTTAGTTATTATTTTAGGAAATCCTACACTTTTATCTCAAGATCCATATTGGAGAAGTGTCTTAATATATTGTATCAATCAAGATTCTTATACTGGATGTAATTTTGGTTTTTCCGACATAGATCCTCTAGTAAAACCAAACGAGTCTTTCGGTAGTAACGAAGCTGACAACTTATGATAATTCGTAACAATATCTAACAATACCTTTTTTTTTTATTTGTTGCTATCTCTTACCAAATTATAAAATAAAAATTTTTCTAATATATAAATTATTCCATATTCATACATGTTTTTACAGTGAAATTAATGATATTAATATTATTCAAAAGTACATATTTAAAACTCTATTATTTCTGTATAAATCAATGGAATTTCTTAGTATAAAGTGCTTAAAATATATAAAATTTAACATTAAATCATATTTATAGTTCTTAAATTTTATTTGTTTCTGTCGTGTTTGATTTATTTAAGTCATTACAAAGTGAATAGTATATTGTTTAAATTAAATAAAAACTTTTTATTAGAATGTTCGCTTAAAAGTATTCGAAATTAGAAGTATTGAAAAAATACTGAGTTATGTTTTTTTTCCAACACATTTCTTGTGCTGAAGTGCGTACATATTACAAAAAGTACAGTGTTTATGTTATAATGTACACATGTATATTTATACAATATTTGTACAAATATATTTTTATTCATGCGATATATATTTTTTTTTAACAAAAAAAGTATGAATAAAAATATATTTATTTTGCGACATATTTCTGACTCTTTTTTACATACATGGAATTGAATTATTTCAATATCGGATGTTTTGCTTACAGCTTCAGTTAAGTTCCTTTTTTGATAATATCTCTGCACATCGTGTTGTAATGTCACAAGTCCAAATTCCAAGAGGTTTGATACTGTAAAAAACAAAACCGTTCGCTATGATGTATACAGAACAATAAAAATAGAATCACATTTAGAATAAAGAAAGTTTTTTATGATTCTGATTTACATATTTATGAGTGATTTGATGAACATATAATACCTTGTACATTGTACAGGATACAATTCAAATACAATACAATTCTTAATATGATAGCTTATTTTTTAAAAAAGTTAGTGAGGAAATGTTAGTATAATATGGCTCTCCGTTTATTCTCATTACACAAGAAAAGAATTTACGGTATATAATTGTTAAAAAATTAAGCGGGAAATAGTTAAAAAAGTTAAGTAAAAAAAATGATTGAGAAATATTTAATTAAATATGTTAATGTAAAGTATGATTTCTTGATGGAGAGAATCTTAATCGTTTTGAGTTAATTGGGTGACTGAAAAAAGGGAAAAAATACATTGATGCATGAAAAATGATTGTGAATGATACTGACCTTAATTAGTTCCACACTATACTTACAGGGTCTTGATTTTTAGCTTTCAACTTGCGTTCAATTAAATTTTCTAACGCTTCGCTACGAACAATTAAGGTTTCAATTTTTTCAACTAGTTGTTGATAAGGTGAAGCAGGTTGTCCACCCATTACAACATGCCCCAATTTACTGTCTATTTTGGCATCTAATCGTGCATTACGGATTAGATTGACGATCCAGCACTCTGCTACATCTGCTTTCATATTGAGCTTTTCTGCAAGCATTCTGTAATATAAAAGTATATTTAAAAAATTCTGAAAACACATTTTTCTACTTTTAATTATAAATTCAAAAAATGTGAAATTATTGTACCCAATACTTATGCACTGATGTATTCTACAAAATGTTTCAAAGATCATTAAACGAGCGTTCTCAACGAATTCACTTAATAACGCAATCAAAAAAAAGTCGTTAAATACAACTGTTTGGCATTCTTGTAATTTTTGTCTGGCTCCATCAAAATCAAAATTAACATATAAATGTTCTAAAAATTCCGTAATCGGGTCCCGATACGTATAAGATTCCTGTTAAGAAACAATTACGGGAGTTTTATATAATCATATTTTCATTAATTTTATACAAATTCATTAAAAAGTTGGCTACAAACCTGTTGTATTACTTTTACAAGATCTTTCAATATGGAGCGCCTAGAACGATTAACGATGACAGCAGCTGCTAAATATCTCAGTATATGAGGACACATTGTTTGAATAGCATTAAGATAACTGGAAAATAAAATGTGAATAATCTTTACTTCTGTACTACATATAGAATAGTATTCAATAATATTTGTGAGTTGATAGTATTAACATACTGTGGTCTGTAAAGGAACATTTCTATAATTAAATCTCTGCCCTTGGCATGATTGAAAAATACAAACAAACTCCAATGAATAAGCCATGTTCTTTGTTGTAATACTTGAAGAGAATTTCCTATGATATTGCTATCAATGTATTCTCTTAATTTGTTTACATCCTCTAATGCAGTTTCCCAGTTTTGCACTAAGATTTCTGATGCCAATTTACCCCAAAGTACATTTAAATAATTCTGAGAATTATACATATTTCATTATTATAAAAAAATTATAAGTTTACATTATTTTATATGTATCAAATTTGTTATAGTTATACCTTATCAGTTGGTGGCATTATGAGCATATAAAAGTATAAATATGATGTAGAAACAGAATAATTGCCACATTCATAACGGTACTTTGCTAACTTTACAAAGCTATCCATCATTTCCACTCTGAACTATAAAAATGCAAATAAATTATCATTGTACCATGTATTAAAAATAATTACATAACATTATTTAATAATATGATGCTTTATTATACTTACATCAGATTCCTGAGTAAGGTAATTGTTTAATGCTTTTGAATCTCGCATATTTTCCATTTTTTTCATAACTTCCTCATTATTCATAAGTGCCACAACAACAGATACATTATTTTGTAAAGTGCCAAGTTCCTGTAGTACGTCTGCACGACGAGCTTTCAATTCCTACAATGAAAAATTTTGTCATTCTTGACACTACAAACACACTTTTGTTTATTAGAAATATTGATACCTCTGGTACTTCCAAATTAGGGTAAAGCTGTTTCCTGATGTCAATAGTATAATCTATCATATTTGTCTTGCTAAGAATATCGAGTTTAGCTTGAAGTAACTCATCCTCATCGTAAATCTGAAAAGCACAAGTTGTGCATTATAACCAAACTGTTCGTAGGAGAAATATTTTCTCTTCTTATTGTACCTGTTTGGCAGATAAGAATTCCAAAAGCGGAAAAACTAAATGTCGATCCAAATATTGGCCTATACGTGATGTCAAATCGAATTTCGCCATTTCGTCTCTTAAATTAAATTGAGCGAAAGCGGTTCTAACCACAATCTATGTGTAAAATAGGTCTGGACCACGCTCCACGTTAACGTCAAAGAGTATACAATAGATTGAATGGAAAACATACATCAGAGTAGATAGGCTCCTTTTTTAGCGCTATCTTATGTTTTTTTGAATGAGTTAAAATATAATATTTTACATAAAAGAGAAAAACAACTAAGAGACATTTATAAAATCATGTAAAACCTTTTAGTATGTTTTTCAACCTTAAACAGATATATAAAATAATTCATAATTATAAGGAAATATATATGGGAAAATATTAGACACCTTTTAATATTTTATATCAATTGTACAATAATGTTAAAGCTAAAAAAATGAATGAAGTGTATGTATTATTGCAATAGAATATTTTAACATGAAGATTATTTCTCATGTTATTATAGAATATTTATTACGAAGTACATATAAAAAGTATCTACGTACAATCAATTGAAAGCAAACGTTAATAAATTTATTTGATGTATTATCATCATAATTTTATAATAAAATCGTATTATACATTAAATAACCAAGTCAATAACTTTATAAAATAAGTTTCATTAAATATGAGAATACTTCTGCTTCTTTCATTACTTTACAAATTTTTATGTAAAATATAATAATTATATAATGAAACTTAAATCACTATTTTCGAGTATATTTAGAAATAAATCTATATGAGATGTTTCAATGTGGATTTAGTAGTACATTTATGTAAAAATAATATAGCGCGTTATATCAAGCAGAAATTTTATAACTATTATTATTGTTTTATAAATATTGAGTGCTAAATTATATCGTCTTGTATATTTAATAAGACGAAAAATTCAAGTACGAAATAATATTTGTAAATAAAAATTGCATTTTATTTATTTGAAAAATATATTTAAAAAAATATGTTCAGCTGAATGAATACGTTTAATACGTATATTTGTTCTTATACATAGAATATACATTTTATGGTCCATCTTGTTCTTACACATTTACATTTATGAATTCGTGTATGAATTGCTCCATGATGCAGAATTAAATTTCTACTCATTCGGACGTTCTGTTACAATTTTCTGTATTTGATATTTGTAAATACTGAGAGGTGAATGCGATGCCACCTAAAAAGCCAATTGTTCCCAGCAAAAAAGCGGATCAGAAGAAAAAAGAAAAAGTTATTGAGGTATTTAAATATGATAATCTTAGATATCTAACCTTAAAACACCACATTTTGTATTTTGAATATGCGTATTGATCAAGATTTGTTATTTCTAAAGTTTTTCAAACTAAATATTGTTTCCTCTTGTCTGTAGGATAAGACTTTTGGTATAAAGAATAAGAAAGGTGCCAAACAACAGAAATTTATTCAGCAAGTAGAGAAGCAGGTAAAATCAGGTGGTGTCAATCCACGGAAATTAGAAGATCCTAATCTTAAAAAGCTCGAAAAAGAAAAAAAATTACTGGAGCAGAAAGAATTAGCTCTCATTTTTAAGCCTGTGCAAACGCAAAAGATAGATAAAGGTATTACTTGAGTAAGGTTCTTGCAAAGATCTAGTTAAAAGACAAAATATGAATACCAATAGTTAATTGAATATATTATAATAGTATTATTTGTTATTCTGATAACAGTTTTGTGTGTGTTTTGTTTTTATTATGTATAAATATGTAATGGGATTTGGAATAATAATTATTTAACTTTTATAGGAACTGATCCTAAATCGGTAGTATGTGCATTTTTCAAACAAGGACAATGTACAAAAGGTGATAAATGCAAATTTTCCCATGATTTAAGTATAGAAAGAAAAGCAGAGAAACGTTCATTATACTGTGATATGAGAGATGATGATAAGAAAACTGATACGATGGATAAATGGGATGAAGATAAGTTAAAAGAAGTTGTTGAAAAGAAACATGGCAGTGGTAATCGCCCCACTACAGATATTGTGAGTACATATCTGCAAAACTTTGATATTTATTGTTTGTGTATGCTTTTCTTATATTAAGAAGAAGGAGAAAACAATATCTTTCGAATATTAGATTTGTAAGCATTTCCTGGAAGCAGTGGAAAAATCAAAGTATGGTTGGTTTTGGGAATGCCCGTCAGGACAAAAATGTATCTACAGACATGCACTTCCACCTGGTTTTGTTCTTAAGAAAGATAAAAAGAAAGAGGATAAAAAGGACGAAATTTCGTTAGAAGATTTAATTGAAAAAGAACGAGCTAATTTGGGACCAAGTCAGGTATGAATATATCAATGATGAATTTTTTATTAGTTATGCATAACATATATATGCTAGGAGAATTCATTGAAGTGTTTAATATATTTCTTGCAAAATGTACAGTAATTAATAAATTTTTCAATAGACCAAAATAACATTGGAGACATTCTTAGCATGGAAGAAACGGAAACTAAAGGAGAAGAAAGAACAGGCATTGAGAGATGAAGAGAAAAGACGAAATGATTACAAAGCTGGTCGGCAAGTTGGTATATCTGGCAGAGAAATGTTTTACTTCAATCCTGAGCTTGCAACTGGAGATGGTATTTTTATTCTTACTATATATATATATAATAAATAAATAAATATATATATTTATTTAAAACATTTTGCAGGCATTGATGATGGAGATGAAGCAATATCTAGTTATGCTCGCGAAGAAGATGAAGTAGAAGAAAGGATTGAATATAGAGAACTTGATATGGACCGACTTGCACTTGAAGCTAGTGAAACTGATACTTCTGGAATAACTGTGGCTGGTGTAGATCGATTGAAAACTAATAATGAAATAAATAATGAAAATTCTACAGGTATGGACTAATACTTTTGTGATTCAAAAATAATGTTCAGAAAGTGGTATTAACAGTTTATATTTATATAATAGTTACTGTTGGCGAAGGTGCAGCTGCATTAGCAATTAATGAGAATCTATTTAAAGAGGAAGATCTAGAAGGCTTAGAGGAGGAATTAGACGACTTGGATTTAGAAGAGTGATTCAAATATTTTGTTCAAATTCTTCCCCTTAATGAGTGTCTTCATTTATCTGTATCTTTACAATACATGTATTGTCAGCATATTATACATATATTCACTAGTTCGAACTGTATTATCTTGTATATTATTATTTACGTCTTATATTATATTTTAAAGCAATACATTCTTAACATACATGTGATGAGCTGGTCTCGTATAAGTTATTTGAAATTTAAACTTATGTATCTTAATTATGATTCTTTTAATTGTAATTTTATATAAATTAATTCAATTGTAATTTTTTACAATTGAAAATATAATCATATTCTTTGTTTTTTATATCTACATATTATTTGATGCTTTTCAGAGTTCGAAGAAAGTTACGTTATTATTACGAAAGTAATAAAAACCTAATACTACAATTACAAAAGTAAAGTAGATGGTTTAGTACAAGCTTGAAATTACTTTTTTGGATGATTTTCAGAAGCAGTGTGGCGCCATCTAGCCTCGATGTGCTATTATTAAGTTTTAAAAATCAACTGATTTAGACCTCCCTGTAGTACCTATGACCAACCGCTAAATGGCGTCTTATGTGGTATTAGGTAGGTGGTGCCATCTGATTGCGAACTTTGGTACTACGAGAAACGGGTAAATCAGTTGATTTTTGGAGCTTAGTAATAGTACTTACACGCTAGATGGCGCCACACACACTCTTTTTTATACAAATATATATGAATTTTACGAAAAAATGAAAATTGCTTCACATTGAAGGAAACATTTTAGGATGTATTTTCATGTTATTTTCATGTTATTTTCGTGAAATAATTTACACAAAATCTACATATATTTTGTATGATGAAAATGTAAAGATTTTTAGTAATTTTTTCATGTGTTAAACGTTTTATGATGTATGTTTTATGATAACATGTATATTAATATTAATATGAAAATAATATTTATAACAAATTATTTTATATTATTTATTTTTTATATTAATATAATTAAATTAATATGAAAGTAATATTTATAAATATTATTTAATATTTAATATTTTATAAAAATATGAAATTAATATTTTTATTTTTATTGTAGACAAGTTATTGTATTAAAAGTTCAGTTATTGTCTATTAATAAAATGAGTTTTTCAATAAAAACTTATAAATTATTAGAAATACTACATGAAATTTATTTATTACTTCAATTATAATTCTGTACATTCTACGACTTCTACATGCTTTGTGCGAGATAATGATAGTAGTCGTCGAGATGCACGATATTCGTATAACTCTATATGCGGATGCTTTTCTATTAAGTATTTGTATGCACTAACAAGTTTATCAATATCCTCTACTGATAGCTGCATTGGTCTTGTGGTTGGTTTCAAATCAGAAAGTTTATACATCATTTGTCCTAACTCGACTCGATCTTCTAAAGGAAATAACGTTCTACAAAACAATAAAATATTTCAGAATTACGTTAACATTTAAATGGTTTTTAATAAATATAAGATAAATAGTGTATTTGATGTTCAATAATTATACATGAAAAGTATTTAACGTAATGGTATTTTATGCAAATTATACTTACTCAATACCTCGTATACAATATTTTTGACGAAAACTAAAAATATGTCGTGTTACTTTCTCAAAAATTTTAAATTCATGTTGCGTACGTGGGGTAGCTAGTGGTACAAATGATACAAGTGCAACATCAACTTTCGGTTTGGGAATAAAGGCTGTACCTACGTTTCCAAAGAAATAGAATAAGTTTTGTAAATAACAGAATTTAAAGATATTATGAATTACAAAATAAAATATAAACAATTTACCTGGTATAATAAAATGCATTATTGGACGTGTCCAAGCTTGTGCCATTACAGATAATCTACATCTTTGTGAATCCGTCGGTTCAGCTATTAAGCGCTCGCCAATTTCTCTTTGAAATGTTAATGTCATTCTAGTTCT
Organism: Anthophora plumipes; assembly: GCA_951804975.1. Taxonomy (NCBI): domain Eukaryota; kingdom Metazoa; phylum Arthropoda; class Insecta; order Hymenoptera; family Apidae; genus Anthophora; species Anthophora plumipes. The sequence continues at coordinate 10,885,355 of OX638116.1, read as the reverse complement.
TCCAAATTCCCAAGGACCTCTTTTCTCACTAATTGCATGTAACCACTTTATTATCAGAGGTGTTGATACACTAAATGGCAAATTACCAATTATTCTAATTTTTGGAGTTTTATCTAACCAAGGTTTCGCTTCAGATGCAGAAAAGATATTACTCATGTTTACTTTCATGATATCATCGAAAATAATCTCCATTTCTCCGTTAACTGTTGCAAAAGCATCTGCTAACATTACTAATGTAGGTTCAAATCTTTTGTCTTTTTCTATGACAGTTAATTTTTTCGGATAACATTTCAAAATTGATCGAGTCAGTCCACCTGGACCAGGACCAACTTCTAACACATGGCAATCGGTAAGATCTCCTGCCCTTCTAATCATTTTATCTGTTAATTGTTCGTTTAGAAGGAAGTTTTGAGAAAGAGCTTTCTGTGCCCTCAATTTATACATTTTCAACAGATATTTTATAGTTGGCAAAGGTGGTAATCTTAACTTGGGTATTTTATTATTCATGTTTACCTTTTTAAAATAAACGCAAGTTTAATATAGTTCATTTATTAATATTCAATATTTATATATTCTACAATATATTAAAATTAATCTTGGTTTTCCATTAATAATTTAATGTTTCATATATTAAGGATAATAATCTTAAAGAACATCAGTTTTCAAATTGGATGTCTCTATTATTTTCTCAGGTTCATTCAAATCATCCAAAAAAGTTTCTTGCTTCACAGCATGTATGGTGTACAAATAAATTCCTGCTGCTATGCTACCTAAGGCAACACCTGCAATATTGCACTTCTTGCGAGTGCTTCTATATCTCAATGCTTTTTGAACAGCTACTTCTTCTGCTTGTTTCATATATATTAGATCGCTATATTTTAATTTATGCTTATCTTTTGTCAGATCCAGTTTCTGCATAAATTCAGATTTGTGATCTGTAAATAAGGTATTTGAGAAGTAAAAAATGATTTACAAAATATTATTTAATGAATAATAATCTTGCCATTCACCAGGTTGCATTGTTTGAATTCCTTCTATTTGCGAGTTTGTGTGCAATTCAGCTATATCCCTTGTCTTTTATGCAGAGTTTCTGCTTCTAAAAGAAGCAATTACATAAATATCAGATGTAATTCTATATCTTTTATTAGCCTAATTAACATAACTACGATATTCACTACACTTATGTAATACATTTGAAATCCTTTTTCCAAAATAATATTAATATTTTTATTTAATAAATGGGGTTCAAGTTACATGCGATTTTATAATGAAACGATTTAGGTTATACCGTTAAGGTTATACTGAAATATTACAGCCTCTTAAATGTGAAAATTATATAGTATCGTTTGTTATGTAAAATATAACGTTAAATAATGCGTACAATGTATCTTTTAAAGTATAATTTATACGATTGTATTAAAGTACGTTACATATTTACCTTTATATTTGGAAATAAAAAACGAGATTACTTTTCGATAGTAATATCACAAGTTTGAGCGCATGCGTTTCAAATCATGTAACTCATACGACAAGGAATGCAACAGAGATACTACCGGTTGATATTCTTTTAAAATATTACTTTAATAACCAAGTTATTAATAGGAATCCAGCAATGCAAACAAAAGAAACTCAATTTAACGTTAAAATAATTTTAATATTTAAGAAATGCAAACTGTGATTTAATTTATCAACGCTATTAAATCAGAAGTACAGTGAAGTTGAAAACAGTTTTTACGTTTCCTTACAATTATCATTATTGTTATCAACTTGCATTTCGTGTACACTTGTAAATAAAATTAACAATTGCAGTTAATTTAATTTCAAATCACATTCAGTTTTATTACTTTACGTTACAACTGTAATGTATAATTAGAAAAAAAAAAGGCACGAATATAATTTAGAAGATAGGCATGTGTATCGTACGTTAAATTCTTAATTACGTCATAACAGAACGAAGACTAAATTTGACGAACTATTCGCAGATTTGAAAGCAAAGTTGGATAGCGAGGTGTTCGTAACGATTAAGGATTCAAGGTGTTTCATAAGCTGTCATAGAATGTTCTTGCAAATGTGTTTTTTAAAGAGACCCTCAGGCACTTCTGAGAGGATTTTGTGGCTCGACTCGACAGTGCAAGATAAGGGAAAATACCTGTGGGATCTCCTAGACATGCCTTGGGGAATGACTTTACCCGGGTTTACTATGCAATACTAAAACCTCACAAGTCAGTAGCGTCTGAGACCTGCTTGGGGTTGTATCGACTGAATAGACATTCTACATGTGATTCTAATAAGATCGGTACGTATAATGTATTTCTTACATGTTGCTTAACAGGGATTCTTTTATGCACTTATACGAACTTCATTTCACGTTTACAAGGTGATTTATCAAAATAGAAAAGAAATGAGTTATTATTTTATCGATGATTGATAGTTTTTTCTTTCGTTTTCAACAAACAACTTTTTTTACTAAATTAATTATAAAATAAATATATGTACACATGGTGTGTATTATAAGTAGACGAATAGATGAATAATTATATAGGTAGATCACCTACTGGCTGTTGTTAAAAACAATATTGTTTCAACAAGTATTTATATCTTAACCGTTGCACGATACAGTATTATTTTATGATAATAATTGTGTAACGAAGATCTAAACGATGGAATGTTAAACGGATAAATCAAATCCCACATTCGGGGACTTTCGATTTCAATATTTACTTTAACAACTAAATCTCGTTCAGGCTGGAAAAATCAATTGGTAAAATTCATAGAAAAATAAGATGTTATATGGTATCGAAAGCCGTTTCAAAATTCGATTTACGGTCAAACACTCGATACGTGTATATTCTTTTTTAGGCAGCTGTTTTGCTCGTTGGGTTCAGCAAAATGAAATTCCGAAAGTGCCGTCCGTGTGTTCACTAGTCTAATGAAACCTGAATATTTGATCACGTTGCATTACGTTAACAGCGTCGTTTATCCATTTTAATGGATTGTAAAGCAAATTGAAACATCCGGTTTTCTGTTTGTACAACTCGATGCTCGACAATTCCAAGCTTATAATAATTGTTCGATTCTTTGGTAACACGTTCGCGATCGCGCATATTCATCGATGTCGAAAATCAACCGGAAAAAATGAAAGAAATAAAAGAAACAAAAGGAAGAAAAAGGATATAATTGAAAGTCGATGCGAACAATATTTTTCTTGCGTGTACTTTCTTTTTTTTTCTTCACCACAGAAAATAATCGTAGTCAATTGTATGTGTGTGTGCGTGTGTGTGTGCGTGCGCGCGCGCGCGTGAGAGAGAGAGAGAGAGAGAGAGAGAGAGAGAGAGAGAGAGAGAGAGACGTTCTAACTCCTGTTCGTGTGCAAATACTGTGAAACGCATCGGTTTTCAAAGCGGATCATCGACGACTTGCGTGTACAATTCAGTCCTAAGCTTTATTTATTTCCTGAGCTCTTGAAAATCTCATTTTGTGCGTTGTTTTTCATGTTACCTTCACCTGGTTTCATTGCTGGAATTTTCCAGTCACTTGATCCTTGAGATGCAACCTTTTGTCTCCTGTTCCACCTCTGACCCACGTCTATTGTTCCCTCGTCCGTTTCTTGTGTGGACCCACGTTAGAAAGGATCCTGAAGAAGTCAATTTCGAAATAACGACGATGACGAGGATGGAAATTTGCTAAAGCGCGAAGGGTTCGACCTTTTCCTCCCCTACATTTCCTCGTTATTAAAAAAACGTAGGAAGAGTGTAAAGGAACATTTGTTAAACAAAGGTTTATTTTGAGAAGGAAACGTTAATCGATCGATGAACAATCTTAACATTCTACTTTTTAATACTAGAGCAACCAAACCCGTTGAAATGACGAATTTCAGTTTTCTTACTTTAAATTAGAGGAATGATTAAGGTGACTTTTGTTAGAAATAAAGAAATATTTATATATGCCAATTTTTTTCATTAATCATTCTTAATCTTGAAGTTCTTCATGCATGTAGTATATCTAAATATACCAGAAGGGAGAATATACGCTATATCTAATGTTAATCTAATGTTAATCACGTTTTCCCCTTCTCTCTCGACGTATTTTCTAAAAACGCTTTGCTTCTTCAATTACCCTTAAAAACAATCGACTATTACATATCAAGTGTTTCTTACACCTTTGTTTATTAACCCTTTGCCAGAGATATTCATAATACGCACCGTAATTTCATTCAAGTTTCATTCACATCGAAATAAAACAAATTAACAGACTAAAAGAGAACCAACAACTTGGTAAACACGTGTAATCTTTTGTTCTCAAAACAGAACCTTCGTTCTTCAAAAGATTCATCGCAAAAGTGTGTCGAAATTGATGGGTTGATCATATACAAAAAATACTCGGAGCGCTTAGGATTAACAAACAGCTTATTAGCCGATGTGTAAAATAGGAACGTTTTGCATAACCCATTCGTAAGTAACGCGAATCCTGCCATTAACCACCTTACGTTCACTCCACGTGCGTGAAAACGCGCGCGAATAAAACACTCCCCGTCAGTTCTCCCGGTTCCTCCCGAGGATATCCTTCCCGCTGGTTGCCGACAGTCTTTTCCCATTTTCTTAACCTGGAGAGAAGGACGAGCTTGCGCCTTGAGCTACTCGTCGTGGGACGTAAGAGCTGTAAGAGAGGGATAAAGAGAGAAAGAGAGAGAAATAGATAGAGACAGAGGGTGGTGGTGGTGGAAGGTGCAGAATGTGTAAGTGAGCGTGTAGGGAACAAGACGCGGTTGTTCAGAGAGTTTCGTTCAGAGTCTACCAGCCGAAGTCACGGCTGGTTGAGAGCCGTGTGAGAACGAGAGAACGGGGGGCTGAAAGGGGTTGAAGGAGCGAAAAGGACGATCATTCGAAAGTAGTGGGGTAGAGGGCAAAGGAGGATGAAAAGGGGCGAAAGGTGGGGTATAGAGTAGGCGAGCTTTTTTGGCAGGCGCGTTCAGTGGCGGGGATTCACGGGAATGGGGGTGTAAGGAGAGAGCCAGGGAGAAAGCAGGAGAGGCAGGAGAGCCGGGAGAGACGGGAATTGGAGGGACGGGTGGTTCGCCCGGTGGGAGAAACAGGAGACCCGGGCAGTGCAAGCCGGGCAGCCTGCCCGACGGTATCGTCGCTTTGGGTATCACGGTGATTCTATTTTTTTTGTTTGTCCATCCTTCGTCAAGTCGGTCACTCGCCGCGAGTTTTCCTTTGCGCGTCTTTTAACGCGGACATGCGCGTCGTCTGGTTTTTCACCCGCGCAGAAACGCGTACAGGCACACCTTACATCTGAACTAACCAATATATAATATACACGTTATAGACACAGGTATGCACGTAGCAGGTATACACGCATCGCGCGCACGTACATATATATACATACACACATATACACGTACATACATATACATACGTATACGCACATAGGACATCAGCGATCAACTATGACAACAGAGTGCAGAATAATACGTTAGTCGTCTAGTACACACTTATCGTTACTTACGCGATCTCACATACCTTTGTAGAATATACGAGCACGTGTATCCATCTGGAGGGGCAGCTGAATGCGAGAGCGCGCCTGAAAGAACGCACGCACTTCCCCGCTCGGAAGCTTCCGCAGCTTTCAAAGTAACAGGTTGGTCATTCCGGCTTCTCTTAAAACCGCTTTTGCGCGCTTCTATCGACCTCACGGATCACGGTGGAGTCCGTGTCTACGGGTTGTTTCGACACTCTCGGTTCGAGTCCTTCTGATCAACGATGCACAACGCACTTTATATGCATTCGAACACGACAATCGAACGAACAGTTCTCACGGGCATGGTAGAGAATTCTTTCTATTTGCATTTTCTCTGGATAACACGCTCGATCCAATATAGAGTGGACTGGAGGAAACCGTTCAACGGGAATGGAAACGTTTCCCTGCCGTATGATTGGAAACGGTTCATCTAATTGCATGTCGACGATGTGTGTGTGTGCGTGTGTTTTTTTTCGGTTTTTTCTATTTTTCTTTTTTTTTCACTGTGACCAGCTGTTGAATAGTCCCGAATCGATGTCACTGATAATTAATAGGCGAAATGTTCCTCTCGTCTTTCAAACGTTCACGCTTTCATTCTACGGAATGTGGTTTTCTGTGGAAACCGAGTCACGCATGCAATGTAATTTCGCGATGGATTTGATCCCGTTTTAATCGACTGATTTCCGCTCCTATTTCCTCGACTCCAGGGGAACGTTCCATTTTGTCGACGATCTCTTCTCCCGTTTCGTCTCTTATCGTGCGATTCCTTTTCCTTTGAGAACATCGATCGACAATCATCGATCGTTTGATGAAAAGAAGAACCACTTCTGTAATACAATTCCAAGTAAGTTTTATCTTTCTCCAAAGGGTATGCTAATACTTTTCAATTCTTCGAATTATCGCGCCTGCGAAACTACCGACCGTGAGCAATGATAGAAACGAAAGGGTAACGTTTCTTTTTAATGTTAACACGAAATTTATTCGCGATCGTCGCGCGCATTGATTGCACGCGACGCGTGTAACAGGTCGCGTTAGCGAGCTAAAATCAAATAAATTAATAACGCGGCTCGTAGGCACGGGCTTTCTGTTCGTTTGTTTGTCGTGTGACACGAACAGCATTTATTATCCGTGGCATCAGTAAATCAAATGTACTTTACGCAGTTGATAATTAGCCTGTAATAAATCGGAAAGACATAGTTTTATACGTTTATACGATTTTCGTATGCGTTGTATGTCGGAAATGTTTGCGTTTTGATAGATGATTATATTTTATGCTTCAATACGACGATCGACAAGTTATCAAGTTCTACGTTTGACGAAATGAAGAATACAATACGTCATTCTTTTCATTCGATAGAAGTTCGTTGCACTATCGGTTAAAGATAATAGACAGAAATGTAAACATCGTGTACAATGATGTTAAAAATTGTGGTACAGCAATTTATAGGCTTCCAGTACACAACAAGCTAGGTAAAAAGGGCTTAAAGTTATATCAGCAATTTTTTATTTTTGATAGTATTTTCCGTTGGCCTACATTTTCACCGCTTATTTCATGAAACCCTCTACCCAGAATAATCTTGTTATTTTATTACTCGAATCTTTTATGGAAAGTGTACTCCCTTTTCTGTTTCAATCAAAATTTAACGTCATATCGTTGAATTGCAATTCAAAAAGAGTATACAATAAATAATAGAGGTTATATCAATTATTAAAATCCAGATAAATTAATCGACTAATTTAAATCGAGTAATCGTTTAAGCTCGAAATAGTAATACACCTGAAACACTTTTTCTTTTTTTAAATATCCTGCACTTAATATCACACTGGCGACTCAATCGTAATTGCATTTACATAACTAATCATGTTGTATAACATATATATACTTATATCTTATCTTACATGATACATGTATATGTATTGTAACATGTTCAATCGAATTTTCAATTTCCACTCTGCAAAGAAAGTTATAAAATGAATGTGAAGTATTTATAGAAAGTCTTTGAACGTCAATTAACGTTTACCTATTGAAAAGTTATATTCAATTACAGTTGCATAATTTCATGGAATTCTATGGAAAAATTCACGAGACCGTTTGTTAATCAGTTTTACCGTACGTTTAAAAAGACGTTTCTAAAATCGTCGGACGGAAAACGAGTGGAATAGGTTGTGTGGATTAATTAATTAGCGAATGACGTGGTAATTTTCTGCAAGGATTTTCTTCGATTTTATCACCGTTGAAATCGCGTGCTGAGTTCGCGCTAAGGGTCCGCTAGATTCCTTGACGGAAATTTTCCTACATTTTATCACCATGTCGGAAAAGTTTACGGTGGATCGGGATTATGGTAAGATTAAGTTTTCCATTTGGCGTTTTCGATATTTCGTCGTTGAAACGATTTACACCAAAGCCGATTTAAATTTTCGATACAGAGCTTTTCAATAACCTACGCTTGCAGCATCATTTTTCGGCTATTCTGCTTTACGAAACGTTACGGTTCTTATTTCTCATTTTTCTTTTCCTAGTGTTACATATTCCGTGAAATTTTCAAGTAAAATCATTGTGAAATCATCGTTCATCGTTAAGTTTTTCGCGCTGTATTGAAGTTTGTACGTGCTTTATCATTTGTGATTTTAAACGCGAAGTACTTTCCTATTTGGTTCATTTGTACGAAACACTTTTACCGTGTGATACACAAGTTTTTTTCGAATCTTTTATGCCTGGTAAAATTGCAAATTTACTTCGTTTTGTTTCTACAACAGTACCACACATCTATAACGGCAAGAAATTAATTTCACTTGCTTGATATTCCAATGAGCAATCGACACATTTCGACAACCCGGATGGAAAATGTCCACTTATCGTTCACATCTGTTAATTAAATTTTTTTTTCCCACTATGTAGGCAAACTCGGCCATTCATATCGAAGTTTAATCTTTCAAAAAACAAAAAAAAAATCTGAAAAAATCCTACTATGTAATGTAAAACTATTCTTCAAGTGACAATGTTGAAAACTTTCCTCGATAAAAGTGAAAATTCGTTTCGAAGAAGTACAAGAGTGGAATGAAAACAAAGTGGCTGAAACTGTAACTACGATTTATACCTATCAGCCAACTGAAACTTTCTAAAAATCTCACGTTTGTAGAACGATACTGTATGAAGATCGCAAAGACCGTGAAACAAAATTTATGATACATATAGTACAGTATTTTCACCATTATAATGCAAGTGTTAAGCTTATCACGCAATTTCCCGGCTGATTCGATGAACAATCGTGTGAAAATATCGGTCTGAACGGTCTATTTTCTATACTAGAATGTGCGGGTACGGTTAACGAGCGGTTGAAAGGAACTGGTGGAAATACAGTTGGCAAGGAAAGAGAATAAAGTGGGTTGGTTCGACATTCGAAACGAGGCAGCTCGTTTTCTCCGGCGCGGCAGTGGCGGATATGTAACGTAGTTTACGGGCAAACTTGGAATTTACAATCGTGAAAACGTAAATTAATCCGAATCCGAGGCTCGACTTGAAAGGTACGCGTAAAGCAAACCTTCCGTCGCTTGGTTTCCCTCTACACTTGCTGGAACTTGCTCGCCTTTACCTCTTTGTTCATGAATACGCGTTTCCTGGCTCGCGAGGAAACCTTCGAGTAAACATTTCACATCGCTCTTTCTTCCTCCTGGTAACTCCCTTTGGCCGACAATCGTGACACTAACTGCGACAGAATGTTTCTATTGTTCCGTGCAATTCTTCCGAGAGCCTCGAGCATCGATGACAGTGCGCTAAAATGGAACAAAAGTCTCGTGCGTATTCGCGCCTTGCCTTCTTTCTTTTCATTCTTAATAACACGCTTCTCTGTCGACAACGGTTTCTTTCATCTTGCCTTTTCTCAGATGAGAAATACAGCTTCGTCAAGAAACCTTACGGCATCATTTCTTTTTTTTTTCTTTTTCTTTCTCTACTCACCCCTTGATTCCCTGCAATATCACAATTCTATACGATCGTCTGTATGTTCCTTCGGAACCATCAGCGTTCGCCGTAGCAGGATCTCGCGTAGGTGGACCCGAACACGATCTTCCTAGTATTTTTAGCACGTTGAATGATTGTTAGCTTGACATTTCGTTCAGGCGTAGGCAATTCGAGGAACTTTCTACGTAATTGCCGAATGCACTGTGCTTCAAAGGCTTCTATTTACGAGGTACGATTAAATTTACGTCCATTTAGCAAGAATTAAAATATTGGTAGTGTAGATTGGAAAGTGAATAGGGTGAGTTTTGTTGGTTTGACAAAATTGAGCTTGGAATTAATTTCGATATGAATTATTTTCGTATTATTTGTTCCTTACTTGTTTTATTGTTCTATTTGCCTGACTGGAAATTAAGGATGAAAGAATTTTGCCAAAATCACGATAATTTGAAAAATCCTTTACAGGCATTTGATTATTAATATAAAGTTTTGAAGCTGATTATCGAATGTTTCTAAGTTTATAATTAGTATAGACATCTTTGTTTATCAACTGGTAAGGTAGTTTAGAAGCTAATAATACAGCATGTTTTATGGCAGAAAAAATACTTCTGAAAACTGGTATAATTGTATTTTGTTTACGGTTAAAATGACGCAGTTAATGTATAATATATTATGACAGTATATTAATTAAACTCTTAAGTATATTAATTAAAATTTAATCACGTAAATTTTTCGTGCATAAACGATCATGAGCTGTCTATGAGACTGGCTATTTTTTAAAACAGGTAGAAAACAAGATTCTGTCAAAATTTCTTGGAAATCAAATGAAACTGAACTTAAACCTTTATTCTTTTGTAGTAATACATTAACAAATACGCGTTTTCAACAAGTTACAACGAAGAAAAGAACTAAATCCAAAAAAGAAAAAATGTTGCACAATTGCATATGATTATTTGAAATACAGAATATTAACCCTTTGTATTCTATTGGTGCCGATACAGAAACATTTATCATACGGACCATAACTGCATTCAGATTTTATTTATATTGAAATAAAGCAAATTAATGAAACATAGCAAATAATAGCAAATTCACGAACGTGTATAATTTTTTTTTTCTCAAACGAAACTTTCGATTTTTCGAAGTTTCATTGCAAAAACGTGTTGCAGTTGATAAATCGATCATATAAAAAAATACTCGGAGCGCAAAGGATTAAAATAACATTTGAAAGAAATATAAATATTTCAATACATTTTGGTGAAATAAAAAATGAACACGAAATGTCTGAGAGGCTGCATCGAGTAACAATTGTTTTTATTTCAACTGTCGAATATCTAAATATGCTGAAAATTCGTTAGGAGGTAGAGATCTGATTGCTTTCTTTTTTCTGTTGTGAGCCTGCTTCTTTTAGAATTATCAGGAATTTTATAAATGAAACAGTCTCACCGACTAAGGGTTAATTACCAGTACAATTATATTGTGCAAGGATAATTGCTGTATATAAAAGAAATAGTGCATTCAGATGTAAAAAGAACATTAAGCAATACGGATTTAATATATTTGAAATATGTACATTACACGAAACGTTTGGAATTTTTCATTTTGATTTTACAAATATGTAAAACAATGTTGTTACAAAATTCCTTTTCTCTGTTCTCAAGTCGTATAATTCTCAATAATATAGTGTAAGATAATTTAAGTAATTTAAGATAGTCTCATTCAGGTGTACAAGTGTATTCTGTAAATTAAAATGGAAAAGAAAATCACAATTTTTTTTTAAATTGAACTTGCGTGAATTTTTAAACAATTTTACGTCAGAAATTTGACAGTTCTGCGCGATAATGTAATACTTTGACGTGGTGACAGATTGACGTTTTCTAATTTTCGTAAATTAACGCAGCTTACAGTATTACTCTCGAACACTCGTTTCAGGTATAAACTCAAACACGTGTGACAACGTCGATGCCGTTGACATATTGACATCTTAACGCAACTGATATCATGACATTTTAGCGGATATCACCTTTGGCGTCAAGTATGTTCACCGATTGAACGAGAAACCACAGCGTTCAATTCTGAAACTGGAGTTCGTAACGAGAAAAGCTTCCCTTTAAATTCGCGATAAATTGAAATAATTGATCAGGAAATTACAGCAATGTCAAATTTCATTTTTACACGCATTCGCTCTTTGCTAAATAAATGTACACTCGTTGATAATTCCAGTAACGTGTTTCCGAAAACAAAGTTACTTATCCGGAAGAAAGACGTTCCAATAAAATTTCTTTATAAACTCTTTTTGTTTCAATTATATTATAGATTTTTAATTTGTATCTTTCAACTAAAATAAATATTCCAAATAATATTTTTATGTATAACTATAACTCACATCAAAGAAGTAGATATAATTTATTATTAAAAAAAATCTACGATTGCTGTAGAAACAGTATCTTTCACAAATCTTGGAGACTGTAAAGACACTTTTACTTTCAGAAATGCAATTGGTATATGAAAATCTATATTTAAATATCATTTTTTGCTGCAGGAACATTTTTCATGCAGAACAGTGTTATCATAATTGCAATAAGACTTAAACGTATGTTACATTTTCTTTTTTGACAATGTTCCAATTAGCATTGAAGTTAGACTACTCTTTTTATTCAACTCACAGGACACTCTAATAGCGGTAATCGATATTTGATGTTCAATATCGACGTGCTCGTTAAAACGTTAACGAACTGCTCGAAGCGTTATCTTAAAGGTCTTGCAAGCAATATTAATGACCGATACAGTGAATCTTGTTAGTTATCAGAGGTTTCCTGATGCGAGTCCTGTCCTTTAGGAAAATGTTTCCCACGTTACATTAGCATGTGGCTATCTTCAACAGAGATTCGAGGATGCATCAGTAGTATCAGTAGCATCTGATCAACAGTTTCTAGTATAGAATGTCAGTGTGCTTCTGATACTTGTTACGGTAATACGAGATGTTAGATTTACCTTTTAAAGAGATTAATTATTAATTTAATAAATCATGTGTCTGTCAGAGATGGTTTTCTATGAGAAATATATAATATATGGAAAAATTCTGCTATTCTTTGTTTAATGATTATTCGAATTAATTATTTGTATGCAGCTAAATTGTTTAATATAATATTTAATTAAAATAGCTATTATATACAGTTTTGCTGTGGATTAGTATCTGCATATAACATTATCTTAGTTTTAGAATTGTGTTAATCCAATAATCTAATAAAGAATAATAATTCATATTTGGAATTGTTTTATAAAGAATTTGTGAATCTCTATAAAAACTTATTAATGGCTAATAATTCAGTAATATGATCAAATTAGGAAAAGTATGGTAGTATTTATATTTTAATTAATTCTGTTTAAAATAAGTAATATTGTACGAAAGATGATTCTAGAATATATTAATATACATATTGTTTTATGATTTTTTAGTTAGTACATATATTAATTTTGGCTATTCCCTATTGTAATACACCGTTAAGTCTAAAGAAGTCAGGATTCGTATTTGGTCATTCTCGGTCACAAGTTGAAGCTGAGGTTTGAGCAAAAATACAAATTTGATAGATATAATTCTTCTTGTGTAAATCTTAATTGTAACATGTACTACGAGTATAATTCGTCATTATAAGACAAAAGATTAAAGTAATAGATGAAAAATATTTTTTTTAGAAGTATAATACAAAATTTGATAATATTAGGGTGCATAGTACTCGTGTAATAATTCTATGTAACCACTGATAAATCACTTATAAGCTCAATTAATTTTGCGCGAAATAATTCGAAAAAGGGAAATTTTATTTTTCTGTAGATAGTATTATAAACTCAATTAAAACTTACAAAAAGTTTATAAACCAATCGAATAACGAAGAACGTATAGGAGTAATGATAGTGTTTTCGATATTCCATTTTACTCTCTTGAAGTTCGTCTGGAAAACATCCCATACTATATATCGAAACGCAATCCAATAATGGTGAAATTCGTAGATATGCCTGAGGGAGCACGTAACGACGAATTAAAGATTATTTTTAAAAATATTTCCTGTGTTTCGTTCGAATAAAGTGAATAACGTTTTCTGCCTTATGAAATAATGCAGCGTAGTTTCCTCAATTTTGAAGCCATCATTCATAATTGAAAAATAACCAAGAGCTTGATAAAAAAATAGCGTTCGAAATTGTCAGGGTAATCTTTCATAAAATAATATGTGTAATTGCTGTTTCTTTCAAATATTCTAGTCTACCGGAAACTACGTCGTACTTTGTATCATGAATATATTCATCATTCTCGTTTTATTTCACTTCAACTGTGAATGCTTATCCGAACGTAAAATTTTGTCTTATAAAAATTTATTCTTTCTTGAAAATACGATTGTTTCATTCACAGTGTAACTTTTCAACTTCCAGGCGGTTATTAAAAAACAAAAAAGAAAAAATAAAACGTAATGTTACAGGGAAAGTTTCGTAATTTTAAACTTTTATCTATCTTATATTTGAATTTTCTAAGCTTTTACAGATGTAATGACCAAATCGGCACTCTTTCTTATTGATGATTTCTAATGAATATTTGACTGACCTTCTTGGAGAATGTAATTTTCCACGGGGGTGTGTATCACCTTGGTTACTTATTGCATGAAGGTCATCGGTTGGCCTAGTTCCTTACTACCAGTTACGCGATCTACTCAACATCCTCTCATCCATTTTCTCTTTTTCTGTTTCGCTTCCTTCCCGATGTACCTTTCTCCGCTTGTTTCACGGTCCATGTAGTATTACTTCTCAGAATAATAGTAATAATCGAAATGGAGAAAATCTGAGAGATTCTATGGCTCGCTAACACGGGAAATATTTCAACCTTGAAATCCCACCAGGGTTTGATCTTGAACCACTGATCCCACTCTCGTTCGTATTTACGATATTGAGTGCCGTATTTACGATATTGCAAGTTTATTCGTGTTCAGCTTGAAACTAAATTACAGTTTATACGTGTGTGTACAAGTCATACGGTCGTCGTGATACTGTGTCCTAAAAAAAGGACAAAACTATGAAACATGATGAAACTGCGAAGTTTCAGAAACTGTTTAATCACGTTACGAATTAAAAAGTTAGTTAAAATTAGTCCGTTAATTGTCCGATGTAAGAAAGGAGAAATATATTAAGTGTTGAGGGAACAAGAATACTTTTTCGTTTATTATTATTATTATTTTTTTTCTTTTTTGGTTTCTCTTACAATTTCTGTTTAATTTTCGCGAAAAATACGATGTTCTATCGCGTCGTGAAAATAATCTTTCGCGTTTAATTAAAAAACGGGGGAGGTACCCTATGAATTGGACCGTTCTATAGTCCGAATTTTCTATGCAGTGATTATTTTCCATTCCAGTGCAAACATTTCTCTGGTGGATATCGATTTTTCAGCCGCGGTCTTTTTATCAAGAATATTGCCAAACGAAAACGAACTTCTAGTTTTTCGTGGTTATTTATAAGATCCTCGATATCGGTGTCTTCTTTTTTTTTTGCACGTGATGTGCGCGCGAGTAAAACCAATCGAATGATTAAATTACACGAAGTTGACTATTTAGAAAAGGCGATCTATTTTAGCGATCGTATCTATGGAAAAAAGTCAGAGATAGATTGCACCTTTCAGTTAGTATGTTATTTTTATTCTCTTTCAAATACTTTGCTGCTTTAATTTTTTTGTATGTTTAAATCGTACATGCGACATTTTCAATACGCGGACATTTTCATTCAACAGGTTTGAATACGAGTGTTTGCGTTTTCATTACGTTTTACATTTTATGTATGTTTTTACAACTATGCATCGTGTTGTTATATTTTTACCGACAGAGCTTTTCTTCTTATGAAATATTTAATTATCAATTTTGAGCAGGCGTGTTTACGAATTATTCATAAATTAATTTATTATCTGACATTAGAAGGAAAATACATTTCTACGATGTGGATAGCTTGTTTCGATTCCTTCTACTTGCAAGTAGCCGATGAGCGATTTTAATCAGCCGCGTCCTTATCTTTATAGTTTACACTGAATCGAAAATTGTTTGTTGTTCTCTTATTTATTCACAAAAATTTCTTTATTTTTAGATACTAAACTCACAAAGATAAACTTGTTTATTATGCCAAAAATTTTAACACTAATTTGTAAATCAGTTAGTGTGCTTTTGAAAGAATTCTATGAAAGTAGAATCATTTAAATAGGTCAATTCTGTTTTTTTTTTTCTGTAGATAATCATCTATCGATTCAATGTTCTTTCATTTTCACCTACATGTTTTATACTGTATTATATAGTTCTTTTTTCACCATATTCAGAATCCCGATGCAACTCTACACCGATAGAAACCATTGAAAATAATTGGGCGAACCAGAAAAAAAATATTTCAATGAATCGTATGATTTAATTAATCTTTTTTCTTCACCGTGGCATTCAGTTACCAAGTTGATGACATAAAAACATATACTTACGTACAGTTTTATATTTCGCGAAGTTCAGATTTACTTTCACGCAAATGAAACTTTTCTCGAATGCTAAGCGAAAGAAAAAAAGAGGAATTTTTCTTTTCATTAACACCACAGTAAAATATAATTTCTCATCTAGTATAGAGTTTATATAGTGTTATATAATGTCTATATAATATTCTCCACGCTACAGAGTCAACATAGTGTCTGTATAGTATTCTCTCTAATACAGAGTCTATAGAGAAGTCAATTAACGAGTCGATGCACCAGCATGTGCATGCATACGACGTTTGAAATCATTCGGAGAAGCAATGGGGACGCAATAATGTAACAGTTGTACGATATCGCGATGCAAATCAGCATCGGTTGTTATCGTGATCAGTTGTCGACGACAGAACAACAATTTCGCCGAGTGATTACTCGATCGGAAAAGCTGCTCGAAGATCTTCTCTCTCTCTTTCTCGCTTCCTTCCTCTTAGAAGGATACGGCAATCGATCGATAAAAGAACGCGCTTGCGTTTCCTATTTCTCCGTAATATGGACTGGAACATGATGATCGGTTGACCCACTTTCTTCGGGTTTGAGCACTAGCTTCGGACTCGCCTCGTGAAATTAGGCTGCAAACAGCAACGAAGGGGAATGCCCACGAAAGCTAACGACTCGAAGTGATCAAACAGTCGCTTGTTGGAATTTCCGGATGCAACGGTGCTTAGAGAATCGTTTCCGGAAAGCATTCTATGGTATTCCCGTATAAGACGAAACTACACGCTTTAATTTCGAAAGGAAACATATCCATTACGGGGTTGCACAGATTTTAGGGGGGCGTGGTGAGAAAGTTGTACCGATATTATTCTACGTTTTCGTTTCACTAAAGAAAGAAACTTCTGTTTGCTCTAGGATGCATCGAATCCCCTCGAAGGCTACGAAAAGTTTCCGCGTTTCAGATGCTTTCTAACTTTCGACCGATGGATTTTTCGTGTTTGCGCTGGCTGCAATTCCGTGTTAGTGTTTAATGCGTTAACTGTCGGGGTATATCTCGAGACGTAATTGCTGTTTTGAATAGTGCGCGCGTCCCGGTTTCGTTAGATGTAATTTCAGTTTTGGTACTGTTAAAATATACTACAGAATTAAGGAATTAATTATTGTTTTACTGTAAATCTAATATTATGAATGATGCAATTAATGTTTATTTCATTTTATTTTGTATGTAATATACAAAATATCAATTAATTGTATGTATTATACAAGATAACGAAATATCTGTTCCTTGAAAGAAATTTTGTTTCTGAATAAAGGTTATAATTATTAACAAGAGAAGCGTGTAAAAGGATTGTTTTCTTTTTCTTTATTAAGATCTCTATGTTTATACTTGAAGGAATCGTAGTTAAAGAGGCTGTTAATTGTACACAAGATGTGTAGTTCGCAAATGTTACGTGGAATAATATTTGAACAAGTTTCAAATTCTGCAACGAAGGAGTAACAATTATAAAACGGGTCACAGAGCTGTTTCACATTGCATAGAGGTTATCACGTTTCATAGCTTCTAATTTTTCTATATTTTCTTTCAGTTCTCATTTCACCTGATTATTTTACACTTTTACACGATGTAAATATCAAACTGCGAATAGAAACCCGAAAGCGACATTCCTTTACATCTCGATGCACATGCTCAGTCGTCTTTCCATTTAAACGATAAATCTTTCACGATACTACGATACATCGCAGTCTTTGTATTTCACCGTGAAGAGCAACAGAGAAATCGTGAACGAGCGTTAATGAAAAGTACAACCAATAGTTCCTCGTGTAACAGAAAAAAAAAAAAAAAAAAAACACGTCCGTATTAAAAAAATCCGCAATGAGTCGTGTGGGCGCAACATCTGTGCGCGAGTATGGAATAAACCAGTGTATATAAAATTACCAGCAAAAGCTCCTTCATCTGAGTAACAAGTGCCATTTTATTAGAAGTCTGCTCGCATACCGGTAAATCTCTTTTACTATGACTGCCCACCCTCGTACGTTTCTTTTGTGGCCGTCGTGGAAACACGTTTCTTCGCCGGCTTGAAAGCTAATATTTATGCGCCTTTTTCCGATCATAAATCCCCCAGGGGTGAAGGGTGAATTGCGCATAGAGGGGCGAGCCAAGGGCGCGGTACTTTGTACAGGTTAGATCGACGGAAAAAGTAGAAAGCTCCGTGATGGTATCAAAGAGGCCATTATGCGTTTTCGTGTATTTCCTATACGTCAAATATCGTTCCTTATGATATTCCTATGGTGAAATCTCCGACGGCGTCAATACGCTTCGCCTGCAGCGAAAAGGCTAGGGTGGCTGTTTTATATTGCTACTTCCTATTTTATTGGAACAAATTTATCACCGGCACTCCAGCTGCGATATCGCAGCCGTTAGCTGTTTTACTACGTGTTGATTGTTACCAGTTTTGCTGAACATTACCTCCTGCGGAGGAGAACGTAAGGCATTTGTCCGCCGTGAAACAGCTGAGTGTTCTCATTGCTGTTAGAAATGGAATGAGACGTTAAAGAAAATAGGCAAATGATTTCGTAGATCAGTTTTTCTTCAGATTATATTATAGTGATATTCCTTGAATTATGTTTGCACATTTCGAAATGGATAAAACTTGATTTATACTATAGTCCATATGTTATGGGATAATTTCTCATTTGAGTTTTACGTTTAAATTAACTTTGTCAAAAATCCAATGATAATTTACAAATTACTTACACTGAATACAGTTTCGTACTGTTAAAATATATTGAACAGTATATATGCAAAGTTTTTAATTTTCTCGTTAATGTGCGCTTCTCGTTTCGCAGTGACGTATCGAATTAATTTTAGCACTCTTGCGATAAGTTTTTTAAAGTTTCTTCCAGGATTTCATTCCAAGACCGCTGCAAATGTGTTCACAGATCTTTCTGTGACATTAAACAGTGTTTTTGAATATTTCTGTCTAGTGTGTTCCATAATTTCTCAATGGGGTTTAAATCTAGTGATTGGAGTGATCATTGCATTAGTTTTAGTTTGCCATTTTGTTGCATCTGTTCCAGATAACTTTCATATATTCTAGTAGGATGATTAGGTTATTGGTTATTGTCGTGCATAAACATAAAACTATTGCCAATAATTCCGATAGAATAGCGTGCGATTTTATATTTCAACAATGCTTCTTTTTCATTATCTCATAAATGTTTGTTAAATCTCTCACGGCATTTCCTTCAGAACACACCAAAATCATAATTAATTGCCCTTCATGTTTTACAATGGGCACAACACAGTCTGGCAGCAGTTTTCCCTGCCAAAAACTAGTGTTGGACCTCATTATAAATATTTCAGTATTTTTTTTTTATATTAATTATAATAAAATACCAGACATATCAATAAAAATATATTTCGATAGAATGGTTCATATCGAAATAAGTAACTAAATCCTTCATCTAAACTTGATTTATTGTAAAATATTAAGGAGCCCCATGAGTTATGGACGGGGATGTACTTCGCGATGCTCACGGAGCTGTAAATAAATGTTTCAAGACTTTGTTTAATTGATTTATGTGCTGCGCAAGCAACATTGTGCAATCTTTTCAAAGACACAACATAGTTCTTATGAATATGAACCTTAGAGTTTTAATTTACTCTTTTTATAAATTAACGAAATTTCTTTTTCTTCCTTCTTTTTTTTTTTTTTATAAAGTACTCTTTGAATACGTATTCATTATCATTCAATTGTGCGTAACAGTAACAGAAATTACTTTAAGAGAATCAAAGGATATTATTACTTGGAGAACGTTGTTTGCTTTCGTTTCTTTGCAAAGGATCGATTATTAACAAAAGCTAATTTCTCCGTTTCACATTCCTCGTGAAACTATTCGACTCTCTTTGCGAGCCTCCTTTTGTACAATTCGCAACAAAGGAGATAATTATTCTCTTTATCGTCGATAAAATATTCGATTCAGTTGAACTAATATTATAATTAGAAATAAAATAGCGGGAATTCCAATTAACTAATACACTTTCTCAAATAAATACTCGTATTCTTGTCTTTTACATAAATGTAGAAATACCGGGATCGCTTTTAAAAGGTGCGTGATTCGGATTGCAAAGCTGCTACTTTTTTAATTAAATTTCACGTTCCGCGTTCGCTGATAAAGCGATCCACAGTCGTACCTACTGTTTTTCATACAACGAAGCTAATAAGCGTTCTTCAAGTTTCGTTTCTTCGCGTATCTTGTAAACTTCTCCAGAGAGGAAACGAATTCGACGAACCTTGACATTTGCAAGCAATTACGTACACTTAAAACAGTAACTGGTGGTGTATATATTATTACGTGATTTATAATTGTTCGATAAAACGTAACATTCGTAACAACAATTCAATGTGAACATAATTCGTTCCGGTAATTGTTGCTTTTCGCTTGTTTATTCTGCTTCTATTATTGTTGCCAACGGCGGAAATACGTATCGAATAATCGACACGGGGAATCGAGTTCTGTTTCAACCGAACGTCAGCTACGAAGTTGAAACGTTATTTTTTGAAGCAATCGTCAACATATGGCCGATACATAATAACGAGCTTGACTCCTTTGTGACACAGAGAGGAACGAATAGACAGTAAACCTTAGAGCGGTTCAATCTCTGTTGTGTGACGTTGTTTTGTTGTCACTGTGTGTACATCTCCTTTTGTCACGGCGAAAATATTTCAGCGTGAGAGTAAAATGCATAAAAATCTCCACCCGCGATGCATATCGCATTGATTGCAAAAGCAAAAAAAGAACATTCGTGTTTCGAACATTTTCAAGCATCATCCGTCGACCGGGAAACAGATACGATAAAGCTGAAAGTGCAATGCGCGGCATGATGAAAATAAGAAAGGAACACAAACATTTCTATCTCGTACAATCCAAAGATAGTTAATTCCTCTTTTTTTTGTTTTTCCAATAGAGCATTGTTAGAACGTTATTATTAATATTATAGAAGTAATTTCTGTTTCTTTTAAATGATGCGTTTAATTAACATGTTGAGTACGGAGAATGTTGGAAATATTGGAAAAAGTGTCAAGTGAAATTGTATACCTCGGATTTCTGTTAGTATTGTCTAAATATTATTCATATTATATTTGATAAATATTAGTTATTTAATCTGTACGTGGAAAAGATTTTAGTTCTCCACGATTTTTATTTGTTTTCATAATACACGACAGTATATTCATGAAATATACTTCCTTTCTTTTCTTTTTTTAAATAACAAAACATGCTTACTTGTCAATTGGAATGCGGAATAATTTATTTTGTAAGAAATGCTTAAAGACATCTAGTTACAAATAGTTATTAGTACTTTTTGTACAAGGTGTTTAATCAAATTGCTCACTTAATCACAATACAATTAGTAAATTGAAAATCGTGTAACACACTTCTGTATTTCATTCTGTTATTATTTCTTATAAAATGTATTCCATCTGCGTTGTTCTTTTCCAAGAAATTCGTCATTTATTGGAAATATTACTTATTTATTTGTTACTTCACTACAATTTCTTTTGTATCCTTAATTATTAAAAACGAGTCAGATTCGTGTCATAGATTCTGCTTAAAATTCGACAGAAACAGTTACATTAGTAACAAATGTTAATTTTAATTTATAAAATTGAGAATTGCCAATTGTATTTATCAAGTGTGCAAATTAATTCTTTCCGAATTTTGGGTACAATGAAGGTTTTATTTAATAAAAAAAATGAAGACAGATCAATCATCGAAATAATTTCGATTATCGTCGATAATCTTTCGCTATTTTTCTAGTAGTTTGCGAATACCATCGCGAATATTTTCATTTGAATGGCTGTACTGATTATGTGATTCCAATCGAAAAGAATCTGCTTATACACCTAATAATCTATAATACATTAGCGTTTCTTACGCAAAATGGTACTGAAACAGTAAATAGCAGATGCTTAGATATGCAGACAGTAAATGAAACCCTAAGTCAAGGAGTTAAAGAAACGTCATTCCATGATAGCGACAACGCTTTAAAACCATAAACTAGAACAATCTAGGACACTTGTTTTTGTTCAAGTTTTCGGGTATAGGGAATGTACGCGAAGTTCTTGCTACTCACTTCCGATTACAAGATAAACAGATCCATTTTCGTCGAAAATATACACGTATCTAGGTGAATTTCATGGTGTCATGGTCAGTTTCGGAGATAGAGAGAGTTTCGCGGCAAGATAAAGACTATTCAGAGTTACCGGAAGTCAAAGTCAGACTTATACAGCGCCAGAGAATGGTCAGAAACGTCCATGAAAGCAGAGAACAATCGCGGTTACAAAGTGGTAAGATAAATTCACAGCGTTAAAGGTTGCAGCATTGAAGGATGAACCGACGCGAATTCTCCGAAGTATAAATCTCAACCTCGAAATGCATTAACGAAGATCTGGCGAGTGTAGGTGCAATTAGAATTTGTACACTTGGTGGTCCATTATTTCAAATGTATACTGCTGTTCATAAATCTATTGGGACACCTATTATATTCGTACAAAAAGTATTGCATAAATTAAATAATATTTCTACGTCAGAGCTAGTGTTATATATCAGCTGAAATATGCAGCATGTTCACGTCGTTAGTTTCCAACGCTTTCCTCGTAGGCAGTAGCGATTTGTGAGGAAAATAAAGAAAAGAGAATATTTCATTATTTTGCATACACAATACGATGGCTCAGATTGTTTAACCCGTGTGATTTAAAAGTTACATATTCATTTATATATATTTTATATATCACATTTTATTTATTTACTGCTGTACTATTGTATCATTGCATTGCTACATTATCAGTTTTTTGTTTTATGTTGAAATTGTAATCATCTGTAATTTTTCTTCTCGTGAACACACCCAAAAAATTATATAGGCGGTTAAATCTGCCACGATTTTCATGTGATGTCTGTATCACGAGTTTTTTTATATTGGTACCTATAATAGTCTTTGTATTATATGAAATCGGTTAATGAGATAAGTTTGACGATTAACAACGTAACTCATTTTCAAACTAACAATGTTAGTTACAACATAATCAACGACACCTTATTAAGATCCTATTTTTAAAACAGCACTTCAAATAAGCATATATACATATGTTCAGTAGTTATATCGTGTGTATTTGTACTACGAGATTCCAGACAGAATAATTTTCTTCAGAATTCTAATAATTTTCCGATGACTGTACAGGTTTGTTTCATATTCAGTGTCTTAATAATACTCAAGCGTACCTGAGATTTTAACGAATATCACTATCGATCACACATAACTATCAAGTCTATCTCCGCCACCGATTCATCTTCGGTGACATAAACGCGCAATCGGCTTGCCTCATCGACGAATTCGCGATAAAAACGGCGACGGAAATGTATAGCGACGCAGGCTTTCCAGTATCGCACAAAGTGGAGCGTAGGAGATATTTCAGCGACAAGCGGAGAACGTACTTTCGAACACCTGTAGCTAGATCGATCGAAGAAGCCGTGCTCTAAAGTGTGACGTTTTACAGTGTATGTGTACGTACGGCGCGCACATGTGTCCATGTGTGTGATTATATGTGCCTAGCGGTGCTTTAGGAACACCACTCATCGTCGAGTAAGAAAAACTTACATAGCAAACAGCTTAAAGTAGCAATGATCTATTATAGTAGGCTGGTCCGCTTGAAACCAACGGCAGACGTTGTGCTCGGGATACTTTTTTCTTCCTTTCTCTTTTTCTCCTTTTTTTTTCTCTCTCTTTCGTCGACGACGAACGCGTCTAGAACGGATAGGGTTTCGGACACCTGTAGCTATATCGATCGGCCGAGGTCGGTCGACAGCCCTCGACCTCGAAACCACCCCTTTGCCGGTGGCACTCAAGAGGAGGGGAAGTTAAATTCAATCCTCTTTCCCTGCTGCTCGGCCGCATCGACAACCAGCGACTCCGTCTTTTCCGCTTCGTATTCCCCGAGATATTTAATGTTTCTCCCATCAACCGGTTGCTGCATTAGTCCTGCGACACAGACAGATGTATAACGCAGCTTCGATTTAAATCGAAGGGTGAAAAGGATTTCGAAGACAGTAATCAGCGGGAAGAAGCGCAGTTACACGATTACGCACTTCTCAAATGACACAACAATGGAACCTTGAGAAGATATTGAGAGGTTAGATAGAACGAATATTCGGGTAATTAATTGGATGAAAAAGTTGCGATGTAGGAGGTAATTTGAATGGTTAAATGCATGTACAGTTGGTTATAAAGGTATTCGGATACTAATGAAATAATCATTGAACATGGCTCAAGTAAAATGTTACGAATATGAATAGCATTGTTAGGTTCCGGTGTTTCTTCGTAGACGAGATTTCAATGAAAGCTTTGTTAAAATAAATAACTCTAACTGTAACGTTTATTGATAATTAATAAACTATATAAACTCTTAGATCTTAGAAATATATAACTGTTCTTCGAACTTTAATTATTTTTACGAAATGTATCTTTATTGAGTATTCGTAAGTTTCATTTTATTTACTATGTAATCAGACTCCGCGAAATATACAGAAACCCTAATCACTCGAATCGTATTACACTTTGTCAACATCGTGTTATCTGTGCACAGCTTCAGTTAATAAAATCGAAAACGATTTGCGCCGGACGAAAACCACAAGATTCGATTTCAAATTGAAAGTTCCAATCTTCCGATTCGGTGTGGTGAATTTCCCGGGTAATCTCAAGGCGGGCAAACGTTTTTGCGATCACAATACTCTCCGGCTGTAGCTACACCGAAATTGCAATAATGCGCCAGGAACGGAAACACGGGAGCACGTAACTGTGCTCGGCTTACAAATAACCGCGCATGGTAAGCGTGTCAAGAAGCAGAATAACTTTCAGCTTGGGATCCTGGGAAGCGATCGACTACGAAAACGCGGGCTGATTATGCATACAGGAAACTTCGAGCAGAGTTCTCGCGATCGGGTATATACACGCTTGAATACTCGATAACTTGCCGCAGATATACACCTATCGACGATATTCGGTCAGATAAACTATGCTGCTGGATCGATCGTGCCAAGATGCCGTGTCTAGTTCGCCTCCTTATCCTCTTTGCTACGCTTCTTAGTACTGTAGGGTTTGTTGATGGTTTCCGTGATCGAGATTGATTAGGTGTAATTTCAAATAAAATACATTTAAGAACAAAAATAAAACCGTAGGGTTAAACTTTTTTACGCAGGACTTTAGTGTTATCTTTCAAACCTATACTGTCTGATTTATTACTTTGACTTTTTAATAGTGACTTCATGCATGGATTTTCCAGACACTTATTCTTCCAGTTGTATATTTTTTCTTTCCTTTAATTACGGTTTTTTTTGTTATTACATGTGAATATTTAATTACGACCAATTACATCTTTATGCATTCTTCGTTTTACAGGTGTAGTTGCGTTTCAAATATTATCAAATGGCGTTTCAACGTTTCTACGACGCACGCGAGTCACGCGAGATCGTTCTGTGTTCGCACGAGAACGACACCCCCTCGTAACCGTAACTTTTCAATGAGTTAAGTAAACGCGCGTACGTTACTCACGATCAGGCTACAAAGTACGTGAATTCACCTTATCGGACATGAATCGGACCTTTGACCCTCCATCGACCCTCTCCAATCGTTTCTAACATTTTTATGACAGCATTATCGCGGCTAGACTCCCCTCTATCCACTCTCTTTCTTTAGCGATTTTATCTGACCCGTTCGTGTCCCTGTCCGCCCTTCCATTTCTGATACGCTTGTCGTGGCCCCCATTTTTTCTTTTCTTTTTTTTTCCCCTGGGTTAGAACAACACTTTCTCCGATTTTGATGCCTGCAGGTAATAAAGCCGTATCGGCTCGGTTAACGATCTCATTAATGCTTTAACGCTCTCGTTGATCCTTCCCAGGATTACTCGTTATACGCCTGAGGATCTTTCGAGAGAAATAGCGGTAAGCTCGGTAGCTATTCCTTGGCTAAAGAGGAGTTGAGATTCAGATCGTGTCGCGTTGCAATTTCGGCGTGATGTGTGTTACAATTACATTTTTCATGGTGGAACTTGAGACATGGTCCGTTCGAGGAGTATATTTTTCATAAAATGGAAAACTTTTAGCTATTTCTTGATCACGTTTCTTTCTTTTTTCTTCCGCAAAAGGTTGAAGGATGAAAGAAGTATGTAAGCGAAGTTTTTAAGGGAAACGTGGAAATCGTCGTGAATTTTCGTGGATGATATGGAATTCACATTGAAGTTTACATTGCAGAGGAATTATTGGAGAATTTATGTTACATCAGAGATTGAATTCAACGGTATTGCGTTAGATGTGTTTGATTTGGGGAAATGAACACTTAACCTTTAGCATTCCTATACATACCGTTTTATTTGCAAATTTTCTTCTAATTTTATGATTCAGGTTTTCACGCTAATAGGATAATCGCGTTTACAACTTCGTGTATTATTGTGAGAAACTTACTGTTATCGCAAGTGTACAGCTTTCCTTTTTTTCCACTTTTTTATTTTAATAAAATAGGATATGTGGTTGTTCAGCTATTGCTATAATAGTGGTAAATATATTAAAATATGCTCACGATTGTAAATCATGTGTAGAAATTTACATGTAACATCGTTAAAAATAATTTAATCTAGTTACGAAACACTATTTTGTTTTGTTTTTGAAAAATTCACGTGTTTTACTTGTAAAAGTCGAAGTAATATCAGTTTTTAATAAATATTTCGTTTATTGAAGTTCGAAACTTCATTTGCATCACTAGACTGCGGAGTTTCATGCACTTGTAGGTAATTTAAAGGTAAAAAATTGCACAGAATGCATATAATATGAAAAAATATACAAAATATCGAAATTATGGTACTTTCTGTAGTACATGTTAGGTGGAATCATTTTTTGCCAAAATTCTACATCTTTTGTTATATTCTCAAAATAGGAATTCGTATAAAATCTGCACTCTACGCATCACATGTTGACCATCCTTAAAAACGTTCAAATTGTACGAAGTTCTACATTATGTACATATATTAAGCGTATCAATTGTAGTCACTCAGCTATTTCATCGCAACCATGAATTTCTAGATTCGTACCTTCCTAGACCCTTCGTCCACATTAAAATTGCAAAGTGCTTTTATTTAAAAATTATTGTTAAAACTTCTAGTCATTTTAGCAACTAACATATTCAGTGTTCATATATAAAAAATTACACAAATTCCTTGCTTCGCTCATAGATAATCGCAATTATAATTTTCCGTTACTTCAGTTAGACTTGGTAAACGCGTTGAAATGTTACCATGAAACCTTTCTCCATGCTCTCCCCATTTCTCTTCCATTTCTCTTCCATTTCTCTCCGTCGTTAACTGTTCACGTTTATAAAAAATCGCCTCGTCACGGTCCACACGTGAAAGCAACGCGCCTTTCAATCAAAACCTACGGCGACATTTCCGTACTGGTTAAACGTATATACATATAGCGTTCTCTGGCACAGCTAGGTTGATTGTTCGCGGATATATTTTTCACCCGGATGTGTATTTTTCTACGATGCTCTTTTCTCATTCCTGTAAAAACGAATTTTCCCTCGCCGAATTTTCTTCCCTTAACGACGCGTATTATTTTGCAGAGCGAGTCGAGCAATCTTTGTTCCATCATTAGCAGCTAGATAATACATCTTTCGAAACGATATTAAGCCTGCAACGCACGTTCCGGCGAGTTAATTGAAAGCAGTATTGTTAGTTGTGCTCGCGCGCGCGGACAAATGGAACTAACGAAACTAATAGATTCTTATCTTCCCTACATACGTATCCCTCGATTGTTTTATCCCCCGTACGGGAAACCGATGGAAAATCGAGGAGAATCGTAGAATTTTCGTATGATTGTAGAACCGGTTGCGAGAAATTTTCACGGAATAGGACGCGGGAAGATTTACAAACAAAATGTACATAAATTTCTATCAACACGGTTCCGCTTCGCGGAAGAGAACCGAATTGTTAATCAAAATCGTAATCGCGTTCTCGTCAATTTTCTGAAAACTTGGCAAACGAATCTTTGTTTCCCATACCGGGCATTTCACTCGGCGAGATTTGCAAACGGACGATCAAAGATGAGGGAAATTAAATCGCAACATTTCGCGCGTGCTCGTTTCAACGAATGCCGCTTTAATAACAAGTAGATTTCCCGTTGATCACGCGATACGCGAGTTTGCCCGATGTTTCAGGCTTTTGTAGCGTTGGATGTGCACCTGTTTTTCCTTTTTTCTTTTTTTCCGCTTTTTTATATGAAAGTTTGGCAGAAAATTTCGTGTATTGTTCAGTTAGAGAGCTAAATGAGGAATTGAGATTTGTAGAGTAGTTTACCAGCTATTCTGAGCTTATTTCATTCTCTGTTGTACCTTGCATCGGATCAACGTTGTATTACAAGCGGAAAATATGTCATTTTTCAGAGTATTTCATTGACAAATGAAATTTTTTTTAATTAATTCTGTTAGATGCATTAAAGTATCATAATTCTTCTCTTTTCTCTATTTAAACTATATTATATATTAATTTAAAATAGCACATTGACATAATTTTTTCTTAAACTGTCAAAATATTAAAATATTAGTGGGTTGGTACATTTATGGCACGAACTGTATTGTATCGTTGTATCATTACATTATTATCAGTCAATTTCTTTAGATTAATTATTAATTCTTGATGTAAAATTGTAATCAACTGTAATTTTTATACTCATAAACACAGAAAAATCGGGTTATAGAAGGTTAAATTTCTAGTTTAATCTAATCAAACTTGAGTATTACCTCTAGTTACACAATCATGCAATACTAAGCCCTTTCAAACAAAATGAAACCATCTGAAAAGTAACGTTCTTAAAAATCTAAACATTATCAGTCTCTAAAAATGTTAAATACAATTTATTAACGTGATTAATTTTTTTCTTCACAAGCCCAACAACATTCTACAAAGATTTAGCAAACTTTTGATAAAACCGTACGCAGAAATAGATACTGCACTCGCTGCTTCCACGTTAATCAATCATTTTCGTTACAACAGTGCTAGGTTTTGTTTCATTTCTGGCTGTATTATGAGCTTCAGTTGCAAACGGCCGTGTGAACAATGTATGCGATTGAAAAGTAGTTGGATAGGAGCCAAACGTATGAAAATGGGTGAACGCTTGCAGTTGCGGTCGAGTGTACAGGCAGGTAACGTTCTACAATGAAACGTCAAGAGAGTAAATAAAATTTCGACGAATTAATGACCGGAATTTCTCGTACTAAACAACGTGGTATATAGAGGTTGTTCTCGTAGTCCAGCGACAAATCTATTCGTTTCCGACTAGAAGATCTTTGTTCCTTCTGACTTATGCAAACTGTCTGCTTCGAACAGAGATGGTGGCTGTGCATCATTGTCTGTTGCATCTGCATCTCCAATGTCATCGTATTGTTGCAGAGAATTTGCTTACAAATTCACGGAAGTCCCGCTTGTTTTCTTAGTTTCTTCGATGTAACATCGTGTACAGCTGTGACGACAGCTGTTATTGTAGGTCACGAAAGTGTTCAAGTATATGTATATACAGCAGGGCGCGTTAATGAAGGAGATATGAAAGTTAAATTTTACTAGTGAACACCGTCGGGAAGAGAAGCGTGAGATACGAATTGTAATGAAATTGAGATCGGGGGAGAGGGAATAATGTTTGTTTAATTGAAAGTAAGATGGTACGGTGAGAATGAATTGCAGGAAGGTTGAATCGTTGTTGAATTGATATGAGGAACAAGATTTTCTTAACCATAAATCGACACTTTCACGTGGAAATGTTACTTTTTACAGATAAGCAATTGAATTTCGACGACGAATTAATCACTTAACGAACGAGATTCTTTCAGAAACAAGGTAAATAAATAAAAAGAATCTTTGCACCAGGATTTTTGTTTCGTTCGAATGTTTCTCTCCGAATGGATACGCTATCTAACGAACAAATGGACCATACTGATAGTATAGCACCATCAACCTCGACGATTTGATCACCTATCAGCCGATTTTTCTGTAAACGTAAATTTCCCACGAGCGAATTCACGGATCGTTGATAAATCCTGCAGTCGGGAGCACGTGGAAAATCGAGCAGGCTTTGAATGCATTAATCAAAATGGAAATGTAATTACCGATCGCGGTGGGAATCGCGCAGAAACTTGTTCACGGTCGCGAGTCTGTTAAGGGGATGTTGCCGGTCGTTAGTAAGATGAACTTCCAACGACGTGTATCATAGCTGAAAGGTCACGACAAGTCGAGCTTATTCAACCGCGAAGAAAAACAAAACGAAGATTCGGAAAGTTGGCCGGCAAGAACTGTGGAACAAGTGAAGGGTCACGAACACAAGTATAAAACGGGATGGATGCTCAGACAAGTATAACAGTTCGGAACGAATGTAAGCTTAGAGCAAAGGTTTTTCTAGCAAAAGCTCGACACAGCTGGAAATGGGGGGAGTGAGCACCACGGCTACAGGCAACTTCGCTACACGCACTTGGCTTCGCCCTACCGATCAATAGCTACAGGTGGCAGCCATTTCCTACCCAACGGCTGCTTCCACCTTCACTCCAACGTTCCTTGTTTCCCTTTAACTGTATCATTCGCTCCTTGCCGTCATTTTCGCGAGTCTTTTCCACTTTTTCTCTTTCACTCACTTCGTACCTCTACCATTTCTGTAACAGTGCCTATTACATGCCAACGTTTGCGGGAAACTAGCTTTCGTATGGTGTTTCCCTTTCTTTTTTTTCTCCTTCTCTCTTTCTCTCTCTCACTCTCGGAATGTAAATTCAATTTCTGCGAGTTTCCTTTGAGGGTCCTCGAAAATTGGTCTGACACCTTGCTCTCTTTTTTAGCTGAGATTAATATGAAAAATGTTCTCAGGGAAGTGTAATAGGGTAGTTTTCGAGCAGTTTATTATTACAGATGAGTATCGTGTCATTTTTCGTGGCATTTGATAAATCATCGTAAGGGAAAGTCGACAGAGCTGCGATTTAGGTGACAAATGAAAATGAGACGCAGTATTTTGTGTCCTATCAAGATGACATTTGTCCGTTATAAAGACGCTGTTTCGGTATTTTAAGCGCTCGGAACTCCGAAGAGAAATTCAAACAGTGTGAAGAATAAAAAGGAGATGTAACATTGTGTGTATTAAATACGTTGAAAAATTGTTGTACCTTAGCTGTTAGAAACTGACAAAACTGTTCTCTCATATTTTTTTTCTTTAGTTTTCTGTCTCATGTTCATTAAAAAAGAAGAAACAAGTGTTTTCTCGTTGTTTTAAATAAACAAAGGATATATAACCTTGTTAACAGTAAAAATTTCTCGGGAAATATTTTATCTGTACTGTTGAAAAGTTAAACATTGTACAGTTTGCTTTGGAATCAAGTGAGGTTAACTTTATAATCACCACAGTGGATTGTGAAACTGAATGTTTTTTTATGTAAATTTCTGAAAATCTGCGATTAACCGTTTCAATCTCAATATATTCTGATATGAATGGTTATCAAAGTAGTATTCAAAATTTTTCCATGATCAACGAGAAATCTTAGCTTAATCTAAGTGCAGTGTCGTATTGACAATTTTGGTTTCAATCGATGTTAGCGTTTGTAAGTACTCATTGCTATAATGCTGCAAGCCTGTAACGTGATTTCGCATAAACAGGGGTTTATCATACGTGATTTCGGATTTTACAGTTAGATAGGATGTGTGAGGACCGCTCGAAGCCACGTTTGAGAGACGTGAAAGGAACGCGCTCGGTATCATCTCGATGGTTTTAATTAAAATGAACTAGATATAGGGCTCGAATTATTTACTCGATGTAAAGCTCACAAGCGTGACGACACTATCTGTTTAAATAGCTCACGGTGAGTTTTTGCCTGGAAAAATGAAAATTCTGATAAAATTTCTATCTTCGCAAAGGAGGCTATTCATAAAATTTTCCATTTGCTCGTTGTTCTATACTTCTCTAAAGAGGTTATTTTTCATTTCTTCGTTTGTTGAAGGAAACATTGTTGATTTAACATACGAAAATAAAAGAATATAAAAATTTTAGTATGGTTGATATTGATTCTTTCTGAACGAATTATGTACTTGTAAAGTATAAAATACTTGTATGAAAGTTGGATAGAGAAAAATTAAAGAAAAGTATCTGTTAATTTGTCTGAAGGAAGAATGGTATATTAAAAAATACGAGAGCCATTGTATTGTATTTTTTAATTTTCCCAAGTACGATGAGAATTAATTTTGTATTCCATTACGAAGAATAATTGAGAGAATATGTTGCAAATTTTAATATACGAGTGTTCCATATTGTTCACCAACAATTCTGTGTTAACGCATTAAAGTGAAATTTATCTCCTTCCCCAGATACATTCCAAATGTATCGTAATTTCGAGCACAAATAAAAGTATCAGTTTTACCGTGAATCGTGAAAATTCTGTTCTAGATTTGAATATAACCATCTGTACAAAGTACAATTTTTATACTTCCTGCTCTTCTGAAGCTTTAGAAATACTTGGACAATAAAATAATTAAATTAAAGCGTAAAATTAATAGGTTTTTCATTTTTGCAGCGACAGTTGTTCGGTTTACTTAAATTTCACAAAGATCTCCCTTTTTCCTTGACAAATTAGTGTATATTCAAAAGGTTGGTTTCTATACAGTTGCACTCTCGTAACCAATTCGTCGTTTTTCATCGAACAAAAAGCCAATATATGGTTCGTTGACCAGCATTGTTAAAGAAATAACTGTATATACGTTATATTATATATATATATATATATATATATATATATATTTATATGTATGTATGTATAAAGAAATTCGTGCACAGAGTCAATATTTTGTCAATGGTATCAAAGCTTTTGTGTGAAAGTGGAAGCCTATATTCATGTAACAGAAAGTTTTCCTTTTCATACACGCATACAATCAAAGAGTTCTTCCACTAACGTTATTACTCGCATACGTCTAAATGAGCATGCGTGATACGAGGTATCGACAATATTGCTAGTGGTAGCTTCAACTCAAAATTATGGCTGGAATTGAAAATTCATGGATAATTGATTCGGTAGTTTATATCAGCAATTTATAGGAGAAAAGAAATTTCTCGATGATAACCAATTGATAAGAAATTTCCTGTACATGTAGATTGTTTTCGTTTATATTAAGATTTGAATTTACTTTTTCGCAAATTTAAGATTTTTAATAAATTCATTAACTATTGTTGATCATTGAAATCACGTTCTGTAAGTTTTGCGATTATTTCTACAAAAGATAGTAGAAATTATTTTTGTGATAGGATTTTTCTTTTTCTTCCGCAATAATGAATTTATCACTATACGTAGACACGCACGAATCCTTCCTTAATAGTAGTTTATCGCGAAATTTCGTTTAATTCCAAGATTACTGTCTCTATGCGTACGATAATTAAATGGTGTTCTCAAACACATAGTACAGTTTTATTCTATTCATTTTTTTGTTTGAATCGGTGAATAGTACTGGTAATAGTACGATTTAATCATCTGAAAGTAATTAAGTTGTTCAAGTTTTGCCGTAGTAAAAAAAAAAGAAAAAAAAGGCAGAAAGGAAAGAGATCCAAACACAGATTTCCATTAGTTCAACGATTATTTTATCTGAACTTTTTCCTGCGGTAGTAAAAGTATCAGCCATTTACAACCTGTTCAGCTTAATAAACATCGTATTTTCAATCAAGAGAAATATTTAAAACTGTGTATGCACAGGTAGAAGGGTAGTTTTACTTCTGAAAAATTTCCGAAGCTAAAGAGCCAAGTGAATTTACTCGATGTTCACCTCCAGATTCGTTTCCGCGTAAAACTTTGTTAACAAATTAAAATAACCAGGTCACCAAGCGAATATTTCCTCTCTGAACTTCATTCTTTATAGCGGAGTACGACGGGAATAATAAAAAAAAAAAAAAACGAAAATATTTCACTATTTATCACTTGAACTAACCGTAACTTCCGTCGTCAATTACACTCCCTCGAGTTTCGCGACAAAAACACCCTTGTTCCGTAAAAATATCGATAGTATCGAAGTAAAATCAACGAGAGAAAACACATTCTACACACTTGTGTAAATCTTATTTTCTCTTCGAGCCGGAGATCTGATTCCTCAGGGTCAACACCATCCATTTAATAAATATCACTCGTGTAACACGACGTCGAGGAAAACACCATATTTCATTGTTTCTGCCAAGGAAACAAATTCCACGTGTCGTTAGAACGATTTTCTTTGAGCTTTCTGTGTCGCGTAGTCCCTCGGACGTGTTTCCTTGATACACGATCTACCATAGGTTCGTGATTGAAATTTCAATTCGTTTCATCGGGAGTTTCACGGTGTTTCGTGGCATATGTTTTCACCGTAGGGTTGCTGTAAATCGTAACCGATAGTTATTGTTTTCGAATTAATCTCAGGTTTCATTATGACATTTAGGCGGATGCAGATCGAACTGATAAGGTTTTAATCGAGTCGATCGATTAGTCGGTGCAGCACAAAAGCCTCCTCTCGTGCACAGGATGCAAAGCAAAGAGAGCTTGAACGGCTTCGTAATACGACCAGAATTCCGGGAATTACCACTTGGGTTATTTTCAGCTTCGCCAAATTTCTCTGGTTGGGTATTACGAATGATTTTTACTATTTTTTTTTCTTTCTCTTTTTCATTCGATAGCTGTTAGAGGGATTATGTCGAATCGATCATAGGGAAAGAAGAATAGCCGCACCTATGAAGTTTTGCATTCGATTCCGCTGATTAACTATTCACGGCGCCAGTATTACCATGATTATACCGAATCAATGGAGACACGACATCCATTATTCATTTCAATTACGGGAACTTCTTTCGGTGTTTAATATTAATACTACTCCTTTCTCTTCTTTTTTTCTTTTTCTGTGTTTTTTTTTCGTTTTCTTTTTCCTTTTCTTTCGTTGTTGCTCTCTGCTTTCTTCACCACACAGTTTATTCCCGCTCTCAGCGCACGAATATCTGGGTCACTGTCATATTTATTCTCATTATCGACGTCATTTTATTCAGATTTGCTTGTTAGATTTTACGATCGCGCTCGACGGAGAATATTGAGTTAAGAAAAGGTAAATATTTCATGCTTCGCGGTTTTATGCCTTGTGTAATTTGATGCTATTGTTGGACGATGTTGTCGGTAATGAGTAATATGTATGAACAGAGAGGTATGAAGTGTATGATAGAAATTGAAATGTATCGTGGATGAAAATTAAGACAGAATGATTATACGCTGACAGTATTTTTACAGTCTAGCAATTGACGTTGGCTCGATCGAGAAATGATAACAGAAAGTGTTTACCTTTCCAGACAATCTTTCAACTTAAACGTTTGACAGAAACTAAGTTCTAATTGCAAGCTTCACGTTATACAAAATTATAAAAATAACTCAATAATTATTTTATAATTTCAATATGGAATATATATTTTTCTCAAATCTTCAGTCGAATTTTCAACAAATTTCGCTCGTATTATCAGAGTTACTAACGTAAAATCCTTTAGAATTTTTTAAAACAGTTTCCCGCGTTGAGTTTTCGTAAAATTTCGTAAATTTGATTAACTTCACGCATTAATTGTTGGGAAAACTTTAGATAATTATAATTATCACGTATTTGCAGTAATATTTTAAAGGTTTCCAATCGAGAGCATTTAATGACTAAAAGTGTAGTAATTGCAGCATAATGCAAAGTGCAGTCGTATAAACTATTACAAACTGTACACTAATGAGGGAACTTCTCAAATATGAACATTTGCATTAAATTCAAGTCAACGCGAATCTGTAGAGAATTAAAAGTTATTACAGTCGCAGATTTTGGAAAGCTTTGAAAATTTCTCTCTCAAAAGCATCTTCTGTATATCCATTCAATATTTAAAACTAAATAATTCCTCATGTATTTTCAAACAATCAATAGATTTTATTACAGAAACATCATACCTGTTCATTTTTTTACTATTAAAGCTATTTAAAAATTACATCTGACAATATCATCAAAGAAAAAAACGGTTCCATCCTTAAATAAAACATCAGTCACAAGTGTAGCATAAGAATTGAAAAAGAGAAGAGCGGGAGAATTGAAGTACAGCACAGATCAAACATTACCTAACCCGTTATTATTCATAACATGAAGTTCGAATCACGATGGAGAATAAAAGACATGGAAGCTCACCTAGCCGGAAAGCAATGATGTTAGTTTTCATTGGCCGGCCTGCAGCCAGGCATTTTTAGAGGACCGTAAAGCGATCGTTTCCCCTTATGAGAAGCCATTTATGTCACCGGGTTAACTCGTGTTCAAAGGAAAGATTAAATGACTCGAGGGTAATCTTGACAAAAGCAATTTCCCTGGCACACTGGCCAAGTGAGCTTCTTCGAGATCCCTTTTCCTGGACGCGCAAAGACTCCGAGTAGTCGTTTCGCGAATCGTAATCCCGACATATTGATTAAACCGCATATATCGCGGATCCATTTTCCCACCGTTTAACTAGAGCAACCTGTCGGGTCAGTAGAACGAATCCTTACCGCTGAATATTTCCGGTGGAACGAGCTTAGTATTGTATGTATGTACATGGATGTACACGGCCCGAGTACCGGGTGAACATGTTATCCGTTAGTCGAATATCCGGCGGAATGCTCTAAATATATTTTATTCCGCTATTCTGAACTTTACGATCAAGACGGTGCATAGAAAGAGGATGCATCGTAAATACTCGTCACGTGTTTCATATTGCGAAACATAGTTGCACACCTTCGTGTTTTCTCGTCCAATTGAATTTCGAAGCGGAAAAGCAGAGACGAAAAAAAAGAAATGTTGAATGCTTCTCACTGCTTTATTTCTACAAATGTGTATGAAACTCGTTATCGAGGAACTTTAATGATTTGTGCTTTTTTTTTTTTGAAGACCTTCCTGTGAACTTTTATGTGGATTGTTACGAGTGTAGTATAAGTTTTAGTTTGTGATTAGTGTTGATATTAAAAGAGTAGAGATACTTTAACTGTTCAAGAAAAAATGCTCTTTGAAGTCTTCGCAGATTTGTTTCAGTCATGATGATTATGCCTCGGTAAAGATTTGTCTATTAATATTTCAGTATATTGCAATTTATCATGCTTGTGATACTTGTGTCACGATCTCTTTATTACGAAATATTAATTTGCG
The DNA here is from genome assembly GCA_951804975.1 of Anthophora plumipes. Classification (NCBI taxonomy): domain Eukaryota; kingdom Metazoa; phylum Arthropoda; class Insecta; order Hymenoptera; family Apidae; genus Anthophora; species Anthophora plumipes. Next base: position 10,848,154 of record OX638116.1, on the reverse strand, counting down.
CGGATTGATCAGTAAACAATACTAATGCAGTTTAAAATGCATTATTATGTAATGCTTAATGGGAGATATTTACGTTTCGTGTGCATTGGAGAACATCGCAAAGCGGAAACAGAGTTGCTTCCACCAGCATCAAAGATATTTCAATAAATTGTTACAAAGTTTCGTTTCATTGCACACCATAATAGGAACACTATTATCATAAAGATTGTAAATAGATTCGATAGCAATTATCACGTGATACGCTGAAAGAACTTAAATTTCTGGTATATGCATAAAATTGGTACCGAAGATTATGCCAAAATATCAGGCAAAGACGAATATATAAGTATGTTAAGAAGATTCAGTGTTTTATATGTATGTGTACAATTTAGGCTGAAATTATGTATGTACATATTTTTCATATCCCCATATAAAATAAGAACACAAATTCAACGGTTCGCAATATATATGCATAGAGTGCTTTTGGGTTTAATGGACAAATTGTGGGAGCGTATAAAAATACCCAAAGCGAGGAAAATTTCTGAAATAGAAGAGAAAACGTTCTGATAAACAGAAATTATTTTTTTTTAAATAAAAATATCTGCACAAGCAATATTTAAAATATGCAAATATAAAATTAAAATATATTATACATAATTAAATGAATTACTGTTTTTCTTTATAAACAATTATGTATCAGGTGTATTATTTAAAGTAAAAGCTGCATCTAATAACAGATTTTTCGATTAAATTAAGAATCAGTTTATCTTTACTCTAAATTTAAAATCATTTTACATTTGACATTAAATCTAACATCAGTTTTTTACCAATTTCCATATGATATTAAAGACGCTATCGATATTGTGATTCTCATTAATATTCGGACATTCTTTAAAACAGAATAACTTTTTGAAAATTAGACCAAACGATTAGAGCTTTTCTTGAAAAGTTAGAAGTACTAGTTAACTAGACATGTAAAAAAATTGCTAAGAAAATTGCAATTGGTCCGAATTGCGGAGAAAAGAGTAAAGGTCACGTTTTTATAACTATTTTATCCGAGCGTGTAATGAAAATTTAAGAAATTCATTTTGCAGATTTATGTCAGTCATATATGTGCTGAAAATTTTATCGAAATTGATTGACGTTGCTATGAAGCTACAAACAATTAAAGATGATGAAAATCACAATTTTTCACGACTTCCGAGTTACAACTGTAATAAATCTAACGATTCTTACATCTTTCAATACCTGTGTCACTTGTTTCTGTATCAACCAATTTCAATGAAATTTTCAGCGTGTACACAACTGACATAAATCTGCAAAACATAAATCTACTCAGGTAAAAAGATTATAAAAACTGATAAAATTGCAATTTTCTCAAAAAGTGTTTTATATCTCATCCAATAAGCTAATTCTTCTAACTTTCTTAAAAAAAAGATTCAAATAATTTGATACAATTTTCAAAAAGTTATTCTCTTTGAGAAGGTGTCTAAATATTAATAAGAGTCACTCGGTGTAGTTGTGATTAATGAGTGTTAGTTCGAAGTCTCGTTTAAACATACCTATAGTCAGATATTTGTGAATAAAAAAAAAAGCTACGGTCTTTTCTAGCAAAAGGAAATGTAATATGGAGACAAGATAATCTCGGAAATTGTGGGGTGTTCCATTTGTTTCACGAGCAAGAAGGAAGCATCGATAAGAGAGACTATCTTGGGTGTAGTAAGTAGTAGCATGTTGGACAGCCGCAACAAGTAGTAACAGTTGACGCTTGGGCAGTCGCCAAGTAGTTCTAAAACACCAAGACGACAGGGAAGAACCGTTGAATGTGTGACGGAAGACATCATTCAAGTATTCGAAAAGTACGCTATTAGGCATTAAAATCACGAAAAATTTGTATTACACATTTGTGTTTAAGTTCGGTGTGAAATGATGATATGGAAAAATGAAAAATTTTATAAATTGTGGCTGTTGGTTTTCTGCTAGTTACTGTAAGTTTCTGTTGAAAATTTATTAAAATAAAATTGATTACACGTGAAATGACGATTTTTTGTTTAAAAATTTGACAATGGAAACTACATGATTTTTCTTTTATGTATATTATGATTTTGTTGTTAGATTATCAAGCTTGAGATTGCGTACAGATAAACAATAATTTTTCTTTTAAATTTAAATGATTGGTGACATATGCGTATATCTAAGTGAATTTCTGTTGAAAATTTAGGAAAATAAAATTGATTAGATGTAAAATTACGATGTTTCGTTTAAAAATTTTACAGTGAGAACAGTATGATTTTTCATTTATACTGTGAATCTCTTGTTAATTTATCAAGCTTGAGATTGTGTACAGTTTTTTGTTTTTTTTTCGGATTTGAATGTTTGGTGACATATCAAACTGAATAAAGCTATTTGCAAGTGAATCAATATATTGATGGTCGTGTTAAAGTGTCGATGAAAATATTTAGTTCTGTCCAATTTGCGGTAGAAACGAACGAAAAATGTCACTTCTCATGTTGAATAGTTCTACTTCATTTCAACGAAAGTCGTAACAATTTGTCATTCAGCGAACGGAGGATTTAAATGTATTTCATCAATATTTAGCATTGTTATTTTGCTCACGATCAAATTTTCGATTATCAATAAGATTTGTTAGAAAGAAAAAAAATATACATATTTATTTGACAGATTCGAACGCGTTCACTTGCAAATTATCTTTCACTGATAAAGACACGTTTGACAATCTAGATTTACGAGTGATGATCTTATCACTAGAGGGGTTCTGGTTAGCTTTTTATAATTCTGTTACCCTCTTCAGTGGACAGATTGATGAACGCCTTTAAAAAGATGGATACACGGTGTCACCCAATAAAATACTGTCAGATAAATCGATACATTTTACTCCGTCCAGGTGTAGCATTTTCGAACAGATTAGTTTAATATGTAAATAGTATATTTCTGCATAAGTAAACAATTGTAAATGTGTAAAAATCAGAGAGAAATCTTTAAATCCAGTTTTAGTATTTTTCTTACTTCAACATTAAAAAAACGTTGTAGCACGACATGAACTACTTAATTTTTTTGTACTTCTTATGATTTTTCTTACTTTAATGATAAGAAACATTTTTTTATTTAATTATCCATGTTGTGCAACAGTTTAAGGTACTATATCTAAATGAATATTGTCGAAATGAAATACTGTGTGGATTATGCGCGCACAGTTTGACCCAATAGTCTAATTGCGTGTTTGTAATGATGCAGTTGCAACTTGAAAATGTTTGTTTCGAAGATTATGAAAATTATTACAAGGTAAACATGCAAAGATTGTTACAAGATGGATACAAACTTTAAGCGAGAACCGTGTCATTACCATTTCCTGTTTTCCGTTGCAAGATTTAATCAAATATCAATTAAATTGCGCATTATGCACAGTTGGAAGTTCTTGTAACTTCGAAACATTTAAACTGGATTTTTCATATTTTTTATTCTACAATTAATTCTCAGCTGATCTTCTGCCTGAGATTAACGTAAACTTATTACTTTTATAAAATATAAAACACCTTGAAAACAAAGTGTATATCATTAAATAAAATATTTATATTAAATTTACTTTTAAAACGCAATGATTTAATAAGTAAAATTTTCAAAGTGTCTTAAAAATGGATTAGTTTGTGATTAGGGGTTAAATCATAAGTATGATAATTTCTCTACGAATATAACTGATATTTTAATACTTATAAACGGCAGTTTGCATTATTTATTGCACATTGTATAATTGAAGGAAGAATGTCATTTGTTACATTGTTAATTAGAGAAGTGTTAATTATAGAATATCATTCATTATGAATGACTATTAAAAGTATGTTTCTAATTTAATGTTTGCAGTTCAATTTTACTTATGTATATCGTTTTGTAAAGTTTCCAATGATTATACTGTTTCACAATTACGACGACCTAGGTAGGACAGTCTAACATCCACTTCTAAGAAGAAAATGAAAAAGTATTTGTCTTCTCTCTTTGTGAAGATCATAATCCCCGTGTACAAGCTGCAGTTGGATTCATGGTACGCCGATCTTTCGATGGCAATTTATCACGATTGGTCTCAAGAAACATCAATTGAGAACGGTTATAAGCCTTCTTTTTCCACGTTAAAAGGATTGAAAATACCGTCCAGTTATTTTATATTTGTTCGATCGATCTCTGACCTTTTCCTTGCTTTTTTTTTCGCTTCTCGGTTTAATAGAACTTTATCGAAAAGTGCGTATATATTCGATAAAAGTGCTTCTTTCTTCCTTATAAACATTATCATTAAATTATCTTTAAATACTGTTTCCTGATTTTATTATTCCAATGGAAAATATATAAATAATAATGTGCTATAACGTAGTATCTTAAAAAACATTCACAATGAAATTTCACGCGTGATCCATATTTCAGGTATTAATTCCAAATATAGTATTTACGGTATAAAATACGGTACGAAGTATTAATAGCAGTTAAAGTGCAACGTTATTGAAATATTGAATATAATGCTTTTGGAGTAATATTTTCAAGCTCGTTTGACCTAAAAAACGGAAAGAAAGGAAAAAAATTATCGGGAGAATATTTATATGGATAACATTTAGTTGAAATCGTTTCGTATTTCGTCTCGAATATCTTATAAATTTGTGAATATTATTAGATATAAAATTTAATCTTTTCCACCTAGTTTTGAGTACAATCAAAGTTTTATTTAAAAATAATGAAAATAGATCGATCATTAGAATAATTTCCATTATCGTTGATGACCTTTCGCGGTTTTTCTGGGAGCTTGCGAATACTAATTATGTGAATCCATTCGGATAGAATTTATTTTCACACTGAATGGTTGCGAATTACAGTTTTTTCCTGTGTCAGATTTTTCATGTTTAAAAAATATCAGCTACGTGTATCAATCCGTCGAATTCGTTTCACTACGGTTGGAATTGCATTTGCGTTATTACGTTATCGATGTCGAACACTGTTGTTCCTTCATACAACTTCATTTCCCTATTAATAACATGATCTTTGATGATTTTCTGTGCCAGAGCCTCGGTTATAAGGCTCCACTTCTATACCGTGATAACCCTCAGATAAGTAGATTCTACCCCCGCGATAGGAAGACATTGATCCAAGGGGCGGGAAATGTCGTGTAGCGCACAGGAAGGAATTTTTTTTTTTTATCGAGGTCAGGGGACTGGTTTTTCCACAGTCTAAAATAACGCGAATCTTACGGTCCGTGAAATCCTTCGTTTTGATTAACCAAATCGTACCTACAATCTCTGCGAGTTCTCGTTATATATTTTTTCTGCTGGTTTGATCAAAATGTCCTTCTCAGCGTATCACACAGCAAAAAATTGTGGCAAGTCGAAAATGTTCAATTTTTGAGAAAATCGAGAAGAAAATTTTCGTTTAGAAAAGTATTTCACTATGATATGAACCGCTTATTTTGAAAGTGGCGTAAGTCCATTTTTGCTTCTTTCGAGATATTTAAGGGTTTGTGATTTCATCAATGAAATATAAGTTTACCAATGTTTCTATGAATTTAAATGTATGTAAATTGATTGTATAAATGACTTCTATACGAATTTAACTAAACCAATATAATCTATCTGGGTTGTAAATGGACTTACGTCATTTTCATAATTACTAAACTGTAAAAATTATTAAATTTCAATTGTTAAATATTCAATTTCACTTGAACATAAATAATGTTCTTATTCTGATATTGTTTATAAAAAAGAACAAGAAACAAAATAGTGTTGTTTATTCCCAATATTAATTATTTATACATTTATTATACTACTTATATTACTATACATTTATTTACTATAGCTGACTAAACTATTTTATGATAAGTTTATTATTATTATCAGTTTAATATTGCATACTGCTTTTTATTTAGGTATGTGATACACAGGAGATGCATAAGGCAATAACTGGATCATATTCTTATATTTTTCGTATGTAATGGGTCTGATATCTTTAAGTAAAGAGGTTAGCGCGATTCTTTCGAATTAAATTGAAACTTCGGGTTTACACTTCCATATGATTAAATAATAACTGAAAGAATGCGCAATTAACGAATTTTTTGCTAATTTTCAATTATACAACTTGTCGATTTTTTTGTCGTGTTATTGTTAGTAAAATCCATAGCTTAATCAGATTACGGAAAATGGACTTACACCACTTTCATAATCAACGATTCTACAAAGTAATTTACCAACGAATTTTCAATTGATCAAAACATATGGATATTTTAAAATATCAAGCATGAATTGTTTATAAATGAAAAATTCATGCTAAATTATACGTAAATTATGTGATTTCTCAATTTTTTCCAAAAATGGCCTTACACTATTTTTAAAATAAACGATCCATATTGTAGAACATACGTCAGATAAAATTGATTCATTTGAAATGTTATAGTTCAACTTCTGACATTTCTTCTGATAGTAAATCTGCGCATTAGAAGATACTCCAAGTAATGAAATGAATATTGACTATTTTTCACTTGGGACATTTTTCTAGTCCAGTGTGATATGGAATTTTTCACAGTGTAAGGTGTACATATATTGTTTCGACGGAAAGTTTTGCAATATGTGTACTAAAGGGGTTTATGTAACTTTATGTGTATTCTTTTATTCCACATGTGTATCATAGTCATGACTTTATTATGGTTAATGTGATTCATTGTGGTGTACAATACTTTCTTGTTTCTTAAAAATGTATGAGAAATGGTCCTGTTTTCAGCGTATAAGAACATACGATTGTTCGTAGAATGTTTTGGAATTTCAGTATGAATCACAGTATGAAATTCATTTTACCAACTTTTTCGTGGGTATTGTAAATTATAAATAACTTAAAGCAGAAAAGAATTGGTTAAAGTAGTATTAGGAAAGAAATTAATTCTTTCCGACTTTTGGATACAATAGAAATTTCATTTAGAAAGAATAGAAACAAAATATTAAAAATCTTGGAAATAATTTCTATTATTGTTAATGACTTTTTGCAATATTTCTGGCAGCATTGCGAATATTTCGATTGGAATGGCTGTACTTGAATGCGACTCTAGTTGGAAAAAATTTATTTTTACGTTTAATAATTAAAAAAAAAAAATAAGAAAAGGAAAAATGATAAATGTCAGCTTCGTTGCACGAAATTCGATTAAAATGCTGTCCTAACTAATGATAAACATATTCGAAATTATTCAAATGTCACAACGGCTATTTCAAGCCCTAACAGTAGGTATTTAACCTAGATAAAATATTTTCACTGGAGGACACGTTGAAGATTATGCTGCTATGTCACGAGAGTGAGCTATCTACGTGAATGGTGGTAAACTATTGGCATAAAATAGTTATTAGTCACTTTCAACGTAGCTGAAGAATATTTATTAGTTCACTATACGCTGCCCTAGGTTATTACCGTGAGTGGTTTAGCCGTATAGTAAAATTATTATTTTCAGAGAATTCAATGAAAGTTTTCATATAAAATTTCGCAAAAAAAATTTTTTTAATAAATGTGAATATATTTAAGAAAAAGAAAAGAAAAATAAGATATGTTTATTAAAATTTCTTAAATATAATTCTATCTCAATTTCATCATTTTAATATGTAACTCTGTGATTCTTTCAATTTTTTCAATTTCATATTATTTCCATACTGTAAATGTCTCATATAACATAACAAAATTGTCACTAAAATAACTATGTCAAAAAATATCTTATATACATATACTGTAAATTAATTACTTCAATAACCAACTAAATAACAAAGCAACTCGTTCATGTTTAATTCATAAAAATTTATTCATCGTAGAATATCAGATTCTGTGAAATCGCGATTAACTTGAATTCATACACATTTTTATTGCGTCGCCGGTTAACTTTAATGCATTTTCCATAAAGTCTAAACTAGTCAATAACGAAAAGATCACACATCACGATGTTTCCCTTTATAATACTTTTACAAACTACCACTTTTCACGTATGTATCTTTGAGAGCTTTCATTAACTTCAAAAGAATCCAACTGTTTATATAGAACCCGGGCCAGGTAAAGTAACCACAGTTGCAGAACGTTATTTCACGAAGTTGTTGGTTTTAGTCGAAATAAAAATATTCGGCTTTCGTACCGACTGACGACAATCGACGAGTACACTCTTTAATGGTCGATAGCTGTTTTGAGAACGTAATCGCTATACCTACTACCCACACTCAAACAATTTTAAACTACAGAGTGATAATATAGGCATTGATCACGTAGCTGATGCAGTTTCGGTGGGTTTTCCTTTTTTTTTTTTTTTTTTTTACCTTTTATATAACATCTGCACCGACCATTGATGCTCGATGGTAATTTATTCAGTCTCTAAAGCCATACATTCCGCGGCATTCGTCAGAATATTCGACGGATCTCCTTCAGCAAGCAGGCACAGTTTCAAAAGCTAGACGAGCGTTCACAGAATTTTCCCCTCGGCATAACTTCCTCTCTTCTCGGCGAAATTTTCCCGGCATATCGATAAAAATTTCGATGGCAGACGAGGGACCTTAAATGAAGCGCGTCGAATCGATATCTGGGCGAAATACATAAAACTTCGACGCTTGGAAATTTGCGTAAAAATGTTTTTTAGGGAACTTCTGGGTTACTTCTTTGCTTGGCGCGTTTAAACGAAGGATTTTCACGAGTCTTCGATGCGTATGTTAAGTGTTAAAATAAAGTAAACGTATGAGCGAAAGAAAATTGTAGCATAATTCTTTGGTTTTTAAGCTTTTGAAATTATTGAGTTTTAAAGTATGCCAAACATAACTGTGTCAATTTTACTTTTATTTTCCACATACTGTGACTCTCATTAAAACAATATAACTTCTTTAGAATTTTACCAAACCAATTGAGTTCTCGTAAGAAGTTAGAAGGAATAGTTCACTAGATGATGTGTAAAAAATAAATTTTTCTTTAATTGCAAAGGAAATAAAAAATGTTTAATGTACGTTTTGCAGATTTATATTTGTTATATATATTCTGAAAATTTCTTTGAAATCAGTCGATGCAGAAACAAGCTGCAGCCATTGGAAGATGTAAGAATCTCTAGATTTATGGCAAATGTAGGTCAAAAGTCCTGAAAGACTTCGGTTTTCGTTATTTTTAACTGTTTGCAGCTTATAGCAATGCTAACCGATTTCCATGAAGTTTTCAGTATATACATAATTGACATAAATCTGTAAAATGTATTTTTTCAATTTTCATTACAGACTCAAATGAAGAAGTTGTAAACAGCGGCTGTTATCATTTTTCTCATAATTTCGGCTAATTACCATTTTGTTCAAAAATGTCTTAACACGTCGTTTACTCCAATTTAAAAAACGTTATTCTGTTTTAAAGGGTGTCCGAATATTAATGGGAATCACTGTAGAAAACGTCATATTTTTCTCGTTTCTGGTGTGATTAAATATCTTATTAAATTCGAACTAATTCTGAAAGTAGTTGGACTCGTATCAAATATGCCTAAAAGTAAATGAAGTACGAAATGTTTTAAATATGGTCAACGATAAGAGTGAATTAACGAATCTAGAATTATTGTATTATGCGTAATATTGTCATTTGCCTACCGCGTGGCTATTTAAAGTTTGATGAAACTTCCCACTTCAATTTTCCATTGAATTAAAGAAAATATGAATAAAATTACTGCGCGGACTGTGCGAAATACAACGTTCAGCTATGTACGACGTGAGAAGGAAGGAGAAATAAGAGACGAAGAGAAGATTCGATGGCTTCTAAGTGAAGAAAGAAGGCGAATAAGGATGAAAATGAAGGCGGTGTGGAATTTCAAGCATGACGCTCATAATGGTCTTGGCACATATTAGTTTATCTCGTAATGATCCCAACGAAGGAGCTCCAACTCCTTGGCAGTCCCTTCCAACGTCCCTGCGTGCTCCAAGGAATTCGTTCTCTCGGTGTTCTCGAGAAAGAACCTCGACGCCACTCGAAATTAATTATTGAGATCAATAAAGGCCTTCAAAGATGTACGAAGGAAGGAGATATATAAATTGAAAAGAACGAATTAATGTTTGAAACGGCTTGTTAATATCTACAAGCGTTTCAGAGATAAACGACGAGTTGATACTCTGACCTAATTAACGATATTCGAAATTAATTTGTTATTATTTATTTCTTTTTTATATAAAACAATCACCTTGTTTAGTTAAACGAAACTGCTAAGATAGATTTGTAATTATAATATTTTTAAGAAGCGTTGAAAGGATTATGTGGAATAATGTTTCCAAAGGAGCTTTGACAGATTTTCTTCTTCAGTATGACATCATTTTAGGTAAAGAAGTGGTACGAGCTTACTGTATATTATATTTTCAATTTTTACGTTGTTGTTTATGTCACTGCAAGTACAATAATTTCAGGAATAAATAAATATGTTGTATTCATAGTAATTCGTTTCAAAGGATTTGAAATAAAATGATTTATCCGAAATTTTTTAATTATGTATTTTTTCTATTTAATTATAAAAATTAATTATGAACGTGTGTCTCTTGTTTGATATAATTATCTTTATCGATCTAATGATTTATAAATTTGTTTTTTTAATAAATTTTTTTCTTGCAGTGTATTTATATTGCTTATGGAATAAGCTAATGAAAACAGATTATGATTACAATTTCTAACATAAATTTATTTAATATTTACCTTTTTTTTTAAATTTTATTTGTCATTTTATTATAAAATAAGTAAATTTTATTTTACAATCGGCTAGGTACATACATAAACGTTGATTCGTTATAGTTTAATTGAATCCTTACAGTTGCACATTGATTCTTTACTTAGGTTTCGACAATTCACAATACGCCGTAACTTTACGATCCCGTCAAACGTGTAGTATGATCCTTCGTGAATGGAAATCTAACTTGAAGATATTGAAAGCTTTCCTTTCGTACAAAGTGATCCTTTCGAACTATACTTTTATAGAGTATCCATTCTTCATCTCTTTCCTATAAACGTACAAATATTTCTCTGGGTATTTGCAACGTTATCATTTGTACAAACATAAGAATTACAAGAATATTCGAGATAATGTGGTTTAACCTTTCATAAAACATTCTAACGAAATTTATGATAACACATAGGATAACAATTGCCTCTATATTTCTGCAAAAAAAAAAAAAGGAGGAATACACATATTTCTTTTGTATCATGCAAAAAAAAATGTATGTTAATCATTGATAATACTAATATCAATAGATAATATATATATTATACTAATTATATAATAATATATACAGTAGATAATAATATAATAATAATAATTGCAGATAACACAAACCTAACCAGAGCACATTGCACAAAGTATTTACAAAGACAAATAATTTTTGCATCATTTTGATTATTAATCAATTAACTGCGTTGGACGTGTACACACATCAATCCAAAACTTTATTTCGGTGCGATTGACGTGTATTCTCGTCGCGTAAAATAAACAAATTACCATTTACTACAAAAACTCCGAATTTCAGGAAGAAGTAATAAAAATGTAATTTGTTGGTATGTTTCCTTTATATTGCCAATAAAATTGCTATGTACTTTATAAAAAGAAAGTTTGATTATTCTCTTTGGTATATCGGTTATTCCCCGTACAATGTATTGCTTTTTACAAACTGAGTTGATTATTTTCCCCAATGCATCTGGTATTTCCCGAATTGTTTTGTGTACTTTACTGTGTACACATATCGGGTATTTCCCGATAACAATTGAAACAATATAAATAAGATGTGCGAACTACGAAGGTCCTTAGTAATTGTTAATTTCTTATCGAGTATAAATGTAATCCTTTCTCGTTTTGCTTTACCTCTTCCGTAAAGTTTATAATAGGAGCATTTGCCCTGCGTTTGACGTGTATACTCGTCATTGTTTGATTTTAATTACATATCCCCTGAGAGATTTTTAAAACTTCAATTATGGTTATAAAATTTATTTAGTTCTTCACAATTATAAGTCTCATAAACTTGTTTCTGTAATTTCGTTAAAATTACTGTAAAACAAAATAAGAATGATGATGAAGCTATTCTAGAAAAATAGTTCAAGTAATGCTAACTTTTAATATCTATTTATTCCATCGAAAGCTATGAAATACACCGAATTTCGATCTCTTCTTTACTCCGATTTCTAACATCTCCGGCTCCGTCCATACATTAAATTAGTTCTCAATTGCTTTATACTATTCTCAGACGTAGTATACTCTTTCATTCCGTTCTTAACCCACAGTATCAAAGACGCTTATATTCGGTATCTCTATAAATATAATGCACATTTGGCCTTTCTCGTTGTTAGTGTTATAAGCGGCTCTGCATCATACATGAACATGTTTTGGGAAAGCACAGTGTATATTCCATATCTATCCTAAATATTCAACGGTACATCGCTTATCTATATTTGTTATACTATATACATACATGTATATATATATATCTATACTTTTGAGAGTCGAATATAAATTCGAACTTGTTTATTTTTGGAACGTCAATGGCAGTTTGAAATATCCTTCGGTTGCACACGGTGTACAAACGTCGATGAATTTAGAACTGATCGATTACCCAATTACTAGTCGAAGTCTGTTTAATTAGGAATTAGAACGGATTACGTAGAATTATGTAATCGGAATGTATAAGCCAGTAGCAATAAATGTAACATTATAATGATAAATTGTTACATTTCATAATAAGGTGTGTTATCTGTTGGCAGGAAAATAAATCGATATAAACTTCGATTAATTACGATGAACTTGAATTAATGTCACGTTGGAGTTTTAATACAAATTATCGTTGTGATTGAAATTAATTTTTCATTCCAACAAGAGTAAAATTCTCGTAGCTTTAATCTTCGACGCTTTTATATAAGAGAATTTTTCTTATAAGAGAATATTGTGTAAAGTTAAAGGGGTAAATTGTTATTAATAGTGACAAGGATACTGTAAACTATTGCTACATTTCAGGAACTATATCCAGTGTATTAAAAGCACTTAACTGGGCTGAAATATTGTCAGTAGAAAGTATGTTGGTTATTTTATGTTGTTGTACCTGAAACAAAGTGTCTGGGACATTGGCAAAATATTAGGTCAAAATAATTGGAAAGTAATTACTTTTAACCGAAGATAGAGGTTTCTTAACACAAAGTTAATTAACGCTTAAATATCGAATAAAGCAGCTTGTTACTTATACAAGTAGTACTCTTTTTAATGTACGAATTTTATACTATCATTTCCTTCGTTTATTCGGTAACGAATTAGTGAAAAATGTAGATTATCGTACGTGTAAAAAGTTGTAATTTGAAAATACTCTGAAATCTGTGAATTTCGCGAAAGTTAAATTACGACAATTAACGGGAAATATTAATGCTTGCAAAAATCAAAGTGATTTTAGTTTGTTACTCCAACTTTGTTATTTTTAAACTTTTACACTGGAAAATGTGATGAAATGTATGTACGTCACGTATGTACGACACAAGTAAATATCGATTAACTGAATTTGAAGCTGCTAGAGGCAAAAAAATGCATCGAAAATATTTATTTATATGTACATATATGTACAAGCTCTCGTAAAAACACTTCCTATTCACTTTATGGAAGATAAAGATTTTGCAATTATAATAATTTTTGTAATTTTTCACGATTTTGCAAATACAATAATTTTTTTTTGTAAATTTACACGCTTGCTGTATATTTTTTACACCGACGTATAAATTTTCAGTATTATCCTTTTATAGCTTCATCGATTTGCGGCGTATGTTCGAGTATACTTGTGTTTGATTGTTGGTAGAATTACTGCGTTAAATTGTTACGAGTGACATAACGATAAATATGCAAATGCGAAAGTTGTCGGATTTATGCTCGATAATTTAAATGTAACACGTTATTGGAGAAGTGAACGAAGATGTATCTTATTAACCGGGTCACGATTTGTTAAAGTGTTCGTTTTAATAAGATTATCGTTACCGTGTGCAAGAGAAAGGATTAAAGTATCGTTAAATTGGATAACGATGAAAAGAACATGATTTTCTAAAAAAAAATGTGATCGTAATTTAACGCTTAGTATCTTATGAATTGTGTAATGAGAGATTAACTATTTTAGTAAGTTTTTCAAAATTATGAAAAACAACGATATTATGATTATAGCAGAAAATATTAGCATAGAATAATGACAGTTAACACATTCGAGACCGATCACTTAATTATACGTTATTTAAAAATCCGTGACTGAATATTGACAACATAAGCTATGTTATTATTTCTTAATTGAGTAATACACTTTGTATTTCAAGTTATCATTAGACACCACGCAAAATTATGTGAAATAAATGATTTTTCTTATTAATATCGTACACTTATAAATAAAAAAAAGTATAAAAAACAAAAAATAATGTATTAATCATTTGAAATAATAATGAAAATATATATATATGAAAATAATGTGAAAATTGTCTATTAGTTGTAACGTGAAATATTGTGTTCGTTTCAGATCATTTTATGGTTTCGCATTCGATGAGGGATTTTCCATGGTTTCTGACATAAAACAAGAGACAGTTCATGGGAATGCGTTTTTGGCAAGAGGGTGAGCCGAGTGGCTCCATGTTCTACCGATTTCTACTGGAGCATCCATGCTTTTCATGTGTCAAGAACATTGCCGTAATCCTATTGTGAAAGGGGAACGAGGAACACTGCAGACATCTGCACTGAGAACGACTTTATGCTGGTAACCAAGGCCGGAAACCAGAAGGCCAAGAAAGGCGCAACAGGGGGTTAAGAGTACTTCCGTTTCTTCCCATCGAAATCGTACTGTACTACTACTTCCAGGATGTTGCCGACTAACGTTGTTATGTCCTTCGTCAAAAAGGTAATTAGCTCCTTCATTTCATCACCTTCAATCACATTAAATGTCCGGTATTATAAAGTTTGTATTATATGTAGAAGCTGTCTATACGAAATCTGTATTTGCTAATTATCGATATTTAACACTTTTCTTCTTTATTAACGTAACACGAAGTTTTTATCAGCCAAATTAGTAGTAATATTTTACTTTTTCTTTTATCAACCTCTTCGAGGATATTGACACTCATGTGTACGTTTAGTTTTCTTGAAAATTACAATATGTGTAACAGAAATGATATGAAAGTATGATGAATATAATCTCCTGACAAAAAAGCGAACGATTAACCCTTTGCACTCCATAGACAAACTACATGGATTCATAAGCATGTATCATTTCTTTCGTTTCAAAATAAAACTTTTCGCTTTCGTAAGTTTCATTACAAAAGTATGTTGAAGTCGATGATTGATCATATAAAAAAAAAATGCTTAGAGTGCAATGAGTTAAAATATATCTACGTAAAAAATTAGATCATTTT
This sequence comes from Anthophora plumipes, assembly GCA_951804975.1. Classification (NCBI taxonomy): domain Eukaryota; kingdom Metazoa; phylum Arthropoda; class Insecta; order Hymenoptera; family Apidae; genus Anthophora; species Anthophora plumipes. Next base: position 10,832,764 of record OX638116.1, on the reverse strand, counting down.
TTTGTCTGGCTTTAGAAGAATCGTTCCTGAAGAGGTTGAGAATTATTACACGAAATTTTTATTATTGAAATTAATTCATGGTACATATTTGAATGGTAATTTTTTACCTTTTATTTAAACGTAAAAAATAACATACATTATCTTACATTGGTTCCAATAATTCTGAGTATTTCTGTTTTTCATCCAGTATAATTTACACGACTTTTGACGTTAGATAAATTTATCGAGCGATATTGCAGTTACTCTTTCCTGTGACAGGTCGTGCTTTAAGAAATGTGATGCTAGAGGAATTTTATTTTTCAATATATTTTACGTTTCGTTTTAAACTGTTGAGAAAATTGACAGAAATATTCTTTGAAACATAGTTCATCGATGCAGCTCAAAATAAGTCCGTGTTACAGAATGAAATATACTAATTTGCAAGTTGAAACAATAGCTTGAGATAAAGTATCTTCGACTAAATTTACCAGAAAGTTATTCTCAACGTAAAAAAAAAATGTTTCCCTTAATTCTTCATATATATAGGTTCTATAAAGTAATTCAACAGAAAAAATAGACAAATTTTCGTTAGTTTCTGAAATAATAGAGATAAGGATGCACGGTTTCGTTTTCCTTATTCAAGAGAATGAATATTATATTGAAGCAATTTAGGAAAACCTTTCGAGAAAGATTCAGGGGTATCATAAAACAGGCAGGCATTTATTTTCAAGTAAACGGCTAGCATTTCATCTGCACTGTTTCTCCCGCCATTTAGAACTCGATTCTGGCAAATTTACAGCGTCTACTTTAAGCTTACACCATTGAGCGGAAACGTGGCCTTATTTCTTTGTATCACCACGATCTGACGTGAGTTAGGAGTAACTGACAATGAATTATATTCCTTTATCTGCTGGTAGTACGCCTCGAGTATGGCTTAAAACGGCATTGTTTCAACATCGTGTCAAGATCCAAGCGATCGAAGCGAGAGGATTAAATTTCTTAGGGCTGTAACGATCTCTGGGGATGCTCGTCTTTAAAAGCGAATTTGTTACCTGTCCCGTCAGATTTTCTTACTCTACAGAGAAATCATGGGTGTTTTGAAATTCATTGGATTCTTGCTATAAGTATGTTAGAGGTTGATATTCTTTTATACAGGGTGATCCGTAACTGGCGATATAAAGCAAGCAGAGATTGATTCTGCGTGAAAAACTGAATCGAAAATGTGAAATAAAATTTTTGAATTTGAAGATTTTGCAGTTTTTTTTCTTTAAAAGGATGGCCACCAAGATCTTGCGAATTGACGCCATTAGATTTTTCTTGTGGAGCTATGTTAAGGTCTCTTGTTTATTCCAACAATGCACAAACTGTGGATGATTTCAAGCAAAGACTGTATGAGATACGATCTGATTTATGTGCCAGAGTCATGGAAAATTGGGTTTGTCGTATTCACTCTATCAAACGCAATTATGGTGGTCATTTATATAATATTGTATTTCATGTATAATGCCATCAAATGTACTTTAAAATAAAGTAACGAGTATAAAATTATCTTTCGTACTTTCTGTTTTATTTCAATTCAAAGTTCTATCGCTCTCACTGGAAGACCATATATATTCTCAAAAATACGAATTTGCAAAAAGATCCGCAGTCTAGCGATTAGAAACACGAGTTAAATGATTTTTCTCTGCACACACGAAAACACGAGCTACAAAAAATAAGTAAATATAAAAAAATAACGTAGTTGATTGAAATTGTCGATGAAAAAGCCGCGCGATTCACAGGCTCGTTCCACTTTCATCGTTCGTATGTGTACTCGCAGACTTGGCCCGTGCATCACTCGATGGATCCAGTATGTATACACATTTCGGTTCGGTCACGATTCAACCGCATTTTCGTTTTCCGGCCACCTAGCGGAAGCTCGCGGGATGCCATATGGCGTAGCCGAACGTCGACTATGCATTACCAGAAGGCCACTGTAGAATATCGGCCGTTTAATATTCCCCGTGAATTTGCATTCCGGGATTCCATCGCTCTCTCGGATTACGATGACGTGCTCGCGCGCCTGTTCCTCCCGGCCTCTTTGGAATCCTCCCAAAAGCCAAGTCCACGTTATACTCTGGCTCACGGATCGAAGGGCGAAGGACAGAACACGCCTCCTTTCATTTATATGCACCTATTTCCGACAGAGAGACACCCACGAACATTATCCATTATAATTGTAGTCATACTTATCAATGTCGCGAACAGTAGGTACAAACCTACAAAGGAAATGGAATGGTAGAATTATACGAGACGTACTGTTGAAGTATTCTTTACAGCTTGGTCAAGGTTTGTAGATAAATTAGAAAGAAATTGTGGAAGTTAGAAATGGAACTTGGAAGGGAAATGAAAAGTCTAGGAGAGAAATGATCGTAGGACTATTGCAAACCGAAATTGAGATTTTAGTGTTATGCGTTAGAGCTCAGGGAAAGTTGACAGATTGTAGTATAGGGTCATTCAAAAAAAGCCTACAAGTTTCTTTTTAGTAAAATATCAATTATTTGGAATAGTTTCAAGTTACTTGTTTGATTGAAAGTATAATCTTTAAGTATAAAGTCTGCAGACGTTAGTTCCATTATCAAAATTTTCAACGACTTTTCGGCATGCTGTTGGAGTTATTTTACGAATTTTACTAAAACGGTTTATGTCATTTGAAATGACGTAGCGTGTAAAAATGACATATCTAGGCGTTACATTTGGAAACAAGTATAGTCAGATAAAAATTAAAGATCGAAAAATCTTAGGTTTAGGAACGATCCATCTCACAATTTTCCAAAGGAGAGGAATGATCAAAGTTCACCTAGATGATTTTCAGAGATACAGTCCAACCAAGATGAGTAGTAACATTTTTTATTTTATTTAAGAAACCTGGATGGGGTTTTTAGATCCGGAGATTACATTTTTGTAGGAAAGAAAAAGGGTACAGACCGACTCCAATATTTGATTTGGCAATTAAAATTTTTACGAATGAGTAGAAATATTCCTTCAGTTTGTTTTATTGAGCCTATTATCATTGTCAATATGATTCGTATTTTCATCAGAAAAAAAAAATGGTTTAGATTGTGTTAGGTTACGTTTTTCTAGGAAGAAATGATCAGAGAAAAAGAAGAGTTTCTGACGTATCTTCATATCACCATTTCTCATCCTTAGGAAAAGTATAAACTACCATAATTCAGCCATTTATTTCACTATCACCTTGTATATCATTTTACACCATATAAATATTCGGACTATATACACAGCGTTCTTTCCCTAGTGTGCACAAACTTATAAGCAGCAGTGTACACGTGCTAAAGGTTGAGTACGGAGAATTGAAAAGCGGGAGGAGCCATAGAGTAGGAATACGAGAAAGATAGAAATTGTACAATTCAAATGAGATCAAATAGATTCACAGATGCAAAGAAAAGAAAAGGAGAAAGTTGTCGATGACATAGCATGCGATATAGTAGTCTGTATTTCGATTGTAAAATTGATCCTCCAGTTGGTTGACATTTGACGATACTTATTTATCAATAATGTAACGGTTCGAAGGTCAAGGATCGATCTTAACGCGCATCACGAAGCATTAAAAAAGAAAAGATAAAACGTCAACGAGTCCGGGATAATTATTGGGTCGACAAAAATATCGATCTGCTGGTAGGGGAACTTCTCTGGGCGTTTCTGAAAGGCACGGCGATATTTCATAAGTGACTTCTATTTGCTGTGATAATGGCTGAGAAAAAGTTGCTGTAAATATAGGTCGTGAGAGTGTTTGACTTTTCAACTGGCTACGCTTCCGTTGTTCCGGTACATGCATATCAGCGCTGGAAAGGAAGTCGTCTAATAGCTCGAATAGCGACTTATTACTGACTGGATCAATTTCTTTAATCCTTCGAGTCCTATGGACGCTTATATGAGTCAGGAAAAAATTATTTGTATGGATGATGGATTGATACATGCGTTTCTCAAGTTAGAATACTCAGATTCGTTGTAGTTTATTACTTCAGTTATGGCGTTTTTAAAACATTAATTTTTTTAAATAGATAATACATAGAGAGGAAAAGAAAATTATTTCACTTAATTTGGTGAAAAGAAATTATTGAAAGAGTGACTTAGTTACATGTTGTATAGTCAATCTGGTAGTACAAAGGAAAGTATTCTGTCCATATAGAGCGTTTGATTTTGAAGGACTCCGCACTCAAAGGATTAATCAGTGACAAGCTAAGGAGATTGTCTTGTGACGTTAAATAAAGTTAGAAATGTATTTTTTGGGATTTTCTTTTTTTTTGTCAGATGAACATCAAATTTTAGATTTTGTTTAAAATATTTATTAGTGTAAGTGGTGCAATGAGTAGTACAAGGGAAAGGAGTGATTTTATGTGTAAAAAATAGATTGACATTAAGCTCTGTTTCTGAGAATTTTGGGTTTAAAAATTTTTCGAATATTTGTGTGTCCAATTAGGTTTCGAATGGAAAAACTTCTCAATAGACGAAGTAATTGTTTGCTTACTATCATTTTTATTTTTTTGCTATGGATATATAATTAAGAGACGTTAAAGAATGATACATTTAATTTTTTTAAATGTTTATGAAATGATCGTATCGAATTATCAAAAAAAATTTTATTCAGCGTACAGTTTTTAGTCTGCCGAATCAATACTAATTGAAAAATCACTTTCTCGTTATTGTTAAATACAAATGCAAGTGGTTGGAAATTAAGTGCATAGAAATTTATTTGCTTTTTTATTTATTTGTAAACGATTTCGATGTTGTTGAAAAATGTTGTTCTGTGTAATTGGACATTCTTCAAACTCAGTGTTCTATTTAATTGTTCTCCAAACCTAAATCTCTTTTCAATCGTATACAAAAATGAAGCGTTCGCTTTTTAATTAATCCATATTTCGTTTTTACAAAACGAAAAAGAGAACACTTTACGTACTTGAAATTTTCTGTTTGAATGTAATTCAAAGCAGCAGTTTTTCATTATTCTTTCAGTTCGATTTACACAAGGTTGTTCGTACGAAACGAAAATGACATCTCTCTGATTTTTCAAGCACGATAAAATGCGAATTTTTACTTCACAAATGTTCCTTTTAAAAATCAACAGTCAGTATATGAAATTTTGTTTCATACATTTTATAGTTTAAGAAAGAGGAAAATAAAAGGGGCACGGAAATGAATTCATTGTTTCGTAACGACGTTATTACAAATTGACGAATGTTTGAAAATGTACAAGAACTGTTTAAAAAAAAAGAAAAAGAAACGAAGCAGCTGTATCGTCGCGGTACGGTGTGTTTGTTCTTGTTAAGAAAAAAAAGAAAATGTTTCTTCCATTTCAAATCTATATCTGTTTTAAGTAGATTCTTTTTAAAACACAGAGTTGTATTTCTTGTAATTCTCTGTTGCCATAAGTTTTCAAATATTGTGAAACAATATATTTGTAACAATTCTCTCTTAGGTATGTACATTCCTTTACATAAATCAGTCGCAATTTCTTCACACGCACATTGACTCATGATATTCGTAACGAAGAAGGGGGGGGGGGGGAGAGAAAGAGAGAGAGCACAGTGAAATGGACAATCTCTCGCAGAAATGGAAATCCAAGAAAGAGAGAGGGAAAGAGGGAAAGAAAAAGCACTGTGAGTCCTCAGAAATAGATAATCTCTCCCCGAAATGGGAATTTGAGAGACAGAGAGCACTCTAAGTTCTCAGAAACGAGCAATCTTTTCGTGAAATGGGAATTAGAGAGATAGAGAGCACTGTGAATTTTCAGAAATGAAAAATTTCTTTCTGAACTGGGAATCCGAGAAACAGAGGAATAGAGAGCACTGTTAGTTTTCAGAAATAGACAGTCTCTCCCTGAAATTAGAATTTGGAAGAGAGAGAGAGAGAACGAGAGAGAGCATTATGAGATTTCGTAAATGTACAGTTTCTCCTGAAATGGGAATCCGAGAAACACAGAGCACAGTGAGTTCTCAGAAATGGATACTCTCTCGCTGAAATGGGAATCCGAGAAATAGAGAGGACTGTAAGTTCTCAGAAATGGACAATGTTTCCCCGAAACAGCAATCCCCGCCATTGCAGCCTCTAACTTCAATTACGTTCCACGTTCACCGTTTAATAACCGCAATCGTGCCTCTAACTCATGGCGACAGAGGATCGTTTTAAGCATTGCTCTCACGGGAAAAATTATTTTCTGTTGTAGATGGTGACGACGCAACCAGATTCCGGAACAACCGCATCGGTTACGCCGGATGAAGGCGGCACTACCTTCAGTAAATGGAAACAGCTGGGAAGCGGCGTGATACGGGACGGTAAGTTTCATTGCCGTCGCCATTCCTAATCAGTCAACTAATTTCGTGTCTAGCGGAACGGGACGAAGACTCATTTTAAGTCTCCTCGCGTTCTTCTTCGTCGTTAGTTTTCTAAGCCCGTGATACCAGTTCTGTCATAATCTACTTAGGTTACAACTGAATTGAATAACTTACTAATTGTTTTTTTTTTTTACTACTGATTAACACCACTTTTATCAAATAATTAATTAATTAAATAAACGACTAACTGTACGTAAATTTATTAAAAGATATAACATTTTATTCAAAGTTAATTTACCACTTTGTACGATACAAAGATTATCACGAATATTTCTTCATCGTACACACTGATTTAACCTTTGTCAGACGTATGTATGTCACCACCCACGTGACATTACACTTTTTACCATAGCAGACGTATATCAAGTGGAAAGTGTTAAAAAAACAAATGCCATAAACTGACAAGACATAAATAAATAAAAAAACCTTGAAATTACAATTGAAAATATGAAAACATAGTTTTGTGTAATAAAATGTCTTTTCATTTAACTCCTTAACAGTTTAGTTTAGTTTAGCTGTTTAGTCTAGCATAAATAATTAAGTTTACTTTTTCATACGCGTCATAAAGACAAATCTACAAGGCAGCGTACAGTGTGTTAAAAAGAATTAAGAAAGAAACGAGATACTACGATCAAATTGTATTGTGAGATTCAGTATACCGTGTTTTAAAACTCATCATACACGACGAAATTACCGTTGCAATACACATTTCTTTACGCTAGAAACAGTTTGCAAGATAAAAAGATTACACATCTATTTTATCAGAAACCCTGATTTTATTAGACCGTTGATGGGTTGAAGAATGTCAGTGTGATACTATTCGCGTGAGTGTCGACTAAAGTGACAACCTAGCAGCACCTCACATCTAAAAAATTTGATATCCGATAAAGGTTAAATTAAGTTTTCTAAATAAGTGTTAACAATAAACTAAATTGAGTTAATTTATCACTTCGTCCAAGAATTGTCTCAAATTTTTCATCACGTTATACTCTACTCTAAATTTTCTAAACAAGCGCCGTTAATAAAGTGAAACCTCTTAAAATCTAACAACTACCGAAAATAGCTTCGTTTCACGTAAATCTGTTTTGTCATGAACAATTACCATCGACAAGCGCTGACGCCTTTTTTCGATTGTTCGTTATCTCCATTGTCGTTTTCATTGTATCTCGACGAGCCTCGTTGAAATGAGGGCAATGGGAATGAGAGATGCTGCGGCGTGTCGTGCGGCTAACACCCGCAAGCGGAACAAACCGGCGTAAATAGCGCGCTCGTTTTTTACGTAATTACTGCCGTGTCGCGTTTAAACGACGGGGAAAAAACGCGACGTCGAGCGGGAAAGTGAGAGCCCGAGGATAATCGCGAAACGACGGATTTCCTCGTCTCTTTACGAGACTCTTCTTCTTTCTCTTCCTTCCATTTTTTTCGGTTTTATTCAAAGGCAGAATAATTTGCTCGAAATTACGCGACGAATAAGTATAATTCATTTAACGTTCCGGAACACGTGAGATGCATTTGTACTTTCGGTATACATAGTTTCTTTTCGCGAATTCATTATGTTTACGGGACGTTCATCTTTCTCGCGATTCGTGAACTTCCAGCGATTTCTTTTTTTTCGATGCGCGACCTAAGTTTTCAAATTGAATGGAAACGCTAATGTACATATGTATAGCGTTCTAGAAAAGAGGTGATTTTTTATGTAGAACTAAGTCAAAAACGAGAATGGAATTTTTTCGTACATAATTCTATTTTTCAAGAAATCGAATTCTAGTATTTGTTGAGCACTTAATTAGACATAACCTGATTGGTTCATTCAATCTGTTTATTTAGTGTTATTTTCTGTCAATTTGGAATTAGTATAGTTTAAAATAATGCAATACTTGTTAATTACAAAATTGCTGAAAATTTCTCGGATATCGCAAATTCTTGTTGACTGAATTTAACATAATTTTGAGACATGTTTGAACAAAATTTTCAAAAAATTGGATAATATGTTTAAAATATTAATTTTAGTTTTGCACACCTTTCAGTTACTTGAACTGCAAGTAAAATTACCGAATTGTATCTTTGAGCATTTAACAAACATTTCAATGCGTAAAGTTTGATTTATAAATTAGATATGAAAATAGTGAAAATTGCTCAATTACATTTTACATTTTATTAACTACTCAAGATAATTTTTATTAAAGAGTAATTTAAATTAAAAAAGAAACTAACTTTCCTTTCGAATTTCGGAGAAATAGCATTTTATTTTTTCAAAATTAATGAAATTCAGTGAAACTGTTAATCACGATTTCTTATTTTCCTCAGTAAATCGTTTCGAATCAAACGATCTGTATCATACTGAAAGTTTCCTCGTTTATTCTCGAAAACTGAAGAAATAGAATACTCTACCAGAGACCTTTTCTGTCCTCAAGAAGATTGCTTTCCAGATTCTCTTTTTTAGCTACTTTTATCAAACGATCGAACATTTGATGGCGTTCCGTCGAGATATTATTTCACGGGGATAAAAAGAACTAACAAGGGACACGTCGCCGGGAGGCGTCGTAATAACGTTAATTTAACGAAAAAATTATTGGTAGAAAGGGACACCGATATCGGATCCAGGGAGAAAAAGGAGACTCGATTCAATTTGTACGGGGGAAAGAAAAGAATTCCCTTGAAAAATTTGTTCCCGAAGCCTGACAGATATTTGCAATTTCGAAGAGGTAGCTCGTCTCCTTCGATGCAGCCAGCTAACCTATTTTCCAACGATGCTCGCCTTCTTCGTTACAGTCATTCTCATCGAATTTACCAAATGAAATAAACTCCAACTCCGTAGCCGAGGAAACAGTTTTCTTTTGCGACACGACTTATTCTTTTCGCTTCTGTGCCTTCTTCGTTTCGTTTTCTGTACTTTCGCCGCGGTTGAACTTGGGAACCTGTCGATTAAAAAAGAGAAATTCCTGCCATTTTATTTCTCCGGTTAGTTTTTCCAGAATTTTCATTTCTTTTTGTGAGCTATCGAATACAATGATATCTGCTTTGTTGATTCACGAACTTTAAAGTGAATTACACCGAAATCTCATTTATATTATTTCAACGTGAAAGAAAAATAGGTTTATTTATGTAGATTATTGTTGTATAATGCTACATATCCATGAATTTTCATGAACAGAAATTAAATGTAACATAGAACGAGTTTGAATCATTTTCAAAATAACAACTCGAATAATAGACAAAATTTCTGTTTCTTCAACTTGTCGAATTAAACAAATTTATACTTCTAAATATATCTACGGTAATTAAAACGTGTGAAATTGAAAGATTTTAGATAAAATTGAATATGATAGTGTATACTAAAGTTTTCCTATAAAAGTTTTGATCTTTTATAACACTTAATATTATTTTAAAACTAGGTTTACTTTATTAGAAAAAAATAATAAATAATAATATTAATTTGGAAACCACAGTTTGAACATTGTTTAAACATTATAAACGACGTTAAAGTTCACCTTAGAATATAACGAGTTGTAAGTTGATTCATTTAGATCCATAAATTAGTATTGTCAATTGAAAATATTATTAATCGTAAATATATCACATTTAATATTTTTTTAATCAGTTTCGAAATTAATTAAAAACTATCACGATTAAATTAACGATAGATAATATCTAACAATAGATAAAATTTTAATATAATATCTACTTAATATAATAATATTTTTACGACCACAGTAACTATGAATTTCCTCGAAATCATTCCGGTTAGTTCAGAAACTCGATTCGAAAATACACGCTACGCTGCATTCTGTCGATATGTATCGGTTGATTGCAGTATCGTTACCGTTGGATGTCGATCGGCAAATTGCGAAATAAAATCGCGCGCGCGTCACAGACGATGATGACGCGTTTCGAGTGGTGATAGGCATTCGAGCATCACACGGAAAATATAAATGGTCGTTACATTCTCCCTGGCAAATTTTATATGAAGCTTTAACCTTTTGATGAGTGAAACGGGAAAGGTTAACGTTGACAGTATGTATTCATTATTTCTACGTTATTACTTTTCTATCGTTTGATGAATAAAAACAAAAAAAAGGGGGAAAAAACAAAGAAAGGAAAAATAAACGACGAAGCGTACGGTATACAAATATAATGCACTCATCATCAATAAGTGGAAATAATTAAAGGTTCGTTTGGAAAGATGATCAAAGGGAACAGTTGTGTACACACTTTACTGTAGAAACATTCATAACTGGTAAATGCCGTTTGACATGAGTACGTTTTGAAATTTCATTCATAATCATTTTACCTTTTCGTGCAAAAATCTGTGCAATGTTATAATTCATTTATCAATGTTAATGTCTTTTCAAGGTGAAAGTCAATCAATTGTTACTTCCGCGCTCTTTTAAGTATAACAGGTTTGGAATAATTAAACAGTACAGCTTTGTTTATTATTAATTTTTAATTTACAGTTTACGTGATGAACACTCGCACAGCCGTCGTTAAAATATTATTATTGCAGATTATACATATATCGTGCACATAAAACAGTCTATAAATTTACTAATATAGGAATCTTGTTTTAAAGATACCAATAAAGTATAATCATTCACGGAGCGCATAAGTAATGCCAGAAAAGCATTAATATTACAGAAAGTAGAAGAAAATAGTGAATAAAAAGTAAATTAATTCCTGAATCTAAAAAGACCCACGCACAATTGTACGAGTGTTAATCGATATACTCGTGTTTCAAAGAAAGCAGGTGAACCTTTTTCTTCAATTGATTAATAAGAATAATACAAATACTAGATTACGAATATTTCAAATATTAATTTTTGCTAAGCGTTCAAATATTTATGCGACATAGTAATTGGACGTAATTTCGATTAATCGTTAATCGATAGCCTACAATAACTTTCATCCATACAAAATTTGTATTTCTTGTTAATTCTTTATCAGCGCCCTTTATCAACGTTCTTGATAACATAGAATGCACTTATATGTGTTTATAGGTATTTAATGAAAATTAAGATATACCATAAAGGTAATTAATAAAGCACGGGAGTATAGGTTAAAAGTGAATCGTAGATCGAATAAATCGAATACTTTGGTACATGTTTAGAAGATGGGACAGAGGTTTCAAGAGGGATACGACAGTGTCCTCTGAGTCCTCTTTGCGTTTCCTCTTTACAGACGAGTGCGGGACACTTTAGAACGCTTTTATCGAATTCGAACGGGGACCGACTTCTGAATACGCTTCCGACGGCGTGATTACTGTATCCTTCGAGAGAAGCAATTTACTAAGCTTATTTTCAGCAATTTCTTTTTTGCTTTGCGGAGCAAAGTGATTGGATGAAAAAAAGAAGGGAGGGAAAGAAATGATAAATAGGTTTCGAGTGTTGAGCTTTCGTTCAACGAGAAAGTACATTTTTAACTGGAGCAATTTTCATTGTTCCACGTGATCTTCCTTGATGCTATTTATCTCTTTACGTGTGCGTGATAGTTTCTTTATTTATTTATTTTTTTTTCAGGAACTGTTTTCGATACGATCATTTGTAAAATTTAATCCTCTGTGGTCTGTGTGTGACTTTAAAGTCGCGTACTAATATATCAATACCTTATTGATTTATTTAATTTAAACAATTTTTAATAATGCTTTCTTGGTGATAAATAACATTCTTGGTAGTGGGTATCAACTCTAATCTGAGATATCAAAGTAAATGCTTTTGCAAATTATTTGTAGATGGATGTTATAGGAACCATTTTGTACAATTGAAGAAAAAGTCTACGTAATAGTTGTTAATTTGTATATCAATAATATTTTATTTCTTTGCATTTCAACGATCATCTTGTTATTACTTTCACGTGATACAGCGAGAAACGTACGAAAAGATGAAATTGGCACATTGGCCAATCTTTTCGTATAAGAAAGGACTGCAAAGGGCTTCTAAAAATAAAATGTTCGAAATGCAACGAGCATCAATGTTTAACGCCAAGCACAAACTGTTTTATAGAATTTCATACTTAAACTTTTATGTACGCTAAAGTTAGAAAACATTCATCGAAATTACTGAATTCATTGTTAATTTGTATACAGAGGTTGATATTTGTTGATTTCATGTTACATACATTTTTTTTATAGCCACGAAAAAAGTCGTGCTATAGAGAGTGAAGGTATTCTTTATGTTTGTTAAATTCTAATTTAATAAAATGAAAGAACAGCGTTGCAATGTTATCATTTTGATTGATTACCCCGATGTAATGGAAATATTTCCAGAAATTTAATTATTCGAGGCTAATAGTATTTTTTCCCACTATTTTTATCGAGGTCTGTGAAAAAGAAATTCCTATTGACTTCATGATATTGGTTTCTGATCAAGTTTTCCTTTAGTAAGAATCCTTTCGACGCAACCTTGACTCTTTGCACGTGGATCTTTCTTTCATATCTGGTTTATTAGATTTCATTGTATATAGATAGATCCAGTTGTCGGAAAAAATATTTCATTTAATGGACGTATTTTCCGACACACGAATTTACTCTGAAATTTACCTCGTTCGAAAGCTCCAATTTAATCATTTCAAATTCTTTGAAATAAAGTCATTGCTGGAAATACTTTATAAAAATCAATTTATAAAATTGAAACATTTAATACCACGCTTTTCACGTTATACTTGTGAAGCAATATAATTTAAATATAATTACGAAACTAGCAAAAATATAATTACAATCAAACGCAATTTCTTTGGGTTTCATAAGTTGATTCATTATAATTGAAGATATCATCGAAATTTTCCATGCAATTTCTAAATATAAATATAAATAACAATTAAATAAGAAATATATGTATAACATTTTACAATAAAAATTGTACGGAGATACCAAAGTTAATTGAGAAATTTTTCCTAAACGAAGAATATCCTTTTTTTTATCGAATTCGAAGCATTGTTCCATATTCGTAGTGTTCTTATAGATTTCGTATTGTTTTAAGCCCTGAAGTAATTATCGGAATGGATCCCAGGGAATGGATCGAAATGTAATCCACAGCATTATTAAAAGCTGCGGTTACCAGTAGATGGAATATGGAAATTCTATGGAATATGAAATATAAGGGAAATAACGCAGCTTTACGACTCCCGAATAATAAGATTCTTAAGCGACTTTAGCGTTAATTAAAAGGAACAAAATTTCAGTTATACTTCTATAAATTTTGGTGAATAGCTTAAATCAATGACATTAATTGTTCGTTGTGACATTTATAAGTTTCAAACAGAGAAAATACCGTATGACTATAGTATCTTGTTGTATTCGTACATAAAAAGAAGAATGGGAGAGGAAATACTGGTAAAGAACTTTTATTTAATCCTTTACCCTTATATATATAATTTTATTTTTAAAAATCTGGATAGTTCAGGTACCACATTCAAGAAAAGGAAATAATAACAAGAAATATGTCAAATAGAATTGAATTATAGTATGATGGAAAAGAAAAATGATGTACTTTATTTGTAGAAATATTTATTTTCATGAAATAGAATAAAATAATATTTATTTGAAAATTGTTGAAAAAATGAAAATAATTCGAAATGCAAAAGCTAAGGAATAAAACTAGAGCATTATTATGCACATTAATGGGTTAAGCGGATAAAAAAGATTTAAATTAATATTACACTTGCTACAATATTTGCTTAATTTTACTTTGATTAATAATAAAAATAACAGTGATGATAATAAGTTCTAAAGAAGAATAGAAAGGAATTTATAATTACTTAATCGTTCTAACCATCACATCGATTTCCAAATGTAATAAAACAGTCAAAAAGAACAATCGAAACAGATTTTAACTATACGTGCTAGGTGTTAATTATACGTGCCTAGGTTTCCTTGTTTAATTGCTTGCGTGAAACAAGTGCTGTTTGATCGTACATATATTAATTTCACATCGACAGCAAAACATAAAAAATAATTTGATAAGGACGTATTAAAGAACGATCCTTCGTAGATTATATTTCTTTTCTCTAGCGTATTGTGCCAGTGAATAGAAATATAACTAAATGTACAATTAAATAAAACTGAATAGAATTATAAATAATTAAGAAAATACATATAAAGTTATTTTTGTGTTATTTTTTGTTTGTTTGAAGAAGTTTCAGCATTTTAGTTTTATTGTTTGAGAAATTTTAAGAAAATAAAAAAATACATTGGCATAAATAAAAAATTAATGGTGTGAAATATTTTTTCTTTCACTTTCAGTATCATTTGTATAGTCCACGATTTTAAAGAATATCTCACTGAAAAGGGATTCGTAATGGCGATCGAAATAGGTGAGAACCATTAAAAATCACCCTCGAAACGTGCCAGAATGTCCAAGGATTATGCAACCCCTAAAGTGGTTTAGTACGAGTCGTCTCTTTAGCATTAGATTATCCTTTTTTCTTCCTTCATCTGGTAAAATGAAGTCTCACAGAGACAAGAAAATCACTTCTTTTCTTTATCTCTTAATAGAGCAACGACATTTTGTATTAGTTGCTTTTTCTTCGTTGATTTGCCAATGAATCTTAATTACCATTTATCATTTATCAAATAACGTATATAACGTATATTTATACATACACGGGCAATTGGATACTATAAGAAGATAACAACTCTAAACGTCGCAGTCGCATTTGTAAACAATGGAAATTGAGAAACGGCATCGTTACATTGGATTGGCTAACTCAATCTCTAGACGTATATCCCATTGAAAATGTGTGATCCATAATGAAGCAAAAGCTTCGAGAAAAACGTATTTCAAAGCTGAAGACGTTAATTCAATAGATTCGGAAATTTGCAGGTCGTTACCTGTGACATATGTCGAAAAATTAGTGGAAAATATACCTAAACATTGTCAAGCCATAACTGACAGTGGAGGAGATTTGAAAGAACTATTAAATAGTAGTATAATAGTATTTTATATGTACTTTCGATCTATCTATAGCTTTTTTCATGAAAATATCGCGGGTACACTCTTATGTGTCAGAGGGTACGCATTATATCACATATTACAATGTATACGTATATTACTACACGTAATTAAGAACAATTTTTCTAATATAGTTAGTTTCAATTGTACTATAGTGTATTTTATTCAACATAGTTATACATACAGTGGTGAATTTGTTTAATACAAGTTCTTTTTTTAACAAGACTTTGCTCTGCCTAAGTCGCACCATGTGAAAATCTATCATTTTTCTATATCCTGTCGACTCGGAATAATGTTCTTAATCACGGTAAAACAAAAATAGTTTCGTACAATTTTTAAAATCCTCAACGATCGATATCTCCTATAATAAAAACAGAAAATTCACCGAAGAAGCAACTAGAAGCCACTATGGCAACTTTGTAAAATCGCTATTACACGGAGCGAAGATGTGCTCGAAAGTGGAGCATTTCAAATAACGGAACGACGCCGCGCGTCAAAGTAAGGAAGGGCGATGGAACGTGAAATAGAGTCGAGACAGTTAAGCCTGCCGATAAATTTCTCCTGGCGTAAAAAGGGGGAGAATTTGTACAAAGGACAACCTGACGGATAACTTTTAGGTTAATTAAACGATCATTTTGGCGGCGTTCGTTCTTACAGGCCATCGAGATGTTCCTTCCTCTCCTCCCCCATTTTGCTTTATGACATTACGAATTTTCGAACCAGCACGAAACGAGCACGATAAGAAAATCTCCAGGAATCCCAAGACGGCCCTTTCGCGAGGATTTCCACCCTACTTTCCCTGAAGTCTTTTCTATCCTTTGGTAATCCCACCTTGTTTGCGCTGTTTGAGAAACCGCCAGCCTTCGTTCCTACTCGCAAACTTCCGCGCGTTGAACGATTTTTTTTTGCAAATCGATTCGATAATCGATACGCGGATGGCGGAGGCTTACGCGTCGTTGCCTCGAAACGCAATGTAGCAACCGGGGAATGGAAATGAGAACGTGAGCGCAGAATTATCGAAGAGTTTCGTAGGCTGGCAGGTATTTCAGGGAAATGGAATAAGTTAATTATTGATTTAATTTCACAGAGGTTGATAGATTAGTCTGACGGATAGTATATGTATATTTCGGGAATCGGTCATGTAATATTACAATGTGATTGACATACAATCAAGTTCAATAGGCTGGATACATAGTATCTGTAATTAATCTCTGTTTAATCGTATTCGGAATTAAACACGTTTGGGGATTGATTGTGTATTTGATAGTTTGATTAAAACATCGTGTACAAGTGAGAGAAAGATATTTCTAATTGTTAGGTTCGAATATTTAAAGTTGAGTATGATGGTTTCTTTTTTTCTTTTAATAAATTTGTCTCTATAATGTTTACTTATCTTTTCAATATTTAATTCAGCATTGAGTGAAGACTTTGCTTTGATTAAAATTCAATTTCTGAATAAGCTAAACTTTGATCAAATATTAAGTTAAAGCTACGTTAATACGTAATAGGCTAAGACCTGAACTTCCTGGAATTTTTGCTTTGTAGAGTAATTATTATAACTTCGATGGAAAACCATTTGTTAGTTATATTTTTACCTAATAAATTACAATTCATTTATGAAAATTGAAGCGTATTTTCTGTCTAATTTAAATTTACTTTTTTTTTACCAAATTAACAATTTTATTACCCAATTAACATAAATTCATTTCTTCGTCATTTAACAAAAAGTGTGTAAAGTAAAAGTTAAAAGTAAATGTTTTTCTTCACTTAATAACAATTAATATATACATTCTACGTTGCATGTTCTTCATAAATTTCTAAATAGTTCAATTAAACTGTGATTATTCTACATAACAGCTTGCAACAAAATATCACCACAAATGCTTTGCCTTTTAACAACTCTAGATAGCAAAACGAATATCTGCAATATTTTCAACTATACTGTTCTTTTTACTTTTATGAAAAATATAAGCAAGGAAGAAATATCTGTAAAATAAAAAATAGTTACTGGATAATATTTAAAATAGTAATACTAAAATATGTTTCATCGTATCTACCAACAATTTCATGTGCTAAATTCATTAAGCATAACTAATTCGTTAGTAAAAATGTCTCATTATGCTACTCAGGAAAGTAGCATAGAGTAATAACAAAAGCGAAACTTAAGTTTTTAAAGACAACTATTCATCCACTTAGCCGGGTACACTTAAATCCACGAAAATACATGCTTACCGCAGAAAAAGAGCTAAAACGACTGAAAACTGTCGAAATACACAGCCTCAAAGTGCATTCGTGGCATTTAGGCAGGCGACGAAAGAAGTTAGCGGAATCTCTCGTTTCAGATACTTACATGATCTCATTTCACATTCTAATCTACGTGAGGAGCAATTAGCTTAATTGGGAAGCGTAGCCGAAAACATTCTTCGAAAGGCGTCGTTTTCAACCGCGAAACTAGTCTCGCTTCCATTCCCTTCGCTAACTTTTTAACAAGTATATTCGAGGACCGTGCTGCCGGCACCGGTAATTACGGGCCTAACTCCTCCGCCAGTTTAAAGATTTATACGAACAGCGGCTTCGATTCGACCGTTCTTCTTTCTTTTTTTTTTCAGCCACGCCCTTTTGCGCTCTGGAGTGCCCTGGTAATAGTGAGTTTAAGCTTCTATTGGCTCGACAGTTTAGCTGAGACTCGTTAAATAATCCGGAGATAAAGACATTAATGGCTGAGCTTTCTTTTTCTTTCTCAAAAGAGAGAGACTTCCTTTTTCTTGTCTGAAGTTGTATACTTTGGAACGAAGGGGAAGAAGAGTTTCGTAAATCAACGTCGTCGTCATTCTGAAGTAGCACGGACTCCTTTTCTTTCTGATGAGAATGATAATTTTGAGGTACCTTTGATACCAATGGTATTTGGACGTTTTACGTTTGAAGATGGGGGATCTTTTAAATTTTTGGATTGTTATTTAGTTCACATTAAATAATAGTAATGAGTTTAAGCTTCCATTAGCTCGGCAGCTTAGTTGAGACTCTTTAAATAATCCAAAGATAAAGACATTAATTGCCGAGCTTTCTTTTTCTTTCTTTAAAGAGAGTGATCTTCTTTTTTTATCTGAAGTTGTATACTTTGGAACGAAGGGGAAGAAGAGTTACATAAATCAACGTTGTCGCCATTCTGAAGTAGCACGGACTCCTTTTCTTTCTGATGAGATTGATAATTTTGAAGTACTTTTTGTATAATCGCGAAATCTGTCGAATTGATTTGACAAAAGTTTAGAAATTTAAAGTTTGTTTTGTGAAATTAAAATGGAAGCGTGCAAAAGAGAAAATTGAGGATTAAATTAAGGCGAGAGGGTGGTAACAGAAGAGTACGAGCAAATTTCATGAAGCGAAATTTCCAACAACAGTGAAAGGGTTAATAGTTGTTCTAATGTAAGAACAAATGATTATCCATCGATTTGGTAGAAGAGTGAAACTTGAGATATTTGCAAGAAATAATTTTATCTGAAAGAGCGTCGCTGAATTTAAAATGAAAATTATATTGTGCAATAAGAATAATGTCACAATTCAATGTGGAGCTGTTTGAACTCTTATAATAGAAAGCAATACACGTGAACAATATTTTATGAGGGACCCTCGATGCTTGAAAACCATTGCAAAAGAAAACAAATATTTTTATCGCTAGATGGTTGAATATATATGAAGTAACTGTTTATAAAGAATTTCCAACATGCTTTGTAAAAAATGTTCCCTTGTTAGTTTTGTTACTCTCCCAACAGACTGACGTAAATATGAAAGTAGCGAGTGGAAAGCATTACAATGGGTGCGAACATTTTTAAATTTCTCATTATGAAAGATACAGTTGTAGTTAAAGAACGATATACGATAGATTAATAAAGAGAATTTGTAGAACAATAAGCTACTGTTTCGATCGAAACAAGTGAAATGCGTTAGTGTCACCATTAATTTTGAATACGAATGAAAAAGTTGCAAGTTTGTATTTATAATTGATATTTAATCAACACACTATTTAATGCATTAAAAATCTAGGAAGTGTTGTATATTTTATAAGTTGTTCCAATTTACAAGGATTCAAATTTACATTTTATACATTGTTCTAATTTCAAGGATTCAGGTGTAAAATAATTATAATCTTGACTTAAACCAATCTGTGTATAGTTACTTTCATTAATATTCGGACGGCATTTAAGACAAAATAATTCTTTTTAAATTAGACCAAATGACGTGAGTTATTTAAGTTGGAAGGATTAGTGTACAAAAAATTTCGAAAAGATTGTAATTGGTCGGAATTACAAAGAAAATAGTAAACATCGTTTTCAAAAATTTGTTTTATTTGAGCCTGTAATGAAAATTCAATAGATATGTTTTGTAAATTTATGTTAATTGTGTACACGCTAAAAATTTGTATATTCAGCAGTCATTTCTGTAATTTATTATGAATTATAAAAAAAAGTATTAGTTAGAAAATTATTTAGTGCAAAAATAGGAAGCAAGAATCTATGTTTCCTTCGATTTCGTTAATATTTACTTGACTTTTCTGTTATCTATACGGCTTGAATATTAAACTGACTCGAAGAAAGACTGAGAATGACTGATTTATTTACATAATCGGGTATTAAAATTTAAGCTCATTAGTAAATACACTATTCACTTTGAAAGGTGAATCCGATTAAACATAAATCCAATGGACGTTTTTACTTATATATGCACATCTGAAACTTGGGTTTTCTTGTGTATAGGAATTTGCAAGATCGTTTTTGCTGGTAGAACTCTGTTGAATTTACAAACAGTAAACTAACAAAGCAGATTTTCTTATTATAACGCGTACCGCTTCGCCGTGTTTTTGTCTTCAAACACTTTCGTCGTAAATAATTTAACAGAGATTGCAACAATTTAAATATTGTATTTTTTATGATTAATTAGTTCTGTTTTTTGTTTTATTTAATTTGATAATGGATATTTGTATTTTAATCGAAACTTAAACGTTTAATAATTAGTTAAAATTTAAGATAAAATGTTTCGATATTATATTTCCCTGAAGATTAATTTTTGAAACAGTTGAGAGTAATATTAAGTTCTTCTTTGATATATACTGTGTAAAATGAGGCGTAGTATTATATAAATTAGTCATGTATTTTCAATTTAGCAGGAAATGTACATTAGACGACATTTTATATTTTTACAGTTACAAAATTTGGTCCTGCGAAGGTCACACCAGTTGAGGAGACTCAACCTAAGGAAGAAACAACTACGGAAGCAACGAAAACGTAAGTGTATTGAACAGTCAATGTTCGTAAAATGATTCGAAACAGAAAATATTCACTTTGTGCTATAATAAAATATAATAGAAATATGATGAAACTGATCATATGTATCTGAAACATTCTAACTGTTCAAAGAATGATTATAATACTTCTTTAATCCTTATTATTATAAATCATGATTTCTTTAATTATAATTTTTTTCACAAATTATAATTCCTGAAACCCTTTTACTAGATTCGTGTATACCCTAAAAAATATAAGAAAATTTACAATAGAATTTATATTAATATTACGAATAATAATTTAACTATACAATAATTATGTCCCATATTATTTATTTCTCACGTTTAAATTTATTACAATGCATTAAAAATTAATAGTTGGAAATGCTTTTAACGCATTTTGTCGTTTGTTTATAAACGCAATTAAAATAAAAATCTTTGTTGAAGTGAGTATTTAATATTTAACGAAAATATATGTATTAACTATAAATTAAAAATTAAAAGAAATTAAATTTCTATATAAAGACATTTAACTCTTTGTTCTATAACAACAAATTAGACTCATGGCGCAGATTCTAGTTAAGATTCAACAAAGAAAAGTTATATTAGTAATAAACATTAATTTTAATTCTAACTTTCTTTATAATGTATGACTGAGGCTAGCCAATTGTAATTAAACTATAATGCATTAACGTTTCTTGCGCAAAATGGCACCAAAATAGTAAATAGTTAATGCTTAAATGTATAATCAGCAAAAGAAATTATAGCTCAAGGGGTTAAACGGAAACTGAAATTATTATCCGTTTAAATTTTCCTCACGCGATGATCTGAAAAGAAAATCACGACCAGCTACGTTTATAGGTATATATAATACATATGTATAACAGAGTCCGCACAATGGAACAATTTTTCACTCCTAAACGATGGTCTCTGCATTCGAATCGAAATATTCGCCTCACAGGAATTCTCAAGCTTGAAACTTCAATAGACTCTTAACTCGAACGTTTCAGGAAGTCGAAAACCGGGGACGATTGCAGGGTGTGCCGGAAGTCGTTCGCGCCCGAAGAAGCCTCGAGAATCTGCTGCGAGTGTCAACACAAAGTTTGCGAGGACTGCGCCTGCTATTCAACGACAACGAACGCAGACGATCCGGTGAGCCATCGAAATCTCTGTTGCATTATCACTGCCTATTTCAGGACGATTAATCAACGATTCCGGCAATTACTTTCGATTACCTACGCCCCGATAATTCCGTTCTCATCTGTATTCGAAAGATTTCATGGTATACATACAGTGATGAAATGTGAACATGAAAATAGAGTCAAGTTTAATATTCAAAATTTACTAAGGGATTTCAAGAAACAGTCTTTTAGATTTCTGGAAGAAATATTGTTTATTTTTAAATAAATCATTATTGGTTGCAACAAATTTCTGTACTATTCTGTTTGAAAAAGTATGATGTTTAATCCCTTGATTACTGTTGGCGCTTATAGACGTTTTGGAAATTTGGCTCGTACTCTTCTGTTACCGTTTTTTCGCCAGAGTTTTATTCTCTGCGCACTCCAATTTTAATTGAACGAAACACATTTTGCATTTTTACAAATTTTAAAAGTATTAATTTCTGAACTTTCGAAAACAATTTTGCAAATTTTATGATTGAAAATTGAACATCTACCTAATTGGTCGAACTACATAGTTTTTAGTTAAATCTATAAAAGTACATTTCAATTTTTTCAAAAGTGAAGAGTAATTTGTTTCCTATTTGCTTCACTCATTAATGTTAATCTGAATTTAAAAAAAGATTGGTTTATTTGAAAAACGTTTATATATCTAAGAAAATATGCAAATGCGCTCTGTATATCCTTACGAAAAGTAGTATTATTGGAATTATGCATCTTTTATGCCACCTAATTTTTCTTCTTTATTTATTACGATTGTTTAATTTTCAATTAAGAAGAGATAAAAAACTATATTTTTCTAAGAAATTCAGCACACGCGTTTAGCATGAAAATAAATAAAAAATTATTCAGTGAACTAATTTAAATTAGTGTTCAGATTAATTTATGTATCGAAGAATTGTTTGCAAATAAGTCTACAGCTATAAATTTTGTTTCGTTCTACCTATCTACCGAGTGAATAGTATTTACTACTGTACATTGTACAGTACGCTGGGATCGATAAGTCATTAACGAAAATGGCACAAATTAGAAGTGTATTCATTAAAATAGTGTGTGTAATTCATGCGTTGTGGGGCATACAGTTAGAGGCAGGAAAAGGAGAATTTTTTACAGTGGCGTATGCACGACTTTTACGACGTCTAATTTTTTATAAGAGCCACAGTTAACGGAGTTCATTGCTGCACATTTGTTTAATTAGGAAAAACAAGGTTGTTCTCATAAAAACTAGAATATTTTTTACCTTTCTTAATATTGTTTCTTTGTTTTCCTTTAATACACGGAATATTAATAACGATACAAAGGACTTTTCATCAGAGTTTTACAGATTGTTCGCAAATTTCATTAGATAGAAAAGTTGAGGAAGTAAATGTTAAAAAAAGAAATGAAACATGTTTTAACTCTAATATGAATTTTAATTTTATAGTAAATTTTATATAATAAATTTTACAAATTTTACGAAATAACTAGCGTCGTCGATGCTACGCCAATGGCCCATAGCCATTTTTAATTATCCTTATCTATTTCCTTGTCTATCTGAAGTACCATGGAGATTTTAAAAAGTGGAGTAATAATTTAATGGATGCACGATACAATTTATTTTAATCTCCCTTCCTTCGTTTTCATTTTCTCTCATTTTCATAGTCTCTTTACGTTTCTCATTATTTCTTTCGTTATTCTTTATTTTCCTTTCTCGTCCAATATTATACGTTTGTTCTACCTTTATTTTCTTCTTGCACTGTAATTTTCCTTTACATTTCTCTTTTCTCCATTTCGTACGTGTCTTTTTTTTTCTTTCTCTTTTTGATTTTACTTCTTTACAGCAAGTTTCTTCTTATTGTAACCTATATTCAGTTTCCTTTCCTCTTTTTTCTCATAATACTCACTCTTTGATTTTTCTTCCAACCTGTTCTATGGATTTCTTTTTATAGCACATTTATTGGTCTTTTTTTATCGTTCTATCGCTCTAATTAACATATGTTCTGTCATTTTTACGATTGGACAACTTTAAAAATTAAGTAAGACTTGATCGTATGTGCCTCCATATTGTATTTTGGACTATTAGATAACTTTATAGAATGTCAGGGATAACTTAGAACATTCAACTTTTTCCAAATGAGTATGTAGCAAAATATTTCCTTTGCACTGATATATTTTCGAGGTTGAAGTCAAACATGAAAAAGGCTTGAAAAAATTATACGATCAATATGAATTATAATTGGTACTTGTATCTTTTAAATGCAGTGATTCCCATTAATATTTGGACACTTTTTAAAACAGAATAACATTTTTAAAATAGGATTAAACGATGTGAGTTCTTTTTGTTTTTGAGAAATAAAAAGAATTAGTTTACTTGATATGTTGAAAAAATTAAAAAAAAATTACAACCGAAGGGAATCGTAAAGAAAATATCATAGGTCACTTTTAAAATATCACTTTTTACAACTTCTATGAAATTTGCAGCATTGTATATAATTGACATAAATCTACGAAATGTGGCTTTTAAGTTTCCGTTACAGGCTCAGATAAAAAAGTTGTAAAACGCGACTGTCACTATTTTCTTTGTAATTTCCACCAATCGGAATTTTTACAAAAATATTTGTATACGTCATTTAATAAATTAATCTTTCTTAGTTCTCACGGGAACTCCATTCGTTTGGTCCAATTTTAAAAAAGTTTTTCTATTTTGAATGGTGTCAAAAATGTAAATTTTTCATTTTATTGATTACAATAAAATGTTTATTTTATATATTCATTATTGTTTGATTAAGCTTAATTTATTGCTTTAATGTATAAATGAGAGCGGTATAAAGAAAAAAGAAAAATTCTCATCGGCTAAACGATAGTGAAAAATTAGCACAAAATAAAGTTACAAGCTGCACGATTAAAAGTCAAACAATTCCCTGTGAAAATAAAAATCACAGAAAGTACTGAAAGCAGCATTAAACAGAAATAATATAGCAATAAATTATGACTGTATTCCCATATCAGAGTTAAATTAAACTAATTTTATCATCGCTAAACAATCTTGAATAACGCGTTTAATTCACTTGAAATAGTCGACTTTTCCTGCATCGATACTATTTATCTCAATCTCTTCCCGAGTGTAGCATTATTATTTCCCGATTGAAAGTGATTTACACCGCTCTCGTGCTCAGAGATTCAATCGAATTGGCTGGCCAACCAAGTGGACACTTCAAACTGTCCAGTTGGTTAGTCAGAAATCGCTTGACCCGTTACTCACCTTCGATCGGGCAGCATGAATATTTAACGTGTAACCTTTTTCAGTCGTCCTGGCGTTGCAGTGTGTGTCGACGAAAAATCGCATCTCGAGATCAGCCAATCATGACGCAAGAATCGACTGATTCATTGCTAGAAGTTCCAGTCTTGGAAGCTTTACAGAGGAGACACAGCGATGCGAGACTCGGTTGTCAAAGCGGAACTCAAATCGGTAGCCTAGGTTCCGGATTGGTGCCACCTAGGAGCCCGGAACTCAGAAGACACTCGGATGTGTCGCCAGCCAGTTTGAAGGATCTCGAGAAGGTAAGACGATGTTTGTTTATTATTTGAAAATGGTGCTTCTCAAACAATCGCCCATTTTGACAAAGATAATGAAAATATACTGTCTGTCTGAAAAGTAACGGGATTGTCAATATAATTATTCAAATAGTTCATTTCATTCAAACCATGTCTAGCGTTGGGATTTAATTTAAATAAAATGAACTATTTCAAATGACATATTGGCAATTCCGTTAATTTTCAGATAGAGTGTTTGTTTTATGTATCGTATTCATTTCGAGTGGTCATTCAGAGTAATTTAAGCGGAGAACGTATATACTCTATCGATTGTATGTTTGAGACAGGATTTCTCTATTGTTGTTGTTATTTATAATTTAGAAATTACACATACAAGTTCAGCGTAGAATTTGTCAAAAAAATACAAATTTAGTTATTAAGCTACAGATTTGTTTAGATTCAATAGATACTATACATTGTATTAAATAATTTCCTTGATCGATTAATTGTTTCATTGAGCATATAGATTTAAACTTTTATTTAAAAAAATAATATTTATTACAACGAAGAATTATTTATATTACTGCAACTGTACCATGAATTAATTGCTAATTTGTGAAACTATATTGTCAGAAATATTTAGCTTTTGAATTGCACCTGTATTTATCAAAACACATACTATCTTCCTTTACGAATCGAATCAATCAATTTAACACTTTAATTGCCACGAAAATTTTTCATGTTTCACTCTGGAGGCCACAAGAATTTGCATTATTCTAAGCGTGTAATAATGAAATTTTATAAGTAACATGATATCTGCAAAAATAATACGAAAATCTGCAAGAAATATGCTCATGGAATGTAGTTGAGTGGAAAAGGTAATGCTATGAAATTCAAAAGAAAGAAGAAAATTTTGTCAAATATGTTACCAGAAACATGTTGCAAATTTTACCGAAAAATGCAAAAGAGTTGCATAAATAAGATTAAACACATACCGCAAAAATCGTGATGGTCATGCTTGAAATGTTTTAATATATTACATCCTAATATATAATTTTTGTTGAATATGTTTCAATAAAAATGTTTAATTCTTTAATAATGCACTTTTCAAAATTCTCGAAAAGTGTTAAAAGTGATATTTATCTTAATTTAATCATTCTAACTTATTTAAAAAAGCCAGTTTACGGATGGCAGTCAACGTGTTAATTTATATATGCAATTTTTCATTAGGTGTTTTCTTTATTGGAAGAAATAATAAAATATATCTGATTTTTCTGAGTAGATAGTAGTCCATTTTTAGAGTATAGTAAGAAAGGAATAATCTCAATCTTACAATCGTTAGCGTATTAATCCTGTTATTATCTCGCATAATCAGAGTAAAGGAAACATTAATCATTCCGAAGCTGATTGTAAGTAACAGTATGCGGTCGAGAGCTGAATATTCCTAGCAGCTGTGCTTTCATCGTTTTGGCCGTGTGCCAGTGAATATCTGGCACGCTCGCCTCCAGCAATTTTATTTAGTCTGAATGTCAACGTGGGCTATTTGTCTTGCATTATGGTGCCCCGTGGCTGGACGCATGTTCGTGTTTGTTGCGCCATGTCTTGCGCTTGGAAAATACGCTTTGTCTTGTTCCCTTTTCGATCGCAAAGTAAAGATTTGGAAACTTTGTGATACAATTTCTATTTAGATTCGACTGGTCAAATATATTACAGCTGTCGAGGGTTAGAAAAATAATCATTTTACAATATTTTCGATGTTGTACTCGAGATACGTTTTCGTTTTTCTTTAAATTTGAATGATCTGAATCCACAGATAGTTCCATAGATTATTCGATAAATAGCGAAATGATGAGCCATACGAGAAAATTGTTTGAAATTGGAATATTGAAATAGTAACGTGGAATAATATTTTCTATCCTTTATTATAATTATTTTGAATTATATTGTTTTCTTCAACAATTGACGGAAGCGTATAAATTCATGTTTTATTGTCAATTACTTAATATGAGATTTGACGTTCCTAGTTATCAATTATAATATTTTCTATTCTTTATTATAATTACTTCGAATTACGTTGTTTCCTTTAATGATTGATAGAAGTATATAAATTAATTTATTATCACTTATTGAATATAAGATTTGATGTTCTTAATTTTTTGATTATAGTTAGTTAAGTTTTTAATTTCAAAAATTAATCCTGATTAATTCATTTTGGTTCAATTTTTTATTTTCCGTACAAATGCGTGAGTTTGTATAATGTAATACTTATATGAATGTTATATTAAAAGATACTAATTAAACGAACGACAAAATTGATTTTTAATTCAAACAGAAATATGCAATAGGTAATAAATGTAGCAGAAAACACCAAGGAAACTAGGAAATTATTTTAAAATAAAATTTAACGAAACAAACATAGGACGTGTCACACATAATTACTCTGAATTAATGAATAAAATAGCGATTAACAAAAATTTATAGTTTTCCTATTATCAGCATTCGTAATAATAGCCATAACAAAGTTATCTCATGATTAACATTGTTAATTTACAATATTCACACTATTAATATAAATTTATTTTTATTAATATAAACTTACGCTATTAATTTACACTATTTACACTATTAATATGAATTGATCGATGCATAAAAGACAATAAAACGAATATTTCAGTAATTAAATTTTCTCCCAAAGTAAATGGAGATAAACTGAACATTATCTTTATAATAATAGATCATTCATTTCAGTTATTATCTAAATTGTTCACTTTACTTTAAGTACAACATGCAGACAGAAAAAGAAGAAGAAAAGGGAAGTATTCTTGACTAATTTCAAGGGACACAAAACGATCATTTTAATATCTATAATCTTCTGCGACAATCATTAACAAAGTTTCGAGACTCGTTAAGCTTGCGAACAAAAAGTCTAGGATTATGAGACTGAACAAATGTGTACACGATAAAAATCACTCGGAAGATGTCACGTTAACAAATTACTCTACGCGTCGTCTCTTTAAGCAACTGACGATGCTCGTAATAAATTAAAAGTTCTCGATGCACGGTTCTTCTTTTGTAACAGATGATATTCCATTTGGGATTTAACGCAAAAGTTAAAGCAACGGCAAGCCGTTGTTTGATCCAAGGGATGAGATACTTCGCAACAGTTTTGTTTTCAACTGTAATCCTTTGAGAAATCTTACATCCGTCGCATCTCGTGAAAAGTTCCCGTGAAAAATTAAATGCACCAAGTAGAAACCAATGAGCCTCGGTATGAACTTGAAATTCACATCTGTGTCATTCGTTTTTCTTTTCCTTTTTTTTTCCTTTCTTTTCTGTTTCGAGTAACGGAGTTCGTTTCCTTTGTGAAACTTCGCCATTGCCTACACAACGTTGAACAACGGCGAATGACGCAAGTCGCAAGAAATTGTAAAAGAGTTGTTAGAACTTGATAATCTTTAACCGTATTAGGTCATTTATTAGATGCAAGCGTAGTCGTCGGAGGTATAATTGTATTTACGGAGAATTACTAAATGAGCGAGAAGGGAATATCAGGTGAATAATATTACGAAAACTAAAATTGAAGTTGTTCAGAGTACTGTGATATATTTTCTTGTTCTGGGAAATCGTACAGTTTTGGAGAAGTAAATGAGAAATTAATTTTAATGATTATTTATCGTTTAGGAATAGTCAAATTATTTGACGATATAAGTTTATCTTTACATTAGTACAATTGTAGAAAAAATAGCTGGAATATATTAGGTGTGGAAATAAGTTTTTTTTTCAAGTTTTGAATTTAATTTAATTAGATTATTTGAAAAAGAATGAAAACAGATCAGTCGACGAAATAGTTTGCATTATTGCTAATGAAGTTTTGAAAATTTTTTGACAACTTGTGAAAATCATTGTAAATATTCGAATGGGTTATAATTATGTGACTCTAATGTATTATACATAAATAAATATTTAGCTTTTTATATAATAAAGCTTTAACAATCTATTTATGATTTCCTGTGATAAAAATTTAGCACTGTCTTTCTATTTAACAAAACACCATATTTTTTAATATAGTACCTTTCGGATCTTGCAAAGATGTATTAGAACATTTTTGAAGAGATATCAATATAGTATGTTGAGAATTGAAAATTAACGTAAAAATTCATATTAAATAGTGATTAAACGATATTGTTCCCCTTTTGACTGAAAAGAGTGAAAAAATTACAATTTTTTAAATTACTCAAAAATAAGTTGAAAACGAAACATCTCGAGTGAAGCACAGAAGAAACTTCTGTTTGGAAAATTGTCTAATCACCTATTTACGCACTCAAGATATTGCAATTAATCTTTTGAAATTTTGATATTATTCCTCTTTTGATTGAAAACAGTGAGAAAATTGCAGTTTTTAAAATTACTCAAGAATAAGTACAAAACAAAACACTTCGTTTAGAAAACATTTTTCAAAAGAAAATTTCTGTTTGGAAAATTGCTTAATTACCTATTTACATATTCGAAATATTACAATTCAACTTTTAACATCTCTTTCAATGGTAAATCTTCCTAACGGATAAAATGACAATTGAAAATACCCAACCTTAGCCTAATAGGTTTCTCACGGGATGTGGTTATATCAGTGATACAACGCCAAAGAACTGCAAACTTGTGCATTTAAACTTTCATTGGCAATTACGCATTAAGCAATAGTTAAACACATATTTCACCCAAAGTACAATATCCCAGCTTAATCAAACAAGGAACACATTCCTACGTATCGGTGTATGTACGTGCAAAGTTTCACAGCGTTGCAATAGAAGACCCCGTCGTTCATAAACCAGTTCACTACCTTGCTCAGTTTCTCGGAGCTAATTAACGCAGCAATCGCAATACGCTTTATAGGTATTCTCCGTATAACGGAACGTCGTCAATAAGAAGGAAGAGAGAAAGAGAGAAAGATAGAGTAATTGAGCAAAAGAGAAGGAAAGAAGAGGAGGAGGGAGACTAAATATAAGAGAACGGTCACTCTTTCGATTCTAAGAATTTATTGGAAATCGTTTTCGTCAGCCGAGAGAAGAATCAGCAGAATCTCATTTCATTGAAAACGACTGCGGAAACGAAAGAAAGTGGAATGAAATTGAAATCAGGGACGAGTCTGGCTGGTTGGAGGGTTTGGGTGTGGTACAGGGAGAGCGTTGAGTTAGGGAGGATCCGGAAATCGGTCGAAAAAGGAACGAGAAAGTGAAAAGAGGTTGGCGAATCAGAGATTCTGCCTCTTTAAATCTTTGCCTGGTACACAGAGGGAAATTAGCGGTTTGTTAAACAACAAAGGAACCAACTTCAATCTGTGTGCAAGAAGAGAATTAAAAACGGAATGCATTTCCGTTTCCTTACACTTATGCACGTTCCTCGACTCTTTGACTCGCTTCTCTGCGAGATGATTGTGTTTCCTTCGTGAAAGAATAATATCAAGCTGAAGTGTTTTTTTTTTCTTGTTTTTTTGCGGGATAAATTCACCCGACTTTGGATTAACTCGCAATTTTGTTTCAGTAAATTTTCGTTAATAATTCCTCTTCTCTTATGTTGTAATTATAAATGAAAGTTTCAAACAATTTCTTAATATTTTTTTTTGTTATTATTTCTCCTTCCACTTAAATCCTACAACGTCTCAAATTTTAAGAAATAGAAATATTTATAATATTAAGACAGGCTTATTTTTTGTTAAATTATGAAAACAGTTTTGTGCATCAATTTTGTGTAGTATTTAGTATTATTTTATATTTCTTGGTAATTTAATGGCAATTCCTTGGAAGCCAAAAGTTGTGTAAACCTAATATTTCGTGATACAAAAATTAGCAACCTGGAAAACGTTTCGATAGTAATTATATATATTTTTTATATATTTTTACATGTAATAAATAATTATATGTGTAAAAGTTGCCTTATTTCTCTACTTATGGTCGATAGAAACATATTTTATGGAATTTTGAAGAAAAGTTGTGTACTGCTAAGAATGAATGTTACACGTGAACGTGTTTGAATTTAGACTGCATCATTTGAAATGTACTCTGCAGCTATGAAGGCAATCAATTTTTATGATATTAATTTTATAGAAAAAATGTTATACCGTAGTGAAATGTACATACATGTAATTTATGTATTATAGTTAATGAATTCAAATTTGATTTGTGAACTAGCTAAAATATTAATCAAAGTTGATTAACTGATTTTGTCTATATGTCTCAATATTTATTCCAAAAATATGATTTTCTTTTTTTATAGATCAGTGTTTCCAACATTTTTTGATACATGCTCCACTCTCAATGTCTCAAATATTTTGATGTATCCTGTAGTACAATAATCAACTAAATTCTGTAAGAGTATAACATAAATCGGTACTTCGTTACGTATAAAATAGTAATATAGATATCCTTAATTTGATTTTCTTCAATGAATATAAATTTGATATTAAACTTTATATATCATAAAACATAAATCGAACCAGAGAAAGGTACAAACTCGATAATTTACAGTCGACGAATGCGTCATCATTTTCTAATTGCCTCATATTGGGAAATATTGATCTAGACAAATAATTTTACTCACATACATTGAATTATTTATTTTATTTAAATTATTTTGTTAGAAAAATCACTTTTCCTATGACCAAAAAAAGCAGATAAATTTTTACATAATCACAAATCCTTGGAAAATCGTACGACAGCCTTACCTGAAGCGTGTCTGTGACTTTGTAACATGAAACACAACTGGACTTCAGAATAATAGCTCGCGACAAATTTATCGGGGCTAAAATGCCGGCGTTGAACGGCTTGCAATTAGCGAGGGGAATCTGAAAATTAGATCTCGCGATTCCGTTAAAATCAGACGCAATTTCCTCGATTACACCTCCAATTGGATCAGCCGTTTGCCCGCTCCAAGCTTCTCGCCCCGAAATCCGAGCATCGATTCAATACACACTATCCTCGGAGGGACGTCAATGCCAATTAACAGGAGAAAGATAAACAATAATTCCGTCAGCAAATCGGATCGCGTCAGAAGCAGACACTGGCCACCTCGTCGTAAATAACGAATTCCCTTTCAATTTCGTAAAATGGCCGTGTACTCGTTCCGACCCGATGACATCGACACGACATCCTGCCTCATGGAAAAGCGGATTTTCCTATATTTTCTCCTCTTTCGGTGTCCCTTTTCGACTGTGGGCCTTTCAATCTCGCTGCGGCAACGTCAGTAATTTTCCGCCCTGACTGACGTCTCTTGACAACAAGTTGCAAATTTGAAGAGTTCCAGCCGAGATGGAAAGAACGTGGTGGGGTTGTTTATCGGTTTCTATTTCCGTGGGTTCGACTAGCCGGAAAAATGCAGGGCTCTAGACGAAAGTGACTGGATAAAGCTGTGCTAATAATTGTGAAGAGCTTTTTAAAAAATATATGCTTAACTGTTTCCTTTTTTCTCTTTTTTAGGAGGGTTAGCGAAAGTATTATTTGTAAATCTTAAATGAAGTTGTTATGAAATCCATAGACTGTTGGAAATATATATATATATATATTTTTTTTTTAATGGAACAATATTCCCCAAAATAATTTCTTAATTCAAATTAAAAATTTATAGAAGCGTTTTATTGTGTTATAACTCTTTGGAGTTATAAGTGATAGTTGTTGATAATTTACTATATATGTTTTTAAATATTCTAAAATTAAGTTTCATTATTTTCTTAATTGTAGTGAATAAAAATCTCTTAAATTTAGAAAATCGTGAATTTGTATATACTTAGTTTCTTTATTTGAGATTTTTTTATTATTCTATTGTTCGTCATCTCGTAAATTTAAAGCTTCATGAATTTGCATAAACTTATTAGTTTCTTTATTTGAGATTTTTTTATTATTTTATTGTTTGCAATCGTTTACAGAAAGAATTTGTATGCGAAGTGAAGTTTAACGACATTATAACAACTTTATGAATTTATTTCTGAACATTTTCCATAAGTTTTGTTTCATTTTACTTGCCTCTTTGAAGCCTCAAAAAATCTTAATACAAAATCCAATGACGCGCATGCTTTTGACGACGTTTTCATTGAAATTAAGATTAATAGTTCCTCTATTTTGTTATATCATTGTGTTACACGCATGTTTATTACATCACGCTTACACAGTACTGCTGAGGAACGAATTCCAATCAGGAAGATATTTTATTAATTAATTGCTGTTTTCATACGTTCGTTTAACATTAAATATTAAGTTCTACGAATGATTTTATTAACCTGGACGGTAATAATATTAATTAATGTTTAAGAGTAAGTAAATTTACTACGACAATTTGTCCTTCTCCGAAGAAAGGATCAATATTTTATAAAATAGAAACGCAGTAGCCAAGCGAGGATTTCTAAAAGAGACTGTTTCTCGTGTTCTATTTTTAATATCACACTTGTTCCTTTCTTTTTATTTTTTCGAGGTTTTTACGTCACATCGACTAAAAGTCATTAGTAGTTCTGTCTGAATTCGTGGCGAATTTCATATTTTCGCTTTTATGATTCGTATTTTTTGTACTCACAGAAATGATAGTAGTTGTAATAAGGTGATGAATATGGATAAATTTTTAAATCACCGCCTTTCAAAAATTCATTTTTGAGGATAAATGAGATTTATAATAACTTCCTAAGACTTAACTTTCTCGAGAAGTATCGCAATTCCTCGAGAAACGAGAAACAAGCGAAAAATAATTCTCAAGAAGGAACACTATCCACAATAGATTACATTCAAAGAACGTATCTCGAGAACAAAGTAGAATCAACGAAAGAAAGCGAAAGAAATACAAAGGAGGGAGAGAAAGGAAAAATGAAAATAAAATCATATAAATGTCGTTGTTATTACTTCATCGTGCGATTTTTTTCCAGACATGTCAGTTCTCCGCGTATCCATAGCTTCTCGCATGAGTGTACGATACACTCCCTGATGTGAGCACTGTCACGCCAACAGTCATAACTCTTTCACGCAATGGTGTCACTCCCTGTGAGACTCTAATCTGTGTGTCGTAATGTTATAGTTTCGAAAGGTTGCAGGGGAACGTCGCGAAGACCTCAGATGGGAAAGGGATTTGGAGCGCAACAACAGGTCTAGGGCAACCTCGCCAGATCGTCACCAGGTCGATAGAGGAAGGGCTACCAGCCCCCAGAGAGCCGCCGTCGAACCGTCTTCCGTCACGGGTAAGGATACTTGTTCACGACTTAGACTCTTCTTTTTCCTTTTCTGCACTCGTGTTCTCACGTTCGAGCTTCCTTCTCTTATTTTTCAAATAAATTTCTTAGATCAGATTTCGAATAAAAGGCGAGGAGTTACGATAGCTTATGATTAAATTGTGAAGTTGTTTTAATTGACATTAACACGAGAAGAGTTCAGATCATTGAATAATAAACAAGATGTATTAAGACGTTGTCAAAGATAATTAATAATAATATATATATAAATAAAATATTAATTAATAATATAGTATGTATATGTGTAATTAATATTGAATAAATAGTGTTAATAATAGCGAATCAATTTTTATGTGTTTGTAGGAAACGCGTATATTAATTAATTAAACACGTAATATGAGAAAATATAGGGCCATTCAAATATGATGCGTAGATGTCAGCACTGTATAATGTTTAGTCGTCATTTTCAAAAGACATACAGTCAGTTATAAAAGTCTTCATACTCTATTTAAAACACAATAATTTGTTTAAATTGGTCTAAATGACATGAGTTTTTTTAAGAAGCTAAAAATAGTTCTTTATTAGATGATGTGGAGAAAGTTTTTTAAGAAAATTGTAATTAGTTGGAATTGCAAGAAACAATTCTGTAATTTCACGGAATGCAGATTTCAATTGGCCTTCAAGATTATGTGATTTATCATCATTACATTTTTTTTTCATGGGGTTTTTTGAAAAGTAGAGAATCGGAAACAATTAATAACTTAAAGAACAACATTCGAGTTGCAATTCGTAAAATAACTCTACCAAGATGTCGAAAAGTCATTGAAAATTTTGATAATAAAATTGATATCTGTAAACGCAATCGTGGTGCGTATTTGAATAATATTCTACTCTGCATATAACTGTAATGGATCATAATTTCGACTGAAAGAAGCAACTTTGAAAAATGCTAAATAGTTTATATTTTATCAAAAAGAAAAATATAGGCATATTTTTCGGATAACTCTATAATACTTTTTATAATACCTGGTAGATGAAATAATTTTCTATCGAAATTCCACTTTTCTTACATATTTTCAAAAATACGAATTTGCATAAAAATCCGCGTAGTCTATTTATGATGCTTTCGTTAACGAGGTGTTACGTTTCTATTGTACAATAATGGAAAACTTGAGTTTGTGAGATGCTTTGTGAAGAATTGAAAGAATCCTTTGAATCTCTTTATGAAAATATAAAAATTACTTTTCACCTTTACATTCGGTTTACTTTTGTAGAGAATTACGTGTAGGATGTTACGTTCTCTATAGAACACAATGGCGGCGTTTTAATGTTTTATTCAACGATGTATATCATTGGAAATGGCAATGAACATATTCGGAAGTGAAATGTTTATTTAAAATACGCTTTGTATAATTTAAAATGCTTGATTAAAGATGTACTATAGAACAATCGATTTGTACTGGAAATTATACATGATACAATTAAAGAGTATACCTTTTTATTGTATTTTTATACTTTCTTCTATCTGGTTTCATTTTATACCGTTTAAAATTCACCTTGTTGTTTGTTTTTCGAAATAAATCTAAAGAGGAAATTGTTCTGAGTGCAGTTGCTATGTAGGTGTTCTCTTTCAGACATTTTACGCTTTACAATAGCGATAGGTCTATCGCTATACAATTGACCTATCGGTCGATTTGTGCCTTTCATATTTGTCTTTTATTTTATACCTTTTGTACGTTGTCATTCGTGTTTCATTCGGTTTTGTTTTTCTCTAAATAAAAGCATTTGCACTTTGTACCGTAACATATGGTTTCTTGCATGAAACGCAGCTAATGGACAGTAAAGTTGCGTGCGTGTTTAAAAAGGAGGAATTAATTAATTTTTTCCTATGGAACGTAGAAAATCTTTGTGATTAAGATATTAAGGGAAATAGTGAGATAATAACAGAAATAATTAAAACATTCTTCTTTTATTTATGAAATTTACTAACAACTTGTATCATTTATAAAAAATTGTAACGCTGGTGATGCAAAATATCTTCAATGTTTTTTTAAAGTGTCGATATTCCTGTTAAATATATTTATAAAATATAGATCTCGAAACTATATTGAAGCTAATGGAACCTTAAAAATAGTCTATTCTTATTTATTAATTTCTTTGGGACTCTTCTTCCTTTAAGCAACCACTCTAATTGTCAAAGAATTAGTCACAAAAATTACAGCATTCATTAGTAATGATTAAAAAACAAACTTTATTGTAGATCGAATAAAAAAGATACTAATAGTACACTTCAATATCAAAACCTTCACCAATTAAAGCCACCAGAATTAAAGAATTCATTAGTAATGATTAAAAAAAGAAAACTTTATTGTAGGTCAAATAAAACACTACACTTCAATATCAAAACCTTCTATTGTCCCTATTAAAAGAATTCACGTTGAACACAATAACTGGGTTCATTATTCAAATGAAAATAATCTTCCTAGCTTAGAATTAAAAATGTGTCAAAATTATAATCAATATCGTATTATGCATAAGAATTAATTAAATCTAGTCCTCTTCCAATTTTTTCACAAATCTACCACTTATAAGAAAAATGCGGTGAATTAATCGCGTGAACATCCTGTATACTTTTACTAACATGATATTTTATTAGCTCTCCTAATATTTATACACGGAAGTGTACATATACGTAATCAAATAATCGCTGTTTGAGTAAAAAGACTGTACAGTAATACAAGAAAAATTAGACATTCGACAACATAGTATGTCTTAAAAATGGCTTATGCTTGCAAAATAATTTATCATCAACAAAACTTTTTTCTGGACAATATCGGTGTTCTTCAAACCATACCATTCTGCATGCTCGTGCCAACCGCCGACGCATTTTGTCTGTCTGTATCGATTCGTGAGCGACGCGTACCGCTCGCAGCGATCGCATTTTATTATAAACGTTCCAGAGTGATAGGGTTAATAATTGAATAATCCTATTATAACATAATTAAAGAAAACTAAAGCAAATTGAAAGGGTAATAAACAAAGCTGAATGATATATTTTGTTCCGTTAATAGAACCACCGGAAGTAATGTCACATGACGTGGACGAAGAAGAGGAGCGACGAAGATGGGCTCGTCGCAGTAGTACGGTTCGTTGTAAATCCCGGATGACCAGACAAAGGTCGTACGACGACGAAATGAAGAATGTTGCAGCGATGTCCGGTGGTAGTGGACAGCACACGCATCCGGATCCCGGGCTAGGACTTCCGGTGCAACTGCCGAGGCGAGCATCAGCCTACGACGTATACGCTGCGCCAGGAGTTGTCGGTGGGCTAAATCCCATGGCCATCGCGGCTGCCCAGCAGAGAGCATCGATCTCCGCGCAAGGTAGAGCATATTGGTCAATGTATTTATGGAGTTAGCGCGTGTCTGATGGCCTACAATTTAAATCGGCCACGGACTTTGCTATTTTTTTTGCAAGCATATCACTTGTGCTAGCTTGTTCAGCTATAATCACGTAGAATTGCTTGAAAAAATTAATCGTAGAATTTGTTTATTTGTTTTTTTTTTTTTATGTAATTGCTGGAATGGCAAGTGGAATATAATGATTAGACTGCGGGTTCGTATGCATTTATAGGAAATTGAAAGGTGCAAAATTGCACAGAATGCAATATAAAATTATAATACTTTTACTTATAGTTTTAGTGTAATTTCAAACTAGGTGAAATAATTTTCTGCCGAAGTGCTACTTCTTCTTTTTTTTTTTTTTAACTATATCCTCAAAAGTATAAATTTGCATAAAAATCTGCAGTGTAATAATGACAATTTAAGTACAACTCGCAATGATGATATTATTGTACAATTCTAAAAAATTCTTTTTATTGATACTAAAGATAAAATGATACAATGCGAAAAGGGACAAAGGAATTGTATGTGATAACGTTGATATGACCGCGATGTCAAATAACAGAATGCTATGGAGACATAAAGGGGGTCGCAATGTTGGTTTCGTAATTAAGTATATTAACGTAATTTTTCGCCGCGTGTTTAATGGCGCGGTCTCGCGGAATCATGTGAAATTTACGATACAGCGACTGCATTAATTAATTCCATTTTAATTAAGGGATGACGTACGTAAGTAGTTGATAAATTGCAGTTTTCCATTACGATATAATGCAGCCGGTGGATATAGATTGTTAACCGTGTTACGTGCAGCACTTCAAATATTGTGCCTGCAGCTTTTGCAACCCGACAGATCAAACACGATTTCACGAGTATTTAATAAATTTAACGGCCAATGTATTTTTATGAGGTTCGAACGGGAGCGTCTCTATCAATTTTTACGGACCAGCGATACTGATGGAATTAAATCAAGCGTAATCGGCTATGAAAATTAGATAATAATTGTTTCATCGATATTCGCACTATTTCTGATTAAATCTTTATTGCGTTTTATATTTATACGTTAAAGGAGTAATACGATTTTGCGTAGTAACAGGTAGTAAAATCGATAGAGTTAATTTATTTTAGACAAAGAAACTGTTATTAAAAAAAATTACTCTCCTAATACTAATTATGAGAATAGAATAACAAAAATATTAACGTGAAAGAGAAAATTCGAGATCTTTTTATTTTTCCCTTGGTAGATAGTAAAATTGATTTTAAATTATTTGAAACGAAGGAAGTTTTATTAAAAAGATTTTACTCTTCTAATTATGAACAAATATTATTGTGAAAAAGAAAATTCGAGATCCTCTTATTTTTCACATTTTCCATTTATGTATATCTTTGATCTTATTTGCGTTAGCCTGTTCAAATTATTCTCAGACGTAATATTTATCATAGTGAGTAACTGTGAGATCATGTTACCACGAGATTAGCCGTATGATAGTTATAAAAAGGTGGTTCATTCGATTATCTCGCTGATACCTTTTGTGATCCTTATGTTGCTGAACGAAAGTCCTGCGAACATATAATCGAGTTTAACTTCCTTCAGATACTACAGCTCCTAGTTAGTCACATCTATGTCTGCAAGCCAGTCGAACCCTAACTTCATTTAATTTTGGTCGGATCTCTAACTAAAACTTTAATCTCTAATGGTCAAAATACTTTGTAACGAGGTGAACGTCGTTCTAATTGGTTTATGTGCTTGTTACGTGGTATTTGAGACTCTAATTTGCTTTCAGCCTCTCACGTAGGCGAGTTAAAGGGACTTTCATTATATTTAATTCGGTCGTTCAATGAATTTCAAATATAATCTAACTATATCAAAATATAATATAACTATTAGAAACAATATATTTTCTTACCATGCTTTTGTTGAAGATTGCTTCTTGATTTATGTGAGGGAACGGTGAATAAGAAAGAGTATCCTTTGTGTTTTTAAATTCAAGAGTTTCATGAAAGGGTGTAAAAAGTAAATAATGTCTGGAAAGTTGGATAATTGGATTGCTGTAACGGAATTCTGAATCCGATTCTTTCCCTTGCGTGACTGTTTTCACCAATTATGTTATCTAGGTCGTCGACAAATTCTTTCTGTTTAAGCCTTGTATCCGAAATGGCTGCCGCCTACAATTGAGCTACCTTGAAAAATGGCCATTGTTGTCGGCCATGTATAAATCATAAAATTCGGAACGACGCGGAAATACAAATATAAATGTGACGAGAATTTTTATAAATTACGAGTACATCGTGTAAAATTTAAAGTTTGAATTTTCAGTTCGCAATTCCTCTTTGTTAAGATAATTTCTGTTAGTTAAATCATTTAAACTGTCGACAATTTTTCATTTCCTTATTATGAGATATATTCAGTGATAACTCTCGAAACTTCGCGAAATGTTATATAAAATGTGTATGCAAATCAAGAAGAAAATTGTTTAAATGACGTTAAATTATTTTCCATTAAATTATGTTAAATGACAAAAATCTCAGCACTGAATTTCATATTTCTTTTCTATCCTCCGTCTTATACAAAAAAAAAGCGGAAAATTGAAAGACTTTTGTGATTCTTTGTACAATATCTATCCAAACTACTTATCTATATGTGTGTACTATGGAAAATTATCAAAAATTTTGATACATTATCGGTAGAACCGGTAGAACAACATTAGCGTTTTTTTATTTATCGTTCACGATATAGATTCACGGATTAAAAGGATGCATGCGCTCGCATAAATGAAATTTCCTTTTACCCAGGTGGCAGGAAACCAGAGGAAAGACCGACTGCTCGTAGATCATCGTTTCGAGCTGTGAAGCCAGTGATGCCATATGAAGTCGGAGCTGGAGATGAAAGTATGATGAACTTGGAAGCATCTGCAGTGGTTCCACCAACAGTGGTGTCTCAGTCAGTTTTGATTCCTGACGAGGAACGACGCACTAGACGAAAAGGCTCTCAATTGTAAGTACTACGTCATCTATTTGATAACTTCCCTGTGTAGAATTTAAATGGGTTACTGGAGATATACTTGAATTGTTACAATCGCTAAAGTGAAATATTAAATTTGTCAATTATACTAGGTGAATTTTTGATTAATCCTTTATGACACTACGTGACTTGGAAGTTAGGTATCTAGTACATATCTATTACGTATGTAAATTAATTTGGCGCCTTTTTCATAGACTTCAATATTTACTTACAAAAAGCTCGAATACAATTTTAACGTTCAGAATAATATCTATTATTTTGGATCACTATTTTCTATTTATCAAATAACTGAGGAATTGCTTCGCTGAAAGAATATAGCGGTTTTCAGTCGATTTTGTCCCAGATTTTGTGAGAAAAGGGCACTGAACGAATTTATACATTTAATACATTTTGTAACTCTCATTTTATTTGTTTATTGTTACACTATTGTAATATATTGGTGTACTATTACATTATTCTTATAATAATTATAAATTTTTTTTGTTTTATTAAAATGTAAAGTTGTACTCAATTGTAATTTTGTTTCTCTTGAACAAAGAAAAATAGGGTTATAAACGGTTAATAATTTTCGTGATCGATGAATTTCAATTACCGTGTGTTTAATTTATGTTAGGTGTTGATTTTGAGAAAAAAGAATTATGAGACAAAGTATACTTAAAATTTAAAAAGTACACACGAGTTACGTAATTTTTTCAAGATAAATATTATATATTTTCATAATTTACTTTTTTATATTTTTAAATCGTTGTTTTCGAAGTTTTATATTTTTTAAAACGTATAAAATTTATGTATTTATGTATAATTATACGAAATGAAGATAATAATGTGAAATTAAAAATAATTATAAAAAATAACGTTTGTTTAAGTATTAACGTAAGTATACATGTTCCCTTTCCTCGAAAAAGCGAAAAACGGATTGAAACTTGGTACGGTTTCGTTTAATCAAAACTTACTCGTTAGTTTGTGAAATGAGTTACGAAACAAGGAGAGAAACTAGAGATTAAATAGTATCGCGAAATCTTTATTTAATCCTGTTAGGTTTCAAATCTTTTGCTGTGAATACTGAGAGTTAAATTTAATCAATAATCTCGTGTTGCATAAAACCTCGAATATTTCATTTTTTACGTTTTATCGGTATATTACAAACTAAACTTTGTAAATTCGATATTCGGTTAAGTAAGCTGAAAATAATTCAATATTTTAAACAATGTGAATGTACTTTAACCAAGTTATATCGATATGTCCCAATTTCAACGTAGACAAATATCAAGATTGGAAAAGGAATACTTAGTGTAACTGGAAATCACTTGGTATTGTTGACGCAAAAAGATGAATAACTTGTAAAAAAATTGGACAGTGTTGTGAGATCAGTAATAGTCGAAAATTCATTTTTGCAGAAGTCACAAGTAAAGCAATAGTGGAAAATTTATTTTGTTTCAACAGTGCACACTCAAAACACAAAAATAAATTTAAAATAGTATTAATAGATTGTTTTCAATTTAATTAAGGACAAAAGAATTATATTTCTTTTTGGTTTACTATTTTATCAGACTATCTGGAACAGAATGTTTCTCTT
The DNA here is from genome assembly GCA_951804975.1 of Anthophora plumipes. Taxonomy (NCBI): domain Eukaryota; kingdom Metazoa; phylum Arthropoda; class Insecta; order Hymenoptera; family Apidae; genus Anthophora; species Anthophora plumipes. The sequence goes on along the minus strand of OX638116.1, from coordinate 10,790,287 downwards.
GTTTATTTTACCACACCATTTACCTTGTTTCAAGAATATTCATCACGTTTTCAGAATAAAATTGCCAATAAAATGTTTCCAATTTGATTATTCTGTTCTTGTGGAAAACGTGTATCAACGGATATTGTATCAAAAAACACCAATATATCGTTACTCGAGTCCTCTTTTTTGCTTATATATGGTGAAACAGAAACTTCCGTGTCGACCAGCCGATGTGTTCAACCTCACCTCCTTTTCAATGTCTCAGGGGGATTTCCTTTCTGCAAACGAAATATTTTCTCTTTGAGGAAACAAGATAAGAGACCCACTTTCAAAGCATACCATCACGGAGCGAACCGAATTTTATTACGAATCGAATAACATTTTACGAACGTGTTGTGAATCTATTAATTTTCCACGAACACTACGTTTTGCTATCATTTTTGTCTGTTTCTTTCGCTTACTATTTGTTCACGTTAAAGATGAAATGTTTTTGTGTTTCATAAAATTTGTAAAATCATCTTAAACGGAAGAAAAATAATACTTTTCATTTTTCCATTGATTTTTCAACCGTTCTCGTTCAATTAAACTTGCATTTTTACCATTTTTTTTTTTTTATAGTATTTTCTTCAGTTTTTTTTTTTTAATTTATTGTGGCACATTTATATCCAGTCGTTGAAATATTTGCAAAGATTTGTTTAGTATTAATTAAGAAAATTACGAATTTCGGAAATAATAACGTTCGTTAACGTGTCTTCCGGTTCTTTCTAACATTCTGATAAAATATAATGTTATAATTACGATTCGTCTTCAGTGTGCCTATAAAATGATCAATCTAGAAGAAAAACAATTCGTAAACCAACTCGAAAATTTTAAAACAGTTTAGCTTTTTACAGTTAGAATTTAAATTTCAGAAGCTAGCCTCGTGCTCCGGCATAAAATGATCATATCTTCGTCTAAGGTACCGAGCGACGGAAGTCGACGCAAAGGTACATTGTACATACGTTTAAAACGTTTGCGCAAGAACCGAACAGAGTTTAACGTCGATGAATTATAAAATGAGAGATAATAAAATTTCACATAACGTTTTTGTTGCACTCCGAATAAAATTTTGTTCTTCTTTTTTTTTCTTCTTATTTAATACGCATTCATAATTATTTTTCGATGGAAATGAGATTCGACGATGCATAAGAAAATTATAAATCATAATATAAATGATAAAAAATTTAAAAAATTATAAATCATATATTAAATTATAAATCGTTGATAAGAAAATTAAACCTTCGATTTAGGCATAGCGATAGAATGATTACTGAAATAAAGCATTCTGAATAACAGAATAATTTAAGTATACGACAAGACGTATATTACATCTCAATATTCTTCAATATAAACGAAGATGCTCAGTATACGTTTCAAAAGTCTCTTCTTCTTCCCAACGCTCTTTTATTTATGAAAGCAGAACATTAAATTTTCAGGAAAGCTTTCATCTTCGTAATTTTCAATTTCTTTTATTATTATCTACAATCAGATTTAGTAATACTCCTCAAGGACAATCTCAGGGTTTCCACATTCTTAAATAATATTTCACGTAACTGCAAAAACAATATTTTACTATTAACATTAGAGCTACTAAACTCGTAAAAATGACAGTTTTCGAATATTTTCTTTTTTAAATTATTAACATCGTGTTGGCATAATTGTAGGAATTTATAATAATTTTTAATAAGATGGCATAATTATTATTTTCCTTCCAAGTATTTGAATTTTTAATTATCTGCCTAAAGTATACTTAAATATACCAAGGGTTAATAAAACGAACTACAAAATGAGATTAAGACTAAAAAAGTATACGTCAATAGCTTTTTATTCATTTACACCAAGATTTAGCGTTATTTGTCTAAAAAATTTTCATCTTTATTTGTCATTAAAAAATTTCTACACAGCGAACAGAAATGTAGCTCGATAAACTGCGCTTCAAGAAATACAAAAGAAACTTCTAACGCACGCAAACCCTGGCAAATTGGATTGTGCAACAAAAACAGCACGAATTTAACTTGTCCTGAATGCAAGAAGTATGCTTGTAGAAAGTGTATATTCCAAATAAGATGTAGCTGCAAAAAAGTACTCCGTAGATAGATTACAAGGAAAAATTGTTGTAATAATAAATACCTCAATTAAAAAATATGTTTCCGTATATTTTCTAGTTAAAAATAAATGATTTAACATATTAAATGTTGGTCTTGATTATTTGTAATTGTTATTTTAAAGAAAACTGCGCATGAAAGCACATTTTTTTAAATACTCACCGTATTGACAAGTGTGTTAGGTATAGAGGAAATGGTCTAAATATTAAAAGTATGCCCATATTTAGCCCACACATCTTAAAATGAAGATTTTCCCTTTTACTTTAAGTGTATAATTTGAAACGCACGTTGCTTTTGTTCAGCTTATTTTGATTTCACATCATATAGTAAACATGTTATTCATACTCAACTGTTATATTTTAAAAATCATCGATAAAGATGATAAATCTTGAAATGGAAGTTTTAGCTCGCATTTAGGTCATCTCCTTTAAATTTAACGCTGGTCATTCTAGTGTTAAATAATATTTCAATAACTTGTAAAAAAATATAGAGAGCTAAATTTTCGTTAGAATACACTGTAATTACATTTCACCTCTGAAATATGATTACACTAAACAGTGGAATACATTGAGTCTGAAAGCACTGTACGATCCTTTTAGCCACTAAACGTTTCTTCGTGATAAAAAGAAGCAACGCAAGACATTGGACGATTAAGGTGTTGAAAAACAGTCTAATTCCTGGGGTTCGTATCTTGAGCTGGAAATTACCAGCATTTCCGCTACATGGTTGCTCACCCTTTCAACACCGTTTCGCTCTTTTCTTTCCTCGCAAGGACGCGTTCCCTCGCGGAACCAGCAAAAACTCGAGTAGATTGCAAACACGACGTTCCCGCCACTAGAGAAATAATTAATGCCACACCTATGCACGCAATCTCCCGCAAACACGTCTTCCTTTGGCTCTAGCCTCGTTTCCTCTTCGTGTAGTTATCGTCGTTCTGCACATCTATCCGAATTTCTGCGAATTGTCAACCCGTATTTCTGGTAATTAGACACTGTTAACCTCCAAGACGTAATCGTCCCTTCATTTTCATTAGAAAGCATTTCCTTAATTCTCGAGGAAATTTGATTTGAACTGGATTAATTGATGTTGCCGATGCTTTTCTATTTTGAAACCTGGAATATTCGTCTTCTCGAAGGCTCGTAGGCAAATCAAGATTTTCTGTCGTAATATTAGGTGTGGAAATTATTTCTTTTAATGTTTTTCTACAAATAAATAGATATTCTTATTTTTTTCCATTGCTTTGGTAATATTTACAATTCTGTATTATATGCACTTGCTTTTTTTTTCAATAAATGAGGAAACGTGACTTTTCACCGTCGGAGCGTTCAAAACTCGTTTCGTTTGAACTTAGCAAACCATCTTTCGCAGATTGGAATTGACTCACAATCAGCAGATTTTCCGAACACTTCACAAATATTTTTCATCGTGTTGAAAACGGTACATAATAATGGCATGTAAATTATACTTTTTCATGTTTATTTTCAATTTTTGTTTTAAAGTACAGTAGTTTGTTCAATGCAGTTAATAGTTGTGGTAAATAACAACTGATTATTTGTGCCAATAAAAACAAATGACACTCGAAAGTGATAACCTGTTGTTTTCATAATATAGTGAAGATTGTACAAATTGCTAGAAACCCATCTAAACTTTTGCACTCACTTAACAATTTCGGTTATTGTGGATGACCTTTCGCCATTTTTCTGGCAGCTTCGATTTGAATGGCTGTGCTGATTGTGTGATTCCGTTAGGAAAGAATTTATTTCTGCACCTAATATGAATGAACATTAATGTAGTAATATTGTACATCAGTTAAAAACATGTAACTATATTTCGAAAAAGTAATGTGATTTTTAGGAAATTTGTAGTGGAATTGTTTCAATTGCACCTCAAGATGTGACTTCGAAAAAGATCTATTTTAGTAATTAAAGAAAAATTTTTTGCATCTTATTTAATCGAAATGATATATTAAAATTTATTATCTTGGAAGTGTTGAAATCGTTGCAATTTTACGGAACAAATTTCCAGGAAATGAGTGTTAATTTATTAATTAATTGACTAATTAATTCGACATGTGTGACTGTAAACATTTAAAAATATTCAATTGTATGAACCACGAATCATGTGAACTGTAAAAGTTGATTCAATATAATTTAAAAATTTTAAGAAAGTTGATCAGTATTTCAAAAAATTGTTTTATTTCTAATTATGTTTGTTAGATAATTGTGAGTATGATAGAAAATGCGTTTGAATTGTATTTGTGATTAACAGTATCGGAGTAATTGTGTAACCATTAACAGTATTTCTGTTGCATGCAATTCTTTCGAAAATGACAGAGTTTTATTTCAGTGTAAAGAATACAGGTAACAAAGAAACATGAAACGTCACAGACCATTCGATAGCACTTTGTCTCTCTTTTTTCTTTTTTTGTGTGTCTCTAATCGTTTCAACATTGCAGTTTTGCACTGTTTCATGAAACATTCTGCATGTAATACTTCAATCAGAGCTTCAACTGTCTCGCTTTTTATCAATGTATCAGGTGCCTTTGATTTTTTCAAATGGACGACTCAATGTTCTATTTTACGATTCACAAGGTTATCAAATATCGAATGAAAAGCCGTGTTACATATCGTTTCAACACCAACAGCCACTGAAATATTTCTTACCTTTCCATCACTATTTCGATCACCGCTTTCCGCCTGCCAAATACCGTCGCCGATATTTTCAAAGAAATACCTTTACATTTGCGAAAACCTATTTCAAAATCTTCCTCGATGTAAATGAAATATGCAAATTACATCAGGTTGTAGATTACGTCAGGCTGTAATTGTAATTGTGTGTAAATTATTATATTTAAGTTACTTCAGACTTCGTCAGACAAATGTTTCCTCTGATTCAGCATTTCGTTTCGATACTGTACTAGACTTTTCACAATTGCCTTAAGCAGCAAGTTTTCTCTTTAAACAGATATTCGATTCACGCTGGCTTCTTAGATAATCATCTTTCGCTACGTAATAATCTTTTTCCTTCCTTATAACTTCAGCTCTATATAAAAAATAGAGTCGATAACCTTAGAAATTTGTTTCATCGAAGAAAATAGAAGAGAAATATTCATGAGAGCTTTAAATTTATGATAATAAAAAAAAAACACACATAAAAGTGATTGAAAAATATTTCAGATGAAAGGAGGATAAATCGAAGATTTATTCGACTGAAGTTTATTAAAGAAATGAGAAAAACGTAGGAAAAACTGCAAGTGAAATAACCAATAATAATAAGAGCAACGTTCTTTCCACACTATCGCGCCACTGTTATTAACTCATGATATCGTAAAGCTTTCAAATTATGAATTAATAACAAATACAATATCTTTATCCGCAAATTTCCGATACATAGTTCTAAGGAAGAGAAGCGAAACGACGTGTTTATCCTGTAGACTCCAGCAATTTTGCACATATCTGTATATTACACAAACTTTCCAAGTTTCCCTTCTCCTATAGTAGTCTGGTAAATTAAAACCACGATGTCTCGAAGGTAGCCCCAAGGCGATGGACTTAACACAACGATGAAACCAACCATTAAGTAGAATCTCGTAAAAAGGTGAATATAGGTTGGCAGGTAGTCGCAAGTGAACCGCAGAGGTAAATTGTTAACCGATGACTCCTTAAGGAGAAACAGTTCTGAATTCCACTGGCTGGAATATCAGGATGCATCACAGCTCGGAGAGTTTCTAGAAAGCGATTAAAACTTTTCGCTGTTCGAGGTATTTCTCAAACGTTTCTTCCGCTAAATCCTCAACAGTTGAAAAAGTTCCTACGATTATGCTGGATGATTTACGGATAACGTCTATCACTGCTAATCTTTCGTCTGTTTTCAATGTCTGAATCGTCGGTACTTTTTTTCTTCTTTTTCTTCGCGCGAATATTACAGGATTTTGAATATTTTGCTCTCGTTCATCATCGGCGAAGATCACATACCAATAGGGTTCAACCGAAAGCTTTTTTAAAAAATTTGCTATTTGTATCTATGTCAATTAGAGTCAAATTTAGGCCTGGATAAATGTCCCCAAAAATACAGTTGACGAAGGTACATTCTTCCCTGATTTAGAGTTATTATACTTTTCCTGTCAAACTTTTTTGAAAATTTGCTACTTGCAGAGTTTCTGCAATAGCACTACGAGTATAATGCGCCAGGTTTTGCGTCTTTATGACAATTAATGCTGGATATGGGGCTGGATGAATGTCCCCAAAAATGCAGTTGACGAAGGTGTATTTCTTCCCCGATTGTTCCTTTTAAAAAGAAAAGCATTTTTCACAAGGATTATTTTCAGTTTCGCCAGCGCTAATTCCAATAATTAATTGTTTTGGTATATATAGCTTATTTAAATAAATAATATCATCTTACAATACTACAGCAGTTAGTTTCATAGTAATTTAATGCTGGTTTTTTGGAACTCTTAAATAAATATTTCTTTTAGAAAAAAAAAGATATACTTTCCGAGATCAGAATTTCATGGATCTATCTATAATTTTACAATATGTATTTAAAATCAGTTGTATCGATTGTTCGAACTTAGAACAGGAGGTCAAGCAGAAACCACGTGAAATACTCTGTATCACTTAATTCAGCACTTTTCGAGCATGAACCTCCTTAAGCCACTCGATCTGCTCAACCGTGGCAGAAGCATTCTAGAGCAACCCGGTCGTTTTAACCACTCTACTCGAGAAATAGATTAATTAGGATTACGCGAAAGAGCGAGGAATGAAGTAGAGAAACGGAGGGCTACGTTTGCCCGGAAGCGGCATGTTTTTCCTATGCTAACTTGAACGAACCGCAGTCAAACGAAGTGGAATCGCAAAGGGTTCGACACTAATTACGGTTGCGTTTTAGAATTAGACAATTTATGCTAATGATCTGTATTAACCTATTAAAAGAGCGGTTGTTTTTAATTTAACTATTTTTAGGAAATATAAATTTAATTGGTTTTCCTGTGATGCTTTATATTTCATATTTTTATCATTTTTGCGTGGGCTTTTTCATTCATTCGATAATTTATTTTGTTATTCGGGTGGAAAATATCGTAGGATGTTAACACGAAATCTCGTGTAGAAATTTATTACCGTATTTGAATATTTTTTAATGGTTGCTTTGTGTTTGTTACGACTTGTTGTGGAGATTGATTATTACGTAGGTATGTACATGTTGCTTTTACGTATTGTTTTTGTGTAACAATTCGTTCTGATGCGCGAGAGAAATTTCAATGGTAAAACTGTCGAAATTTGACAGCCTCGGTGTGCAATTATCATTGAATAGAATGTTGATGGAAAATTAGTCTAATTTTGATTTCCTACTGTATTTCATTGCAAGTATCAAAAGTGTTTATTATTTTTCTACTAAGAAATTAACATTCTAATTTTATAATATATTTTTAAAATAATTTTAAGGGAAAATAACACTTATTAAAAGAAAAGTCGTACTTAATATTATTCCCAAAATTCCAGATAAATTTATTGTAATAAAAATATATGCGCATATGTTACGCGTTTATTATTGCAAATAATAAAAATAATGAAAATAATTTAAAATCTGTGCGTTGAAATGTAACTTTTGTTGAAATTTCTGCTATATAAAATCGATAGAATGTAATATTCGAGAATATAAGGGAACGCTCAATTTCAAAATCCTGAAATTAATTACGTTCATGATATAACGCAATGAAGGAAGTCGATTTTCTTGTACACAGATGAAATTAAGCTTACATCAAAAAAATTGTTGTCAACACACAATTCTTCGAATTACGATTATTTTCTTAATTTAGAATAATTTCATCTTGTATTTAGAATAATTATTCGTACGTCGCGCGCGAATAGTTATTTAAACTGAGGTGAAACGAAATAGGCAACTCGGAAACTGAATTTCGTGAAGCGTCTGTATTACGGCACGGGGTGCAATTAATGATACGACGTAATTTACGAATTTTACGAAAGTTCAGGCACGGTAAAACATTACAAATTACTCTTTAACAGTTTCCATGCGATGTGAACAAATCAGTTTTGTGTTTGGAAGTTATAATATCGTAAACGTGCGATAACTAAGTTATTCTTTCCATTATCAAACAATCAAATGATTATTACAAGCTGATGTTCTTTAATTAGCGAATAAAAATATTTTTAAAAATTTTGAAACTAAATAAATTTTCCAAAATAACTTTTTTCATGTTCGTAATTTCATTAATACATCCTTCTAATTAACAAAATCACTGATTGCTACAAATAAAAATTTGGAAACGAAGAATTCGTGAAATTTAAATATTTAAAATTTTTAGAAATTTAACATTCGAATTAAGTTCAGTTACTTATTTTAATGTGAAGATTAGCTCTTTGATTTAGCTCTTTGAGTGCGGAATATTTCAAAGTCAAACTCTCTATGTGAACGGAATATTTTTCCGCGAGCACATAGTATCGATTTACTATACCTGCAACATATGACTAACAAGGAAAGTTCGCGAACGGTCCGGCTTCGATTTTGATGAAACTTTGTACACTTATAAAGCAGCCAAAAATAATCGACACGTATTTTTTTTAGCTGCGGTAACTTGAGTTTAAGGGGTGAAACCATCCCTTGAAGTTTTGGCTCGAAACGGCTATTTCGAAAATGGAAAGACATACGAAAAAATTGTTAATGGGCGAGGTTAATGGTTTCTTATGTATAATAACATGGTGTTAAAAAATTTAACAAAATACAGTTTGTTTATAACAAAAAAAATTTGTTAACTTAATTTTTCATTTTATTGAAATTTTCATAATGACAAAAAATGACGAGCATTTTATTCCAAATCCATTAGTATATAACATTTTAAAATTGCCTCTTACAGTTTTGCAGATTTTGATGATTTACATCTTGCGTGCACATTCACTATGGTAGTAGCCGTTCTAACTTTGATTTTAACGAAGCATTGTAGGCTTGCACTAAATTATACAGTAACAAGTAACAAGTAACAAGTAACAATGACAGTAACAAGTTTTTTAACAGCAATGAAAAGATTAATTGTTTTTATTATTCATCTATGACATCGTGGCAAAGGTGGAGCGATTTATAAATTAGAAATACATACAGTGTGTATAGCAATTATTCTATGTAGTTTCGACAATAGTGGTACTCGTCGAAAAAATGTTTGAGACAAAAAGATTTCTTACACCATGCATATTTAATTATTGCCACGTCACCGCAAAAATAGGGCATCTTGGTTCATTTTCAACAGAATAGCAGTACTCAACAGGATTCTGGAATGCATTTGGTTTTTCATCTATATATCCGGATTTATACCAGGAGTATTTAATAAAATTTTGGAACCTTGGCGATGAAAATTGATTGTGGACCAGAGATTGAAGTTTGATTATATTATTCCTAGCGTGGAGATTAATGTCGTGATTTAAAATGAGAACTATATCGGAAAATCGGCGGACGAAATTTTTCCAAGTGCGGAAACCGTAAACTTCCAGTGGTTGAACATTCTTTGTTCCACCTTTTGGTATTATAAAAAGTTTTACGTTTTTACCCTCGGGAGTAACTTTCGTTCACTGTCTTCTTACAGTGACCACTCCAGGAATCAAGAATTAGAACTGTTGTGGGCCCAGTATTTGCGAAATAAATCTCTCTTAATCAGGTCTTGAAATGGTCCGTAGTTAATTTTCCTGACTTTGAAGCTGCAAGATATACATTGTCAGGGCGAAATATTTGCTCCACCAAACGCAGTCATGATGATCATTTATATGATATTATATTTCCTGTATAATGCCATCAAATGTATTTTAAAATAAATTAACGAGTAGTAGACTATCTCTCATACATTTTGTTTCATTTCAATTCAAAGTTCTATCGCTTTTATTGGAAGACCCTATATATTACATATCCTCTACAATTTGAGAATTTTTAAATTTACGAATTGAAATAAAATAAAAAATTAAGATCAACCTTTATTGTTGATGTATCTATTTTTGCCACACATTCACCAAACTCTCTAACATCGATCTGATTCTTTATTACAAGATAAAAGGTCATTCATAAATTTCATTGACAACGAAATTATAACCTTGCAGATACTTTTACGTTTTCTTTCATTTCGTTGATGTCTCTATGGACCAGTACAAGAATCAATGTTTGACACTCTGATTTCAGACCGGATATAAACGCCATAAAGGCGTTGTCATCCGCCGGCGTTCCAGGAGCGGCAAAAGTAGTTCCTCCATCGGCCGTCAATAGGGTCGCAGTCGAAGATCGTGAACTGGCTCGACAAGGAAGTCTCGTGGATGGGGAAAGTATCAAGATTGTTATCCACCATGCGGACAATGACATGAGTGAGTAACTTTCATGAGAATCTTTCATTAAAATTTCCCCCTCCCCTTATTATTTGATATCACGGAAGCTGTATCGTAAGACTTTTATTACTTTCTCCATTTTCGAGCCGTGTTATTCGATAACAGTAACTTCGACTATATCTTGAAGTTTCATACAATGTGTTTCATGAATTTTTACTAGAATTAAATAAACTAATTGACGTGTAATGTATAATGTTTCACGAATGACGACATTATCGACGATTAAATAGAAGGGTGGAACAGCTTGTAATGGGGCATTTAAACTTCGAATTTCGGTCGTTCGGGGTAGTAAAATTTGTCACGGGGATTTTTGTATTAAAACCTGAATCCTTCGAAGATTAGGAATCTTTGAACTAGCTTTAGAGATTATGGTAATGAGTGAAATATAAAGCTTTGTTTATCAAAACTGTAATTAAAAATAAATGGTACAAACAATATTAATGCAACAGTATTTTATTAGATATATTGGCAATAATACAAGTTTATTACTTTAGTTTTCACGAAAAGAAATTTTCATTTAATATATGTATATTTAAGGAAGGCGTAAATACATTTTTTTATATCGTTATTCGCAAAATTGAGCGTACACTTATGTTGCTGATAAAAATCAGCGAGAAAATGAATGGAAACATAGAAATTTTAATACAACAATATACATATACAATATACATATTTATTTGAATAATTCAGATAAAAATTCATAAAAAAGTTTTTGAATAACATTATCTGTTTGATTATATCTAACCGAAAGCATAAAAATATTGCTATTTCAGTAGCAGAAAATTGAACGTACACATGGATATTTATGACACTATATTGTATATACATATGGGATTTAATATATCGTTGCGAAACTTTTATTATCAATCACTGCTTGTGAACGTCTCGCGGCATGGATAAAATTAATTTTTCGATGCAAAATATTTTCTCATTCTTCGCGTAGTTTTGCTTCGAAGTGCTTTTTGTTTGTTAAATTATGCTGTAACATTTTCGATTTTAATGCTCTCTAAGTGTGTTCAATTGGATTGAGATCATGGGATTGGAGAGAGTTTTTCAACAATTTTGGAACATTATATTTTTTATATTTCTAGTTAAATGTAAGCAATAGTTAATGTTATTTTAAACTTTCTTATGAATTGTTATTTAAACTATTCGAACAAATATATATTGTGTTACTGTATTGAAATGATATTTTTGTCATAATTTGGATTTTACTGCTTACAAGATTTTTATAAACTGAAAGGGGGAGAAAGACAGATATTCAAACAGACAAATGTGCCAGTACGTTCTTCGTAAAATAGAGGCTTCCTTCTATGGCTGGTAATTCAATTCTTTTAATTAGGAATTGGAAATTTAATTTCGCGAACAATATGGTTTCCTACTTTCCAGAAGTAAACTCGGCAAAGACTTCTTTATCTGCAGATGTGGTATAAAAAAGAACTGGAGCAGTTCGTTAAGCTTGTTGGTTATAATAGAAAATGGCTCTCAGTAAGGAATCAAAATGTCATTTATAAAAAAAAAAAAAACGTTTAATTGCGTGTAATTTCGAGAATGTCGGATTTCTTTATGGTAAGGAATACGGTAGAAAAATTCGAAAAGTGGTGTATAAAAATAACGTTAAACTAATGAAGCCTAGAAGCTCCAGGAGACATTAAACGGTAACGATCGAAAGAAACTGCGATAAAAAGTGGACGATGACACGTAATAGCATCTGTTTTACGTCGTTCTTCATCTTCTTCCTCGGTGTTTTCGAGGTGAAATTATATATTATTCTATTACCAGCTGTACCTTTCCTACATCTAGAATGGAAAATGTCTTGAAAGTAGTTTCACCGAGTTAAAAATTACAGCGCTTCAATTTTGTCGTAGCTATGTTATCAAAAAATTGGCTCTACAATGGTAAACTTCATAAATTAATAAATGCAGTACTTAATTGTACTTTTCTGTTCTGTTGAAATTATTTTAAATGCTTTAAATTTACAAACTTGAAGGTGTTTTACATTGCAATGTTAAGTTAATAAGCATACTGTTAAATCCACTATATTATGTCTCATAATAATGACATATAATTGGAAAAATTAATTTTTATATTTTTGTATACTATTTCTTTTGCCATAAAAGAACTTTGAAATGTGAAAATTTATTATTAAAATTTATTGAAATTTATTAGAACTCCTTCCCATACTTTTATAAGATTTAAAACCAATATTTACTAGTTTCTAATATAGAAATGTTATATGAAAAATTTTCACAAAAATATTCGAAATGTGCAAATTTATTGAAAACCTTCTCATATTAATAAATATTTAACGAAGATTTAAAATAATATTTACTAGCTTCTGATTTAAAAATGATATATAAAAAGACACAAGTAGCGAGAACGTGTCTTCTCTGAAGTTTCACTAAACGCAATACTTTTTGGTAGAACAGAAAAAGGTATCAGAGGGGATTTGTCGAAAAAGGTAAACACGAGAGTAAAAAAGGAAAAGAAAAAAGGGGGATACTTCCGATACATAAACCTGATCGTTTGACGCAATTTCTGACGGATCTAGCAGGATATGAAATTTGATCAGTTTGCAGGTAGATTCTTGAGAAAGTTACTATAGAAAGAGTACAAGAAGCTTTTCTGGGATAGTTTCTGGGAAATTGCAATTTCGGTTGAAAATAGAAATATATTTGCTCAAGATACTTCGAGGTTAGTTTGTAATGCTTACAAATATTTTACATTTTTTTGTTTCCCTTTTTTCGTAAAAATAAAAATACACCCAATGAAATCAAGAATATTGAGAAATTAAGTAACCAATTTCGATCAATAATTCCCAATAATTTTCTTGAACGTGAATTACACAAAATTTTGCAAAATTACACAGAAACGACGAACATTTCGTCATATTTAGCGGTCCTCTAAAAAATATCGAACAGTTGTAAAGAGAGTAGGAGACACTAACTCACTTTCTGCAAGAATGAGCATCGATCGGGATTGGAATTGGGGGGTATAAGCGAAATCGCCTTTACGCTACATCGAGCGGAAGTCACGCGTCTGCATTATAAAAAAGAAACCTGGTCCAATCTTCTTCCACCCTTCAAAGATTTCTCTTTTATTACGATTTGGCTGTCAGTATTACGAGGAACGTTTTCCTTTTTTTCCCCCTGTATTTCTACGGAACATTTGCTTTACTTCGAAAATAGTGATTTGTTGGAAATCACTGGTTTCATGGTGTTCCTTATGTTTGTACTCTTTTGAGAATATTTACTTTGAATTAGTGATATGTTAACTGGATTCTAAAGCCGAAAAAATATGAAAATAATTATTAATGGTATCATATAATCATATAATCATCTTCGTTGATGTTAACGTTAGATTTATCTGTCAATCTGATGGATTTGAGATTGCACAGAGCAAAATTACAGAAACTACTGCAATTTCTATTGACTTTTATCAGTGGAATGATACGAAAATATATCAAAATTTTTAAGTAAGTTATTAGTGTATATCTAAGTTGTTTCCAAATTGATTAACTAAATTTTTTGAAGAAAAATTCGTGCTTTCGTTCACTTATTAGTTTCACGGCCGTTCGTAGAAATAAATATGCAAGAAAAGTCCGTAAACCTAATATTATAAATTTTACAAGACTTGTGATACTAAATTTGTAACCTATAAATTTGTTGAAATTATGGAATCCACGTTTTATGTCAACTTTTTATTATTCAAGCTTTAGTTGAAAATTCGATATGTATTTTTACCGTGACGTGATGTTTGTTTACAGCTCCATGGGTGAACGCAAAGAGAAGGGTGAAATTAAGAAGAGATCCAGCTTTGGACACAGGCCACAGAAGTAAGTACACTCATAATTATCAAACGAAAATTAACCGAAACTATTTTATACAAGTGAAAATAAATATAGATATTTCTTTCTGTATTCACTTCATGATTACAACTGTAACCATTTAATTAGGAAACAGTATTTACTTGAAAATAATAATTAGTAAAATATCGAAATACATTCTATAAATGTGCAGAGATCTCGAAAAGTAACGAATAACAATAAAAGATATTAAATATAAATAAATAGGAAAAATATTAAATAACAAAGGAATAGTTATTTGATTTAAGAAACAATTTTGTTCGTATTTCCGAGCATAAAAAAGAAACAAATAATTATTCTCATAACTACAGTACAAAACAAGATATTATTTTAAAATATGATTGGGATAATATGATTTTTTATAATTTAGAGAATAATTATTTACTTCCTACATTATTTCTATTGCATTCTTTTTACAGTTATCTTTGTACACACTTCTTTTATTAACAGTAATTAAATACTTACATATGCAAGTATATATGTTTTATCTTATATTTATATAAATATAATATAAATTTACATAAACCTTTTTTTATATTAAATTTTAAAAATAAATTTACATACACTTTTTTATATTAAATTTTAAATAAAAATGTATGCAAATATGTATATATTTAGATAATTTGTCGTTTTACTATAATTTCCGTACTTTTATTAATACCCGACAACCTGTGCATGACACAAACGATTGCTTTTCGAATATTCGAATTGGATTGAAGTCCGTTGAATCATCTGCAGATGCCCGAAGATATTAAACGCGATCAAACAGCCATATAAACTAGATAAAATGGTGTCATAAAGGTTGATAAAGATCGAAAGCAATGAAAATAAATGCGTATTTCTGGCGAGTGTGCACGTGACGTTTAATTACTCGCAGCGCTTTCAGATGTGTTTGCTCACTTTTCACTTCTCTAGAGTTATGCAGCGAATTGGTTAGCGCGCAGCGTTGAGTCCGAGAAAGCACGATGGATATATACATATATGTATACGACGACGAGTGGTAAAATAGAAATGCCGGGCTTGGCAGAATCAGTGAATAGAATAATAACATACCGACAAATTAAAATTATTATATATATCTGGCTATATCAGAATTCGATTTCAATGGAACTTATCACGGGCGCGAATCTATAATAATCCGATTGTTAGGGTTTCGTTGGCACGGTTTATGGCACAACCGTAATGAACAGTTATTTTTGAGTTGTAGAATTTAGTTTTTCATTTGCACGTGCCATCGTCCATTCTGTTGAGGCAAGGCAATTATTTTATTATGTTTTTTAGAAAGTTGTGCCTTTTCGCGCTCAATAGCTTAAGGGCAAGCCATAAACCACGAACTTTCGAAGGGTACATCTGGCTGTAACGATCCTTTGGCCGAAGAGTCACCTAGAGGAAATTCCCCCATTGTTATTAACTTTCACTCCCTTTGCGTAATTGTCTTCCACCCTTCTAGAAAAATCGCGCCAAGGGCGCACTGCAAAGGCATGGGCAGCACGGCTAGATGCACTGATTGGTAAATGATTTTCCAAATTATCTGCCAATCAGCATGTCTTTCGTCGGAAGCGTCTCGAAGACGCTCGAGACCCTGAAATGTAAGATCAGTTCAATTAGTAGCCTCGAACAGTTAGCTGAAAAGCCTCGAAGAGTTCATTTAGTAATCTCGAGTATTCACTTACAATTAGTCAAAAGAGCACATAGCTCATACAACATAGAAAAGTCTGTCGTAACGCGATCAATAGTTAGTTTTTTGTTCCCTGATACAACAGGGTGGTCCTTCGAGAAGTTTGTTAAATAAAGACGGTACATCACGTGCAAACGCAACAATCACGTTAACAACCACGAGCTTTGACACCAATTTTATTGGAATTTTGAATTCCATGATATAGAAATGGTCTGAATGTTTATTACTTTATACGTTTCTTCGGATTATTGCAAAACATTAAAGAGAAGTGAACGAAAAGCGTGGTTGGTATTGAACGCATAAATTCAATTACTTTGATCATAATTTATGAGAAAAAATATGACGTCACCGTGCTTCCACATTGAAAGTAATAGGACTGAAAATAAATTCTGGAAAGTGTACCTTGCAGTGAGAATTTTAAATTGTAAAGTGACGGAAGGATAGGAATTTTATGAAAAAAAAATTCGTAAATAATTTTAAACGAAGCCTTTGGAGGAGACTTGAGATCTTTGAGATGTTGTAGTGTTAGCATAATACATGCAAATACGAGCGTAAAATAAATTTCTATCGTCAGGAACGGAATAAGCTAGTTGAATAGTTATAAATAATTATAAATTATGAGTAAATCTATTAATATTAGGTAGAGCGTGTTTAAATGTGTCATATATATTATATCAATTTTCTTTGTCAAAAATTACGCAATCGAGACTTTTTTGTATTGTAGAATAAAATAAAATGGTAGAAAAATGACTTAACTTAGTCATACGTTCTATAATTTTCTAAAACAGCATAAAATTAAAGCAACGAGTTAAAATTAACGTGAATCGCGTAAAAAAATGTATAGAAATTGAAGGAAATAGGAATGCTGAAGAAATTCCTTCAAAAGTCTGAAAGAAATTGCTATAAACTTAATTCTTTGCATTCCACTGGCTCTATTACGGTGACATTCGTAATATACGTCATAATTTCATTCCAATTTCATTAATATTAATATAAAACAAATTAACAAAGAAGAAAAAAGAAAAGGAAATTAAATAAATTTACAAACAAATTATCATTTCTTCTTCTCAAAAGAAAACTTGTGGTTTTCAACATTTTCATTAGCAAAAGTGTAATTGTCGATCATACAAAAAAGATACTTAGAGCGCAAAAAGTTAAAATAAGTTTACTTTCAAATTTTATTCATTTGATTTTATTGAAAAGTAACAATTCCTTTCACATTTCTTTTATCAGAATTATTGTCGCAATCAGACAATGTTTGACGCTGTTTGCTAACCTAACCAAATCATTTTCATCACTAAAGGAGATAAACACAAAGACAATGGATTTTTACAAACAAAGTTAGAATTAACTTTATTCTCGTTTTATATTGTTTTTTTTTTGATAATGTAATCAGTAATTAAACTTTGCAAGAAAGATTACTAATTTTTTATACAGTTTGCGATATTCAAACAAACAGTTCTTCGGTTCACGTTGGAATTCGAAGTCTCGTTCAGAATTTCTGTAATTAAGAAGAAAATAATTTTTCAATTTATTGCAAAATTGAAAACGTTCTCGAATTATATTTGCAATTGAGGATGACTGGTTTGCATAGAATATACACCTAACCTAATCGCATAGAAAGAAACCCAATTTTATTATAAAATTCTATGTCTTATTAATCAGTTTAACAATTTAATTCGATGTCAGAATAGAAAATGTTCCATTGCAATCAACTTAACAAAGAAATTTACGATAGTTCACTGCAATCGCTCACTATTAGTTCACGAAACTATAGTTGCGTTTGACTTTTTCATATTTTTACCTTCTATGGTATTTTTGCAATTCAGTTGCGGTATACAAGTGAAATCAGAGAGTCACTGGTGAACAATAACACTGTTTGTACAGAAACAGAAGGAACGGAGATGGCGGTTTTGAATAAGGTGGTAGAACGGTTGACCAGTGTCGCAACAAACATTGCGAATACAAGCCTGATGCCCGAGGCTTTCTCTGTTTCGTAAATTTTTCAACGTTTACTAACGCACCTTTTGAATAAATCCTTTCAAGTGCAAGAATTAAAATGTTATCACCTGCTCTTTTTCAAGGATGTTGGTGTAAGAACATTCTTCAAAAAGAATTTAATTTCTCTATTTAGTGTATTCAAGTTTTACACTCTTTTGTTTTCAACATGATGATACACACATAAATTTTATGCCTTCACAACTTTTCACTTGTTAACGAGTTGAAGTATGGAGATTTATCTAGCGTTTTATTCTTAATTAGAGTTTTTGTTTTAAGTTTAATGTTTTTATAAAGTACCATGGAAAAATGTTTCTTTCCTTTTTTCAAAATTATGATCTCTCGATTTCTGAATTTGGTGATTCGTGTCTTTGCGAAGAATTGATTTGCAAAGGTAAACGAGGTGTTGAAATTATTCAACGATTCGTATACGAAATTAATTTTTGCAAATAAGAATCCTCAAAAATATATATAAAGAGAATAGAGATATATTCAATTTTTCATTTTTCGTCACTATGTTATTTTTAACTGGTTCTTCTATCGATCACTGAATATAATTTGTAATTTAGCTTATGCAACGCGAAATTTATTAACGTTTCAAACTTAGAAAATGTCAAGAACTCGTGAGAAAAAAAAAAATAAAGATATATGGAATACGTGGTCGTAGGCGGAAAATGGAACAAGATTATAATGATGATAAATTGACTTGCCTTAGACCTCTGGTTCGTGTACGCTTCGTGTGGGTGGAACCGTATTTGCAAATTTCTGTTCTAACTTTAGATGCAATGATTTTCAGGTCACTTTTTTAGGAGGCATTCATAAAACCTTTAGCGTAGGAAACTCGTTAAATTTACATTGTAGGTGTGATACTTATGCGAATACATTTTATGATAAATAGTAAATGTGTAAATTCCTCTAAACGTGTTTTAATTTACAGTTTTTTCTTCCTTTGCACGTTGCACATGCAATTAGAAAACTGAAGTAGAAGTAATTAACAAAAGAGCCATACTTATCTGCCTTGTTTGGTTCATATTGTTTAAATACAAGGCTACTATACCAAGCAATTATTTCATTAAAAATAAATAAAGATGCAAGGACGCTATATTAGAAAGTGCACATACGTGAATCTTACACGAACAATTATTGTCGCATCTTAATTGTCATTCGAATTGGTCTACCGAACCAAATGGTGACAGAGAATCACCTCTCGAGTGCAAAGCATTGAACAATGAATTTTACAAAACAAAAAAGTAAGCAAATAAAATTGACAGTAAAAGTGATGTATCAATTTGTTGGAAAATATGCAATTGTATACAAAATTGCAGGGTAAGATAATGTAAGATACTAATTTGTATCAAACCATTAATCTTCCATTCGTAAATCAGCTTCCATCTTAGCTTATCGAGCATTTGTAATCGACTTAAGTTCTCAGGTATCAAATCTCATATACTTCATACGAACGTATTTAAAATCCAGTTTGTAAAGATTCATAAACTCTGGTAAAGTGGTTCATAATTCAGAATTGAGCATCTCCTCTTTCCACTTCAGAGTGTATTATCCTAGCGAGATCCTCTCACGTCGGAAAACGGGCCAGCTGCATTCAGCGAATTAATGTGATCGCGTCCGAGAAAGGATGAAGGGAAATTCGATTTACCATGAATCTGGGAGGCAAATTTTCGAGAGAAGCATACACAGGGAGAGAGAAGGGGAGAGAAAGAGAGAGAGAGTGGTTCGTCGGTCGTATGGACGAGAACGGTAACAAGATGGATTCCGGTTGGAATATTTATCGAAAATTCCGCGGAGAAACGGCCAGCCGATCGGATAATTACGCTGCAACGTCATTACCAGAACAAGCCTGCGGCTCCAGGCCTTATAGTAGGCATGCTGTTCCCGGTTTGTTAATTAAGCCTGAATGACGGCTCTTGATTGGCGTTCCCGTGTCGGCACCCATCAAAACTCTGCTTGATTCTCTCCATGTGAACAATGAACCTTCGTTTTTCTAGCCTTTTCGTTCAATCTTCAATCATTTTTTTTTTTCTTCGAATTATCAACTGTACAATTATCACACAGCTCTCCTTCGTTTTCGTTGAGAAAGACTAAAGAGAGAGAAAGAAAGAGAGAGAGAGAGAGAGAGAGAGAGAGAGAGAGAGAGAGAGAGAGAGTAATAGAGGGGTGTGGAAGGAGACGATTCAGTTTGAAATTTCCGGGAGACGCTCAAAGATTAATGACGCTGATTACTTTGGCTCTTTCGTTCGAGTGGGCTGCAATTCGTTAATCTCGCGATTAATATCGCGCCAGAATCTCTTGTGGAAGAACCTGTTGCTATATATGCTATATGCGTATGTTACGGAGTTCATTACTCGTCGCTCTAGTCGGCGTATTAAATTAGCTCGACGTTAATCGCGCGCTTACTTCGTTATGTGGACACCCGTCAAGGGGAATATTCATTGTTGTCTGCCGTTTGTCTTCTCTTGCTTAGGTTTGATCTCCTTGATTGGGATAAAATCCAACGTTGCAGTGGATAATGCGGTTCCTTGTGCCTGGTATTTAGATTGAAATTGATGAATTTGATGATCTGATTTCTAAGGGATCAGATACTGTTTCATCTATTCGAAATTATTTGAAATATCTTTTATTTCAGATGATCGATCGTTTAATTACTGGTTACATTTGCAAATGTACAGTTTTTTTTTTCACTTATTGAATTGATAATGACTAAAAATATTTATTAATAAAATTTGTTTTCTTTATTTTAGGAATTAGATTTCACTTTCGACATTTTTCTTTTTACACAGATTTTTATATTTCTTTTTTTTTGTTTTCTATATTCGATCATTTTAATTACTCTGGTAAATTACATTTTTTCTTGGTAAAAGCAAACGTTTCGAGCAAATTTTAGAAATTTAAAATAAATAAAATATATCGAATTCTATTAAACGAATTAAGTTGGAGAATTTTTTTTCACTGTCTTCGCCAATGAATTTCATTGTAACCGTGATGGTGCAAGTGTTTCGTATCTGAACATTTTGATCAAATATTTGTCGAACGGTTGGAATTTATGGAAATTATCTGATTTTTTAAATTTCCGTTACTGAAATTCCGATACCGCCGCAGCCTAATTTTATTAATTTAAAGAATTTTGTAACCGAAAATCCAATACAATTTTTTATCTCTGGTTTAAAACTTTTTTGTAATAATTCAATTACATCTATCACATTCAAATATTTTGTTTATGTAAAAATACAAAAGGAACGTCTGCCTGGGCAAAATTAAATCATCAACAATTCAATTTTAAATTTTCATGGATTTTCATTATTTTAATAATTTTATATTTTCATTCATCAAAAAGCTTCTCACGTTTTCATATATGTATATGTTACATCACTCCATCATCATCTAGACAAGCATGTTTGCAGTAAATACATAAATATTTTTAAATTAAAATTAATATCAGTATACAAATTAAATATAAATATAATATCTAATGAAAATATTGATAATACATGATTTACATAATTTTATGCGCAAGAAAAATTATGGAAGAATTATAACACAGTAACTATTATTTATAAAAAAAATTTATATTCAACATTTTAATGAATTTCATCGATAAACATATATATATATTTTTTTAATTTCAACCTATATTCTACATGTGTTCGGTCCATTAATTCACGCATCAAATAGAAAGCAGAAGTGTAACAGTTGTCTATGTAGATCATGCTGCAATCACGACAAAGCAACGACCGTATGAAAAACGTGAACGAGTGCTGTTTGTAGATGTCATGTAATAAAGTTGTCTTGACATTCGACGTTATCGATCGACAAATCAAACAGGCTACACGTTATAGCCTGCGGGGTTCGTTTAATTCACAATTTCGCACAAAAGACCATGCTTCAGATGCGCTGAAATTTTAAACTGCCCCGGCATGTTTGCCCGTTGCTGTGATAAATACCAATTTATAAACATAAAGGTCATCTTTTCCCCGAGCTTTTCTCAACTTTCTTCGATATTATTTATTATTCTGTGGCTATGGAATACGATGAAATTACCTCGATAACGGATGTCTAGGAATCGCGGAACGAACAGCTGATTAGTTTCTATATATCAAACTTTTTCTTTTTCACATAATACCTTAAAGAATCCAAATATGATCAAATTTATAATTTTCCTACTTTCATTATACATTTTTTTTTTTTTTTAACTCGGAAGATACTTTTCATCCAATTTTTACATGTTCAACATTTTGATATATTTGATTTATTAATACAGTCAATAGATTAACTCGAATGTAATAAAATATACTTTTATATTAATTTTAAACAACATCATTATTTAACTTAAACACACTTTAACTTCTACACCGGATACAAATTGCACGCAAGTATGAGACACAAATTCTTACACATGGGAGAACGTGTCTTCACAAGAGGCATCTGTAACTTCTCTGAACAAGACAAAGCTATTGTATCTAACTTTAAGCATAATATCTTGTATTTATGCACTGGTACAGTAGCTGTATTAAACGACGCTTTATTAACACATTCGCTAGTAACGTTATATGCGTATATATGTGACAAAAGCAGAGACTACGTGGTGATGGAAAAATAGGGTTATTTAAAGTTTTGGAAGGAATAAAATTTAAATTAATATTTATGTAGGAGAGTTGATAGAAGATTTGGAAGATGAAGAATCCAATGTGAGTGATGGTGAAATTAAGTGACTAGAAGGTAGAATTTTATTAACTGACGGAACATAACGGAACACTGTAAACAATATGTAATAAATCTATAAAATCGATGTCATTCACCTGACATTATCCTAAACTGTATAAATAATTAATAATCAATAAAATTTATTGAATTATTGATGATTAAATTATTTATAATTTAGAATATGTTAAAAGTAAATTAATTATGAATTCCCAAATTTAGATGTAATATCGTAAAGTATATAAATAATTAATAATCAATTAAATTTATCGAATTATTGATGATTAAATTATTTACAATTTAGGATATTTTAAAAATAGATTAATTATAAATTCCATTATCATTTCAATATTATTGTTATTTTATTTTGTCTATATATTATTTTCTGTTTCAAAGTAAAATATATATTTATTAGTTTGTACATACATTATTCTGCTTTGATGTTTTATGTATTTCGTATATTTTAATTAATAGCGTTACATGTTTTAAGCTTTCAACTTTCTGTTACAGTCGCTGGTTTCGGATTAAGGGTGGTCCGCGGTAAAACAGGGACTGATGGACGTACTTTTGCATACGTGATGTGGACCGTGCCAGATGGACCGGCAGCAAAGGCTGGTATACAACGTGGCGACAAGGTAAGAACATTTCATGCATTCTTTTTTCGATGTATTAACATGTTCGTTTCAATTTACAATGTCATATTAATGCGACGTCTAAAATGGATCTTAGTGAATCTTAATGGATCTTGAAGTTGATAAGTATTTAATCATCTTTGAATTAATTTCGTTCGTTGACGAATTTCACGTGAAAGGTTATTTTATAATAGAAAGTAACCTTTCACGATTGACCTAAAATATTAAAACCAAGTATGCTCTTTGATAGTAAGTTTTGATTGATTTTTTTTTTAATTTGAAATCATCGATTCTCCCACGATTAATTTAAAGTAGATTTTTTTCGTCATCCTTAATTAATAATTTCAAGATAAAATGAAGAAAGAAATATAATTAAAAATAATGTTCTTTTTTTTATTGCTCACATCTGAAATTTTCAACGAAGCTCAGAAAAATGTGACTGAAAGTTTTAAATTTAATTAGGATTAACTTGACATTCGTTTCTTAAGCTCTTTTTATTTTTTTAATTTTGAAAAGTGTAAAAGGAAAAGACAATTGATGCAGAATAACAGTATTTGAGGCGATTAATGTTGTGCGCAGTGTATGTTTAGTCACTTTATGTTGAAATTAGTATCCTAGTATCATGCATATATATAATTATATATTATCACATAAATTTTGAACGTAGTAAAGAAGACGTAGCGATAACGCGTATCCACCGTTGAGCGGGTAACTTTATTGTAAGCGGTTAATGCGTGTGAATATCGACAACCATTCTCTTCAGCTGTGATTTTAATTAAGTTATCGACAGCTGTGCACAACGGAAACGTGTCACAATTGTGAATGTCGACTGGAACGCTATATCACGTGAAATCGTACGAATTCATTGACATATGGTCGTTTAATTTTACATTGTAAAAGTAATTTCGTGCGTATGATACAGCAACTGAGGCCAATCTATTACGAATTTTAGGCATTATAGTTCGTTACGTGCAGTAAAACAAATTTCTATGTAGACCATTCGTATACTTCGTCAGTACAAATATTTGTAAATTTAATAAAATTTCTCAGAAAGAGTAACAATTTTTATTAAAGACGCAATAATGTATAATTAAAAATTTAGGAGGAAATGAACGAATATATTTTAGCAATTTATTATAGCGCATAATTTTTGTATCTCAGAAAAAATTTACGTTATCACTGATTCAATCAATGTACAGTGACTCATAAAATTGAACGTACACCCATATTGCTAGCGAAAATTAGCGGGAGAATAGATAAAAAATATATATTTGAATCTAAAGATTCAATATACATTTATTCACATAATTTAGAGAACAATTAGTGAAAACATGTTTTAAATAATATTAACTATTTACTTATATTTAACTATGTAAAAATACTAGTATTTTGCTGATACAAAATTAAGCGTAGTTAATCTTATTAAAATCTGTTTTATTAATTGTTCACTAAACTATACGAATAAATATATATTGCGATTTTAGATTCAAATGTGTATGCTTTTATCCATTCTTCTGTCGTCACTAACATTAGTGTACCCTCAATTTTATGAGTGACTGTGAAAAACAGTCAACCAACGACTTAAAATTGAAAGAACCTAAGAAAAAGAAGAAAAAGGACCAAAGACTAGACCGCGATGTTTATTCTTGGTCTTCTCGCGCCAAACTAAGACTACCAAAGTAAAACGTGCACTGTTGAAAAGTTTTTCTTCCATTGGTGCAAGAAACTGTCCTCTATATTTAGGACGTTTCGACACAGGCTAAATCAAGGGTCTCGCGATAATTATTCTCACGATCACGGTCAAGAACATTACAAAACCTTGTTTTCTTCTTTATACCTTTATTTTCCTTTAGGTGTTAGAGTGGGCTGGAGTATCTTTGGTAGATCGAAGCTTCGATGAAGTCACTCAAATAACTGAACGGGGTGACGATGTGGTCGAGCTGGTAGTCGAGCATGCTGCCGACACGTAAGTATAAGTTGTAAAATAAAACGTTAAAAAAAGAAAAGAAAGAAAGAACGTATAATCAATCGAATCGAATGAAAAATGTGAATTGTTCAATTATTTCACCGTATCACTGCTATTTTTACCTGATAAAAAATATAGCGGGGACTTGCCGGAGGAGCTAGCTGCGGTGCCGCCTTCGGGAAAAGTGCCAGGGAATCTTGGACTGCTGATGGGTAAGTACGAAACGAATCGCGAGCATTCATCGAAATTATTTTTGGTCGAAAGTATCAGCTGAATGTCACAAGTAGAGTGTATCGTCGGCTTTAAAATCGATAATCTCGCCAGACTCGCGACGATTTAAAAGAAACGCGTTTCGAAAGCACAAACGAACGGGAAACAAGTAGTTCAAGCTAGATGATAATAGCTTATTCATCTGTCGCGTGCATGTACCAGAAATAAAATAGCACATTCCTTCTTCTTTCGTAAATAAAGAACAAAATGAGAATATTTTATAAAAATTTATTGCGAAATATGAAATAATCGCGGACAATGGTCGCTAATAACTAAGATATTGATATCGTAAATTGGAGGAACATTGGTAGTTATGTGTACGAAGATATCGGCGATTTTAGAGTAACTTCATTTGTGTCCTAAGACACTATAAATAGTAATATTAATATAGTAGACGAGAGTGTCTGCAAAATATGTTTCTGTAGCATGGAAGACATATTAAAGAACCAAAGAAGTTACTTACGAATGTCCAGTCTGTCTGGATGACAATTACATTTTAGTTAGGATGTAAATTATTAAGATGTTACCTTCAATTAAAATGCAAAGTTTACATCGTAATAGCTAATCATTTTAATTAATTTAAGAATACATTAATCGTTTGAATAAATAGAAAAATGTAAAAGAGAGTGCATGGAACATAAACAAAAAAAACAAATTTAAGTGCCAATATAATTTCAGATTAGTGTAATTTTAGTTGTTAATGCTACTTATATGATGTACCAATTTTACTTCGGTTACCAGAAAAAATTGGCATTTAATTAACATACATTACAGAAGGAGAAAGAGAAAAATTTTATGCATTTTCGCACTTGCAGTACAAATAGAACAGATGCAATATTATAATAGGATTCCTAACACATATGTAAAAATGTCAATTTTATGTAACAAAATGTTACAATAACCTATCAATGTTCTTCCAATTTACGACACGATCTTAAATTATTCTTAAAAAAAGAAAAGCGAAAATATATTCTATTCGAAAAAAATTCTTCAACTTATTATAACTTTACTTCAGGCGTAATAAGGTGAGATTATTTTTATTCTATAGATCAGAATTGCACTGTTTTATCCAAATGAATTATGATACTTCTCAGTGTCTTATGTATCTCAGATATTCCAGAAGAATGAAAATAATTTCATACGATACCACCAATGAAACTAAGATAACTGGAGTTTAATTAAATTTCCTCAAATACGGAAGTAAGATAAATCTGTCATGGTATAAGATTAAGTAGAAAAGTTTCTGATACGGATACTAATCGATATATCGCTGTTCTCACGATGAAACTGAAATATTTTTTCAGAAGGGGAAACGGATAAAACGCCCTCATCACCAACGCGCAGGAAACTGCCAAAGACGCCGGTATAACGAGTTCATAAATTGACACCTACACGTGACCGTTTCTCTTTTTTTTTTTCTCTTTCTCTCATTTCCACGCAATGTACACGCATACGCATAATATTACACGGGAGAAATAAACCTCGACTAGACCGAGTTCTATTAGTGTAGCGGAAAGTGAAGCGCAACAGCACACCACTTTTACACTTTAGAAACCGGAAGTGTATAACACCGCCTCTCTCGGTCTTTCGCTTTGTATATAAAAATTAATCTCATAATCCGTATCCGATGCGAGCAACCGAGCTACATTTAATTTGCGTTATATACGCATCCGTGTATCACACGCGAGCTTAAGCCAGAAACAGATAGTGGCGGCTAATGATCCGCTTGGCTGTAAAACGCAGCATTTCGTGTAAATAGCAAAACGCGCGAGCTCTTTGATATGATGAGCGAGTCTTGAGGGCACAAAATATTTTTCAACCGATTCGACCGTGGAAAAAACGAAGGATACCATAGAAAAAAAGAAAAAGGTTGAACGATCGAGCTCGAATCTTTCAAGTTTTTCCTACCTTTTCTTTTCATTTGTCTGGACTTTG
Source organism: Anthophora plumipes (assembly GCA_951804975.1). NCBI lineage: Eukaryota > Metazoa > Arthropoda > Insecta > Hymenoptera > Apidae > Anthophora > Anthophora plumipes. Next base: position 10,762,729 of record OX638116.1, on the reverse strand, counting down.
ATTTTATCGTAATTTTTATTTCTGCAAAATGTTCACCGTGGAAATTTCAAGCGATCCTCGCGTTTCGAATTCTGCTTCAGGGAAAACGTCCATTTCCAGACTATAACGTTCCATCCTCGCGAATTGTTGGTGCGTCGAGTTTGCGCGGCGTATAAAATACGGCGTGTCTGTCGGTACGCGAAAGACCGAATGTAAATATTTGTCTCGCGCTAGCCTGCGAGCATTTGCGAATGTGATGAAACCGCGAAACGATGAACGAAAAAAAAGGAAAAAAAAAGAAAAAAATATGACGAAAAAAGAGAAATATATATACACTATATATGGATGATTGTTTTCGGTTGAAGAGAGGGGACTAGGAGTTTTCTCAGTTATCAGGTAATTCCATTTTCAAATTAGCTGGTAAAGGAACACGATACCTGTTGTATAGACGACAGAGACCAAATTTTTATACGTTTTGTATTTTTCAAGAAGAGAATGCACTTTTGTAATTTAAACGAGAAAAAAAGAAAAAGGAATTTACCGTTCTTTTCATTTTTCGATGATACGATGTAAATTAAAAGGGAAGAAGTTTTAAACACTTATTTTTATGTCATATTCCACGAACTTTTTGCTTTAGTTCGATTTGAAAACAAGGAACGGTCGTTTCCATAGATCCAATTCGTTTAAAAAAGAGTGTAAATACTAGTTACAAAACGAGCCAGTTGTTCTCTATATAAAACGTCCTTTTATATCGATATTAAATAACACACGAAATTGCACAGTATTTAAGAGTTATGAGAATATTCAAATTTACTATACTCGATATCAAACTTTTAGCAACATATCCATAATGATAAAATGAAAAAAGAAATAATTATTTTACAACCTTCCAAATATACATATCAAAACAATACGTTAAAATAATGAAATTATTCTACTTTAGATCATATCACATTTTTTTAACCCTCTATGTGACTTAAATGTTACATTCTATTTATTTATATTTTATACACCTTTATTTGTTTTCTGGTATATTTTTGTGTTATTGTAGTGTTATATCATGTCCAGTCAATGTTTTTTGATTATATTAATTATTTTCTGTACTTTATAAAAATTGTAATTAACTATAATCTTTTTTCTCATAAACACAGAAAATTCGGGTTATAGAGGGTTAAATCAGCGTCAAATATTTCCAGAGTAACCGATATTTTCACCATAGTACTTAATACAAGAAATTAATCAAAAAGTAACGCGTGTTATCTAAGCAAACGCCATGTTAATTAATATCCATTAACTCAAAGTTAATTAAAATTTGTTTATGTGTTTTTGTCATATATAACATAATATTAGGTGTAGAAATAAATTCTTTCCGATTTTTTGAGAAAGAATGAAAGCAGATCAATCGTCGAAATAATTTCCATTAGTATAGATGACTTTTGACTATTTTTCTGTCATCTTACGAATATCATTTCCAATTAACGAATGGTTGTACTTCATTATCCGACTTCAGACGGAAAGAAAATTATTTCTGTATCTAATAAAATAGAAAGAAAAGGAAGGAAAAGAAATTCCTCGTTATATGATCATTGCAAAATTAAAAGATTTGAGAGTAACATTTGTTTTATACGTTTTCTTTGCTTTTAAACAAGCGTTTCGATCGTCGAAATTGAACAAAATATGGATTCCTCCGTTCTGTCTTCCGGTAGAATCGCAGAGTAGCCGCCGTAATAATCGAACGTGTTTCGGTTTTCGCAACGGATTTTGGAGTACGTACATATATATACATACGTAGATCGTAGATATATATGGAACTAAATCGTGACATTTCCCGTAATTTCGAATCTTTCCGAATCGAATTATAGAAGTTAATTCGTAAATGCTTTCTAATCGAATGTCTCGTTCGATAACGTGCGTCACGGAGAACGCAATCTCCTGGATAGAAACGAGAACGAGAATCATTGAACGAAAGAGAGAGAAATATCTATATACATACATATATGCTTTCTTGTATCGCCTACTTAGGTTAGTAAATATTTATCTAAGGATCACCCACGTGCATCAGTGTAAACTATAAATTCAGGTCAAGTGTCAGCTTGCTTGATAACGACTTTCCTATCATTTTCTTTATATATATACAAAAAGAAAGAAGAAAAACATATATGTAACATGTTCTTTAATCGAGCACGCTATTTGTGTAATTAAATATATACATATACATATACATATATGTGTCTCCATGGGTGGATCTGTAAATAATTATACAGGGTCTCTGACAATAGGTGTACGTCGTATAATAAGATTGTTGTTAAGCTGAAGTTTAAACGAGAGTCTCGAAGAGTAAAATTATCTACATGGAATATTTGGGGGGGGGGGGGGGGGGGGAGAAAGGAATTTATTATTTTCGATTGAAAAAGCAAAAATTTCATTTCCATTCTTAATTTCATTCCTTTCCTTCGTTCGTTTCCTTCACGCGAGTGAAACGAAACGAGTAGCATCGAATGGTGGGGCTCTTCTGTGTTTCGTTTATTGCTAAAGTAGAAAGCATCTGGTTTGTCGATTCGGCCGGGGAACGCCGAGAATATTGCAGATCGACGATCGTCGTCGATAATAGAGATGAGAACACGATCCAGATACTTCGTTGTTCGTGATTAAGGTATTTAATTGAATTGGTATTTAATTCTTTGGGAACTTTACGGATAGTTCTCTTCACAACTGTGAAGGGAACTTGATCATCTGTCGAGTTCAACGAGTGGTAGATAGAAATTTTCATTTGTTCCTTTAAGTGCAAATTTAAGGATAATTCGAAAGTTTCGTAGAATTTTTGCAGAGAATCTTTGAAGAGAACGCTGAAGTTCCGTGAAAGGATTTGAAAAGACGGAGATATCGTTTTAGACTGAAGTAACATTACAAAAAGTAAATATGTCACAGGACCAAAAATGTGTAGGAAATTCTCTTTTTTCTAATTAGATTTCATGTCTCGGTGTTTCTCGTAAGAATTATGTGGTAATTACATATATCAGAAACTGTTCGCGAAATAATGGATTATAGAATTCTACTTTACGATTGTTGAGCTTCTACATCTTGTCATGATCTAATAACAATTTCGTACATGTGCAAAGGTGCATACAACTGTAACGATTTCAAAGTAAAAAGGAAACTGTTGTAGGTAACTCATGTCAGCGTTAAATAATTTAGAACGCAATAAAATCACGCAACTAACTGATATTAGGTGTAATTAAATGGATTCAATATTAATCAAAATTAATTTACTATTAATTCTCTATTATCGGTCAAGAGTTGTCGATTTTTCGAGGGTTGAAGAGGACAGAGGTTCTCTTCCATAATTTTCGACAAAAGGAAAGTCGATGGAATGAATAAAAGTGAAAAACATGGCGGACAAGCAAAAATTCTATAGTTTTAAGAGATTCTAAATTTTTAGATATTCTTTGGTTCCTAATATTAGGTATAATTAAATTAATTTTCTATTAATCAAAATTAATTCATTATTAATTTACTATCATTGGTTAAGAGATTTTTAATTGCATTACATTCCTTGATTGGTGCTGCCAATTTTGCGAGGATTGAAGAAACGACAAAGGTTCTCTTCCACAATTTTCCACGAAAGAAAAGGTGACGGGAAAAATGAAAACCAGAAATGTGGTGGACAAACAGAGACTTTACAATTTTAATAGATTCTCAATTTATAGGTTTTCTTTAGTCCTTTTAAGAGAGTTCTTTGTTATAGTAACAAAGTTTGTATTATCTAAAAGTCTCTACTAGGAAGTGTGATTTCTTAATCAGAAAGTATAAAGCACTATACTTTACATTTGTCCAGTAAAATGTTTTAAATCGATGAGAATTTCCTAACTTATACTCCTCAACTCACTGCTTATATGGAAATTGCTCGAACAGGATACTGTGCTGTAATTTTGTGGACGCACAATCAATATTAAACAGTGCATCGTGTATATCAATATCGAATAGTACAATATAGAATTACACGTATATGTAGAAAATTTATGGTTAAATGTCTCTTTTTAACAAATACTTGTAACACTTATGTTTTATAAAATATTCGAAACGGCATGACTCGTTTGAGGTTACCGGTTTTTAGAACGAACGCATGAATGTACCTCTCTCGGTTGGCGAATGTCAATTAACGAAGGTTTTGCCCCGCAAAAATACTTATAGAATTGATGTCGGTCATCCAGGAGGCGCATTTGCTCTCTGACGTCAATTGAAATCAGACCCGTTGAATAGGATAAAATTTTATATTTAGTCGGATACCGCTTTATACACGTAACCACGTTATTTCCATTTAGCAGAATGGTTTCGTAATAATCGATTCGATTAACGTTCGCCTACTCAAAGTAACGAAAGATCAGATCGATTCAGTGTTTCATAGTATACAAATTTGCAGGTTGTTTACGAATGTGAATTGTTCCGAATGGAAATACACAGCAGAACACTAAATGTTTTAGGAAATTAGAGCAGTTCTATATAGATATTTCAGTTTTTAAATAGTATTAGAAAATTAAAGAATGCTATAATTGTTATGAAATATTTTTCTGAGAAACACTTATGAATATAACCTTATATGTAGATAATCCTGTCTTACTTTGCTGAAGAATAGTTTCTATGAATAACAAATTCATTCTCACACAAAGGAGAAATTAGGTATACAAAAAATTTCAATTTTTTTTAAATTTTGTTAAATTATAAGGGATCTTAGTAGAAGTATTTTTTTATGTTACTTTTTGGTTCTTCAGGATGAAAATACTCCTTATATGGTCCGTCCATTTTTTCTTCTTTCGAGGTATTTGAAGGTTTGCATCTATGAAGTGTATTAAGTTTGTCAATATTTCTATGAATTTAAATATATGTAAATTGATTATATAAATGACTTCTATGTGCATTTAACTATCCCAATATAATCTATCTGGGTCCTAAATGGACTTACACTACTTTCATAATTATCGAACTGTAGAAATCGTTAAATTTCAATAACCTTAAATTCAATTTCACTGAAAATAAGTAATGTTTTATTCGGATTTTGTTTATGAAAAAGAACAAGAAGCAAGGTAGTGTTGTTTATTCTCAATATTAATTATTTACTTATATACTACTATATATTGATTTACTATAGCCGATCAAACTATTTTAGGTTAAGTTTATTATAATTATGAGTTATTGCATTTATAAATATTAAGTGTGAATTGTTTGTAAATGAAAAGTTCACACTAAATTACCCATACATTATGTGATTTCTTAATTTGTTTCAAAAATGAACTTACACCACTTTCGAAATAAATAGTCCATATATTAAGTAACACATCAGTTAAAATTGTTGAAATACTGTACTGTTGGATAAATTAGTACAGGTACCTATAAAGAATTTCTGCACGTTGTTTGACGAGAACATTAAATTTTTTAAAATAAAGTTGCTTTCTTCAGATGTGTCTTTACTTAAACACTAAACTTTTAATAATTTCAACACCCACTGTTATTAAACATTTGTTCCAACAGTTTCTTTTGTATCTGCTATACTTTCAAAATACACATTAACATGTAATAGGCATTTTCACGCTGAAGAACTAAAAAGTAGTAAACATAAAACGAACTTGCTTGGTACCTCTATTAAAGTTTCCTACAGAGTTTAGTTCCCTTAAAAGAACCTGCAAAGTTTAGAAAAAATTGGAAGTTTCATTATCAATGTCCCCTTAGATATCAGAAATAAGTTAAAGCTTATCTTACCGGACGACTGAGTTATCTACAACAATGAAGTTCCTTTAAAAATATATCTGTATAGCTGTATGTGCACCGCTACGCCAGTGCTTTCTCCTCCATAACGATCAATGTTCTTTCATTTTTATCGTTGGAAAAAGCTACGCAGATGCTTTCAGCGTGGATCCCAGCGTTGGATCGAGCACGCTTCCTTTCGTCAAACGAGACTTGCTCCGTTCTTACGCTACTTATCCGATGAATTTACGCTGTTCAAAGGAGCGCACGACAATCGATCTAAATAAACTTTAAGAAATGTGTGCGTCCGTGCACCGGTTTTATGTGTATACCCGTAGTAAGAGTATAGAGTAAAAAAGCGAGCGTCGCGTAAAAATAGCAAACGAGAAGACGCAAATCTTCACGCCGAACTAGCGCTTTTCAGTTGCGTACAATTCGAGGACCGTTGCCTGTGCCTGACGTGAAAAAGAAAACTTTTGTGAAAGGTATACGCCTCAAGTGTACGCAGTCTGTTGCAGAATATATAAAGCGGAGTATAAGAAAAATTAATTCCCCTTGAAGGCTTCGCGAGAGAGAACGAACGTTAACAACACAGTACTTTCTTCCGGTCTGCATTTCCCGCGACAAGAGAGAGAGTCGTTGTCCTGTTTCGAAACGCCGGGAAGAAAAAGAAAGAAACAAAAATAAAAAAAAAAGATCCCTTTAGTCGCGTGTTAACATCTGAGATTATGCAAAAAGGGAACGGAACACGAGAGTGTCAGTTGGGGCGAGTTGCGAACATCGCCGTTCTTCTCCTTTCTTCCGCTTCGTTCCCTGTACTCGATTCCGTAGCTCGATTCCGAGCTCTTGACCGATGTGCTGGCCATGCTCTCGTCGAATTTCACACACGCTTTCGAATATCTCTCGCCCTTAAAGTCCACACACACATGCACACACATACATATACGTGTGCTCATTAATATTTATACGCTATTTAAAACAGAATAACTTTCTTTAAATTGGACCAAACGACGTGAGATTTTTTTTCAGAATGTAGAAGAATTAGATTACTAGATGATGTGTAAACAAGTTTCAGTTAATCGAAATCGCGAAGACAATAGTAACTTTTATTTAAGCCTGTAATGACAATTTATAGAAATAGGTTTTGTAGATTTATTTCAATTATACACGTGCTGAAAATTTTGTCGAAATTGGTGAATGTTGACATGAGCTAAGAATGGTTAAAAATGGCGAAAATCGACTTTTAATCTATAATTGCAACGAATCTAAAGATTCTTATGTCTTTCAATGGCTGTCGCTTGTTCTAATTTTCAGCATGTATATTAGGTGCCGAAATAAATTTTTTAAATTATATATACATTGGAATAATTTCGATTATTGATGATCTTCCATCATTTTTCTACCAGCTTGCTAATACGATCGTGAAAATATTTCAACTTGAATGGCTGTGCTTAATAGTGTGACTTTAATTAGAAAGAATGTATTTCTACACTTAATAAATCTACAGAATATATTTCTTCAATTTTCATTACAGACTTGAAAATGACCTGCACTATTTTCTTCGCAATTCCTATCAACTGAAATTTTCTCAAAAATGTTTCGACGCGTCATTTAGTAAACTAATTTTTCCAACTTCTGAAAGAAGTCTCACGTCGTTTGATCCAATTTTAGAAAAGTTATTCTGTTTTAAGGGGTGTCCAAATATTAATGGGAAACACCGTACATACATACATAAACATACACATACATTTACTTCTGTTAGCTGATAATCAATGCGATCGTCGCCAGCGTAACGAACCCGTCTTAATATTCCACGCGAAATCGTCTCCGAATCTGTGTAACCGGATGTAAAGATAGAGGAAAAAATAAATTCAAAGGAGAAACGAAAGACATGGGAGAGAAATTCTTGCGCGAAAGCTCGAGCTGCAGTTTACGCATGGAGGCTATGTGGCACTCGATCTTTTCTTCGCTTCGTTTTTTTTTTCCTTTCTGTCGTAACGCGTGCATACGTGTGAACGTGTACGAACGCACATACGCGACGAAGAGAGGCTAAGGAAAAATTCGTATAGCACAGTGTAATAGATAGAAACTGAAAAAAGAAGAGAAAAAGAAAGGATCAGATAAACTAGATATACATATGCGTGCACACGAATGAACGTGCGTATTATAGAGCGAGTGAATGCGGTTGAGTGGTTAGAAATTGATTCGCGTGTGCGTGCGCGCGTCTTTTTTCGCCCACCGTCTCTCTTTCACTTTGCTTTTTACTATCTCACCTGTGAATTTCCTCCCTGCCGTTCCTTTTTACACACCTCTGTGTTCTCTCTCTCTCTCTCTCTCTCTCTCTCTCTATTTCTCTTTCTATCTCTTATTCTTTCTTTCCTTTCCTTTTACGGCTCTACAAAGCTGCACGAGACACTTCTCTACCCCTATATCTTTAAAACTCATGTTACTGATTATATCTCACCGCGTATACTTTCGACGGCCTCTGTCTTCTCTCTTCTTTTCGCCGCATCGAACATCAAAATCCATGTAATATCTATTCTGTGTTCCTGAAAATTCATGTGCTCCATATGTAACTGTTTCTGTCGTTCTACCTTGGTTCACCGCTTCCCCGCCCCCTCTCATCACCTGGTCCTCATTCATAAAAAGAAATTGTTTGGCTACGAAAAAGAGACTAAAAGAGCAATAGACCCGCTGACGAAAGAGAAAAGAAAAAGGAAATGTAAGTTGTCCATGTTGAACAAACTTAGCATATTGGCTCTCCATGCTACTCTCTCCCAACTGGCACGACTCTAGTTGTATATTAGCGTTCATTTTCTTTTGCGGCTCGCCCCTTGCGTAAATCCTTCTTTCTTTCTGTTTTGTTTTTTTTTTTTAGTTTCCTTTGTCATTTTTCGTTTGGTCTGTCGTTTAGGTATGGCTAATTCGTCGTTTAGCAGTGATCAGCTCTTATAGTTTGTTCCGAACGTTTCCCTTCGAGCCTCATCTCTTTCATTTCTATTTCTTCTCTCCTTTCTCTCTCTCTCTCTCTCTCTCTCTCTCTCTCTCTCTCTCTCTCTTTCTCTCTCTTTCTTTTTCTGTTTTGTTTTCGTACTTCGTTTTACGAGATTAGCCGACGATGAACGCGACGAGAATGAAACTTCGGTCTGTTCCGTATGAAATTTTACATTTTAACAACACGGACACGCAGAAAGAAAAAAGCTGAATAAAGCACAGGATTATATTGGATGAGTACAAAAGTTCTGATGGGTTTTTCTGTAAATCAATAGATGTTATACATGGTTTTCAATAAAATTTTCAATCTTCTATTATAAAATACTCTCATTTTTTCTTCAAAAATATGAGAAAATGTGATTTTTCAGGTGAAATTCGCCTCGTTTAAACATAGTAAATCATCTTTCGCAAATTAGAATCGACACAGCAGATTTTCCAAACACTTCACAAATATTATTTACCGTATTTGTAACATCTGTTCCTCTTGGAAAATGGTAAATCGTAATGGAGGGTAAATTGCGATTTTCCATGTTAATTTTCAATTTTTGTTTTGAAGTACAGTAGTTTAATTTTTGTGGTAAATAACAGCTGATTACCTGTGTCACTAAGAACATATGACATTTGAAAATGACAATCTATTGTTTCTATAATATAATGACGATTGTAAAATCATTTTAAAAAACCCATCGGAACTTTTGCACTTACCTAATAGTTTCCATTAGAACAATAATAATACTCTTAAAGTGTATGTTAATTCAATTTTAACCCTTAACTGGTCAAGTGTCGTCTGTGACACTGTTTCATTTATAAATTTTTTGATAATTCTAAAATGAGCAGCCCCTCGATTTTCTTATATCATCTGATCCTCGAATTGTTAAACCTTCTATCTGATTTATAGCATTTTCGGTTGTTTGATAATTCAAATACAAACAATTGTTTGTTCGATGCAATTTCTGACAATTTTTGTACGTTTAAGTAATCGTAGTCTTATGTACATTTCACTGGAACTGACTCCTTTGTTTTATATTTCACCGAAATACGTTGAAATATTAGATGTGGAAATAAATTCTTTTCGATTGGAGTCACATAATCAACTACAGTCAATCGAATCGAAATATTTGCAATGAATTTCACAAGCTGATAGAAAAATGGCAAAAAGGAGATTGTTTCGATGTTAGATCTGTTTTCATTTGTTTTAAATAGATCTTCGATTGTATCCAAAAAAACGAGAAGAATTTATCTCTACATTTAATTCTTCACACTTCTCTCAAATGTTGTTTTAATATTCTGTTTAGAATAATTAGATGCAATTATGCTGTTTATTTTTGTTCGCTGCGTGTAGTTCCTTTTTTACTGTAACATATTGAAAACAACGTTTTACAGACGAAAAATTTAGATGATCGATTAAGGGTTAAATTAATCTTCAAACTCTCGCAACTAACTCGTAAATTGGTAAAAAATAAAAATTCTTTAGAAGTGAAATTTCGTATTTCGACTTTGATAAATTTATTTAACATTTTTCATTTATCACAGAACTTATTCTGTTGGAAAATGTCACGTATGAAATAGAGGATTATCTTCTTTATCTTCCTCCTCGCTCTTCTGTTTCCTTTTCTTCGTTTTATTTTATTTTTATTTTTTTTCTATATACCTCTGTACCCGCCTCTCTCTCTCTCTCTCTCTCTCTCTCTCTCTCTGTGTCGCTCTCGCTCTATATTTCTATCTGTGTGTCTATCTGTCTGTTGTACTTACGTCTTTCTACCTACTACATACCGATTTTTATTTCAACCTTCAAGCGCAGTTTTACACGAACAGCAAATTCGTCCTGAACTATGTATAAACGTACGCCAAACGTCCGAAACTTTCTTATGGATCGACCAACACTAAAGGGACTTTTTCAACATTTTCCGCGAACCCTTAACTCACCCGCAGGGGAATAAAACGTGCACGAAATCGCGGGCGTTTGGCTTACACTTTCCCTGCAATTTAACCGGTCAGAAACAAACGATCGTAGGAATCGAAAAGGATTTCACGATCGTTCATACTTCTGAAGATGGAACTTCCTGTGAAATATATTGCAGTTTGTAATCCGTTGGAAACACATCATACGTTGCCAATGTTTTCACGGACAGAAAAAGTTTTCAAACAGATTGCTGTGAGCTTATAATCTATATTAAGATTATAAAATGTCTAAGATCTAATCGAAGATGCCTAAGTGACGATTAAATTACAATGAAGTAAAACAGAATCAGTGTGAGATTTGGTATTTTTCTTTCTTTCGAAATTTGCAATAAAAATTGCTTTAAGAGAAAGCTCGACAAGAAATTTGGCATACTTAGTATTAACTTCAATACAGTATGTTAAATTATGAAATTTTTTCGAGTATTTTTACTTAAAAATATGACGATCTGTTTTTTAAATTTGAAATATTTTTGTTCTATTTGAAGTAATTTTTGTAAACACTACAAATTTAAAAATACCACGAAAAGCTTTACTAGATCAATTATATATGTATCTTCTAACACTGAATTTGCAAAATGTTCTTTATATGCAAGAATTAACCCGTATAGCACGAATGCACACGTTCGACTGAAATGTATCAGTAGCTTAGTCCGAATTGATCGTGGAAATCAATCTAAATAAATGGCTACCTTAAAACTAAACGGTGCATTACATATAATTAATCGATTCATTAGAGTGAACCCGATTACCGATACGAACGGAATTAACTGACGTATAAATAAATCAAACGGTGAACCTAATTTAGCAAGATCCGTAAAATTTCAATCTAACTACGAATTTCGTACAGTTTGACAAAATTGATCTTTCAAAAGTACATATTGAAAGATTGTTATAATTCCTGTAACAATCAAAATATTGGTAACGTGTGTAATATATTTAATTTTTCACTATTTTCTTCGAATTATTCAAGTATTACAACGGATGTACCAAATAGAATAATTTTCTAACTGCGAGGAAAGAGTAACATGGGAAAGTGTATGCTTAAAAATATCGTAACATAACATCGTTGCACATACAACACCAACGCTTTTGTCTCGCGACTCTGCTTCGGCTTTAAAGGTACTCGTTAGCTGAATCAAAAAACCGACGCGAATACGCGTTGTTCACTTTCTCAGAAATGATTTAACGTTGTGCGTGGCCCTAGAACGCGTTGCTCGTTAAGAAAAAAAAAATGGCAAATCAGAAAAGGCGCAAAAATGAATCTAATTACACCGAGTGTTCGAAGTTAATCGAAGTGAAATCAAAAGCGTCGAGGACTATAAAAAGTCAAATTGATGAAAATAGTGCCTTTTTTTTTCTAAGCAATCGATCATTTCTTTCCACTTTCGTTCGTTACATTTCCGCTGCCCTTTGGCTCGGTCAGACGTCGACTTGCACATTGCCCGTGCTTTAAGGAAACTTTAAGGCCGAAAAAGCGCCGCGACATACACGCACATCTCGCTTGCGTAGATCTTTGAGCGTGTTAAACACATTGTACGCGGGAGTTTATGCGATATTTTATTTTTTACGATATGTCTAACATATCGTGCTCGAAATGAGATTGCACCGTTTTCGGCAGGGAATCATTTAGCTAAGCGCTTTAAATAACAGACATAAAACGAAGGTTCTAATCCATCCATGAATCTCAGTTTGCTCTTCGTTCTGTTCGATGTCGTATAGGATCAAATAGCAATCGAGTTTATTTCACAGCGAGGAACTGAAAGAAAAGGAAGAAATGAATATTCACTAGTGGTTTAAATCGCTAAAAATAGCCCGCGTACAATGTGTTAAACAAACCTAGAGTAGACGTACAGTCCGGGAAAATGGTACGTGCGCGAGGAAGAAGGCAAACGAATCAGCAAACAACGTTGCCTTCTTCGCGAGAAGCGTGATGAGGATACGGTAGGATCAAGTCAACGTTGTGATTAACCGGAAGAGGAGCTTGTCAACGTCATAAGGAGCAGAAGAGGATTTGGGAGAGAATATAAAATGAGTGGGAGCTGCGGCTGATCGTTGTGACGAATGGAAACGAACCCTTTTCTTGGCTGTATCGTATACATCAGTGATGCACAACAGTGATATTTCCCTAGAAACTTTCTTCATTAGAACGATTCCGTTTACTAAGTTGTATGATTGTTGTCAGCACAACAGGAATTAACATTTTTCATACGAATGTTTCAGAAATTCTGTCTGGAGTGCGTTAGAGAATTTTATTTGAACTTTGACAAGTATGAGAATTTTGAATTACTTTTGTTTTTAATTATTTATGTGTACTCCATGATGTTTCTTTAATTTCAGATGTACCCTTTTGTGCAAGAATTCGATGTTTCGAAACAATGATCTAAGAACACACGGAACTTTCAATTTGATATTTTTCATTTTCTATTTGTTTTTTGTTTCTTAAGTAAAAACTCCTTTGAGATTTTCTGATTTTTCTAATTGTAATTCCATTAACGATCCCATTAGGAAATATGTTAATTAGACCTGTAACCAGTATTTTTTGAGAACAATCGATGGAAATTTCTGAATGACACTGAATCAAGTACAACATGTAGAACTGTCTAGTAGAATCTAATATTAAATGGAATTGCTTGAAACTCCATCTTGTTAATCTAAGTGATCTCTGTTTAAACAATTTAGAAAAGATGTACGTAATATGTCTAACAATGGACAGTTTACTTTTCCTTTACATTCTCGCCATTTCTTTTCTACATATTACTCGTTCCTCCATTTGCACAAATTGAACATAAGCTCAGTGACTTCTGACCTCTGGATTATTTTCAGAAATAATATCTAGATGGAGTTGTACAGATTGTAAAAACGCTTTAGACGCAGGGTGTAGCTTTTTCCTAGCAATTCCATTTAAGAACCTTGTATTATTTACCCTTACGCGAAGCCATTTAAAATTCTCTTTTCCCATATAACACGAAGGATACCCGTTTGTACAAAGGAAATTTCCTTCCGTATAATATTCTATCATTACAAATACATTTTTGAGATACCTTTTCATAGTAGAATCGCGCACCGTGAACTCTTACGTACACTTTTCATATTTGTTAAAATCACGACAAAAGTGTCTCGAACAAAATGTTTGACGAAACATTTACAAGTAATCGTTTGCGATTTGAAAAAAGAAAAAGTTTAGGTTCAGAAATTCACGTGTAATTGTCAACCATAAGTTGTTCATCACTGATATCCGCTATCATGCTCATAATTAGTTAGTTAGAGTAGTTGCAAAATGTAAATGCAACTTTTGCGTAGAATTGATCTTTCGCAGGATCAGATCACATTGTAACCCGTATTGTTGCGCATAGTTTGCTCGCTCTTGTTCATATTTTTCTTTCCATTCCACCCCCTTTAAACTGATAATGTTCCCTTTCACAGAGCTGCTTCTGCATGAGAGAATGATTCTGCTTTCGAACTTCTACGTAGGAGTTACGTGTAGAACACAGACGTTTGATCGTTCGATCAATCTTATTCTCTCTCGCTCTCTTTCTCTCTGTCGATCTATCTGTCTATCTCTTTCACATACAATTTCCATTGTTTCGAATTCATTGCTTCGATTTTATCAGAACAGATATCACGTCTTTGTTCATTCGTAGACTCACCAGTTTTAGTATCAATGATCATTTTTGTCTGGACGTGATGAGTTTTGAGCGTTCTCTCCCTCTATTGTAGGAGCAAATCGCGAAAGAGAAGCAAGTATCGGGACGTGTGCAAATGCATATTTGGTACGAAGCGGATCGCAAGGAGCTGATCGTTTACGTTTTCACGGCAGACGGTTTATGTGCTAGAGAAGACACCGGATATGGCACGCAGCCGGAAGCGTATGCTAAATTGGTTCTTCTGCCGGTTAGGTAAGAATCTCTTTGACGAGAGGTAATCATTTTTCAGAAATTTAGTACAATTATCTCTTTGATTTTCATGCAAATTCATATTTTTGAGAATATAATAAGGAAAGTAGAAATTGTCGATAGAAAATTATTTCTCCTTTCTGATACTATAAAAATGTATTTTTTATACTTTTTCGTATTACGTGCATTCTACACAATTTCGTACCTTTAGATTTTCTATGAATGCATAAAAATCTACGATGTACTTGTGACAACGAGTCAGACTCGTTACACAGATTCTGTTGATGATGCGACAGAGACAGTTATATATGATAGTAACAGAAATGAATTTTAATTCCAATTTGTGTTTCAATTTGTACGATTCTATAATTCGATTTTTCCTCATTTTTGAGAAGAAAAATGGTTGAATACAATTTTACATTTTACTGAGAGGAGCAATAGTTCATAATTAATTAATAGGAAAGAATTGGATAGTAATAATGAGATATTACAGCAGTATAATGCAACAATATAACAATAAACAAATAAAATGAAACTTATGATACATGATTACGTGGTATGAAATACATACTTAGCAAAATAAATTACAAGTCGAGGGGTTAACACAATTTTTTGAAAATATTTTCGCCAAATGAAATCAAAGTTGCAATTAGATAATAATTACACAGATTATTGGTTGCTTTAAGCTTGCACTTTACTTCCATTGGATAATAAACAAAAAATCAATAAAGATACATTAAAGATTCGTCAAGTCATGTAATATTTCTATACAATTATCTGATATAAAACATTATCTTATTATTTTTAATACAATATAATAAAACATTATTTTATTATTAGTAAATTACCTGTGTACATCGAATATCTTTAACTCTTAACGCTCGTATTTTTTTTTCAACTTGATGTGCTGGAAGCAATTTTATTTTTTTAACGAAATTGCTTCCTGAACGTGTAGAAAAAAGTTTTTCATTATTTGTAATGTTGTAATTTATATTTTTACTGTAAGAAAAATGACTAATGTAATATGAAAAGTGAAAGAATGTATCAGATTTATTAATCAGGTGTGTGAAACACCGATGTGGGGGTTAAGGGATTAGTATTATTTATTTATTTCTTACGGGAAAAAACCCATTGGTATGTAATATTAACACGTTACTTACTAGCTGTGAATTAAGCGGATGCATATAACAGATCGGTCAGTTCAAGCTTGAATTCTTCAGCAATATGTGAGAAATGTTTGAAATAAAATAAAAATCTAAGACACCCTTTCTTTTGTAGATTGTTAAGGATTATTAATAACAATATGTAAAAATCTTAAATAACAAAATTACTGCATCTAACAGATTTAAGAGAAAAACCGATTTATAGGCTACCAATCGAATAGCACTGATGGCATAAAGCTTCTTAATCGGTTCCCAGTAAGTAATGTGTTTATATACGAAAGAGTATAAAAATATATAATTAAATAAGCATTACAACTGAAATTAAAGCCACAGTAAAATACGATATAATGTCTTTTTGATAAAGTTAGAGAATTGTGAAAAAATATCAGTTGCAGAATAAATATTAATGAAGTTTATAACTATGCTTATTTATATACGTGTTAGGTTATGAACAGATATTATTTAAACATGTATTATAAATATTAATAAAATATTGTTATTATTGAAATAGTTAACTATGAAATCACTCGATCACAAAACTATACATAATATCGATTATTCGGTGTTCTATGCATTTCAGTCCTAATCAGACTGCTTTGCAAACTGAGGTTTCTAAGCCAACTCAAGAGCCATGGTGGAATGCAACATTATTCTTCTCCGGAGTTGATGGGGAGACTTTAATGAAGCGTGCGATCGAAGTGAGTCTCTGGGATGTCTGTCCCGATGGCGAACACGTTTTTCTGGGCGAATGCACTGTTATGTTGCAGGAAGCTCTCGAGAAGGTGAAACCTGAGTGGTAAGTATTCCCGAGCTACGATTCAGGCTACATTTTCTATATAAATAACAAATTTCATCGCTGAATTTTTCCTCCATTACTAATTTTTAGCTATTTTTCTACTGATTCTGCCGAAGTCAGTGAGCTCAATTGATTGATACTTGTTTGTCGCATCGTTACTTTTTTTTTTTCATGTGGACCATGTAAATAATAGATTTTGTTTCTTAGTTGTCTTTATTTTCAATCTAAGACAAGCGTTATCTCGCCGCTTCTGTAGACTGGATCAATCACGCTGATTGGTTGCAGATACAAAATTGTAATTAGCAAATCAACGTGTTCAATATGTTATAAATTGTCAGCATATTTTCAAAGTTAAAAGAAGAATTAAGAAATGATAATTTACTACGATTTACAAATCACACTTACAGGTATAAATTGGAGGATCCTCGCGGTCTTCGCGCGAACAAATCGCCACACTGTTCTCCACGCAGCTCCTTTTCCATGGAAGTTGCCCAAAGGTTAATACGAAAGACGGAATTGCGCGAAAGAAGTTACAGCGACGATACACAAAGCGACAGCGGAAGCCCGGAACTTGGATTTCTGCATCCGGATCACGCTTGGCATGCAAATTCCAGGAGAGGTTCCAGTCAATCGGAGCAATTAGAAGTCGAACCGTACGAACTTAACAGGGATTATAGTAGATCTTTGCCTGGTAGCCGAAGAAGCAGCTTCCAAAGTCAGGGCGGCACTGATAGTAAACGTAAGTCGATGATACAATTAATTTATATTTTATTTTCGATCTATTAGTATATAAGCATCTTATTCGCTTATTCTTTCCCTTCATGGTGATTATTAATTAATTCTTTTTATAGTTGATGCTAAAATTTCGAATTTTCGAACGTTTTAATACAGACTAGTTTCCCTTTCTTTTTTTTTCAAAGAATTATAAATTTACATTCTGTTAATTGTATTTTAATTTATTTCCTGTTATAAATTGTGCAAACTTTGAGTATTTATACAATTAAATTTTGTCTAAGAACAAATTCGATATACAATGGCACTTATTAACATTAGGATAGCCTTTAGAACAGATTTTTTTAAAAATCGCACCAAACGACGAGTTTTTTTTTTTTAATTAGAAGGATTAGTTTATCAGCTGACATATAAAGAAGTTTTTCAGTAAATTGCAATTATAATTGCAAAAATAGCAAAGGTCGTTTTTATAACTTTTTCACCTCAGCCTGCAATGAAAATTACAAAAATATATTTTGTAGATTTATATTAGTTGTGTAGATGGTAAAAGTTTCATTGAGATCGATTGATGCAGAAACAAGCGACAGTCATCGAAAAATGAGTACCGTTAGAATTATATTTTTTAAACTTTTATTACATGCTCAGATAAAAAAATTATGAAAAGCGATCTTTACTATTTTATGTTTGTAATTTTGACCATTTGAAATCTTCTCAACAACTCTTTTTACACGTTATCTAGTTAACTCATCCTTACAACTTATAAAAAAAAGAAGTTCACGTCGTTTGATCCAATTTTAAAAAAGTTATTCTGTTTTAAATAGCGTCTGAATATTAATGAGAGTCTTTGTACATTATAATTACTTTTTCAATTTTCTGATAGAATAATATTTACGCGTGATGTAAAATTGAAACTCTTTTTGATTACAGTCACAAAATCTTTTGACTTTCTAATTAATTGTACATGTAGGATGTTCGACTATGTTGTTTTATAAAAGCTGTAAATTGAAATGCACGAACATCACACAGGAATTTGGCACAAGACACACATTTGGATTATCTCAGCTTACAAATGTCATAACTATAATATGTGGAACTAAACGTTTTACTATCTATGCTTTTATTACGTTGATCTGTCGTAAGAATACATGATGTAATAATGAATACATTCAGTAAATTTACGACAAAAAAATATTATCAAGAAATAAAAGATGTGTGCGAAGGGCAAGTAGATAATAAAAATGTCGATGTCTGACGAAAGTGAAGTAAAAGTGCAGGAACACGCTTGTATTCTAAAACTTGGAGAAGAGATCATTATTTTTCAGTGGTTCTCAACGTATTCCTTCCGTGAAATATTCGTCGCCGTTTTAAACTTTCCATTCCACTCCAACGAATTTCTTGTTATACTCCGCATTTCTCCCGTAAAATATAAGGAAAAAGAAAGAAGACAAAAGGAAGTAAAATAACATTCTTACAAAACTACCTCTAAAAATTTATAACGAAAAAAAAAGAAAATTTCTTCAATCACGACTAAAATTCGTATATCTATTACACATCTTTAGTTTGAAACTGTGTCAAAAGAAAATGCGAACACCTAATTCGCATTTTAATCGTTTTTCATTAAACTTGATAACGAACCAGTTAATTAAAAAGAAATTTAGTAAATCAAAATCTTGTTACAGACTACAAAGTAGTATCTCTGCTCGGATCTCTTATCATTTGCTAAGCTTCAATTAATATGCAAATTAAGTTTTTCTTTTTCCTTCGAAACTTCCCTTTCGAAAACTCGTAGAAGGATAATAAGTATGCAGTACCTGGATTTACTTGAATTCCATTTCAATTATAACATATTATATGAAAAATCTCAGATAATGATAGATTATGAAATTCTTTAGACAAATATCAACATTTTTCAAATTTCAATTTTAACCCTTTGACTACTAAAGGCATATATATATACGCTATTCCACATTTATCAATTTTCAAATTATAGCTGATTACAGTTTTAGGGTTATCCAACTTACACTACTTGAAATAAAATTGGTTTTAAAAATATCTCAGTAATTATTCATTTTAAGTCCCCCTTTGTATTGTAGAATGGACAAGGTTTATGGGATATTTAAGACTAGGAGAGGATAGTTTGAACTACACAGTTTATATTGTTAATTTTCTACAGCGTTCGTTCTCTGTTACAGCACAATTTTCTCTATATCTTTTTTGTATCGCCTATCCAATTTTATCAGTTGTCAAACGGTAGACGTTTCTCATCTCCGCCAATTAGGCGCTTCCTAAAATACACGCCTTTTGACGTTCCCTTCCACTACAATTTCGGTGAAACTGTTTGCATCCAGGAACGTCGTTTACCTGCACTTCACTATGGTAACGAAGTTTATGATAATTACTATCTCTCGAAAGATGGAATTTTGAGACACCGTCTCGTAAGCGGCTTAACGCGAATTATTTTTCGCCCTCAAAATTTAGCTGCCGCCATAAACCTGGTCACTGTCTCGATGGACGCGGCTGTCGAACATGTGGATCGCTAAGACCTCTAAACTCACAAATTTGCCTACAGTGTAATACTTTTTTACGCAAAATTTGATGATTTATCTGAATTCGAGAAAAAATATTAGATGTTCCACTTGAAAAACTAAAGGTGGCCCCAATATCTTAATAAAAATGTAAGGTTATAAGAAACAGATTAGAGGACTGTATGTCCTCTTATTTGAAGTCGTCATGTTAGGAGACTCACTCTGTATATATGTATGTAACTTAAAAATATTTTAACAATTATATTTTACAACTACTGTGCCGAATATTTAGACGAATATGTATATTTTGTTTTCGGTGATATTATAATTACAACAGATGCAACTGAATTGGTAAAATTATGGTAAAGTTATATGGCAGTTAGGTTACTTTTCTTCAACTTATGTTAAGCTTTACCAAATTTAGCAGTCATGTGATATAACTGTAAAATATTTTTACTTTTCTTGTTGTTAACACATAGATGGATAATTTGACTGAAACTTAAAGAAAATTCAAGTTTTGTCCTAGCAACCTACCAAATATGAATCTAAATCTATGGAAATTATTGAAACGCTCAATTGAATCAGAAGTGAAAAATGTGCCATTATTATACTAATAAAGTTTATATTATCTTTTTCGCACGATATTTGTAATTTCTAAATTTACAAAAAAATAAAGAAGTAAAGAAAAAATATACGTAGTTTAAATAGTTTTTAATGATTTTCAGAAGTTTGGAAATATTTGCTATATTGAATTAAAAAACATAACAATACTTTTTACAATAACTTCAAATAAGAGATACATAATTTCGAAATGATTATAATTATTTGATCACCTAGTGTATGCATTGTTTAATTTTCGTGAGAAAGTAATATTTTAACATGCTGAATTTATAAGAATTCACAAGAATAAAAAGAACACGCTATTCAGATCTTAATTTTATGAAGACGTTCTAAATGAAAATAGGTAGTTGAAAGATTTATCGTATGTACTTGCAAGTACTGCAAGATTCCATGATGTCTCTTTAATGATTCGTAACGACTGTTTAGGTTTTCTTTATATTCAATAAATGTCCTAATACGTATAAACGGTAGTGTACATGTAAATATAGCGTCGTAAAGGGTTAATTAACAAGAAAAGGACATTCAACGAATAAATGAGAATTGCGATACTAAACTTTCCAGGTGGAAGCATGGGAGAAACTGATATACCTATAATGCACTATAATCGAGATCGACGACGAAGCTCGGTATCTAGAACAAGAGATCCCGAGATCATTCTAGAAGGTCTACGAAGCTACAAAGTGAATAAAAGGGAGCTCGGCAGGACGATGAGTCTCTCTGGAGACAAGAGACGGGAGAGCTGTGAGTATGATTACGTTGCTTCTTTTTTTGGCCATCATTTCGCCTAAACCATTCGCTCGTCCGTCCGTCCGTCCGTCCGTCAGTTCGTTCACCCATTTGTGCAATTGTTTGCCTGTCTGTCCGTCTGTCTATCTGTCTGACTGTCTTTCACGCACTCGTCGATTTTACTTCTCTCTATAATCCCTTTCTATTTCTCTATTATTCTCTTACTTACTTACTTACTTACTTTCCTTCTTTCTTTACTCTTGTTTTCTCACCACCACTGTTCTTGATCGTTGGATCGGTCGTTCTGCTCGATCCATCCTCGTCCACCAGCCGATCAGCAGATCGAAATCTTCCTCGTCGGCCGGCGCCGTGCGTATCGTACGCATGCGAATAAATGTGTATACACGGACGTACATGTATACGTATGTAGACGTAAGGTAAATAGAACTGTAGAGATATTAAGAGCGATTATCAAACGTCGCGATATTATGATATCGAAGAACGTAGAAACTGATCGTTTTACGTACGAAATAACGGATTTATCGAATTCCAAGGGAAGAAACTACGGTTTGTGTCGTAGCAAAGATAAACGATAAGATAAGAGTTGGAGGAACGAATGGAAAGAGTTCAGAGAAATTGATGTTACCGAGCCGTGTAGTTTTAATCGAAATCCAATTTGTAAGATTGTCGAGTGAAACTTTTCTCTTGGTGAATTGAATTTGAAGAAGCGAAGAACTTCTCTGATAGGACGAAAGAAATTTTATATCCTTCTTCGTTTGAAATTCTCCTCCTTTTGAATGTTAACGTTTCATCGACGAACGTACGCGTAGAGTTAAAGGAGAGATTAGTAATTGAAGAAAAATGTTAGATCGTATATGTGTAGGTCCGTATCATTTGTGTACATTATTGTGCATTTTTTCATATACCATTAATTCACGAGCCTTTATTATCTTACACTATTATATGTGTATTCTATGCGAAACCATGATATTTTCTATCCTTTCACTCTGTTTACTCTTCACACACATCTGTTTGTTTCTCTGCCTTCTCTTTTTCCGTGTATTCTCGTATAATCATTCCCCATCGATCTCGCGCGATTTGACCGAGCGAACAAGTATCCTAACAACTTTTTTCGTTCAAGTTAACCCCCGTGGAGTTTCGTTCGTCAGTAGTGTGCTCAAGTTAATCGAGCTGGAAACGGATCGGCCTGGAAGGGAGCCTTGCGTTTTCTGATGCTTAATGCGGAAACGAAAAATCGAGAACTATTCTGAATAATTAGTTTATTCGGTGAACAATCGCAATTGATTGATACGATGATTTATCATATATCGTTTATTATGTTATTTTTTAATATAGTTTTTTCATTTCTTTTCTTTGTTAATTTATCACACGTCCAAGATGAATCAATGTTCTGAATTTCGATGATCAATCATTTAATAGTATCAACGTAAATTATCATCGGGGAGTTGGTATAATTTTACTCTAAATAGTGCTCATCTTTAATCTGTTTCTTAAGTTCGACGTAAAATTTAATTGCATTTTGTAGAAGCTTTTATTTATAATTTAGAGGAACATTTCTTATTTTATACCTTCGTTCTTAACGTTGTACAGATTTTCTCTTGACGTGATGAAAAGTCTGACAAAGAAAAATATTCGCTTGATACAAATAATCCGAGAGGATGTAAACTTGGACTTTATAATACATCGTATATTTTGTTATTTTTTCAAATATATTCTTTTTATTCCTTTTGTTTTGTTTTCTAATTTAACACACGTCCAAGATGAATCAGTGCTATCGATTTCGATGATCGATGATTTAACGATATCAACGGAAATTATCATCGGAGATTTAGTATAATTTTATTCTAGACAGTGTTCACTTTTAATTTCTATATTATGTTCGACGTTACTTTTAATTGCGTTTCGTAGAAACTTTTACTTACAACTTAGAGGGATAATTCTTAACTTCGTACAAATATTTCCCTTGAAAAGCGTGTGAAAACAGAGGAAAATGTTCGCTTGATACAAGTAATTCGAGAGAATGCAAACTTGGACGTCGATTCACTCGAGCCAATGATTATTCTCACGTGTATTTCGTGTTTAAGTAGAAATTTTCCATCGTTCAAGAGAGGGAGGGAGGGGGGAGGGAATTAATCGTTCGGAAGGAGCGAATCACTATTGTCGAAACTATCGAAAGTGCGATCGGCTAGAACGTGTTGGACACTTCGAATTTCGGACAATACGAAATCGCGTCATCCTATCTCTATCTGTCTGTCTATATCTATTCATTGGAGAAGCTGGCATTCTCAAAAGTTCACTCGTCGCAATGATCTGTGCTCTATGCTCATCTCTGTGCGATCGCTGTTGCGCCGCTGTTGCCTGTTCGCTGAGTACTCGTTCCGCCTGTGCCAGCCTGAGACACCAACGTTCCGACATCATCCGACAAAGACCAAGGCACAAAAGTGATTGGCAAAAAAAAGAAAAAAAGAAAAAAAGAAAAAAAGAAAAAAAAAAGGAAACAAAACATATAAAAGCGACTACAAAATAGAATGGAAAAACTCGAATGGGTATAGAGAAGTGTAGAAGGATTATCAAATGTAATTAACTCCTTCTCTCCTTCTCTAACTCACGATATTCCTTCATTATTTGGCTAACTGCACGCCACTCTATAAGTTTCTACCTCGCCGTATTCAAAAAAGAAACGAACAATAAAACACAGAAAAAAAGTATCCTTTTTCTTAAAACAACCCACCAGGCCTGGTTCTTCGTTCACGTTCGAAATCATCAAACGCCAAATTTGTCAATAAAGCTATGCGCTGATCGTGTTCTTCACTATTATTGAGTGTTCGTCTTCTCTCATGAACAGCTGACGAAGAACGCCACGCAAGTGTTCTGTCAATTTTTGTCTCTTTGTTGATTTTCTTGATCTCCTTTCTCGGTCGGCACCGTCCGGCAATCTCTTACATGCATACACGGTCGATCAAAATGCTCGGTTCGCTCGGTCGAAAAGCCATTGGCCATCGTCACCATCCCGACACCACCCCGATCGACGACGAATCGTGGGCTCGATCGACCGACCAACCACAACATCATCGATCAACGACAACAGCGTGCGTAGTCCCAACGGTTACTGTGTGGCAGTGTGGGCCTGTATCTCCGAGGACCGGTAACTCGGCCTCCTTCCCACTGCCGCACTCCATACCACCTCGATAAATAACCACAGGACACTGTGGACCACCATCACGGGCTTCCGGTAAGATACATTTTCTCGCTCTCTTTCTCTCTTTCTCTTTTTATAAATATTTATATAAATATTTCTATTGCCCACCCCCTTTTTTGTTTGCTCTTCTCGTCTTCCTTTTCTCTCCTACTCTCACGGTTTCTCTCTATTCTTTTCCTCTTTCGTATCTTTTCTGATTGTACAACAGATTTTTGCCTATTTACCTAGACTATCTGTTTGTCTGTTGTATCTTTCGAACAGGGAGGTGACTCCATTTTCCATTGTGTCTTTACTGTCCTCCTCCTCGTTTTCATTTCACCTATTCCTCTGTGTTTTCCTTTTACTTTCGTAATTGACGAGTACCTTCGTAATCGATTTCCTTGTGCATCTTGTTTTCGAGAGGAAAACTTAGAAGGCGAGTGTTTTGTTTTTCTTTTTTCTTTTACTTTCTTTCTTAATTTCGTTATTATCGGCATATCTCGTTGATCGGACGTCGTCTCTTTACCGGGAGAAGTTTTTAATTGGGACGTTGAGAAAGGAATATAAAGGTTTCGAACGTTCCCACGGATTGTTGTGTTTTGTTTGAACAATTATTCAAAAGTGTAAGTGTGTAACGACATTTTAAAGTGTCTGATAAATTTTCTACTAAGGTGTTTCTTTTTTTTTCTTTTTATTCGTTTCTCTTTTTCTTTTTTTAGGGAATTCGTAATGTTACGTAGTAAGTCTATTCCTGTTTTCGTATTTTGTATTGATCTTATGTATGTTCGCATCGGTTGCGCTTCTGTAGAATACAGTACCCGCTTTATATTGTATTATTAGCAGTAGAGTATATTTAAACGCTAACCACTCGTTGATTATATCTACAATCATGATTTTAGGTAAGGAAAGTAGAGTTCTGAGATTTCGTTAAGTGCACTTTGAGAACGTACATTTGTTTGTTTAAAAAAAGTAACATTGTTATAAATATCTATGGAAAATGTTAGCTTTAATTCATTACGAAGCAATGAAAAGGGAGTGAAGCAGAGTTTGACTCGAATAATAACTAAATTCAACCGTGTCTGATTAATCGTTGACCTATACTACTTACATTTATAGAAGACGAACCGAAGAAAATGTATAAAACAAATTTCAACTTTTCCCATCATATATTTTACACAGAGGATATTATATTGAAATTTTTCCATCGTTATTATATATACACCGTAAATATTTAAACAAATATTCTTAATTTTTCTTTTTTTCTTTGAATGATAGAACAGAAGTGAATTTCAATTGTCAATTAAATTCTCTCAATTAAATAGGAATGGAAAGAGACAGCGTTCTCCAGCATTGCTGCTTTGATGATCAAACATACCACAAATTGACCCATTAATTTCAATCCTGGCATAATCTTCCGATAGATTCCAACCAGACTATCGGTATTCGTACCAAATATGCTTGATGACAGATTTCTGACATGTTTATCAGATATCTAATGGAATGATATTGTCGCAGATGTCTGGCTACTAAATTCTAATTAATTTCTGTATAACACTCCAGTGAAAAATAAAACTAAAAAAGTAGTTTTTATTTCATTATTCAACATTCGTCGACGAATAAATAGATTAAATATAATATACAAAAGTTGACCTGTAATAGGTACATAGAAATGATGAATAAAAGGAATCTAGAAATTATAGTAATACCAGTTCTCGAAGTTCATTTAACATAACAGATACGAAAGATACAGTAACCTTAATCCGTAATAATAAGAATCGACGAACTTTTCGAAATCAAACTATATTATTATACACGTGATTAAAGTTGCTGGATTTAAAATGAACAATCTAACCATTCCACTAATTCATTATACCTAACTCACGTACCAATCAGTAGATCCATTAGATCCAGTAGATCATAGCTTGTAACGAGCAGTGTCCAACCATGTAATGGCAGTAATTTCGTAGGCGTTGAAGAGATAGCTACAGTTGAAGTACCTCCCGTACCGTTCTTAGCTAGAGTCTTTTAACAAGTAGCTAAGAAAAGCGTAAGTAGGCTTCAATGTAGTTCAATGTTCTATCTATTCGAATTAATCGTTACTCTAAATGCTTTACTTCTTGCTCCTTCCTTTGATTGTACAATCGTAGAGGTAGATATATATTTTTCTTATCTCCTCGCAAGATGTATCGACAGTAAGGAAATACACTATTAGATATGTTTCTTTACTTTGTTGATTATTTTTGTTAACGTAGACGTTGAAGAAACTTAGAACCTTGATATTCTCCATGCACACCACTCATATCACAATTACAAAAGCACAACTTAGAATATCCAAACATTTATCATATATTTTTCTTTTTTTTTATTCTTCATTTATGTGTAAACAATGATAATAAAGAATGTTTTACAAAATTACAGATAATTCATTTAGTTCTGAATCTATGATACTTGAATCGTAAATAAGCAACATACATAAGTGGAATACTTAATTAAATAGTCAAAAGATTTGTTATAGTGTCGTTTTCATGGTAACCAAAGATTTGACTCTTCGTTTGTAAACATCTTCGAATCATTTTACGTATTATTTTACATATTTTATATTGAAACTGTACTGTTTGCGGCTGGTAAGTTAGCATTCGGAAAGAATGCGGATCTGATTGAATTTTAGCGACCAACGGCAGGACAAGGAAGCGAAAACACTTGTCTATTCTTGAAAAAGCTGTTTTTAGCCTTTTTGTTGATAAAGTTGCGAACAATCCGTCAAGTTTAAAATGTTCTCTCTTATAAACCGCGCGTTTGTTCCGTATAATCGCTATAATTCGGTAGAATTTTTAGAGTTTGTAAGATTCGATACGCAAAACGCGATAATTCTTATGCGGACGAAATTTTGACTCAACACTTTGACTGCCACGTCATTCTAATTCAGATGACATGAAAAGTTCCTAATAGGCGTATAAGGTTGACAATTATATTGCTTAATCACGAATGATCTAAGTAGAACTTTGGAAGGATGGTCAACAGGATATAACAAGATTAATAAATTATTATAAAGAAACCGTAATAATATAACTATAAATAGTTCTATTTAAAATATTATCTTGAATGAAATCCATTGCGATCACTTCTTTGATAAACAATTCTTGTAAAATTTGATAAATATCATTTCCGAAAAATTCAGTATCACCATTATTACATTTATTAATTTACGAATCAGAATCTAAACGCAATTTTATTTATATTTTCTTTTCTGGAAAATCCTCATCTCTGAAAATTTTTATAAATCCCGTAACACAGGTTTTTTCTTCACTAGTATCTGATTCGCTAAAATATGATTAGTTTGCTTTCTCTTTTCGACATTGTAAAAACTAGGGGTAGTAATCTCAATAATTATTATTTATATGAGATTATTTTTAATATGAGAATATAATTTTTTAAATTTAGTGTAACTCCGGATTCACGTTCACTGTCCCAAGTGCCAACTTATCAGCCGCGAACAGTACGTTACTTTGATACTTCAATTAGCTTACTAATTAGCGACAGTTCGAGACAACAGTATCCCGACAACATTTCGAATCATTCTTTCTCACATTTCTCACAATACAATTCTCTAAATACGCGTTAATCGGGGGCAGCTTTGCAATACCAAGGACGCTTGACACAAGTTGAAAGCTTCGTTGATTGTGAAACGTAAGGCTTCTGTTCAAAAAGTATGAATCCCCGAGTAGAGAGCCAAATTCAGTAGGCAGTAAAGTGAATTTTGATCAATCACTTCCCCGGCAACCTGTGTGACATATCGCGTATTTTTCCACAAGCGAAGGAAGAGAGAGGAGGGAAATAAATCTCTTCTTCTCGTAAGATAAGAAGAAAACGGGAGGGAAAAAAGTTATACCGGAGTTATACCGGAATAAGTAAATCATATAGCACGCAGGTTGGTGGGCGGGTAATCGTGAAATGCACCAGTCACAGAAAGAAAATATTTTTCCTCTAACTCACAGGGCGGGGTGAGCGCAAAGACAGCATCATGAATATTCCGGAGAGGTTTCGCAACATTGAATTAGACGAGCAAGACAAATGGAGGTAAGTAACGTTGAATACAAAGGAATATATAAATAAAAATGATTATCTGAGTTTAACCGAATCGGTGTTACGTTTTATTCAGCGAGAAACAATTTGAATTTATTCCGATGTACTTGCGATTTTCTGTGATACATCTATTATACAGTATAAATTCTCTTCTTGTTGTATTTTCAAGTATTCTCTGGGAATATTAAATAGAAATATTCGCTGTAAAATGTTTCAGAAGTTGAAGAAAAGTAACAACGATGATAACAACAATGCAAACTGCGCGTAGAATAATTTGAATGTAAATGTTGCAATTTGACAATGTTTTCTTTAACTTCGAAAACTTATTTCTGTCAATTTTAATCACAGAGAAATTATTTCTATCAATTTTTAAACGATATTCCAAATGATACGTTAATTTATTGTTATTATTTATTTATTTTCTATCTAGAATGAAATTGCATAAAAATAAGAATCCTGTGGAGGATTTATTAATTAAAATTTCAATAGTTTAATATAAATTATGTTTCGTGGTCCTGTTTTAAATCGTAGTTAATACCATTAACACAATTTTAACGATAAATTTTATAAATTACTTTCATTTTCAGATTAACATTTGGATTCAATCTTTCACAATTTTCAATGTTTATCTTTTTTACACCATGAAAATTAAACATTTTAATAACGGTATACTAATTGTAAGCAGGAAGTATATTTATGTCTCAGACAAATGCACAATTAAATTTTGAATCGCGTCTTTCTAAAAAAGGAAAAAAGAGAAGCAGATATTTCACCATCGGTTTAACAGCTTCATTATTACGATATTCTCGTAAAAAGTGAATAGGCTTAAGACACACCGTAAATCTGTCACTTAAACGGTAACAAGAATTTAGTGTGTTGTTTCCGAAATTAACGATCGTTTTGAGTACCATAAGCTATAACGATTGAACATATATCAGAAATTTCACTTTACAGTAACATTTTACAAATCTGTATAATCTTTATATTAATACAGCTTACCTTTACTCTTTCATAAAATTAATAGAAACGACAAAAATGAGGACACTGTAAAGTAAGCTTTATGCTTTATAGACTACCAAGTCTTCTAATTTGTAATCTTTTAGCGTCCCATTATTTTCAGCATGATATTTTCTAGTCTCACTCTATCGTACACGTTTACATCTTGTGTTTTATTTCGCGGTATATTAATCTGGACTTGTATTCACCGCTGTTTTTCACTTTTAGTCAGATAATGAGAGACGAAAATGGCGTTGATGCAAAGCTGGGTCCCGGACAGGTGCCACCAAAGGGATTCAGGATGATAGCTGGTAAAAGATATGATAACTATGCATTAAAACTTTCAACGTCTACTATTATTTTATTTGAGAAACATGATTTCTTTCATTCATTTCGTTCCTATTAGATTACACTAATACAAAACTTTTCATAGAAGGAACAAATGATACATTTATGTAACAAGATTAGATTCGTAGAAATCCTTGGTAACCTGCAAGAATTTTTCATGGATTTTAGGAGCTCAAAATGGTGAGGTGAAACTAGGACTCTGCCTAAGCAAGGGAACACTTGAAGTCGAGGTTATCTGTGCCAGAGACATTTGTCCGGGAGAGAAAGATGAGCCAGGTAACTTGCCACTTCTTCAATTACAACACTTTAGACGAGCTTAATTTATTTTTAATGTAGCTTTAAAAATATCTATTAAAAAAAGAAGGAATGGTTTTCCTTCAATCATCTCAAACTTAATTTTAAATTCACGAGTAGTAGTAGTTTTTTCGGGATTACAAAATTCCATTTCTTTCTACATTTGCTATTATAGTAGAACTTATCCTTTTCTTATCCTAACTCCTGACTATATATTTTATTTATTATTCAGATATCATTGCGCAAACTTTATGTCCTCTAATTTACCTAACCAATCTTCTTTCATTGGCTCTACTTCCATTTGTTTCATGTGCTTGTTCTACTCCCTCTTCTACACTTTAAACCTTTTCTTTTTCTTTCCAGGTTAATCATTCACTGTTCCCCCTCTCCCTCTTGTCACAGCATTCTTCCCACATTTTCTTTCCACCTTCCTTTAAATTTATGAGTATTTAATCAGTTCTTTAATATTAAATTTAAATAAATATGCGAGCTTATCAAGGAATAAAAAATAATTCCTCCAAAGCACAGAAGAAAAAACATATACCATTAAATAATTGACTTGTATTCTCCTTTCGATATAAATATTTATTTTTTTTCAATCAACCCGAATTTAATCTTGAATTCATCAGAATTTAATGGGTCCTTTAATCTTAGGTTTAAGTAAATACACGAGATGGTCAAACAATAAAAAAATGCTTCCTCTAAAGTACATTAGAAGAAAGAAAAATATATCATCAAATAACTGACTAATATTCTCATCTCCAATATAGATACCTATGTGAAGACATATCTTCGAGACGGCGACAGATGGCTGCAAAAGCGTAAAACGCGTGTGATTCGACACTCAAGGAATCCACAATACCGTCAAACTATCAAATACAGCAGCTGCGACGCTCTCGGAAGAAATTTACTGGTGATGCTATGGGAGAAGAAACAAGCATTCGAAAGTAATCAGGGCTTAGGCGGGGCTGAAGTGAACCTTGACGAACTTCCATTGGCACAGCTAACAATCGATTGGTATCCATTGTTCCCGATTCATACGCTTGGCACCCATACCGCGGACTCTCCATGATGGCTCAGGGAAAAATGGGCCCTCGAGGCTGGCGAACTCGACCTCAGGTTAAGCCTTCTGCTCAAAGATGAGGACGAGTCTGCTGTCAAGATTATCTCTTGATGGAACCAGTCACAATTCCTATCTTATTTTCATTCGCTTCAATTTCTTCGTTTAATTGTTTCACGTTTTATTTAACAAGGTTTCCTTTTTTCTCGATTTCATGCAGAATATAGCTTAGCGAACGTATAATTATGGTTCATTGATGATCAAGTATTAAAAGTTCGTCAAGTAATGAACTAAAGTTACAAATGAACAAACTGACAAGTAAGAATGTAATCGATCGACGAAAACGATAGCTAATGTCAGATAATCACGGGTTGTAACTGCGTTCCTATTACTGTCATGCTAAATGCATTATGACATGAACTTATCAACAACGAACGAAAGCTTCGAGAACTGGTAATTTCATTTGTAACGCAAACTGACCGACACATTTACAAATCGTTTCGATTCATTTATCCATCACGAACTTGCAATACTGAGCTAAAAGACAATCAAACCATGACTGCTCCTATTGATGCTTTATTATCAGGATCATTAATAACGGAGCAAACAAGAAATAGAATTTACAATATTATCTTTTCTTTTTATTTTCTAACCATTTCTTTTTTTTATCATCTTTCGTGGAGGTAATCGGTTTTAAATGGTCTGAAAGATATAAAACGCACCGGAATGGCGATATCACAGTTTTGCATCTTCTTTGAATTCGTTCGCGAACGTCCACGAAAGTTCTAGCAATAAGGGTGTATCTGTGTAAAGCTATTTTCACAGAGAACGACCTACGAAACGAAGCAAAAAGACACTACGACGAACAAAAAAAAAAAATAATAATGAGCAACATAAGAAAGATTCTATTTTTTTCATGAATTATTATGGAGGAGGAGGATGAAGTATGCCACGTTCTACAGTGACGACGAGGGTCCATTTTTTCCCAATAAATTAAGACAGAGACGAACGAGAGACGATCGACATTTGTCGCGGCAGCACGCGCGCCCTCTCTGGTTGATCCAGCTTTGCAATTCGATCGAGTCTCGTGGTTAACGTGCGTGCCGATTTTCGTACGGTGAAAACAGATATTAATGCATGTTCACCGGCGAATATTGTCGTTAGGTATTTTTGTCGTCGAGGAGGCGTCTCGAGGAGGATACTATTTCCAGTTATTATTATTAAAAAAGAATATTGATATTATTAACAATTCAACGATCGTCGATTAAAATAATTATAGAAAATGAAAATAATACAAATCGTGATTGACGTGAATCAGTATTTTCCTCAATTAATATTACGCAGTTATAAGAAAAGAAAAGTTTAAAAGTTTAATGGCGACAGAAAGAAAAAAGAAAGAAGGAACAGCGTAAACTGAAGATCGAGACGACTTCTCCGACGCGTTAATTATTTAACGGTAGACAATCGTTCTAAGGCTCGCTGGTCGAGCTGAATACGAAGAGAAAAATCGGTAAGTGGTTACCAAAAAGAACTTTGCAGGCAACATGAACGGCAAATCATGAACAACTCGGTGTTTAGGAGTCACGTCATTTTTGTAGCTCGTAGACTGAGAACAGAGATTCCTTTAACACTCGCGATTTTAATATACCAAGTTGCCGAAACAGGAAACGATCACGTGGGCCATTTCAAACAATCTCAAACAATCTCAAACAACTTCAAACAAATTCAAACTCGTCATTTTCGACGTAATTAGCACTTCAGACATGAAATAAACTGTATACAGGTTGTTCAGCTATATTAAGTGGTACATTAGAACGGTATTTCTTGAAGTTATTCTAAAAAGGAGGAGAGAGTGACAAAATTTCATCCGAAGCTTTGTCAATATGCAAATGAAAATTGCCTATTCCAGGCACAGTTTTTCATTGTTAGTACAGTGGGGTTTTCTATAACGAATTAATTCGTTTCAAA
Source organism: Anthophora plumipes (assembly GCA_951804975.1). Classification (NCBI taxonomy): domain Eukaryota; kingdom Metazoa; phylum Arthropoda; class Insecta; order Hymenoptera; family Apidae; genus Anthophora; species Anthophora plumipes. Next base: position 10,729,651 of record OX638116.1, on the reverse strand, counting down.
ACGTTGTTCGTTGTAGCATTCGTTTGTTATGGAGTACATAAATATATGTATTCATAAAGTAGACTCCCATATAATTCCCATAATGCGCCAAAGATATTGCGACTACTGTTTCCATATAACGCGACTTCTCGGGCAACTCGCTGAATAATATAATGCAACAGGATAATATATTCATTGGAAAGATAAATATCGATTTCGAAAGTGAAACTAAATGAACATGTGAAAACGAATATCCGATTCCATCGAAACGAAGACGTCGGAACATAATCGGATAGCGACTGAGGATCAGGATTATAAAATCACTTTTCGATTTTTTTAATTAATTATACATACACAATTATTTTTTTAGGTAAATTTCTATGAGACAAAAAGATTTTATTACATACATTAATAGTATGTTTTTTGTTTAAATCAACAGCATATTTTCCTTCTCGATGAAAAGAAAATTCTAAAAATTAAAGAAAAGTTTAAAAAATTTTTTAATTGTTTCTGCTTGAATAGTCATGTATAATCCGTTAATTTTATGTTTATATAATGAAAAACTGATCAGAAATAATATCACTTTGTGTTATACATTTTCTGTGCTTTTTCTGCTTTCACTTTTCTTTTACTTTTTCTTTGACTTTTAAAGGGTCCAGACTTCGATCAGCGGTAGTGTATATGTATTTGTATACATGTTTGAGGATAATATACAGATACATTCCTAGCATGAAACATGAAACAAGAACGCGCAAATATGTGTATTAAAAATTTATTATATTTCAATCTTGATATTGCTTTAAAAAAATTCGTAAAACTTATAAAAGAATTGTAAACAAGAAGAGGTAGGGCAGGTGAAACGAAGACGGAGTAGTACAATTTACACAACTATAGATTCTATTTTTCCACATTCGTTGTAGCATGTTTGTTCCTTGTCATAATTTAGCAAGGAAAAGTGTTCGTAATGGGAGATCCCATTGTAATTAATTAATCAAGCATGGAATGCAATTTGATTATTTTTCTCTTAGAATAACTTCAGAAATCTTCAAATTTAATTACACACCTGTGTATGTACATATTTGAAGAAAAATATGAAACGATTCGAAACGCATCTGTATTAAAACGTTGCAGTGGCCCCTGGGATATTCATGTTTAAACGAACGTTTGGTTCTTCCGCTTCGAGAATCATGATTAATGTAACTTCGAGGTAAACATTGTAAAAGATAATACCACTTTTCACCGATCATCTATTGGATTATTAAACAAATGACGGTGTTTTTCGAAAACATGAGAATCGAGGATCAAGCGAAAGAATCGAAACGTAAGAATAATGGACAACATTATGGTCCAAAAGTATTGCGCTTACCCCGCCCGTGTTAGAAGCAGAAGAGTTACATTATATCGTTAAATTATGAATCATTCGATATATATATATATATATGTATATCAAAAAGATACGTGTGTGACACAATCCATATAAAGTCGCGTGCGCCATACCGATACTTTTAACGAAATAATTCTAGCACGCAAGTGATCAAAACCTAAGCGTGTATTAATGGTACATAGAGAAATCGACGATTTCACTGACCAAATCCTAATTACGTGCAGATGTAACCTTTATCGTAACGATATTTTATAAAAAAAAAAAAAGAAAGAAAGAATGGAAAAGGAAAAGCAAAGCGTCGAATTGTTAATGGTTGATGAAAGTTCGTTTTCACTGCGGAACGAATAATTCACGTTTCACGAATTTCTTGAAATCTTAAAAATCTATTTTTACTGTCAGTTGTGTTTTCTTTGGAACTATATACTTTTGTGTTTTCGTGTATGAAAATTTTTGTCTTAACACGTTGGCGTCGGACGACACAGAAATGCGTTATTTACATTTTTGACTTGATATTTTACATATCTGTCTTGAAATCAATCTATAAAATGCTGTAAATGGTTCAGTTACTCTTCGTAAATGCCATAACAGATGTTTCACGAACTCAAAGAATTATTTAAGTTCGCAACTTCTTGGTTTATATCGTGATTATGGTCACTGGAGTTGCAAAACTTGGTCCATAGAGAAAAATAATATTACACAATTTCCTGCCGAATTTAGTTCAAGCTTGACTAGAGGGAATGTCTGACACGTCGAATTCTGATCACATAAAGAAGAAATATTAACTTTGAATGTCAAATTTTTATTCTTTCACTAAAAAAAATTGAAAACCTTTAATAATTGCACGTTAAAAGGCATAAATTACGACGCAAAAAAAGTAATTTACCGCTTTTCTTAAAGTATTTTTAAATTTGTCAAGAAGTTACAGCAGTTTCTTCCGAAGTAACGCGTTTGGAAAAAGAAAACGTGAAATCTTCCCGTACCTGTGTCACGGTCTGATACCAATGTGTTAAAAATGAAGGAAGGAAGGAAGGTAGATATACGTGAAATAACTTTCATTTCTCCTAATCGATCTCAATCGGACTAAAATTTCATAGAGCAATAAACGAAACAAAATTATGGACCATTGAAACAATTTCGAAGGCGATAAAGGTTAACATCTGTTCAAGTATTACGAGTTACTATGATCTTGGATGGATGACCTTCTCCCAGCGATAATCAGAGAGAATCGTGACGAACGAGGGAAGAAGAAAAGGAGAAGTATTAATTATACCCGCGTTAGCATAGAATTTCTGTCGTAAAAACTTTTACAGATATATATATATCTCGTACTTTGTTTCCGATATAATCATCTATCTCGAGAACTTTCACTTGCGATCATTCCTCGTCGACTTTATTGCCGTTTCAAAAAAAAAAAAGAAAAAAAGAAAAAAAATTACATATGAATCTCATTCTTTTCGAAAGCGGGAAAGAGGCAACGATTCTCAACGGGAATGACGAGACATTCCTTGTGAATTATTAAAGTATGATGATGGTCAGGTAAATGCACGAGCACGGAAATTATACGGAAACGAAACGAATAAGAAACGAATGTTCGGGAAACAATGAAAGAGAGAAAAGAAAAACGGAGAAAAAGAAAGAAAAGGTTGCGCGAGCAGATTGTTCGACGTACACAAAAATCTGATCGGCCTATAAACATATCCTAACGTTTCCTTTAAGGGTACATCAGGCACGAGGATAATTTCGACAAAAGCTCCGGGATTGTAATAGAAACGCCTAAATTTTCACCGCGTTCACGAGCTTTCCTCGAAACAATCTTCGCCTCGATGTGAAAATCGCACGGACAATCCTCTTGAACGAATGCAATCATCTAAAGAAAAAAAAAAAAAAAAAAAGAAAAAAAAAGAAAAAAAAAGGAAAAAAAGAACTTGTAGATGAAAAGTTCTTCCTTCGTAAGTGGCTAAGCACATCGTAGGCATGTTTTCTACTAAATTTCCTGTATTACTGTAATTACTATTACCATTCTAATCTAGTAACTACGATTTCTATCTTACGCTGTCGCTACAATTTTTTAAATAGCGAGAAATGTACTTGTTGGTTGTCTGGTGATATTACACGAAGGCCTAGTTGGATTTTGTTTTTTGGGAGAATGAACGTGACAGTGTTTTCTTAACAGTTTCAACGGTCACGAGAATATTAAATACAGATCGTACAATTATTTAAACGAAGAACAACTGCTTTTTCCGTTTCATCGAAATGCTAAATATTAAAGAAGTGAACGATGCCTTTGTTCTTCTCTGTCAGTTACTTATTTTCTACAACAAGAATCCAGCCTTTCGCTGTCGAATATAAATCAAGTCTGCCTAACTTTGTGACTACTGTACTGTCTATATAAATACTATGTATATATATATATATATATATATATATATATATATATATATATATATATATATATATATATATACATACATACATACATACATATATACAAATAAATAAATATATATAATATATAGGTATTTAAATAAAAATGAAATTTATGTGTATATAGGTGTACATAAATTTCCTTTTTATTCTATTATTATCATAAGAATGCGTACATATGCTGTATCGAAATTGACAATCGAGATCATTGATCCAATTATGTATGCTACAAATCTTCTAGCAGATATTCCATACGTAATTATAATTTACCAAGATCACGTGCAAAACAATCGTAGAGTTGTATAGACGTAACGTCGTCGATTTAATTGTATGTATTGTATTTACAATGTCGTACGATGCTCATTATCGGGATGTTTGATCGTGTTTGCGTACAGCAAAAAGAATGCTAAGGGATGTCGAAAGAATGCAGTTTCTTTAACCATTTGAGTGCCACGCCGGATCTTTGCAAAAATTTCGTCGAAGATCACGTTTCTTTCGTTTCTAATTTTTTATAGATAGATGCAATTTTTTTAACGCGTTAAACGTCGGTTCTTGCATGCTAATTGTGAGATTAAACGTTTCGTATTTACGCACAGCAACGTAACTAAAGGATGTTGAAAGCATGGAATTTCTTTAACTATTTGAACACGAAGGTTTTTTCTTTTTTGCAAAAATTCAACTGAAGATCACACTCTTTTCCTTTTTCCTTTTTCCTAATTTTTGATAAAGATATTTTAACGCGTTAAACACCGCGCCGATCCTTGCATGCTAATTGTGAGATTAAACGTTTAGTGTTTACGCATAGCAACGTGGCGAAGACATGTAATTTCTTTAACCATTTGAACGCTGTGCAATTTTTGCAGAAATTCAACTGAAGATTGTACTTTTTCCGTTTCTTCTTTTCTCTAATTTTTGATAAGTACAAATTTTGTAACGTGTTGAACGCCGTGCCGATCCTTGCGTACTAATTGCGAGATTCTCCATTTTCAAGAGAAGGAACAATATTTTAACAGAAATCAATATAGTGTATTAGCACTCTGTGCTCCAAGTATTTTTTTTGTACGATCAATTCGTCGACACCAACGCACTTTTGCAACGAAACTTTTTAGAACGGTTAAATGAGTTGCCTGTTCTTTGCTGAGCCATGATCAAGCATCCGCGAAGAGCGAAGTACAATAAGAATTCGGGATTAAAGCCAAGCAACAGCCTCTTCCCGTACATATCTGTGTTGAATGTACTCGTTCTAACGTCTAAGTGTCCGAAGACAATCTTACTGAATGGCGCCTATGCTGACGTGAATGGGAAACATCGTGGATGAACATGTTCTTACGCGCAGGTCGAAATCAAATTCACTTCACCACGATCGATACGGCTAGCGACAACAGAGCTAACATATTCTAATTTAATCTTTCATTACTCTACGTATGACTGTGCTGACATAAATTCATCTAAACGTTGAATATCTTTAGCTTGCTGCCGTATACGTGCATTTCTCTCTATCTACGAATTTCATTCCTGTGGCAGTTATGTACAATATAAAGAGAGTTAGTTTGACACTTATTCAAATTTTAATTAGTATTAATACAAAAACGAAGAGATTCGATTTAGGTACCAATTTTTTCTCAAATCTGTTTTATCTGTTATATCGCAAGATGTTAGATATCTACGAATGGGAAAATAGTAGAATTAGTAGAAAAGAGCGTTGCATTTCTGACTATTTTAACACGTTCCCTGCCACGTGTACCGGAAACGGAACACGCTGAAATTCATTTCTACGTCAAATAATATTTTCTTCACTCAGAGGTAAGGGAATAAACAATAATTGTTTCGTATCGCTCTATAATTATGTTTGCAATACTTTTTAACCCTTTCCACTTTTTAACCATATTCGCGTATCAATCGCTGTGATTAAAGAGAATATTTCATTGAAAAATTCAATTTATTCTTCATTACTAAACACTTATCATATTTACTCGTTTTCTTTGTTTCTGATCAAACCTTTTTAAGGGTACACTATATTATTCAGAAAAATAGCGAATGAATAAAATTATAAAACTGATCACAAAGTGAATTAAACACTTGTATATGCAGCAAGGGAATAAATATATACGGGAGTGTACATACGAGTACAGTGAAATCGAGACTGAACAGTATTAACCTATTAATTGGAGTTCACTTCTTAAACAACTGTTGAATCTCTGCAGTTTGTAATTAAACATCAGTAAAAGTTATAAGTAGTTGCAATTTTTTGCTCTATGCAAATGTACATATAGTACATGCATAACGGTACAATTAGGAATGTGTACTCCCTCGATAAATTAACTATTGCATTTTAAGTATCCATGAACCAATGACGAGTTAACTTGTCATCCCTAATTCCAATTAACAAGTTAATAAAAGCATGTAGAACATTGAAAGAGTTGCCAATATTCAGCTGCTTGCAGTAGTTTGAGTTACATGAAATGATAAATTCTATGTTAGATCAGTTTAGTAAAATTGATTTCAAGGTCTTGTTTTGTATTTTTCTTTTATTATTCCTGTATTTCTTTAATTACGAAACAAATTCATTTCAAATTGATTTTTTTAACATTTACAAATATCGAAAAAATACGTTTCTATTACACGAACAAAGGAAAAATAGAAGAATTTTTCAGATTTAACAAATTTTACAGCGTGTACCGATTTCGGTAGTGACTTGTAGTCGAGAACAGCTTGGCAGGAAAGGTGTTAACAAACGATCTAACGAACAGCAATTTTTAATTCATTATTTCTCTTCGGCGACCGAACTGTTTCATACGAGTTGTACAAACACTGCTCAATTACGGCCTAATCCGAAGAAGAAGAAAAAGAAAAGAAAAAAAGAAGAAGAAAAATGAAGGCAAGCGTACGTGAAGTAAATACATATTTTCGTGGAACGGTTGACAGGCGTAAACGAATATTTCATTGCGAGATGTGAACGTGCGCAAACAAGCGATGCTGTCGTCATTAGCAAACGACATTGATCGATAAGCGTGGCTAATGACAATTTGCTCGTCGATACTTTGTAAAGTATGTAATACGATTAGTTAATGCTTTAAATGTTCGATGAAACAAGGAGCTGGTGTTTATGGGTCGCAAATTATCTTTAATGCCAAAGATTAACAACAATCATTCTAGACCTAAAGACGTCAGCGACTGAGCTATTTAAAGAAATTTTAAAAGGACACCTAAAAGCGCGTCTAACATGATGAAACTTCAGCTTCAATCAATTTTCTTTCGATCCTTGCATAGGCATACGATGCAAAACTTCAGCTTCAATAAATCTCTCTTCGATACGATTACTTAGAAATTAAAATTTCAAGAATTCTTTGAACTTCTCCTTCGAAAGTGTCGTAAACTATGCGAGGATTAATATCACACGAGCGTCCAACTTCTGAGACACATTTCACCTATAGGGCACTGCGTAATTCACTTTCACTGTTACACGTTTTTCTCATTTCTTCTGAAACTCTCGTTATCTGTTTCCGTGCAAAAGTTAGCGCTGTTCGATAATACTTCCAGTATACAGTTGTGAGTAACATTGATATAGAAAATTATTATGGACAAGATGACGACGAGATTTCGTGACAATTGAAGTTTTAAAGGAAACAAACAAAAAAAAAAAAAAAGAAGAAAAGAAAGAAAGAATAGCGGGAGAAAGTAAAGTTGGTTTCGACTTCTTATATGTGCTCATCTTTTCAAATGAAATTCGTACGCGGAATAGCAGCGCTCCGTTTCAATTTTACGTGGAGTATGAAGTTCGTAGTAGACACGCTGGGTGAGGCATCTTTAAAGTAGTTTAAAAAAAGAAAATGCATAAACATTAGATGGTGTACCGTTCTATACAAAATTTCATGTGATGTCCTTTCGTGTTAAGTGTTGATTGTCGCACATGTGGATTAGAATCACTGCGTGCGGTAGAGACTTACGGGTTAATCGAGTTAACGATAAACTTAGAAGTTATAAAAAAAAAAGCGATCGACTATGCTCGATTTTAGTCTGTCGCGATAATTGCATGTGTAAGTAAGCAAAATCGTAACAGATCGTTTCACGAGGAAGTGTCTCACATTGAGTGCGAAGAAAATTTCATTTCAGCCAGGTGTTTCGTCAACGAAACTACAATCGAAACCGTTCCCCTTTGCTTCGTTCATTAATTCACGAAATTACCTGGCCCAGATAACTTTCTCTCTTTCTTTAATTAATTCTTGCACACAGAGAGTGAAAGATGCTTCCTCGATGAAAAAAGAAAAACATCTTAAGGTTAATAGATTCTTCAAGCTTTAACTGATTAACGCGTGTACACACCTAGACGACGACACAATTGTATCGAAGAGACTCGAAAAAGATGGAAGAACAGAAAGCGCGGGGAACTTTGATCACTTCCTTCTTATTCAATAACTCAATACACCTAATTCAATACTTGTAAACAAAAAAAAAAAAAGAAAAAGAAAGAAACTGAACTTTTCTACAATTTCATCGAAGCGGACACTTTTCTAATCTAACTAAGAACGACGATGAATCGTGTGTTCACGTATTTGGTCTGTACTGAAAACGCTGTGTTTCACCTGTCTCTTTAACTATTCAGAACTTCAATATTCTATTTTACGCAATGGTATATCCCTTCGTTGAGATGTATTTAAAAAGCAGAGGAAGGAAATTGGTTAATGGAATACCTTCTAGGACAGTGTGTTTCAACCTTTCGTCCCTAGATCGTACATTCCTATTGATAAAACAGAAATTGCAGAAACGATGAAATAGAAAGGAAACAGGAGATAACTCCGCCTTGTGAGGTTACACGTGTGTAATTCATAAAAAAGTATATACCGTGCGATGATGAGTCGAGTCAATCGAATGTTACATAGATGAAAGTATATATATATTATTATTATAATTTTACGAAAGAGTAACAATGATGCAGTGGATAAGACGGAATTTCTACGATTTCTCTCGTTAACTCAGAGTTGAGACATATTGTAATTTTATCGATGTTGCAGTTGAAACTATTGATCACAGAGTTTATCGAAAAAAAGAAAAAAAGAATAGCGATATACAGAGGAGTTTGTAAATGGTACCTACAGATGAGAAAAGTTGAATGTCAGTAATTTTATCAATGTTGCAAAATGAAGAAATTATAACCCTACCTCCCAAAAAAAAAAAAGTTTATCAGAGATCGGTACACAATAAATCGTAAATACACAATGATTCCTCGTGGATATATTGTTTCCCTTTGTTTGGAATGTAATAGCTAAACTGTGTGCGTGTGTTTTTTGAGAAAAAGAAAAGAACGGAAGAAAAGGAAAACCATCTGGTTATCGAAATTATGATTTAATTTTTAATTTATGATAAAAATTGTTCAAACGATAAGATAAAAGTGTATCGAAATTTTAAACATTTCTGCGATAGCCAACGATGTGTACTATGGTTGGAAATCACTGTTCTAGGAATAACTGTAAAATGCAGAAAATGAGTATATAAGGAAACGAAACGGAAAGGGAAACGAAGTGACAATTAGGCGCGGCAGTGAATTGAAAATGGAAATTGAAAGAAAAGAAACTATTTGGGAGTCGTAATAAAAAAAAAAAAAAAGAAAATGTGCAAAGTGTGTTTTAAATGAGAGTTACGTCAATGGTGACTTATTATTGTGCATAACGATGAAATCCGAAGATGACTGACTTTTTTGTAGTATGTATGGGCGTAAGTACAACGTGTCATGCGAGTCTTTCGAATTTTTCGCCCATTACTCCTCTATCGGGGAACTTTGTGGATTTGTGTACCCCTATCCGTAACCCCAGCTGGCCTATTCCCTTAATAAGAAACATGTATAAACTGATATTGTACAAATACAGACATGATAAAAACGAAATTACATTCTACTTTGTTATCTGATTTTACCCTTATCAAATGAACACTTAAACGATTTTTCTTACGTATTCGTGTAAATTTACTCAATTAATTTCTAATTGTAAGATAGTTCGAGTACGTAGAAACAATATTTATTAATTTTAGCATGGTACTTATAAGTACAGCGAATCTCATTAATATTCGGACACCATTTAAAACAGAATAATTTTGTTTATTTTTATTTTCAAACTAAATTTTACCTTATATTCTGAATTAATGAATTACCTTGCACAGTATAAAATCTATACACTACATTGGAAAAAAAGTTTAATTATTTTACCATTCAATCACAGAAATTCATAGTGTATTCTGTAGTAATACGATTTCGAAAATACATATAATTTTACATTAAATTGATTCACTTTGCAATTTCCTGCAAAAACACGTAAAAAGTACAAACACGAGTGGGTATTAATACTATAGTTTATTTCCTTAATATTTCATATCAGACTACCATGTATCAGTCGTTTTATACTATAGGATACAATCTACACCTTAAAAAAAATTGCTTGAGAATTAATTTCCGGAAAATTTACAGCGACAAACGGTGAATTTAACTAAATTATTGTTTGCATCGTAAATATTGAATGTACAATATTTTTATAATATTTATTGATGCTGAATAATACTTCAACTGTATGAATATTCGCATTGCATTGAACCAATAAATTTCGTTTGAACATTCATTGGAACTGCCAATTCATGAACTGTTAAATAAACAGAAATTGTATCTCAGTGTTCTAATTTTTCAAGTAAAATATTTAATTTTATGTTAGTTAGATTTAGTACTTAAAGTCGTATAGCATTTTCGTGAGATATTCGATGATTTAAATATACTATTAATGATATTTTGAAATTTGCACGTTCGAACGATATTATTATTCGCGTGTTAAAAATTTCATACTCGTATAATGACAAATGTGCAACCAAACACAGCTTTTGTAACATGGTAGCTAATTAATCCGCCATTGTGCTAATTTATGACGACACGAGCATAGCATACTGGTATAGCGTAATTAGCTATTCTACACAAAGAAGCAAACAGAAAGACGTAGGGATTTAAGTGAAATAACACCAGTGGTACGTTATAAAATCCGTATACTTGCATAATTTCTACATTTACAGATATCTATGCGTCGATAAATACAGACAAGATACTGTAATGACAGAAGGAAGACTATTTTCTACAATCGATTATTTATTTATTTATTTATTTTTTTTGTAATTTCTATAAAGTGGATGCGATCTTTTATTTTATTTTATTTTTTTTTTTAATTTATGCATGTTCGCTTTTATACAGCAGAATGTGACAGTTTCTTTTTTTTTTGTTTTTTAATATCAACATTATTTAGATAAACGAACATTCTGTTTGTATATTCACTGTCATCGTAGTGAATAATGTTTTCAATATTATTAGAATGATAAATTCGAAATGTGCGAATTGATGGAGATTACTCTTTATCGAGAGTGTAAATAATAATGAAATCATGAGCAGTTTGTTTCCGTTCTACTTTCGAGTTGTAGCTTTTAATAATTGTTATATAAAAAACCTTTATTCGTCGTGTTTATTGAAAAATTCAGAGAAGCAGTTAATTCTCCGAATAATAAATATATCCGCACGTTATACATCGGTTGTTAATTGTTGATTTACCTGTTCTCGTTATTGAGTTGTAAAAAATAAGTGAAACGATGGACTCGCGAAGTTGCACGCTTCGAATAAATTAAGAGAATGTAATTGATGTAAGTCACACTATCAGATAAATCACAGTGATCCCTTCCTTCCGAACCACAACGAACGAAATCTCCTTTGTTTCGATGTTCGTTCGCCTATCTTCACGTCCTTGGTGTTTCTTTTTTCCAGTTGGCCGGTGTTGGCAATTTTCGATTACTACGTTCCATGTTGGTTCTACTTTTGAAACACTTCCGGCATGTCAATCGCCAGAATGCAAGTCTGAAGTCAGCCGAATAGAATGCGTAAATGAATGGATTGATAGCCGAATTAATCCACCCTGAAATGAACAAGAAAGAGAAATAAATTTTATTGCAGTGTTAAATTTTTTAATTTATTTTCCTTTCTTTCCTTCTTTATTTGTCATTTTCGTCAATTCAGCGTTTACAGCAGTAAACAAATGTGATTTATGAATTATTCTGTGATTCTTCTAGAGTATAAATTAAAGCAATTATTATCAAGCAGATGTGCATGTAAACGTTGAATTTCAATTATGTACACAGGGTAGTTCATTTAAATAAAGCCATTTAAATGTCTCTTCGAATTATTGTGATGCAAAAAATATTTTATAAATATTCATGCCGTTGTTTCCATTGGGTGGAGGAAAAACTGTCTATAAATTTTATTTTTAATGACTCTTTTCAATACCACCCTTTTATATAAATATAACAACAATTTTATAGTAGTAGCTGGTCAAAAAATATCTCCAGACATGTATAATGTTAGCACCATGAAATTACCTTGATCTCTAATAATTAAAAATTTACGAAAAGTTTTTAATTTAACACTAACATAACAGAAGTATTAACACGTTAAGGGCCACACGGAGTTTGGTCGATTTTTGGTTCAGTTTCTAGAATTTTACAAATGATGTTACAATAAATTTAACGAAGAAAGTTGGAACTTTGTAACGTTTACAAAAAAAGCCATATTTTTGTTTCGAGTACCAGTACTGCTTAAAGAAAAAGTCTAGGTTCAGTTAGTATGCCACTGAACGTGTTAAAAGATCGAGGTATTAATCCCTAAGGCAAGGAGTTAATGAAAAAGAAGCCAAAGTAGCAATAATTACTCATAAAATTAAACTAGTTCTGTTGTAACGATTAAATAATGATAAATTAAAATGTTTCTATCTAACATGAAACGATTATGATTTTTTGGTATGGACAATTTCAACGAATAAAGAAGAATGATGGTTACCTAGCCAAGTTAGCGCTGGCATTAGGATATCTGGCGGTTCCATGGGCACGAAAGGGGTGGCCAAGTAAAGAATGAAAAATGGCAGCCAACACGCCACGAATCCACCTACAACTACTGCCAAAGTACTAGCTGTTTTTGTCTCTCTGGCTACTCTGTTGATGCAACTTTGTTGATGACTACGAACGATCGCTGACTTTTTGCTGGTGCTAGGTGGTTCTGTTTCATCCGAAGATCTATCACAGGCCACGCTGCTTGTCACACATTCTGTTCTTCGTACCCTGATACTCTTTGCTCGTTCAATCTGGAAATACCATATTTCTAAATTAACTACACTGGTAGAAATTTGAATCTATACACTTAAACAAGAAAAGGTTGTCATGTATTTACATGTCCGATATGTCTTAGTTTTTGATTAACACTTTGATCGCCGCTATTTCGTTCGTCCAGCATTTTCCGGCATCACATATTTGTGATTTCATTCACACAACCAGATAAACGATAAATTGATTTTCATTGTAAATAATGAATGGTAAAATGCAAATTTAAAAATCAAGGATAATCAAGAACACATTTATTTTATCCTCTTTTCTTAATTCATTCGGTTTTTTGTCTTCAAATTTGTGAAAAATACCAGTGACAAGATTCTTCGATTTTCACGTAAACAATGAGTAATAAAATGTAAATTTAAAAATCGAAGATGGTCAAGAACGCATTTATTCTATCTGTCCTTTTTTTTCTAATTGGTCGATTTTTTGTCTTCAAGCATACTTTTTAGCATATATAAGCTTGCAAACTTGCTTGTGTAAGTTTGTGCATGATACAGAAAATATTCGAAATAGCATTGAGTTTTGAAAATCGCCCTCAAAATTTAAGTTAGTGAACATACGTGAACTAATGCAAAGGAATGATGTAATTTGACGAATTTTCTATTTTTCAGAGATGAATTTCCAAGTGATATTTGCGAAAAATGGCGCGTGGTTAGCAATGTGTTAAGATTCTCGAGTGTATTATAGTAGTATTATTTATTAATAATTTTGTAGAGTGTGATATATTTCAAAAAAATCTAGAATATGTAACGCAACAACATGTTGCTTGCATACCCAGATAATTTCACTGTTTTGCACTCACTCTGCACTTTCTTTGAAGATTCTTTTAGCTTTTCTCTACCACTTCCTTCGTTATCGCTTTTGATTTGTCGTTTTTTTTTAAATTGTATCAAAAATGATGTCATCACTTTTCATGTTGAAGTATGAATTGAATTTACTAAAATTAGGTAGATTTATTATTCGGTTTGTTTGAGTTTCAGAATATGCATACCGTATGGGACACCATATCTACGACTCTGTACTGTTTCGAAAAACAATTTTGATCGACGTGGGTGATATGTATTTTTTATTCCTGAGATAACTGACTGTCGACGTGTTATATACGTCGATTAGCGATTTTGTAACAACATGTCGACTTGCGTGGGACGTCATTCTAACGCAAGAGGTTAAAAAAAGTGGTCTGCGTAATGTCAGAGGCAGAAATGAACAGAGACTGAAGAAGAACTGTGTCACACGCTATTAGCACAGTTGGTCCCTTTCCGATTTTGGTAGAGAGCCATCGAAAAGTCTCGAAAGTCGGCTTTTCTGAAAAGCCGCCAAAGCGCGACCGTTTCGGATGTGAGCTGCACTCGAGACTTCATGCCTAATTACACTCCGCTCATTGCGAAGACATTGTGTTCTACAATGTTTCGGGAATTTCTTTCCTTTTTTTTTTCTTTTTGATATATAAGCGACGAATTATTTTAATGATTTTTCTTTTTCTGTTGGAAAATACGATGTGTAAATGTAATTGTTTAGTCTGCAGTATCTTGTGAAATGGTAATCCTATTGTATGAATAATGTTTAATTATTGTCTCATTTTTGATAAAAAGTAACATTCGTATTTGGTACATTTTTCTATTTCTATCTGTTATAAGCTGATTTGTGTTAATCAGTTCTTAACCCGAAACTTCAAAGAGTGATGTTTTTTCAAACTTTTTGAGCAGAGAGATCCGCTTATGTTTCTGTATACAGAGCTTTGGAATACATGTGTTTTAATTAGACTGTGCATACATTTTTTATTTCCATAGGTGCAGTTTAGTTTACGTGATTTCACTTGAATTTTAAGCTGACTTTTTTGCATACTGCTTTTAATGGAATTCAAATACTACTATACGATTACTTGAAAAGATTGAATTTGAAATAACACAAAGATTTGTTGCAATTTTTCTACAAAATTGTCGGAAAAATTAGGTACGAAAAATTCGCTCAGCATGTTCTATAATACACTATGATATTCATGAGTTTCGCATGACATATTGTTAGTGGAAATCTGTCGAACTGTATCGTTGTAACAGGTTTGTGAGCATTGGTATCAATAGATTCAAATTGCGACTCGATTTTTCATTTATACGCACTGGTCGACCATCCCGAATAAGCTGAAATCAACAGCTGATTGATTCATGCTGTTAGTTGATCTGGCGTACTTTAAAATTGAATATTGTATTTGAAAAAACGCGTTGCGATCTAAGATCTCGAAGTCAGAATTCACGTGAAGAGATCAAAGAAGGAAATTTTAAAGAATATTACTTTTGTTTTTAATTCTGTTTCTGACTTAGATTATTAGGTTTATGACTATTACTTTATAGCAATCTATAAAATATTTTGAGAAAGTTTTGTCACAAAGTATTTAAATAATAAATAAAAATATCTGATAAATTAAAGATTTCAGAATTTTTGCTTCCATTTGTATTTCGAGTGATCTAAGTATACAATATCGAACGAGTTTAAAAAAAAAAAGCGTGGTTTCATGGTCAAAGAGAATAACATTTGGAAACGAATCGCGACAAGAAGCAAAACCTTAAATTCACAAGAATGTGCCAGAAACTGGGACTGCATGCAGGAACAGCCTTCACGCATGAACAATTCTGGTGACAACCGAAAACATTCTTTACCGAGAGCAGGAACAAGCCAATAAATTATGAAAGCAGAAGCAAAGATTCTCCCTTTTGTAAACACTCAGATCTATAACTTACTGACCTAGCAAATATATTTATGTCTCATCTTGAAATTTTATCACCCGCATAACTGTTTACACGAAGCATTTATTTAGCAAAGATTTTTCAGATTTATTTAGACTTTCATTACTTGAATTAATATTTATGACACATTGGAAAGTGAAACACTTTTCAATTTACTTTAGAATTGTATTATTTCAATTAATATTTACAATAAATATTTTCAATTCTGTAAATTAAATATCTAAATTTAATTGCAATGTTGTTATGGTTTTCAAATTAGGAAGTAATAAATTTGACATGTTGAACGTTTTCAAATTTAATTTAGAATGTGCATATTTCAATTAATATTTATAGTAAACTTTTCAATTTTTAGAACATAATTTCAGTTTAATTTCAATGCTACTATGATTACCAAATTATGAAGTAATATGTTAGATAAGTTAAACAATTATTTCTCTCAAACGCTGAAAATTTCACACACACTTCTTTTATGTAATTAATACTTATTAATTAGTGTTTACTTATTTATTCGTTACTTTTGAATAATACAACATTTTTACAGATTATAATAATTAGAATTAAATTCATAAATTTTTAAACATTATTGAAATTATTACGTACGCGTTCTGTCCGAAACGCATTTTATTCAACTTTTACAATTATAAACATTTGCTAACTCCGGTCATCGATGACAGGAGAAATAATTTGCGGTCACATATGACCATCGTGGTGATCAACATGTTAACCATACGTTAGATTGCCCGACCATCCTATCAATATCCACATCTATCGTGTATCCAGGAATAACACGCGTTTTTCGTACAAGAATAAGTCCCGAACGTCATCAAGAAAATATTAAAATTCAACAATTAATTTTCTAGTAGAAATTGTACATGTATACTTTCACTAATTCCACGCGTATTTTTCACATTTTTACAGAACTTTTTAAGTAAGATAAAATATTCACAAATTAAGCACAACAATGGAACAAAGAACGTTCCAAATTATTTCATTTCCGGAAGCTACTGTTTTTCAGAGAATTCAATGGTAAAGTATAAGGAAATAATAGATTAATATACGATTCTTACCAAAACGTTGCGTCGTGGTCGAACGGTTTCGTTTTCAGTAGCCTCGAGGTTTCTATGCCGGCTGGCAATCACGCAGGATATTTTCCCATAAACGTAAAGCATTACTAGCATGGGTAGGAAAAAGGAACCTATCGCGGAAAATATCACGTACGAAGAGTCCATATTATACGAGCATTTCTTCTTGTCACGATTCGTTGCGCGTGGAAAACATCCAAGAAGCGGTGGACTGGTGATAGCACCAGCTAGCACCCATACAGCGACAATCATTAAGCCGGCTAATCTTTTGCTTCGTCTTCGTCGGCTGTATATTAGAGGTTGAGTTACGGCTAGGTACCTTGAATGAGAATTGAAGTCAGTGAAAAATCTTCGTAACAATTTAAAAAGTTTCTAATAATAGAGAAATAATTTCGATTCATTCTGCTTAGAATTTTAGTTATGACTTTGATGAAAGATATTATACATTTTGATGACTATAGTTGTATTATTTAAATGCTTAAGTACTTTCTCATTGAAATAAGTGGATTTTAGTGTAGATTTGTAAATTTTTATTCGCAATTTTAATATACTTTGGAAACACTTGTACATGGATTCTATTGTATTATATAATATGTTATTTAAACTACTTTTATATTGCAAATGACGCATACCTGCATCATCAATTCAGTGTTAATTATAGTACTATATTGTTCAGTTTGGGGTGTGTTAACTGCACATCTCTGTTTAACTTGCAATTTGCAATATTTTACAAAATTTTGATTGTCTACTTCATGTTATTTTTGAGATTTGGTACGTTTAAATAAGAAACATAACAAAAATAAAGTAGATACAGCAACATAAACGTATAATATTGAATACAATATTAGGTGTAAAAGTAAATACTTTTCGATTTTTAGGTAAAATTAAAGTGTGATTTAATAAGAATGAAAATAGATCAATAATCGTAATAATTTCCATTATTTACCATAACTTTTTGCCACTTTTCTGTCAATTTGCAAACACCATCTCGAATATTTCGATTTGAATAGTTGTACTGATTATGTAAATCCAGTTGGAAAGAATTCATTTTTGCATCTAATAATAACAAATGTAACAAACAGAGATAACAATAAACTCTCTAAAGCTAATTTATACAAATTCACTAAAAAGAACGAAATGTATTACAAAGAAAAATATTCCTCTTCTTTTTTTTCCAATTTCCATGAACGAGTGCCTTCAAACATTTGTTAATTCGAAACTTCGAACAAAATTTTTATCTTATACATGCTATAAATTCTGCCATTGCAAATTAAAATATTTAAAAAATTCTTTTCGCAAATCAAGCTGCTAGAAGTATCACTGGCTGCGCATAGTTTTAATTTTACAACGATACAGCTGCTTTTCAACAGTTTAAGCACAGATCGATATAAAAAAGCTCGGACAGGAAAAAAGCTGGGACGTGATCGGCCACTTAATTTTCTGCAGACCTCGTTTTTCTTTTTCTCTTTCTTTCTCTCACGGAAAATCCCCTTTAAACTTTGAACTATCTCTTTGTAATGGTGCGGTAGGATTACGTCGACCAAACAAGAAACTTGTCTTCCCCGGAATTCGACCGGTAACTCTTGTTGACAATGCACGCGACACTATTTGCACGTGAGAAAATCTTTCACAGTAATCTCGTCCCATTTACGTGCCACGATTCAAGAATTATGACTCACCTGTCTATGGATATGGCGCATAACGAGAGAATGCTGGCAGTACAAAGGAGAACGTCGAGGGAGACCCACGAGTCGCATAGTACTTCACCCAACACCCAAGTACCACCTGTGAGCTTCGTCAAATTCATTTTGTTAGACATCTCGTTCGAAATTCGCACACTTATTAACACTTTAAGCCCCACGCCGGTTCCTGAGCATTCACGTTAGATTTTTCGTTTCGACGGCGTTGATTCTTGACAAATTCACAGCTTCAAATTTAGAATACAATTTTTTATTATTCGTTAATTTTCCTTCCTTCAATTTATTGCAACACTGTTTGCAAAATTTTCGAAATTGAACCGTTGAACGAAGAGTCGATTTAAATCGGCGTGGCATTTAACGTGTTAATGATTGTTTAAACCTTTCGATGATCTTTCAACTTATCAAGTGGTATGAATATATAAATGATCTAATTTAAACAGTAAACGTGATGGATATCGCAGGCTAAAAAAATTATTCGTCACAAAGAAGAATATTAATCCTGAAATTATTACTATTAATTTTGAAATAATTAATAAATATTCATTTATATTAGTTATTTATTATTCATTTATTATAAGGTATTAATAGATAAATTTCTGTTGTTACTAATGTTCAATTTTGATTTCACTGTCATAAATACTATAAAGGTTTTTGGTAACCGGAGTAGATTTTGTGTGACATTATAGACACAATGTTTGTATAAAATATTATAAAGAAAGGACCTTAACAAATAAATATATATACACACACACACACATACACAAAGTGACAAACTTTGGTATTGTATTCTATTGCTCCTGATGATTGTAGATCCTATAGATCTTAAAAATCTTTCTTTCCAAAGTATAGCCACTATTTCCTTAGATTAAAAATTTATTAAAATAGCTATCAGACGTAGAATTTCAATTGTTGTGTATGAAACAATTCAAAGCATGTAGTGCTGCAGAGAGAAATTATTCTCAGTGATTACTTTAAATAAGTTTAAAACGTCCTTACAAAATTAAGACATAAACATAGTTAGGATTATATGAAAGCATACGCATACTTCAACAAAAATGTACGAGTTTTCTACACTGATTTACTCGAAAACGAAAGAACATTATCCGTTTTTTCAACTTATTTTTCATTTAAACCCGCATCCTAACACCCTATATATCTCGCGAAAGAAAAGTTTTCGGATCTATCTTTGTATCACCTTTTTTCATCCTTAGAAACAGTAGAATACGATATCAAAGTTTTGCCAATTTCCGTGTCATCCTTTATGGCTGATAATTTTATTTATTAAATGAAAGAGTTATGTCATTAAATAATTCTTTCTGATTTATCTATTATATAGAGTTATTTCATTAAAAGGTATTTTGTCAATTTCCGTGTCATCCTTTATAATTCAATGAAATAATTCTTTCAGATTTATCTTTCCATTTAATGAATAAAATTGTCAAACAGTCCGAGGGACTGCACGTTCGTAGTAAAGTTTTAAAAATAGATATCAACAGTAGTTAACAACGATGAAGATGTGAACGTTGCTTCACTACGGTCACCTGCAACAAAGCGAATTTTGTATACCACCGACAGCTGTAATAACGAAAAAGTTAGACACACGAGAATTCACGTTTTAAAACGTTCTCTTTTGTCTGCACAGCCGGTTGGTCTGTGAGTCAGGAACAGAACGCATGCGGCCTTTCGTTAGCGTTGCAAATGATTCCGCGGAGTGTCTATGGACCCGCTGATATTGAGGTTTGTTTTCGTTCGTTTGCTCTAGCAACGTGCGAGCGTGACATTCCATTTTAATCTGTAAATGGATGTAACAGAAAGCACTCTTCAACCGATACAATTGAACTTAACGGATTCGGAGTGGATAAATGTCAGGCTAGCCCGTGTTCTTTTGGTGTCATTCTTATTTTCTGTTTGATCAAGTCGAGAGGTATTACGCGTTTAACTAAAAAAAAAAGAAACGTTAAGTTTGAAATCATTTTTGGTGGCCTGGATTTTTGTCATTATTGTCAATGTAATAAGCTATGAAGAAAAATGTCGGAGAATATTAAAGTATCATCGACATCTTACTTTTAAAGTATTATAGATATCAAATTACACGATTTTATAATATTTTGTGAAAAAGAAAATATGCTAATGATTATTAGTAATCTGCGAATTTTTATGCAAATTTATAGTTTTCTTTTTAGTAATTTTCTATTATTAAATGAATTATTTTATTTAATTATTTTACTTAATCAAGTAGAGTTTATTTTATGTAATTCGTATGTTTTCCAATAGATTTTCACATTACGTGCATTTTGTGGTATTTTGCAGCTTTAAATTTCCTATAAATGCATAAAAATTCTCAGTCTAATTATTGTCAAATAAAATAAAATAAAAATTATAGAGAACTTCGTATACTTTCATTTTGATCCTTTCTATTCAGATTTTCTTATAAGGATGTTAAACATGAAAATAGACATTGTAACGGATTGAAAGATAATGTATGATGTTGACTTTTATGTTATCATACCATTGTTTATTTCAGTGTTATATATTTGAACGAATGTGAACATTTTTAAAAATTTTATAAAGTGTCTTCAATTTTACTCATTGCTGCACTTACATATATATTTTTCCTACCAATTAATATCTTCTAATAAACACATTCTTTTTACACCTTTTCAACGTGGAATAGAACGTAACTTTCTCCTTGGAAATAAAAGTTTATGTGCTTTCGATATACCCATTTGAATTCCTTACTGATACTCATTTGCAATAAAAAATACAACATTATGTACACTATTGATTTTATATTTCTGTATTTAGTATACATTTCCCTTTTCAAATTTTCAAAAAAATAAATACAGTGTCACTAGCAATTATTCGAACAAATTAAAACTTTATCAGAACTTTCTGATGTTGCAACGTGTAAGAAATCATAATGTTTATATGTTTGATTAATAGTACAGTCTTTCGTACATTACCGTATGATTTTATCAGTTTTTATATCACGAATATTATAATAAATATTAAAATTCAGTAATTAATGATCAAGTAATCAG
Source organism: Anthophora plumipes (assembly GCA_951804975.1). Lineage (NCBI taxonomy): Eukaryota > Metazoa > Arthropoda > Insecta > Hymenoptera > Apidae > Anthophora > Anthophora plumipes. The sequence continues at coordinate 10,708,129 of OX638116.1, read as the reverse complement.
TAAGCAACGTAAATAAAGAAAGCTTAAGGCGAAAGGGAGCTCGTCAGAAAAATTTGAAGCATCTCAGTTGATGCAATGCAGAACCGCATACAAATATTTTGCAGTTAAAGAATTTCAAGAAACTCGTAAAGAATTTTTCGAAGCAATTTGTCGATAGATAATTAAAAGTAAGCCAGAGTATAAGTACTGCTGACAAAGATTAATGACGAGCTGTTTAACATTCGTTATTTCGTAGGATTTATTTTATGCCTGACATATTCCATATCAACGCTAAAATTATATTCACACGAAATCCAATTTACGCAAGTACGAATTCGGCTTTTTCTATGTGCCTTCGTGTCGTAGATACATTAAATATGAAATTTTAATGAACATTTTAATTTTTTTATTTTCATAATCATAAACTGATTTATAAAGATAGAAGAATGCAAAATGGAGCAAAACTTAAACGTACTTGAAACATTAATTTTCGAGATGCTTTGTTTGATTGAACTACTGTTTTGTTTCGTTTCCTTTTTTTTTTCTATCGTTTCAATGCTTCACTTTTAATTGCCCTTCGGAGAGCTATTAATGCCACAAAAAACAAAAAGGGAGAACAGCGTTCCATAAACTCGAACGTTATGCTCTATAAGGGAGCTTGTTGTACAGTGCGCGAAGGATTAATTGAAGCAATTCATGTAAATCTGTGTAAAAGTATCATTTGTAATTAATTACCCAGTGCTGCTGTTACGTCTGCAGTGCATAAAGGCAAATATTATATCTGATACGAATGAAATTATTCTCCAGACAGTGTAACATCGTCAGATTTCTAATAACAGTGTCACGATATTATGAACAGTAAGTGGAGCTACCTTATGACAAAATTCACAGCAATCTTTTCGTGTTCATTTGATTGAAAAAAGAAGAAGTAGAGGAAGAGTGGAGAGAGAGAAAAGATGACAGTGCCATGAATCTTCTCAGAAACACTTTGAAGTCTTGTGGTATTGTTCAGGTCGTAGTACTTTTCATCTTAGCTATCTTTTTCAAAGCGTAACGCAGGGGAAAAAGACGAGAAAGGAAATGTAGAACATCGGTGTACGTGTATTCCCTTTTTGTCGCCGAAAATGTGTAGGTGTATTATATACGTGGCACGGTTTTGGACGTGTTTCAAACCTATTGTACGTCTTTTAATGCTTTATCCCATTATACGGAAGATTTTATAATATCGCGAGATGATGGACTTTCAAGATTTACTCAAGCCGAGTGAACAATTTAATGGAAACCCTTTGACCACGCAATTTCGAAACTTATCTTATCAAAAACTTAACCGCGTTTCAGTTATAATTCTCTTATCTCGCTGGGAAACTCCGTGATTGCGAATTGCCCGGTAAATTGTCATTTCGTAGATTTTCGAAGATTTTCTTGGAGAGAGGAAAAAGATATGTTCGAAGGAACTGATTACTTTTATGAATCGTGTTGGGATTTCTGTCATTTATGAAGAATCGAACAGAAATGAGAAATGTAACGTATTGTATCGTAGAGCAGAGAAAATATGCAGTTTTCACTTTTCATTTCGATTATTTGACAAATACACCCATATGTAGTTCACATTTTTAAAAATGAAGATTTTCTCCTTTTACTTTGAATGTGTAATTTGAAACACACCTTCGGCTTATTTTGATTTCGTATCATATAGTAAACATATTATTTATATATAATCAAGTGTTAAATCTTAAAAGTCACCGATAAATTTGATAACATTAGGTATAGAAATGAATTCTTTTCGAATTAAATTCAACACAGACATTCAAATCGAAATATCCGCAATAATATTTGCAAGCTGTCAGAAAAATGGCAAAACGTCATCGACAGTAATAAAATCACTTCGATGATTGATCTGTTTTCATTTCTTTTTAAAATAAAACTTTGTTAATATCAAAAATTTGGAAACATATTTGTACACTTAATAAATCTTAAAGTAAATATCATTAATATCATTAAAGTAATATTATGTGGAAAATAATGTGTATATTAATGGAAAATAATTATGTTTAACAAATGGTTTCCTTACAATTGCAATGTGAATTTTCTACTACTATTTAAGAATATTCAACGAGTAATTAAATAAAGTGGTTTTATTATACCCTTTTAATTGAGCTCTGGTTAGTTATGCGAAACGGTTGAGTTTATCTGGTAAAAAGAGGTTACAAATAAATTATTCCTAGCCGAGAAAAGAACTCTTGCGTCCGTCTGCGTTCGTTATTCTCATTGATATTCCTTGATGCAACGACAACCGAGTTGTATTCGAAGCGCAACTTTTACTCAAGTAACGTAGCTTTTGAAGGATATCGTGTTATTTTGTTGCACAACTTCACAAAGTAACAGCCCCACCAGCAAGGATTCAATTGACACCAGGGAATTACATTATTTTATACTTTCTTTGAAACGAATTCGCTTGGAGAATTAACCGCACGATGGCTACGGTACACGTTTTGATTCTTGGTTCCAATTCTACAATTTGAAACTTATTCCACGTAATCGAGATGCAATGATATAGGTGTTGCGAATACAGTACACATACCACAAATTAATGTAGTCTTTTGCGATAATTTAGTGATATTTTACGCGTGATATAACACATACATTTAGTTATTTCAAAAATAAGCGATAGAATAAATATGGAAATTTATCATTGTGAAATGTAGTTATAACGCTATATGTAAGAACATTTTCAGTCTTCATGTAAAACATATGTCAATTATAACGATATTATATAGAAAGAAATTTTTTTACACTGGATTTATGTGAAACATATTAAAATACAATACACTGATTGTAGATTTGAATAATTAATATGATACATATTATTATGTCACATATGTAAAATAATTTTCAGTTTTTATGTAAAATTACGTTAGACCATAAATATATGCCAATTATAGTGATATTGTGTAAGAAGAAATCTTTCTATGCTGCATTTATATGGAAGATATTAAAGTGTAATACACTTAGATTTAGATTTAAATAATTATTATACCACATATCAAAAATAATTTTCAATTTTCATGTAAAGTTATTTACTTTAGGATATAATCATATTTCAATTATAAGGAAAAAAATTTTTATACTGGATTTATATGGAACATATTAAAATACAATATATTTATTGTAGATTTTGATAAGAATCCAAACAATTATGTAGAGTAAATGAAATAAATACAATTCTTTAATATCATTTTTAATAACAATTTTTAATAACAAACACGACGCTGTTTTAACGATATTTTCCAACGTAATAAAATTGTTTCCTTGAAAATCGTATTATAGAACTTTACTATAAATCTAACACATAATGTATAGAATAAAAGTATAACAGTAGCTTTTGTTATTCATTCTAGGTAAATTTTTACTAAAATTATATTTCAGTGCTTCATATCCTTCAATTAGAAATAAAAATAATACTTACTCAATTCTTATCAAAAAAAAGTTTACATAAAATTGCTATTAAATTCTTCTCGTAATAAAATTCTTGCAAGTCTGAAATGTTCCGCAGAATAACGAACAGGTTTGCAATAAAAATTGCTCTAACAATCGATTCTCTTTGAATGGTTTCCTGTTACTCATGCCTATTAAAGCACTCGACCGTGCAATCATCGTAAGTACGAAAAAATAATATCTTCTACTAAGAACTATGAATATTAAGAATCGTCTTCACAGAGAATTCAGATGATTGGATAGCATCGTATCGAAAAGCATTCATTATGGAGCAACTCGGCTTCAATTTATATGCAAAATTGCTCTTCGCTGTTCAAGAATAATGAAGGATCAATGTTAGTAATTGTCACGTGGCGTTTTAAGGTCGAATAGCAAATACGTTGGAAACGTAAAGAAAAAATAAGCTATTCATTCCTCAGATGGCCACAAATAGTTTTACTAGCCTCAGTTTTTAAATGGTATCACTAAAATAATAGCACTATTACTATTCCTATAAAAAATACTTATAGTTCTATCTAAAAAAAAAAAATGAATCATTCTGATACAGTTAACCCATGCGAAACGATTTAAAGAAAAACTATATTATAAAATTTACGCAGCAAAAGATTCACAGAATTTGTATATGGGAAAATTGAACTTTTCAGTAGAAAAGCGTACGAAATCTCGGCCGACGGTGGTAACTATCGTTGATATATACTACTTAATTTCACGAGTATTTCATTATATCGGATTCAAACAAAACCATTTGTTCGTCGATTTTCAATAACAAATAATTTCTTTTTATTTACGTTTATTTATAATCTACATTCATATTTATAATCGTTGTTTTTATTTATATTTGTAATATTTTTCTATTTCTTTCTGTTTATATCTCCAATTTATTTCTATGCTTGTAGTTAAAATGTTCTTCTAATCTTCTATGCTTCTACATTCATTAACCTATATTTCTTATGCTCATTTTTTTACGTACATGTACATACCTGTAGCAACACTGCCGGTGGCATCACTGCCAAGCCGACCAATAAATCCGCAGCGGCCAAACTGGATACGAAACAATTAGTAACAGACCGTAGGCGCCTAGTTGTTATCACAGCAGCAATTACTAAAGTGTTGCCCACCTATCACACAATAAAAAAAAAAACATTCATTTTTAACTCCATTACGTTACACAAGCTTAAATAACCGCGTTGCGTATATTTAACCTACCATTTTACGATATTAATGTTTCAATGAATAACAAGACCAATATATTCGTGTTAGGTAAAAGTTGAAATTCTGTTTGCAATATTATTCTACGCATAATTTGAACGTTCTAAGTAAACGAAATATATTTTAACCAGTATACCGAAGAACGAACATACATTCGGTAACTTTGAGAATGATAGAATGGGGAAATAAGTGGAGGTATTTTCAGAAACAATTTCAATTTAAGTTTTCACTTATCTCTCAAGATAAACGGGAGATCTTAAGATCTTAGAAATTGGCCCGCGTTAATTGTCCAGCATTGAAACAAATATATTGCACCAAAGGACAACGAGATATACTTGGTTCTTTTTCTGAACGTACAATTCATATTACACGATACGTATAACAGCGACATTATATTCTTGATCTACGAAAGATATCCAGCACAGTGGAGCAAAACTGAAACTTTCATCTTAGCCAATCAGTGTGTAAAAACTTTCGAGTATCTCAAGCGACCCATCTTCCTGGAATTCAGACTAGTGAGAAAAGGCAAGCTCGGAGGAACGAATTCCAACTAAATCAAATTCCACATAAAATCTCAGTTCACATTCTAATACCCTATCTACAAGTAAATGCGAAGCTCAGAAACATCTCGGAATACTTCAAAACTCCACAGTCGAAAACACGAATGATTTGGCATTTCTTTTTTTTTTTTATTCTTCGTCTAGTATCTTTGATTCGAAGAATACATTCGTTTCTTCGAGCAAGATTGTACTTTAAATGCTTGCTTACTATAGTGACGAAGATCAACATGGTGAAAAGACCCGCCAGAACGAGATCCGTCCAATTTGGCAGGTAATATTCCGTTTGCGTGTCTTGGTCTTCCGTCGACACCGTGTGATTCCATTGATAAACATCCCCATAGTAACTGGCCGTCTGATTCGCCATGGCGCTTTACCCCCGGTCCATTGATGATGATTTCTGCTCAGGAATTTGCGCATATCCGGGCATCATGTAGCTTTCTGTAACAAAATATAGTGTCATCCAAAAAAACACATCTACAAGTTTCTCTTGAATAAAACACGAACTTCATCGCTAAACAAAGTTTTACTTAAAAGCAACGGATCTATTGTTCGTTGTTCAATGATTGAATTAGCAAAATTATAACATTGCAAAAGGTCCCTTTCTTTCGGTTCCTGAATTAAATGAATTCTGTACGCGTATAAATGAAAATTTTTTATGCAAAGCCCTCCACGTAGATCATAAGATGTATCTAATTCTTGCGATCAACGTGAAATTGATGTTGATGCACTTACGACTACAATAATTTCATTTGTGCCTACAACTTTAGATCTTCCACTTTTTGGTTTATCAACAACCCAACTAGTTTCTTCAAATTTTTGCACTAATCTTTAAATTGAAAACTAATTTTGTCGATTATTTGCACGAAAAGGAATTTTGCAATGAATATTTTTCAAAGAATGCTCATATTCATAATAAATTTGAATAATGCAAATGCATCGCTATAGTATATACCTTTCTATTGTTAAAATTGTACTACCTTCTGTTAAAAGAAAATAATTTATGTTATTTAAAAAGACATGATATGTAAACCTTATATAGTGCTAATATCTAGGCGCTTCATTTGGACCTTAAATTTCTACTTGGATAAAGGACAAGCGTTTTTCGCGACGATCGATAGATCAGCGCGAACACTGATACGACCTCAAGAGAAATCATCCTTCTTCAATTACTTCTTTCACGTTGATCACACTGAACGTTTCCGAGCTTTACCGTAGCGACGATTCGTTCTTTTGTCGACGAGAAATTACGATTCGACAAAAAGGGGCAGTGCATTTTCGGGGGAAATGTCTGAGAATGGACGTACGCTTGAAAGCTCTTTCTGTTTCCTTTTCCTTTTTTCCTACTCTGTATTCTTTTTCTTTTCGTTTAATTTGCTGGAAATTCAATGTTAAATATCTTCGTGATAAATACGATACGTATTTTTATATTTTCAACGGAACCACGTGTATACAGAAAAACTTGGCCAATATTGCTGTTGTATTACAGTATAACGATACGGAATAGTACATATCGATGCGATTGAAGCTTCAATTACCCCATCCTTCCTCTTCCTTCCTCGCAGGAAATAAAATCCCAGGAAAGTGAATCAATAGCTATTAACAATTGTCTCTGTGCAACCCATTCAACAAGTAAATTTTATTATCCGTAATTGTGTCAATTGCCTTTTGATCTGCTGCATTTACCATATACATTGTACGGTATAACATTTAAACAATGTGACAAATATTTAACCTTTTGATGTTGAATACCTAATTAAAACTATTGCCACTTTTTATTTTCTTGTAACTTTCGTATTGTTCAATTTCATTGTATTTTTCTTCGTTCTACAAAAATGCTAACGTGAAACTTATCCATCTTCAAGCTCTACATCTTCATTCATATTCATGTAACAAGGTAGAATAATTCACCGCTCGTTCTTTCTTTTTTTCTCTCTTTTTTTGTTTCTATCTTTCTTTTTCTTTTTGTAGAAATACATTTTAGTTTGTGAACTGTCGAATATGCTTCGTGTATTACTTCTTCCTTTACAACACAGAGTGAAAAGTTCCCGGCTTCGCCAGGATGAGATATCGTTTCACCATTTTTACAATGTGCATACTCGAGGTGAATTAGCGAATGTAAATTGGCTGTGTGAGGATCTGAATGACGGCTGAGAGAATCTGAAGGATTATAAAGGAAGAAACGGGGACGTCGTGGAAAATAAAGTAATATACAATAGATAAGAGGGCGGCTTGCTGTGCACTAGTTAAATGGCTCTTTCAAATAAAGCTTCGAATAGAGAGAGAGAGAGAGAGAGAGAGAGAGAGAGAGAGAGCTCCATGTATTTCATTTGAAAAAATCATTCTAACGATCGTGTCGCATGTTTCACGCAAAACTGATTAATACTGTATAAAATAGAAACAGCGATATTAATCTTTTGTTATATTCGTAGTTCGAATTCATTTATTTCAAATTAATGAATATTTATCATCCTGCTATTGCTTGCTGCGAAATATTAAATCATTCTGAGTATTACATACTTTCAACTACAATGGCTTCCATATTATCTATGAGATATTTCAGATTGTATTACTTGCATACAATGTTTGATGTAATTCGTTACTGTGAAGTATTAAATCATTTTTTATGTTACACACTTTTAATTACAATCGTTTCCATATTATACAAGGGATATTTCAAATTGTATTATTTGCAAGAAATATCTGATATAAATTAGTACTGTGAAATATTAAATCATTTTGTGAATTACACATTTTTAATTACAATTGTTTCTATATTATGCAAGGGATATTTTAAATTGTACTATTTGGATACAATATTTAATTTAATTTACCATAAAGACAAGAATGACTATAAAGAATGGAATATTGGATTAGAATATATAAAAATAGAAAAAAATGCATTCCAAATATTCAATACTCAACAGCATTTAACAAGTGTACCATCTTTTATATTTTCATTAAAAACAAAACAAAAATATTTGTTTCGTATCATCAAATTGCAACAGTATTGTGATTATTCGCTAGAGCGTTTGCTAATCTATATCTCGACGAGAGTTCAAGCTTCATGCAACAAACATTTTGATAACTAGACTGCGAATTTTTATGCATTTATAGAAAATCTAAAATTGCAAAATTGCATAGAATATAATGTAGTATGAAAAAATATAGGAAATGTCCAAATTATTGTTGTTTCTATAATGTTTGGTAGATAAAATAATTTTCTACTGAGAATTCCAATTTTTTTGCTTAAAAATTATTAGTAACATACCCAACCTAACCTAATCAATAGTTTTTTCCCCTTTCGAATTTAATTCCAATATTTTATTATTTTCTATATTTTGAGCTCATTTTCTTCAATTATTTTGGAAGCAGCTGATAATACTCGCGCTGCACTTCTTATGAAGTTCTGCTTAATTTTCACCGGTTCGGTATGTTTTTTCTTGTCTTTGCAAAATATAAATGATCTCTGCTTCGCTATTAAGTGGAACACATTAAGGTTATGCTTGACCTGTTTCTTTTTCTTTTTTTTTTCGTTTTGCCTGGGCGAACCGTTCTCAAGTTAATATATTCAGCGAGGCATACGACGCTCAGAATTTCTTCTCGGTGTCCTTGTCTGCTATAGTGAGAAAGAGAGTGAAGATGAAAACAAGAAAACGGAGAAGTGAAATTATATTCACGATTATAGAATACACAACGTTGACACGTTTTTTTTTTTTTTACGAAAGATTCGATCATTTATATTTCGATTACTGGAGTTCAAGCATGAAAAGGAGAACTGAAAGTTTACAGAGCAAACCGCAAATTGGCCATACAGACTGAGTAACTGGTACAGTACACATATGTACGAGTGATGAGGCCACACGTGATCTGTTTCACAACTTACGTGGTCCATCCGTTGCAAGTTTTGTGGTACACGGTTGCGTTGGAGAACACTTAATCCTATATAAAGGATTTTGATAATCTAAATAAATAAATTCTCAATTGATAAGATATATTATAAACCCGTCACCACTTTTTGACACAGTTCGAATTTACACATTCGAATTTTACAGTATGAAATATATTCACTGCTTAACTCAGTGAAATACAATTTTTCTTTGATTATGTAACTGAAAAATTACAGCTTTATATTTCAAATAAGGGAAACAAAAATGAGCAATGAATGTCAATTATAAAGAAATTCATTTAGTGCAATTTTTCACAAAGACTTTAGTCACTAAAGTTCGCCAAATTTTTTCACTGAAAAGTCTTTATGGAATAAAACACGTCATATTTTGTCAGAGTGAAAGAAATTCAAATCCAAAATAATTGAGATTTCTTTAAATATTGAAATTGATTATAATTTTACATTTTGGATAAGGGAAGCAAGAATAAATAATTCAATTCAGCACCAGTTTTCACAAAAACTTTATCGTTTAAATTTCACTAAATTTTTTCAGAGGGAGAAAGAGAGAGAGAGAGAGAGAGAGATCCAAATCCAAAATATTTGAGATTTCTTTGAATATTAAAATTGTATTTAATTTCTTGCAAACAAATGTTAAAGTCTGTGAGAAAAACAGCAGTTTAATTTTGAAATATTAGAGTTGCTTTATTTCTCGTAAATAAATATTTAAGTTTGTGAAAAAAAGACGGCAGTTTAGTTTGTACATTTAGCAGATACATGGCACGAAATTTGGTTGTAACACAGTGTTACAGAGAGTTAATTAAGATATAATGTTCCCGAGCCTAAAAAGCTTACAAACATGGATATGCGTAAGTGCAAAGATGTTGCGAGGTAACTTATGCCAGTTTTTATACCTATAACAATTCACAGGTAAAGTATTTTCTCCTCTTGAACGGTAATGCAGTAGTAGTAACGCGTTGTTTTTTACGACGTGAAAACGTTATCGCATGCAAAAGAGCTTGCACATTATCCGCGACCTACATCTACACGCGTACTCTCAGGAAAAATACTTCTTAGCGATAGAGGAAATCTACAAACTATCTCGTGATTCATGAACAATGATCTCGACAATGTTCATACTGACAGTGTGTTTTTCTTTTTTTTTTTTTCTGTTCTACAAGTTAGTGTCGTTTCCTTTTTCCACGGGTAATTTTCTACCTAAAGCTGTTCTTTAAAACTGAACTTTAATTTTCAATTCTTACGTAGTCTCAGAATATGAAAAGGAGATACTGATAAGCTTGAATAAAGAGATCAACGATATCATTACTACCTCGTTCTTTTGGATTTAAATTCCAGAGTTCGAATTTATCGTTATTGCAACTGAATTTTACTTAACTTATTACTTAAAAATCAAAGTATACAGTTTGACTAAATTAAAGCAGTGAATAGGAATTAATAGTTTAACCTATAGAACGAAAATATAAATAAAACTAAGTAATTAAGTTAATAACTTTAATCTAAGAAAATGATGTGCAACTACATTTCATCAAAATTGATTAAATTTAATCAAATCTTAAAGAACGTAGTTTCTATTATTTTTTTAACATTTATTCTAATTTAATTGATTTAGAAATTAATAATTTTATTACTATTTTTTAAATATCTTTTATGCAAAATGTAATACGTTAACTTTTTAAATACTTGGTAGATATTGAAATGCAAAACTTTTACGTTTGATAATACTTGAATGCAATGGTGCTTAATATGAAGGATCAAATTAAAAATTCTGTGAAGTAGACAACCAGAAGGTGTCGATAAATAAATCTGACTGGCACGTGAATAGACGTAGTACTCTTCTTTCCGTAATCAACACATTTTTTGCAATGTGAAGATGATTTGAGATATCTGGAAGATACTTTTCAAGTGAAAAAAAAAAGTACGTGTAATATCTGCAGCGTTGCAGGCTCTTCTACTCGGTCCAATTGTCACGTTAATTACGAAGGATTTTTCATTTCAGGCAAGATAGATTATTGATTGAACGATAACACTACTTCTTTCTATTACCATTATCCTAAGTTTCTCGAAAAATTGTTCTTTAAATTCAATTTTCTCCACGAGCTTCGTTACGAAATATATTATTTTGTCTGCATATTAAAAAAACAATTTCTTTTTCTTCTATGCACAGTAATTTTTATTAATAAGCGGACACCCCTCAAAACAGAATAATTATTTTTAAATCAGACCAAACGACTTAAGTTTTTTCGAGAAACTTTTAGTATGTAGATTTAATTGATATAAATTTTCAAAATATGTCATAATTTTCAAAAAAGTTGTAAAAACCTATTTTTATTATTTTCTTCGCAATTTCGATCAACTGCAATTTTTTCAAAAAATTGTTCTCACATTAAGTTTGGTAAAAAATGTTGGTCCAGTTTAAAAAAGAAAATTATTCTGTTTTAAGGAAATTAAAGAGTTAAATGAATTATATTGAAACAGAAATTATTCTGTTCTAAAGTCAAGATATTAATAAGAGCCACGATTCTATATAAATTTATACAAATCGGTTTGAAGTAGCAATTGAAAAACAAATTCACGGTGTCTTATTGTATTTGTCATTGCAATAGAACAAGTTGCCAACCATATAAACTTATATTCGAAGGTTTGAAAAAAACCTGAATATATTTGCTTTAGCGGGTACGTCTAAGTAAAAAATGTAACGAAGAAGATAGATGGTAGACACATTCTTCTTCTCTTCTCTGCTGAGTTATTCTCTAGTACTTTAGTTGGAACGAAAACAGCATAAATCTGACACCATGACGGCGTTTATTACACGTGTATAATTGAATTATTAATTCTTTACTTCACTAAATTGTATATTCAACTTCTGTTAATAGCAAATTAATTAATTTCACATTAATTATAATATTACAAAAAATTAAACACTAATGAATGAAAATTAAATAGAGAGAAAAATATTTTCGATAAATCACAACTTTTCTTATTTAACAATAATTATGTAATAAAGTTATATTCTGATACATGATATTATCCTTTAAAAAATGATAAATTACAACATTTTTAATTTTACAAAAATTATCCAACAAAACTATAATATGGTAAATGATATCTTTTAAAAAATGATAAATTGCAATTTTTCTTAATCTAAGAAAAAGTTATCTAATAAAAGTGTAATATGGTAAATAATGTTATCCTTTAAAAAATAATAAATTACAACATTTTCTCATCTAACAAAAAGTATCCAATAAAACTATAACATGGTAAATGTTAATTAATCCTTTAAAAAAAATCTTCGTATTCAGCGTAACTTTAAGTATAATATATCACAAGATGCACGCTCTCTTTTACTGAAAATTTTAATTCAAACCTTTAATTGAATGTTTTTAATTTAACTTTCTTGAAGATTCTTGTGTATGTACATATAATAACTTAATTAAGAAGTTATCGCTGTGTACCACCTCAACGTTTCATAAACCATACTGAAATTAAGAGACGCAACACCAACGTGTAATATCCAACGAAATAACAGCAAAGAGTATTTCTCTGGTGCAGGTAGGATTTTAAGCCTGCAAAGGTATAAATTTCTGTTTGTACTAAAGTTTCAGACATCTGCAGAATATTTCGTGCCATTTTTCGTTTGTACACCTTTCTTTTTTAATTGTATCGTTTCGATATGAAATAACATTTGCATATTTTTATTCTCCTTCTTCCTTTTGCCTCCATTAAAAAAAAAAAAAAGAAGAAAAGCCCGAAGAATGAAAAAAAAATAGATTTCTTGTTTGTTTTTCATTTTATTAATATCGAATGGAAAATCTGTCGTTGCACTTAATTTCAGGAATATCACTTCACCTGCGTACTTGACAAAATCGTGTCGCATGTACTTTGTCAAATTCTTCTTCCACTTGATTCTTTTGTTTCTACAATAAAAACAATCATCTATCCGTTTATTTAACAAGCCATCGAGATCGTTCCACTTTTTAGAGACGTGCACAAATATTCGATTCTGCCAGCATGCACAAAACGGCGCTTGCGTTAATGTAAATAGCGTGGATTTGCGATGCGAAATCGCGATTTGAATTCAAGCCACTCACAGTCCGACCGCTGAAAGGTCTGGGAAACAGAGCTTTGACAGAACGGTTCAAATCATTTTCACTGGGCAACATAAAAACTATGGAAAACAGTTGATTCGTTTCTCGTTTCTTTTTCTCCTCGGTACAATGCGGGAAAAAAGTGGGAAAGGGAAAAATCACGAATCAGTACAAGAAATGTTAAAATTCCTTTTCCTTTTTTTCTTCTCGCTGAAATACTTGAAGTTTTAAAACCGGAAGTTTAAGGGGCTATAATTGTTTTGTAAAAAATCTACGAATACTTTAAACGAAAAAACTTTTCATTTTCAGTATTTACGTTTATATCGTCGTTTTTTTTCTTTACTTCAGTAATTTTCAAATAAATTCTATCTGTAACTATACATATGCGAATGTATTTCAATTATTTTTAGCACTCTAAAATTATTATATTAGGTATAGAAATGAATTCTTTCCGACTTTTGTGTATAATCAAAAGTTTATTCAAACAGAATGGAAACAGATCAATTATCGAATTAATTTCTATTATTGTTGAGAAGTTTTTATCATTTTTCTGGCAGCTTGCGAATATTTCGATTTGAATAGCTCTACTGATTACGTGAATCCAGTTGGAAGAAATTTATTTTTGCACCTAATAGTATACATATGCAAATGTATTTCATTTATTTTGATTACTCTAATTCTGAGTACTTTTATTAGTGATGAGAAATGATTTTAGAATACTCTGCGTTAACCTGACGTGTTCATCTCTTTAACAGAAACTGAAATTCTTTGGCATATAATTAGAAAGATTAAAAATGATATGTAATTACTTCGTTCTTACTTTTTGCAGATATGAATATGTATTTTATGTTTAATATAAACAAGATGGTAATATTAAAAATAAATCAATAAATAATTGTATTCTGAGTATTATTAACTATTAATTATTAATTATTAATAATTGTTGAATTTTCTTTTATATTTCGTAACGTAATTCTGTTTATAATGCATACATAGTCAACATTAGATCAACAGCCACTATTGTTATTATTTTTCAACAATTCTTGCTGACTTTCATTAATCGAATGATACAAAATATGCCTAAATTTGTAATCAAGTTAATAGTGCATAATTAATTCCTTCCTAAATTAACTAAACCGATTGTTTTAATAAAAATTCGTGTATTTGTTCACTTGTCAACTGAAAGGCTGTTCATAGAAATAAATATACACGAAAAATCCGTAAACCTAGTATTAACAATTTTTGAAGAAGCATATGCAGTGTTTGAAAAGAAGTACGCTTTATTGTACTGTAGAATACTGTTTCAAGAAGTATAAACAACATCAAAATTTATAAAAGAAAAAAAAAATGCAAGTGACTATAAGAATATTCTATGAAGTATATATTGAAATGTTTGTAAAATATGTATTACGCCGGAAACTTGAAAGAAAAAAGAAAATTTCTTTTCTCAGTGGTTGGAATCGCAATAGTAAAAAAGCAGAGAGCTGACAAGCGAAACGGCACGGCAGCATAGAAAGCGCAAGGTACAATAGGGAAAATTGCAGTTCCATATCATTATGTAGCAAGTACGCAGGTATGGCGATGAGTTTTAGATGGAAAATATAGCGCTTGACGGAATTCACCTAGGCCAGTAGGGTGGTTGCTCTTTAAAGCGAAACGTTTTCTTCGAGGCCACTTAATTTTCCGCGACGACATTACAAGCCGCGATTCACTGGAGCGTTCTGTACGCAGTATCACATCGCTCGCATATTCGCCGAAGGAAAAAGCAAAGAAAAGTTATATAGCAAGTTTGAAAATTCCGGAAGTGGTTTAACCCTTCGGGAAAATTCCTGGTCGGCTGAAATATTCCCCTTTCGGCGAAGTTTAACAAGAGGATCGATATTGGTGTATAATACAATAGTCGATATCGATGAAACTTTAGTATAGCACACCTAACACGCTACTTTTCTTACACGATTTTCCAAAAAACTACACTCTCACTTTTCTCTGGATAGTGAACTATCCACAGTTAGCAGACACAAAAACTGAGGCTAACAAAAGAAAAAACAGATCAGAGTTATTCATAGATATTCATACTCAGGGATATTCATTTTCAAAGATTCATATTCAAAGATATTCATGGACCTTCACAGAGATTTGTATAGATTCAGAGAGACATACATAGATAGAACTCAGAATTGTATCAATCCTGGATTTACTGTAATCTACTGGAACGACATTGGACTTGAACACTCGATTAGAACAGAACTTTGCATTTTATACAATTATTAATATTAGCATGTGTGTTAATAAATAAAAATTCAATTATTTGCTAAATATTCGGGCTTCATCTATAATGTGGAGCCAGTAGTGTAATTTTTACGGATCTGAATTGCTCATTGATTATATATTTCAGAGAATTTGGATTGGGTTGAAAGACAAGGATTTCTTTTGAAAGAGTGACCAATCAGATCATTATCAGTCAGAATCTACTTATCGTAAACCTATACTCATTGAAAACAGGGACATAGAATTTATAGGCCGGTCTCTCAAACAAAGGATCTTTGTGCAACGTCCTGCAGGTTTTGTTTACCGGTCGAAGTACTTGACCTGTAAGCGTTACGCAATTGAGAAACCGTTCCACTTTGTAATTGGACAATTCTAGGCCCTACTTTTCCATATTTTTCTTCAAGATGTGACTTGGAGGGAAATTATTCTAAAAATAGAGGAGGCATTTGTCTATCTTCGGAAAAGACTTTTTCTTCTTCAAGAGCAGTATTGAACTGCACTTTATACAGAATAAACTAAACCTTATACAGAAACTAGATCAGGACTTGAAACTTTAAGTTAACATAGGATCATTCAACTTACACGCCTACGTATTTCTTTTTAATAAAACAGAAACTATTTGGAAATTTCTCAAAATGCTTTTTTATTGAAAGAATGATCCATTACAATTATATGCAGAATAGAATATTATTTAATTGTGCTTCACGACTGTGTTTCCAGATATCAGTCCAATTATCGAAATTTTCAATGAATTTTCGACATGTTGCTGGAGTTATTTCACGAATTGCAACTCGAATTGTGTTCTTTAGGTCGTTACTTGTTTCTGGTTTGTTAGCATAGACTGAACTTTTCAAAAAACCCTATAAAAAAATCTAATAGTGTTGAATCGCGTAATTTTGGAGGTCAATTGAAGTCTAGATTTCACGAAATTATACATTGATGAAATTTCGATCGCAATAACTGAATGTTTTTTCGAGTGGTATGTCACGTAGCACAGTTTTGCTAGAGATAGACATGAGACACATTAATACGATTCAATTGTTACCATAAAAACTGAATATTGATTAGTATACATAATAACTGCATTTTCAGCATCTTCTTCGAAGAAACATGGGCCAATGATTCGATTTTCTCAGAATGCATATCAAGCAGAGACTTTTTATGGGTGTTTTGAGAAATTTTTCATG
The DNA here is from genome assembly GCA_951804975.1 of Anthophora plumipes. Lineage (NCBI taxonomy): Eukaryota > Metazoa > Arthropoda > Insecta > Hymenoptera > Apidae > Anthophora > Anthophora plumipes. The sequence goes on along the minus strand of OX638116.1, from coordinate 10,691,442 downwards.
AGTAACACCAAGCTTTTCATCGTCGCAGATACTTTTGCTTATTAACGAATCCATCCGTTGTGAAATGAGCTTCTTTATTGAACTAAATTTTGCTTGAAAATAACGAATCTGATGGTCGCTGTTCAATAATCAAACTAGCGAAATTACAACGTTGTAAACGGTCTCTTTCTTTTAATTTTTGGATTGATAAAATTGTGTACACATGTAAATGCAAATCTTTATGTAAAATTCTCCATGAAGTTCTTGCGAATGACGTGAAGTTGTTGTCTGTTTATTTTCAACCCTTTCACTTACAGCAACAATATTTCCATTGATACGTACAGTTTTTGGTCTTCCACTTTTTGGTTTATCAATAACAACCAATTTTTTCCGATTTGCACTAATCTTTGAATTAAAAACTGATTTGCCCGATTATTTGTACAAAAAACGTCACGCATTTTGCAATGGATATTTTTCAAAGAACGCCGATTTTCATAATAAATTTGAATAATGTAAATTTATTGCTGCAACATACACTTATACATGATTGAAATTGTACTACCTTCTACTAAAACAAAGTGGTCTATTTCACTTGAAAAAGTACAACGTGTAAACATTATACAATGCTAATATCTGCGCGTTGTATTTGGATGATCCTATAGATAATATGAACATCAAACATTAAGAAGAATAGTAAACATATTCTTTTCGTCTTGCCATTCTTCGTCTTGCATAGTGGAATTTTGTTTTCTCTGTATGTTACCGTTAAAACGAAAACTGTCTTGGAAGAATGAGAGGCGCGGTTGAATTTATCACAGAGAAGTTTCCCTTTGATTTTATGACTCCAAGTCAAGTGGCTGTTGAAAGCTTCTGCTGCTGCCGCGGTACTATCGAAGTTTCGTTTCTTCTTTTCTTTTGTCGCTGTACTGTTCTTTCCAGGAGAACTCGGGAAAAGCGAATAGAAGATAAACGAGACAGATTTAACGGGTCGGTTTATTCAATTGTCGAGCTCAGATTTTTACTCGTACGCTGAAATATTGGCAACTGATTGTATAAAAAATAAAAATAAAAGATAGGAATATAAAAGATGTATGTTATCACATACTATCTTTTTATCTGTGAGTGCAGATAAATATTTTCCGACGTGGAATTTATAATTGGATAAATTGATTGCCTTTATCGCACGTGGTGTCTTGCAAGTGACGATAGTTTACGAATGTTGTTCCGTGAGTTAGGAGATAGATAACGGTGCAATGAATTATCTCATGAATCCGAGATTAATCATCGTTCTAACTATGAATCTTCGCGGATGGACATAGCCTTTCGGTATTTGAACAAAATTTTTACTTACTGGTTAATTATTCAGTGATGAAAGGCTTCATATAAGTAATATACTGTTGAATTATTTCATGAAATTAGTATGTATATATGTGTGTAGTGCAAGACAGCAAAAATGGGTCAACATGCTAAGAAAAATTATTGCAAATATAAATAAGGAAATGAATCTAGTAACTATCTGTTTGGTGTGGGTGGACCCTGATATTGTTAGGATTATCAATCGTTCAATCCACGCCTAGGTTTGCATTACAACAATCCCAGTCGATGCTCGGTTGTTCGAGCTTTGTTTCGTCTGGGTTAGCGCCGTGTATAAATCGACACGTAGAAATAATTATTATACAAATAAAAATATAAAGCAAAGTCTGTGTGACTCTGCCTTATCCACTTAACCCTAACAGATATTCTTTTTTTTTTCTTATTCTCTATGCATGTAGTTAAGGGTATAGATACAAGACGTATAAACGTCCCTACTTCAAATATAAATTAAAATAAAGATTTCTTTTCATAAAAACTAAACTAATGAACTTGCATTGTTGTCTATATATCCAATATATACGTATGCAACTTAACTGTTTCTTATAATTTAACCATTTAGCTGAGGATAGGCTTGTTTCAATTCTACTATTAAACTTGTATTGAATACAAAATATATCATATTCACATTTACGAAAATTGAAACAATGAAACTATTTGTCATTTTTATTGCTTTTTAATTGTAAATTACAGAGATTTAATTTTCGTTTGTAAAGTGAACCCAGTTAATAGGTTGAACTTTTCAAATTTTTCAAGAAACTTAGGAAGAAGAACGAAATTGTACAACAATTACAAGGATTAATAGTACAGTTCTACTTCAGAGAAGTTATCAGAACAGATAAAGTTAAAAAAAGAAAATACTTGTTTCTTCTGTAGTAAGTGTATCGGAACATAGAAGGTGTTCTCACAGGGCGGAGGAAAGAAGAAATATTTCTTGAGTAAGTTTCTGTGTTACCAGTATTAGTTTCTCCAGAAAGTACATTCCGCCATTAACTTTCCGCTACGGAACAGTATGATTGCATTCGAGTAAATTTGTATAATATACTTCGTGATATTGGACCACCGAAACAGTTTAATATGTAACTTAATATAAAATCACATGCAGAAGATTTATATGCAGAAATCGTTAATATCCATAGATCAAATTTTAAACGTACTTCTTGCAATTTTCCTTGTCAAAATAAAGTAAAGAAAAGTAAAAAATAAAGTAAAATACGAATTATATGTTAGAAAATATTTTGGAAGTTTATCAAAATTGTGAATAAACTGTGACTTAAATTTGAAGACGATAATCTTGAATTTTCAGGAAATGAATGTTAAAAAAATTCAGATTTTGCTTTTGACTTAATAAAATATACTAATCTTCCATGTGACCTAATCTGTGCAATTTGAGTGTGTCTTTAATTGATGAAGTCATCTGACAAATCTTTGTTATGACCGATTTTCATCTTCCTTTCCAGCTTATAATGCATCAATCCCTATTGAAAAAAAAAAAAAACTCTATGCACTTCAGCTTCTAATTAGAATTCAGAGTTTTCCTTCCTATAAATAGCCAGCAGTTATAATACTTTTTTTTTTTAAAGAGTCACAGCTGCATCGTTAATCTATGTGAGAAATTTTAACAAGAGGTATAAGCTAGTACGGATTATGTGCTCGTGTTGGTATAATAATTCAAGTACAACGATTTTATCTAAAATAAATCACGTCTAGTAGATAATATCCGTCTTGAAAGTAATTCATGTCTAGGCCATATGGTAACCCACAAGTACTACTAATTTGACGTTAATATGCGTGGTTAAATATTTCCTTAAAACGTGCTAGTATTTAGCTAAGTGAAGTATGTGTTTTCCAAACTAGCTGTGTCCACTCTGAACTAATGTTCAGATACTTATAAACATGTCAAATGAAATTTCAAGTATGTTTTTTGCAAAACATAATACAAATGTTAATTGAAATTATTATACAAAATTTTTTAAATTATTTTTATAATTTCTGTAAAACATAATATAAATATTAATTGAAATTATTATGCAAAAATGAAGCAAGGGTTATTTTTATAATTTCTGCAGCACAGAATATAAATATTAATCGAAATTATCATACAAATTTTGTTAAAAATTATTTTTATAGTTTTCAAAATATTTATGGTAAATTGTCGTGCATTGAAACTTTTAATAACATTTGGATCCAACCAGGTTTTGATAACAGAGCACTTAACTAATTCCTACCAAAATATAGAGAAAAAAATACAGCTTGAATAAAATAAGAATTGAATAAAAGAACTGAATCAATCAAGCATTAAACAAATTCTATTATTAATTAAATCATATACAGATATATCGCAATTATTTAAATATATACAGTCTGTACAAAAAATAGTTGAGCTTACTTAAATCAGCAACCAAATAGAAGACTGTTCATACGTGAAAAATAAATAAACATTTTTCCTACGTTATTGATCTTTTTAAAAATTTATCATTTAACGTATGCTAGAGATCAACTAATATTAATCTACGATACTTTTAGCGTTATACCGGAAGATCCCGGTGAAAATAATGAAACGCCTAGAGCACGTAATTGATGGACAGTGGTTGCTTGGAAATGTATTCCAATGCAACAATTTATACTGACGATTTTCAGGTTCGAACGAAAATTACATACCTATTCCCGAGGAAAAAGAAACAAAAAGAAAAGAGAGAGAAGAGAAGAATAGTTGCTGCAGCCAGCCTTGAACCGGTCCCGTAATTTAGCAGTATCTCGTTCTATCGATCAAATAGTGATAGAAATATTCCCAGTTGGAAGGCGGTAGATTCTCGGTCAGTTATAAATAATCGTTCGCCTGACGGGCTACTAGAAAATGGTTTATGATGTATAAAACACAACTCACAGAACTGTAGTGGATAAACGCTTGTTCGTTGTAAGATAGACGAGCACCGCAAACTTTTGGACAGTCGCTTGTTACGATGCTCTACCTTTGGAAAAATGGACGACATGATAACAAGGAAATTCCCGTTGCATAATCGAATAAATTTAGATAATGGATTTTGCAATTAATGATTGTAAATTGATTCCTCGTTAAATTACTGCTTGATAATTCGTATTAAAGTGACGTTAGAAACATTTTTCTTGTCTTTTAAGTGTGACTTTATGAAACGCTATATTTAATGCTAAAATTACATTTGAGAAATGGAAGAATATAGCTATTGTCGTCACGTTGCTACTTCACATTATCGATTGTATTAAAAATTAGGGAATTAAGTATATGTACTTGAGAAGAAGGAAAGTGTACATAGAAATTGAGTTTCGTCGTGCATGAAAATTGCGAAATGGAAATTTCCAGACAATATTGAATATGAATGCATTTAGGAGAACTTTTTTATGTTTGATTTCCAGTTCATTATCTTGAACAATTCGTGTTGAAACAAGCTGAAGCTACAGTAATGAGTGAAAATATTGTAATAATTTTTTATACAACAATTTAAAATTATTAACAGTGAATAACGTATTGATAAAGAATTATTGACACTGAAAATCCTTTATTAGTAGCATACGAGAGATAGATAAAAGAATTTAAGGTAATTTTAGCTGTTACGAAAATAATATTATTTAAAAAAGAAAATTTCATATTTTTTCCTTTCTTGAACTATCTCCAAGAGGTTCTGCAAACTGCATGGAAACTAACTGACATTCCCTTAAGCATTATCTGATAAAGCTAATACCAATTTTTCTTTTATTTATTGTAACAGAGAAGGTTTCCTTTTAAAGGTCGAGAAACCAGTTTCTATCCAAGAAGAATATTGATATGCAATATTCATAATGGTTTAGACTCGTTCCATGAGCTTTCATGAACAAAATTAGAACCCATTATACCGAAAATACTAAAACTTTACCTCATACATTTAGAAATTTTCAAATTATACGGAACAAAAACGGAAACCGACGAACTTGTGCAAATCGTACAATGTGTACTTGCTCTATTGTTGAGGGAATACGTAGATCGATTAAAATAAGCATATTTCGGTAACAGTTTCACGGGTTACCACAAGAGACTTGACCCGAATTTAATCATGATTATATGTTAAATACACTGCAGTACAGGACCAGAAGTATTTTAGGTACCAACTTAGCTCACGAATTAGACCTGTGCCCTTTTTCAAAGATTTCTACAATATTTATATGTATATTAGGTGATAGCTACAATATTTATATATGATTTTTACGATATTATATGCAGAAATGTATGTTGTCTCACTTTTGGGTACAATCGAAAGTTTATTTAAAATAAATATAAGTCGGACAATCATCGAAATAATTTTCATTATTGTTGATGACTTCTTGTCATTTTTCTGCCAGCTTGCAAATGCTATTAAGAATATTTCGATTTGAACATTTGTCTTTGATTAAGTGACCCCGATTAAGAGAGAAGAATTTATTTCTGTATCTAATAATAGAACACGAAACTTCAAAACACTAAGCAGGTGAAGTATTGAAAGAAAGTCAAAATTAACACATTGAAATGTAAAGAAAGCTGTTTCTTTTCATGAGTGAACTAAGTCTATTTCATGAATTTAAAGAATAATTAAGCTAAAGTTATCACACAGTTGTTCTATTAATTTATGATCCATGAAAGACTAGACGTCAAATTTTATTATAATAGAAATTCTGTGTATAATGAACAAACTGAGTTCAATGTACAGAATTAATTCATCAATCAATCAAAGGATATCATTCCCTGTTTATTTATGTAACGTTCTCATATCAATATTAAATTCGACGAGTAACGATTGGGCAGATAGGATCCTATAGCAATTGAACTTCAATGCCATAGGGCAATATTTCAGATTCTCCGGCATCGTACATTTTTCTCCCGCGTTGCGAAACTTTTGATCAACCGAAAGCTGGGTTCGCGTATAAAGCAACGTCCAAGAAACTCTCCACTTTTTCTCTTTCCCTCTCATCTCTCTCTCTTTCGCGCTCTCATCTTTTTCTTTCACGCTCTGGTCTTTCTTTTTCGCATTCTCTCTCTCTCTCTCTCTTTCGCGCTCTCTTTCTTTCGCACTCTCTCTATTTTGCGCTTTCTCTCTTTCATGCTTTCTCTCTCTCTCTCTCCTCTCTCTTTCGTGTTCTCTCTCTCCTCTCTCTTTCGCGCTCTCTCTATTTTACATTCTCTCTCTTTCGTGTTCTCTCTCTTTCGCGCTCTCTCTATTTTGCGCTCTCTCGCTCTTTCTAGTTATATCTCTCCCTTTCCCTCTCTCCCTGGATCTCTCTTGCTTTATTTCCCCTTTTCTCTTTCTGTCTTTCGTTCTTTCACTCTTTTTATCTCTTTCTTTCTGCTTCTCTCTCTCTCTTCCTCTCTCTCTCACTCCTTTTTCTTTCTCCCGTGATACTTGGCCGTATTTGTCTGGAGGTGAAGGGACGGCAGCAAAGCGGGATACGCGAAATTCAGCTGAAATATTTTCATGGAGAGACATGTCATTGTCTGCTGTTGCCGGTTCCAGCGATCGTTTCTCTTGGTACCTTTCGGTATGCGGTGAACGTGCAAACGCGTATCCAATATTTCATTCTGCGATGCTCGTGCACACTCCCGGTAGACTTGGGCCATTCGCAACGAGAGATTGTTAACGAGTTGACAGACTTAGAAGCGTTAAATTCGCCTGAGGTATTACGTGTTGAAGTTGCGGCGAGAGTACGGGTTCGAATTTCCAATGAACACTCGACGTTCTTTTATTGGGATCAGCTGGTGGAAAATGCGGAGAATTTTTTTTCACTTTCTAAAGTTCGGAAGGCTATGATGCTTATTGGAGTTCAAGGAGAGAAAGAAGATTGATGGGTTCCTACGAAGTTTATTTATTTCATCGTTTATGTTTTTGACATCTGCGGGCATAAACAGATGAAAAAGTGTACCATTTGCAAGGATAAAATTTTAAAATGTTGTGAAATATGAGATGATTAATCATAATATTATCATTGTGTTTGATTTAGAGTGTAATCATTATGTTAAATTTTCAAGATTTTTAATTATGATTTTAGAAGCGAAAACACGCTTGCATTGGGACGTTAATTATTGATACTAAATACTGTGGAGTATCTAAAATAAAATTTCACATTTTACGAATATTTAAAATGTCATTTAAACTTTTTGGTAAAATTCGATGCTATAATACTGTCAGATAAATTGTGATAATTTTGAGAATATCTGTAAATCTTTATTTACTTTAAATTTTACCTAATTTCATTTGAAACAATTTCAACTGATGTTCGTCTCAATTTTTTAATTTCAAAAGCAGTAATTTAGTTCAAACTTCTTCAAATGCTTTTCGATTTACTGTCACTCACAAGTAAATTCACTTTCACATCAGTGCTATCATAATGTACCATTATTTTCACTTAAAAGGAATTCTTATATATTTATTCAAAATAAACGTCCTCGTAGTTGATGTGATATTTATATATTTCAAATAGGAAAGATCATTATTTCCCTCTGAATACAGAAAATGAGATATCCTGGGAATACCTCTCACGCAGAGAAAATTGAAAACTTCAAGAATATTTTCTTCATACTAACGAGCTCCTTGTCTTATCAAAATATCCTTCATTCTATCAATTGTCTAGTCTCTAGACTCTAGAGATTCATCAAAGGCTCGCGCAACCAAACACAATGCTTCTTATGAAACACTGATAATCATTACACCTTGTACAAAGTAATTAAGAAACTGCAGAGGAATTGATCAAAAGAAACTACGAGTATCGACTGCATTCAAAATCTTCTTAATAGTTTGATCTTAAAAAACGAAAGAGATTGTCTCATTTAATGTACAACCACTTAACATTTGATACTATTGTTTATTATTTCAGATTACTATTACAAGAAGAATGAATAAAAACCTTAAAATCTTTTAAAATAAAAAATTTTTAATATTTAAGAATTCAGATTTTATCATGAAATGGCGGAATTCATAGATTGTAAAATTTTAAACTTCAATGACATAGTTAAACCTAGATTTTTTTAAATCAAAATAAGTTTCAGCTGATTCAACACATATCTGCTATCAAATTTTGACTAAATTTTGCCAACTATTATAAACATTTGAATTTTCAATATTTTTCTTGCTAAAAAAAATCGGAGTGCTCAAACGAACGTTGCGTTGTTCATTCTGTAGCTGCTCCAATTTAAAATAATATTTCATGTTGCCTCTGCTGCATTATTCCCAGGAACAGAAAATCACTCGAATTGGTTGGAATCTATTTTCTACTTTCAGGTGAATTTATATTACCTTAATCTAACCTTTTCAACGAAACAAGTCTTGCATTTGAAAGAGTAGATTGCTCTACTTTATCTTATAGCAACCGACATAGATTCTAGTTTATAAAAACAACGTGCAAACGTTATCACTCCATGTGCAACGATATAATACACTTAATTACTGAATTTAACGTTACAATGCTGAATTTGTTTTTAATTTATCAAAATTTAATTATCTGCCGTGTACTATTTGTATTTTCATGCAGTATGAAAAAAATATATATGTATCCCCAAAAGACTCTGGCTAAAGGTTTGATAGTGAATACAATACAAACAAGCAAAAACCATGAACTAAATATAAAGCTTCCAACGCTTTCTCAATGGCTTACTCTTGGAACATTTTATACAATACGGGGATTTCGAATAACAGACTCGATTTGTTTCCTTTATTTTCCTTTTTTCCGTATTGCGTTCTCAATATTTAAAAGTGTTGGATCTAAAGTTTCTTGCGAGCTTAGCCTTTTGGGTCGCGGGTATAGTGCAGGAAACACATGGGACGTAACTTACTGTAAAAGAACTGAGCTGTGGAAAGATAGGATACTTACATACCATTGAAAAAAAATAAAAGTAGAAAGCAGACAAGGATAGAGAAGTATACGGATAAGAAAAGTAGCAGCGACGGGAAACCTGTGGGAGAAGTGCTTGCGAACTCACGGAAGCTTGATTGTCACATATTCTTCCATGGTACCAGCTTGAATTCAAACAAAGAGCTCTTGTAAAATAGTGTTATAAAGAACAGCAAACTACAGGAAGCTGAAAAGCTTCGAATAGTGAGAATTGAGAAGAAAGAGGAGAAAAAGGAAAGAACTTGCTTCAGGAAAAAGAAGCAAGAGAAGTATTTATTTTAAAGCATCGTAGAACACGATGGCGTTGCTGTGACTCTGCTGAAATACCATTCAGCATAGCTTATCATAAATTGTTCCGCATTATGTGTAACGAAGTGTTAGTTAACATACTACACGAAATTGTACTCATAAATAATTTATCGTATTCAAATATCACAGGTTTTTTTCACCGGTGTTAGGTTATGTTAGTATTTTACCATAAAAATGTCTAATTTGAAAGTTTAGACAGTCTGTCTGAGATATTATCAGCGCCAGTCTTTTTTACACGTCTCTGTACCACGGTAATTTATTCTTACGGCGGCGAATCACGAAGGTGAAGAATTTTAAACTCTCGCCGAATGTTACGGGACCCCAATTAAACGAAGGATACAATAATCTCCTCCGGAAACAATTTAACAGTGGCTTGTACCAGAGGTCAGACGTTTTCACGATTCTCGTGTGTGCATCCATATATGCATGCCCATGTATTCGGTTTTTAGTAAATTCCCTCTGGCTTGGGTAAATTTTAGTACGATCCCGTCTCCGTTTGCATTGTACTAAAATAAAAGCAGGAAATAAACTTAAACGGGAAAGAAATTACTATTCGATCTCATAGATTTTGGTCTGTAAAATGTACTTTGTAAAAAAACCTAGGGAATGCTAAAAATAAAGATAAAATTTACTATGTTGCATGTGTTTCAAAGTTCTCGTCGCGTTCACAAAGAAAAGCTCTTGTATCAGAGTGATTCGTTCACAATTTTATTTAGCATAAATAAAAATGTAAACACTTTCCTTAGGGATATTTTTCATTTATTTTCAGTAGGATCCATTTTATTGCACTATTTTACATCCATTTACAAAGTTTTATTTTTCATTGTTTAAAAATACAACAGAGCGTGAATTATCCAAACCATCGATTCGAAGAATAAATAAACTTATGGTGTAGCGGTTTCAGAATGCAATATTTAGGACGTATTGTTACTAAAAAGAATGAGAGATCTCGCTGCGAAGAAAAGATTCTCTGTGATAATTCGGCTAACCATTGAAGATTGTATGTATTGTATTTCAATATTTCTTCATTATTTTTTTCAATAATTAATGTTATGCTTAATTCCTATAGTTATAAACCGGTAAGAACGAAATACATATGCTTCATTAAAAAAAAAAAATAAAGTTAAAAGGTTTCAGAAAATGTTTTCCACAAATTGCTGAATAATACAATCTTTTACCGGAAAAGTATGTCAAATTGACACAGAGAACGGGCGAAGATTAATATACTGACTGCTACTGATTACTATTTTGTTTAGACAAAAGAATAACTACCTGTTGTCTTTTATATCATGCACAATTAATGAGAAATGCCGGATATAATGTACACATCTCCTAAAATTCATATTATTTTTTTAATATCGCCGGAAGATGATTCTAATGGATAGTGACATTCTTCTTCTATTTATATAATAGTATTCTAAAATACTGAAAAATAAAACCGGTCTCTAATAGATATAAAGTCTCTAAATAGATATAAAGATCTCCCAAGTAACCTAACTGACGACACTACTACGATAGAAAACCTAAAAAGATGCAACGCATTTCTTTCCCTTTTCCTTGCCTTTCCTGGCTATCTTTTTCATTTTGTTCTTCTTTCACTTAACCCAACTGCTACAGTTAATTAAAAGAAAAAAGCTCGAAGGGAAAGTAACTTCTTAAACCTCATCAAAATTAGTTTCAAGTGATCTTTACCCGTAAAAAAAGTATTTTAACCCACAGATTTCTCGTATAATTCTTCCCGGGAAAAATTAACGCTTATTATTTAAAATTCTGAAATTTGATTTCATCTGTTTTTAATAGCTGGAGTTTCCTATGGGCAAATTAAACTTTTCGCTGGGTTAGGTGGAAATTCTGCACCGTTGCTAAACTTGCGTGCATCGAGCGATGAATTATAATACATATCGTTTTGTCCTCTTCATTAGAAAAAAGGTGCACTTAAAATATAATTAGAAGGATAATCGTAATATTAATTTTATTAATTAATTTCGTGTTGCAATTCCTAACAGCAACCGATTGAATCTACATGAGTCAATAAGAGAAAGAAAGATTCGTTAGGAAAGTACCTCGGAAGAATTCTGTACTCATCGACCGGTCGTGGCGACATGAGAATTTAGTCTTAGTTACAATTTAATTCTGGTTTGTTTAATCGTCAAACAATGGAGACGACAGCGCGTGCAATTTAAGTCGCTATCATTGATTCTAGCATTCGCTTTAAAATTTTGAACAAGTTGCTTTAATAAAAGAACGTTGACGAGTTTAAATTCGGGACACACATTCGCACAATGATGTCTCTTGTTGGAACTTTTTAAGAACTCCTGAGAACTTTGGAGAACTGGTGGAATACCTAATTTGTGTAAAAATTTTTACTCGAGCGTACGTTGTTACTGACAAACTATTTAAATTATCTTTGAAATGCACAAATCAGAATTTTAAACAATGCAATTTACCAATACAAATTGAAATTTAATAAAGTAGCAGTGTTCAATTATTAATCATGTCTCAGACTGCAGATTTTTATACATTTGTAGGAAATTAAAAGGTGCAAAATTGCATAGAATGCTACGTAAAATGTACAAATTATAGTGCTTTTTTTATAATATCTAATATTTTTTCTCAGAAGTATGAATTTGCATAAAAAGCTGCAATTTGGTAATTAGATATTTAAAATTCAGATACTTTCATTCTTATATAAAATTTATGCTTTCTATATTCTTTATATGAGCATAATCTTGTCCAATTTTGTTTGTATAATAATTTTTCCATAATTTGTTCGTTCTTTGTTAGATAGAAAGTTTATAAAATCTTCTCCTTTATTCTCGAAAAAATGAATTTGCATAATAATCCGCAGTCTAGTTATACTCGTTCGCGTTCGAATCACTTTGTAATTTCATACTTCGAGGCGACGTCCCTACATTCATCAGGAGGATGAACACGATTAATTCATTGATTGTAATTCGAATTCTCAGGTTGTAATCTTGAATTAGAACTAACACTCGAGGCAGTCATGCGTTATTCGAACATTGTCTTCTGCATTTTGATATTCATGTTCTTTTGTACGAGACAGAGCTCATCGGGATCAAAGTAAATAATTGGAATTCTCTCTTGGTAAGGTATAGAAAATGTCTGAGATAAAACCTGAAATTGTTTTCTAAGAACAGCTAATAGTATATTATATATTCTTTTCATAATAATTTCAAAAGAATTCGTGATTTACAGAGGAATTATTTGTTGTACTTATATTTACGATACTTCAGTTATTTGAAACCAGTCCGCAAAGGAAATAAATAAACTGCGAAATTTTATGCAAATTTATATTTTAAAAAATTAAAAAAAAAAGCGCATTGAAGTTTGGTATTATGTATAAAGAGCACTATAATTTGGATGTTTTATCTATTTTTTTCGTATTACATATATTCTGTGCAATTTTTTCCACCTTTAAATTCTGTATAAATGCATAAAAATCTATAGTCTCATAATAAAATATAAAATTAATCAGCTTTCGACAGCCAATAACTGTGGTTTTCAAAACATTTCATAATAGAAGTCTATTCTTCTGATGAATTCAATAGTTCTTTTTCAAATATCCTTCTGTATTAAATATTTATTAATATTGTTCAGTATCTGAATTTTGTTTCTAGTGTCGTCTATGTTCTTGTTTTCATATAGAATATACTTCGTGGTCAATTAGGGCAAACAAAAGCAGTTCTCACAATATGGTAGGATTATCTTATTTCAGCTATTCTTCTTTTTACAACATTCACCAATTAATTAAAAACAAGAAATTACATCGAAAATCACATCGAAACAATCAAAATCACGTCAAATTCCCTTCCTCCCATTCCCTCTCCAAAAAAAGAAGAAAAAAGGCACGGTATATTGTCACGAAAGTAATATGAAACGGAAAACTCTTCTCTTGAAAATGGTCTTTGTTTAGCACGATGCGATGTCCTGTTACCGTGATATCGTAGTTTCAAGCGAGGAGTAATTTTCGGCGTTTCACTCTTCCTGTTCGTTGCAGTAGCATCAGATCTCTCTTGTTCACGTGTATTTACCAACATGGCTCAAACTTCGAGGTGTCAGGATGGCCAGTGACGAATGTCGAACGAGACTTTCCCCCCCTTTTTTTCCCGCCCTCCTATCTCTACGCGCGACATGCGTATTTTCCAGGAAGAAATTTAGGTCAAGGCGTTTTCAGGTATTTTGATCTGTCATTCGGTATCTCGAATATCCTGAGTGTTTCCGTTTCGAACTTTGTATGTGTATACCTTAGAAAGTCTCACTGGCAAGTCGAAATATCAAGTTGGAAGGAAATACGTTTACGACTGTATTCTTTGCTTTATATCGAACAGGCGAATCTACTTCTGAAATATTGCGATTCTTCTGCCTGCAGTTCGTAGGTGAAACGGTGATCGTTCAAGTTTAAACAGAGCTTTATCGATTTTGAAATGGTTTCGTGATACCGATTGGTTTACGAACGGAGTTACCTGTGATTTAAATGCGATTGATCGCACGTTCGAGCTGCTAATTGAATTATTAAAGATTCCACCCCTCTGCAATCCGAATCTCCTTCGTTCAAGCAAAGAAAAATTACGGTTGATTGCAATTTTACGTTTCGTTTGGAGAAGCTAGAATTAATGGTTATTATTTAATGTAAGTGTACAATAGTATAATACAGTAGTATAGCAATGAAGAAATAAAATGAGACTTGTAAAATGTAGATCACATTCGATATTCTAAATGTAACTTTTAAGTCACGTGACATTATAAAGGTTTAATACACATTCCTCTTTTTCGAGTTGTGTGATCATGTTTGTATCGACTTTTGTATATTAACGATGTGTGAACTTCCTTTTACAAATGAATATTAACAATACTAATGTCGTTAGTAACATTAACAGTATTGATGATATTTAATTAAATTTTTTTAATAATTTTATTTAATCATTTTTTGAAATTAAACAAATTTTTTAATTAAGTAAGATTTTATCAAAATTTATTGTAATAATTTGAGTAATATTAATAATATTGATAATATTAAGGATACTAATAATATTAATAATATTGATTATTAAAATTTTGATACTTTTTTAAAACATATTTTAAAATTATCAAGATACTTTTAAGATCGTTAAATTTCAATTTTTTCTCAAACGATTGATTTTCACATATTTTATTGTGACAATAGTAAAAATTGAACTGTAAACAGAATTTTTTGGTTAAACGTGTAATATTATGCAACGGACGACACAAATGAATCTCCTGGAGGTATAATTAAGAATTTACACGACTTGGAAATATCTTTCAGAGAAACCTTGACATTTCAAGTGTTTTATCTTGACGTAAGACCTTTAAGTGTAGAAACGTTATTTAAACGTAGATTTCTGGTAAAGAGATCAGCCTTGTGCGATCGATGTGTCGCTAATTCGAGTTCATTTGAGACATTGTATTCAACGCCAGTTCGAAAGTGGGGTGATTTTAATTACCAACTTTTTGTTCACTTGTCACGTTTTCTTGACGTTGCATCTTCAAAGTTGTCGTTCAATTCGGCGCAAGATATTTTCTCCTGTTGAAATGGAGCTAAATACATTCTCAATGATTTGTTGAAACACATTTTCTTGTTATATCCTTTATGTAAAGCAGGGAAACTTGCTTTTGTCAATCACTTAAATGCATTCACAACTTTAGAAGTTTCAATATAGAAATTTCTTTGAAATATTCTATATAATATTAAGTAAATGAAATTTTTATTTTTCAACGAGTTTCGAGAATTTATTTCTTATTATACTGTACTCTAAACAATTTAAAAAGACTATAATTTGGCTGACAATTGTGAAAGAATCGTATGTTCCGTCCGAAGGAACAGAAAATTGGTCGATCTTTTGTTTGGCACTGTTTTATGATACGTCTTCAGCTATTGAAAACGAGAAAATTAAACTTTATACAAGCGTTTCTAAGGAAACTAATTTCTGTCGGCGAGAAATGTACGAAAAATGCGAACAATGCGCGAACATCGTTAACTTAAAAATAGCTTTTCTTCGCGAAAAAATTGTAAACCCTGCCAAATAGAAGATCGGCCTTTTAAGTTCAACTCAAGCTCATAGATGAAGCAAATCCATATTGTTCAATTCGCAACGTTCAACAGTGCTATTCGCAATTTCGTTTCTTCAACAGCTATGTAAAGAGATAATAATCCTACTCACTTTCATTAGATCCCTTCATATGTAACACAAAACGAGAAATACGTAGTTTTCAAAACACCTTTAGCTAATATTTACGTTTAATTCATCGCGAAGCTATCGTGAATACACAATGACATTACACCGATAAAAGAAAGAATTCCAAGCCCGCGGTGTTGATTCTGATTCGTTCAAACAAACGATACAAAAGCGTACACACATGCAGGATTATTCTTCACGGATGATTGCCAAATTGGGATTTCACGGTGAAATTTACCAACTGCAATTTCCGTCGTTAACTGGCAATTTTTCCATAAGTCCTACCATCTCTACGGTGGTGTAATGCCCGGAAGATTAATTCGAAATGAAATTTCCATTCCTCGTTAAACGGTTCGGTCCACTCGACACCCAAGCTCCCAAACCGGACATCACCTGGCACGTTATTAGTTTTCGAACGAATGACCTGAAATGTAGAAGGAACACCGGATCTAGAAAATACTAGAACAAAGTTAATAAAGCCGGTAGTTAGCGATTATTGGTATTCCAATAGTCACGAAATTATATCTACGAAAGAGTTCGAGACAACTGTAGTTGGCGATAAGGATAATCTGTTCCTACACTTGAGATTCTACTCTCTTTTCTTCTGTCTTCTTTCTTTCTGCTGTTTTCTTCATCCTTTTCTCTCTCATTTTCTTTTCTCCTCTTTTAATTTCTTTTTGTCTCTCCTTTCTTTTCTTCTATGAGTTACTCTTTTTTTTCTCTATGATTTTCTCTTTTCTTTCTTCATCTCTCCTCCTCCCTTTCTTTTCTTATTTTTCCTTCTTTCTCCTTCTCTTGCCTTTTCTGTATAATTCCTCTCTTTATAATTTTCTCTCTTCTCATCTCTCATTTTCTTTGTTTCTCCCTTTTCCTACTGCTTTCTCTCTTCCTATTTTTCATTTTTTCTCAACCACTTCTCTCACATCCTTTTTTCCCTTTCTCTCATTTTCTCTTCTTCTCGCACTTTCCCTCTTTTTCACAATCTTTTTCCGCTTTTCTTCTCTATAGTTTTCTCTTTTCCCATTTCTCTCACTTTCTCTATTCCTTTCTATCACTCTCTCTCTCTCTCTCTCTCTTTCTCTCTCTCGATATCTCCGTTTTCCTATCTCTCTCTCACTTTCTCTCTTCCTTTCTTTTTCGCTATAGCTCTCTTTCTCTTCTTATCTTTATCATTTTCTTTTTTTCTTTCCCCCTCATTCTCTCTCTTTCTCAATCTTTAATTATTTAAAGTATTAATTTAGAGAAAGTGATACGATGGATCGCATTGCACTGAAAGGCGCAGATAGATGTCAGGCGGAGCGTAGCAGCCGCAAAGAGCGGCATAAATCATACTGGACAAGAGTAACGAATGAACTCAATCCTGAAATTGGTAAATATGCATTTGTACACGCCACAACCTGTTACAGGATAACCAAACCAGTTGCTGTAACAGCGGCGTTTCTACAATAAATGTAACGACTGTCGTGATAAAAATTTCACTATATTTCACTGGCCACTCTACGAATACCAAATGTGAATCTCTGTGAATGAAACTTTTAGTAAAATACTGAAATAATTGCAGATAAAAAAGGATCATTTTTTAAATCGAACTATTAAATTTCCCTTTCTGTATACAATTGTTATTCTATAATCTATTTACTATTAAAACTTTCTAGCTTCTTTGAACATCCTTTCCTTTCTTTTTTCTTTGTTATTTAGCGTCGCATCAACCGTTTGGGTGGGTTATTAACGATACAATGTCCAGATTTACCAGTTTGTTGTACATTTTATTATGTTTTATATAATGTAGTAGGTTTAAAATCGATTTATTGTCTTTGAACCCCTCCGACCCGACATCAGTACGCCATACTGCGATACTGGCCGTCGTATGCGTACTGATACTGAGTGAGTAAAATATCAATAAAGTCATCTAACTATAACTATAACTTTAAATCATAATCCTTTCAAAAGTTACTAATAAATATGTAACATTTTGCGTTGGCCATACGAAGGGAAATGTTCTAATTGCAATCGGAAATGTTTAATACCCTAATTATCCTTTAAGATGTACATTTTATATTGAATTGTTGTCTATAAGTGTCTTCTATACTGTGTAATAATGTGTTTAAATATTTATTTCAAAAAATGCGGTAAGCAGAAACTTTTTAATAATACCTTATATCTACCTTGGTCTTAAACAGGATTAAAAAGTAATTAGATCTGTTATGATTAAGATGAATTAAATAATCTTGACGAACAAACGTCTGTGATAACGTAATCTGGTCTTCATCTCCTTGCATTATCGTCCATCATCGTTCATAATTAGTTTTTCGTCTATCATCCGTAACATCGAAAAGGAAACTCGTAAATTTTGATACTTGCGCTAAAAACAAAATCACCAAGAACGATAAACCTAGAACCTAAACATCTGCTATACCCGTGAGCAGTTTTATCTGTCAGGGAGCGCACGTAATATTTTTGTTTTGTTTTTTACAGCAGAACAGGCTGCTTCTTTTTTACAACAAACTTTGTAGGCCATCCCTCTGTTCAACCATAGACTTTCATGTTTCGTCGCGATAATACAGCGGACGCGCGGAGAAAGTACCGCGAAACTGAAAAAAAGTTGCCCCGATAAGTTTGAAGTGTTGTTCAGGTGTTGAAACAGAAAAGTCGAAATACGATATTGAACGATTTCAAATTCTACCACATTTCTATATCAATACTATACGACTAATTCGCACATTTTTTTTTTTTAATATAATTGCAAATGGTAGCAAATACTTTTTTTGCACGTTTCCTTTTCATACTGACATACTAACAAGCAGCTTTGTTTAAATAAAATAACGTTCTATACAAAAACGGTAGCTTTATTTCTGCGACATTGTTTAACGTACGTATGTGCGTTGTATTACTTCAAAGAATTCTACACGTCACTTCTACAGAACTCTTCTTTTCTTTCCAGTTTCCTTTTGTAAGGTGTTTCAATTGACATTGAATACCAAATGAATGGGATACATTCATTTGTGAGATCACAAATCTTCTTTGAAACGTAGATTTCTATTGGTTTAGATTTCAATTGACAATAAAATGTATTCGTTTTTCAATGTTTAACGTTCATTTTGTTATTATACATTTTTAAAAAAGAGGAATCAATCGTTTGAATTATAAATTATTCATGGAATTGATCTTTTCGAATTAAATCTGTGTAATGGTATTTTCATATTTTTCACAATTTTGCCAATGTATGTACATAATGTAATTTCCATAATCATCGTGTATAAATCACACATGGCATTTGCGATTAAGAGCCACAGTTGGGCAAGATTAATCGATTGATAGTTTAAGGGATATACAATGTTACCATAATAGGAATCTATGACGTATATTATTTATAGCATTTTCATAGAACAAGAAGAAAGGTCTAAACCAGTTTCTTCAAATTTTTTCACTGATCATTCAAATTATCAAAATTTCATTAGAATTCATCTTTAACATTTCATATAACCTTTTTAGTTTTCAGTACAATTTTTTCGAAAATTTGAAATTTTTACGTAAAACATGGTGCATTTTAGAAATGCTCGAAATTTTATCTCTTCAGGTTCCCGACAAAATTTATTGAAAGATACTAATTTTTATTTTCACCCTCGCTGGACAATAATTTAATATCTCACTAAAGAGATATATAAATATTTCTTTAGATAATATTATATCTCATAATAATAATATAATAATAATATAATATCTCTTTCATAAAATGAAATCTTGGCCAAGCTGAGCGTTTAAAAAATTCCTTTGTCATCGTCATTTCATCTCGTTTATAGAACAATACACGCAGTATATATCATATATATATGTATATATATGATATAGAACTTAATAGAGTGCAAGAAATTCAATAATACCGTCTATAAATGAACGGTATTTTCGAGAATGAGTACAGCGCATAATTAAAACTTTCCGGGTATTCTCCACCGAGTTCCTACAAAACGGGGATCTGTCACACTTCAGCATATCCTGTCAACACACTCTATTCATACAAGAGGAAGATAGAAAAAGTGAGGTGCGCAGTTGGTTGCATCGCGGCACGAATTTTCGCATTCTCGTTCATGCGGTGGCTTGGTTTCCGATGAAACAAGAAAATCAATAAAAGATGCATAAAATTCGACGAGAACGACCAAAAAAGTTGTAGATGTCGAGTATGCTTGTTATGTACGCTGTATATTTGTACCCTCAACGACAACCGAAACAGCAAATTCTAGACAGTAAAATAGCAATAGTGGTCGACGGATGGCTTACGATCTAACTTTTACTGTCAATAAGTAAAAGTAGCAAAATTTATTTGAATATTATTCATATAGTAAATCAGAAAATTATTGCCAGACGTGAAATTGACAGAATAGTGGGAAACGAAGGAGTATGTAGTAATAGAACATCCGGTATTTTCTACTTGAGAGTGTATACTTAAAAATCTGAATTACTAAAAGTATAAAATGAAATCGCGATTCACAGTTACACAAAGAAATATTTTTATTATTTTAACCCTGTATAACGCCATATCATTTGAAAATTACTTATGTATCATACATATATTAGGTACACAAATTAATTTGGTGTCTCTTCTCATAAACTTCGATATTTACTAACGAAAAGTTAAACACAATTTTAATGTGTAAAATAATCTCCATTATTTTGGACACCCTTTCTCATTCATTCGATAATTGAGGAATTATTTCTCTGAAAAAATATGGTGGCTTTTAGTTGATAAAGTTGACCAGGTACTGAATTAATTAGTACATCCAATACATTCTATAACTTTCATTTTATTTGTTTACTGTTACATTATATTGCTGTACTATTACATTATTAATAATTGATTTCTTCATAATAATTATTAATTGTTTCCTTTCTTATTAAAATGTAAATTTTCAATCAATTGTAATTTTTCTTCTCATGTATCTAACCCATGAATCTCCCATTTTGTTTGTTTACTATTACATTATACTGTCGTGCTGTTACATTATTAATAATTAGTTTCCTTCTAGTAATTATTATTTTTTTCTTCTAAAAGTTAAAATAATGATAGTGTGCCCTTCGCGATAAATTAGTAACAGTGAGAAATAATTGAACTGATAGGAAATGGATTCCTAGATGCTTCGTTATTTTCTAGTTGTATCTCTAAGCACCACTAATAAACATAGTTTCATGTATTTATCTTTGCAATGTACTTAAATAGAGATTATAAAACTTGAAATTGTAATAATAAAAAAAAGACCTAGAATTTAAAATTAATCTAACGTTAAAAATTTTAACTAAATTTGGAAGCGGATTTTAGATATTAAATAAAGATAATTTAGTGAAAGACTCCAGTGCAAATATGGGCTACAAAGAAATATTGAATCTGTCACACGTGCTAATACATTCAACCAGTGTATACGCCACGAGAATTGTCCCATTTAAGGGGTGAAACTGCGCGTTTAATTGAAATATTGTTAAAACAGACACGAGCGTTAGTTATAGCACCCCAAAGGACCTAACAATCTCGAAATGGGTTACATTAGCCGGATAAGACAACAGGCTGGGAATATAGTGCAGCGAGAATGGCCGACCACATAATTCAATGAATCCTGATTAAACTACAGAATTTCTCATTTGACAGATTTCAGGCAATTAAGAAATTTAAATCGTTATCTATGCATTCGCTTAAACCTTTGTGCTTTGACTTTCTCTTTTGTATCGATCGATGTATCAACTTCGACACACTTTTGCAATGGAACTTTTAAAAATCAAAAGTTTCATTTTTGAAAGAAACGCAATCACACACATTCCTGAATTTCTTTAATTTTATTCATTTTACTAATTTATTTTATTTCAACGCGAATAAAATGTGAATACACTTATGGTTCGCATTGTGAATGTTCCTGCAACGGTGCCAGTGGACTGAGAATTTTACTAATTTATTGAAACGTTTTATTTTGTTTCTTTTTTTATATATAAAATTATGACACTGAAACAGTAGAGAAATGTAGAAACTTCGACCAGTTTGTTCGAAGGAAGACGACGACAATTCGTTGAGAATCTTGTTAGAAGATAAACTTCATGTGAGCGAAGGCAAGTTTGAAGTGGATTATTCTAATTAGATGTTCTTTCGCTTATTTTCGAAAAGATGCTGGTAGGCAAGTCGCAAGAGAGAGGTAACTTATCAAGCTACTTCTGCGATTACGACCATTTAATTTCTTAAGAGATAAGCAAATGTTACGTCGTTACCATTCAGTCGAAACTGAAGATTATACAGCGTGAATGTATTTGTATGGTGTGGTTGCTCCCTCATTGTTCACGGAGACCTTTCTTTAACGGGAGAATTAAAACTTACTTGCCGACAAATTTTTATTGTAACAATAGCGTGTAATGCTGCAAATAATTTCTAAGTGTCCAGTTATATTAAACACAAAGTTCAAGGTTTTTGATAATTAACACTTTATCTACCCAATGCCTATTAATCGGCTTTCTGCTGCCAAACTTTATCAATCATTAGTTTACTAAACCGCTTTTCTCGTTCTCAACGATTACCGATCGTGTTAACGATTCGTTATTTACAATTTTCTATTTTATCTAAATTCGTCTAATTAATTTTAATTTATTTTACTGGATTAAAATTAGTTCGATTAACTAAATTAATACCAAGCCGGTTCTAACGATATATTCACGCTTGAATGGAAAATGTATATTAAATTCACCCACGAGCGTGTAGGTAAAGTGTTAATTTACTAATAAATTCGTTTTTAAAATTAGTTTATAAAATTTGTAAAATATGATAAAAATTTTTCATTGTTGGGTGACCAACCGTAGAGTCACGAAGTTATCCTACAGATAAACTCTGCAGGGTCGAAACAAATTATTCATATACTAACTGACTGTCCCTTCAAAGTCCCTTTCAGAAATTCATTACGAGAAACCAAGTTTACCTTCTCCCTCTAAATTCAATCCTCATAAATAAACCTACAAAATTCTTTATAAAACGATTCTAAAAGAGAGACAGCCCAGTCAAGAGCAATCAGTCGAAACATCCATAACCACGTTTTTCGTCTTGTAATACGAAATCCGCGTGTAACAAGGATTTCCGTCGCAATAGATATTATATCGTTAGAATATAATCGGCGTTAGCTTCCTCACTCGGATTTTAACGTCATATTTTAACTGTCCTGTTCTTTCATACCTGTTCATTCACTTAGAAATGTGTTTTAACGAAAAATGTAAATAAATGAGAGAAACATAGTGTACGTAAATAAATGACAAAACTTATGTATGAAATTGAAACTTCAAATATGGATTGGACGCGTTTTTTCTATAAAAATTACTAGAGTATTCCTGTGTATTCAATTGTAACTTAAAGAAATGAAATAGAAATAGAAATATTACAGAATGAAAATGAAAAAGAGAAGCAATCTTGTAAAATGCAGACAAGATATTATTTACGAGTATTTCGCTGCATAGAAGGGACGGGTCATTAAAGAGAAGTTACGTTCCACTAGGCGTAGAAGGCAAACACTGTTCTATCTGCACTTCTATAAATTTCAGCGTGGCATAGTGTCTAAATTATTGAATACGCTATCCAGTGGCATACAGATGTTAGCCAATAACAAACATGTCAACGAACATTTTCTGATAGGTATGCAGAAAGTTGAAGAAATAGATTATAAAAGTATTTCTTATTGTAGATTTCAAATCAAAGATTTAACTCTATTAGTATTCATAGCCAAACGTTAATTTATAGAAATTGTAAGAAATATTTATTATTTCACATTTGTAATTTATTCTAATAGCTGTAACGAGTTAATACTGATAAGGATTTTAAAAGTTTTTTCTATTACAGATTTCAAGTAAAACATTTGAAAATACCACGTAACATTACTAGTGTTCATAGTCAAAAATAATAATAATTCATAGACGCTATTAAAAGCAATAAAGTACACTTTCAAAAATATTTATTATTTTACATTCGTAATTATTAATTATTAATTACTATTATTAATTAATCTTAATGAGATGATAATTAATCCTGATGAGCTGACGCTGAGGTTTTCGTATATATCATTTCTTCTTTATTAGTTTTTATTTTGTTTCTTCAAGCGCGTGAAATTGCTGAAGAATTATTCGAACGGAGAAAGCATACGAGACAAACAAAATTGCTGGCGAAAAAGATAATTTATGCAGGATATTGAAATTTGTTACAGTAACGTTATCATTTTAACAAATTATCAGAAGGTAATAGCAGTCTCTTTCATTCAACATCGAAGCAAACGGGAGAAAAATAAAATAATTTTCGAAATTATATGTAATAGTGTATATAATATTGCAAGAAAGTTGTACTACTTCAAAGAAAATATACATTTTTATTAGAATTCTTCGTTTCCTTGAATATTATGGAAATAGCAAAGAAACATCATACAACCTATAATGAGTAATTCATAAGGAAGGAAAACTAATGAAGGAGAGAGCGTTAATCACTATTGATTTTATGTCTATATTATGGTAATCTGAGGAAAAAGTTGACCTGTGAAATTGGTTATAATACGATTACTGTAGGGATACCTATGAGAATCAGATTAAAATGCAAATCCACACCGTGGCATTGCTATTCGATGTTTTATCCTGATTGCGTGTAACGTTTCACCACCGAATTGAATATAGAATTAAACTGATTTCATATATTACTTCACATACTAATTATACATGCAACTGCAAGCTGAAATTTGCAGATTGAAAATTCACACCTCCCACGGGCATTGAGAATTATAAGCTGGTTCATCAAAGCTTGTTGACGATCAGAAAGCGGAAAGGTAAACGTATTTATGATAAGTGATATCATCTTTAAATCACATTAACTTCGTTGAAAACAGTTCGAATGGAATTGAAGACATTATATATTATTATAAAAAGAAAATTGTAATTTATAATGAAGTAATAAGGGAGTTTTTTTGATAAATTACATCTCTCCCTTTTTATATTTGTCTTCTTATAGCAAACGTTGGAAAAACTCATTTTTATTGCAAGTTAACATCAGAAATTTATTTACTATTAAATATATTATTATGTAATTGTATTATAATTAAATAATTTACATTATTATTAGATTTCATTGTTTGTTATTCATTTAATTTTCTTATGGAGCATAAAAATTAATAAATTTTATTTTTAAAAAGTAGTATTTTAAATATATTATATTATTGTATTATAACTGAATAATATACATTGTTGCTGTATGCCACTATTTTGTAATTCATTTAATTTTCTTATAGAACGTAAGAAATAAGATATTTTATTTTTAAAATATAATATTTTAAATATATTGTATGTATTATTGTATTATAATTGAACGATTTACATTATTATTACATTCCATTATTTTATAGTCTATTTAATTTTCTTATAGAGTATACGAAATAAAATATTCTATTTTAAAAATATAGTATTTTAAATTTAATATTATATTATTGTGTTACAATTGAATAATTGACATTATTATTGCATTTCATTATTTTGTAATTCGTTTAATTTTCTTATAGAGCATATGAAATGATATATTTTGTTTTTAAAATGTAGTAATATTCGACGGTTGTAATTACAGGTGATTATTCTGTTGATAAATGTACTTCCGTATTCATTAATGCTGTGTAAATAAGATTAATTATATTAACTGCTTTTAATTCGCTATTGATATTCAATATACGAATTCTATGCCCTTAATATGTAGCCATTTCGAAGTTCGAAGCATTTATGTGTTTATTGGAATGATCGTATGTTAATATTGAATTAATATTGACAATATGCTAATATTGAAAATCGCGTGCCAACAATAATGCATACATACCTACATATATGTAAGTACACGAACGAAAACATATTCCAGCTCGACAGAAGTTGCAAATATTATTATATTATCAGCAGATAACGAGTACGCCATCGCAAACAGAATTATAATTTTTATTTTAGCGTTATCGGTTTAGTAAAGAACAGGTTTTCATTCCGTTTTTCTTCCTAAAGTAGTATGACTTGTTTTATGAGTATATTTGAAGATTAAATAAAATATATAATGTAAATTATATTTTCTAGTATTATGTAGTTTATAATTATTTTATCATTTTATTGTATTTAGTATTGTGAAATTTGTAAGTCTATACGTTTCACTTCAAAACTAATTTTTTCAAATGCCTTACGCATAATTATACTTTTTCTTTTCTTCTTCACGTACACAGCTATTTTTATGCTTTTTTCGTTTGTACTAAAATTAATTTAGAAATGTTATACTTGCAGAATGATGAGATACTTTGTTCGTATTTTTATTTTCGTAGTTGTATGTTATAAGTTAGGAAACATAAAGGAATTCAAAATAATGAAATAGTAATAATGTATTTGCAGAAATAGTGAAACAATAGAACTGGAAAGCAATAATTATTATCTCTTTATAAATAATATACTTTTATTCCCTTTGCAAATGTTCCTATTTCGTAGATGCAAAATAATTACATTTCTTGTATTAATATAAATGAAAAGAAAATGTAACTAATAAAAATAAAAGAATAAAACAGAAATCAACTTGGAGATTTGGATACATTTATCAACAGTCCTGAAGTTACTATGCTAATAGTATACATGATATTTATATAACAATTTTTACTCAAGTGAAATTAAATCCGATGTATTTGAAAAATTTAATAATTACGTGTCGTTTTATTTTAAATTTTTGCTAATTTGAGCAATGTATTTCTTAGTTTTTCACGTTTTGAGTAATATTATAATATTGTAAAAAAGTGTAAAGGAAGTGTTGCAGAAAATGTGTAATCAAGTATCTAGTTAATCCAACTGTTATAAACCAGGATACATCGAGGAATACAAAACAATTAAATAATGATACGTTTTCGAAAGTAAGGTATATCTGTATATGAATTTTTACTGTGAATTTGAATTCAATGTATTTAAAAAATTTAACAATTATATGTTATTTCACTTTAAATGTTTGCCAATTTGAGTAATTTGTTTCTTAGTTCTTCACGTATTTAAGCAGTGTTGTAATATTGTAAAAAAGTGTTGCATAAATAGTTTGTAACGATTTATTATCACCAGCTTACTTCATGTTCTTTCCTCTAAGCGGAATGAGAAGGCTTGAAGAGTTTTGATTATTGACAGTAGGGATCATTATTTCGTGGAAAAATTGAATCTGTTGTATCCTACCTTTACACTGCAATCCGATATACGTTTCCCATCAAGTACATCACACAAAAGGATAAACAGGAATATAACTTGTGCTGGAAATTACACCGAGAATGTATCCTGGGTAAGAATATCCACCGTATATTGTGAAACGAAATATTGACACATGCTCCGATCTTACTACTCGATCGTTTCTTCCGTAATACGAATAACGTGAAAAGCAACATAAGTGATATAGAAGAACTTTTTACAACTGAAAGTCAACCAACTTCTTCCCTGAATCGAACGATATCCTTCATGTTACAATTAATTCGCGTAAATAACATGTAATATCCATCTTTTTAATCTTAAATATTTAACAATGAGAATTTTAATGAAAAAAAATGATCTAATTATATTTTCCTGTTAATTTAACACACAAAAAATACGATGTTTAATATTGTCTCTTTTTAACTTTACCTTTTAAATGTGAAACATCTGTGTACTGAATATTTAACAATTTTACTGTTCGAAAAGCAAAGAAAAATGAGCTGCGTACACTATTTTAAATGTTAATGTGAATTCAAGAATACGATAACAATTTATCGCTTCCACTGTTTTTCGAAAGAAAAAAAAAAGAAGCAAGACTAAGGTGGACATTTTCAAATTTGTAATAGAACGTACGTTTCTCAAAGTGAAACGCTAAATACAACAATTATTTTTACGAAATGTTCTATTCCATCCAGAAATATTTGTTCTTGAATTACATGAAAATGTAGTTATGTAAATACATAATTAAAAGATCTGCTATTTCGTCGCGTAAAGTAGCTTTAGATTTTATAAAAAATAATAAAAAATTAAACAAAACCAGTAATCAGTTGTTCAAGCAACTTTTATTTAGGTTAGTAATCTTAGATTACACTTCAGTACTTAATTACTCTTAGTACATTCAAGACTTAAAACAAATAGTTAATTTAAAAAATTAATTATTTTCGTCCCTTCTTTTTATGCATATTAATTATTTACATCACTTCAATCTCTTCCAAAATATTTAAATAAATTCGTTCTTATTTAGTTGTATATAGGAAAACAATTATGTATGTAAAATATTTTCAGGTTGTTTATAAAATATACAGAGCAATTAAATAAATCAAGTAATCGCTTATACAAGCAATTTTCATTTGGGTTAATCATTAGATGTTGCATTTAGGATTAAAGAATAAATTGATTAAAAAACTCAGCATCCTTTTTATATATATTATTTATTTACACAATCTTATTATTTATTTATAGATAAATTCGTCTTTATTTATTTGTACGTAGTATATAGTAATTTTATGTAGCTAATTTCATTCAGCAAACAAAGATACTATCTAGTGACTAATCCAATCTTGGAAAGTTAATATATTTCACCCTTAAAGATGGCCAAACCAAACTATTTAGTCGATATTCTCAGAAACTTCGTGACAAGGACCAAACTAAGGCATACAGCAGAAAGATCTTCCGTAGCCTTTAAAGAAACCCGTAATCTTTAACGTAATTGTAGACGTTACATAGAATCGCGTTTACATGTAGCCTTAGCAAGAGACGTCGTGGCAAACGCCGTGAATAGATGTGAAATACCAACGAAATACCAGGAAAATACACTTGCTACCTAGGTCATACCTAGCTACTAAACCCTCTGGCATTTCTGCATGTTGCTGAGCTAGCTGCTTACGATCTCGATGGACTGATATATATTGTAGCTGTTTGCAAGATTAAATGCACGACAGTTGGAACTGTTGCTAACAATATGTTGTCTTTTTAAAGAAACGATGAATTATTACATTTTTTTTATCTTTCTGCGCTTATCAAAATAATATTATTACTTTCAATAAATTAATTTATTTATTTATAAGGATAATTCGATAATAGTGTAAAATTTAAACAGTCAATATTCTACTTTCTTTTTTCTTTTTTAAGGCATATCTATTAACACTGTGTAAATGCATTGCACATTTTTAATAATTACTAAAGAGAGAGTAATATATCATTGGTTTTCTAATTAAGGATTAAGAAGATTTCACATTGTTTAACTTGCTTTCGTAAAATGTAATTAAGAGAGAAATATATGTAAATAAGGAGTTTTTCAGGTTTCCTTTCTTCAAGAGTGCGTTATTTACTAATGTAATTAATATTTATACGTAAAATGTTTAGTCATGGTTAGTAGTGCAAGAAAATACGATTGTTTATCTATTTCCAATACAAAATAGCTTGACCCTTGTATAGTTCCCGAGTGAAATTTCATCCATTTTCGGTTTCATTTATAAAATACTTGATTTTCCTGATTGCATTGTTATTCTATGTATTTGTTTAAAATTTAAGATTGTAAGTAAAACATAGCTTATTGACATTTCATTCTGATACATTAACATAACAAAAGATCTAACTGAACGTAAGAACACTGTACGCGTATGGATGCATTATATATTATCCATAAAAACAATCACAACGTTATTTCTTTTGTTCATATATCTATTAAAACTCATTTATTAAAATTTTATATTCTTAAAACCCCCTATGATCACTGGAAATGTTTTCTTCCAACGTTTATACGGATGAAACTGTAGTCATAAGTGGTTCTTAAGGATGGTCTTCTCATGTTCCAAACAATCTTCTGTTTCAGTGACAATTTAGAGTCGTGGTAATTGTAAATTAGTGTAATCATAGAATATAATGTGGCACCTATAAAATAATAAGATCATTTATTTATACGGTAAGATGAAAATGTAATATAATAGGATTAATTTCAGCATAAAGCGAAAATGGGTGAAATAGCATCTGTGTTACTATTCTGAGAACCACACAAGAGTTAAACAGATCACTCTTGCGTTACAAAGGTGGCGTGTGATGGATCAAGGATTACAAGTTTATCACATTATTCCGAAAATCAAATACGACGAAAATTTTTTAATAAAGCGTCGTTTATCAATGTACGATATTTTAATCTTAACAAAGATATATGTGTCATACTGTTATTCACATATGTCACATCTAACACTTGTCATTCGCCTCACTCCTCTATACTCTTATTAACATTTTATCCGAAAACGTACTTCAATACAGGTAATGTTATTTGGCGAAAGAAAGTAAGTAAAAGGTTAATTCGTCAACTACGAAAGAGCGATATTCGATATTCCAGGAATCGTTCAGGTATACAAATATCTCTTACACATTGGCACGCTCAACAGCGTACCTGGTGTAGAGAGCAACACACATTTTGATCGTTTAGATAGCATTTCTCATAAAGCATCCGATACATTAATCACAAGAAATGTCACAAAGAACTATCGGGAATGGAACTCGTGATACATTCGTGAAAGTAAAGTTATAACAGATGCAACAGCACTTACTTTGCGCAAAGGCTCAGGCAAGATTACGCGGGAGCTAGGGAAATTCGTGTTGGAACCGCGACAGATGCATGCAAACAAATTGAAAATGTAAACACTGGTATTCCATGATGCAGAGCAACTGGTTATTGTGATTTATGAAGCTCCTACCGTCAACACTGTCGTGCAGCAGATTTAATCTCCGTTTTAACGTGGCCGTCTCTACGTTCCACTGAAATGAAAAGGGCGCAGCAACGGATACCTTGCTCATACCTATTTTTCTTTTTTTTTTCTTTCTCTTTTCTAAATATTCCAAGCCAACCATTACCCATTTACATTTTCTTCCCCTTTCGATATTTCCACGGATATCACGCCGTTCGCGAAGAAATTCAATCAGCTTAAAGTGATTTCTAGCATTTTTATGCCTCTCGTTCACGAGGTATTTCGGTTGGAAACGATATCTTCAAATCCGATAAGCAAATCCAAGGAATAATTCAGATTTTCAGTGATAAATGCGGAAAACAAAATTTGTAATATGTATTTTCTTTTTTTGTTTACATTTATTTTCAGCATTTATATTTTTCCAGGTTGTACATTGAAGATATTGATTTTGGAGTTATTCATTTTAGTAGAGATTTCGATTTTAGATTCACCCTCGATATTTGTAATCTCTATTTCGATACTCTGCATATTATGCTTCCCAATATGCGACCTTAAACTTTCAGGATTGAGGAAAGGATGGTAGTTTGAGAAATTGAGAGTTTCGGCCTATTTCGATACATCGACTGAGTGAGAGAGAGAGAGGGAGAGAGAGAGCGGCTCGTAACACATTAGAGCTATTGGTTAAATAATAAACCCGCTTTGCAGGAAGCAGTGGACGAAAATGTAATATTTAGAATCTTTTATAATTATTCAAAGCGAGGATTTGTGTTGCTTTGAGGTATTAAAACAATCACTCTGAGCATTTTGTTACTAACACTTTTGTCAGTTTTAAGTGGATTAAAATATTACAAATAGCTGTATTAATAATCGAAGACGAGTGTCAGTCTTTAAGCGTATTATTATACTAAACAAAGTGAAAAGGAAGGTATAAATTTTTTCAAAATGTTGAAATTTCTGTTTTGTTACAATCTGACCAAATAAATCGATACAAAATTGTCGAAAATCGGGTCATGGGTGAAACTATACCATAGCACCTTTGCATTTCGCATACATGCATCTATTATCTGACGGATATACACATATGTAGGTGCTCTGATTGGAAACAAGGAAAATAATATAGGTTTTCAATTATGATTAAAGTTTACATCTGCTCAACTACATTTTCATTTATATTGAAATCAGTAAATTTGTCTTTTATTATAAATGTGTTGCAAAATGTCTTTCCAAAAGTTCACATATTATTTTTATTTTAATCAATGAATTTTTCTTTCATCATAAATATATAGCAAATATTCTTGCCAAAAGTTCACATATCATACGTATTTGAATCAGTGAATTTTTGTTTCATTCTAAATATTTTGCAAAAAT
The DNA here is from genome assembly GCA_951804975.1 of Anthophora plumipes. Taxonomy (NCBI): domain Eukaryota; kingdom Metazoa; phylum Arthropoda; class Insecta; order Hymenoptera; family Apidae; genus Anthophora; species Anthophora plumipes. Next base: position 10,659,635 of record OX638116.1, on the reverse strand, counting down.
TCTTGCGAAATGTTTGCATATCATAAATAATCAAAGTTTCAATGTAAACATTAGATATTTCTTTACACACTGAGATTTAAATATTAAAAAATACTAATTTCTGTACTTTCAATAATAATTAATTTAATTAAGTATTCAGTTTGTAATTAAGACTGAGAATAATACATTAGCATTTCTTATCTAATATAATAACAAAACAGACTGATGATCAATAACTGATATGTAAATATCATAGTGAGAAAAATGAATCATGAATCAATAGGCTAATAAAATTAAGTATATCAAAGGTTTACTGTATGCACGTTAAACATGTTCGTAATTAATCTTTTCCAATGAATGTGCATTCATTAAAGAAACAAATTAATTACCAAGTCTCAATTATTTTCTCACCATGTACTTGTTTGCAACGCAAAATATATTGCGATAGTAGAGAAATTAATAGCCAGTTCATTGGGCGACAAGCTTTTCCGTCCTTTGAAATTATAACCACCGTAGATAGATTAATTAAAACGTGAACTGGAATTGGGTTTCTAGCAGCGCACGTGACGGTTGCACCACTATTCTCGCGACACGATTCTTACATTACACTACATAACCTTTTACGCTCGTCATAGCACACTTTCCAACCATGCACAATGCGGCGAAACGGAAAGCAATACGTTGAAATTTATCAGCATTTAAATTAAAGAAATATAAAATATTTCAACACTGAACCACATAAAACTTCAATTAAATTAATATCAAATCGAAAAAAAAGATTTAAACCAATCATATTGAAACTAATATATTTTTAATCTTAAAATTTATGAAATTTATAAAAGATATGAAATTTCAACATTGATCTGTACGAAATTTTAATTAAATTAATTTCAGATCGAGAAAATGTTTAAATAAATCAACTTAAAAATAATATATTTTCAATTTAAAGTGTATGCTTCTTTGTTGAAGAAAAGTGGAATAATATCACAGTTAAGCAGTAAAAAAAATAAAATTTCAAAGTACATTTAACCCATTTAACACAGTTGTAATTATATTTGTATTCATGTTTTATCTTGCAAAATATTTTTCGAGAACTTTATGTAAAAATAGAGGAATACATTGTCGGCATTCAAATTAAAGAATTGTGAAATATTTCAACACTGATCTGTACGAAATTTCAAATCGAGAAAATGTTTTTGAATATCTCAAACTAAAAATAACATATTTTTAATCTCAAAGTGTACGCTTCTTTGTTGAAGAAAAGTGAATTAGCATCACAGTTTGAACGGTATAGAAAATGAAATCTCAAAGCATGTTTGACACTATTAAAATTATATTCATATTCATGTTCCATCTTGTAAAACATTTTTCGAAAGCTCTGTGTAAAAATAGAGGATGCGAGAACATGAACGAAAATTGTCCGGACTATTTCCTGAATTTTCCGTGCAACTGAATGAACTTGCTGTATAATGAATAGTGACATGAAATTCACATTATCCATTTAAAGTCTGAATTCGTATGAAACGCAAGGTAAACGTCGACTCCATAAAAAAATTACGAAAGCTTCGAGATTTCACGTTTTTTCGATTTCTCAATTAAATTTTTAGAAATTTCTCTTTCGCGCAAATAAATAGAAACGCAGCGATATCGATAGGTTAAAATACACCACTTTTTGAATCTCGGAAATAGCGAAGAAGTCACGTTTGTATCGTAAAGTTGGCGTGAGTCGAAAAACCTTAACGCGCGAGAGAGATTTTGCATAATTTACACGCGATACATTTTTCATAGACGCGTGACCGCGCGTGTCCACCGCGCTAGCAAGATTTTTAGTTGACAAAAAAAAAAAAAAGGAGAGAAAAAAGGGGAAAAATCGTCGGCGATAGTTCAGGTGAAATGTTTTTTCCACCGTTCTGGGTTATTACATGAAATCGTTAGGTGAATCGAATCGAATTGTAAGTTGAATTTTATACGCGCGTGATTTCTTTGTATCGGAGCATTTTGTTTCGCCTCCTCTTTTATTCGTTTTAAATCAATTATGCAAATCAACGTAGACGAGACATTTACATGAAACGTTTCCCCGGCGACGCGAAAACGTTTGCGCGTTAACTCGAATGGACTTGTAATTTTATTAGCGATTTGATCTCGTTATTCCGATAACGTCCTGCAAATTACGATTGAAAGTGTGTCTTTCACGTGTTTTGTACTTTTTTCGGTACAAAATCCCCTAAAGCTAACAAATTTGTGGTATCGAATGAAATTCCGAAATCGCGATTTGTAACGTTATAAGTTTGGTGAAATTTCGCAGTGAAACGGATTTAACTTTTTGACAGCTTGAAACACTTTTATCATCGTTTAATTTCAAATCTTATTTAACCTTGTACCGTATAATGCGAGTGACATTCTTGTTGCAGATTTATGGTTAATGTGAGACAAAAGAAGTTGATTTCTTCTTATTTGACACTTTATTGAAGCAGTTATAAAATTCGAGACTAACATAGATAGCGACCAAAGAATTAATTAAAAATTAACAAGTAATTTATAAAACACTATTACTTAATAAAGTAAATATAATGTTAACATTTAAGAGTAATTATGAAAATCTAAAAGACAGAAATTAAAGAATTTTAAATAACAATTAGGATACCATAATTTGTGGACTGCGTCAACTCTTTGACTACTTTTTATAATACCTGAAAGGTGAAGTAATTTTCTACCGAAATTCTGCTTTTTTAACTCAAAATGTTTTCTTTTTGTGTTTCCCTTCTCAAAGGTATGAATTTGCATAAAAATTTGCAATCTGATAATTAGACGTTTCAAAAGATACTTTAATTTTCGTAGAAAATTTATGTGATCTATATTTTTTATATGTGCATAAATTTATCCAATTTTGTTTATATTATAATTCTTCCATAATTTACTCGTTCTTTGTTAAAAAGGAGTTTTATAAGATCTTTTTTTCAACGAAAAAGGAAGCTAGATAGAAAAAAAGTGCCCTTCCTTCTAGCTCAGTTTCGCTATCTTATTCTTTGTCCTCATTTTACTATGCAGTATAATACAACAACTTACCATTCTCGATTATCGCCCTCCTGTCATAAAGTAGCTTCTGTTTTGCAAGCATTACCCCGAATCCGAAAAGAAAAGTGAACCGGATGCTTGAAAACTTCTGTTTGAGATGGGGCTCCTAAACACATAAATCGTTCACGAAATTATAATCATAAATATGAAATCATGCATTTGTACATGTGTACGCTGATTTCAACGTTAATTCTAATACATTTAATACGAAATATCTCGTTGTCATTATGACTATATCATCGATTGTAGTTTTGTAATAATCGTTTCTATCTGTTTTATGAAATGAGTAAATCATGAGTTATTGATTTATCTGTTATGATTATATTATGTATGATGTTAACTTTTCTGTACATATGTCTTAAAGAAAAAAAGAAAAGGTGTAAATGAAATTTTTAACAAAGGAATAATATAAAAATTTCGACATAGAAAAAGTGAAACATAAGTACAGTGGAGAATATAATTAATAAATAATTAGAGACAATATTTATGTAGTAATTAGTGATGAAAATTATTTACATTCCTTACTGTAACGAAGGAAAAGATAAAGAATTTTTATCGTTAATAAAATAAGATGAAAATTAGAAGCATAGCAACAAAAGAGTAATATTTTTTCTCTAAAATAATAGTAATAAAGTTCTCCCTGTGAATTATTGAATTTTCATAAAGCAATTTGTTTTACTCAACTGAAATAGATTAGCGTACAATAAATAACTCTATTTTTCGAAAGATTAATTCGAGTTTTACAGAAAAGTAAATTAAGATTTAATACATTTAAAAGCAATTACCATCCATATGTTTAAGAAACAAATTTTGTTATTACGAATTTCATTCTGTCTTGAAAATTCATGCATACAATTTTTGAATACATCCTACAAAATATACACATCGACGAAATATCAATTTATAAACCAACGTCACGAGCAGAAAGAATTGTTAATAGAAAATATGGCATCAATACAAAAAAGAGATGCTCGATCTATATACGCGTACAATACTTTAAATACATATTAGAGTATATGTAGCTCGATGCAATAAAGGAATCAAGAATACAGTGAAAGAGGAAGGAATTGAAAAAGGTCAATTGAATGACCTAGTATAATGTAATATCTAATCCGATTCGATAGAATTTCTTTCCTTTCTTGCGTCATTTTATAACTCCTTATGTAAAATGAGCAAAAAAGCTTTTTCACTGATACCACAAACGTGACTTCTATATTTGGTGAAAATCACTATGACATTCTACAATGACAAGCAGATTCTATTAGCAATCGTTATAAATAGATATTATCCTGAATTGATATTATTTTCATATTTACTTTTTTATTCAAATAAATTTTATTCATAATCACATAAATTAACCCTTTGTCTTACAATGACGAGTTACACTCGCAGTGTATAATAGATTATGGTCAAAATATGCCAAAAAAAATTACATGCCTATTAAATTTTGTACTTTTGCGCAAATTTCAGCTCAAATTTAAGATCGAGAATCATCAAATACAAATGATTTATAATATTCCGCTTTTTTTATATAAAGGTGCATTGGAACAGCGAATAGCTGAGGTTGATATACGTAATGCCTAATAAATCGTAAGGCAAAGGGTTAATTAGAGATGAAATAGTCAAAGGATATTGACTAGAGTTAAATGTTGCAATACAGAGAAAAATAACAAATATCGGAGAAAAGAAAAGAAAAGAGGCTGCAAGTTATGCGAATGAGAATCGGACACGTTGAATCGTTTAATTGAAAACTGTACAAAAACGCAAAGATTAGGAAACAGTATAGAAAGAGTAACAGAAACGACAATAAATAGAAGGACAATAGATTAGCAAAGCGGAATTGATACAAAATTAACGGATAAAAAAGGGACAGGAGAAGAAACATAGTCGTAGTAATGATTTTGTTACAATGTTTCATCTTGCGAAACAATTAAGGGCCTAAGGAACAACATTCTAATTGCAGTTCGTGAAATAACTTCGGCAACATGTCGAAAAGTCGATAGAAGAAAATTTCGATAATCGAATTGATGTCTGCAGATGCAGTTATAGTACAAAACAATCTTTCAACAAAAAGGACAACTTGACAAAACTCTAAATAGTTTGTGTTTTATTAAAAAGAAACACGTAGGCGTGTAAATTGGATGATCCTATATTACGTTAAATTCTCTATACACTGTTGTAAACGTCATCGATACAACTTCGAAAATAATCTCACAATCCATAATCCATTCGACCGAAAAATACAACGTGCGAACTATCTAAAACCGAATCTCTTGTCGATAAATTGATTCGGAACGCGGTGAATCGAACGGTATAAAGCAAGCACATAATGGCGAACGGAAAAGTTTCCGTGCTTGACGCCTGGCCGCAGAATCGAACATGGAATTACACGTCATTAAACCGAAAGTACCTGACTAAACAGAGTTAATCGCTTAGATAGAATAGAATCGGAATGGCTGCAGTGAAAAATCTTTTCGTTGCCGCTGGGGCTACATGGAAATCGTTTCGTGTCTTTCACCACGAAAATGCTGAGGTTGCAACGCGAAGAACTTCCACGCCTGACTTCGTACAAAGGATTCGTAACAGCCTCGAGATCCTATGCATGCACAATAAGTATGTACATATATAATAAACGTTTTGTCAGATAAAACCTGTCTTCTCAAATATATCTTCAAGCTGCGAAATCAAAAATTCCACTATTCCTCGACGCGTGAATATTCGTCACGAGAATAATGTTCGCGTTTTAAGAGATTCATATTCGGAATAGTTAACAACCGCGGGAAAATAAACGCTCGAAGTATTCATGAAATATTTATCGGAACGTGATATTTATTATTCCGTGGTGTTTCGTTTTGCATATTTCGGGGTAATTGAAAAGCGATATTTCAGAAAAGAGTTGGAACCAATTTTTCAAGTTTTAATATCAAGGATCTGTGTATACAGTGCCCGATTAAACGACTATTGTCAGCAGAGGTATAGCTTTCATGTTACCAATTGCTGAGTATTCAAGCATGCTTACCAATGCTTACAGAGGCAATGAGATGTAAGTACAGCTTACTATGGACCCGTCTTGGTCTTGTCCAAGCTTTGCTCTCAAGTAAAATGGATTTCTATCAATGCCGCTTTCGACGTCAGTTAAACGTAGATTCTCCGGTTTTTTAGTTATTGGAAATATTATAAATAATTGTACAGGAGAAAGTGATGGTAAAGAATAATACATGATAATTTATAAAAATGTTTATACATATATCAATTAACAATGTGATTACGACAATTGTACATTGCATAATGTTCTTCGACGTTTAAATTCACATAGCTTTATGTACCATATATCCCTTTCTCTCTGATTATGGCATCATTTACCACGATCATTAAGCTCTCGTTTTACCGTTCTCGTGTTTTCCGACTCATTCGCGTATATAAGCCATTCGACGTGAAATCGCACACTTTCTGCCACTAGGTCACCGAGTTTTCTCAAACCAGGCACATTTATAGATAGACATGGGAAACTAACTTCTGTGAAATTTCAAACTTCAAAATACAAACGTTTACGAAATTTTAATAACAGGTAGGATACCTTATCGTTGTGCTTACTGTGTGAAATTTTTATTGTATCCAAATTTTGATTTGCCTTGTATATAATAACATTTGTGGAGAATCGTTTGATTATGTTTGAAGAAATAATAAGGAAAAATTTATTACACGTCATCAAACTGAATGTTATATATAAATAAGGTATAAATAAAATATAAATGATTATTAGAAAGAAAGCTAATTGTTGAATCTTCCCTGTCTGCCTGTTATTAATTATTAGAATATAGGAAGCTGTAACGCAGAATACAAATGTGTTTAAACAGTGAGCAGTGTTTAACATTAAACACAGATCTAAATACAATGAATTATTAATTCATGATAAATTGTCACATACATGCCTGTAACTATCAAATACAAGCTCAAAGGGAAATTGCAGTTTAATTAATCCTCGATATCGATCAGAGCAGTAATCGTGCAATGCTTAAACTGTGCCTTTAACAAGAAATGTTTAGCAACAAACGCATAAGAATGCTTGTATTGAACAGTTTTACACATTATCCTATGTAAAATTATCATAATGTTGCATTAAATACTTCGAAAATAAATTACACGTTGTTTTTATTCTGTTATAAGTATTAATTGTGGTAGGAAACAATATGAAGTTAATAAAAAAGTATGAATAATTAAAATTTAATTATACGAATTATTTTGTTCACGCAAGCCTTGTTATTCCATTATATTGATTATCATAAACAATAAAAATTCAGTTTCGTAATGTTTATATTCATAATTCATCATAATAAAGTGTCTTATAGAAGTATAGGAAGTAAAAGAAGAAAAATTTGCTTCGATTGTTTAATCTTGAGTTAAATAATGTATAATGTTTCTATATTTCTGTAATTAATCAAATCATGTGATTGTAAGCGTTAGATATGAACAACGTGCACACGTAGATTCATTTGTATGCATAGCAAGTAGATCAAGAATGCACCATTAATACCACCTGTTTGAATATTTATCGAATACAGATAAAAAAACTTTAATAAAATGAAATACCATTCCTTTCATACTATCAAAAACATCTTTCAACTTACGTGGTATCGGAATTTATAACAAAATTATTAAACCATATTCAATGAAAGTTCACTTTTGAGACGTTTAATTAGAAACCTCTTTACAAAATTTGCAAAATATATTTTTTAAACAAACGAAGTCAAACGCAGTACATCAAATTTCTTTTCTTTTCGTTCTAAGCACCAAACAATAAGTACAAAATATAAGTAGTACAGAAGATGTCCTAAATATGGATTGGGATCTAAATATAGGCTAATTGAATTGAGAATATTGAGAATAAGATGGAACTATGATTTATGAAGAAAAAAAGTGTTACGAAGGAAATAATGACCTACATTTACTTTGCATATGTGTTGATTTGAAAAACCTCTAATTTCTCTTATTTCATCATTTTTAAACAGTTTTCAAATAAAGTCATTTTATTTTTACAGTAATAATCTATTAAAATAAGAGTTAATTAACTGAGAGTACTACATTGCTGACATTATCAGCTTCTTTTTAGTGTAGGTTTTGTAATGTAGTCATCGCGTAGTAATGAATACCATTGCTCTAAGCGCTCCTGACCAAATGATAAATACGGGTTACAAAGCTGCTTCCAAATATGGGCTAGCCAATATTTAGACCACTTTTTGACATACATATTTCACGATACTCGGAATTAATCCAAGGTACATCAGACACAACGAAAGGCAGTGTTGAAATATAGAAAAGTTAGGGAAAGAGAAACGAGTGACTGAAAGCGACAAAGTATTTTAGTGTCCTTTTTTTTTTATATTGTAAATAGCATTTAAGTTTAAATTTATCTATATTTCGAACATGTTTCCAAATATTTCAACCTAAAAATATGCAGCTTTTACTTTTAAAAATAAAGATATTCCCTTTTTCTTAAATATAAAATGTAACACACGTTGCATTTGTTCAGCTTATTTTGCTCTCATATCGTATAGTAAACAAGTGATTGATGTATTTATAGTATTTAAGTATTTCAACCTGAAAACACGCGAGTTTTCTTTTTCATTTCGATTGTTTTACGAGTGAAGTAAAAATGAAGATTTTCCCATTTTATTTTGCAACACTGCGCTTTCCACCGTTGCTCTTTCCAGCTTATTTTGATTACACATCGTATAGTAAACATATTATCGATATATATATATATTCAAGTGTTATATTTTAATAATCATCAACAAGTGTAACACAAGGTCCTGAAATAAAAATGTTAATCCATATTTAGACCATCTCCTCTAAATTATTATTTTAAGGGTAGAATAGAAGTTAATGTTCAGGAAATCGATTATCAAATCGTGAAAGTAATGAATTCGGAAAACGTACATTCAGAGGATTTGGAACTTACAAGGAAATTCCACATTAGTATCAAAGGTCTATTCATTCCTCAGCATTAAGCTAAGTACTTATTCATTCAACTTCCTGTGAAGAGGAAACTAAAGACACAATGAAAGAGGAGAGGTCAAGTTGCATTCAGAAAACGTTAGTAGTTCGTTCGCGATCATTCACCAATCAACATCCTTTAAAACAGAAGGTACCAGACTTTCAATAGTTTCGTAACGAGAATCTTGAGACAAACAAACGCATTTAGGAGAGTTTATGTTGCATGTTGGATGCATTTTAAGTTGGTTTTGAATTCAGGAGCGTTTCCAGCCACTTTTGCATTTATCAGTGCTGCCATAGGCAATAACAGTTTCAAGAATACATTTGTTAGAATGTTTAGGAAATTAGTGAATATCGTCAACCTTCTTTTTGAGAATTTCAACAGTACCAATAGTAATACAGCCAATTCACATGAATGTTATTTTGTTTCATTGTAGGCAAAAGTTAAATTCTAAATAAGTTTTTTATTATTCGTAATTGCTATTGTTAACTTCGTTTTCAATTTTAAGAAAAAGAAGGGAAATTAATAGCTAAGTATGGCTTTGAAAAAAGTTATTATTATACTTTAAACGTTTGCAGAAAAATATTGAATTTACTGATGATTACTAAAAAAGTTATTTCAAAGTATACTTCGAAAAATTTGAAAATTCTGCAGAAGTTGAAATATTATATTTCATAGTTGTTTTACTTTTCCATTTTCCTCGTCGTATTTGTTTTTTAACTATAAACTAATAACGCAGTTCGCAATTGAAATTGCTGAAAATAAATAGAATGTTCAGCGAAATATGAACTTCTATCTATATTTGAGACAACAATTTTCAAAGTTATTTAATCGTCTTTGAATGTAAATGGAAAGCGAATTTTTCATGCAGAAAACATAGACCAGAATTATTATTTTAAGAAAATAAAGCTTGTTGCCACTGATTTACGAATAGAATTTCATCATTGGTCATTTATTTTTTCTATTAAGGATTTAAAAGAAAAACTACATCGTAATCATTTTAATCTACCACAATTAATTTTTCTATAATTGGTAAACCATGCTTTCTCTAGAAAATCGCAGTGCTAAAATTATCCATCGTTTACTTCAAAAGTAAAACATGCAACGATTTCTTCTTTCGTAATTTAACCGCGATATTGACCGATGAAAAGGATTCTATTTCTACTATCGAAGAGACTATGTATGTTTCGCTCTGACGTCTACGCTTCGTAATCAAGTATTCATGCGCTGTCGTCTTAAATGATAGAACTAAAATTGGTTAGCGATCGTTAGACAAATTTGTAATTATGAGAAATTTCAAGATACAAATAGTTTCTTACAACTCATTCATGAGCTCTTTTTTTTTACAAGTGTGTGCTAAATGTTGATTGCTTCCTTCATTTAATTCACAGTATATAATATACTATTTTCCTATAATACTTCTTATTAAAAGTGTGTGTAAAATGTTCATTACTTTCTTCATTTAATAATTATTATACTAACAGTATAATACATTATATATGATATATAATATACTTTCTTACTGTAATACTTTTTTTTCACGAGCATATATAAAAGTTCATTGCCTCTTTCATTTTATAATCATTATATTATATATTCCTCACACTATAATACATTATATATGATATATACTCATAACACATTATTTTTATTATTACACATATTTGTAAATATAATATTTACACCTTATAATTTTTTAAATAATGTACGCTACATTGTTTTAGTAGAAGGTAGTAAAATTTTAACCCTGATTGTAGCAAAGCATTTATATTATTTAAACTATATATTTAGTTTTTAGTATAGGTTTTAGTATATTTAGTTTTTGTACTTATCTTCACAGCTACTACTTTCATCATTTATCTCGATGCTTTACAAGCATCAAAGACAGTCTAATGTATAAAATAATAAGTTTAGTTAAACACAATGTTATACTTTGAATTTCATATACAATCAGTTACAATGTAGAAAAAAGAAAAAAGAAAACAGTCATTATAGCCACTTAATTGTTATTGGAGTTGTGATATCGAACCAAATGCCGATTGGTGGTTGCCTGTCGGGTGCAAAAGCGTTAATACTTGTTCTATTTAATTGATATAATAATACAACTTAACATTACACGTTAAACTATTAATGAATGCATTATCTAAACCAGAATATTAGATTCTAAACAGCAAACGATATATCATTTCGCGCTAAACAGGCTTCTGATTGTCAAACAGAGCGAACAATTCTGTAGCTGTATCGTTACTGAAGATCACTAGAACTTGTACCGCGAATTTCGATACGGGCAACAGAAATCCTCGTTAATTACGAGAGATTAGTCCACAGCAATTCGATTATCGTTTATCTACGTCGACCTCTGAAACCTCTGTGATACGAGTCTAAGAATCGATTGAAAGTCGTCATTTAATAGAGAGCGAGATAGACATTCAGAAAATGAATAAACGTTCGAACGTTCATTATGATAAATTAGCTGCGTGTTATGTCACGACTAATTGCATGAAATTAAATGCATACATATAACACATGTGAAAGTGTTATGTTAACGAACCAGTTAAGAATGATATTGCAGAGGAAGGAAAGTCAGAAAGGAATTATTAGTATTCTATATATTAGGAAGTTCTGTATATGAAGAATGATAAAATACACTTCTCCTCATGAATAGTTTATTTAAAAGTCAAATGTTCTTGAGTTCAGTCGAAAACTGTTTCATAACGAACGCTTTAATAAATAATTTATTAATATAATATATTTAATAAACGACGTAGTATTTATGTTTCTTCACTATTAAATACACTGTAGACATCTTAAGAAGCCTTGAATTATAAAAAGGAGCGATTGTGTTATGATATATCGAGCTTAGAAGAACTTTTAAATATTTTCTTAGATAACGGTGAAATAAGTTACCTCTTCACGAGTGAAGATTCATTAAAATGGGATGCTCAACTTCCCAAGAGAATGAAAACTGTCTCTCACTCGATATTAGTATCGTGTCAACAATAAATTTCTTATAACACGTCCCTGGAAGGGAACACAACATTACAGGTCTGTAGGTGATTTTAATAGAGGTATCAAGAACACGTTTTTCTTCTGCTACACCTTGTTTCTTCATGATTTGAAGATTTGAAGATTAACACGTGTTTTCCTATTTTTTTGCGTATATTCGAAACTACAGTAAGCATAAAAAAATATTCTCACAGTGTAAATTCAAATAAATTTTAATTATCCTCTGTGAAACATAATTTTTATTAAATAAGAAAAAAAACATGTCTCGTTGTTTTAATTTAAAAAAATGTTGTATCTTTCTTTAGAGAGCATAGAAATCTATCAAATATTCATATTAACAATCTTTTTTTACATACAATAGTTTTCAAGATATACAAAAAAAGAAATAATAACAAAACATATAGTCGTCTTAATTTAAAACAAGTTTCATTTTCTTTACAAAGCATGAAAATCTATTAAATTTTCATTCTTACAGTTTTCTTTCTAAGTATTATATATGCTACAGTTTTGAAGATATATAAGAGAATAAAAAATATATCATCGTCTTTATTTCAAGAAATTTTGATTTTTTATTACAGAGCATAAAATTTGTTAAATTTTGATTTAAATATTTTTTAAATATACATATACTGCAATTTAGAATAAATACAAGAAAATAAGAAAATATATCCTCGTCTTCATTTTAAAAATTTTGATCTTTTATAGAATGCAAACATTTATCAAATTTTCATTCTAACATTTTGTTTATATATATACTACAGTTTTCAAGATATACAAAAAAAGAAAAAATAAGAATACACATACTTTAAGAAGTCTTTATTCTGAAAAACGACAAAGTAGTAAGAGGAAGTAAAATAAATTGTCCAATACCTCTATTGAGATCCCCTACTGGCTGAAAACAAATTTTTGGAAAATTAGTAAAATTACAATAATATTGAGTAATAATAAAGAAGTAAAATTACAGGACACGTAATACATATATTATTATTAGTAGTAATTTACCTTTTCGCTACGACAGATTTTAGTAAGCAACATACGTGGCGAAAGGTAAATGTTTAATCCTTAGCTCTGAAATTTGTCAAAGGTTTCAGAACTTCAAGATCGTTTGACTGAATTAGAATGGAAGTGTGCAAAGGATAAAATTGAAGTGAAAAGGCAGTAATAAAAAAGTAGGAGAAAATTTCCAACAGTAATGAAAGGGTTAATATTATTATCATTACTATAGTAATAATTAATTATTGTATAATATTATAACTACAGTAAAATTACAATAATACCAAGTAATGATATTCTATCGTTAAATTTCACAACGCATATCGTGCTAATAATGGAAGTCATATTGTACAATGTTACAAATCACTGAAAAATTCCGTTTAAAATATTCTCAACAATATTTCTCTTGTTTTGTGCAAAGGGAAGTATATACTTTCCTGCTGAAAAATCACCATAACTATGAAAAAAAAGTTAAAAAAGAGAATATATTTTTAAAATTGCGTTTTAAACATTTCTTGCGACATTAAAAACAAACAAGATACTCAAGCTTACGCCGAACATCCTGCGTAATCTCTTTTATACGGCGAAAGGTGCTTAATTAAACAACAAAGTATAATGGACAAATGACAGACAGTTGTTAATCAACTATATCAACCGAGAATACATCGTATAACTAGTTTCTGACAAACGTGCGCAGCGAAAGAAGAAATTACTCTTGTTCGAGTGGCCGGCTGCCGATACAATTTTCATTCGCAGAATATCGACAGCATTAGACGGTCAAAGAATAGAACAGGCCACGGTAGAGATTTCAAAGAGGGCTAGGGGCTCTCATTCGACTATTTCCCTTTTCTTCTTCTATTCGACAATCGGGAGAAATCGACGATGCAGAAAGTGGTCAGCGCGTCTCTATTCGCGTGGACGTTTTGTGAACGGCCCAGTAACCGTATCGTTGGCAATATCGATAGACTATTTCCTGGCTATCTTTTGTACCGGAGATAACGTGGTTAACAGATCTGTATCGTTACCAAAATACAATAAACATCTGCGTAACGTATTCGTGATAGTCATGAGAGAAATTTACGCTAATGTCATTCTGAGCCTCGTGAAGCAAACTTCACTTGACAGATTAAGTCCCAATGTTGCGCTAACGCAACATTTGTCGCAATTTTTTTTCCCGACAAATTTTCATCAACAATTTCTGTTTTCTCACGTTGCCATTGTAAATGAAAGTTTCAAAAAATTGCTCGATATTTGCTTTTGTCGCTATTTCTTCTTCCACACAGATCCTACAGTGTTCTAAAGTTTGAAGAAATTGAAGTATTTATAATACTAAGATAAGCATTAATTTTTTTTTTAAATCATGGAAACGTTTTTATACATCATTTTCGTGCAGCATATAGTATTATAATGCATTTCTTATATTTATTGGCAATTTAATGGCAATTCTTTGCAGATCCAAAATTGCGTAAACGCAACATTTCGTTACAGAAGAACTAGCGATCCAAAAATTTGTTCAACAGTAATTTTTTCCTATAAACTTTTACATGTATAAAAGTATATAGGTACTTAAGTGTATACAGTTAGTATTGTTAGAAAAGTCCAAAAAGCGAGGGCTTGAGTGGGCCATGTGCAATCGTTTGCTGTGTTTCTCCCTCCTAGGGATGGTTCTGCTTCAAGGCTAAGAAGGACCATATTGTCAAGGGGGTCCTCTTGACTAGGATTTTCAGGAAGAACAGAATTGTATCAGCACTCGCGAAGTATAGTTCAAAATACAAGCTTTCACTCTTTTTAACCGTCCACGTTTATTTCTTATTCAACCGCTCATTACCGTTATCCTGATTATTCTTACAGTATATGTATAAAAATTTAACAGATTAAAGGTACCTTGAATGCGTCTGTTAACACCTTGCGATTTGCGATATTTTCACAATTTTATTATATTCCATTTCATATGCATATACATTGTCTTTATTATATATTTACATTTATATAAATGTTTTATATTGTGTTAATTGTGGAGTATCGTAGTTTTAAGGCATCGTAGTTTTTAAGAATAATAGTTAACGTAGCGTGTAGTTTTAAGAACAGGTTGAAAGCCACAAAAGGGAAAGGCGACGATGGACACGAACCAGGCCCATCGGGCGATCGGCAGATGCGTCGCCAATGATTTTATGAGGGAGTAACGGTGGGGAGAGTCGAGGGCCAAGGAGAGTTTTCCCGGCGGAAAAAAAGACAATGTTAAATGGGAAGTCGAGTCGTAAAGAGTTGTAATGATATGTGTAGTCCTATGAGCTTAACTTTACTTCTAATATATTATAATAAAAAAACCTTTTTATATCTAATTCTACAATTATGTTATAAATGTTATTTAAATTATTGTATATTTGTATTTATATTTATTATTATACAATTATAGTCGCTTTCGAAATGTGATGTCGAGTAAAATTCGATATAGAACTACAAAGGGTTAAGGCGATTAAATTTATGACATTTTTGATAAAATTTGATTAAATATTTCATCATTCATTTAAATGCTAGATGCAGATGATAAGGTATAGCGTGCATGTTTTTCGGTTTCGAACTCTCTGATTACTATAATTAGCCAATTTAATTTATTCGTTGTCTAATATATTATATATTGTCTAGTATATTATATATTAACTAGTGTGTGATACAAGGCACTACGATGGGATACATACTAATAGCACTTCTCCCATAAATTTCTCATTTATTTGTAAAAAAAATCAAAGTTTGTTTTATTTTGGGAAATAATTGTCATCAGTTTCGAGACATTTATTCTATTTATTGGACAATCGATTCCTCTGTCTAAAAAGCAGATGATGGTTTTGAGTCAAGAAATTCAATAATGATTCTTTTCAATCTCTACAGCTGCTTTGAAATGAGTATCGGTTAAATAATGTTGCAATGACCGGAACAAATGAAAATCTGAAAGAGCCAAGTCCAAAAAATATGTCGTATAGGAGAGATATTTCGTTATTATTCCCATTCAGGGAAATACATCAGATCTTCTGTGTTTTTTCCCCCATTTCACTCGATTTCGTCACTCAGACGCATTAGCTGTTCTTGATATCAGTTAGAATACTGATTTATGTGATTATTTAAATAGGAACATTTAATTTTTCCGTGTTTCCTTGTTTTAAAGGTTGAAGAAAGAAAAGCGAACATGGCGGGAAGTAAATTTAAACTGAAAATAAAGTTACAATTGATTAATTGTGATAGCTACAAATTTATTTGTACATCTAATTGTTTGGAGTATGACAGACGTGTAAAAACTGAACGCGAGATTGAAGGGTGCACGTTCTAACAATGTCAGAAGTATAATTACAACCGTCATTGGTACAAAATTTATTGTAATTAAAAGCTTGCAATAGTTAATTGTTTATTTTAAACTTAGCAGAACTTCACTGTGGGCAAGTTTTGTTACAAACGAAGACGGATGAACGGGTGTCGAATAAATCTGCGGTAAGATAGTTAACAGAAAATTTATAATTCGCATCATTCAGTTTGCCGACGACAGGATGTCTCGAATCCTCATTGCACCTTATAATTCAGTCAGCTCACGTATAGCAACTTATGTGTAGATGCAAAGTTCCATTGCACGTCACCTTAATTGGTCAGTTCAACTGTTCGCTGTTCAGACGTTGAATACTACTTTTGCTTACTCCAATTCTGAATTCATACGGTGTACACGACTTATGCATAGTACAAACAGTGTACAATGTAGTATCGTCATAAATATTCTAATCTTCCTCACCTGACACTGTCTTCATATGAACTAACAAGGGTCAGAAGTCTCGTTTTATGAAACTATGCCAATTTCTGTGCTTGAGAGCTACAAACGTGTATCAGTCTATCGCATAATTGACGTCCAATCGTTCTTTCTCTTTTTTTCTTCTTTTTTTTACTATTGAGATCATTTGCAAGTATTAGATGTAGAAATAAATTCTCTCCAACTGGATGACTGTATGTCTATCCAAACCACGATGGTGTTCGCAAGTTGGCAGAAAAATGGCAAACAGTCGTCGATAATCATGAAAACTATTTCGGTTATTGATCTATTTTCATTCTTTTTAATCTTCGTTTTAAAAATTCATTCTTTTCTTTTAAATTTAATTTTTCTTTTAAAAAATATTATTGATATACTATTAAGTGTACAAATAAATTCTTTATGATTGTACCCGAAAAAAAAAAAATATATATATATATAGAAGCCCAGTTAATTTGTCATCTTTTCTTTTACGTTATTTATAAGTTAAAGATATTGAAAATCGAAGTAAAGCAAGAAAATAATTAACGTTGTTGTAATAGTTAACTTAATAATTTATACTAATAATTACACTTATATATTAATAATTATAGTTATATTAATAATTAAACTTTGCTATATGATTTTCAAAAATTAAGTGGCACCTAATATGGGACACAATGAAAGTTGCTAATGTAATTCAGAACAGTTTTAATACAATTTGCAATGATCATAAATATAATTGTGTACCAATATACTCTACACCAAATACTTGTTACCTTGTATAAATTTTCGTATCTTCAGTCACGATGCTTATCGCGTGATTAAAGATACACGAATAATTTTTTTTTCTCTTTTCTTCGCTCAAGTACGAAATTGACTTTCTATTCACTCTTAATAATCAAATTTTCAGTTATTAATGCGTCCTCTTTGTGCAAACATTTCGATTCACGAGAATCAACTTTCCATTATAGATTCTAATCGATGGGCAATTAACCGAGAGATAACTACCATTGAGAAAATTTCAATTGTAAGAGAAACGAACACATGGTTTTAAGTGAATTTCACAATGAAACTTTATGATCCTTACGTTTTATAGAATTTAATGTTCGAATTCTTCCCAGCGGATGAATCGTGAATTGACTGAATGAAATTTTATACATGTATTTTCAGAATGCCTAGCAATTTCGAAATTGTATTTGAAGTAGTAACAGATAAATCATTATTACTTATTATTTATTATTATAACTGTAAGCTATAATAGAAATTACTTTGCTCGCCGCCATCGTAAATTATCTACGTTAATCTGACAGTTTCTGGTAAAATAGAAACATGTGAAGGAAGTAAAGAAAATATATTACAAAAAGGTTATTCTTGTATTTTATGATTTAATAATTATTTTATATTGAATTAGA
The DNA here is from genome assembly GCA_951804975.1 of Anthophora plumipes. Classification (NCBI taxonomy): domain Eukaryota; kingdom Metazoa; phylum Arthropoda; class Insecta; order Hymenoptera; family Apidae; genus Anthophora; species Anthophora plumipes. Next base: position 10,641,406 of record OX638116.1, on the reverse strand, counting down.
ATATTTCCAGTTTTTCTTATTTAAAATTTTTTATTTTGCCTTTAATAACGTATTACTCATTCTTCGTTTAGCTTCTACTTTTACGAAAATCTCGTTCTTGTTTCTCGTTAGCCCACGCTTCCTATCCCCGTACAGTCACTCTAGTTCTTTCTCCTCCTTTTTTCTTCTTTCTCTCTCTCTTTTTTTTTAATTGTTATTGCTAATTACGAACGAGCTGTTTCAAGATTTAGGTCATCCACTCAACTTCTGCTTGTTAGAACAGAGACGAAGATGCACCATGAGATTGTTGTAGCCTCCATCCATTTTCTACTTCTTTTACATTTATATACAATTTCACGCACACTGCGCTAATTTAATTGCAATTATTTGCATTGTGTATAGTTGAAGACTTAAGAGAAATCGTTTCTTCGATCGTTGTTTAAGAGTGAATTCGTATAGGGTATAGAGAGTCAGGCGGAAAATGTACATTAACTAATCTTGACACTCTTAAAACAACACCTTAAATAGAAAAATGCTGTTTGATATAACACTTTGAAAGTGCATCATGTGTATTATGTACTTCAACTCTTTGTACTCCGAGACTTTCTTTTTATATGATTCATATCACGGGCTTCGGCACACTTTTGCAATGGAACTTCCAATATTTTTATTTATTTTGCTTATTTTACTCAGTTTACTCATTTTATTTATTTTATTTATTTTACTTATTTCACTTATTTTACTTATTTTATTTACTTTACTTATTTTGCTTATTTTAGTTATTTCATTAATTTCACTAATTTCACTTATTTTGCTTATTTTATTTATTTTACTTAGTTTACTTATTTCGCTCATTTTACTGAATTTATTTTATTTATTATATATGTTTATTTATTTTGTCAACTTGCTTTATTTTAATATAAATAAGATTTGTATGTAATAATGGTTGATGTTATAAATGTCATCATAGCGGCGACTATAGGATACAAAGGGTTAATTTCAATATAATACAGTATCATAATAAACTTATGGACAGCATGCTTTATTACACTAACCACAAAGAAATGTACCTTTTTTCAATTTTATTAAGTTTTTAATACACGCAGTCTGTTGTTAATATTAGACTAGCAATAACGTGGTTGTTAAGGCTGCAACTAAAATTATTTATATCCCTCACTCTTTACTTTATCGCTTTGTTACGTAACTATTTTTGCGTGCTAACAGTTCGACCGTAAATACAGGTAAACTTGATGGTCAGCGTGTCTCGTAAAACATTTTTTCTCAACGATACACAGAGATTCCATCTTGTCATCAGTTCGGCCTTTTCGAGAACCATGTTTCTTGAACATTCTTCTACGAAATGCTTATCATTACTTAAACAATAATTCGACAAACTTTATCTGTCTTATGTGTTTTGAAAATGTAGATTGGCAAATCCGTGTTTAGAATTAAGTAGCAAAGATTTCATCATTTTAAACAGCGTTTAGTTGATTATAGAAAAATACCAACATGCTATTCATATTTTGTCTCTTAGATTTCATTTCAAATTTTTTACGGAAAGATGAGTGAATTAAATATTTTGTTTTCGATAGTATTGTGACTGCAATAATAGTAAAATATTTCTCTTTTTTTGTTGTTAATATATAAATAGACAAGTTGGTTATTTTTTGAAAGCTTCAGTAGCTAAAGAAAATTTGAGTTTTATCCTGGCAATTTACCGAATATGAATCCCATAGAAAAACTATAGAAATTATGAATAATTGATAAGGTTATATCACACAGGAATAAAAGGAAACTGTAGAAAAAATATCGAAAGTATGTCTAGACGTGTTCAAACAATTATATGTAGATATGCATATACTTAAAAGATTTTTAAATAATTGGTAGAAATCTTAAAATCCTTTCTGTAATAAAAAAACATTTTTCATTTTAAGTGTATCTCTAATTCTATACTTGTTCAAGCTTCAAAATAGTGATAGATAATATCATAGTGATCATAATAATCTGATCACCCACTGTAATTTCTGGTAAAAACGTAATTCATCTACAGTCTTTCTAAAATTCATTCAAACAGAAATGATGACGCAAGAATGAAAGAAAATTGTAGAAAAAAATAGAGACTTATTCAAGAAATTACGAGATACAAAGTGTGGAGTGAAGAAATATTAATTCGAGAAAATTTTATTTTTAATGATTTTTTCATTAAAAGCATAACGATACTTTTCAACTAAAAAGGGTTTCATTTTGAAACTTTTTGAAACAAGACTTTCCTTGTTCGTACTTCGAACGAGCGATATGTAATTTCGAAGCGATCATAATAATCTGATCATCCCACTGTACATTGAATTTCCTTGAACAATATACCTTTGGGATTTTTCTTCGTTCAATCAGAAGTTTATTCCTACAACAATTTCAGTATAGAAATTCGATTGCCTTCGTATATTATGTTCACTTACTACAGGTGAAACAGATATAAGACGTGTCATAAAACCAACGTGAAACGGCAACAATTTTCAAGTATCGACACCTCTTGGAAACAGAACTTACCATCGTATTCGACATTTCATTTTTCGGCGCGGTATCTCGATAACATATCCAGTAATACACAATGATAGGAAAAGTATTACAGATCGGTACGAACTCTGAATTCTTGTCCTTTCTCACATTTCCACGTATATTGTTTTGGTAGTTCAACTTATAATTCACCTTGCACATTTTCCACTCACTATAACAATACTCATTGCTGCACAATAATAGAACACTCGTTTCTCTATATTTACACTTATTAAATTCAATTAAAAATCACAAATTGAAACTACACACTTAAACAACCGTATAAAATTATCACATTGAACAGTATTAATGAAAAGACCACATTATTTTCCATCGCAAAGTTTTTCGTTTCAAATTATTCTATTCTTCTCGTTTTAAATTATTTTATTGTTCTATTTGTCTTCTACGATTTATTCAAAAGTTTAGGAAAATTCTAAAATTTTCTATGTATACAGATTACCTTTGTCATTTATGTTCGTTTTATATCGCGAAAGGGGAACAAAAGTGCGTTCGATTAGAAACTCGCACATAATTCCTGACCGTACGTTTCGTACGTAGTTTTGTAAATGCCTGAACTACAGGTCGGTTAAATAGAAGCGGAAAATGTTTTCGGCTTCATATCCAACCTGAAGTTCTGAAGTGACTGAATGCGAAGTCTGTTTCACCAAAGCACGTAACGGACATTATCGTTTGCCAAATCCTCACAAGTCACGTATTCTCTACGAACAGCAGATAATGTAGCTGACAGAACTCTAGCGGGAATTCGATTTCAATAACGCTTCCTTCTGCATTCAGAGTCAAATATAAATATATTGAACACTGCTTTATTTCGGACCTCTCGCCGATGTTGTATGTTTCAGAGATAAGTGAAGGATGTATCAGACATTGATCGTCTACGAAACGATTGTAAGATTGAATAGATAAGAAAAAGAAGAAACAAACTTCTCTTGAACCTTATTCTCGAGAAATCGAAGGAACTGATTTGAAGCTGAATGAATTATTAAAACGAGAAATTTTACTTTACTTCTTAAACAGAAATTAAATCTGTCTGATTTATAATTAAAAATTATAAACAATTATTTAAACATTCATTTTGATTGTTGAGGTCAACAGATGATCCTAAGTTTATGATACGGTTGACACATTTACTATTTATGAGGACTTGAATATTTTCACTTTCATCATTTTATTAATTTTACAGTCACGTGAAACGTTAAACGCTTAATTGGTTTTTAAGTGACATTGTTAAAGACATTTCCCCCAATTTTCATTAAGATACGTCTCTGGATTTTCACTAGCATGTACTTTAAAATTTATAAGGACAAAATGTCTATAAAGTTAAATCGAAGAGTAATTTTCCATTTTTTGCAGAAACGTAAGAAACTTTGCAGTAGCACATTTTTTGTATCGCCCTGTAAATATTCGACCTTTTTGGACAGTTACCTCCAATATGCTAGGGCAGCTTTTCACGACACCGTCTTTTAACTTAGTACACTTCTTTGTTGCTTATGAATTAGAGGTAGATCGAAGAATTCTTACGAGTCTAGAATCCTTGGCATTCTGCGAAACAAAAGGAAAATGCTCACTCGAAGCCTCGGTTAAATGTACTTTATATGCGTTCTGACATTATATAATTGAACTTCGTGATAAAATATTCTGTTTATAATGAGTCAATACACTTGAACATTCAGTGTTGGAACATTTCAATAATTTCGTCTTTAATAAAGATTTACTAAAGCTGTAAATATAAATTAAAAGACTCTCTAATGGATATTTTTATTTTAATAGAAAACTAATTTAATAGTTACTAATAATTAGTAGTTAATTGGAAACTTACTAATTTACACTTTAATGTATTTCGTTTTGTTTGACTTTCTTTCTTCGTTTCTTTATTACGTAGTATTATAAACGTAATATATATTTATAAAATAAAATATATTATTTAATTGTTATCTTTAGTAATGAAAATATCTCAGATATTTTGTATAAATTTAATAGCAAGAGATACTTACATGGGAAGTTGTAGAAGTTATTGTTAGATCCCTAAATTACAGCACCAAGTAGTATAGATAGATCACTGCGTAAACACTAAACTTATTTAAGCTTTAAGTAGCATTAGCTCGAATACTGATTAAATTTCCTTTACATTACCAGTTATATTTCTATGTAAATTCATTATATTTCATTCTCTGCGGTAGATTTTGTTAATATTCATATAACACGTGGAAACTGTACGAAGCAATATTTTAAACGTTACAACAAAATTCTTACAAATTTGTGTTAAGTGCTGATATTTAACTTTAATTGTTTTCTATACAAATATTACTTTGAATAATTGTTGTATTTAGTTTAATAATTAAAATAAACTAATCTTTATGAAGAGGAAGATATTTCTTTAAAATAATGAAGCTCATAAAAAGTTCAAAATTGACAGAATTAAAATCGTTAGGTTCAACAATGAAATTTCGTCGATGAGAGTTGTCAATATCTTCAATTGTCCATTGAATATTTTGAATATCTGTGAATTGATTTTGTTAATATCTTCTTTGGTATTTTAAAAATGTGGGGATACAAGAACTGCATATTTTACAAATATAATTTTATAAATGGCAACGGTGAAGTTGCGAGAGTAGTTTCAAAAAGTAAAAGGGTTCTTGCGAATGTCAAATGTAGTTGAAGTTAAATATACTGTACCAATCGCGATAGAGTTATGAGAGTTTCAACATTTATGTATACATAAACGACTGATCTCCGTCAACCAATAAAAATACACCGACATATTGAACGATTTTGGTTCATACGGTTATCTAGACACATTGATATAGGTTTCCTGCTTCTTAGCTTCTCCTAGAACGAAGATTTTTAGTTTAAGCACATATAGTTATATTTCAATACAGTTACAAAATATTAAACAAAGTATTTTATATTATATTATATTATGTTTAATAGATTACGTATTAATATTTATCAATTTGCATTGAAATTTAATCTTCTACTTAGTGTAACAACTTTTAAAATTTTCATTTAATTTATTGTAATGTTCAATGATACAAAACAAAGCACTATTATAATTATATCATTATAAATATATTTATTTATTATATATATTTAGAATGACACGTGTGAACTAAATGAGAGAATTTGTTTCTTGCCGAGAAACTTTGTAAATCGAAACAATTAGGGTAATTCCGGGAGAGATAGCCTCACCTTTCTTGGAACATGTTCAAATGAAACTTAAAAGAATTGAAACACCAAAACTGATTCTTATTTTAATTACTTTCTTAAAAAATAATCAGCAAAAATTACATTTATAAATGAGAAAACATGACATATTAATACATTTAAAGGATAAAAGAATAATAGTAATAATTTAATTGACCATCCCTTTCGGAATTACCCTAATCTGCATCTTCCCTCGAATTATGTAAAATTGAAATATTTTTTTCTTAGTTGCCGCGACATTTTGCGAGAGATTAAATTCCAAACATCGGCGTTCTGCAGTAACAATTTTTTATAATAATTTCTACACAACAGCGCGAAGTAAATTTCATTATAATTGAACTATATATTAAAGCAGAAATATTTATTAAGATCTTAGTGTCAGCTTTGCTGTTCAACTTAAAAGCAGTTCAATCATGTTTCAATATTTATTGCCAACTTAAGATCTTAAAAACTAAGGTTGCAAGTAGACAAAGCGGGTTAAGTATATAAATTGCAACTGTGGCAAGTCACGGGACGAAACAGCATGATCGGCTTTGTTAAAAAGTATGACATTACATTGTGAAATCTTCGCACATTGTTATACACAAACAATAGAGTAATTTGAATGAATTAAATTATAAAATATAACCTTCTTTACTTATGCAATTTTGACGAAGTTTCGTAAAAACGTGACGATGAATGCTATTTCATTTTCACTATTTCTAATTGATCTAGTGAAAATAAATATATATTAACCGTCGTCGAAGAAGAAGTGGAATTTTAGAATTTATATTGTTCATTATACGATATTGAAAAAATATAAATAAAAAATAATAATTATGGGAAATCAGGAAACTAGAAAGCTGATAAAGTGCAGCATTGGAAAACGAGGGAATTGAAATGCTAGAAAACCGGTGTGCTAGAAGAATAGGAAAAGAGAAAATAGAAGATTAGCAAGCTAGGAAATTGAAAACAGAAATAATAGCAATTTAGAATAATAGAATGCTAGAGAAAAATTGAATAAAACGTTACGAAACTGTCAATAAGCTTTATTAATAAAATACCTAATATTTTAAATATTTAAGAGAAAAAGAATAAATAATAAAATAATAAATAATAAATAAATTTAAATTTAAGCATTTAATTTGTAACAGTGTTTAAATGTATCTGATACAATACATAATTTATATGATACATAAATTAATCTCTATGTTTATCCATCCTTTCTATTAGATCATGTAAATATATTATGTACATGTTCATTCAGATTATATCACATTTGTGAAATTGTGTTAGAATTCGTTAGAAAAATATTGATATATGTAAATGTGACCTCAAAATATTTTTACAAATTAATTCGAAGTGAAAAATTTGTTTAAAATGTTAAAATTCTTTTCAATTTCAATCACAATAGAAATAATATTTCACAACGGATTTATATTGTTAAGAAAATATCGGGTAAAATGGCAACGAGAAACTGTGTTCACAATTTCTTTCCAAAAGAAATAAAAGAAAAAAGAAAGAAAATAGAGCGGTATTCGTGTGTCAATCAAATAGACTTCTGCCACTATAGTGCTTCCCAATATGTAGTATAGAATTGCGAAGGTTTCGATTTGTTCCGGAAATTCAAAGGACGTGTTAAAATTTCCGGCATTCCGAAAACCTTGTTCCATGTGGGTGCTATTTTTTTTCCTCCTTCCAGAAACGATCAACTTCCACACGTTTGTATCTCACAAAAAAAGTGTCTATAAAGTAATTACATGCTCGGAAAAACACGTAAAATTGTGAAATGTTACATTTCTATTAAAATGATACGACGTATAAGCAGTCGTTTCGAAAAATTTCTAAATGAAACGAAAAGTATGTTAAACATCTGTTTTCCTTTCTCCTTTTCTTTTCTCGAAAACATTTTTCATGGAATAAAATTTAAGTCACAGTAAAATATATAATGTTATAAATTATTTCGATGTTTTCGATGTTTGAAAAATTCTAATTAAACACTTTGCACGATAAAATTAAAAATTGTTCAATTTTAGCTGACATATTGAAAAGAATAGATAAGTTTCTTTAACAAATGGACATTGTTACTATAATTACGTAGTGTATCAGTAAGATAAAAATAAAAATTATAAATAGTTACTCACGGACAATTATTTTCGAATGTGAAGTGATTAATTTTTCAGATAACAATTTATATTACGCAGAATTAGTATTTAAAACGATCATAAAATTCTGCCCAGTTCCTATGTAAACGATGTATAGTTCGTGCGAGAATGAATGAACCAGGAAAAAGTGGAGCGCTTTAAAACGTGCTTTGTCCAACATCACAAGACAAAGCTGAATCAAATTTGAAGCGTGCTGGTCAAAATCGCTTTCGAATTGGAATTTCAACGCATACGCTCCTTTGTACCAACATGATGCACTTTTATACAACACACATAGGTCACAAGCTCTTTTTATCAATACGATCAGTACAGTCTTCTATCGCATGGATGAATAAAAGAATGAAAGAAAGAGAACAATTACGAATTAATTCGACATTATTGATGAACATTCTTCTTCAGCAAATGAAATAGAAAATGCGATGACATTTTCGTTAAATTTTATTCTAAATTAATAGAATAGATGCTTTAAAATAAACTAGCGTGTTATTTTAATATTATAATAAATCAATTAGTCAAAAACAAAGTGACATAGGAAATTTTAATCGTGATTTCTATAGAATTAATTATGGTAATTTTAAATATATAAATAGTACCAATGCAATGATTTCTCGCAATTTTCTTTTCACAAGAATTACTCAAAAATAATAAGACAACTGATAAAACGACGAATTTATTTGAAACTCTGTAGCTTTTATGTGTTATTTAATAATTGCTTGTTAACAATTGTTAACTACTATTACCCTTCACTGCAGTTGTATCATTAATTATCAACTACTTTACATACCGAACATAATTTCAAACTAATAATTAGCATAAATAAAAATAATAGAATTTCAAGCTAATAATTAACATAAACAAAAACGATAGAATTGCAAGCTAATAATTAACATAAATAAAAATAATAGAATACGCGTGATAAAAAAAAATTTTGCTCGGCGTAATGAACGAACAAATTTTATAACAAGCTTTCACTTCAGAGGTAGTAACACCTCAACAGTTTCCAGTACAGCAGGCTTAATTAATATAAAATAACAAATAACACCAAGAACAGCAGCTATTTAATACGTGCGAAATAAAATTTCATATATTTCTTTTTCAAACGAGCTCGAAGGTCTGAGTACGGCTGGGACAAAATTACTTTAATAATCCATTAAACGCGTTTAAAATTCCATACAAAGGTGTTACCTTTATCACAGAGCTAAACAGGTGCAAATCCCCTCTTAACAAACGCTCTTATTTTTACGGAAATATGAATTTATCAGGATACGTCTCGCAAGATAACATTATCACTTTCACAGAGAAAATTATACTTGGAATATCGCCAAATGAAACTTGGCGAACCTCCATGAGTCCTAGAAATAATAATATTCTAAAGACGGACCGAGCTGTGACTACAAAAAATATTAATGTTTACCCTATAGTTCGAAGGAAATAGAAAGGAAATAGAAAGAGAAATAACAAATATATCTCCTTTTCTCGCGTTTCCTCTCAGTTTTTCGATAAGCAACACCGTTTTTAAACCGTTTAACCTGTTAACCAGGTTCATCTCTCAAAAAGAAACTGAATCTTTCTAGTCTATAATTAAAAATAAATAACAATCATAACCGATTACTTCATTTTAGTATTTACAAATATGTCTGATACTTGTAAATTACGTATTAAATCATCATCAATTTTAAAGCTATAAACATTCAAATAATATCTCTTCCACTATATGAGATTAATCATCTAATGGTAGCCAATAAAAATATATTCGAAATAATCATCCTTTTGAATGAACAAAGGCGAATTCAGGATATTGGTAGAACAGTAATGGAACATCGCACGACATCTTCCCTACTGTTTATTGTTGGAACAATGTCCATTCAGCCATTGTACTAGAAAGGCTTTACAATATGTATTATTCCGTATATATAGGCTGTACATGCACATAGGATGCTTCAATTGGTTAAGTACATTACGAAAATTTGATTATATGTAATTCAATGTTGCTTTCCTTTGCAGCCTGTTATGAATTTGAACGTAGCTATTAACTAAGCAGTAATGAAGAAGGAAACTTTAGACAAAGTTAATAATACCAAGCATTAGATGTAATTGTTCGATGATTGGTAATATGATCAAACCTTGAAGCTTAATATTCGTATAGGATAATGCAAAATATAACTGTAATACTGAAACAATGATAATATAAAACATACAATCCAAAAAAAAAATTGAAATATAATGTAAAAATAAAAATACAAATATAATGTAAAAATATATTCATATAACTAAAATATCAAGTAATTCATAATTGATTGAACAAATGTAATGTGAGATTGTTTGAAATCAGTTTTTCTTGAAAGGGATATTGGAAAACCATGAAAGCATTGTTTGTCGTGTGTGTTTATCATAAATCTGTGAAAACTACGAATTTTCTCGAGATTTTTATAACTTTCCAAGTGTAGTGCTATATTTTTTCTAATAAAGTACTTTATTGTTCTGATCTTCCTGTTATTCAATACAAAAGTAAATTCTGAACTTTTCCTGGTGAAACGTGCGGTGAATGGAAGGGATCTAGTTGTTCAAGCTGCGTCAAAGATATTCCTTTTTTAGAAATCAATCTATGTTACACGGTCACTGTTGACGAACACTATAGAAACGCAAGTAATCTTGGCCTTAACGTCTGATCAATATCGTATTGTATTTATTCTCATTCATCGATTAACTTGCAAGTTGCAAACTGTATTCTTTTAAAATCTTTATAAGCAGAACTGTGATTATTTAGTTCTAAAAATTGTGTTTAATCGTGCAATTTTATACCATTTCTTTCACAAAGTTTGATTTTTTATAGCTCTGATAAGGAATATTAGTAGGGAATTTTATCGCCTAGGTTTTACCAAAGTCAGAGCTATAAATTTTAACATCGTTGAAGTTCAACAGAGAAACATTCTTACTTCGGTTAACCGGATGTATCATCTGATAAGCTTTCCTTACAGGTGCATGTCCCATATCATCATTTAAGATGAAACAATTCTTCAAGAGGAAGATCAGTTTGCGTAATTATTATCATATGTATACTTAGGAATAATTTTCATTTAATTTTCAAATAAAAATTTACAATAAGGTTGAACGCAGTAAATAATACATAATGAAATAAATTGAAAAAATTTATTAAGATCAGATATTAAACATATATAAGCTTGCATTGAAATGAAAGATGACTGTTTCGAACATCTCATGCGAATACAAACTATAATATTTATTGAAACAGAAAACTAAAGGTAAAAAATTAAATCTAAAACTAAAAAAAAAAAAGATGTAAAATTGTACCTTGTTGAATTAAATGACATCCTGCGTGAGACAAAACTTTGCTTACATTATGCATGGTTAAATCTGAATTTCAGGAATATTTTTGTATCATAAATTTCAGCTGTAATCCTCGACTTTGATCACAGGTTTAACACGCAGAAATGGAAGGGCGAATTAATAATAAAAAAGAAAAAAGAAACAACGATAATTTTTATAAAATATTTTCGAAAATCATTTTTACCAAGCACAACAACGTAAACGAGATGAAACACGAACTCTCTTCTTTTTTTCTGTCCTTTTTGTAATATTTAATTATAATTGCTTGAAATTCCTTCTAATAATATACGCAAGACTGCAAACGCGTCTATGTACTCAAAGACATTATTAAACTAACGGTAAAAGTACTTATTCAGTCAAAAGCTAATCAAATTTCGCGATGGAAGTTGCCGAACGTAATTTAAAGTTTAAATGTAAGTCGGGAGCGCAAATGCATTGTCTATCAACTCAAACCCATATAAAAGTTCCTCAGGTGTTCTTTAAATTATGAGCCGAAGATGTAGTCCCTCCACGTATTCATATGTATACGATTTTATATCACGTAAGCTTGACATCGTCAATATCTCTTTATATTCTTTCATTTGCATACCAGATATACCTCATAAACTTCAAAGGAGACTTGTTTTAATTATTTACGTTGAAATTTCTCCTGTAGTATTTCGAATACGCTGAATTCTAACAAAGCTTTAAGACACTGAAACAACTGCCTCCTACTTAAGAGGAAATAACACTTTAGAAATTGCGTTGAAATGAAAAGTATCGCGTTGAAATGTATTTAATTTCCTGTGAAAGGTACACTGTAATTAATAATACCGGAAGACAATCTTTTTGCTCTTATCAAAGATTCCAGATGCTTTTTAATATTAATTTACGGAACCCGCAGATTTGACGCATTTGAAATTTCACGAGCGAAATTATAAACACAGTTGCTATTAATTTCCAGCAACTTTTCTTCACTTTTATTAATGCAATGGTGCGAAAATATATCCGAAATTGCAAGTAAGTTAACAATATATGATTAAGTTTTCTCTAATGAATCGATTTCTTGAAGGAAAAATTCGGTTTCTCGTTCCGTTAATAATCTGCGAATGTTGAATTCGAATTTCGCTACAGATCTTCCCTGTTCGATCAGAGTGTCAAGAATTGAAAAATCAAAATTGGAGGAAATCATTTAAAAAAAAAGTGAAATACAACAAAATTAAAATAAACTATTTACATACATATTTTTGTTAATTCATTAATAATGCATGTTTATTTACAAATATTGTATTAGATATTTGTTGTTTCCTTTTATAATACGTTATCAGTAGACTGCGGATTTTAACATAAATTCATATCTTTGAGAATATAACGAAGAAAGTAGAACTTCGATGGAAAGTTATTTCATCTAGCAGATACTATAAAAAGTAGTATCTAACTTGGATATTTTGTATACTTTCTCATATTACGTGCATTCTGTACAATGTTACACCTTTAAATTTCCTATAAATGTATCAAAATCCACAGTCTAGTTATCAGTAACTAATGATAATTAATAAAAATCACTCGTAATGCTTCTTTATTATCAATTATTACAAAACCGCTTATTTTGAGAGTGATGTAAGTCTATGTTTTCTTCTTTCGAAATATTTAAAGATTTTTAGTTGATTCAAAAGATATCAACGAAGTGTACTAAGTTTATCAATGTTTCTATGAATTTAAATATATGTAAATTGATTACATAAATGACTTCTAGGCGTATTTAATTAAAATATCTATCTGGGTCATAAATGGACTTACACCACTTTCATAATTATTGAACTGTAAAAATCGTCAAATTTCAGTTATCTAAAATTCAATTTCACTTGAACATAGGTAATGTTTTACTATGATAAATAGTACAATTGTCTTATCATTTAATTGACAAAAAATCTCGAGGGAATCTCTTCTTTTATTCATTGCAGATCGTTTTCATAAGCTTCGAGAAAAGATATCAAGTGAGAAGCTGTGATATTATAAACTCATGACTTGGTATGCGCAGTCAATCACTATTCTCGTGTCGTGACCCTTCATCCAATATCCAACAATGCTGACCAGTGCTGGTCGAAAGATAGATTCCATCTCTACTTTTTACAACTGAGTCTTTTCTTGGATAATAAAACGACAACCTCTGAAGGAATAAGAAAAAAAAGGTTGACTATAACTTGGTGGTTTCCACCTCCACCGTAAAATTTTATTATTGATCACATGTTATCTAGGAATTACATTTTTACTCGTTTTCGATATTTTAACAAGATTTTTTAATTTTGTAGTGGAATTTATATTTGTTGTATTCGATTAGTTGCTATGTTAGTATATATTTAACCCTTTACGACACCTTAATTTACTGCTTCTTTTCACAAACTTCAATGTTTATTTGTAAAATATCGAACAAATTTGTAATTGGTAACTGAGGAATTACATTTCCTGAAAATATATGGCGATTTTTAGTTGATAAATTTGTCCAAACTTGATAAAAGTGCATCGAATTAATTTATACATTCAATACATTTTATAACTCTCTTTTTATTTGTTTACTATTACACTATTGGATTATGTTATTGTTGTACCATTGCAGTAATAGTAATTAATTTGCTCATAATAATTGTTAATCTTTTCTTTCAATGATCAAAGGAAAATTAAATTATGTAGTGTTAAGAAATTTTCATTGCTTGGAAGTGACGTTCAAATTTTATTTATGCAACAAAATTTTTCGAAACTGCAGTAAATGGTGTATAAAAATGTTGTAATTAATGCACACTTGTTAATTTACATCTACGAAGTTTTTTGAATATTTTCAACAACAAATTGACACATTTAACAGTTTCACTTGGTAAACAAAAGTTATAAATGTCAAAGTGGCATAAAGCTGAATTAATTTATTTTTTATTAAATCAACTTTTTGCATAGAATATCAAAAATAATTTGAAAAACTGACACATAATCTTCCTCGGTTTTTATTTCGTAAGTAACTCGTAATAACGTTTTTATTCTTCTTTTCCCTGTACTTTAAATTACTTTATACATACTTAAACAGAATATTCTAACAGAATGTTATACCTAAAAGGCCTCTCGTTGTGCATTCACGTTAAAAATTATTCCAGCAAGTGTGTAGGTTTAATGAAGCTTCAGAGAATAGACCGCATCTAAGAAATTTAACGTCTGATCAAAGTGCAGGTAAATTGGTAAAACCGGGATTCTGACTTTCTGCACTTTGTCAAATGAGAGAATAACGGTAGAACTGGAGTAGTTAAATACACTCCGTCATCAAACGAGAAGTTATTCTCGAGTCCGAAATACGTGGCAGTGAGAAACACGCAAGAAGAAGAAGAACAGGTGAAGAAATAATAAAACAAAGAAGAGAAAGAAGTATATTAAACGATTAGCTTAAAATTATAAGACTCAGTGTAGAATACAGTTTCTTAATAAAATTTCATCTAAACGAGTATTAAAATACTGATAAAGTGACTATTTCATTTGTAATCTTTTTAAAATAATTTACTTTTCAATTGTAATCTCTCCTCGAATAGTAGAAAATGGCGTAACAAGGAGTATAAATATTTTTATGTATTATTTTATGTACTCAAAAAATTGAAACTGACGTAAATTATTAATTTTTTTTTAGAGACTAATCAATACCAACAGGCTTTTTGCATCAAGATTTTGGAACATCAAAAGTTTCGTTTTGGAAAGGAAAAGTTATTTTCAAAAATTAATTCACCTTCATGAATGTGCTATTTGTTATTCATTTGCTTTATTTAAATATACATTTAAATGGAATTGCGGTTCATACTATGAAAAGGTTGAAAAACATTCTATCCTAGATAAAGAGAGGATTTAAATTTCAGGTACTATTTTGCGATAGAAAGAATTCCACTGAAATTTATCGAATTTCACGTCAATTGAATATCAAATTCCCCTAATATACTATGCTCAAATTCCTGCGGCAAAGAGTAAATATTTGAGTATAATATTTCACTCCTTTCCTCTGTGTTCAAGTGTACGTTTCGAATTATGTTAATTTTACTTCCCCGGTGTGTTGATTCGAATTTTTATCACATTTTCCGAGATTCGCGCGTGGTCTGCATCGTCATGAATTGTTAACGTGCACAGTGTTCCGGAGCTATTGAAAAAATGGAGAATAGAAAAACAAGGACCAAAAAGAAATAAAATAAAGTAAAAAGAAGTAGAATAACTGCTTCGTTAGTTAGTCTGGCTTTTTGTTCCTTAGATACGAATAAATCAAATATAATATTATAATTTCTGTCGCGTTTCGTAACAAACTCTCCCAAATGAAGCTGTTTCTATGAATTCATAATGTATTAAATTAACGCGTTCATCTAATAGTTTATAATATTTTCTAAATTAATATTTTCAGTCATTTATTTTTTACATAAATATTTTCATTCATTCAGTTTCTAAATGATTTTGTCTAAATTTAACAAATCATACTGGATCAATGATATATCGAAACCAGTCAAAATAACTAGTTATTCATAAAATACGTTATTCTATCAAAATGAACCTTTATTCATATTTTTTTCAATTTTTACATTGCTAAAAAGTATATAAATATTAAACATACTTATACTATTTGAAAATACACTTATTTCATACTAAAAAATGACGCATCTACTATTAAGCGAAGGCAGTTCTTTAAATGGAAATTTGAAACCAGACATTTTGACTGGTTTGGTAGTTCTCATGTTAAGAAAAGTTTATTTAATGAAAAATACAAAATACAGAATCAGCACGATTAATTTGTAACTTATAAGTCCTAGTAAAATAAGAATGTACGATATTTATACTAGCATACTAATGATATTAGAAAAGAGAAATTCTTTTCAAGCAACAGTGTGATACAAAACTTTATTCTTCAGTTTGCAATGCAAGAAAGCAAGCAAGCGAGGAAAAACAAATGGAGACGTGAATAAACAGAAGTTCGAACATATTAAGTTCGAACCAATGAATTCATTATTTTACTGTCACTTTTCGCTAATTTCCGCTTCATTTCCCTTCGTCTTCAGATATAATCTCGAATAATCTAAAAGTATATTACTTAGAGGCGTACAATCGCCGCAAAGTCGAGAGAAGAGACAAAAGGAGATAAATCGATTCATCCCTCGATTCTGAGTAAATAATAAAGCCGCGCTATGGTTTCCTTTGTAACAGGAAACTTAAAGCAACTATTAACGCCTACTCGCTTGACTATGATTTGTTTACTTACTTATCACCTCTAACAATACAACCCGAGAATATATTCAAAGCGGATTATCAACTTCGTTTCAAGCCCGCTTTACTTCTAATTATCGTTAATTTGTCATCGTTACGATTTTCAGTTTGTTACAAAATTACGAAGTACTTTTTCATGAACGAAGCAGTGAATAAATAAAATGTCACTTTCGTTCATTTTGCTCTTCATTTTGCATCACTATATCGTAGGATATATTAGTAAAATACATTATGTCCAAAAATATTCGTCTTTGCATTTGTGATATCATAATAACCTAATCATCCGCTATATTTTCGTATAAATGAGAAAATATTACTATATATATTTTAGAAATCTTTAAATAATTTGTAGAAGCTTTAAAATCTCTGCTATATTTCTACTTTTCATAATAAGAAAAAAAAGGTCTCGTTTTTCTGCAAATTTCAAATAAGCGATACATAATTTCAAAGTGATTATAATAACTTGACCATCTACTATATAGTTCATCAATAAATCGACGATATGTCATAACTGAGACATTGTTAATCACTAATTAAACAAACAACTTATTAATCAAACTATTGGTAAATAGTTATTTATCTTTACCTTACTTTCTTTAACTCTTAACTGGGTCATGACAGGCCCCAAATAAAAAGTGTAGAAAAATGTGTTAATCTGGTTCTAGATAAACCTCTATGAATATTTTCTTCTTGGATAATGTATAAAACTATAAAGCTATGGAAATTTAAATTAGACAACGAACCTTTTGTAACAGACTTTACGTCCTTCGAGTCACTTATGACTCCGTTATACAAGTTAAAGGTTAAATGTACATTCGTAAATGATCAAAGAATTCGAACTAACTGCTCTGGTTTATGATTAAAGAATAACGGTGTGATTTCTTAATTGTTAGCGAAATTAGATACTCGAGAGGAAGAACCTTTGCCAGGAAGGTTTGAGCCGGACTTCCGGAAATAAAAGTGGCTCGAGGTGAGTAACAACGATGGGATTAAATTGCGGGGAAACAAAGCAGAACTGGGAATACGGTCGAAAAGATAGAGCCAGGACAAGTTGCTGGTGCATTCATAGGGACGGTGGGGGTTGAGTTTTCCTCGTTTCGTCGCTTGCAAACGTAATAAATTTTTGCTAATTCTTCGAATATTCAGCAAACGTACCATTGCCTCCAGCAAATATCACCGTACTCGCTTAAATTTCCTGTCCATCTAATTCCTTTAACTTATCGATTCTTCTTCCCTTTTAATTGTTTGTTGCACGATTGCGGAAATAATTGTTATTCGTTCACGTTTAAATTTAATTTGAAGTTACACAGAGTGATCTTAGCTCTACAGTATGTTAGAAAAGAAATGGAGATACTTTCTGGAAAATAATTTACTCTGAATAATAAGAAAAGAAAGAGAGAGACAAAATTATAACAATAAATATAGATAATTTCCTTTTTATTTTAGTTATGACTCAAATGATGTTTTTAACGTTGAGCTTGAAATCTAAGTATAGATTACGATTTTTTCGGTTAAGTCAGAAGCAAAGGAGCAATTCAGATAAGTTTATAAATTATTTTATATTCTGAGCATTTTTCTTTTAGTTATGAAGACAGACAATATAGATGTAGATAATCGATAATAGAATTCTTTTATCTCTTCTGATACATTTTTATGTTTAATAAATATAGTATTTATTGTGCAAATATACTCAGATTTGCCGATATTTATCCTCCAATAAGTACATCTATTTCTTGCTTAGATTTATTAGGCTTCAAGATGCTTTTAAGATATATTTATCAAACTTTTTAATTCTAATTAGACAAATTTTGTTGCAGACATTGGTTGAAAAATTGGTGTAAAGTACTTTTCAATCGTATAAATTTCATAAAAGGAACTTAATGACGATTGTGATGAATAAGGAATGAAAAGACATTTGGCTTGTATAATTACCGATATTTTATCAACGATCTTCAATATTCATTATTTAATATCGGAATAATAATTATTTAAGTCTTCGTCTCTACAGATAATTATTTGCAACTGATTATTTCTTAGCGTGGACTCCGCATTGTCCCATTATTCCCACTCGTATCTTCAGGATCCTTATGGAATTTCGGTTTCCTCGTTATTAGCCATTCAGTTTATAGAAATTCCATTAAAAGACGACTATTGACATGAAACGTGATATTGGATAAAATAAACTAAATTGAACAAGCTGTAATCGAATAAACCATAGAGAACATAATTACAATTGAAGAAATTATATAAATTTTTTTAATTGTTTCACATGTTTAATTATTAAGAAATAAATTTGATATAAAATTTTGCTTGTCAATGTAATTTGTGACACTTAAATTTTTAAGTTTTAGTTTTTATTAATATTTACGCAGTTTTAGTATGTCTTTTCTTTTTGCACATTAACAAATAATAAAAGTACGATATTTAGTGAACTTACTCAAAGTTGCAACTTGTTCAGACCGAATAGAATTCCTTCTTATATACCAAAAGTATCGTTATCTGTTTAATCAGTATATAGCTATTAATCACGAGAAAAATCGTATATTTTTCCCATCAGATAAACGAAAATACTTTATCAGATTATCATTGAATTATAGGTACAACGTATCAGAGATAAAGTATACAATCTTGCACTTTTCTATTTTCAAACTCAAGGTGAATAGAAATTAAAAATTTATGCGAATTCATTGAAGTTTCTTACTGAAACGTGTAATTTCGAAAACTTACGCATGAAATCGATACACGATTCTACATGAATAATCGAACAGTGGTTCTACGTTACTGCAGTAAATTGCTCTTTACGTAATCTAGTTAATCGACGTTCTATAGTCATTTTCAATGAGGTTGGAACAATAAGGCAGAAGCTCTGTGAGTAGGTTAATTAAGAATTTTCATATTATCTCCCAAGTTAACAGTGATAAATTAAGCACATATAATTTTGATATGAAAAATTGATAACCCTGTGACTTCTATTTACTTGTAATCATTACACTAACTAGCTCGTCTGCTGCACTCGTTATTCAGAAAATCCAATTACTTTAACCTAACACTATGAAAATTTAATATCTTTAGTAGCACTCTTCCTCTTTCTTAAAGAAGTATATTGCACGCATAAAAAAATAAATGTGATATAAATTTAATAATCCCAATTATACGAAAATCTTGTATGAAGTTATAGTAAAATAAATTATTATCTCATTTCACGTCAATAAATTCACATAAGTTATGGTAAAATTATTGTTATCTCATTGCATATTAATAAATTCACATAAAATGTACGTAAAATAAAATGATGATTAATGCATTGCCTTATAATGACGAGTGACACTCGAATTACGGATTAGAGTCAAGATGCGAGAAAAGAAGAATCGATCAATTTGCAAAAGAAAAATGAACTTGTATTTTAACATTAAATTCAGCTTAAATTTCAATCTAATTTTTACAAAATACAAATTGTACATAATATCTTGATTATCAATGAATATTCTAGATCAACCGAGAAAGAGATTCACTATCATTATCAACATTAACACTGTTTCTTCAATGTTAATTAAACATGTACATATTATATTATTAATTATCTTTGACAATGTATTAGTACTACTTTTGTTTACTATTAAAAACATAATCTGAACTCTTCTCATGTTGATGATAGGATAATTCGACATCAATTAAAACAACTTCACAAGCATTCGAAGATGAGGCAATTGAAAAATCGCAAGGCAACTGGTGAAAAATATTCAACAGACTGTTAATTCGCTTCGATAGAAAGCACAGAAGCGGAAGAAGAAAAGAAAAATAGAGTACTACAAGAAGAAACCTTACTTAACTGGAATAATTGTTAGTTAAGCAGCTTCTCCCCGGTTCAGAATGCAACTTCCACATTGCGTCAACCGTCGAGTTACAACTGTTTCGCAAACTTCCGCGAAAATAGAAAAAGTTGTTGGTGCGCGGCGTGCTTCACTTGAAGCGCTAAGTGTTTCAACAGAACGTAATTATTATGTTCCCTTTAAAACGTACTTAATATTATTTGCAGAAAGTTCCACGTGTCTGCTCGTAATCATTCTTGTTCGCGAGAAGCGAAACTTCTGCATGCCGCGGCGTGGAAAAAAGAGGAAAGAAAAAAAGAGAGAGAGAGAGAAACAGCGAAGAAAACGCGTAAACGAAAGGAAAGAGAAAAGGGAAAAAACACGGAAGAAAATAATAACCCGAGGCGATCCTTTAATCTCTGCAAATCTCGTTCGTAGTTTCCTAACGATAACTACTTATGGCGGGTTTAACGAGGCAATTCAAAATGTCATTTTCACGTGTAACGCTGATAAAAGAAATCCCACTATTATCAAGATGTAGTAATATCATTGAACAGCAGATACTCTTTCCCTCGCAAGATCGCGTCTATGGCACAAGATATCCTCTTCAGTGTGCGATTACCTTCGCGCGTTCCACACTACCGGCAGACCTTTTTTTTCGCTTTTAAAGAAAACTTGCAATCGTAGTCGTTACTAACGATATCTGGTAATGGGAGATTTCCCGCGATACCGTAATTTTTTCTTATTCGAGGCTGTAACGCGAGCCGCAACGTCCGTCTGGTTACAATCCGTTAAAGTCACCGTTGAATTTCACTCGAATTTTCACCGATCTCGTTCCTGTCCTTCTTCGATAAATTTCACATTGATATTTTCAGTGGATGATTTTTCTAATCATTTCAGTAATGATTAGAAAATAGTAATTCGAAAAATTAAGAGATTAACACTTTGTCTATGCGAATATATTGTTAGTACCAGCTCGGATTTAATTATCGTACAATAAAAAAGAATGAAAAATGGTAAATACCGAATCGTTAACGCGATCGATAATTACTGAGAACAGAAAGAGCCGTTTAATAGGCTACTGATTGAAAAAAGTTTGACAGCAGGAAGCCGATTAACGGGCTTCCGGTAGATAAAGTGTTAAGAAACTAACTTTGATAAAGAGTTTTATAATGATTGATTTGTTTTCAAACTTTTCATTTTTATATTCGTTGAATGTATCAATAATTGTTTAAACCTGAATGGATACTTAATTGATGTATAAATTCATGAATATTAATATATATAATTTAAAAAATTTGTAACAATCTGCAGAAATTTTAAAACCTACTATTTCATTAAAAACACAACGATACTTCTCGTAATAAGAAAAAAGTTTCGTTTCAACAGTATTTTCAATTCTATCCTTTCTTAAACTTCTAATAGATGATACATAATTTCAAAGTGATCATAATAATTTGACCACCCGCTGTATTTGCACCAACGATAAGGAGTTGCACGTTAAACAGGGGTTGTTTTCCACACAACACACAGATGGTTTTATCGCTAAATTAAGTAATTCTATCATAACAGCTGTTTCAATCCCGTAAGCGATACGAAACAAACGTCTACGGGAAACCTAGAATGGAAACGAACACTCGAAACCGTATCACACTTTCGAGTGTACAGATTAAAACGTATCGATCGCGGATTTACCACACCGGCCTCGCGTTGCTTGTCGTCAAGCTATGTAGTGCGGATTTCCGACAACGAGTACCGGTATAATGCTTCATCGCAGGTATCGACTTTCTTCGCGAAAGTCACTCGCGATCGTGAAACAAAAAGGAGGAACAAAAAAAAAAGAAGAAACAGAAAGGAAAATGGTCCACATTCCGTGTTCACGGAATCTCCACGTATGATTGCAACATTCTTAAAAAATTCATTTCCCCCGAAGTGGAGCACGTCCATCCGCGGTGTGCACAGAAAGAAAAGGCAATGGCTCCCTTTGATCTTATTCACAAATTTCTTCCTTCCAAATCCTCGGCGCACGTACCTACCTAATTTGCGTTCCTCCGCTTCAACGCGTTCACCAGTTACGTTCCTCCTCTCGACGTTTCTGTGATTCTTTGCGCGTGCACACAAACCACTGCGAACACGTAGTACACCGACAGAGAGAGAGAGAGAGAGAAAGAAAAAAGGGCCAACTAATCTTCGAGAATCTTTCGAGAAACAATTTGTAATTTGTAATACTCATATCCAGCGTAATACACGTTTCATTTATTATCGTATATTATACACTGCACCTGATTTATACGAAATAAATCTAGGACCGTGTATATTGAACATACGCGCACGATTTCATTTCAACTACATCGTTCCGTTTGCAATTATAATTGGCAATTTGAATTTTTCCGCTGACTCTAATCCCGACGTTCCTTCGTACCTCTCGTTTCCTCGATTACCTTTATTTCAATATTTAGTTATATTTTACCATTTTTTTTTTTGTTGTTTTTAATTATCGATCTTTGAATGTATCGCAACTGAACATTCTCTGCAATCACACACTTCACGAACAGATTCTCATTGTTTCGTTACATTGCATCGTTACTGGACGTGTTTTATGGGACACGAATCCTTTTTATTTATTTATTTATTTACTTTTTTGTTGTTTTTGTTCCATATGTTTCACATAGAATTAAATCTCCGGGTACATCAACAAGTTCGATTATCACAGGGTGAACAGAACTTCCATCCCCCCCCGAAGAGGAACGCGAGCGGATACGCTGCTGCCGTGTTTTCGGCACGGCGATCGCGCGCGTACTGAAAATCCCAGTAACCACCCCCATCGACCCTCTCCCACAAACCACCCCCGTTCTAATACAGACACTGCCCGTGGACGTTTGCCTGAAATCGTATAACTGTGTAAGTTACGTGCGTAGAATGCGTGTTCTTTGTACAATTACGTTCAGGTGTTTTTAAATTTCGTTGAATTTCATTTAGTCACTTCGAGAGCTGTAATGATCTCTATATACACCCTTGTCTGTAAGTCATGAGACACTTCAGTGTTTTACAATAAATCTAGTTTAAATGAAAGATTTAATTATTCATTTCGATATGAATCAAATCGAATCTACTGATAACAATTATACTTTTATTGATACAAGTTTTGCGCTCTAAATTAAGCTTTTTATAGATCATATTCACCTTTCTTATACTGAATTAACTCTTTTGCAGATCTCATTCACCCAGTTGCAAATCAAATTTGTCCTTTTGCAATTCAAGTTTTTCTACAAATTTGTTTTCTTAAGCTACTTTAACAGAAATACAGCCGATGTGAAGTCATTATTCTGAAAGAGAAAGCTTATTGCTTAAATTTTTTTAAATTTATAAAATTTTAAATGTAAAATAACATAAAATTAACGTAAAATGCTTATTTGACATAAAAAATATTTATACATATATACACATAAATTCATCTGTAATGGTTCTTAATAACACGGATATTTAACAGTGTTAATTTGAATGTAAATCTCAAGTTAGGTGTCCCGTGACTTGTGGACAGTTTGATAAGTGAAAAGACACAGTAGCACAATAAACATTTGAATAAGAAGCACGAAGTTGGTATTCTTATCATCATTTTGAAATACCTGTTTGATTATTATCTCGGTATTGATAAAAAAAAAATTGGAAAATTGGGCTTGAAAGTTATGACACATCAACTTTATGGTCCAGATATTATCCCATCGAATTACTTTTTGTTTCACAGCCCCTTTGTGGAATATTCGATGTACTGGATGTACTACTCACCTTGAAATTATGTATTAAAAAGTGTAATATAAAATACAGTGAACCCTTTATAATCCGATTTTTCTGTATTTATGAGAAAAAGAAATTACAACCGATTGCAATTTTACAGTTTAACAAATGTTAAAAAATGATAATTAACAATTAACTTATAATAATAAAAAATAGCACATCGATGTAACAGTAATAATAATAGAAGTAAATAATAATAATAATAGAAATAAACAAATGAAATGCGATGCGTAAAGTACAGATAAATGGATATGTAACTTTAACTCACACGATGTTATAGAAGGTTAAAATGAAAAACTGTTTTATTAGAAAAATGATTTTGAAACTTCTAGCTATTATTCAAATTTTTTTTTAAATGTGTATAATAATTTTTCGTTCAATCTACATATTTTAAATATTTTTTTCACAGTTTTGATTTATTCCTGTATGATATAAGTTTATCAATCATTTATAGTACAATTCCTTATTCCCATAATTCATATAATTTTTCTATTTGATAAGTTGGCAGGCCACGATAAAATTTGAATATTTTTTACAATAGGTAAACTGTCAAAATATTGTTATATTGTCTATCGAAGTGTTAAAGATAAAACAGTGTATATTTTGCTATTATTAAAGTCATAATAACACCGAAAATATAAAACATTTAATTTATTCATCCGATCAAAATGATTTGATGAACTATTGCAGCAAAATGTACCGAATCGTTCAGAACACTGTTAATACTGCATCGTGACTTTTAATTACTTCACGTAGAAATTTCTTTACAGACAGCTTCTTGCTATTCTTTATCTTTCTCAGCCTCTTCCTTTGATCCCATCCGAATTTCCTGTGTCTTTGTAATATTTTAATAATCTCGACACATTTGATTGATTAAACCCAACCCTTGTTGCAATTAATCGTGCAGAATAACGGACTTTTCTACTAAGCGACAATTCAGCATATTTAGCCGTGTTGTAGTATTATTTATTTCCAAACAGGAAATATTATATTCTTAGTAAAAAAAAATCATATAATAATATTTTCTTCATTCAAGCGATGCAATAAATATTTCTAGTACTGTAGAATAGTTGTCAGAAAGTGACAAAGCTATCACCTTACGTCACTTTCTGTGATGTCAGCAAGTTTCACAGAAACGAAGAAGTGAAAATCAATGTGCAAAACTGGCTCAGATTCCAAGGCAAGAAAATCTTCGCTGTTATAATATATAAAAGTTAGTAAAACATCGGAAAGAGTGCATAATCGTAGCAGAGAATTATGTCGAATTCTAGGTAATTCGTGAGACTCGTCGAATAAACCACTGTGACTCCTATTAACATTCGGACATCTTTTAAAATAAAATAACTTTTTTAAAATTGAACCAAACTAACTGAATTCTCTTGAGAAGTTAGAAGGATTAGTTTACTAGATGTTACGTAAAAGATATTGTGAAAAAATTGTAATAAGTTAGAATTGCAGAGAACATAATAGCGTTTTCTTTTTACAACTTTTTTTATCTGTGCTGATAATGAAAATTGTTTAAATATATTTTGTAAATTTATGTTCCTCATATAAATGCTGAAAATTTTATCGAAATCGGTTGATGCAGAAACAAGAGACAGGCATTAAAAAATATAAGAATCTTTCAATTTATCGCAGTTATAGGCAAAATGTCACGAAAGACATCGATTTTTACCACTTTAAATCGTTTGTACCTTGACATACATCTACAAAATGTACTTTTTTAAATTTTCATTACAAGCTCAGATAAAAAAAAAAAAATTGTAAAAGGCTATCGTTACTGTTTTCTTCGTAATTCGAACCAATTGGAATTTCTTCAAAACTGTTTGTACGCGTCATTTAGTAAACTAATCCTTCTAACTTCTCACGAGAACACAATTCGTTTGGTCCAATTTGACAAAAAAGCTATTGTATTAAAGAGTATCCGAATGTTAATGGAAGTCACTATACATTAAAACAACAATCGTTCGTTTCTTTATTTATTGAATGACCCTCGTATAAATCAATCGGATGGATGCCAATCTTACTACCTTCGATCTGCTGGGGGAAGAGGAAAGACTCAAGAGGTGTACGAGAGACAGCTATTTTACAGCTATTATTGCGGTTGCCGGTAGAAAGAGGTAGAACGTGTGTACGCTTCCACGAATTAAATACTGTCGACGTTGCGGAAAGCAATTGTTATTGAGATTGAACGATATTGTCGCTTCGATCTTGCTGCATCCGCATAAAGTTTGCGCGCCTTTGCTTCGTCTGTTTTTCACCCTTAGCCTGTTGTTGCAATGTCTAAGCGTTTCATTTATGTTCTGTCGTTGAATTACTCTTTCTCCGCCGTTCCTACGTGAGAAAGTTTTATTTTTACGAGAAGTGTGATAGTACGATATAAAAACGTGATGTGTCTCTATTCTCTCTCTTTCTCTTTTTTTTTGTTTTTTTAATGGAGAACGTGATTCTGTACGTGGAAAACTCAGGTTTTAGAGAATATCTTTTTCTACTTTAAGTATTTGATAGTATTTTCCATGAGTTTCTCGGACGTGAAAACAGTATCCGAGTTGATCCCGTATTTTCATCTTTGTATATCGAAAATTTTACATTCGTAAGACAGGATAAGGACAAATATTGTCGTACAAACACATTACTTTCAAAGCTACTTTTATTAACTTTTCGTTGGTTCTTACGCTTTATAAATATACAAGATAAATTAAATTTATCTGTGCATGTATATTTTTATTTTTGTTTAATCTATATTTATCGGGATAAATATACCGAAGAAAATGATCTGTGAATTTAGCACGATTTAATTATTGTATCTGGGGTAATTCCAAATCACCTACTAAGCTGGAAAATGTGATCAACTATGCAAGAAATTTTAACTTCCCAACACGTGTACGTGCATAATTACAGCCCCTAAAATTTCGCATCGTGCATTATCATGCAAGAAACGTGTTCAACTTGATCGAACGAGATCACTCTTATTTATCATGTACAACAACCTCTGTTTTAAAGTAGATTAGAAGTGAATAAATCCTTATGAATACACAAAAGTTTATCATACGCTTAAGTAGTATTTCATACGTTACGTTATCGCGAAACACGGCTCTGATCTTTTTTAACAAATTTCCTACGTCTGAAAACTAGCGCAAAAGGAAACGAAACTTCTGCTGATGTTTTCGGTTGCCTGTATAAGTTTCCAGCGTGTAGCATTCGGTAAAAAGTAAGCCAAAGTTTTTGCCAAACATTGATCTCTTCTTTTTCTTACTTTGTTGATGA
The DNA here is from genome assembly GCA_951804975.1 of Anthophora plumipes. Lineage (NCBI taxonomy): Eukaryota > Metazoa > Arthropoda > Insecta > Hymenoptera > Apidae > Anthophora > Anthophora plumipes. Next base: position 10,614,039 of record OX638116.1, on the reverse strand, counting down.
CTATGCTTTCAATCGAATTTTCTCGAAAACGAATCGATGAGTATTTCCTTTGATTTACTGACTTTGTGTCGCACATCTGAATCACTCGATTAGAATATGAAATGTGGAAAAGATAATGAGAAACGAAAATTTATTACAATTCAATTACATTCGATACACATGAACAGAAGTAGATAAATAACACGTCTTGATAATGTATGTCACACGTTGAAATCATAGGTGCTTTTAAATGAATACTGCATCAGAATCATTTGATTCAATGGTGGTTTCCGTAGTTTCACATGTAGTTTCGACTGTACTTCCATCTGTAGTTTCGATTGTACTTCCATCTGTAGTTTCGACTGTAGTTTCCTCGGTAGAAGAAATGATAGGTTTACAATTTGCACTCTCTGGCCAATTGCAAACTCTTTCTATGGGATCGAATTCAAGTCCTTTGCTGCATTCCATTAAATATGGCACTCCCTCGTCGCAAGAGAAAAACGTCGAACAGTCTTCTGGATTTGGAAGAAGAACAACATCCTCCCCGTTATGTGGTGGACATTCAACCGCTTCGGTGGTATAAGCAACAGCCACTAAGATTGTGGCAAGTCCTACGACGAATATAGCTGGAAAAAATGATTAAACAATCCTGATAAATACTTGGTAGCCTTTTAAAATGAAACGTATTGAAAACGTTTATAGTACTAGGAAGAAGACTTTATGAAACGAATCAATTAGAGTTTCCAAACGATCACGTTTCCACATTTTCAAATTACACGAAGTTACAAGTACTCGAAATAACATATCTTAGTAAAACGATGAATTTCAGGTGTGCAAATGGTTACAGTAATTCGAACATTTATTAACGTGTGTGTTATACTACGTGGTGTTTGGTTGCGTCTTAAATAAAATGGAGAATCTTAAAATGTACAAAATGAGACCTTGGTGAATTCCAAAATTAAGGAATTAAATGTTCATGCAAATTAACTTGAACATGTAAAATACTTTTATAACAAATAGTGTTTTCAAAATATTTTAACAGTAACGTTTTCAGAAGCCACGGAACAATCTGAGATTTTAAGAGCAAATCAAATTGAAGATTTTAAGAGCGAAGATAATTCAAGAGTAAAACATGCAAAAGATTAATATACAGAATATATTCGCTTCTGTTGGATGTTGAGCAAAGTGAGAATTTTAGGTGAATTTTATTACCTCTAATTTACTTACCTTTCATTTTGAGTTTGCCAAAAAATAGATCTTGCAGTCACTATTTTTTCACGTTGCGTTTCACTGTCTACTACGATCCTACGATATTATATGTCTTTATATACACTTCAGCAGATTTTTCTAGCGGTGTATCAATATGAACTACGATTGCTTATCGGCCTTAATATATCCTGATAAATTGTGTAATGACTAATTGCATAGATATATACATACATTGTATTCCAGGAAACGAAATAATAATGTCATTGTGGAATTTTATTTCACGTAGAAACGTTTCACTGGAAACACATCGCGGCTTATATTTACGTTAACCGGCATTTCAATATTCCGGTAAAATCTCAGGAAAATAGGAAACTATGGAGAACGCTTTGAAACTCCGCGGGATACGTATTCATAATGAAAATCGCAGTGCGAGTCTCGCACAGGTTCTCAATGTTCATTCTGTTGCCAGTAAAATCAATTTTTGAGAAAAAGGATGTCTCGCTGTTGTAACGTGGCCAGCGAATTATGCGATAACTTTAACAAACCATGGGTAAAATGGAGGCCGGAGGAACAGTAATAAAGCGGAACGACTTTCCGTTTATCCATAACGAAAGTTAGGTGTGCAAATTAATTTCTACCCTTTCCTTTTCATAAATTTGTCGTTTATTTATAAAAACACGAAGTTCGTTTTATTCTGAAAAAATATTCAGTTTCTACACATTTATCCTATTTCTCGGAGAATTTAAGAATTCCTTGTTTTAAGAAAAGGATGATGGTTTTGAGTTGAGAAACTCGAAAATGTTTTTTTATAATTTCTGCAGCTATTTTGACACAAGTATCGGTCAAATGAAGTTGCAGTGACCAGAAAAATGAAAATCAGAAGAAACTAAGTCCGGAAAATATTTCATTAATATTTCTATCCAAGGGAATACTTACATAAAATTTTTTATGTTTTTGCTGCATTTTGCTCAATTTCGTTATAGAGACACAATCGGTTAGAATAATGTTCTGTGCGGTAATTTGTTCCGTGTTTCCTCATTTTGAAGGTATAACAAAGAAATTAGAAACGCGGCGGGAAGCAGATTTGAGTACAAAGTAAAGTTACAATTAATTAATTGCGAGGACTACGAATTTATTTGCGAAAAGACAAAAATCTTTAGTAAATAACGTTAAAATAATTCAATTGAGATAGCACCTAAAATTAAATTAAATAATCTGATTAAATTTATTTTATTATAAAAAAAAAATATTCCATAATTAAATCTTTCGAATAAAATTCACATAATGAGAGCAATGAAAATATTACAACTATACCTCTGTAATCTCGTAGATCTTCACTTGTATTTATATAGCGAATAAATCTTCCCGTATATACAAATATTAATGATTTAAACACAACGTGAGTTATTAAATGAAAAAAGGCTAAATTTTCAAATCTCGAAAACAAAATTCTTATTATAAACCTGAATTATTTTAATGTTAATAGTGCAGAGATAATCTTTTTTTTAAATCGTTTTCAAAATTTTCAATTAACTCTGAAATTACTATTGCTAATCTTGAAATAATTAATTTATATTTATATTTATTGATCATTTACACGATAATTTTAACGCTAGACATGATTCAATGTCAATAATCGAATTTAATTAAAAATTCAGGTAAACGAAACAATAACTGACTGATCTAAAATGATATGGTTTACAGAACTTGTCAAGTTTATAATCTATTCTTCGAATAGCGACCGACAGGAAAAGCACATCGAATAAAACAGTCACGATAGATAATACCATTAATGAACAAAACCATATATCACATGTTGTTTTTATTTTCTATTCATTCTAGAAAAGTAACCAATCAAATCTTTCTTGTCTCTTCATTTATCGTTTGCTTGTGTTGCTTTTCAACGGATCGATACATAAAAACAAGTAACGTAACAACCGACATGCATATGTTCGTGTATGTACATCGTTCTAGTAACTTCTTCTTCGATAACAGAAACTTACTGTCCATGAAAAATTGGAAAAATTATCGTCACGTTGATTATCACCTTCGAGGAATACGTTAGAAATAAACTGATTGTGTATTACGAGATTATTTTCGTTGTAACTCCTTGCAGACAAGTTTCTCGCGCTATGGTCGATAAATAATCAAAAATGTACGTGGGTTTGTTAAATTCTTTCAATTTGCAATTGTTACTTTTAACTTATCGGATTATTCGTTCACCTTAAGTGAATAAACTGAAAGCACGTAGAGTGGTTTATGTACAATTTTTCAAAATTACAGAGTTCATTATTATTTTTGTGCATATTATTACGTATACGCGGGACAGTTTTGAGTAATATTAAAATATATTCCTAAAAGTAGCATTTTAACACGATTATAAGTAACTTTAACATTTTGACAGCACTTGTCACCAGTATTTTTCACGAGTTTGCAAACATGTACAGGCTGAAGAGAAAATGAATGAGACAAATATGTCTTTGATCACCTTTGATTTTCAAATTCGGATTTTATTACTCGTTATTTACGTAAAAATTGGAAAACAGATTTGTCGTTTAGTCATTCGGTTGAGCAAATGAAGTCATACATACATAACATCGGCCGAAAAACGATGGTTAATGAAGTATTTTCAGAAAGAAGCAAGTTTCGCTCGATTCGATTTTTTTCTTCAGAAATACACTTTGCTTTTATTTAAACACAAGGTTTCTATGTTTTCTGCACTAATGCGAATAAAAAACGATTTTGTTTTTTTTTACGTTTGCAGTTAATTTTCAGGTAGCTGTTGAGTTCACGCATCTATTTCTTTCTTTCTGTCGAAGTTCCCACCAAATATGTGTATAATAATCTAATTGTATCACTTTGTTGCTTATTATATTTTCTGCTTGAAAATAGCGATAGTAACGCAAATTGAAACAATTAAATCTTTGTAAATTTTCTTTACTACGTTAGAAGTAATTAATATAATTAGAATCATTAGAAGATGCAAGTATGATCTTTGTGTTTTTCTCACGTACAATTCTGCTCGACAAATTGAAGAAAAGGTGTTTCCATATTCCTAATTTTTGAAATACGAAACACGCAGCGAATAGTTTTCTATGAATGAATCTTCAAACGCGATATTTCTCATTGTACTACATATTTCTTTGAGAAAGTATCATGGTGCGAGAAATTCAGGTTTAAACTACTGATCTTTTATCGTTGAAATATACGATACTTTCGCGATTCATTTAGTTCATTCATTGTTTAAGCAAATGTAGCGTATTTGCAAAAATTGAATGTACAAATCTTGCATAGCTAAAGAGAGACTAAATGGAAAGAAAGTGTGGAAACGTCTGTTGACTTGTTCACCAATGTAAATATAAATTGGTCGCACGATACGAGAATTTCAATCTATCTCGCCGTACGAAACGAATTTATTGTGATTTACAACCATTTGCTGACTATTGTTGAAGGCTGTACACCGCAATAATTATATTTGTGCTGACCAATAACGGTACACGGTTTAGCGCAAACTATTGTATTTCTCGTCACATGCTATTTATCTTCGTATATGAACCGAACTGATCGTTGTCTACGTTTTGACTACCAAAAAACTTGACATTTTTGCACTTCTAATTTATCGTAGCACATTTTATAAAGAATTATCTTTTTTTTTTGTTAAATTATAATTTATAAAATTTATAGGAAAATGTTTATGCTTTCTAAAGTGAAGTTATTAAACAAAAATTCATCTATGTCGAAGAAACAAAGCAGTGGCTAAATAAATATTGTGAAATATAATAAAGAAAGTAACTAAAGATTATTTTTATTCATTTAATATTAGCATATAACTTAAGATAGTGTATTAAAATGGACGACACTCGTAATATGGTAATTTTGAGTAATACTTTATTTTTATTTGTCACATAAAAGTAAACGTTAGTTGAAAACAATTTCAAATAATTAAATTTACATTCTTTATTTTTTTCATTTTTTTTAATGCATTCTCATTATCAGCAGTTCGTTACAAAATTACTGTACACAGTATATAATCGTACATTAACGAAATTTCAAGCAAGTATTAATCAAATGCTGATTAATACCTTCGCTATACGTATTTTGAAATACCGATATCACTGATTCACGTATAAAATCATATTTTTACAAAATAAATTTTCTAATATCGTTAAAATGAAGATAATATACACAATGTCATATTATATATATTTTACAATGTACAGAGTAAATTTTCGAGCACATAATACAAAATACGGCTGTATAAACATTTAAAAAGTTCTATATATTTTATGTACAAGGAAAAGTATATTTATCGAAGGAAGTCGTGATATTTCAATTTAATAACGAATACTGATTATACACAGATTGATTGTTATGAACTAAGTATGAAATCGGGCTTTCGGATTACTATCGTCCATTAGAGTTTCAACACCGAAGCTGAATCTATCGTTTATTTGAGCAACAGTTTTTGGAAATTCATCTTTCTCTTTACAAGATAAGATTCTTTCATTAAGAGGTACGTAAGATTCATTTATATATGCAAATTCGTCGCCAGGTTCGTTACGAATAATATTACTTGTTTGATCTTGATTAGACTCTGCCTGAGCGTACGCTATATTATCAATTACTTTAAAATCGTCGGTGCCTTTCCCGCAGAAAGTATTCTCAGCTTTAGACGATCGCACATTTTCTTTAATATTAAAATGAAAAGCCCTGTTTCTACATATATTATCGATTATCTGTGATATATTTAAATCATGATCATCATTGTCACTAATAAAATCATCTGGTGAAAGTTCATTGAACATCCTATCCAATGTATTGTTCAACCTCGATTTGGTATTTTCTACCTGTAACACTTTATCAAACTGAGGACCACGTTTTATTTTATCATTCCTTTTTGGATTTTCTTGTTGATCATTAAACATTTTAGATCTTTTCGGTGTAATACTCATCTTCTCAAAGGATTCTTCCAATGATAGAGAATGATCTTTTAATAAGAATTCCTCGATCTTCTTGATATTTTCTACAGGTTCTTTTTTCTTCTGACGTCTCTTTTCTGGTTTACGTTTTGCCACGTTATCATTAGCGTTTTTACCATCCTGTATTTTATTCTTAGCTGAACGCTTTTTTACTTTTGCATTTCTTGTGCTTTCGAATAACTCCACTAACTTTGGGTAACACTTCTGGACAACGTCTTGCGGCTCGATACTCGTTAATTCAGCTAGGATATCTGTATCATTATCATCGTTTTCTTCGTCTGACGCTATACATTCTTTTAACTTCTCAATTATTTCATGATCGGTTTTCCAAGTAATTTCGTAACTCGCTACCGATCTGATATTTCGAATTTTTTTTATCGTTTCAGGTACGAATAGGTCCGGTATCATTAAATGATTCTCAATAGAGATACTTGGAAGATGTAAAAGCTGCCAACGTGTCATTAGCGGAAATATTTTCTCAAATGCATACTGTGGCTTCCAAGATAAATGTTGTTCCATGAAATCCTAATATGTGAACTTATATATGAATTTTTTGCAGACAAAATTATGTTACAGAAATGTACGTGAAAACTTACTATGAATTCATTGATTTGTGGCTGTTTCCACTGAATATCTATTTTTTTAGGAACTGGATCTTTCCTAATAAGAAACTCATCTATCAGTTCTTGATTTGGAAAGTTCTCAGTAAGAAGTGCTTTCTTTTGCAAAGCAATTTCATTTAACAGCAATGCCCTTTGCTCTCTGTAAAAATATATCATAGTGAATATTACATATAATATCTAATTAATAATACACTAAAAAAAAAATATAAATAACAATATACCTGTAAGAATCATTGCACTTCACATCAGTACCACAATCCATACAACCTGATTTCGCATGCTTTTTGACTTTACCATTGTGACCACAGGATGAACAGAAATTTGGATTTGTTAATTTTGCTTCTCTGATATATAAAGTATCATCTGTTCTCCAATTTTTTATCCTAAAGGGAACAAGAATATTTACTACATATTCTTATATACATAAATGTTACATAAAACAACTATAATTCATATTTCATACTGTTCAAGAATATCTTCATCCTCTACAATTTTAAAAAGTTTCATAGCAGCTTCCTTGCCAACCCCATTTATTCCATCATCGTAATCACATCCACATAATAAAGCTAATGCTATCATTTTATTTCTGCCTAAGCCCAACATTTTTTCAATTTTCTCTAAATTATATTCATCCACAGCACCACCTGTACCTCCACGATTCCCTTGAGCACTTGTACAAAAATTTCTATAAACCACTTTTGCACCATACAGAAAACAATCACTGTCTTGGCTTATACATCCATCAACGAGCTATACAAACATTTATTAAAACAAGAAATGATCAAGATTCATATTCTTTCGAACATCGTGCAATAAAGATTTACCCCATCTTCATTTAAATAAGCACACATTGCTTCTGCTTCTCCATGTCCTTGTATACATGCTAAACCCATATATTGAAGCATTTTTGCACATTCATTAAGGATCCTATTAAACTGTAATCTCCCTCCTTTACGAGTAGTTTTTCTCACGCGAAATCCACTGCGAACATCATTTCGTTTTGCGATTGTATTATGTTTCAAGGTAGGTGCTTTTCCTTCTAGTACAAATACCGGTGATATGTTTTGCATAAGAAGAAATGCTGTCCGGAAAAACAGATTCCTATAAGAATTATTTAACTTCGTTTAACTTTAATCGTTGAGAAATAATAAATGTAACTGATAGAAATATACGAACCGAAGATACATTTTCGGTTGTGCAGAATTATCCGATACAGTTTGACTATCCACAATCCAACAGCTCATGTCAATTGCTATAGTTTTCCCTTGTAGCTCAAACATTGGTTTCCTTTCGCACAAAGGCGATAAAATATTCCAAAGATCTTTCACTCCCATTTTTGATACTTCAAGTTTAAATTCGTAAACAGTTTTCCATAACAAGCGGTCTCCATTGGCGTCTACATGGTGCCATAAACAAAAATCATAAATCCCTATGCAGCAAAATTTCATGTCAATTATAATTCATGATCGTCGAATGAAATTTTACGCATATACACGGTAAAGTCAATTTGTACAATTAGGACTTCCAGATATAAATTATCGCGTATCTTAATAAAATATCATAAAATCAAATAGCATGTAATTATAATATCATATGAGTTAATTATTGTTACGTTTCAAACTCTTACACTGGATATGTACGCAACGGTAAAAGGGATCTTATTCTATTTCTGCTAGAAACATGTATGTATATTTATATATTTGCATATTATAGATTTTTTATCCGACGGCAATTCCTCGATGTGTTTTTACTTCCTACATATATTTTTACTCAATTTTTCAGGAAATAGACGGTCACAACTTTCTTGAAATTTGATTAGTAATAATTATCTCTGTATTAATCTATGTGTTGTAGAAAAAAAAGAACTCCTACGAGTGGAAGCTTTTCATAAAGATATCGATAAGGATAAATAAAAATACGTTCTTTATTAACAATTTAATTACTTCATACCTTTGAACTGACTATTCCGTTCAAAAGAAACTAATTTTATTTACAATTATAATATGGATTTTGTACTCTCACTAATGCTAAACAATTGCTAATTTGTAATCCAAATATCATCATAGTAAAGTTTAGAAAAATTCTGCATTTTTCTCGTCTTCTCATTTCAACGAAATCTGTCCTGCTTGTTGATTTCAATTATTCTTTTTTTGTTAGACAGCTCGTTAAGATTATTCACTTCGATATCAATTTCCGCCTCAATGAAAAAGCTTTTGGAAAAATGTATTATACTTCTCGCATTACGTGTATCGATATCGGAAAGAAGACAATTACAAGATATAACATATCAAGTGCAGCGAAATAAAAATCTATGACGTAGAACGCACTTTGTCGTGATTTGTAATTGATTTATCAAGTTTTATTAATTCGTTTGTTGCTTATGAATTAGCATTGCGTTAGAACAGTATGGGTTTAAATAAATCAACTGATACCGACGAGAAAACTGTATGCAATTGAGATTGTTAATTGCTAATTAAATACTTTGATTACTCGCAGAATATCCAATTTACCACTGTTGTATTTATCACTACTTGTTAAGATCGATAAGCGATTACGTGGTGCTTTGATAGGTCGGTAAAAAAGAAATGTCTGAAGCATATATAAAGGGAAAGATGCGAGCGTAGAATTACAGAATACAGCAAAACGACATAAAGCAAACAACTGTAAAGCCATGGTGAAAGGTAAGTAGATTGCTACAGTAAAGTTCATTGAAAATTCTCACGTTATAAAAAATAAGAATTTTTGTTTTGTTTTTATTTATAATTTCGTTGGGAACGTACATACACTGAGTTGTCAAATTATTATGAACAGATTGAAACAAAAAGTTTCAAGTTTTATTTTAATTATATTTTCAATTCTATTCTTGTTCAAACTTCGGATAAGTGATACATTAATTTAGAAGCGATCGGAATAATTTGATCATCCACTGTAGTACATTTACCTAAAGAACTAGACTTTACCAATCGGAAATATCGATTAATCAAATAGAAAGTTCTACGAAAAACGTGTTTTTTATATTGTAAATTCTGCAGCATATGAAGCGTAAATAGTGTGACATCTCGAATAAAATTGTTTTTTCCTTTCATAACTATGAAAATTGTTTAACGAATGAGAGCCGATAAATGTTGAGCATTACTTCCGTTCGGTGAAGATCCAGCGCCAGTCTTCTTCTTCTTCTTCTTCTTTTTTCTTTCTTTCTTTCCTTTTTGCTTTCGAACATTGCCAAGTTCTCAACGAAATCTACTGCATAACTACAAATAATGTCACTATTTACAATTAATTTTCTTTTAGGAATGTTTGTTGTGGCAATTGCCACGATTGCGGCATTCGTACACGCCGAAGCCATTCAATGCCCACCACATAACGAAGTGAACGTCACTCTGCTTCCGAATCCAGATGATTGCACGACGTATTACTCCTGCAACGAAGGCATACCATACTTAATGTACTGCAACCCAGGACTTGAATTCAATCCCATCGAAAAAGTCTGCGATTACCCGGAACACGCAAATTGTAGAAAACATCCAGGTTCCAGCACATCTTCACCTGCTGCAAGTTCAAGTGTATCAGGACCCACCTCCCCTGAAACTGTAGCATCATCATCAAGCACTGCCAGTCCAGTAGCAAGTTCACCAACAACTCCATCACCAAGTACTTCAGGATCACTGTGCCCTTCAAAATTACGTCACCACTCTTCTGAAAGACCCCATCCGACAGGAAGTCCTACCCCAAGTGAAAGACCCCATCCAACTGGAAGACCCCATCCGACAGGAAGACCCCATCCGACAGGAAGTCCTACCCCAAGTGAAAGACCCCATCCAACTGGAAGACCCCATCCAACTGGAAGACCCCATCCAACTGGAAAACCCCATCCCAGCTCAACAACAGAATTACCCAGCACTACAGAAGAAATTATTTCAAACAATTCCTAAACACCGATTCCGAAGCTATCACCTTTTAACGAATGTAGATTCCTTTGTGCTAGATATGAATTATGACTGTAGAATGTGATGAATATACTTAAAGTGCAATAATACACTTCTGTTCAATTTAAACCTTCCTGCCTGATAATGTGTATATACAGTTTGTTATAGTAGTATTCAACCACCGTTTAAAGCACGATAACTTTTCTAAAATTGGAATAAACGGCTTGAGTTTCTTTTTGTTTTTTTTTTTTTGTTTAAAAGTTAGAAGAATTAGTATATTAAACTATGTGTACAGAAAATTTGGAAAAAATGACAATTATTCGGAGTCACGAAGAAAATAGCGAAGGTCACTTTTTTTTTTATCTGAGCCTGTAACAGAAATTTGAAAAGTACGTTTTGTAGATTTATATCGATTATATACATGTTGACAATTTCATCGAAATCGGTTAACGTTGCTCTAAGATGCAAACAGTTGAAAATGGCGAAAATCGAAGACATTTGGTGTATGACTGCGATAAATATATGTAGATCATTACATCTATCAATGCCTGTCGTTTGTTTCTTCATCGACCAAATTTCGATTAAATTTTCAGCATGTATGCAACTGGCATAAATCTTTAAAACGTTTTTCTTAATTTTCAATGTGGGCTCAGATAAAAAGGTGTAAGGACGACCTCCACTATCTTTTTCGCTATACCGACCGATTCTAATATTTTCACATATTCTTATACACGTCATCTACTAAACAAGATAGAAAAAAGGGCTGGACGTGAAAAAAAAATATTGGGTTGATTCGTAAAAAATTGAATGTTCTAGACTGAAGTTGAAAATTTAAAATTAAAAAATATTGAAAGTTTTTATGTACTTATTTGCAATTGAAATCGCAGTGAAAGTTCGGAAATATTTTTGAATAATTCGAATTTTTAATACAGTGTATAAATAGGACACGTGTTAGTTAAAAATAACGTGATAATTTATTATCTCGATCTAATTGTACGTATAATAAGTAGACGTACTTTTCATCCCGAGATTGTCAATATAATAAAAAAAAAATGAATAGCTAACTCAATGAGGAATAGTGCTTAACATGGTTGCTGTCTAAATATCGTCGACACAGAGTTTATAAGTATGTATACATGGGTGTCACATACATTTATCGAATCCAATATGTTTTGAAATTCCCGCGTCCAAGTATCTAGAGTCGGCGGGTCTAGTAAAAATATGGGTAACATGAAATAAGATAATAAATAGCTCGTTTAATCTTCACTTATCATAAAAAATGGTTGCTCTAAAAAATGTTTAATTTACAATTTATTGATCAGAGTTTAAAAAGTTGAGAAACTCTTTTTCGTTGGAAAATGAAGGTTAACAAGTTACGCGGAACTGAAAATAGCAGGTAAATTTTGAAAATTGAGGATATAAAAGATAAAACATTTAAAGCAATAATTAAACGAAAAGCAAATATAGAAAACTGTTTCTATATTTTTATAGTAAATATTTTTTAAGATAATTCTTATGATATATGTATATTGATAATCTGTATTTGTAAAATAAGTTTCAAGCAAGCATATTCTTGTTCATTAATATCACTCTGAAGGCAGCTGTTAATGAGTTAGATAACGCATGCGCGTTTCTAATCCAGTTGGAAATAGTAATATATAACATACGTCTCGCCGTCTTTTTGATAAAGAAAGATTTCCATATGCTCATGTGCGACCTCTATTACTACATGCTTACGTGGATGTGGTATTACAGGTTATGTGTTTATACTCTATGGTGAATTGACAGTGTTTTGCACTTCGTAGTTTAGTAATCTTTGGATGGCAGTGCTCTTTTGCCGTGTGGTGCCAACGTCACTGCAAATATGAGTGGTGCATCACATAAAGTGAAAAATCCATTATTATCAGCTGCTGGCGAAGGTTTTCCGTTCGAAAATTTTACCGAAAATGCACTATTAATGCCTGTTACGTCTACTATACCTGCGGTCCTCCGCGATGGTGAGTCTATTAATGAAACACCTGGGTGGGGCTCTTGAAAAATTCATATTTTATTTTTTTTATGACACGTGACAGAATGCGCGAATGACGAATTTCTTGCGAAACTATTCGACATCACGTACGTTTTTCTGATCGTTCTTTTCATTTTGCTACACATGATTACACGTATCGTTCGAAATTATCTAAACATCTGTGCACGCATATTGTTTGTAATGTGTTCAGTGTTAAATTTCCATTGATTGGTGTTGTCTTGCAGCTTAATTACGTTATTTATCGTTCTTAATGCTTTTATGTAATGTTACAAAATAAACATAACTGTTTGTTAAAGTCTTATAACTTCAGATCCTTTGTGTATATTATATGTAATGTTATGAAATGAAGTAGCATGTAATTGTAAAATGTATAAGGTTCTTCTGTTCTCTTTAATATAACCTTTCAATTTTATGATAATTGTAATTCCATATAAGGTACATGTTTTGCTTGAAATTTGTGTAATTTAAAATCACATATAATCTTTCACATTTATTGTTAGGTTCAGCCTTAAAACTACACAATATTGTACACTGAAATTGCATTTATTTGTTTCTCTATGATTATAAATGAAATTACTGTTATCTTATCAAAATTATATTTGAATTTATTAGCTCTAATTTATGTACACATATATGTTCAATATAAATACAAATGAATAAATTTATATAAGAACAAGAAGTATATACTTAATGTACATTATATGTTTATATATATATTTTATTAATATGAATAAAAGTTTAAAAATTAGTTCTTTCTGATTGTGCTGGCGGTCTAGATCCATATCGTTGAGTATAAGGTAAATCATGACTTTTTCTTTTTCGAATATAATACACAATTAAAACAATAACCAAAATAATGAGTAACAAAATGAACAATGCTCCCACTGTAATAGCAGCAATCTCTGCCTCTGATAAGTTGTTCCATGCTAAAAGGGTAAATGATATATCATTTATAAAATGAAATATTACATTCTTATCACTCTAAACACTTATTATGTTTGTTACAATGGATTCTTTCGAATGTATCCATTCGCGACAATGTTAAATGATTATTGTGAAATGAATTGTTTAATTTTGATGTAATTTATTGCTTGTTAAATTGACAATCCATTGTACCGGAAAGTCGAGTAACAATAATGTAATTATTACCTGTGACATCTATATTATGTGTGTTGTAGTTGTTCAACAAGTCTATCGCTGTAATTTTCGCCGTTTTATCGCAGCACGTAGCGGAATAATAAAACGTCACCGGACTTCTTGTGCCACTAATAAATTCTATACGTGCGTAAATATCGTTCGGCGATGATATTACTCGTTTTAAACCTGCATAAAAGTATTGAATGTTTTATGGAATATTGATTAGATACAGAAGTATCATTATCCGGAATGAAAGAGTAACTTTGAAGTATAATTAGTTACATTGAAATCGGTTTGTAGATCGGAAATAATATTATATTTATAATATTTGACAGGAAATTATATTATTTAGTGGTAACTATCAATCATTTTAAATAAAAGAGGAATGAACGATTCTTTAGAAATTTTAATAAGTTCTATTAATCAAATATTCAATGTTAATTTGGAAAAATTTATAATGGGAAAATATAGAAATTTAAGAATTTTGCACATGTTTTTATTACGAAATAAATCATGATTAAATAGTTCGTGAATAAAGCAACGATCTTAATCCTCTGTTAGTTAGTTTAGCATTGAAATAAATGAAAGAAATAATTTTATTAACATTGAGAGTTCTATAAGCAATAAATTTAATACCAGATTCGTAGTCCTCAATTGTAACGTCTACGCTCCACCGTGTTTTGTAGCACTCCTCTTTTCCCATGTGTCCAGCGCAGTTGTTGTTGAAAGAATATTTGATCGTTGGTTTCACATCATCGGTTAACTAAATATTGCAATATAACATTGACGAAATATTCTAATTTCATTAAAATAAAATTGACGATTTGCATCGATCGAATGCTACTTGATAAAACGAAATTGAACGTCGAATGTGTACATTTTTATTTTTGTAAAAATCAAATTTTATCAAATTCGTTAAACAATGACTTTATTCATTGACCAATAAGTTTATTATTAAAGGAATGATTTATGCTGCGAATAAAAATTATCATCACTTGAAAGGGAATATTATACGGGAGTACAGTTTCAGAAGGCAATACTTATAACAGTTAGTATTTTCTTAATTCTTCCGTTTTTTTTTTTCTTTAAGCTAAATTTTGCATAGAAAAATTTATTCGACGTTTCTCTCGATTTTCGGCGATGAATTTATTTTTGGTTGATTAAATAGTTACGTGTTTATAGTGTTGCTAATATTAAGTGAAAATTCAACGTATAAGTTAATTTTAGGTATTGCTTACTTTACAAAATATCCAATGAGAACATCAAATAATATTTCAATCTCAATCACACTACTATGTACAAACATGAGTATTACGATAAGACTGTTTTCGATAGATCTTTTGTACGATTACCTTTGATAGCGATCCTTGAACATATAAAAATACAGATTTTTCTTTTATTTCTGTGCCTAAGATGGACAGGGTAACTTTATTAGCTGTATCCGGTGCAGCATTATCCGGTACAACCAAATCTACCGCTATATTGAATGTCTGTCCAGGATAAATCCACGCGCTAAAACACAAATAATTAGTAAACACCCAGTCGTTCAAATTAAGGTTTCGTTTTATACGATAATTATGACGTAAATTGTTTTTCTTTTTTTTTTTCAACCGTTTGAGTGCCACAGAGTTTTGCGAAAATTCAGCCGACTTCTTTCGTTTTTTCTGTCTTCTTTCATTTGTGTTACTTCTGCAGAATGATAAGTAAAATAATTTTCTTTAACGACAGCTTCGAAGCTTATGATAGGAAAGATTTCAATTTTTTATACAATTTCGTTAAAGATAGCCGTCGACAAAATCTGTACTTGCAGTTAGTTCGGTTTTATTAACGCATTTGTTGGCGCTTTTAGGCATTGAACAGAAGAATCGCGATGATGATTAGTTAATTTGGCACTCAAATGGTTAAATTTGTTTACTAAAGAAGAATGAATAAAAAAGAGCAGTTTGCATGATAGGAAAGATCGGGCCAGGTTGATATAGGGAAATAAACTTACATACAAAATTCAAAAAAATCAAATATCTTAACGATCATTTATCAAAGATTAAAATATATTGTCAAGGGGGAATTCGATCAATGGTAAATGATCATTGAAATATTCGATTTCCTTGAAATTTGTATGTAAGTTGATTTCACTGTGTCAATTTGCCCTGATCTCCCATACTATCACATAATAGTAGAAAAATAAAAGATAATAATAAAAGTCAAACTTAATAAATAATTTCAATTATAGCATGATAACTCACTATGTTGGTTCAATGTTGTATAGTCTAAAAGGAGTACTCTTTACTCTGAACGCGTATCTAACAGGCAAAATGCAACTATTCATTACATCAAATACTATTCTGTGTATTGTTCCCGGCGTGACTAATAAATTACTATTTCTGTTCACTTCGATCAGCATTTTCTTCTCTTCGATAGTATTTCCATTATTATAATTAACGAACTCTTCAGATAATTCTTGATTATTCTGGGTTTCTATCATTTTCATCGAGATATTCATGTGTTCCTTTATCGGAGGCGGCCTGACATTTACGTCGAAATTTTCAACTAGTTCACTCAAGGATCTTGCATTAAGTTTTTCCTGCTCAGTCAATGATAACGTTATTTGTTTTAATGCACAAAAGTAAAAAAGTTCAAAGTGAATTGGAAAGGAGCATCATTTTCATCGTGTAGAAAATATAAAACTGATATTGAGTATCGCTGAGTAACAAATTTTCACGTTTGTTGCTTAGATAGAAAAAAAGAAACTATCTGGAATAACGATATGCTAAGTATCTTGTTGGATAGTGACATGTTTTATTCATTTCGATAACCCGTGAAAATAAAAAAAGAATTATTTTATCTTCTAAGGAAGAATATAATTTGATTGTTATACGTAATAATATATTTACGGGTGATACGTAAGCTCCATTTCACGATAAGAATTCTACAACACGTAATTTTAATCTTTGCCACTGTTTTTCCTCTTTCTTTAATATCTTTGAGATCATTAATGTTCGATATTACGGCAATAAAAAATTTTTGTACTTATATTCTTGGAAATTGCTCGATCGTGTATAATGCAGTTTTTTAAAATTTGAATAGGAAAACCTGTATTGTTGTATTACCATAAATATTAATTTAATATTTTTGGATAATCATAAATATTTGCAAAGACATACAAGCTTTCTCTAGATGCTGATAGTAATTCGTATTTCTTTTTTTTTAAAGTAGAGCAGAGAATTAGAAGAATTTTATTAAATTTCCCTTCGCGATAGTGTGATATATGTATAGAAATACGAATATTGAAAAAAGGAAAAATAATATCGAAATTAAATAAACTGTAGAAATAAAATATTTCTGCACGAAATTTATCTGCATATTATTAACAACAGCGAAACTTTTTAAAATAATGAGTGTTCGAAATACAGAAATACAAGTATACAATTGTTTTAAATATATTGTATATAAAAATTCTAAATTCGATGATATACATAAGTTTAAAGGTAACATCAGAAATACTGATTCGATGAGAACCAAGCAATATTTTTAAACATCTTTTCGAGATATTATTTGATAGATTCATGAATTGATACTTTCCTTGGTATATTCAATGTCACTTTAATACTTCAATAATTCTGTGCACATAATATCTATAAAACGAAGGAAATTTTAACGTTTAAAAAAATTGTTCCAACAGAACACGTGTGTTTTTGAAATACTTTTTTTTCTGGTAAAAGTTAATTCGAATGATGATCTTTTTGTTCCATGTTGTATATTTATAATGAACTTAATTTCTTTTTTTATAAATCATTAATTTTGTAACTAATATTAACGGAAACTGTCTTTCTTTACCTTTGTTGACAAAATTGTTTCAGAAGATTTTTCACTGGAATTATCGCGAGGGGTGATTAAATTTTTCTCATTATCTACAGTAGTGACATAATCGACGATATTAGTCAGTACATTTTCGTTGCCAGAGATCATCGATGAGTCATTAGAACTTCTTTTTCTCGTTCGTTCATTTTGCCCTTGATCTTGTATATCATATATTAATAATCTTTCTCGCGTTATTTTATTCTCTACTAATTTAGAGCTGACTGTTGCATTCGAATTTTCTTCATTGTCCACAGTTATTTGAGGATGAATCGTCTGAAAACATTTATTATCCGCTTACATCGATGAATTTCATCCTTTAGTCTATATATACTATATAACAATGTTTCTATATTTAGTTTATAATTCTTTTACATCATCACTGAAGTTCTCTTTCCTGTCTGCGAATAATTCATTTATGGTTTTAGTATTTGTACGATAGTTGGTAATCGTTACCCCATTGGAACTTCCTGTAAGAACAATTTTCAATTATTACCTAATATATATTTTAAAGTATTTTCCATTCAATATTTTTCTCTAGAAATATTGTGACCTAACAAGTGAGTGAACATTTTCTTTCAATAAAAAGAAAACGTTCAACAGAAGTTTTTGTTTACCTTCAAGGCAATTCTAATTTAAATTAACATTTTTAAGTAATAAGTAGACTGCGGATTTTTGTGTAAATTCACATTTTTGAGAATATAGCAAAAAAAGAAAAGTAGAACTTCGATAGAAAATTACTTTACCGACCGGATATTATAAAAACCATTATGATTCGGATATTTTGCATATCTTTTCATATCACGCTTATTCTGTGCATATTTTGCACCTCCAAATTTTCTATAAATGCATAAAAGTTCACAGTCTAGTAATTAGTAAAGCATGATTTCGAAATTAGTTGTATGCAATGGTTGGTAACGAAATTCTAATAAGTGTATCTATAGAAAATTATTTTTATGCAACTCCATTATTTGTTTGTGTACTTCATGATAAATATCCGTTATGTTCCTAACAGCTAAGCATTTAGAACGGAGGAAAATAACATTGTAACCTTCGCAGTGAACCATTATCGCGTTGATTTAAGAATAGACATTTTTCATACGTCCGTTATAATTTAGTAATATTTATCTCTTGTCTAAGCGAGTGAACTGTACAACAGATAAAAGAAATATATTTTCCTTAGATTGCTGTCATTCAAGACTTTCGTCTTTGAAAGATTTCAACAGACACATTTGTTCATCGATATTGATATTCATTGACTAAATTATCCAGCGAATAACAGATTTGTAAAGTTATAATTTTATAAAAGATAACAGTTTCTCAAGAAAGCTTTCTGTGTCAAATTATACGTAATTTAAAGGTTACTATTTCGAAACACTTGTGATTGTGTACGCTTCAGAATTGACAAAAATTTACTTTTCTATTCCTTTTCCCGATTACAGAGTAACTTGTAGGAATTTTTCGAAAGCTCGAATTGAACGATAAAAAAATACACATCGCATAGCATATACATTTGTTTATTAAACTGATAATAATAAAAGTATAAAAAACAATGCTAGCTGAAAAATTCTGTAAAATTGTACAGTAAATATCTGAGCATTTGTACATGATGAATAAGAAACAAAAGATACCAAAATTGAATATATCTCCAAGTTCTGACACAAATAAATCGCGGTAATTATTATTTTCGTTGCGGCATCTGAAATTCCGAGGTATTCACAAGCAGTTCAACCTCTTTCAGTGATTCCCGAACATATGAATAGTAACCCACGTGCAACGAAAACGTTTGTCTCATTTCAACCCGTATTTTTTATCCCTTTAGCGCGTGTAAAATTAACATGAATTTCATTTCAGAATATTCGGTTCTCACGTGAAGATAATGTTGTACAACGTGTACACCGAACATACATTAAAATCATCGCCCCTTTCTAATACGAGCGTACAATAAAAAGTAGAAAACTGATGCAACAGAGGTTAAAATCGTCAACGCGTACAGTTGTTCATCGCCAAGTAAGCCTGGCTAACCAAGCGTGTACAAAACACATCGACACTGTAAACGTCACCGAGAAACTGACACTATTTTGACGTTTGAAACGAGAGTGTTAAACGTGTACGAAATCGGAAGCAAAGTACATGGTCGAGATACGATCGAGTATTGATAATAATAGAACTGCGTGTTCTCGCTGGTTAAAAACTGACGAACGGTAGTGCCATTTTCCTTGCCCGGAGAGAATGTATTCACACTTAATTTATTCATTAACTTAATTCGTAAAGAAAAAATAAAAAAAAAAACCCGGTGGAGAGAAAACAGGCAAAAAAAGAAAAAAAGCAAAATCGCAAAACTAAATCTTTTCTTCCGGAATACCGCGTGCGTCAGCTAGATGTGCGAGAGCTAGTGACCAAAGGGCAGTTCGTCGTTTGTGTATTGCACAACAGTTCCTATCTCCGAGCCAGAAAGCAACGACTCCACTTGGCAGTTGTCAGATTGACGACGCGTTGCGAACAACTTTTAAACACGGCACAACGTGGAAACGTAAATGAAATTGACGGTGTCCGGTGGACAATTCGCGACGAAATCCGTGGTGCCTTACTAAGTCATCCCCGTTGACCTACTAAATTTACTTGGCCTTTGGGAACGTTTTTTTTTCGTACGATCTCTTAGCAACATCTGCATCTGTCGATTGAGATCGCGCGTCCGAAAATGTTGCCTAGGTAAGCCTCTCTCGTTTATTGTGTCTGCGTGATCGATGTAGTCTTTAACTTGCAGCCAGCTCTTGTTGTGTTACAATAAGATACTGTATAATCTGTTGAACTATTGAAATTGGACCCTCCTCGGTGCGTAAGTAAAATGACAAGCGCGATGAATTTTTCTTATTTCTGTGTACGAGATTGTTTTCACAGTTTGTGTGAAATGTAAGATAGTGAAATCGTTGGATTATGTTAGAGTAAAATATGAGCAATTATCTTTCAGTTGTTATGATGATTTCGTGTTGATTTTGCATTCGTGTGTTAAATGTGCCGTGTTAGATTGGTATTAGCATTGGAGAGATCTGTGTTTCTGTTGATGTTCAAGAGAAACTTCCTGTTGCTTTGTAACGTTTGAAGTTTTTCTATTCACCGCGGATGACGTTATACACGCTGTTTATGGAAAATATTACGCAATTTGGATTTCGCTTTTTTAGTTCAATATCTGTTTGAAATATCTGTGCTTTTTTCCCCTTTAGTGAGCTTAGTTCGTTCTCGTCGTTCGCGAATATTTTCAACAGCTCGTTCTATAAATGATATCGTTTCGTTTACGGTGCGATGCGCCGCTGTATGTTTGCACGGAAGCACGTTGCTCGAAATGTAACAACTATATCGGTGTAATTTATTGCCCGGATAATGGACGTAGAAAATTTCTTGCGAAGTTGTTTATGTTATAATACGTTTTTATTACGTTAATAAATAGAACGGTGTCATAGTTCATTTATTCGAATTTTTTGTATTAAAATGAACGGTTTTTTTTTTTTCTTTTAATCCTCAATGATGAACATCGAAATGTTTGATAAATATGTTTTATACATTTACGCTTTGTCTAAAGAATTCAGTTTACCTATAATAATTTCATGTTTCTTTTTGTTGTTGTTTGGTGTAGGAAAGATATTCATTTAGCCTAATTTTCATACAAAATAATGAAACGTTGAATTAATTAAGAACAAGAGTGATATTTGACATCGATCAAGTTATTTAAATAAAAAAACTGTATTTGTACAATTTTGAACAACGAATGATGTTTCAATTATTTTCACATTATTATGCCTCGATAATCTGAATCTAATTCGAAAGTAGATTTTATTTCTTACACTTTCGAAATTCTTTTCATAATGCGATTTAAACACACTACTGGCTCACTTTCCTCTTTGTTTCTTCCGCAAAATTACATATACTACGAATTTTAAATCGCTTTCTATACTTTCATACTAATTACGTTCTAATTATAGTATTTTTTTTATAGTATTTTTTTTTTTTTGTTATTCTCAATAAAATATGCAGAATGTGCATGATTTATCGTTACAATAAATTATTCCTACGGTTACACAACACAATAGTCATTTTTCGAGAAATACTTAAGTTTGTGGGATAATTAAAGTAAATATTTTCATTAAAGAAGCGTTTTGATTCTTTTGATGAAGCTATTTATTTAAAATATCTCAAAAACTAACCTCTTTATCTGCACACATTGAACGCCGGTCGTTTGATTCAATTAAAGAAAAAATTCTGTTTTAAAAAGTGATATAAATATTTTTGTGACTCGCTGTACGGAAAGGGGTAGTTTACAGTTTGTTCTTTCAAGATTAACCTTAGCTATCGGCAGAGATTTTCACTCACCGTTCAACTGTGAATCCGGATGAAACAATCTGTCCAGATGCTTATTTTCATCGACGAACCCTTCAGCAGTGAAGTGGTATTTTGAATCATCCTCCCCTAAGAGTTTTATGCTCCACTCGCCAGGTGGTGCGTTTCGCGTTTCGATCCTCACTCCGTTCGTGTCACTTTTACGTATCCAAGATATCGCTGTTTTGTGTCTCGATGCTGTTACGTTTATTAATTAGTTACAATTGTTAATTGGAATTTTCTATGAACTAGCGTTTGTGATCGTGAAAAAAAAGGAAAAAAGGAGAAGTGTTCGTCAAACATGCAAGAAATGCTTCCCAACAGTTTTAAAAACAGATATCCTAACTTTTTGAGAAGATTCAGTTAGAAGATTTGAGTTAGTATATACGTGCGAAGTAGTTAGGAAATTTATGTGTGTAAAATGTCGCGATTAAGTTTTCCTCGTGTTAAAGACAATCGTTTGGTGCAATGCAACGAACGCAGACGGAATTCTCCGAGACAACGATGCGGTCGATATCATGAAGGGTAGGTTGCACGAAACCTCTTACGAATGGATAAAAAAAGGAAGCAAAATTCACGCTGACGATCGTAAATTTGAGATTACTTTTTTGTTTTTGTTGTAATAACTTGAGGAAGAAAATGTTGCTTTTGTTCTTTGTGCAGTGTTTTTAGTGAAGTATGGAAAAATTTGACAGACTGTTTTTGGAGATAATTTTCAGTTGAAAATATTCTGAGAATATAAGTTAATCTCTTCGAGGACATTGATACATATATGTACGTTTAATTTTCTTTTTTTGTTTTTAAATTCCAATATTTGTGATAGGAAAACATATGAAAGTATAGTGAATATAATTTCCTAACAGAAAAACAGCTCAATCCTTTACACTCTACTGGCGCCGCTACAGCGATATTTACAATATGTATCAAAACAAGTTTTGTGCATGTTAAAATGAAAGAAATTGATAGAAGAAATAGGAATAAAGAAATTTACATATTGTGAAAACGTACTGAAGTGACTGATCAATTGTATCGAAACATGTTTAGAGTGCAAAGCATTACATAAAAAATTAGATAATTTTTTTCTTCGAACCTTAGAAAAATCACTCCTGAAAGAGGTTAAATTTTGTTACTGGCGTAGAAGAGTTACGAGCTGTATAATTATTGCTAAACAACTGAAGCAAACACGAGAGGATATCAGTTAAATATTTCCTATTCTTTTGCTATATTTACTAGTCAAATGTTTTTGCGCAAATTTAAACGCATTGGATTATTTCTTAGTCTTGTAAAATACCCCTGCAATAGAAATGAAAATACTGGTAACTGTAATTAACACAGGGCAGAACTTTACTGATGTTACGTTTAAGGAAAATCTGTCAAATAGTTTCCGAAAGATTATCTTTTTTTTATTTAAAGATTTTATACGAAATTTTGTAATAGTTTGTACGATTTCAATCATTTTGCTTATATTTTCCGATACACGACTGCATTTGGCTATTCCTTGAGACTTTGGAACTATTTCCTGTATCTTAAATGCATGTGCAATATTTCATTCTAATTATATAAATTGATTTTGCATTTTGTAATAATTATTTTTATAATTTACGACTTATGAGTCATTCGTAAGGAAATTTTTGCTAATTCGCACAACATGCATGAATCACTTGGGAACAACTGGTGATAGATCAAACGCGTTTTGTCGAATCTATACATATACAGCAGTATGCCATTTGAATACAATGGAAGCTTATTTGAAACTAAAATTAGGGAAATTATTCATTATCATCATTCACTACACAGAATAGAACAGAAAATTAACTGTTCCGGTTGATTAATTTATTTGAAATTATTTAAAAATATTTCATTGTTCAAACAATGCAATATTCATTGTGTTCTTCACTTTGTAGAATTCATTTACTACAAATAAGAACATATTTTACGTTCGGTAAACTCTAAGTAACGAAACATTTTTAATTTACTAATTTTTCACTACATTTTTAAAATTATCAAAATTTAGATTTTAGCAATTTTATTGGCTAAACGTAAACAGATGAAAATAGATGAAAATTGTGTATATTATGAAAGTATCATTCTTTGTTAAAAATAATTAATCACATATCACAGATAATTTTTGTTTTCATTTCATTTTCATGTACATTTGTTCATTTGTTGTGATAATCTCGATAAAAATTGCACATGCGAATCTTGTACACATTTTCTCATTGACGAATCACCGCTCAGTTGTAAAAATTACGTTCTTCACGTGCACTAAATGTGCACGTCATCCAACAATGAACATGCACGTAAAAATTACCGAGTGCAATTAAATTAATAAACTTGACTTGAGCTGCAACCTTTGTTCTTACATACATAATTTTTATGTTTTTTTGATTCATAACAGTACAGCTGAACTGTTACTTTTTCGCAATCGTATGAATAGCGAAAAGTCTGTCGTAGAAAACTTACTCATAGGTATTTGAAGTTCGGCGTTCAAAACATTTCCATCGACGTTTATGGTAATTTCACGGATCTTAGTGTCAACTAAGAATTTTGTTTGCGTCTGCTCGCTTAAATTATACTTTCCCGCTATTTTGATCTGGAACAATTTTCTACTAAATAAGACGTTGTGTTTTACGTTAATTTTCTATGTAAATTTTAGTAGAGGAACAATTAAACTCACGGGAATTTTTAAACTAGGTTTGTTGGTTATAATAGGATCATCTTTCTTCTGCTCATTGTTTTTCATGTTAGAGTGGAATATTCTTTTCGTATTATTAGAAGTAGTTTCTACTTTAATAGTGTTACAATTCAGGTCAAGGTAGATCTAAAAGTATAAAGAAGATCGTGGGATATTATTGGGACTGTAGCATAAGTTACATCGAATTATACCTGACAGTTTCTGGATGTGTTTGGATTTTCGGGATAGGTCCATTCTGGTTCTGGTAGTAATTGTAAATAATCTTTTGTTGATGAGTAATCTGAAATATTTATGAACGGTTATCAAATTTGCTTATTTTATGTTTGCTTTTGTTTTGTAATTACTTATGACTGTTACACGCTTTTTAATAAAAATTCAACCAATACGAAAGTCTCTGATATTATTAAATTGTACAATACTTTCAAGTTAGAATACTTTAAATTTGGTAGATAATAGATAAATGTTTTGATTTATGCTTAATTATCGATTAAATAGTAAATTGGATAACTTAGATGTAAAGTAATGTTTATTTAACATTTTCTGTTGAATTTTTGAGTTTCATCTTTGTAAGTTCTTCGGTTATCAGGATTAGTCATGTTGTATTTACGCATCTTACCCATGTCATCAGTGCCATTAGCTGTCCAAAACAGTTTTATATACTGAAAATTGTCCTCATTTTCATTGAAATCCCTTCGGATACAATACCTATATAATAACTTAAATTAATATTTTTAAATATAAATTATTATATTTGAAATTAACATATCTAACATTTTTTTTTAATTTTATTATAACTGTATGATAGATTGCAAAGACCTGAGTATCTCATATTAAATGAAGAATTTAAAGGCAATTATAAAATATTCACAAAATTTTGATACAAACTTTAAAGCATTAGAGTAATTTGTAGAATGGATTAAAATTGTTACAAAACATTTATTTAAAAATTATCTGTATTATCGATATTAATATTTAAATTTTTCATTCTATGTTCTCTAATATATTTATAAATCACTATGAAATATAAAGAATAATTATTTCAACATAACACACCGACAAGTGTCCAAGTTGTTACTTTAAAACAAAAATAAAAGATATGTAAGTATTACAAAATTTACTCGTTATACTGCGATCGATAACTCCTATATCCACGCAGAAAAAGATTCTACCTACAGACTGAAAGTTATCAAACACCCGTTTAATGTTTCACCTGGAACACTTGTCCGTAGAGAAAAGTATAGCTTCCTCGTCTCTGGAATCAGTTGATTTTTTAAAAACTTTCGCTTTCGTTGAACCTCTAGTGAAATCATTCCAACGACGCTCTTCTCCATTCTCCAAATCCACTGGTCGCCTCAGCAACTTCCAATTTTCCCTCGAATTCTCGTTGACAGTCACAATAGGGTTCACGGTTAACGTATGAACAAAAATTGTCCCGCACTTGATGCACAAAATGTAACATAGCAATGAAAACCAAAAACACGTTAGTTCCTTCATGATGTTTCTCGATCGTTTGAGAACGTTCTTGCCCGGAAGAGTGGTCGTAAAAATCAGACAGTTACTTATAAGGTTCCGGGCGTAGTCGTTTACAAAAGGGTAAGGTGTCCGTCAATTACGTGGATGATAAAGCGAGCGGCAAAGTAAATCTAGGTGTAAACGCGGCCTGTTGTTGCACAATCGCAGGTGTTTAATGAGCACGCGTGTACAGGATGTTAGGTCGCGTATAGAAATCAGTAATCCGAGATCCGACAGGATGCCAGCGCGAATCGTCTGTTAAAGAAAAGATACGGACCATTATCTTCGTCATCGTGACTTACGTTCATTGTATCCTGTTCAATATTGACAGTATGTGAATAACCCATTTGAAATTTCTGGGTGTTGGGTATTTTCACGGTTAATATGTCATAACGAGGAATAGAGGTTTTGATAACTTTTGGATCTTTAACTACGTTACACTCGAGATGAAGTTCATTTTGTTTGTATAGGTTCATCCAATTTACACGTCTACATGTTTCTTTTTAATAAAACACTAATACTATTGTTTTCACTAAAAAGATACTCTGTAAAGGTGTTTCATAATTTAGGCCTTTAACACTTTAATTCTTTTACTGCGGTAGATTTTAATACTTAATGTACACAGCGAAAGGTTCGATGTTAAATTCGCAGTCGTAAAATTTGTTAAATTATTTCTAAAGGTTTCAAAATTTAGTTTATTTTGGTAATTAGAATGCAAGTGCGCAAAGGATAAAATTAAGGATAAATTTACGATAAATCAGCGCTAATAGAGAAGTACGAGAAAATTTTGAAAGCATCTATAGGCGCCAGTAGTAATGAAAGGGTTAAACGCTACGTTGATCCCTACGATCCGATGCTAGCTTTTTCGTTTAGGTAGCGTTGAAGCTTGAGAAGCAACAACGTTAAATTTAGAAAAGAGTACTTTATCACGTATTAAAGGGTTTTATTAAAACAGTTTAAAGAAAGATACGGCTTCCCTCTGTTGGCGTTACAAAGTTGTACAACCTTTTTCGTTAAATTTATTGTAACATTCTTTACAAAATTGTCGAAATTGAACCACTGAAATGAAATACAATAGAAATAGACGTGGCGTTTAACGTGTTAACATGGTTAATTATATTTTATCCTTTATAACCTGATTTTTCTGTGTTTATGAGATTGAAAAATTACAGTTGAATACAGTTTTAAATTTTGACAAATATTGACGAACAAGAATTAACAATTTTTTTTTTATTGAAAGTATGATCAATTGCAATTATACGGAATATCATTCAAATGTGTACCACGATTCCGTCTGTAGACATCAATTTGATTATCGAAATCTTCAATGATTTTTCGACATGTTGCTGATGTTATTTGACGAATTACAACTTGAATGTAATTCTTTAGGTCATTCGTTTTTTCTGATTTGTTAGCCTAGCTTTTCATAAATTTGAAGAATTTTAATTTCTAAACTTTCGAAAATAGTTCGACAAACTTTCCAAAATCTGCCATAGTGAAAACCTGACCCAAGTTAATTCACTGTATTACTATTTTATGCAAAGCTATGTTACCTTAAATTGTTATTTATTAACCGTAGTAGACTTTTAAAAAAATTCGATTATCTTTTGTAAGTGGTTTGTAGAGGTTTGTTTATATTTACTAAAATATCATTTCTTATTTAGTAGTAGATATTCGATTATTTAATTCAGGTAGATAATTGTAGAAGCAATGTTTCGAAAAATTAGTGCTATATATTGAGGAGAACATTAGTTTTGCAAAAATGAGTTATTTGAAGCAGAGTTCAAATGTTTATTTGTGTACCTAAATAAATACATACATGAAGATGAAATATAAATATAAATCATTTGAGATCGAGCTTTTATACAATTATCTTTTCAAGTATTGTGATATAATAAGTTTTCGAAATCAAGAACTTAGAAAATAACAAAAAGTGAAAATAATTTAGTGTTTCTACAAAATAATTATGAAAATTACATACAAAATGTACTATTTTTTTCTAAAAATGTGTGATAAAATTAATTTATATTCATTGTATTTAAATATTCATGTAAATGTAACTAACACTTTGAGAATAATTGTAAAAAATGATTTTTATTATACTTAATTCCCCCTATAAAATGACTTGAGTAACATATCTTCAATAACAAACAAATTTGTTTAAGTAATCAATATATAAAATATATACATATATGCAATACCACTCAGGTTCAACAAACTGTGCTAATATTTTATTGAAATTTTTGTTTTCAGATGGTGAATTGAACAACTTCGTAGGGCAGGAAGCAGCTAACTCACAGAATTCGACTGGATCGGGAACTGTAGCTAATGTAGATAGCGAATTCACGCCTATATCCTTGCATCCTGAGGAAATTAAAAGTCCAACGAATCAACCGACAAAACAAGGCTATCTCACATCGATATTATCTTCGTTACCAAATTTGTCTTTGTCGTCGATTACCGGTGACACTACAGGATCTCAGGTAAACCAAGGATCGGAGAACGTGACCGGTGTACAAAGTACAAATCCTTATGTGCCTTCACACGATCGTCACGACTTGTTAAGGGACATCTCACCACCTATTGTTTCTAATTTCCACGATCCTCGTCGTACGAATTTCACGGGATCCGGTGAAATTAACCCCGGAAGTACCGGGGGATTGTCTGCTCCACTGCAACCACCGTTGCCACCCGCAATTCCTGCATCGACTAACGGTAAGGTTTCCTTAAATTTCAATCAAATTGTCACTGAAGTGAATTTCTTTCAATTAAAAATTATCAGAAATTTTTTTTTCGAATCTTTTTATCGAAATTGTGTGTTGTGCGTACAAACGACACCGGAAGTATAAACGATATTTAATTTTAATGTATTGAAATACTGGTAACATGAATGTTTGTTGCTTGTTTGTGCAAATTATTCTAGAATACTTCAGCGAACAATACTGTAAACAAAATATACTCATAATTACGTGATTAGAAACAGGCAATTAAAATTGTGGTCATTTAGTATTGATAAAAAATTAATCGGATAATTTGGATATGAGTAATTAAAACATAAAAGCATTTATATGTATTATTTAAATGGAGAATAAGATACTTTAAGGTCTTTTTTCCTATGTTTTGCATAAATTACACATTTGCATATAAATAACTAAAATATAAAAGCATTTATATATAATATCATTTTAGCGAAGAATAAAATACAGCACGTAATTTTGTATACCTTGAGGTCTTTTTTCTAGATTTTACATAAGTTACATGTTTGGTGCTTTTTAGCTTAACGTTATGTTTAATCAAACATTAAACGTGCATTATGTTACAAAGTATTTCAAATTACGAAAAATTTAAAACCATAAATAAATAATCATTATTGTTGCATTTTTTTAAATAAATCTCATGAAGTATCTTGTCTTTAAACATACATTCGCAAAATATTTCTAAAATTAATTACATTAAGATAAAGTAATAAAGTAATGAAATAACTGCATATCATTTTTTTGGGCATTCATACTGAACAGTTAATTTTTATTTAATATTTAAATATCATAAAAATGTGAACGATGAACAGGTGACACTAGATTGTATAACACAATATTTTCTGCATGTTTCAGGACCCATTTCATATCGTCTTGGCAACCAAAGGCGCCTTAAGTACGCACCGCCACCCGATCTGATATCAAACACGCCCAAACAGTACTCTGCCCCTGTGATTCAACCATTACTCCCACCGCAGAGTACAACTTCGACTATATTCACTCCAAACGAACCTGTTGTCACGACACCAAATTATCAGCCCTTCGAAACCTCAATTTCTACAAATTCACCATCGATACAACATTCTACACCGGAATGTTTATCTCAAGCCAACTCTTTGCAAGAGTCTTTCCGATCTAGTCCAATCACTACAGCAGTTCCATACAGTTCCACCACTACTTCACGTAGTGTGACACCACAGAATCAAAATTCAAGTTACGATAGTATTCCTGTTGTCGAGAAATCAAACATTTCCCTCTCCTTTCCACGATCAATTCCATCCAAAGTCCTTGAACCGACTACACCGCAAAATACACCAGCAACTACTTCCTTTTTCGCTTTCGACGCGTACACTGGACAACGAGATTTCCCTCCGAAGCCGTTCAATTCGGACCAGGAAGTACCTGAAGCGAAAAATAACCTTCAGCAAGTAGATTTGCCATTACCAACTTCGACTGTGTGCAATTTTAAACCTAACTCAGAAACGAAACCGTCCGTAACGTTTGCTCCAGTCTCTGCGGTTCAAGTTTCCGAAAAATTGGAACATCTGTTGATCGAGCAAAAAGAGGATTTATCAGCTTTATCTACAGAGACATCGCCGCAAGCTGAGGAAAGCACAGCGAAGAGTAAGAGCCTTGCATCTGTCGAAGCTTCGGATAATGTAAAGTTAGACGATGCTGAAGAGAAAACCGATTCATCGAATCTTGATACGTTAAACAATGCGTTTGTTAAACAAGAAGTATTAGAATCGACGATATCATCGACGATAACTTTTCAAACTACGTCGTACACAGCACACGAGAACCTCGATGCATCGCATAGTCATGGTGTTTCGTCCAATGTGCAATCTACGCAGCAATATTATCAACAGCCCTCTTTCGCTACGAGTACAAACTTATTTGCAGAGAAGCCGGATGAACAGAGATCGAATTTAAATTACATACCTGCAACTGAAACTTCAGTTTCAAGCACATTCTCCGATCCTTCGACAAACTTCACACAATCTCCTAGTACATACTTCAATACGCTAGAAGGCAACAGTAATAATTTCCCACTTTTCCAGTACAAAGATAACACAAATGTGTCTATTCCCTCAAGGAATGATCTACAATCAGTGCCATTGAACAGCTCGATTAATTCCCATTCTGTTAGTCCCTTGATATCTGCATCTCAAGTACAATTGCAGAATAATCAAACCTCTGCGACCACGAGTATAACATGTGCCGCCTCCGTTAAATCACCGCCACCGCCTTTGTTCTATAATCCAAATTTGTTAGGGCAAAACGAATTGTCGAAATACCATCCATCTGTTGGTGAATTATACAATCCACCCTCCTTGAATCCGTTAGCTAGTCAAGCTCAGCATTTCTTCGAGAATTTCACCGAAACGACGCAAACGCACGACTTAACGGGTGGACTCGGTAACGTTTATTTCCCTGCGTCTCCTGTTATGACAACTGTACCTGAACCATCAGGTTCGGCTACGTTGAATCCAGTTCAGATGTCAATTAATCCGCTAGCTGGACGTACCGTCACGGACGCGTCTCTTAATACATCGAACATGGTAAGATAAGTGAATAAAAATTTTATACGAGGTGTTCCGCGATCGACGGTACAACCGTTGTTGGTTCTTTTATGCGTGAAGGAAATAAACAGAAAATACACAGAGGTGGAGAAAAGTGTCAGCACAACAGGCGATTCCGTATATAAATGCTTCTAACTTTTAAAATAATTATTGGTATAAATTTTTTTTATATACATCTTTATTTACTGTTTTACTATATTTATATACACAAGTAAAATTATATGATGTGCATAAAAAACAAAATACGTGACAAATAAAAGTGTTTGTCGCAGTCATTTTATGTCCGAGCAAAAGTATTGGCACATTTTCAATAATGACAAGTTAAATTAATATTTTAACACTTTGTTGCATATCCTTTACCTTTTAGTATCTCTTATAGTCTTTGCGGTATTGAGTCCACTAGTTTTTTTTATAAAATTGTGACCAATTCTATTCAATTTTTTTAATATTACCTATAATCCAGATTTATTCGATATACTGTGGTTTCTAATGTTTTTTTTTTTCAATTGGTACCATAAATTTTTAATTTGGATTAGATTCAGGCTTTTGAGTGGTGTCTTTAATGGCCTAACTTACGATTTTTTTTCCGATTAAATATTTAAGTATCAGCTACTTATTGTTTTGGTACTATTTTACGTACGAAATATTAATGTATTAATTACAATTGGTGATCCTCGGTCTTAGAAATGAAAAGGAAAGTTAGAATTGAAGTGAATGTTTGTTACTAATATAACTGCTTTTGTCGAATTTCAGCCAAAATCTACGTCACGAGTCTAACTCGTTACAGGGCAAGGGATTAAGGTACAGTAACTCCTATTAATATTCGGACACCTATTAAAATAAAATAACTTTTTTAAAATTTATCCAAATGAACTGATTTCTCATTAGAAGTTGGAAAGATTAGTTTTACTAGATGATGTGTAAAAATAATTCTTTTTTAATTTCAATTATTCGGAATTGCAAAAAGAACAGTGAAAATCGCTTTTAATAATTCTTTTATCTGAGGCTGTAATACAAATTTGCAATGTACAATGGTTTGTAGATTTATATGTTATATACATATCCTAAAATTTCATCGAAATTGGTCGATGCAGAAACAAGCGACAGCCATTGGAAGATGTAAGAATCTCTCAATTTATGGCAATTATAGGTCAAAAATCGTGAAAGACTTCGATTTTTGCGATTTTTAATCACTTGCAGCTCATAAGTTTGTAGATTTAGATAGTTATTAGATAGCTTGTAACCGTTAACCGATTATAATGAATTTTTCGGCATGTGTATAATTGACATAAATCTACTAAATGTACTTCTTAAATTTTCATTACGGGTTCAGAAAGTCGTAAAAGGCGATCGTTACTATTTTCTTCGTAATTTGGATCAATTGGAATTTTTTCAAAACTGTAAGCCACTCCTAACTTCTTACGAGAATACAATTCGTTTGGTCCAATTTTTAAAACGTTATTCTATTTTAAAGGGTGTCTGAATATTAACGGGAATCACTGTATGTGGAATATTATAATCTACCTATACCATACGATAGTTTTTTATGCACATAGTTTTGTTTTTATAGATAAACAGGTAAGACATTGTAAATAAAGATGTAGATAAATAACTGATACCAGCTATTATTTTGATTGTTACAAGCGTTTATATACGGAATCGCCTGTTGTTCAAATATTTTTGTCCACTTCTGCAGACTGAACATTTTTTTTTTTTTTCATAAATAACTCACTTTTTGGAGAAAATTAATTTTAAATATTCGAGTACGCGTGCATTTAACACGTTCGAAATCGATAACGTAGTCCTACGTAATTTTACGTTTTTAATAAAAACGGCTAACCTAATCCGGTCACTTAATTTTACATCGTTTCGAAATCTATAACTGAATATTGACAACGAAAAATTATTATTTCTTAATTTAGTAATATACTTTATATTTCAAGTCATTATTAGACACAACGCAAAATTATTACGTGAAATAAATTCGTAAAAATTTTATTGTCTTACGTTGCAATACGTTCATCGTATTTGTTTATAAAAAATATATTTAATATACTTAAACAGCTCTATCACGTTCAATATTGTCAGTAATTTTTTATCACTTTTTTCAGCAATTTGTTTGTAATATTTCATTTTTTTTTTCAACTTTTAAATAGAAGCAATATTTTTTATATTCATACACATTTATTCAGTATTCAGCTATAGACTTTTGGAGATTATACGCGGCGTTCAGCTGAACTTCGCGTTTGAAAATCACCGGTTGCGAATGTATTAAAAATCTCAGCTTTATGTTTGTACCAATAAGCAATACCTCGCTAATTATTAATAATGATATATTTATTAACGATTTTCTATATTTATATCTATTTACATTACTTCAGGAATTAACGAATTATATTAATGTTTCTTATTTCGAATGAAATTACAGGCCACTAGTCCTTTAGAAAAGCGGATGCAGTACAGAGGGGTCTACCACCATTGGTTCTATCGCAAAGAAGTGGAGAATAAAGTACTATGGCATCCGTTCTCGATGCAAGACAGTTTACGCTTAGAAGAGGTTCATAATTCCTCTGAGATCACTCCTGAAACGACAGTCGCCACTGACGGAGGACGTTACGATGTTGATATTTTACGACGATTGAGATCGCCTGTTTATTGGAATGGGCCATCGACGGAAGTAAGACGATGCTCTTGGTTCTTCAAAGGCCACACAGAATCGAGATACGTTCCATACGATGAAAGCACTGCCGCCAAACTCGAGGAAGAGTATAAGCAAGCGTGTCTAATGAACGTTTGGAATCGAAGAATCGATTTAAATAACGGAGAGTACATTATCATTCACAATGCCACAGTACAGATTCATTATTTAACGACAACTTCGCCTGAATTGGCAGCATCTTGGGGGAATAGCGGCGTAAGTAATAGATGTTCTTTCAGATTTTCTTGATGTGTTATTAATAGCAGAGTATTATCGTTATATTCCATACTATAGTTGGAAAATATCTGATTACTATGATATATACAGGGTGTTCATTTTAAATTAAATTTGATATAGAATTCTAAGAGTGATTCTAGAATCTATTCTAAGTCGAAAATTAGAAATGACTAAATTGCGAAATGAAGAGCTTCGTTAATTATTTATTAACATTTTGATGGCCACACATTTCGCTCATTGATTTGCCATTGTGACTTGCCATCGATGGTATGGTAAGCCAAGGCTCGAATTCACGGATAAAAAGTATCCAGCAATTCAACAGTTAGGTAGTTTTTATTGAATTAATTCAACTTCTTCAATTTGTATACTGTTCTTTTGAATATAAAAATGTTTAAGATTGCCTACTATGATTGCATAAATGTAAAACTTAGAAGTAGAAGTTACTTTTCCGCGCCAAACCCCTTTGAAGTATCAGTTTCTTAATTTTTTTAACTACGGCGCACTCTTCCGAAAAATTTGCAACCAAATTTGGTTGAAGGCCACTTTTGATCTCCTTAGTCTGATAGACACTGTGCATTGAAAGTAGATAATTGTTAGATCAACTAAAAAAAACACGTATAATTGACAGTAAAAACTAATTAGTAGAAAATAAATAGCTGATTAATGTATCCTTAACGAATCGGGGTTACCACACCCATAAAAAGGAACAAAGGAAACTAAGATGGCGTTTTAATCATGGGCGTAGAGTCCTGGGCTTGTCAGTCTGGAGGTTGCGAGTTTTGACTCTCGCTTGGCCAAATTTTCTTCTCGGCTCCTATATTAATGAAGTCTTGATACGCAATTTTGTTATGCTTAATTTTCGACGTATTTTTTCCTCTACATGTTTCTCTTGATTTTTGATGTATCATCAAAATGACTTCAACAATTACTTCTCCAATTTAGTATTGAAAAAAGGTAGCCTTGTATATGTGAAGGTTTATGAGATAATCACTGAACAAGCTATTAAAATTTTCTACAATTTTCAAATTAGCAAATATTTGCTAATTTTTATGTTAACTAAATATATAAAAATATATTATGTGCATGTTATAATGTTTCTGTGCCAGTGGTGTAAATTTGCAAAGTATTTTGATATTTAAACGTTCTCTTGTTAGAGTTAATCTTGTCAGTGTACGTAGCTATATTTATTCCCAATACTTTGTCAATTTTTGTTGGGTCTTTACTTTATATTTTTAATATCAAGCATTATTTTAGTAAACATAATGTTTTCGTAGACAAGTACTTAAATATCTACTTTATTCAAACAAATTGTCTTGTATTAGTACTCTGTTATATCCGTACTATGTAGCTTTATTAATTTAATTTAGTGTTTTTTATTTTTTTTATTTTTTTTCAATGAGTTGCTATTTCTTTTTTTTTTAATTTTAGATACTTGTGCTGTGCATTTTTTTGTGTTCTTTTTTTTTTTTATTTGATGCGCGAACGATTCTATTGGAAATGTTCAATCGCAATTTGTACAGGACTCAGAGGACAGTACATATTTACAGGGTGCTGGTAGTAGACCCAGAGTGATAAAAAGAGGTCTGGATGAATTCCACATTGAGGATGGCGAACCTGAGAAGGTGGATCATCTTCTGTTCCTCGTTCATGGCATCGGAAGTGTTTGCGATCTGAAGTTCCGAAGCGTAGAAGAAGTCGGTATGTAACAAATTCTAAAAAAGAAAGTGACAAAACCGTTTCTTTATGGAAAAAAATAACGTACCTATATTTATAGTTTAGAATATATATACAGGATGAGATAGTGAAAAAGTGCCATCCGAATAATTCTTTCAATTTTTCAGAATAAATAGAAATTTTAGAAACAAAAGTTATCTGATTTACAACGTATCCATTATGATCCACAGATTTCTTTATTTTGTGGTCATTATTACGGCCCCGTGACCTTGAATGATTAGTCACTGAAATCATCTCGAAAATGGCTACAATTGTAGGTGTTCAAAAATATACGGTTCTATTAAAAAAAAATTAAGGTGGCCTTCAAATCTCCTAAACATGTTCATCTGATAAAAAGTTTTGATCGCCGTATGATCGATCTAATGAAACCAAATAACTTTCGTTGGAAACATTTCCACTTATCTCGAAAATTGAAAGAGTTATTTAAATGGACCATTTTTACTGAATCATCCTGTATAGGTATCGGTACTATCTCAAATTCAATTATATAAAAGAGATTTTATTATGTACGGAAGGAAAGAGAAAAAAAAAAATGGTTATCATACAGCAGAAGTGAAAGTTGTTACATCAAACATGTGCCTATGATACAAATGAGTTTGTGGGTAGTAAATGAAAAATTGCACAATTTATTACTTTATCGCAGGCTTGGGAATTAACTCCTTTTCAAAAGCACCGAGTATCATATCAAAGCGACCGTAAAAAGTACTGTCATCGATGATAAATAGATGGTCATTAATCGTCTGCTTATTAACAAGAACTAATTCTGATTTCAAGTTGTCCATTTGCCAAGCAGAATAATGCATGCTTAAGGAAAATAGGTCAGAAAGAACAGCAGTGAATTACCAACCTTGACGTATACTAATCAAAAGCAATTCTGTATAAATTCCGCTTTCGAAGGGCATTGTAGTCCCATCTAGCGGCGATCAGCGGTATTAAGTTATAGTGCAAAATTGGGCAGTACATGTGGTGCCATCTAGCGACAAGGTGCTATTACTAAATTTCAAAAATTAACTTTGAATTTACTTCGTTGTGTAGTACCTGGTACTCGCCGCTAGATGGGGTTGTATGTACTGTGCAGTCCGTGGATATTATGCAACGGGCCAAATCAGGGGTTGATTTTTAGAGGTTAGTAATAGTACCTTCACGTTAGATGGCACCACAAGTACTGTTTAAATTTGCACCCTAGTTTGATTCTACTATTTACCGTTAGATGGCGCCCGACGTCCTCAAAGTGCGGAAATTTTGAAAAATTGCTTTTAACACGTTAAAAAAAGTTCACTGTCAGTCCCTAGGGACTGATGTCGCGCTTAACATGTTAGTTAGCGTACATTAAGCTTAAGAAATAGTGTTTTTTTTCGGCCGATTTTCAGAAGCGACGTCTCCTCTTTTCCCCGTTACGTTTTTTGATTTCTACGACATCTAAAGTACTCGACACATCTTAACAGTGTGCTATATATCTATAACGCGTGTTTTATTGCTTGTAAAACATGAACAACTTGAAATGAGAATTGGTGCTTATTAATAAATTGGCGATTATTAAATATCAACCTTTTATCATCGATATTAGTATGATGTGGAAACGTATTGATACGAGTGCTTCCTTAACCCTTTAACTACGAAAGGCGTATTTATACGCCTTTTAAATTTTTCTCACTGCAGCACGTTTACTGCTTTATTAAACTGACCTAACAATGAATTTCAATCGTCTTATGTAACGTAGCAATTGAAAACGAAAAGTTCATTGTCAGTCCTCAGGGACTGACGCCGCCCAAACCAAAAGTTCATTGTCAGTCCCTAGGGACTGATGCCGCGCTTAACGTCTTAATATGTGGCTCATAATGGTACGTGTCTGAGGTACATTGAAAGACTTTATAGAATGGAAAGTATTATTTAACTAAAGTGTGCAATGGTATGATTTCATGAATAGCAATTTACTCAATCAGGAGGACCGTAATTTTTAATTTTACTAAATTTTACTAGATGACATTGAATTAAATAGGTTCGTAATCCAATGATT
The DNA here is from genome assembly GCA_951804975.1 of Anthophora plumipes. NCBI lineage: Eukaryota > Metazoa > Arthropoda > Insecta > Hymenoptera > Apidae > Anthophora > Anthophora plumipes. Next base: position 10,575,697 of record OX638116.1, on the reverse strand, counting down.
ATTTGAATTGCATGATTACAGTGGACGAGTTTCGAAGTATAGCTTTACAACTAGTCCAGTCACATTACCGAACTGCCAGCCAACAAGGAATCGTGAATAGGATAGAAGTTTTACCGATTTCATGGCACACAACGCTCCATTCCGAGGACACTGGAATCGATAAAAAATTACAAGCCATCACACTGGAGAGTATACCGAAACTACGACATTTCACCAACGACACGCTGCTCGACATACTTTTCTACACCAGCCCTGTGTATTGTCAAACAATCATGCAAACTGTTGGAAATGAAATAAACAGGTTGCACACACTTTTTAAGCAAAGAAACCCGAATTTCAACGGAGGAATTTACTTGGGTGGTCATTCGTTGGGCAGTTTGATTCTGTTCGATCTTCTTTGTCATCAGAAACCGCTGTCTGATGCTAGCTCGAGCGAAAACGACACGGAAAATAATGAAAATCTGGTGAGTAAATGTTTCTTAAGTTACAATAATAAAAAAAAGAAGAAAGATAAAATTATAATTTTTGGAGGAGATAAGTTAGTCCCTTACCGTGCCATTTAGTCTACCATAATGCGGGTAAAATCGATAGAAAACGATTTCAAGTGATACGCATAGAGATTCTCGCAAAAGCAGTCGAAATAATAGGGAAAAATGCTTGAAATCTCGAAAACTTTGAAACACTAGTCTAATATATTTTTTCTCTTCCTGCATACTGCGATATACTAAAGCAAACAATGCACAAACGGTCACTACTTTGAAATATAAGCGATAATATTATAAATAATACATCATTTCAAAACTATATTTCATATTCAGGGTCTTTCAATCAGAACGATAGAACTTTGAATTGAAATGAAACGAAAAATACGGAAGATAATCTAGCATTCACTGTTCTATTTTAAAGTACATTCAATGGCATTATACATGAAATATAGTATTATATAAATGACCATGACGATTACGTTTGATGGAATAGCATTCAACGTGTTAACATTCAATTTACCAGAAAAGAAACGAAAAAGAAACAAATGTTTGCTAAAATCTAATAATTCGTGTGCTTAACTATTCTAACGATTTCATTTTTTTTTTTTTTCCATAAGGATGAAGATGCAAATTCCTCTCAGTCAACAACCAATCGTGTCTTGAAGCGACGTCTCAGTAAAAAGATAAGCTACGTAGTGGGTGCTGCCGGGACGGGTCAGCCTTATATACATTATCCGCAGTTACATTTTCACCCATGTGCCTTTTTCGCTCTTGGTAGCCCGGTTGGTATGTTCGTGACAGTTCGAGGCATCGATATGCTCGGGGAAGATTTTATATTACCAACATGCCCCGCTTTCTTCAATATATTCCACCCGTTCGATCCTGTAGCCTATAGAATGGAGGCACTTATTAATCCGGATGCACCTAAGTATCAACCAATGTTGATCCCTCACCACAAAGGACGTAAACGAATGCATTTAGGTAATTATACGTTGAATTTATACCATTTCATTTTTCCAATTCGATAATTTCATTGGGTACAAAACTTGGGTTAGCTCTCTATAACGTCACGTGACTTAGGAAGTTACATATTCACTTATCTATATTGTTTAGTTTAGAGTACTCCTTTCCAGCCCTAACTCTTAAACCTACGACTCGCTCTTTTACCATAAACTAGTTCAACGCGTCCTGATCATTTCCACTATTTTTCTTTATTTTCTGGGGTTTTCCCATCTCCCTCTAACTTTTCAAGCTTCTTCCATCCTTACTTTCTCTCTTCATCAATTTCTCCAATTATCCAGGCATGTATACAGATTTTCCAATTTCTTATTTCTATATCAACATTCAACCAATTAGTACACACACTAACCATATTAAAATATAATCAACACATCGGCGTGATTCTAGTATATTAACCTTCGGTACAAACTGGGACTCTTCTGCAGCTAAACATTTTGTGTAAAAAGTATACAAAACGATACCAAGGAATTTAACTATCTTTTCACCTTTGCAACAACGATTAGAACGTCGCCCTTTCGGCATTAATTTATCGCAAATCGAATGTTGGATATTGCAACATATATTTTATACGTCATATTTTATTTGTTTATTATTACACTGTTGGGTCGTTACATTGTTACATTATCACCAGTTATTATATTAACACTGTATATTAATCATCAATTATTATTGTCGAACATTTTTCAAGATGTAAGATTGTAATCAACTGTAACTTTTCTTATCACGAACACAGAAAGATCGAGTTATAGAGAGTTAAACCGATTGCTTCGAATGTGAGAGGTTTCATTCAATTTTACATTACAATTTCAATTTATGTACATATAAATTATGAATTATTAAATTATCTAATTTATTCAACATGTTGTTTATTATCGTTGTTAAACGATTGTTTGATTTTCAAGTTATTCGAACAATTTATTTCTGTATGTTTATTATTGTGTAGGAAAGTTTACCGAATAGTAATAATTTTCGGTGCAATACTTTGGAAAATTAGATTAATAGCAACAGTTTTCAGTGCAATACTTTGAAAAATTAAATTAATAGCAATAGTTTTCGGTGCAATACTTTGACAAATTGAATTTAGTACTGGGAATAATGTTTAATTTCCTATCAGATTTGGGAAAGTGAAATTCTGAAAATATACAATCTTAATTAACATTACGTATAGGTTTGAAACTAACTTTTTTCGATGTTCTTTGTGCCTTCTTAGAATTAAAGGAAACAATGGCTCGCGTTGGTGCAGATTTGAAACAGAAGGTGCTTGATTCCGTGAAGAACACGTGGAATTCTGTCTATCAGTTGACTCCGTTTCACAGACCGGATAATAATGCTCTCGAGCGTGAAATTGATAAGGTTGTGGAAGAGCAGTTACAACAAACACCAACTGTTCCAGATCAACAAACTAACAACGATGGCGGTGCTGAGCTTAAAATAGGCAAATTGAATGGTGGACGAAGAATAGATTACGTTCTTCAAGAAGCGCCGTTTGAATACATCAACGAATACATTTTTGCGTTGACAAGTCACGTCTGTTACTGGTAAGTAAAATTTAGAAAATTATATTGAAAACGTATTGCAAATTTTATCGTAAATAGAATGCTATAAATCATATTAAAAACGTATTGCAAATTTTGTGTTAAATAAAATTTTCAAAGCTATATTAAAAATGTATTGCAAATTTTGTCTTAAGTAAAATTTTCAAAATTATATCAAAAACGTATTGCAAATTTTGCATTAAGTAAAATTTTCAAAATGGTAGTGAAAACGCATTACAAATTTCAGACGCTAGAAATAAAATTAAGGTGATCACTTTAGATTCATTCTATTAATGAACCAATCAAAACTTTTTTTTTTATGTCGCATAGTATGGTTCAGAGATGTCTATAGGATGATTATACTGCATTTTGTATTTGTTCATCTTTTGTTCCGAGATTTCCAAGCTAACTTTTAATTTTTTTAACACCATGCCGTTTGGTAACACCACATTGATGTCACATAAAAATATACATACCTATTCTAGTGCAAAAATTTATATTTCTTCGCATATATTTTTGAATGTTAGTAACTAAACAACGAAGTCTCAAACGTAATTTTTGTATACCTGATTTTCGTCTTATATCGGCATCTAAAAGATTTTATCAGCAATTGCTGGACACTTTGTACCTGTTGCAGTGAAAAAACTTATATTTATTTTCATATATCCTCGAAATTTCGCGAAAATCGAAAATTTGGCAATTTGGTTTAACCCTTTGACTGCTATGGATGCACATATGCATCCGTCTGAAGCTATCGATATGGATTATGGACGCATATATGCGTTTGGCGATTGTTTCTACCTTATATATCCGATAAAAAGAAAAATCATGAATTTTTAAAATAGATATATATCCTTACAATGCATAGCAACAAGAATAAATGGAATTCTCTTTATATCGGTCACTCACAGGAAGTTATTTTTGTTTCTCAGGAAGTTATTTCTTCCGACGATAAACGGCTGTGATTGTTGCAGTAGCATATTATATTTCATTTACGGTTTATGTAATTTGTTATATTATTTTTTATTACTGTGAAACCTTAAAAATATCAAAAATATATTTATATATTTTTAAGACATTCATATTTTTAAATAAACAGTATATATACGAAAGAAATGATGATGTTTTCATTTCAATTTAGCTTAGGTAAAGAATTAAAATGGTAACTTAATTATACATTAGCATAATCGATCGGTATGGTGACAAAGACGCAGAAAAAAATTCCGCACACGCAGAGCGTTTAAAGCTTGGAGCACTGCGCAGCCAAAGGGTTAAAATTGTCATTTTATTACAATACATCATTGTAATTGCAATATGAACAATATCAGCGCTGGACAAAAAATTTCCATAACAAATACGGACGTCAAAGTGTTAATTAGATAGACCTACAATATTTTTACGCCTATATTTTAGCAGATGTTGAAATAAATTCGCCAAGCATCGTAAAATAGATCTTTCTTCGAAAATTTCACATGTGTATTGTCTTTAGGGAATCCGAGGATACCATGTTGATGATGTTGAAGGAAATATACGGTTCTGCTGGTATTCAAACAGACGCTCAACTTCCACAGCAGACATTAACGATAGAACGAACATCTCCATCACCATCTTTAAGTTCATCATCGTCTACCAAATGTGACGGTTCAGTGCCCGTGGTACCTGTTATGGGAATAAATCCTACCGCGCCTATATCGGAAAAACCTATCGGTCCTCCGCCTAAAAGTGGATTTGTTAGGAAATCATGACCGAAAAAGCCGAAGCTTCATTGGAATGCTTCGTGAACTTCTTCAAGGTGAAGTTGACGTTGAGAAATTTGTAATTGCTAATTTCAGTCAGGTTGGTGCGGGCATTATACCTGATATAGATGCGAATTGTAAATTTTACCAAGCATTGAGAATCAAATTTCCCTCTCCTTCCCCCCCTTTACACAAATGTTACTCTAGATTGTTATCGAGAATTAACTGTAGCTTTTCGAAAGATTCCTCGAATGAAATAACTATCGTCGTGTTCTTGATAGCTCAAGGCTGTTTCGATATGTCGGCCTACGTTATCGATGTTTAACAAAAACACCGAACGACGAAGAAAAAAAAGGACAGATATCGTGCGTTAAAAAGAAGAAAAAAAAGAGAAAGGAGAAAAATAACCCATTAAATTATAACAATTTAATTCTTAGATAAAGCGTGAAAAAATTATGCTCATAACAGGTTGAAGTATCGATTTTGTTCACTACGTTGGTATCCGCGTTTTACATATACGGTAAATTAAAAATAAAATAACACTACTTAAGAAATTACGGTATTAACATTGATATATGTAACTAACGGACAAATGATCGACGACTTTTTAATACGAACGAAAAGTTATTAAAATTGGTCATATTGTTTATTGTAAATATATGATTTATAAACGGATATGAAGTAAATATAGGATATATAAATTTTTCAGAGTATGCTTGCATTATGAGAACCTCATTGTGCATTCTCATTAATGCAGGAATTTTAATAAAATATCATATTCTTTTATTCGACTGACTTCTTCATTTTCTCACATCCTTTCCTTCTGCGCGGTCCTATAGTAACTGTATACATTTCTCTGCAGTACATTTTAGCACTATGGATCATTCGTTTTTATCGATTTTTCGGTAAAAATGGTGCATACTTTTACCTCGTAATATTTTTTCCCTAAAGTGGGAATAAAATATAGGGCTTTAAACGTTGCTAATTTTTCACAAATTTAGAATTTTATTTTCTCACCTTTTTATTTTAGAGTACATTTCATTTTTAAGTTACAATTTAAACGATCACAGAGTTTTTAACCATCACCTATGAAAGCTTTGTTTTTCTTCAATTACAGTGGCTGATCAAATTTTTACGGACAGATGAATAAATTAAATACTTTGTTTTTTTATGGTATTGTGACTTCAATAATAGTAAAATGTATTATTGGAATAGCTTAATTAGCTAAAAGAAAATTGCAAATTTATCCTGACAGCTTATCGAATATAGATCCAATCAAAAACCTATGGGAATTATTGAAACGTCCAACTGAATCAGAAGTGATATCTAATAAACAGCAACTGATTAAGACTTGTATCAGTATGGTATCATGACGCAGATAATAAAAGAACTAAACTGCTTATTTACTTACAGAAATCTTATAAAAGAAAATTGTGAAAGAAATAGATACCTATTTAAGGAATTACAGATGCAAAATATGAAGTGACGAAATAGTATATGTAGTTTAGACAAATTTTCAGTAATTTGTAGAAGTTCTAAAATCATTGCAATATTTCATTAAACACATAAAGACACTTTTTATAATAAAAAAAAGGCTTTATTTTAAGTACATTTTCAATTCCACTCTTCTTCAAATTTCAAATAAGTGTAGGATCGTGAAAAGTTTGCCTTCGTCCGCTGCCGACGAAGATTGCAAATCTTTTTTTCATAAATCATCATTGATCATAATGAAAATGGGGTTTGACTAGGACGCAAATCAAACATTTTTCTTGAGAAAAGGAAGGAAAGAAAGGGCGAAAAAGCACGCGAAAAGTATACCAAACAAATAAGGAACAGAGTGAATTTACGTAGAGAAGGAACTAATATCGTGGATTTATCATTAGTTCAAATAATACAGTCTAGTCATAGTTTTTATAGTAATTTAGTACTGTTCTTAGGAGTTTTAATAAATATTCTTACAGAAAGAAAATATACTTTCCGAGATCCCAGTCACAGATCCTTTCATATTCCCACATTAATACATTTCCTTAAAATGGAAAGCTTTATCGTTACAGAAAAAGAAAAAGAAAAAAATGCCTGATTTAATTAATTAGCTGATTTAATATTGAATTTATTTTATTTTTACCTTATGTTACAATAAATGAATTTAATTAAATAATTAGTCAAATTATACGCAATCTGATTTTTCTCGATTTTCACGGTTTTTCGCACACAAATTAGGTATATTAAATATACAGGTTAGGTATATTAAATCTGGAACTATTGTTCATTTTTGTGCTACGAAAAAAGAAACCATTTCTTCTAATCGTCGATTGGATCTTACATGTCCCTTGAAATGGTATTACACGTCCCACAGGATCATCGAATGGCGTTAGCTTATCGTGCAAGCAGTTTTTAGTTAGCTGACATAAGAAAAAGAGTGGTTCGGCACATGCACGGGTATCACGAAACACTAATTAATTGCGGTACAAGCCCACAGGCCGCTGTGGGGACTGCTTTGCATTTTGCGTGCAGGTCCTCGTAAAACTACATGCCTGTCAGCTCGGGCGAATTTCAAGATGATTTATCGTCGTCAGCGAAACTAAGTTTTTCGCGATACTTCATGTCTTCGCGGTGATTTTGAAAGGCACAGGCAATGCCTTTGCACATGCAACTATACTTGGTAACAGTCACTTTACGCGATTCGATTGTTGCTGATCGACTCGCATTTCATATCTCTTTCATCCAATTTTCTTCTTAAATTAAATATGATTCTCTTCTTCTCCTTTATAGTACCTCTTCTATAGGGTTTTTCTCGCGATATTCAACATGATTATTGATAATTTACTAATAAACAGACTTTCATTTTAAAAGTTGTAAAATGAATAAAGAAAAGTACTAATTCATAAAATTATCAAAGTTAACTAACCCTTTATAACGCCATGTGATTCGAAAGATACATTTGCATTAGTTCATACTTTATACGTTTCATTTGATTTATTTATTATTATATTATTGTTACGAATCAACTTTTTCATAATAATTATTTACTCTTATAGAAATCTAATCAATTATAAATTGCTTTTTTATAAAGGAAGAAAGATCGTTCTACAGAGGGTTAAATTATTTTACTTTATTTTAAATCACGACATTATCCGAGAATTTTTTCCTGTGTGTGTCATAATAGAAAAATTGAAATATTTCTTTTGTTTTCGTACATATATACAAACGTACGACTTGACGATAAAATTTTAATACATCCCGGAATATTAACTTTTCTCTTCAACATGCAGAAACAACCTGCATCAGGGGATAGACGTTTATGTCCAGCTGTTGTAGCAGAAAGTGAAGTAGGGGTAAGATTTTACAACAAGGCTCAGGAAGAGTGATTTATACGTTGGAAAAACTCCATGACGTTTACGATATCTACTCGCGAATTATTTATGGTGACTGCTTGTGTCGAGGTGAACCTCACCACCCATATTTTTCTTTCTTTTACTTTAGACGATTCTCAGCTATCACGAAAGCGATAGAATTCCGTGAGGTTTCGTATATGAAATTATGCGTGAGACATGATAGTTTATAAGTACAATAAAATTTGTCCAATTATTTACGGAAACTGACATTAGATATTTTATTGTACTATATTGTTTATATTGTATTTCGTATTTAATAATATCTCAGATGGCGATATAATCAGACAAAGATCATTTGATTAATTTTTTTTCTATTTTTAGTTTTCATATTGAATTTACTAAATCACTGTCTAAAATTTATTAGGATATTTTTAAACCTTTTACTTTGCTTTACAAATTCACTAAATATTGTATAAGATAAGTGTTTATTCATTCCAGATGAGTTGTGCATTTAATTTTCGCTTTATTTTTTAACATAAAACGTACTATTTGCATTTTGGTGTTACATTCAGATGATAATGATAATGAATTTAATTTAAAAATGTTCTAGTTTCGACATATTTATTTACGTTAATATTATTCATGTCAGTTGTTTACATGCATTCAATTTCTTTAAACTGTTTGGTCATTTTCACGTAAGCAAGCGAACTTATAACATGCTCCTTGTTGTCTGAGCATTCTTTTATAGTTGCAAGTAATTCTTTTTCTTTAATTATATTTTTGTGTAACTTGATATTTATCAATGTATTTAACATAAGGAAAGTATATTAATGTAAATGATATCCATTTAAATTTAAGTGAACATTTTCACTAATTGTAAGTACGTAATTGCAAATATATTTCTTTTAAATTCAATATTATATCAGAATTACAAGCATTATATAAAAATAATTGATTAGATTTAATAATTCAATAGATTCTTATAAATGAGAATCTGTCGTACTTCATATTTAATGTATTTAATAATTTTGTATTTAATAGATATTAATAAACATATTAGTAATAATAATTTATTAAAATATAAATTATCAGAAATAATAATTATATATTCAATCTCTCAATAAATGAACTATTTTTAAATTAATGACAAGTTAATTCGTCCTGCACAGTTGACACATAATTATAACGATAAATTTCAAATTTCATTTCGAGGTAAAGTAAGAATAAAATCTATAACTGCAACAAAGGGCCTTACTGTTTGATCTTTACTTCATTTTTAAACAGTGAAAACAACTATACGAAGAGCAATTACAATTTGTTTCAGTTGGTTGATTTTAAAAGGGAAAATTTCTTTATTCGAATGTTCGAACCTGTCCACTTTTCGAAAGTTTATCGAATCCTTAACAACGACGTTAATAATACTTGATGCATTTCGAAAATTTGGATTTTTGCCTGTTTTCCTTTTGACCCGACAAAAATGGTCAGGCACACGGTGCTTTCTGGCAGTCACCCATCTGTCGCTATTTTCCAGAATTACAGACCACTCTCCGCTTTTCTTTATCAACATTTGGCGATCAAATTCGAGTTTCAAATTAATCTTCGGCTTTTGGCCTCTACGTACATTTATGATTGCCTTAATATGGAGTAGCATTTGCTAAAATAACGTGCTGACACTGATAACAGGCCCCCGAAATTATTCGTACACTCGTATTTCCCGGCACATTTTCCTCCATTCGAGCTTGTCACCACCATTTATGTTTCGTTATCTCTGCTATGCGGAGGATTTCGTTAACGTGTATATGAAATTAGTATGATTTCCTTTCGCACGATGCATTAAATGTTTTTTTTTTTTTCTTTTTATTACGAAAATGAAAGAAACTTTAATGTGTACTTGTCCTTCGATTTACACGATACTTTCTTTACACCATTTCACTTTTACACGGTTTTCAAAATAACGGATTTTCAAAAATAAAGACTGTTAACAAAAATTTATACTGCTCATATATTTGTACCGTTCGTTTGTTAAAACAAGGATAGAACTGATTTAATTAATTATCTGATTTAATATTTCATTTATTTTACTTTTATTTTACGTTGAAATAAATACATTTAATTAAATAATTGACTAAATTATGCGTATTTTGGAGGTAAGATATGTTTCATTTAAACAGACAATTTTTATTAATTTAATAGTATCGTCTTATAAGGCGTCTAATAACTATTATAGTTTTAAATAAATACGATAACACTTATTAATAGGATATAGGAACACTATAGGATAATAGGATAACACTTATTTTCATTCAAGGGCTGTTTTCACTTCCGAAGAATCAGAAGAGGTCTAAGAAAAGAATTGTCCGATATTTACAACGTTTCAAAAAATCGAAATTTTCGGGTTACTGAAATTTCCTTGCAATTCACTTGGAAGAGAATCTGTTTTTAAATATGATATTTAGGATGAACCATTACATATCGATCACTTTAAAAATTATCATACTAATTAATAAAGTCTAATAAACTATTCCAAGTTTAATTACTGTATGAATGAATAATACTGTTCAGTTTTGACTATTACATGTAATTTCTAAGCAAGAATCAAAATTAAAAGGAAGTATGAACACTTCATTCATGGAAGTATGAACACTTCGTTAAAAAGTTTTTCTTAATAAATAATTATTTGTAATTTGCATAAATATGTTTATATTGTCATCTCTCGACCCATTTACCAAATAATGAGACATTCATATTTTATTTTCTTATGTTCTACACAAACTTATTTCTAAAAAAGTGTTTTTTCTGCTTATCTTGCGTTTGTATCAAACCGAAAGAAAATTAGTCTTTGTTATTAGTTGGAAGTCGTTCTTTCTTCGCTGTATATTTACTTGACATTTTCTTCTGGACGAAAAGAAAATTTGTAAAATTAAAGACAAAATTTTAAAAGTTCTCGATTTGTTTCTGTTTGAATATTATTTAATTATTCATACATAATTCGTTAACTTTATGTTCATATAAAATTAATCAGAAATAATGTAATTTTGTATTATCCATTTTCTGTGTTTTTTTTTGCTTTTAATTTTCTTTTACATTTTCTTTGACTTTTCAAAGTGTCCATACTTCCAATAGTGTATATATGTTCATATTATCTTGATAAGTTTTTTTTCAAACATTTTAAATGTAAATCTATAAAAAAATTATAGTTTATTCGTTTATAAATCTATTCTGATATAATTGCATAGTGGAAAGCACTACCGGACACAAATCGCGGTGCTATGTTATTTATACATAGTCCGCGTCGAACATTGTTGTACAGAGACACAGCTCTGCGAAAAATCCACGTAGTTAAGAGGTTAGGGAGATTCAAAAACCTCAAACAATCTAACCGAAGTAAATAAGAATCGCGAGGTAACATCGTAGAATTAAACTGCGCGAAGCAGTTTCGTACAATTCAACATTTTCTCCGTTGTCACGCTCAATAGACTTTCGATTCGTTTCCTGTCCTTTTTAAAACACGCGTCGATCGCGCGGGGGACGAAGTTGACTCGAAGAAAACGCGAGGTAACGATGCGAAGCAAAGCGAATCGTTTCGTTTCACGAACCCCGCCGCCGTGTTTTTAATTTTACGAAAACCGCGAAAATACTTGCCGGAACCGTGGCTTTCTCAAGACGATGCTAATGTTTTCAAAGACACGAGCGCGAGCACGCGTTCAGGTGAGAATAGGTGTGAGTATCACAGTTGAAATGAAAAAAAAAAGAGGAAAAAGAAGAACCGTCTTGAAGCGTGACGACGAAAAAGAGCGACAGTGGTAGAATAGGATTGAAGTGCGCCAAGAACTACCTCAGGTTTTGTACTTACACTTTTCTCCATGATTCTCGTTAGATTTCGCCTTTCCGCTTTTATTTCTTCCACCTACGTCTTACATCTTTTCGCGCTCGTTATATATTATTTCCCTTTCCGTACTGGTGGATTGTATGCTGTGCTTTAAATGTGTACGTTCACTTCACGTATGCAATTTAATATTTCTGTATATACCACCGTTTACAGTGATTCTCATTAATACTCGGACACGCTTTAAAACAGAATAACTTTTTCAAAATTGAATCGAATAAGGTAAAATTTTTTGAAGAGTTAGAAGGATTAGTTTATTCAATGATGTGCAAAAATATGTTTGAAAAAATTATAACTTTCGAAGTTTACCCTTTCGAACCAATATTCAGCTATTTAAAATTGCTATATTACATGTAACGATAAATTCTGTATTAGAAAACAGTTGTAATAAAAAAATTTTAGGAGGCGTATATATACGCCTTTCGTATATATTGATAAACCGGTGAGGACGTATATATACGTCTTTCATTGTCAAAGCGTTAAATATTACATATTTCACTTAATGTTTTACCAGCTTTTCGTTCGAAGAAAAATATTCGATGTCAGAAATGTATTCTATTTCCTTCCATCTTCAAGACAATGTAACACCGAAATACTAATAATTTTAGCGAACAGATTTTTAAAAGTCACGTGAAAAAGATGATCTTTCAGAATATATACGAACTATTGTTATCTAATTTCATTTGTTCTAATATATCTAATCATTGCGAATGGAAAATCGACACGAATTTTCCGGATAATCTAATAGTATAGTATATCGTTAATTTACCTGAAGTATAACACACGTAACCAAAGCAAATGTTTTCCAAAAACACGATTGACGCGTTAGATTAAAGAATGACTACGTCGAAGAGGAAATACTTTCCACCGCGACAAAATATTAACGGAGAAGAAAGAAAATTATTCAATTTTCCGTAATTCACGAATTTACTTAGAAAAAGAAACAGAACAGGAAGCGAAGCTCAATTTTTCATCGTAATCGTCTGCATTCACGTCCCTCTAATTTGACTGATGCAATCATAACGGTGGCTTCGCGATTAAAATAAATGGAACGGGGCGACGGAATCTGGTGGGTCGTTAAATTCAACCCTTACCTAGACGTTTCGCACGATTACGCGTCCCTGGCGTCGTTTACAAACTCCCATGCACACGAGGTATTAAAATCGTTATTCAGTAAGGTGCTCTGCGACATCGTTCTATCCTTCTCTGTATTGTCACAGTAGGTGTCCTTATCGTTTTGACAGTTAATATGTATCAATATTTTATGTATTCTGTATAAGCAACGCGGTAGGTATTTGCGTTTATTAGCTATAAACTTCTCCCCCACCTCAGCAGGTGAAATTTTCCCCTTACAGTATTTATAGTTTACGTTCTTAGGACAAAGATGCACTTCTAGATGAAACTTGGTTATCGTACATTATAGCAGCGATCTTATACGATAGAATTATGTGAAATATTATTATCGACGTGTTGGTTTACACACGTCTACGTAAGATGAAACGAGCACTTTTCTTTCGGTTGTTATCGAAACGTTGAAGAAAACGCATTCCCCTTTAAGATCAATACCTATCGATGATAGCAATACGATATGATAAGACACGGGAGTGCTTTGTCGATCCGAGGAAAGGATATCCGAGGAAACATGGCAAATGTGTGTTAAAAGTTTATTCAAGTAACAGATAATGGGTGAAAATGGATATTTTAGCATAAAAGGTAAGAAGTACTTTTGTTTTCTTCTTTCTTTTATCTCTATGCTGTAATATTTACGTGATTGCAATTGGGACGTAAAATTTTGTTAAACTTAGACATTTATAAATTTTATGCTGGAAAAGTTATCTTGAAATTAAGGAAATTATCGTTCATTAACGTTCAGCGCTACAGTGACGCTAGATTTTTCGTTTAGGTAGCGTTAATATTTGAGAAGCAATAACATCACAGTAAAAAATAATACTTTATCATTCATTATTGGGTTTAGAACAGTTTAAACAAATATACGGCTTTACTCTACAGACGTTACAAACTTATAATTTTCTTCGTTAAATTGATAGTAATTCTGTTTGGAAAATTTTCGATATTCAATCGCTGAACGACAAATTAACAGAAATTTTGATCGTAACTTATATTTAAGCAAGAAAATAGGATATCACACGGATCGAAATGAAAAATTTTCACAAATGTTTTTAAATCATAAATTTCTCTCACTGTTGTTTCACTTGTGCAAGACAAATTAACATATAAATATGTATAAAATTTTTAAAACTTATTTTCTCATTTTCATTTATATTAAACCGTATCATATACGTGCAAGTACCCTTATATATTGATATTTAAAGAATACAATGCTGTAGAATTATTACGCGTTTAGTAATTATTCAACTTTTGACATTTATGAGTTAAAATTTTCGAGACTGTTTTAACCTCTGACTAAGAAGAATTTCGTCATCACAGCCTTACTTATCCACAGTAAGAGCTCGAGAAAAGTGGCCATTCGTATCTCTTTTCCTTAAAGTAAATATGCTACAACCCCAAAACCTAGAAAATGTAATTCTTGTATTAGCAATTATAAATCGACCGTCCAGTAAATAATGTCTCATCCCAAAGTAACGTGATCGTGTGTCTTCCGTAGAATGCATTCCAACAATGCATCGATCGTAAAATATATGTATACAAGTCACAAATTCTGCATCGAAAGCGTACAATGCATAAGATTGACGTATACGCAGATGTCTAACAATTGTAAAAAAATTTGTCTTCGATGAAAAGTCGTCGTGATATACATACGTCCAGGAAAGTAAAGAATTCTATTGTTACCTTTGGGATATCGTAGTACATTGTGCGTGATGCACTGTTCGAATATGAACAGACCGATCAAAACTACTAGTCGTAAAGAAATATGGTTCACGATAAATCGTCACTTTTACGAATGAATACAATGAATTTTTTTGTTGTTGATATATGCAAAGAATCTATCAAATCGTAAAAATATAGTGGGTTCTTTCAGTTACAGAGGAATGGTATTGCGTTTCAGTATTATTCACCAATCATCATAATCCTGTAACAGATACCCTTTGTGTTACATAGGATACACTGATACATTTGTAGGCATCGTGATATTACAATTTATAATACTATAACAATATCATTTATTTCTTATTTTATTCTGTATCATTTTACGTTTCATACAATAATCTCAGAAAACCAGTTAATTACTGTAGTGAATAGAAAATTTATCGTTCTTTAAGTAATTTCATTGTTCTCGTTTGGATAATACAACATTTAATCAATATAATTGTGTAAAAATTAATTTTCACGATTTACCTTAATCGCAAGAATTGATTGAAATTAATAGAAATTGAAGTTGAAGTTTAAATTGATATACAGTTAGTTAACAAATTTCTGTCCTGTTTATTTCTTATTTCGTCACGAAAGTTAACTTGAGAAATATATTTAAGTAATTGCGAAACGTTATAAGTAAATATGTAAACAAGAAATTTAATTTTAAAACTCTAAGCCTAGCATTGCCCGATAACATTCATCGTGTTATCGAAAATTCGTTGATTTTTCGAGTAATCTTGATTTTACCTTTTATTAATAAAGTGTAGATTTTTATACAAATTAATATCTTTGAGAATATAGTAAAAATAGTGGAATTTCGAAGGAAAATTATTTCATCTACCAAGTATTATAGTAACCACTATAAATATTATATAATATAATTATTTTTTCAATTACCGAGCATTTTGTGCAATTTTGTACATTTAGATTTCCCATAAATGCATAAAAATTTGTTGTCTACTTGTTAATGTAACATAATACACTTGTACATGCAAGCATGTTTTCAGTGACTGTCATGCGATTAATAAGTGTAATAAACATTCAAACGATTGAGTTCGTGCTGATTTATAAGGTATATAGCAGAAATTTCGCAAATGCATTTCATCCTTTTTCATTATGCGTGCTGCAATTTTACGAAATTTTCAAATATTCCTGTACCTCTGGATACTCAGCTACGTCGTATTACATGCTGAATTCAAATATGGTATTCTTCACACGCTAAATATGCGAAATTGCAATTAAACAGATGTCGCATCGTATATCGTATCGTAGCATAAAGTCCGAGTTCGTCGTTCAAATTAATAGAATATCACGTCGGTACTTGAAAATGTTACTTTGACGATACGGGATACTCTGTCATGTTTAAAACTATGCAACCAATTCGTTGCATCGATTTTATCCG
Organism: Anthophora plumipes; assembly: GCA_951804975.1. Classification (NCBI taxonomy): domain Eukaryota; kingdom Metazoa; phylum Arthropoda; class Insecta; order Hymenoptera; family Apidae; genus Anthophora; species Anthophora plumipes. The sequence continues at coordinate 10,559,463 of OX638116.1, read as the reverse complement.
TTAATTGACATGTAATTAAGAATTCTGTGATTTAATAATGATCATTTTGAACTCAACGTAATCTGGGTTCATTTCAATTTGAAACGGCTGGTATGATGGAACGTAACTGAACGATATCAACGAATGTAATTTATTAAAGTATCATTTTCTAGTAATTCTTCGTGTCTTTTTCACCACCCGCTTTTACGTTTTCATTTTTGCAATCGATTATGTTTATCGCTATATAACTTTTTAATAAAGTATTCTTGAGCCTATTTTTATATGACACTTTTCTCATATTTTTACAATTATAAATATAATATGTAATAATAAATATTTAATAACATACAATAATATTAATATTTAAAAAAAAAGTAATCACTCTATATATTGCAGATTTGTAACACACACACAGAGTGTCCCATCTGATTCTGCCACCCCTAATTATTTTATTATTTGTACAGATGCACTAGTACTGAACAAACGTATAAGACACAAGTGCAATAAGTGCAATAACAAGTGCATTTTTAAAATACCACCGCGATGAAAGTAAGCAAAATGTGTAAAACAAACTGTGAAAATAGTCCTTTAATTTTTGAAGATGTTAGTTAAAAATAAATTATTTTGATTTATATGTAATGTTGCTTAAGATAAATACAATATTACATCTTTATCATAGTAATTTTCAGGTCTTACAATTTTGTTCACCAATGTACGAAAAAATGCTTCGGAAGGACGTTATTGTATTTCAAGGATGAAATTGGCGTGAAAGTCATTTCTTCCGAGATTTTATGTATGCAATCATGTATCATGGTACGACCTCAGACTTAGAATTTCACGAATAAATGATTAAGGTAAAAGCTCACGGAGATTGAATTGTATTAATAAATAAACACCTTAAATGTTCTCTACCAAACTCAATACACTTATTTAGGTGTAAAGGAAATGCATGATTTTCACCCCCATAACCTAATTTCTCATATTCTTCTTCAGTTTGTTTATTTTTATATTTTGCATGTATGTAGCAATTTCGTTCTCGATTTCACACTTTTTTCCATCCTTGTATTTCTGTCTTATCACTCCATTTCTATCTGTATTTTACTGTTTCAATCACAGCTTTCCAGTTTTACCTAACTGTATATATTTTTCTCGCGTCTTTCTCGTTCAATTCCTCTCTTTCACCGTATTACGATTATTTCAATTAAATTCTTGTATTCATCAGCGACCAGCAGGAAACAATTTTTCACACTCTTAAATTTAATGCAGACTTAACCATTTGCACTCCGAGTGTTCTTTTATACAATTAATCATTATTTCCAACAGCTTTCTAGGACTGACACTTTTGAAAATCAGAAGGTTCGTTTTGAACAGAAAAGATTATAGGTGTGTATGAATTTATTTGTTTTCATTTATTTTATTAATTTGTTTTATTTCAATATGAGTAAATTTTGAGTGAAGTTATCCCCGTATTGATGAATGTCTATATAACGACGCCAATGGAGTGCAAAAGAGAAGTATCGAATAAAAGAAATTGTGTTATTCGAATTCATTACTTTTTCACCAGTGATTGATAATATTAACGGAGAAAATGGCTATAATATTGCTCACCGTTCGAAATTTCGCTTCTCGTGAATTCTCTACGTATAATTGTGTTTATTTCGCGATGGTCGCAGGGTGCTTACGATACAACGCGTGGCATACAAACGACGCTGAAACGCCGTTAGACAGACGTCGCACGTATCCGCGCCGTGGCGCAAAGTCTGACCGTAATTCGAATTAATAGAAACGCTGGCCGCCTTAAAGTTGAAAACCACCTCCTCCCACGGTTGCTGGAAAAACATAACGCGTTCGCACAAATGGCCCATAATGCTGTAGTTACTGTAACAGAGCCTGCTTCGAATGGTGAACAAAATTTTGTCAATCCAACGTTACGTTCGCTGTCACGTTAAAATTGAAGCGAGTGCAATCGAAATTACTTGTTGCAATGAACTATAATTTTTGTCTTTCTAGATAATACATATTACAGACTTACATGTCACAGTTATATAAAAAAGAAAAATAGTAATGCACAGAAATTTGTTTAATTAAAGTGATTAACTGTGCAAAAGAGGTAGAAATTTTTTATGAATAACATGGATAGGATAATAGTGATAATGCTAAAATAATCTCATTTTGCAACTGGATTGAATTGTAATTTAAAGAATTCTCCTTTTTTCGCCTTTCAAACTTCTATTTTCATCCTTCTTCCCTTGTCTCCTTTAATATTTCAAGCAAGAACTTGCTCTTGCATATTCCCCAAGCGAAATCTTGCGAAAAATGTATGCTTTTGCGTGGCATACATAACGCAAATGCTCCCAGTTGTGTACATTTTCTTTGTCAGCCTTTCCGTGTCGCAACTGCTAATTTTTCTCGAACTCGTAGAATCTGTCAACAATCTCTCACGATAAATCTGCATCCTATTTATATCGATTTTCGAGATGTATAATGTTGAACAACAAATTGAACAAAATGAACCAACACGTCGCCGTTTCAGTATCGTTATTTCCATTTTATGTGAAGGTAATATTTCGTTTGTGTGCTCATATTGAAGGTCCTAAAAATACTTCCTCCAAATATGTACGATAAATAATGCAAGAGATTTTTAAATGAATAGGCGAAAAGAATAGAAATACAGAATCCTAAGCATAGAATGCAAAGTAAGAGAAAGCAGTCTACGGTTTATTGTTAGTTCTGATTTAAGAGAATACATCCGATGTTTGTGCAAATGTTCTGCCAAAGGAGGCATGGGAGCACTCTCCTGTGATCGACGTTCTCACTGAGTGGTTCTCAGTGATCGTATTCACCTGACCTACTCTATGGAAAGCTATGGGACGTTCAGGTAGTAGAATCGTGGAATAGAGGATTTAGATTGAGAATCAGTTGGTTGAGAATCAATGTCGTGATTTTGGCGAACTTCCAACAAGACGGAACGCGACTTTTCCTTGTTCGTTTCACCCAAAGGACGAGGACAACGAGAAACGTGCATCCCTATGATTTGACAGCATAAAAGGGGCAACTCGAGAGTGTCGCAAAGTAGTACTCCGACCGCAAAAGTTTTCCTTTTTTTTCTCTCTCTCTTTTTGGCCGCCTGGGAGTTCGAACTTCGGGCAACGTGATCGACGATCTGTGCTTACTTACATATTTGCTCGATTGTATATATCTTACGCTGATTTATTGCAAGAGAATGGAGTGTATTAACATAGATTAGGTGCTTTTTCTAGCTTTTTTTTTCATTTCAAATGGCAGGATTTTCAAATCACGCTTTTTCATATATTTATATATTTGCTAATTTTTAATTGATTTTTTAAGATAACTAGGATGTATCTTTTAGTCTGCATTTCTTTTCCTGGTGTTTTAAGGTTTTGCTTCTTGTCCTATTGTTCTTGTGTTTAAAGTAGATTGAGATCTGCTGGGAACAAGTTAAAATTCGTATATGTACATTCGAGCCGCTCTTTTTCTATAGTGACTAACAGATTTTTAATTACATTGTACTTGCTCGAGTCGAAGAAGGCTGAGGTTCTCCTAAATAATTTTTGATGAAGCAAATGAAAATTTGAAATGTGGTAAGCAAGTAAACGTTCTTTATTTTTAAGCGAATCTGTGTTCTGCATCAAGCATATAAAGCGAGGAATAAAACACATTTCTTTATTAATAAATGCGCATTATACAAAAAATTCCATTATATTTAAAAATAGTAATATCGTGATATTTAAATGTTTGTATTCTAATCTATTTAAAACTGTTGTTACATTTTATTTTAATAACTTATACAATATTAAATTTTAAGGATAGATAATATCAATATTTTATTAAAATTGTATTCTTTCTTTTATAATATTTGTATTGTAAATTTCGATTGACTAGTATTTGAAGATATTGAACCGACTTCGTGTTTAATATTCTTGAGAATATATAAATATCTTCAAATTTCAAAAATCTTGAAGAATTTTCAGATATCCTGAAATTCTTATGGCTTGTATTTCACCTCGAATAATATGCGCACACTGAATTTCAAGAAAATCTTGAGCACTGAAAATACATTTATGCACTCACGATGAATATGACATTTCGAATAAAATTCTCCAGCTGCAGTCTAGAACAAATCTAGCATATTTTAACGTGCCTCGATATTTTGCCGTCTCTTCCTCTATTCTCTCATACGTCTACCACGACGTCGTTATTCCAACTTCACGGCACAGATTCGGTTCGTTTCTCCTCGTCGGCTAGGAGGAAAGTGCTCATGGGAATATTAAGAACGCAGAAGTTACGAGAGTCGGGGTCACGCATGCTGCTTGATCTAATCGCGAGCAAAGTGCATTTATGGAATGCTTGGATTTTCAGCCTGTACAATTATTCTAGTAATTAACGTTGGCGGGTCATAAGTGTAGCAGGGGACTCGAAAAGGGTCAAGCTCACTGGAGTTTATTCCAAAGATATACGAGCTTCTATAGTGTACGCTCGTTCGCATCTTGCGCTTGTGTTCCAATACTCGCCTCGAGCATTCGAGCTATTTCCACGGATGATACATGCCCCGAAAACTCTATCGGACTCTTGTAAAGTGCGATAAGTTATTGGAAAAGTGGCTACGATAAGAATTAAAACTATATCATTATCGTTAAATTTCTTTTTTCTTTTTTTTATTATATCTAAGTACAGATACTTGAGAATGTGTTATAAATGAAGAAAGAAATTCGTACTATGTTTGTACTTTATTGACCTTTCTGTTGGTTAGAAAATATGGTTACCGTGTATGTATATAATGTTTTTTATTCGATTACTTCAGTATAAGAATTCAATACCGTGTAATAAAAAGAAGAAAAAACATAAAAATAATAAGATATTTATTTCTTATTCACTTGAAATATAAATGCGCGTATATATACGCTCTAGTGATAATGGGTAGGAAAATTTCGCGTATATATACATTAATGATGCAAATCGTTTAAAGTGTATGAGACAGTTTTATTCAATTATGTTCACAAATAGTACCGATAAAATAAAATTTAGGCATCAAAATCTTGAACTAATACATATGTGATACTAAATTTGTACTATTGTTGATTGTTGTAATTCCGATACGACTGTCTGAATTTTAATTGCGTGATCTAATGTCTGTCTGATCACCTGAATCTTTCTACCACCGTTCTGTGGAAGCTATTAAAACATCTTTTGCTATCCTGCGTCTTTTTTTTTGTTTACATACTTAATATTTATATTTTTATCAGATTTACATAATACAACGAATACTTGCACTTATGTACACGTGATTTGCATGAAATACACAACCTGTACATTTTGCATAATATGTTACACGTAGATAATAGTGACCTATCGTGAGAATTGACGCATCGCACATATGCGACGCTCCTAGCGAACATGTTCATCTAATCCCTAATTAACCATTCCAATCTATATCACCAAATTCATGTGTGAAAATCACATAACAAACGAAATCAGTATACATTGCGAATAAAAATAAGAATTAATTTTGTCTCCCTTGTTTCATTTGAAAGCCTAAGGCTAACTTTAACAACTCTCCTCTTTCATCCTAGTAGATTAAATCAAAAGAGATTTTTACAACAAATACGAAATTCAGAAAAATTGACGAATTACGATAAATTAAGCTAAATTGGTATCGCTGATACTAGAACATCAAATAGAAGGAGGAAAAAGAAACGTACTTCTTGCACCCAATGCTTGTTAACACGTAAGAAAAGGCACACGACCGATATTCAGAAACATTGCATACAGTTTGTATCGGAATTCTCGTGCCAAGACTCCTGAATCTGTCGTAGATGCAGCTTGGCCTGGAACGAGCATCGTTACGAGTCGATCAGAGGTGAGACCGCGTGCAAACGAAGAGCTTGGCGTATAAAAAGGATCGAAGGTCTGTTAGGTGAAGGAAGAGGGTGTAGGAGAGGGGGTGAGTCAGGTTTAGCGGTCGTCAGAACGGCTGCTGAACAATAAAACGATAAATCAGAAGAACGGAAAAATAAGGGGCTAAAATAGAAAAAGCTTGTAGAGTAGATTTGGAAACGGGCCAGGGGAACGTGCAGTTACTGGGTGACTTTGTGGCCTTTGCGGCTCCCTCTTTGCCTGCCTCCAAGCTCTGCCACTTTCTTTCATTTCCTTTGCTCTTCTTGTATCTACGTAATGCCGTTTCACGTGCTACTTTCGCCTTTGTTTCGTACTCTCCTTCTCCTCCTTCTCCATTCCTTTCCTTTCTTCCTTTCTGTTTCCATGGCCCAACTCCGTTTTCCTTTATTTATTGACGCCGTTCGTGTTTTCTTTTCTTCTTTTTTCTTATTGTTCCAACAACCCTTTTTTCGTACTAGTTTTCACCACCTAGATCTACGTACACAATTCACTTTGTAAATCACCAGCTGTGAATTATTTACATAGTTCTGCCATAAGTTCTGTCCCATAAAACGAAATGATGCTATTAGGTGTAGAAATAAATTCTTTCTTACTGGAGTCATATAATCAGTACAGTCGTTTAAATTAACCCCTTGCCGTATAATAACGAGTCTTACTCGTGATGTAGATTATAGTCAAGGTGTGACAAAAGAAATATTTATGCGTCTATCAAATTGGCATTTTTGTTCTAACTTTAGTTTGAATTCAAGATAGAAGACTTTCAAATAAAAATTGATATATAATATCTCCACTTTCTTTATTTAAAATTGTATTGGAACAGTGAACGTTCGAGACTAACATACGTAGTAACTAAAAGTTCGTACAGCAAACGGTTAAAATGTCCACGATGGTATTCCACAAGCTGTCAGAAAAATGGCAACAGATCTTCAATAATAATGGAAATTATTCCGATATCTGATTTGTTCTTGTTTTATTTTTTGTTTAAGGTTTTATTGTACACAAAAGTCGGAAAAAATTGATTTGTACACCTAATATTATAAGAAATCTTGAAAGTCGCTAGCTCGTTATTATTTTGTTAGTTATGTGGACTTTCAGAAACAAAATATCATAAATTTGAATTCTGTAAGTGCAATAGTTAACACTTTGTCGACCGATTAGGGTGATCGCGCAGTTTCATGAAAATAATAGATATTCGATATGTAATAGATATTCGAGTTCTTAAAAAGATATTCGATATGTATTTGTTTTCATATTATATTTGTAATCATTCATAACGAAAAAATGAAAATCGACCTCAAAATTGAATTCAGAGGGATGGTGTAAATTGACGCATTTTCTATTTTTCAGTGTTGAATTTCTATGCGACGTTCACGAAAAATGTGCGCTGTTGAAAATGTGTTAATAAAAGTAACATCATGTAACGAATAAAATAAAGAACAGATTAATCTTTTGTTGTCATTTATTCCTAAGGTATATTATAATATAATAATCCTAAATATTATTCAAATTTACATTTTTTTATTATTATTAATTATGATTACACGTACGACTTCTATGAACATTAAGGCATCATGAACGTAATATTTATTTTTTTTACGAAACGGGAAGATCATTTCGATCGGTCGGCAAAGTGTTAAGAACAGAATTTATGGCACCTGCTATGTACAAATGAAAATACTCGCTATGTTTCCAATCAAAAGAACCCTTGGACATCAAAGTAAATCTCTTGTTGATTATTCGTTGCTTTATCGCCTTATCCTTTTCACGATCTATCCTCTATTGTCCTTTATCCACTGAAAGTGTCCTCCTTTGTTTCAAACGGTTATAAGATGCTTGGAAACGCGATCGCACTTCGAGGGTGTCCTCTCTTTATCTCGCCTTTGTCCGTTGATCGATCCGTTTATACCACCTGGCTATCACTTTTGTTTAGATACCTTTGAAATGAAGAAAGATTCCTTTATCACGGTGGAAATAGGATCAAGCTTATTTAGTGGATACAAATCGTTGAAAATCTAATTGTCAGTATTAATTGTGACCGCATGTTGTTCATATAATTAACACGTTATTTGCGATAAAATGCTACACGAGTTTTGTTAGTTTTTCCTCTTAGGCCACGTAATGACGGAAACTAATTTGATAAATATAAGTGCGTGTCTCTTCAGTTTGTGGTTGACGTGTGATAATAACATATAAATACAATTTTCTTTCTTTTATAAATTTTAAACTTTCAAGTTTTAATATTAGAGTAGTATTTGTTAAATATTGTCAGATATGGTCCAGAAGGAAAGTTTATTGTCAGTTATCGATGACCAACATGGCGCTTAAAATGTTAAATACTGTCTTTTACAATTTTATTGAAATATTCGAAAAAATATGCTTTCTTTATTATTATGTGTGTGTTAGTTGTATTAACGAATGATTGTTAATATTTTTTATTAAATATTTAAGGTAGTTAGCCCATTTGACCAACCACATACAATTTTTTTAGATATATGTTCCTATATATAGGGCGTTTCACTAACAGTTACAGGTTTTGTGAACTCAGGAGTGCGATGCACTAACTCCAGCTTTACCCGCATAGTTACTCCATTATATTTATTCTGTCATTAAATGAAACGGAACAATATTTTGTAGTATAAAGTAAAATAAAAAGTAAAATATGTAAATAAATAAATAAAGGGCACAATAATGATATTTTCATTTTCTGTCATTTTCAAATCTCTGCTAAAGTTATTTCACAACTTTTTAATTTTTTTGTATTCAAGGTTACGCGGAGATCATTGGTCAAAAACAAATATCAATAATCTTGAAAACTCAAAAAACTTGGAAACATTATTTCCACTATATGTCTTCTGGAACCAAATAATTTGTTCTTTCGACATTTCCGCTTGGCATAAAAAACAGTCAACGGGACACCCTGTATAGATTATATTGCAATAAACGTTACAATTATTTTCGAGTAGATTATTTTAATTAACGCGGTAAGTCCGTAGAGTTCGAAAGTTAAACAGCAAAATCGAGCATAAAAGGTGTATAATAAACTGAACTTTTCATATTGTTATTCGTCCTTGTTATTTGGGTTCTGTTGAACTTTCGGCATTCAAGTTACTGTGAAACCAACACGCCTCTCTATAAATTTATTACAATGCGTGATATACCCGTGGTTACTTTCGAATAGAAATTTTTCCAAATTGATAGCGGTACCTTTTCGGAGAGGGGGTTGGGTATGGGGTGAAGCTCTGTCAAGTTAATTACCGATAAAATTCCTTTGTTTCCAAACACGAATCATGTTAAACAAGTGGCTCATTTAAAATTCTATCGGTGTCGGCCACGATGTCGGTAATAAAATACAATAATGAGAAATTTGTTAAACAAATTTCGAACAAGGGCGATGGTTGAAATCAGGCTTTCTTCATGTTTAATTGCGACCCGTAGGTTAATTACAAACGTTTCGTTATATTTTTCAATTAATTCCCCCTGTTAACATATCAATGAAGTTAATAATGATGTTCCATTCCATTAGAGTAGCCGAATATAATTTCCGATCGTGCCTGTTCCCGTTAGTAATTGGTAGATTAATTAGAGTGATCGTCAAATAGTGGTGTTCGGAAACGATATAAATTTGGAAGTATAACGCGAAATTAGTATATTCCGTTTGTTGAGAGTAGAGATTAATCAAGCGCGTGCAATGGTAGAAACGTGTCAATTAGTTGGATACTCTGTTAACGTGTGTCTCGCAAGGTTTCGTTAATTAATTAGAAAAATGTGATTTTTTACGATACTACCGAAAACACGGATCTGTGACATGCGTGTTTAAATTTTATTTTCCACGAGAATTACTTTGACCTAATCATTTACTAACGTTATTTCAATGCATGCGCGGTAAATATGTAACTTTATCAACTGACAATTTTTTCCAACCTAATTCAATTCTCGAAAATTGTTAATTGTTGAACGTATGCGAGCATTATACGTAACATTTGAGGAATTTAAGAAATTGGAGGTTTTAATTCGCGCGTTTGAATCGAATTTCTGCACTTTTTAACGAATTAAATCGTAAACTTTATTTCTGTCATTTATTTGGTTATTTGCAATAGTAAACGATAAGAGAAATTTTTAATTCCTCATTTTATATCTCGAAAGATTGTTATCTATGTTAATAATGTTAGGTGCTACTTGTTAGATACTTGAGAAAAGATAAAGATTTTTAATACATTAAATACATATTTTTAATAATTATTATATAATATATATATTGTATTATATAAAATCAACGAAATAAGTAAGTTCAGAAAGAATTCCTCCAAGAAGAAACACAAATACAATTGAAGTAAGTAATTAACATTGAAATAACAAAATACACCATACACTTTCACAAACATTGATTAATAAACATGCATTTTTACAAACATTAATAAATAATCACTGTTACTTTTTCGTGACAATTGTTATCTTTATAAATTGATAGAAAATAATTTTCACAGCGAAGAAATGAAAAGGAAATATTAATACATCTTAAACGTGTATTTTCACTTTCTGTCTATTATTTCTTTCTAACATATTCCTCCAGTGATTAAAATTAGTTTCTTCCATTGAAATAAGAATATGCATACTAACCCAACACCCTACAAATATTAATTAATAAACACTATTACTTTTACATGATAATTTTTATATATATACATAAATCGATAGGAAATAATTTTTGCAACGAAGAAATAAAAAGAGGAAAATAATACAGCTTAAATATATATTTTCACTTTTTGTCTGTTATTTCTTTCTAACTTATTCTTCCAGTGATTACAATTAGTTTCTTCCGTTCCATTAAATCTGCTCGCATCTTCAGCCATTGAATTTTCGGTTCTCGCATTCTCCCTGCCGTTGAGAACGATTAATGCAAATTTTATCGTCAGATACCACGAGCACGTATCTCGATGTAATAACTTGGCTTGTCGGTGCCGCTTGCAAGCTGCGCGTCCTGACGCGATTAGAATTAATTAATCAGCCATCGTTGATTTTTAATAATCATTGCAAAACAAAATATTGCGAGATTGTAATAGAAATCGAGAAAAAGATTCTCTCTTTCACCAAAACGATGTGTTCTTTCACTTAATTACATACGAAATGAATTTGCTGAATTTGGACGGAGTAAGGAAGAAACTGAACGAAACAGGAAAAAGGAGGCCAACAGGAAAGTTGTGAGGCCAACGTTCGAGAGTCAAGTTTGGGATTCGACTTTCTTCTTCACCAAACAGGTTCTGACGTCCAAGTACATATTAACTTCGAGGAATCGATGTTATCCGGAAATCGATGCACAGACTGTTGCTATTTTAAAACAAAATTGCTTTTTATAACTTCGCAGGTATACTTATTATACGCATACGATTTATACATACTGAAGATCGTCGACACGTTGTATTTTATGCAGACAGCTGCTTGAAGAAAAGAAAACTGGACAAAATGTAATTAAGAGAAAAACGATGGAATATAATAAATAATGTGAAATGCTTAACTTGTTTATCAGATGTGAATTTATAAAGAAGATAATTTCCGTACAATATTTAAAATATGTAGACGTGTACTTGAGGAAAAGAGAAATGGGCAAAATGTAATTAAAAGAAAAACTATGGAATACAGTGAATAATGTGAAATGTTTAACTTGCTTATCAGATATAAATTTATAAAGAAGATATTTTAAATACCGTATAAAAATTTGTAGAATATGTAATATTTAAGGAATAGGATTAATAATGAAAAATGAAGACATAAATCATTATTCTATAATCTGTTAATATTTGGCCTAGTATACACGCTCTAAATACACATTAACGAGATTTCGTTTAATAATTCTACAGGAGAGTAAAGTGCATATTTTCTTTTTATAATTGAAACTACGTATTTACGAAATAATGTAAAAATGTTCCATTGTCTAAAAAAACACTAATTACTCTAAACAACATAGAAACTGTGTTGTATTGTTTTCGTCAATCGGACACATGTGAATCACTGGTTAAATCAAGTATAATGAGAAATTTTATGCGATTTTTTGCACATATCAAAAAATCTGTGTTTTTATTATATATAACAAGAATAGTATAGCACTTACATGTCATCGGTACAATAAATATTTGTTGTGAACAAACAATAAACAGTTAATAAAGTGATTCATGAATTCTGAAGAATATCATACTGTTCTCTGCTTATCTTTCTCGTGCAAACTCGTAACTGTAACGGTTGCCGAAATTTAAATCACTTCCTGAAGTTTCACTCCGCGTTAACACTTGACTTGGTAATCACCGACTTTTGGCAAATATTTTTCTTCTTTGTGAATGACTTTCTCCGCGAAATCTTGCCGTTTCACTTGCATAATTAGGGGAAAAAAGAAGTAAAATTACTCTGCTTAATTATGTCCGAATTAAGGATTTCAGTGATCTGAGTGTCTAATTTACATGTCGCTTATGTTAATTATTCTATGTATTTATATAACTCTAATAGAAAGTTTAATACAAAGAAATCTTAACTATTGCGTACAGAACATTATAATTTTTGTACCACATTAAATTCACGGCAATATGTGTCGTCAAATAACTTTTACTTCATATACATATTTTTATATTCATAATCATTCAATAAATCAAAGTGATTAGAGAAGTTTATTTTTATAAATATTTGTACAATTTAGAATGTAATTTATAAATAATTGTTACATTATTCAGACAATAAATACTGATTTTATTAAATTTAAAAAAAATATTTAAACACATTCTATTCAACTAAAGTTAGTGCTTCTTTTTTTAATCTCATATTTAATTACACATGTATATTAAACTCTTTATTAAAAATTTATTGTTGTATGCGATCTATATTGAAACGCTTACATCACCATATTAAAATATTGTCCGAACCATTTCTGACGAATTAATTAAAAATATTAACATGACCTTTAATGAGAAATTAATATTCAATGGAGCATCAAAATTATTAAATATATACGATATTTTGCAATACACTTTAATCTTTTTAATCTTCAACAAAAGGCGCGAAAATATAGACTTTGGATTTCATTTTTATTAAATGCATTTTCTGATCGAGAATTTGCGCGAAGTTATAAAAGTGATCTACTTACTTATTTTTGATTCTCTGATAATGCAGAATTTCATTTCCAGTAACAATATTATACTTTATATGTTTTTGCATGACTGAAAAGAAAATGTGTTACGAAAATCGTGTTCGTGACATGAAGGTATAGAGGCGAAAAGTATTTAATTACACATTATTTTATTAGATGTTCAATTACACTTTTTATAAGTATACGAAGGAAGATATTTTTGTTATTTTATGTGTTTATTTGGAACATTTGTGAAAAGATAGTTAAGCAAAGGGATTCGTTGCAATCTATTTAAACAGTAAATCGTGTCTATGATCCGCGAAATATCGGATGTTACGATGATTTTCCCTGTTTCGGTTTTTCAAAGACAAAATACACAGAACCGATGGTGTAGCTGAGTTTTCTGATATTGGAGAATCATCGTTATTGAGCAAAAACTCGCAGAAAAGAAAGATAAAAAAGTACATGCGCGCAGGAAAGAATAAAAAAAAATGCAGTAATAGCGGAAACATATCCGATTCTGGTCGTGAAACCTAAAACGACCAAAATGATACGGTGAAAAATTTTCATGGAAATTTTATTAAAGAAAACGACCACTGCTAAAATTCGTTTCATGTATAAAAACAAATGTTTTCGCAACTTCAATAAAATACCATTGAACTTTGTCGATACTACAGTGAGGATTTTTAATAAAAATTTTTTTCATCTTCGACGAACACGCGTTTAAATAATTAACAACCAACATAATATAATACACCAAATATATTACAAATACAGCAATTCTCATTAATATTTGGACACCTTTAAAATAGAATAATTGTTTTAAAATTGTAAATCCAAATGATCTGAATTTTTTTTTTTAGAAGTTAAAAGAATTAATTTACTAGTTGATGCATAAAAGAATGTTTGAAAAAACCATGCTTGGTATTGCACAGAAAATAACAAAGGTCATATTTTGCAATTTCTTATCTCAGGATATGATGAAAATTTAAAGAATACATTTCTCAGATTTGTTGAAAATTTCATCGAAATCGATTATGAGCTGTAAACGGTTAAAAATGGCGAAAACCGAAGTTTTTCACGACTTTCGGCCTAATACTGCAATAAATCAAGAGATTCTTACGTCTTTCAATGCTTGGTGTTTTCAACATAAACCTACAAAATATATTTTCCAATTTTCATTGCAGAGTCAAATAAAATAGTTATAAAAAATAACCTTCACTATTTTCTTTGCAATTGCGACCGATTACAATTTTCTCAAAAATGTTCACATTAGTAAACAAATCCTTATAACTTTTCAAAGGGAAACTCAATTTGTTTGGTCAAATTTTAGAAAAGTTATTCTATTTTAGAAGATGTTCAAATATTAATAAGAGTCACATTATTACAAAAATATTAAAAACACTGAAAATATCCACTTTACTCTCCAGGAACACTGTTCCACTTTCGTAACTCCAAAAGTTCCATCAACCCGCGAGTTACCGCTTCGATACGATCCATCGATCCTAATTCAATTACCAAACATCGACACTCTCGGTAAGGAACTGTAAGGCGAAGGAATTATTAAGCAAGAGCGTATCACGGAGATTCTAAATCGATTCCGTACGACAGGATATATCCCACAAGCGAAACGTGAAGATGAATCCATCTAAACGGGGATCTTTCGATTTAAAGTCTCCCTAGCCGAGGTGCGCGACGTGGTAAAGGGCGCAAGTATCTCTCGATAGGATACAGGATACGGGAGCGTAGTTTCGTTGCTAACCGAGGCTGATTCAGGTTTTTCAGAAGAAAAGGGAATGTAGTCGGCAGAGGGCCTTTTCGCTTTTCCCGGAATTTTATCTGTCTGCTGTAGGATACCGTCCGCCGTGTTCTGGAGGGCAACGAAGAAGACGGGGCTATAATACCGGCAAGGCTAAGATAAGACAGGGCTCCGGGGAAAGGGGAAAGGTTCGTCCGTCACTACAGCGAAATTCCGTCCGCAATCTCTGAAGGAATCTTTGGTATCCCAGCAGCCAGCGGGTGTGTACAACCCTTCGGTGAACACGCTTACTACTCCTCTTAGCCGACGTCGTAGCTAGAAGCCTCGTGAACTTCGTGAAAGACGCGGGCGCCTCGTCGCGTTCGCGTGAGAAGGTCAGTCAGTGTTCTGTCGGATGGACAGGGAAGTAGGAAGAAAACGGGTAACAAACGAACGAACGAACGAACGAACAAGCCTTCATGTTTCTTCTTGAGAGAAAGAGAGAAAACGAGAAGTAGAAGGTGATAGAGAAAGAGAGAGAGAGAGCAATAGTTTCATTTTACGACGAGAAAACAAAGCAAACAAAGTTGAGAACAGTACGAGAAGAATTCTTTCCTCGGTTGCAGCCTTCCTCTCTCTTTCTCTCTTTCTTTCTCTTTCTCTTTTTCTTTCACCCTTTCCCTTTCTCTTCCTTCTTCTTCTGCTCGCGCATTCTGCATTCCATCGTTTCTCGCTTTTACTCGCCGCCTTTCTCCTTCTCGTTGAGCTATCCGTGATCCATTGTTCCCTTCCCGGTTGCGTTTCACGGGACACCAGACTTCTTGTCGTCTTTGACTGACGCGGAAATTAAACGAACGACCTACATTGCCGAAAATCTGACGTTTAATAAAGAGCAGGCGATACCTTTCGCCGCCGGCTGCGCGTACCAGTTGGATTTGAATTAATTCGCTAGGCTATTGCGCCCAGTTACGGACGCGATAAGATACTGATAGTGGTGCTTCTGTTAAAGAAAATTAATCGTGCGCGATTCGTTCGTGACTGTTCGCACTACGAACCGATGGTTGTGCCTTTGTCTCGTGTTAATGAATTGGAACGGTTCCCGGTGGAAACGAGTAATTTCTTTCTTGTCTGAAATGCACGGTGTATGTGTCTGGTTTTTTTTTTTTTAAAGAAGAAAAGAATATTATTTACTGGAAAATAGACAATGGGAAAATATTATCGTGTCACGCAGCTTTTTACACTGGTACCGTTATTTCGGATCTCTTTCTCTTTTTTTTTTAAACGCCAGACAATTATCTTATAGCAATCACCTAACTTCAGTTAGATCATTGTACGTTCATAAAATTTTTTACCAGTGACGAGAATTTTTTTGATTGAAATTCAAGAGATACAGCTGTTGCAGAAGTTTCATGTCCTAACTGAAACAATTTTAGGAATATTGGATACTGTAATTGCTTTCCATTGAAAAAGACAGATTGATAATTTTTTAGATTTTGTTTTAAAGAAGAATTTTTTGCGTTATGAAATTTATCCTTTGGTGTGTACGATATATTCAACATTCGTTCCAAAGTATTTTCAAAATGAGGAAATGTGTGACGTAAATGAAGAAAGATCAAATGTATGTGATTACAGTAATTACTGTTATGAATCTTTATATTCATTCTTTGGTAAGTTAATGAAGTTATGCCTGTAAACGGAACAAAAGAATGTTTCCTCCTGCCATTATTTATGTAATTGTAAAATAATACTAGATTACAAAATGCAATATTTCTAAATATAGTGAAAGTACAGTAATTCTGTTTTAACTGCATATAAAAAGTAAACTTAGTCTAATAATGTTATATTACATTTTCAAATATTTTAATCTTACTCTTATTTATTTTTTCGTTATTTTACATATACTTGTTGTATATGTTATATAAGAAATATAGCGATATAAAGAAATAAATTGCAACTGCGCGAATATTTTATTGTTATAATAAGTTACATCTCACTGATGACAAGAAAAATTTGGAATGTGTATAGTAAGCAGTATAGTAGATGAATTGACAGCTATAAATTAATTTCGTATAATTTCATTCATTGTTATCACTGTAATTTGTTGTAATATTTTTATTGTATTATTATATTTATTGTAATTCTATTTTAAACGAATATTATAGTTATGCTCGAATAGAACGTAAAGCAGAAGGGTGGTATATAAAGCGAGATATATTTCATAGTAATGGAATTGTCAGTGACTTTAAAAAAATCATAAGCCTCGCGTTTTTCAAGCAGCGCGATGTAAATTAATGAATCTTACGCGGTAACGAGCAAACTTCCGCCGCCAGGGTCTCGTTTTATTTGATTAAATAACTTTAAAAGTCGGTATTGCAAGACGACACAATTTACAGGCGCTTTCTGTTGAAATATTCATCAGAAAAAGAAGCAAAAGAGAAAAAAAAACGGAAAGAAAGAAAGAAAGAAAGAAAGAAAGAAAAAGGAAAGAAAGGTGATGCGAGCGTGCGCATTTTCTCGGAACTTGCTGACCTAATACATTCTTAAGCTGCATCTTTCCACTCTTTACGCGATGTCAACTTTAGAACTTTCTCACTTCAAGCATCACTAACTCTTTAGTATTTCCTTCTCATGCTTCGAGGGGATTTACATGTCCCTCGTGACCTCGAAATTAAGGTGTAAAAAATGAAGCTGAAATATCTTAAAAAACAAAGCCTCAAAATATAACCTTTTTCATTCTTGATATTCATCTTATTCTCACTAGTAAAATTGTCTCTTAAATTTCCTACCAACTGTTGCCGAATATTGCTGTACATTTATGGCAGCAATAAAGTACAGTTACTACCAGAAAAATATTTGTTTGAAATCTGTACTAACATACAATTATCACTTTGAAAAATCTGACTCATAAAATGAATTTTTGAATTTTCATTTTCATATTTTACGTTCGATTTTACCAAACACAAATAATACCAATAATCAGAAATTTTGTTGGATTAAAATAAAAAAAAGTATGTCCGTAGTCGTTGATACTCTTTTTCCGTATCAATTTCATTATACACTTCGGAGTGAATAGGATGCGGTAACTCTATTATTATTGAGAAGGACGGCGTGTCAAGTAACCCGTTGTTAATATAACAACGTTATCCCGTTGATCATTAACAATGGCGGCACGTCAATTACGCTACGAAGGAATTCACGTAATAGGAAAATTAACTCATCGTTCATTTTCTCCAGGAAGCTGATCGGGGCCGGATTGTCTGGTCGTATCCCAAACTCTGGAGATATTTGCATATCTACGATCTCGAAACAAAGTCACGCTTGACCTCTATACACGCGAAAGGAGGTAAGAAAACTCGATCGCGTGGCCACGCAAATGTAATTATTGGTCCTCTTGACGGGACCAATAGCTAGTTTCTGTTATTTTAATCCAATAAATACAGGATTTAGCTAATAATTAACAATAACTGTTTTACGACATTATTTTGGAATCTTCTGAATTTCTGACATTTAGATATTTTAATCGGTGTCTACGTTAAGATTTATGGTTGTCACATTGACTTTATGGAAAAAACTAAAATCCTGCATATTTTGAAGAATTATTCTTTGACATTACGTAATTAAAGTAATGTTTATATATAGCTGTAAATCGTAAGTAGTTACTGTTGCTTGAACATTTTTCAAAACTCTGATAATTATTATTTTACAACGTCATGTGACTTGTAAGTTACTTATCCAGTTTTCTATCTTTTATAAGTTCCATTTTATTTGCTTATTACTACACTATTGCATTACATTATCAACAGCCAATTTCTTTATAATAATCATTAGTTCTTGTGTCTTCAACGGAAATGTAAGATCGTAATTATTCGTAATTTTTCTTCTCATGAACGATGAAAAATCAAATTATACAATGTTAAGTTAAAACTTATTCTATTAAAATCGTAATGCTACAACATGATTTATTATTATGTTAAACATATATTAATCTACCTTTTTATAAATAGTCTAATATCAACGTTCGATTTTTTAATCGTGCAATCAGATTCTTTTCGATGAAACACTTAAAATACTTCGATGTATAATTTCCAAGTGTTTCAAAAAGTTTTATTCATGGTAAATTATACAGTGCCATACACACAATTTTCCACAACAATCCAACAACCTCGAGAAACTTTCTATCATTGATTTGCCGTTTTCGATACATGGTTTCATTCCTCGTTTTCACACGAATCTCACCCGTGTTCCACTTTAGAGTGCCGATTCTGTCTACCACGAACGAATACCGAAAAATCGCCCACCAACGTAGAACCAGCCAAAAAACAGAGAAGCTCTCGATTGTAACACTTCCAATACCATGTTTGCCTCGTGAGTTGCCGTATTACGACTACAATTGCGAGCTGTTTTAGCAGTTGACTTTCTGTCATGCACAACTACGACAAAACGAAATCCATTCTTCCCAATAAGACGATTAAAATAGCCAAGTACTTGGGATGAAGCAAAGGGAACACGATAAATGGTGGGAGAAGACACTTTCTCCGGCTGTCGATTCTTCGTCCTCATGAAGTGTCTTCAACTCCTCTCGACGAGGATCGACGTAAAGCAATCAACTCTGTGGTTTGGGAGCATCGAATTTGTCGTCTTCCTTTTTCCCGATCCTTTTCCAGTGACAAACCATTTTACAGCTTCATATTTTTCTTTTTCTGTTACAGCTTCTTTAATAGCGATTATCGCTCGTGGAAATGTGTAAATGCAGTGTAAGTAATTCATGAATTTGTATTTGTTCATTAATATAATGTATTTCGAAGTTGCAAGTAATTATGCTATCTAAAAATAAAGCTATTCTATAACGTTAACTGTGATTTGTGTGCTTAATTGCACGTACTGTGAAATTAATGTAACCTTTAATATATTAAATTTAATAAATTTAATGCTACTATTTAGTTTTATTAGAAGTTGAGAAGGAAAGAAGCAATTGGAATTATTACAATTAAAACAGAAACTTATAGTATTAAATATTTAAATATAAAAACAGAGCATGCAAAATGATATGTGATAATTTAAAATAGTGAAAAAGTAATTGAAAGAAAAAGATTTGTCAGAGGGATAAATTCTGTTTGCTTTTTTGTTTATCAAAAATACCCGAGTGCGGTTTTAAAGCGAGGCAAAAGAAAACGAACATCTGTACGCAACCGTAAAAAATCAAATCCTCAACAAGTGCATACTTGATAAGTAAAGAGATAAACGACTGTTGATTTAGTATGGTTTATATAACGAATTTCACTGTTTACTTATTTTTTTCGACATAATCGCCTGCTACAATTGTACACTTATCCCATCGTTCTACTAGTTTTTCATGCAAAGAATTCTTTGCCTCAACGTCCGAGCCAGTTTTGCACATTTGTTTTCACTTCTTCTTTGCTGGGAAACTTGACTCCGCAAAAGGGGAGACAAACAGAAAGAAATCTGATGGGGCGAGACTTAAACTACAAGGCGGATATAGTTAAACCTTCTAGCCTAATTTTTCAATTTTCCAATTTTGTTTCTTTTGTGTATACTGAAATAGTTGGTATCCCTGTCCATTAATTTAATTTATGGAATTCTTTTTTGATCTCCAAGATTGAGGTTTTTAAAAAGTCGAGTCTATGTTAACAAGCCGCAAAGTCAGTGAAAATTTCGATAATCGAATTGATATCTGCAGACACAGTTGTGGTACACATTTGAATGATATTCCGTATAATTGTAACTGATCGTATTTTCAATAAAAAAAAGAATTATTCATTCTTGTTCGTCGATATTTGTCAAAATTTGGAACTGTAATCAATTGTAATGTTTCATCTCAAAGACAGAAAAATTAGGTTATAGAGGATTAAATATAATTAACCATATTAAAAAGTTAAGCGCTGCGTCTATTTCGGTCGTATTTCTTTTCAGCGGTTCAATTTTGAAAATTTTGTAAAGAGCGTTACAATAAATTTAACGAAGAAAGTTGTGAAATTTTGTAATGCCAGTAGAGAAAATCCGCATCTTTCTTTAAACTATTTTAACAAAACCCTTTAATGTATGATGAAGTATTATTTTCTAAATTGAACGTTGTTGGTCTTCAAGTTCCAACGCTGCCTAAACGAAAAAGTTAGCGTCGGATCGCAAAGACCGGCGTGGCGTTTAAAGTGATAAAGGCCTAAATTATGAAACACCTTTCTGACATGTCGTTTTAATAGAAAGAAGAATATTAAAATGAAACATGTAGACGTGTAAATTAAGTTCCGCTGACAGCAGGATTTAACACTCTTCAAACAAACGTTTCACCTTACAACCGATCAAACAATCGTTCGTTATATCTCAACGATTCTGCTATACGATATTTGCTCCACTTTCAATGCCTGATTATCCTAACAGACCAGTTTTCGATCACTATTACCACACGGTCAGTGTATAACAAATAAGCATAAATAAAATGTCGTTACATCAGCATGGATAGTTGAACCGTATACACGTAGCTGTGCATTGATCTCATCGTCGTTATAGGAACCTGATTTCACGCTCCGTATAGCCTATATAATAACAGAAGGGTGTAGGAATCTGAACTATCTGGTTACGGTTACGATCAGTTAGGCCTTCGACCACGTGTGACAGCTCGACACCTTGGCCTTCTGCCCTTCCATCTTGTTACGTAGCCGTGACACTCGCAAATCGTGTTCGAATTGAATTGTGGAACTTGGATGGAAACTCGTTTCATACGAAAGTCAAGATCGATCGACAGAATCGAATGATCATATAGTGAACTTGCTACAAATTGCGATATAATAAAATAATATATGTAATAGAATAAACTGTTACAAAATAGTTATTATGTAATGTGTATGAGAAACACGAACGCGTTAATGCACGAGAGGTGCAGTTCGAGGAAGTGTTGATTGCTTGGAGTAACTAAGGATGTTTAATGTTCCCCTTTTGCTTTTCCTTTTTTGGAACTAGAGTGGCCTTTCTGTTATGCAACGTGGACATATAATATGTACACAGGATTATCATAAAAATAGAGAAAAGGAATGAAGTTTCATAAGCTAAGTCTTTTATTAACATTAGGTTTACCTAATCCGTCAAATTGTCGAGTGAACGAAAACCCGAATCTTTTTTAAAAAAATCAATTTATTTAATTTAGGAACAATTTGATTATATACTGTTAATTTACTTATTTTCGATACATTTTCATATCATTTCATTATATAAAAATCAACAAAAATGCTTTCATTATCTAATGAAAACAGAAAAAAATTTGGAATAAAGTGTAAAACATTTTAGAAAATTAACTTTTCTCAGGATCTAGAGAAAAGGTTTTCAGTGAGTGAAATTCATTTATATTCTTTGGTATTTTTATTACTCGAAGACCTTCACCTATGTTTCGAAATTTTAGAATCCAAAGTGAGAAATAGGTGCATGTTTCATTTGGTAATTTAAATAGTAAAATTTATCATTTACTTCAAGTTTTTCGAATAATGCAACAAGTGCAACGGATGTCATAATTAATTTAAATAAATTATTTTAAATATTAACATATTAAATTATAGACTTATGTAAACAAATTGTGCTTAATTATACTAATTACAGTTCGAACAATATGTAGAATCACAGCAAGTGACGAATGAATTTACATTCTCTCAAGTAAGTATTCAAAACTGTCAGCAAATCGATTTCCCTAACTCTCAATCGAATGTTTCAGCCATGTCACGGGAAATTTTCACGAACAATGAAAACTTTTCAATTTCAATTCACAATCGATATTCCCTGATTTCATCGATGTCGAAGAAAGTTACCCCGTAATATAACCGTTCGTATAGCAATCGCAAAGTGAGCAAGAGTATCAACGTAAAAATTACAAAAAAGTAGGTGACCTCTGGTCCACGAATACACAATTTTGCAAAAATGTCCGGAAATCATATTCAAAAGATATTCGTATGTGGGCCATGAATAAGCCCCAGGGAGTATGTCAGAATTCTCGTTTCGTAAGTGAATGGCGTCCTTTCCAATAAGAAAGTGGTCTCGATACGAGATTCCTCTGCTAACAGTTCGAATTTTTGGAAATTGTTACAACAAGCTCTCTTCTCTTCCTCTTATTTATCTCTTCTTCTTCTTCTTTTTTTTTTCTGACTATTTTTCCCCAAGAAAGTTAGCGTGTACACCGTCTAACCGCATGAAACGATTGCGGCAAATATTGATCGTACAAATAGAAACAAGGACCGCGACGTTTTGTAAGAGGAACAATGCTATATTATTCAGTGTTACATAAATCGTCCGCTAATATTTGCTCGTTCGGTTATCTTTCTTTATTTGAAGAAATGTCGTAACAGGAAAGCGATAAAAGAAGAAGAAGAAGAGGAGGAACAGGAAGATTGGGATGAAAACTACAATAGCGTAGGAAAAGAGCTCGAAAGATTCTAGTGGACAGTCTTTCTAATAAAATAAAATAGGAAATTATAAATTACTGAATTAAAGATTCATGTTGTGTAATGTTAGCTTGTTACAGCCAGTAATTGCTTCATTACGTAAAACTTTATCAATTACACTGTTACAGGAACGTTTTCTATTTTTTTACGAGAGCATTGTACAGCAAAAGGAGTGTAATGTTCAGTGTAGTAGAAATGAATGAAACGAGCAGCAGTGTGAATATCGAATGTCATTGTAAAAGTTAATTACAATTGATCAATATCGGTGACTACGTTTAAGTTTATCATTGCTTTTAATTAACTACGTGAAACAATTGAAGTACATTTCGTTACACGAGAAATTGAATTCTAGGGATGCTGAATTGGTTGTGTATATACATGTATGTACAAATATGTCCGCTCTGTGTTCGTATAATTCGAAGGATTCCAATAAATCCTCGTAATCTTCTTATCGTTAAACGTTGTCATGAATTGATACATAATGAAATATCGTAACAATTGTATTCGTTCGTCGTCAGTGAATAAATGTCTCGGTAAGTTTAAAGATCTTCTTGATGTAGGAAAAGTAACTTTTTATACAACTTCCGTTTGCATTATTTACTTTTCTTTCGCATTTATGATTTAATATTTGAAGAAGGAATTTTATCGTATAAAATGTGTCTTTCAGCGTGCACACATTTATTATTAATTCGACACAGCTCAAAGAAACGAATAAAGGAAATGTTTCCTTCTTTCATCATTTATGTAACCGTAAAATAGAATTGAATTAGAAAATGCATTCGCTAAATGCGGTGAAAGTGTAACAGTTGCATTTTGCACAAAAAACCTAATCCGACGTGTAATCTTTGTATAAATAAATACGTGAATTTTAATGTCTTATTAAAATTTTGAATATTTTAATGTTGATTCTTTGAAAATTACATATTTATCAATTGTAAAATCTCTAGTCTCACATTTAACCTTTGAAATGTCACTATAAAATGATGTTACTATAAAAAATTATTCACAAAAAATTTCTTTCTTTATCCTTTCATTAATTAAATAACGTTTCTTTTAAAACTAAGAATAACAGAATGTGCTAGGATATTTTTAGAAAAAAGATATTTATAAAACAATTCTTTCCTCATTTCTTCGTTAATTAAATAATTTTTGTTTTTTAAATTAATAATAACAGAATGCACTTGGATATTTTTATATTTTACATCCGTAAAATGTAGCGTGTAGTATGTGACACGATGCATCAGGAAATTCAGGAAGTTATTGCACATTCAAAAAGAGAACAACTGAAACGAAAGTCCCCCGTGGCCCTGTACGCCATGTAACGGGAAAATTTCTCTTGATACGTGATTCCACGAATGCACTTTCCGATCTAGTGTACGCGACACTGGGTCCTAATGTGCGCGAACAAGCACGTATGTACATCAAGTGTTAACAATTTACTCCGTTTTTATCGACTGCCCGAACACCATTTACCAAAAGAGAATAACCAATTTGTCTTGTCTTTGTAAAATACAACCTCAACAGCGCATAAGGAATTTTAGACGAATATTTACGGACAAATAAAGACGTGATAAGATTATTGGAAAGTTGAAAGAACGAAATCCTGTTGTTTCTCACTTTTCAGCATAATTCACGAATGTAGACATGAAATATGTTTTCTTTTGAAAAAGTTTACGATGAAAAAAAATGGCTTCTTAATTTGGAAAATTATACAAAGAAAAAAAAGAAAATTATAAAATTAAAATTATAGAAAAATAAAAATAAAAATTGATGCAACGTACTATTAAGTAACTACTGCTCCAAAGTAAATTTAAACAATATGGAAATTCAATATTTAAGGAATAGTCATTTGTATTTTGTGGCAAAGAAAAGGATTATTTATGGCCAATGCTGATCACAGTCGAGCAATTTATCGTGGATTTAAATTGTATCCCTATTAAGAGAAGCAGAGGAATTTCTGTTTTGTCACTTCCTGCATCTAATATAATCCACAATTGTTACGTACTCGCGTATTTAGGTGTTTTTATTTATATAACAAATAAAAAGAATTTCATGTTGCAACCAACTATTTCATATCCTTGCGTAACTTATGTTACTTTTTTGCACTTTCCAAATGGAACAGCGATCAACAATAGCATTGTAAGTTGCTTTCGAATAAAACAATGCAATTCTCCTTCCTACAGATAGTTTCTTATACGACAGTCAAAGTTCTGACATAATGTACAAAGGCAGATTTATTTTTCCCTTCGTAATTACCGTTGTACAGAAAAATTTTACCTTATCTACTAAAAGAAAAGCATCGCAATAACGTGTTTAATTCGTTTATAAAATAATTACATATACGATCGCCATTTTTCATTTTATTCTGTGTTCACTGCATTAATTAGAAAGCCTCTTTTCTTTTCAGAATATTTTTTTTACAATTTCACGTGTTACATTTTAATATTCATAAACTAAATAATATAGCGCTTAACGTTAGCTGAACGCCTTTGGAACGGTTTTTCTCTGCCTTTATTTTCTGTTCAATTTATTAATTAAACAGAATTTTCAGCTTTCACTGTAATAATATGCAAAAATATAATGAAATACTTTTTCGTAATTTCACGTGTTACATTTTGACATTAGTAAAGTAAATAATCAGGCCGTTTAACATTAATTGAACACCTTCGAAATGGGTTTTCTCTCGCAATCGAATTATTCATTTATTCGACGAGATTGAAACTTAATTGTCTAGCTCTGTACCACGATATAGAATACCATTTGTCTCACTTAACGCACGCCTCGCGACAAATTGTAAATTAGATACGGAACGAATTCATTTGGACACATCCGCAATAGTGTGAATGGAGGCAAAGGTTCCTCGTGCCGAGATAACTGCTCGCTGTTTTCTCTCTATTCCTTTTTCGTTCGTCTATTTTCACTTCATCCTTTTACAGTTTTCCGTTCCTCCGCGTCACGTAAATTTCATTTAACACCAATCACAGAGTAACTTGTTATTTTAATTACAGTTGCATATCCTTATTTTTCTCTGACTTTTTTCATGCACGAAGCTATCGCGATAAATAAATAATTGCTGTAATTGAACTAATGTAAACTTACAGTTCGGAAAGTATCACTCATATCGTGAAAGTCTGACCAATTTACAATTTCAAATATCAATATTAATATAAATGTAGTAGACATTAATTAGTGCGTTACTTCTCTTTTCATTCTGTCTCTATTAAAATGTAAATTCCTGTTCTTCTTCTTCTAGTTTATTTTATTTTTTTTTTATGGAAAATATATTGCGTGACGTGCACATATAAATCTATGAAAACTTACAATTTTTCTGGATTGAAACAATGAAGATCTAATAAATTTTGAAAATTTATCGAAAATATGAAATGTTACTAAATTAAAAAACTAAGTACATTTTTTTAATAATTGTATTACATTATTTTTGTATGCTTCCTTTCTTCTATCAGTGAACTGTAATAGTTTACCTGTATTTCGATTTACACGAAATATATTCCAATTAACAAACTTGTTATATTCGTTTCACTTAACTGAAGTGTACACAGATTCACTTGTTGATCAAAATGAACCACTTTTATGAACAACAAGAATTAAGCCTGAGTAACGAGTGGTAATTTAAATTATTCGAAGTTAACGTAGTGGAAATCTTTTCTTCTATTGTACATAATTGAATTTTGTCAGGTTATATGAAACAAAGATTTTGTAACGTTCGTTCAACGATAGCATGTTTATTTTCATGTAGTTACCAAATAATATTATAAATACATTGAATAGCGTTATTAAGTTACGAAGAAAATTCTATTTTTTCAAGCTTGTCTAATTATTCATCGAGAACTTGCTAATTGATCGCAGACTTTGATGCATAAGAAAATTAATCTATTTAGGCACCGCGAATGATTGTTAATGTAACCCGTTTCTGCACACACACACACACACACATGCACAAACTAAAAAAACTAAAATTAAACATAAAATTAAACGAAACTAGAAAAATTAAAACTGAAACTAAAGTTAAAATTAAAATTAAAATTAAACAAAATTAAAAAGAACTAAAAAAAAACTAAAACTAAAATTAAAGTAAAAACTAAAACGAACTAAAATTAAAGCTAACAGTAAAACTAAGGAAAACTAAAAGAACTGAAATTGAAACTGAAACTAAACAAAACTAAAAGGAACTAAAAAAAAAAACTAAAAGAAAATTTAAACTAAAACTAAAACTGAAGGAAACTAAATAAACTAAAACTAAAAGGAACTGAATCCATGTGCAATTTTGAACCTACCACAACCTGGTTATAACCAACGCTACATCGTTAAAGTAGCATCTGCTTGGTTTACTTAACAAACGACCACAAGTGCCAATAATTTCAAACATTCAAGTGTCAAATAATTTCACACTTCCTTTTCATTTCCTGGGTACGGTCATTATGTTTCCGCTACAAAATTGTTCAATTTCTCCTTGAAACGTCTTTTAATTTAAACTCAAACGTATGAAACAACTTAACGTAAACATCCACACAAAATGAATTACAAAAACACGTTTGCAAAATGACACAGTAGCGCAATAGATTCGATGTATATTTCGAAGTAATCATTTCTCAAACGACAATTTCTAAAAATTCATCATGTACGAAGAAACGAAAAGCTCGCGACATCTTCCAACCGGGTATCCATCTGGCGCACGTTCGAGCGTCTAGCTATCGCGCGGGAACAAAATCGTTTCAATTAATCGTAAACAACGGGTTGGCGGTCGAAACGTTAGGTCGAAAGGCTGACGATCGATCGGCCGGCAGCTTGTGTACGTGACAGTTTATTTAGCCAAATCGGGTACACGGCATTCTTATTCAGTGAACACACGGCTCGTGCACCAAGCTCAAACTTAATTACACCGCGATGAGCATTTACAACGCAACAGTAAGAGCATTTGTCTCGCAGCTCGCGAGCGTTAACGACAAATTGCGAATTGCATTCGGAACGAATTCATTTGGCCATGTCCGGAATAGCGACGACGTCGACGACGACAATGACGGAGGTTACTCATGCCAAGGTAACACAAACGATCGGTACCTCTCTTCCCACCTTCTCTCCCCCGATCCCCTTTCACTTCCTTTCACTCCAATGCTTTCTGTCCTTGTTACACTATGGTTCCATCGTACGTAGATACCACAAGCAACACTCTGCCCATCCACCTTCTCTTTCTTCACCGTTTCCTTTCCGCGCGACGAGTGGTAGCAATTGCTTGGCGACCGGATTTTCCGGAGAAGGGAACTACTACTGTTCGCGGCTTCGTCCACGAACCGGAACGAATCGTCTCGCGCACGAAGTCGAGTCGCTGACCCAGCCCTCGGGCTTCATCGCCGCGTAATCGTTCAACGATTTGTTCGATGGGAGATTTACCTTAGGCAAGGTTTAGAAAGTGCAGCCGTACTCTCGATCACGTGCTTGAATCCACCGATTTCCCGCCTCTTATTATTACACCGTTGTTGCAATTCTATAGTAGGAGCCATGATACAGCAAGATTTGTCACAATTGGTCAGGCATTCGAAGTAAAGATATGAGGGTCATTTGTAAAGTTCGCTGCTCTGAAAATGAAATGGTAGTATTTTCAGTCGTAGATTCGTTTTATCCTTTAACATAGTCTCAATCAACTTGAATACACTTTGTCCAGCGAAACTCTAGTGCTTTTATGTTATTTCGAGAATCGATTTCTCGAATGTCTTCGAAATAAACTGCAAAAGACAGCCATTATGGTCGTAAAGAAAGTATTATCTGATTTAAATCATATTTTCTCATTAAAATTAGAGTTATATATTACTAAAAATATTCATATGTACTTATACTTTGAAATATTACAATGAATAATTCTTTTTAGGTTTATTTTAGGTTTATTTTAGAATCATTATTTTTTAAGGATAATTTTGTAATGCCTTTTATATGTCAGATAATATTATGTTAAATTTTTAACGCCAATAAGACTTGCTGCACATTCATTAAGCAGATTTTAGTAGATTTCAGTAGGCATCTGTAGAATTCAGAAAATTTTAGTAAAATTTAGCAAACGTCGGTAGATTTAAATCGAGATCAATAAGCTTTAAGAGATTTCAATAGGTATTAAAGGAATACAATACATTTAAATACAATTCGGCAGATTACCATAGATTTTAGTAGATTTTGGTAGATTTGAATAGATGTCGATTGAATCTTCTAATGTGTCTAGCAGGATAAGCATAAGCAAAGGGACCCCAGATCACTTTTCATTTTTGTTGACTGTTGAACAATGCTTTTTGCCTGAAAAGCCATTCTGCAAACTTTTAGAATTTTACTCCTTCGTCTAAGAGTGATATGAGGGTAAAACCTTTAAAGTATTTTATTTATTTTCTCAGTTATTACTTAAGCTATTACAGATTAACGTTACTTCATATATTTTTTTCAGAATTATGAATTAATTATTAAAAGTATAAAAAAAATAATTAATATCTTAGGTATGGTTTTCATAAATAACCCTTAGAGTGACTACCTTACAAAAAATAAAAAATAATGCTTTGTTATCGAATTATTACATGTAAAAGTTTCAAGTTGCTCAGCTAGGTGGAACATTGCTAAGTAATTTAGGGAATATTATAATGTTATGAATATGTAGGATTTTCTTTTGGAGAGAATGACTATTTTTCGCAACGCTGAATATGTGTTATTTAAGTATAACTACGAAAAAAACAATTGCAGTACATTTAGGAAATCGAAGTGCGAATGATAAATATTTGGTATTAATTGTTTATATGGAGCTGAGCAAGGAAGCGAGTCGTGAAGCCCGATGTAAAATTAATCGTGCGTCAATTTATTAACTATATCGTGACCCGGACTATACATATTTTTCTATCTTTCACCGATCTTCCTCCTCTTCTTCTCCGATCGTTTTCTTTTTTTCCGTGACGGCAGGTAGGATTTCTCTGATTGATGATGGAAGAATGAAAGTTCCGGTCGTGAAATCGGACCGGTTATAGACCTGATGATACTGTAGTATGTTAAAGTTCATTGGGTTCCGGCGTACAGTTCCCATTCTATCACGCACAGCATCATCTTCCGGATTTCTTTTATGATTCTTCCGGATGAATCTGTCTGGTTCCGGGGAAGGTAATGTACGTAATAAACAAGTTCTGACGAATTCATTTTCGTGTCACAGATTTGTTGACTATTGGAAAATTATAGTTTTCATTTCGCGAATTTTGAAAAGAATAGTGGTATCTTTTTCTTTTTTCTTTCTTCCGCGATCTTCGAGTTCTAAATGAACACACCAGCGTCAGCTGGTTTACAACAGCCGGTTATAAAGCATAACAGGTGCAAGGCAAGTTCATGCGACAAGGACGCTTTCACAAGCCTTTGGCGGCTATTTAATGGACATTCGGAACTTCTAGAAGAGTTTAATGCTCCTTTTAATTGCTTCGGGTTAAACTAGACCATTAATTCAATTACTTCGACGTATAATTACATTGCTTGCAGTTAATGGAATACACGTCGATCATTGATCGAATACGATTAATATAATAGAATTTCATTCAAAGAAATATTTCGAAATTTTGACTGAAATAGTAAATAATCTGAATTGTTTATGTACTCTATCTTTATTTTATTTTATTTTTATTTATTTTAATTGTATTATTGTATTTAATAAAATATTAAATTATAATTCATAGTTTTATGTGTCAAACATGTGTAATGTTAAATTGGTTGGATAATATTATACGTAAAATATATTTACAATAATTTATTAATTTTCTATACTCTATGTGAGAAAATGAATCGAAAGTGTAGGATAGAATTTGTTTATAGAAAGCTTCATTATCAAGAAGAATTTTAAATATTTCGGAACTTGACAAACTTTTTTGATGTTCAGGAGAAACATTTTCCAATAATTCAGGCACTATGTTACATGTAACACTGTCGTTACATCGCTTAGAAAAAGATAATAGCTTACGATACGATCTCAGAATTGGAACAATGTTTGTTACAGCGAAATCTACAGCAAAGATCGTCGAGTTCAGAAATACTTGTCGTGGACAAATATGGAAAACGCCTTATTCTTTATTTTCCATTCATTTTCTCATTTAGAATCGCTGTTTTTCCCCTTGTACCACTAGTTACGTGATATCCTGTAGAAACTTGTGTTAAGAGATGATATCAAACTAATTCAAAGAAACTAATTCGGTGATGATTTGAGAAAAATGCAATTATACGTTTATTTATTTTTTAATTGGGTTTGAAGGTAGATGAAGATATATATAAAAATATATTTCTTGTCACTCATCCTTACGAACAATCCAAAATTAAACGTAAAATTCCAGTGTACTTATCTTAAATATCAGAAATTTCATCTCTTATGTCAAAGAACAGACGAAGAGAAGATCAGATACGTTTTCCGAAGCAGCAACCAACTTTCACTTGTGAAGGGTAATTTACAAGGATGTACTTTTCAAAACCATGTCATCAGAGAGCATACATGAATACGACGTCCCGTTATGTCAATTAAATGCGAATCGAAGGCATCCACGGTCATCCTGATTTTCGCATGAAATATCTTTCATACTTTACTGACTGACTTATAGTAAACCTAGTCACGTATCTTTTATAATTTAGTACTTCGTTTAAAAGAAAATTCAAGATAACTAAATATCCATTTTAAAATAATTACAATTATCACTTTCTCCATCTTCAAGTATTTTCTCCTTTAAAGTTTTATCACAACTAATCCAAAATTCAACCAAGACAAGAAAATTCGTTCCCTATTATCCTATTTTAAATGTCCAGGATAATAAGGAAGTTCAATTTCGGTTTGACGTTTAATAGAAGCACGATAAACTCTGGAGAAAATGTACGGGCTCGAACAAGTGTTTCGTATGCATACAAACACTATGATGTCTTCTCAGATGTAAAGGTCTGATACACATGTATACACGGTTAAAAGTGGCCTGTGAATCCCACGCTTGGAATTCAGTCTGTGGAGAAAGTACTGCTCGATCGAGTTGACCGTGAAGTCGAAGTTTGCTTCGTACAAATGTATATTAATGATTTCTGGGAAAGATATGAAAGACGTGAAGGGAAAAGTACACGTACTTTCTTCTCTCTTCCGTTCTTTTCGAGTGATTTAACATTCTCGTAAAAACAGGTGGACAAATGATGCTGGAAGCATTTCTCATCGAATAGAGAAGTTATCGTTAATTGTCGAGGAAAAAAAAGAATTTTAAAAACTGTTCTTGAGATTTGGTGAAATTTCCAAGCTAACTTTGTTTCTCCCCTTTTGTTGCTCCGAATGAACGTAGAGAAACGTAGAATACTGTTTAAAACATTCATTGTTGAAGCAAACAAACGTAACGTTAAGCATCGAACGTCTACAGGAAGCACAGCGCCTTTGTGTTCTTTTTAAGGAACGATTACATTGGTTATATTGTTTTACCGATAAAACAAAGTTGAGCCACAGCGACTCGATTGACGGAACAGCTATATTCCGAGAACATCACTTTCGCTTACGGGCGAACTTCCTTATTCAGGATAAAAGTAACTATTTTCACATAAAGCTACAGGGATTTCTTTAAGCACACAATACACCCTTAAAGGAGATGATTTCTCTTGCGAGCGTAAACCGAGGCTGTAGAATAAAAATCTGTCGGGAAGTCTTCGGAGAAATGTTAATTTATAGTACTAGATATAAAAATCTATCCTAGAAAGAAACTCTGTTATGTTGATTAAAAAGTATTGGATTTTTTAGTATAATACATTAGTAAGATCTTTAGAATAGATTCTTAGAGTTAAAGAATTAGTAAGATTTATTATATTTAGTATATCAGAAATTTTTTATTTCATACTATTTCCAATTATTTTCTAGATAACGAAATTAATTTTTTTTTTTCTTAAAAAGTTGATAATTCAATTTCGTTTCGGTGGAAAATTAAAAATTTTCAGATTGCTTATTTTACATGAAAACAGAAAACGGATGAAAACTGAATAATACAATATCTTTTTGGCAAAACATTTTAAACTTTCGGTTTGTTCACTTTCCACGAAAACACAAACCAGATCTATGTACGTGAGGGAATTTCAATAGCGATCTTATCGTTTGAAAATCAGAGAGAAACTACGACAAAAATTAATCTAAAAATTTGCATGAAATCTCAATTTGCAATCACAGACGTACGTAAGTACTGTCCAATCGCGTCCTGTCATTCTTTACGACATTCTCTTCGTATATCCGGTGACACCGAGATTTCACCGGGTGACTCATCCCGGCTAGTATATCTGGCTGGTGAAAACTCGGATGTTCCGCGTTTAAATTGTAAATTTCAATCCATTCTCGATTGCACGAGCTGCCCGATCAAGGATCCGACCCAAAACTACGTAAGAATTCCATACAGTTGTCACTTCCTGTAACCATCGACGCTTTCGATTCGGTAGGCTGCGTAAAAGCTGATGAAATGCGGTACGCAAAGGTGAATATGTGTACATGGTGCTATGCACCGCGGCAATGATAGTTTCGTGCGGACTTGGCCCACGTAAATGGAGCAACAAATTACGATGTTACGTTTCCATTGCAATAGGATATTACACGATGCGTGTATTACGGCTATGTGATCGTTAAGCTGTTACCACGCTAAGAGATACCCTGATCTATGACGGTAATAGTTCCACGTAAATTATCGATACCAGTGAAATGATAGCCTCGGCACGATTCGAAATACTTTCTTAAATCGAATACTCTTTCGCTTGGTTCACCTTATTTTCAGGCAATAGGTATACAAATAAATTCAGTGTCTTTTTAGCTTTCTTTTTTGTTTCTTTTTAATTCCCACTAAGAAAGTTTTGCTACCACTTCTTGTACGTTTTTTACAGGTCATAGTATTTTTACCTAATGTAGACCAAATTATATCGGCAGCCTCAGCAGCAATTTTCTTCAACTAGAACGCGAAAAGAATACTGTGCATAATTCGTTCCTTTTGACACGCCATGATGCAAACGGTTGTTTTTTGAGATTATGTACTAATTAGAGTGAAAAGTTCCAAAGTTAAGTTCCAAAGAAGCGAGAAAAAATTTTAATTTAATACAGAATGATAATTAATTAGATATAAAGACAGCAGACTTATTTGTACAACTACTAAAAGTGATCTGGTGTTAATTAATTTTCTTTTGGCTGATAAGTATTGATGAATTTATTTGGATCTTTTCTGTATAATTTGACACTATTTTAACCTACTATTTAAGGGATTTTTAAGAAGTTTCTGTTTGATGGTCTACAATAGAATTTTAATATTTTATTTGAAATAAATTTGTTGAGATTGAGGATTTTGCATTATTCGATATGTATATTCCACTCCATTATTAAAAAAAATATGATATAGCCAGGTTTCGAAACATTTTTATTATAATGCTTATTAGTAATGAGTACATAATTTATGAGATTTGTTTTATTTATAATAAAGTAGTACATTCATATTTCAATTTCATTGAAATTTATATTTAATAAACGAATGATAAAAAGATAACAATGCCAGACTGGTCTTTATAATGCTAAGAAGGATAATAATAAAATAATATAATCTAACTCGGTCCAGAATGATTTGAACATTTCCAGAATTTTATTGCAAACGTAAAACGAAACAATTTAATAATACAGGAAAAGGTCTTGTCTATTGGATGCTAATTTTTGTTTGCAAATGATTTAGACCTATTTAAACATGTATGACATCACACTGATAACCACAAATGACAAGTTTTACTGAATTGAATTAAATATATCAACCAACATCGAAACTCACAGTCTGTAAACACAAATTGCGCTGCAACAAACAGCAAACTCAAAAGAATAGAGAATTTAAGTAGTCTAGGTGCACGATGCGTGGAACCTTCATTCACGTGCGAATAAAAATTCGAACGTTCTGAGAAACATACTCTAACTGGCGACTATTTGAGTAAGGCGAAGTAGTTGGTGGGGGGGAGTTAGATGATAAACTCCGGTAAAACACGAACGTTGTAAACTTTCTCCAATAATGGTCGACATCAAACCAATTTCGTGGCCGCGTCATTACTCGACATATTGCTGACGACAACGGAGAAAAAAGGAAAAGATTAGTACGATGATTCAGAGTTAAGTTTTCAACTGTCGATGCATCGTTTTCCGTGGAGAAAATTACGTGTCTACAGATGTAACATTTGTTTCGAACTGTTTTTACTAAGAAGTAGCATTTCAATACCTTTTTTTTCTTTTTGGTATAATTTAGGATTACATCAACATCTTGGTTATTAGACACCAGAGTTGGTGGTTATTTAGTATTTCACAACAGAGATTTATTTTTCTTATAAGTTCAATAGCTCTTTTGAGGTTTTCTTTTATTATAGACATTTTTTTAATATTGTCAGGTATTTAAAGTTAATTTCTAGTATCTTTAGTGTTTTTGTAGTTAAATAGAATACATTAGGTCATATTTTGTTGACAAAATTCATAATTTTGATATTATAATGTATATTTCTTAATATTCGTCATCTCGTGGCTTTTTGTGGAACTAAATTTTTTAAATTCATATTTATCATTATTTAATCCAGGAATTAAAACGGATATGTATATTTTTATGCGTATTGTTCTTCCTTATTCACGTTTTCCATTATATGAAAATTATTCGATAAACGCGGAATACCATAAAAAAAAGATCACACTAAATTTCTATTTCTCACAATTTCAATCCTTTTCACAATTGTAGTATTATAATTTATATTTTTTAATATTCGACTATTTACTGATTCTTGTGGAAGTAAACTTCTAAATTAATATTTATTATTATTTAATCCACAAATTAAATTGAATATGTATGTCTTTACATTTATAATTTTTATGCA
The DNA here is from genome assembly GCA_951804975.1 of Anthophora plumipes. Lineage (NCBI taxonomy): Eukaryota > Metazoa > Arthropoda > Insecta > Hymenoptera > Apidae > Anthophora > Anthophora plumipes. The sequence goes on along the minus strand of OX638116.1, from coordinate 10,523,393 downwards.
TTCACATTTCCCAATGTATTATTACTAAATTCAGGATTGCACTAAATTTCTATTTTTTATAATTTTGATGCTTTTCGAAGGATTGTACGTCATCTGTGTCATTCGAGACACGTTTCCTTTGCAAATTGTTAAACAAAATAACAACATAGGGTGTGTACGAATTTTCCATATTTGTTTCGTTTATGGTACAGACGTAAACGGAAGTGAACTACGAGACTCAAGCGAGCACTTGATGCACCGAATTCTCATTGTTGCATTGTGATGCTCTCGAGTGTCTCGTTACATCGCCCGATTATGGAGGCAGCCACGTTACGAAAACTCCGCTCGTTCCTTTTTACGAGGACGAATTTATGGAAGGGAAATACCTCTAGCGACGTATTTCCTTTTTCTAACTTCACAGAAGCTACCTCTTCGGCTCTGCTCGAAGTACTTACGTTGCTCGATAGTAAAACAGCAGGCGTGTGCATCTTCGCGCATACACGTCAATTTATATTTTATTTTGTTGCTGTAAATCGTTTAACAACGAATTCTGACAAATTTTAATAATTTCTTGTTTGCCACTTTTGATTAAGCTTCTTTTCAGGTATACAATAACTCTAATTAATATTCAGACATCTTTTAAAATGGAATAACTTTTTTAAAATTGGACCAATCGATGTGAGTTTCTTTGAGGAGAAGTTAGAAGGATTAGTTTACTAGGTAATATGTAAAAAAAGGTTTTAGGAAAAGTGCAATTGCGAAGAAAATAGTACAGGTTGCTCTTTACAACTTTTAGATTTACAAAATGTACATTTTAAATTTGCATTACATGTTGCATGTAAAATGATTGTAAAAAGTGACTTTTATCAAAGATCGATAAAAGAAAGTATCAATTTATTAGAATCGGGGAAGGAAGAGCAACGAAGGAAAGTAAAATTCAATTCATATCTTCCTTTTTTTCTTAGAACTTATGAATGGAGTTACGAATTATCTTATCCGCAGTATTAAAATATCGGTAAAAATATATGTATTTCTTACACTACGAGATTTCCAACACAAGAAATTTTTTCTTGCTGCTTAAAAATTTCGTAACGACCATTCATATTTATTCCATACTCGATCAGTGTATCTTAATACTTACGAACGGGAGTGTACAAGTATTAAGAACTTACTGATAAAATTACAGAAACATGAACGCAATGAGTATTTGAAGTTTCCCAATTGAAAAATGTTCCACTGGAAAATAAATCAATAGTTATATAAAAAAACAGAAGAAACAGAAGAAAAGTATCAGTAAAATGTGTCAATAAGATCTCGTCGTTACAGCTCTCGATATTTGGCTCGATGTAAAAATTTTCATCCAGCGTATTCGAGGGGAACGAATATTTTTTCGCGTGACAATAGTACTCGGATGTTATTTATCAGGCATTTAAAAGCGCGGACACAGAGTTTACGATATATTTAACAGAAGCCGGTTTTAAAGTTTCATTGCTGGCAGCTCTACTTTTAACGACATAAACCAAAACATTAATTCGACCGAGTCACTACTGGATAGGTAGCCGCGAATTGGACCAGCTGTGCTCATACACTATGAGCCAGACGTTTAGCTCATTTAGCAGCGAGATCAGGTGCGATAAGCCAACAGCTACTGATAAATGACTCGCATCGGTATTTACCAGATTTTCCGATATTATAATAATTTCCTCTTAATTAATCTGCCTGTACGAGGATACGTGTATTGATTTAGTAAATTGCCTGAGACCACTAACGAGCGATCACACCGGCGTTCTCCTTACTTGCTGCCTGAATATTGTTTAGCGATCACGTTGAATGAGCTTGATTATACTGAAATGTGAACCTGAAAGAAAATACTAGTTAATTGAATGGTGAACAAATATGAAAAAGTCGTTTTATCTGTTTAAAATATCTCATTTTATGTAAATTTAATTATGTGAATTAAATTATGTTGAATATCTTGTTTCGTGTAAAATTTATATTATTTATAAACAGATTAAATACGTTTACTAAGTTTATTAATTTCTACAATGAATCAGTACTAAACGTGATTATATTAACAGTTTAGTCACATACAACCTGCGTCTTGTACACCCTAATCAATAGATGGTTACCTTTAAAATTATTTTTCCCTGAAACTAGATAAGCAATCTAATAACTTTACTGTATAATCCTTATTTATTTTTTTAATAAAAAAAGTACGACTTTCCAGAAACATTACCTTGCAAATTATTCTATTTTTCATTCATCAAATAGTATAATCATAATCAATTTACAATTTATTCAAAATCACAAATGATAATCTACAATTAATATAAAATTACTCTCAAATTTAAAGCTGATCACCACATCGATGATCAATTTTCAAGACTATATTACACCCTCCAGTGTATTTAAAGAAAAGAAAGAAACTTTTCAGTAAATTTTTTAATTAATTAATAATCATCAGCTAGAACATAAACCTAGCATACTTTACAAATTAGGTGAACAGAGAAAAGTCAATAAAGTTACTCTCTCCTAATACACGGTAACATAATTCATTATATGTTCAACAAGAAATGAAAATAGATTCCGAAATTCCTGCGGCACATTTGAAATGCAAAACGGCCGTTTCGTTTAGTGATTTTTTCGAATACGTGTTACATGGACGACCTCCGGGAGAAGAAAGAAGAAAGTTTTTTAGCTGGTCATGTGGGATGCTACCGCACCTGCGCGCATTCCATTCGGCTGACCCTAAAATTTTAACGTCTGCTGTGTGTTTAAGTTGTCCGTGGATCGCGTGCCGATACCTTCACCTTGGCTAAGATCTCTATGCGACGACATAGAGGAACGTGCGATTACGCGGCCATGCTCGTGGGCCTTGAACGTGAAAGGGAACGACACTCTTGAATATTCTCTTGAATATTCAACGAAAATTTCTCACCGAAACGACGAATTTATACATACCACGCGTGACTTTCCGTGAAAGTGTTTGAAGATCTCGCATCTTCGAAGACACGATGCGCGATGATCGATTTATTTTTAGTCGATGATGTCGAATTTTCTGGATGAATAATTTTATTTTTTAACAGACGTTTATGAAAGGTTTCATATAGAAGCTTTGAAATCACGCGTTTGCACAGGATGATTTCATTGAATTAAGCAAAAGTAACGAGGACAGTGAAAGTTTCAAACACGAGCCTCGTGATTCAAAGCGACATTTTTTTATATATTGTATATTTCTAGGTAATGAGAGAATAATTAGTTGTGTACAATTGTAGCATATATTAAAGTTCGTAAATTTAATTGTGCTATTATAATTAAGTATTAAGCCTGGAAGTATTACAGAGTTCAAATTACACAGATTAAGAAACCGTTACTGTTACTAATATTCTGAAATGTACACAATGTGAATTTTAATAATCATGTTTGTCTAAAGTTGGTATTCAGAAATTCCACAAAAGGAAATTATGGTTGCGATATTTTATATGAAGTTAATAAAAAAAAAGTAATTCTTCATCTAGTGCGATTAGAAAGGAAATTATGCTTAAGATACGTCATATAAATTTTATAAAAACAACATTTTTTATAAAATACCTATTTTATTATTACATTCCTGTAATTATTATTTAATGAAAAATTGTGTTGCATTTATAACAATTTTATGAATGTATATTTTAGTTTATTGAGAAGAAAATGGTTAAAATTAATCAGTATTTTATTCATCATACTTGTCTACGTGTATGATACTGGATATATAATACTTTCTATTTGTATATCATAAGAGGTATGAAAGTAGTGAAATTACGTTTAAGTTACACGAAGATTTTGAAATCGTATCTGGTATTATTTATGTTTTGTTTATTACAGTGAAATTTACGTAATGCGTCTTGAATAGCATTCAAACTATGTAGGATACTTGCATCTCGGCTGGCAATCCCTTTTGAATGAAATACACGAAACCAGATACCTACAAACCTGTTATAGTCAACTTTTCTTTCCTCTGACACGTAGATATTTTATCATGTGAAAGGGACTACATCTCCCGTAACGTTGTGAAATATTCATACAATTTGTATAAAACTCGAGAATTCAAGTAACATCTTTGTATGGTTTTATATGAATTTTGTCTGGTAGATTAATATTTTTTCCAGGATCTTTACAATACAAAATACAAATATAATACAAATTTACATCTGCCTAGACTATTTTCTAAAAAAAGACTGGTAGATTAGTATTTCTTTCCAGAATTTTTACGGTACAAAATATTTAATAGCAAATGAGATATTAATTTACATCTATCTATTATACACTATTTTTTGAGAAAAACTTTTCTAATTGTAACTCGTAGATTAGTACCTTTTCTAGAATCTTTACAATATAAAATACCTAATAACAACACTGTTTTCTGAAACGAAGTACTTCTATAGATATTTCTGTTAAAATATTGCAACTGCTTTTACCTAAATATTCCATGAAAATAATATTAAGCTAGGTTAACTATTTTTGCTCTTTTCAATTTAATTATTCTAACATTTTGGAACATGAGAAAAATGAGAAAAAACCCAACAAAAGTATTTTTAAAACAGTTAGAATGAATCAATTAGACTGTTTTCAGAGTCTTAAAAAACACAGAGTACATTTCAACTTTACTTAAAAGTGAAAAACGCGTGGAGCTCTAAGTATTTCAAAACACCCTGAAAAAAAAAACTGAAAAATTGGTAGATACGACGTTTTCATTAAAGAGGACAGAGTAATCTAACGCTTGTTTCCATAGAGCTAACATCAACTCGTTACTTTCCACCACAAATTACACGTTCCTACTAAAAATTACTTCATTCGATTACGTAAAAATGTTTACGTATGAAAAAAAAAAAAGAAAAGAAACACTCTGCCTTCGTGTTATTCACATGCACACCTTACCCGATAGATTCTTGTTCAACAATATTCTCACCGTGTATTTGCAAAACAGTACACCTAACCAGTTACATATCAATTTTCACCAGAATCTTCGTTACGTTTCTTTCAATTTTGTAGCCTTGCGAATCGACGTTTCGCCGAATAACCACCGCGAAACAAAAAGTGAAGCGTGTGTGCTTGGTAAATAAAAATAAAACGGTGAAAAATCGTTGGCCAGCCGTATGTCGTTGGACAATTAATTCCAGCACATGTCGCGACTAGCCACCTTTGCTGCTTTTGCATAGTGCACAGACTTCCGGCCGAAACAATTTTGTTTGCGGCTCTTTCGTTATTTTGGGGGCTTTTGCACGGGTAGAGGCGAAGCTAGCTCGGATGCACCGTCGACGACCGAGCAAAGCGAAACCCGCGAGGGGCGGCACTTTTGCCCTGAATTATTGATGTCAACGTAATGGACTTCAATGGGGCTGCGCAGATATATACACGCCGCTTCATCCTGCATGCACGCGTCCGGAAATTATGCCTCTCCTCTTTTTCTACACATGTACAGACGTCTTTAGAACGTGCACAGGGTATATACACCGGGGACGTATTAATTCAACTTCGTCGTCCCTTGACGTCTCGAATCTTTATCTGAAAGTCCTGAAATGAGGAAAAGGGGACGCGATAACATTCCGCAGAAAAACGATGGGGAAAATATTGGTACCGTTTGTTTGGGATTTTTATTGAAACGTTTAATTCGAAGATTCAACAAATGTAGGTATTTCAAATTACACATATTGATCGTTTATTTTGAAAGTGGTGCAAGTCCATTCTTTTCCTTTTTCGAGATATTTAGGTATTTGTATTTTAGTTGATTCAAAAATATTAACAATGTGTACTAAGCTTGTCAATGTTTCTATGAATTTGAATATATGTAAATTGATTGTACAAATGACTTCTATGTGAATTTAATTAAACCAATGTAATCTGTTTGGATTGTAAATGGACTTGCACCACTTTCGTAATTATTAAATTATAAAAATCGTCAAATTTCAGTTATCTAAAATCCAATTTCACTTGAAACAAGTAGTTTTATTCTGATTTTGTTTATGAAAAGAAACAAGAGACAAAATAGCGTTGTTTATTCTCAATATAAATTGTTTACTTATATACTGCTACAAATTATAAGATTTTTCAATTTTCTTCAAAACTGGACTTACACCATTTTCAAAATAAACGGTCCATATGATTGCTATAAGCAAACAGCAATAGGTTACTCTGTGATAGAACATCGAGAGTATAAAAATATCGCCAGGAAATGAATTCATCCTCAGAAGAGAATCTTAACTTCCAGTCTTACGATTTTTTAAATCTCTACGTAGATTAGCTTCGACTTACTGTTCCAATGCAGCATTAAATCAAAAGAAGTTGAAATATTGTATACAATTTATATTTGGTAATTATCAGTCTTCAATTGAAACTTGAAGTTAGAGTAAAAATACGAATTGAATAGACATAATTTATCTTTGGTCACATTTTGACCATAAACTGCACCCACAAACTTGTAATTATAAGTAAAGATGTCAATGAAGGCTGTATATTTTGCAATAAAATTTATTAGTTAAATTTCAAACAGGGTTAATTTTAGCGTATCATATGCAAATAGTGGAATTATGAGACTTGTACTAATACTAAGAAGGAGAATGATACGTTTCTTTGTGACTTCTGTTCATAAAATAAATTTATTAATTAATTTCTAACTGACAGAAATAAAGATTTTATAGTTGTAATAAATCTTACGTGGTTTTAATTGTATACTTTGGAAAAATCATATTTTTCTCAGTAGTGAAATGTTTTTTCTAAGCAAGAAATCTCATTTTTTGGTTGTACGAGCTCCATTTAAGATTAACGATGGTCGGTTGAACTCTTTTTTTGCTCTCTGATTTGTTGTTGGCAGAAGAAATATATTGGGTACCCGGTTTTGCCTTATTTTCTCCTATTTCGTATTGGAACAATGATATTCTATGGTCATCGATTCTGCGGTCGTTAAAATTGCTACGATTTATCGAAGTTTTATCGATTAACTGCTATATGAAGAATTTAAGATAATGCTGTGTTCATCCTTAAATAATTCCACGATGAATTTCTCTTACAATTTCATCGGAAATTTAAGCCATATAGCATTGAGTCGTATTCGTGACACATGATATGTTTCAGCAGTTATAAAAATATTTCATACTCGCAGTACGGTTTATTTTTAATTCCTTAGTTATTACAAGATACTGAGGATTACTAAATATAAATTAAATACAATATTTCACATTTTGTCCATCGAAATAATATTAAAACAGTAATCACCTGTTCCTGACCATTTTGAAAATTATGTCTCCAAACGAATGCTTCAGTAAAACGAATTATTCAACAGTTGAACTTATATTACAATTAACAATTTGAATATTAACAAATGTAAATGATAAAAATTGTGTTATTGAAAATTTCCTTCGTCACATTTTAAAATTGCGAGTTTCATTTTCATTTGAATATTCTTTTCAATTCTCCTTTCAACAAGATTCACTTATATTGACGCCCATGATAAGTACACAATAATTATTTTTCATACTTAAAAAGAAACGTTAAGTAAATTCTTTAAATTTGATTGATAACTGAAATCATATTTTCCTTCCAATTATTTCAAACTTCCCAACTTTTCATCCTCATAGATCTCACAAATAACTGCAAAGAAACACTATTCCTCCGACTGTACAGATCACCCTTGTAACATAGGTTTGAATCCGCTAACATCCCGAATTCCGTCAGAGAATACTCAAGTCGAGACCTTGGAAGATGTAGCTGGCAGTCTAAAACAACGTCTATACATCCTGGAATGTTTATACGTGTATGTATCTGCGAGTTTCATTAATTAAGGGAAGGGAACATCTACCTTACGTGCAATTTGTAGGTTACACAAGTACAACGGAAAGAGAAGAGAGACGACGTTATAGAAAGTTCTATATGTGTATGTATATATTTGTATATATCTTCGTGTGTATATATGTGTGTACATAAGACAGAACCGGAAGCTGAGTGCGCTTAACCAAGTACATTTCTTACACCGGTTGAATTTCATTCGTAGCCAAGGATCGAAGATCGACTACGGGATACAAGCTTTCCGGTTACGATATCGTAAACTATTTTGCCACAAAAGGCTGCAGTATGTTCAGTTTAATTTTGACACGCGAAATGTTGAGTTCCACTTGTACAGAATTAGGTTCTGGTAAAGCTGTGAAACAGGTCGCATTTCTATTTCATTGTACTCTACTCTTCACTGAGAATTACATTATTATTGTACGATAATTAACTACTTCAGCCGGTGTTTCTTGGTTGGTAGGTCGTTGTTAGTGTTACACTTAAAACTGATCAGTAGAAATAACAGAGGATGATAAAGATAAGAAGAAACACGAGCACGCGTTTCCTGTAACGTTATTTTTACGTATATACATTTTTCTTTGTACAAGATTTTCTTACGTGTTCCTCTTCGTTCTTAATTCGAGCATCGAAAGTTTCTTCTCTCGTGATATTTCTTCGGACATTCTTGCTTCGAGAAACTGGTTTCTCATCTACCATCTCTGATTCTCTTTTGTCTTCCGATTCTCTCGAATTTCTAATTTCAAATTTATTACCTTTTCCTGTTTGTGCTGATAAATTATTTTAGAAAACTCCAGTGGATGCTTCTGATATTTTGCCAATATTTTATTTTTAATTTTATTCTGGTTTAAAATTATATATCAAATGCTTCGATGTTGTTCAAATATAAAAATGGGATTTAATTCATAATTGAACTTTATTTTCTGGAATGTTAAATATTTCCTGGGTGTTTGTAACGAAACAACCTAAGTTGTATCATTCCAGCGATGCAATAGTGATTGCCACAACTACGCGTTCTCTGATGCATATAAAATTATGTTGTATTGCATAAAAATTTTTTCCACGTAAAGTCACGAAACCCATTTTTCCACGTTTTATCGATTTTCAATTTACGTGTCCACATTTGCGTGACAGTTAGAAAGAAAAACATGTGATAATGATAAATGCGATTGTTCAATCTTATTTTTATATCCGTTTTAAGATTTTCAAGTGATAAAAATAGCATCGATAGAAATGATAAAAGTAACGTTCCACTTTTTAGATATGATGTAATATATTTAATGCAAAACAAACCTGTCTTATTATCGAAAGCTTGCAAAATACCATATAGTGTTATTGTAATATATAAATATTAGTATATAATTAAGTAAAGTTGTTCAAAGTGAAACATTCAACGATGGTAGTCTGCAAGCTGGCAGAAAAATAGGAAAATGTCATAATAATGTTAGAAATTATTTCGATTCCTTTTCATACTTTTTAAATGAACCTTTGATTGTACCCATAAATTGGAAAGAATTTACTCCTACACCTAATAAATAACATTTTACATTGAACACCAAATGTGATTTATTACTTTTCTTATTTTTTCATGTAACACTACGTTTTACGTGAATTCATAAAAAATTAATTCATATAACATAACAAAGATAAACATTTTTGTATTATTCACAATGTAACGTTAAACGAGTTTCAATAATTTGTAATCGTATACAACGAAAGCAGTAAATCTAATAGGAAATATACTAAACGAGGGTAATTCCTGCATCTTCCTTCAACGAAATTAAATCTTTATATTCTTCGCTGTCTTTTTTCACAGATGCCATAACCAATTCATTCAAATTTAAATTATCGAACAGGATGCCGCGTTTAACCAGCAATTTCCATTACAGTAGAACGTCGATTATCCGAAGGATCAATCATCGAAACATAGAATAAATCACGTAACTAAACTATGTAACGATGATTACACTTTGCAAACATGTCTTTCCTGTCTTAAATGATTTGGAAATCTTAGTTTTATAAAAAAACATTAATTTAAAAGTTTGCATCTACGTGTTGGATGAAGCGTGATCAAACATACTATTTACTACGTTTAACTGAGGTTAAAATAAATTGTGCGATGATGTCACGATGATACTGCATGTCAAATTGAAAGAAATTATGAATTAAAGGATTTGGTCTGAACTACTATACCTGGATTTGAAAACTACAGTAACGACGATATTCTGGAATGGTTAGAAACAATTAAGTGTAATATAGGACATAAAGTTATGAATGGCTATGATATTTGTTCTATTTATTCTTGAGAAGAATGATAATACAGATGAATGTATAGCGGAATGTACCATTCCACGTACTTACTATAATAATACGCCTCGAAGCTAAAACTGCATATTGAATTAAAATAGACAGAAGGATAAAAAGTAGTAGATACTGTACAAATATTGACAATATTTAAAAACGATTAATTTATTTTCTCTACAACCACAAAAAAGTCACTGTTTGGTGCGCATTAATTTGGGAATATTTTTAATTTTTTGGGATGATGCAAATGAGTTAAAGGAAACATTTAGGTGTGTAAGTTGGATAATCCTATATACATATATACACAACGTTGGTCCAATACATAACGCAAGATACGAGAAAGTTTATCGATCAAATTTCAAGTGTTCACGTAGGCCCGATGAGCATCATCATCGGACCAATACTTCCAAGCGCATCTTTCTTCGTCGAGTCAGAGCCAGGGCTAGCCTACTTTCTCTACAAAGAGAATTTTTAACCGATGTGTGAGGGTTCCCTCTCCCTGTCTTCTCATCCTGAACGTGGTCGTGACTCTCTTCCTCCCTTCCTCCCCTTCCATCCTTGCAACCATTCACTCTTTCTCTCCCTCTCTCTCTCCCGCTCTCTCTCTCTTTCTCTCTCTCTCTTTCTCTCTTTTTCTTTCTCCCAATTTACAAGACTTTGTTCATTCCTTCTCTTGCTCTCGCTCTCTCTTTACCGTTTGTCGTTTCCTCGATTTACACGGCAAGCTCACCAGAGAATTCCTCCGACTGGTTACCCCTCTCAGAGTCTATATAAGCGGACTGTTCATACGAGACCAAGCATTTTTTGTGTTAGTAGTGACTGAGTCGTGGGTCTCCTTCGTCAAAGAGGCTGGACTGCCGGTTCAAGAGTGTCAGGATGGTGTGTGCGACGTGTCACGATAAATCCGTGTTCGATTGAAGCTAAGGAAACGTTGAAATATTAGGAACGTCGATCTTTTTTTCGATGTGTCGTTAAAGAGAAGAAGAAACGAAAGAAACGATAGAAAATAAAGAAGATAAGCCCTGTGTCGACGAGGCGAAAGCGGCCTAGGAGTGTCGTTTAATTTTGTGTACAGTGCGGCCAACAATTTTGCGCGCGTGCAATCATGCTTCGAAGAAAGGTAGGTTGTAATCGTGGATCCTCATGGTTGTGTCAAAGTCATCGATCTCTTTCTTTAGACGCGGTTACTCTTGATTTTTCGGCATTACGATCGATTCGTGTGTTTAGTGTTTCGATTGGTGAATTATACATGATTCTGAGATGATGAATCGCGGAATATGACACATTGATACTTGACGAATTGTGGTTAAGGTGGTTGAAATACGGATTGTCACGAAATTACGTAGTTTTTCTTTTTATAGAAGCAATTCTTTTTTTGCAAAATCTTTTTTGGGAAATTTAATGTTCTATGATTTGACGAAAACTAGCGATTTTGTAATACTATGACAAGCTAAGTTATGGAGCATTTGATGTACATTTTGTAATTAATTATGACACGTAATTATAGTAATACTGTAGGTTAGTATTCTCTCGTACAAATTTCTTTCTGTGTGCTTGCGGTAAAATTACTCATAAATTGATCTGTTGATTTAGAAAAAGAATCTGTTAATAATAATTAAAATTATTAGAATGAAATTTTTGCTAGTTTATCACTAAAACAAGAAACTATTCAAATACTGAATGTAGCATTTTTTCGAAACGTAATTGATATTCAATTGTTAATAAATATGACCAGATTGATAAAATTTAGTTGTTAATTCTTCATTTATTTTCAACGAAGAGAATTTCAAAAGTAGACAATGCGTGTAGAAATCGTGTGTTTTCTTTTCAACTTTATAACTGTTTTCATATACCCGTAAATTTTTTGATTTACAATTAAAAATCATTTACAAACAAAAATCAGAAGGCCGACAAGATATTATAGTTACTCATCTCTGAATTTAAATTCCGCGTGAAAAGGAGCGCATATATTATTAAGAGGAGATGGCAAAAAGTTACATAGTGGCGTTTTTTGAGTGTATTTTAAAGAATGACTAGATTTTTTATTGACTTATGTTATTTATTTATTAATAATCGTTCATCAAAAATTTATTAATTTTGATTAAGTCTGACGCTAAAAAATTTTAAAGATTACTCTCCCTTTCGACGAACACTTGCTATTAAAGCACTTGTACAATGAAACAAGATTTTCCGTCAAATGGAAAACAACAGAACTTCACATCAGAATATTTAATTAGTATTTCGAATGTTATTAAGGTGATACAGGCAGCAAATGAAAGTGAAATGTCAAGAAACAGATTAGGGAAGTTGCTCGTGCTACTTAAAAGTAAATAAAATAGACATTGAATTAATCCCAAGCAATGTTACAGAAGTTGCATCAACATTATGAGAATAACTAAACGTGATGAAAGCGATCATACCTTTTGCTGTTTAATTAATGCTGAAAGTATAGAAAACAGAGATTGTAGCTTAGCGTTATGATGATTTACGGATAGTTGCGGTTATAAGAATGATTCGATGAAGTATTCAAATACGACAACTTAAACTTAATTAGAGAACAAAAATTTGGTTTATTTAGAGAAAGTAAATTTTAAATGTTAATGTTATTTTATGTTCGAGGAAGAGTTGAATTACCAATGATTCAGGAAATTGTTCTGATATCTCTTAAATGTTACAGAAAACTATTTACTTAATAAATTTCGACACTAAAATAATATATTTATACTATTCGCAAAATTGGTAAAATAAGTATTGAAAATTTTCAGCATAAATTCTTCGTTGCGTTATTTTTATGCAGGTATACTTTTATCGCACATTAAAAATTAACATACGTTAAAATTACCATATGATGTATCACAATAGGGTTAAAAATCGCACAGTATTTTATTATACATAATTCTGAAATTGAATTTCAATTTTGGAAAAATGACAATAATGAATAAGAAAGGTATCTCATAGGGGGAATGTTTAAATTCTCAGTAATGTGTAAAAACGAAAACGCTATGAACAAATAGCTCACTGAACAAACCGGAAAACTAGGTAATAAAAAGTCGAATAATGTAAATTAGCTAAAGTCTCCTAATTTCTCATCGTACGCTCGATTAGCAATTCAAATAACACATTGGGGCTAATGTTTGCGCACGATGGTCAAAACAAATATCTCGCGGTGCTAAAATACGAAGGGTAGAAAATTTTTCGAAATAATCCAACGTCTTGTAACTGAAAACTTACACCGAATCGGTAAACACCGAAGCGTTAATTACAATGGGACTGACGTCATTGTAACGCAAAACTGCGCAAATTTATGCTTTTGCAACCGGTCGGTTCGCCACGCGATCAAACAAAAAAGGTGGATTGCTGTGTGCTTCTTGAAGCGGCAAACGAAACGTAACAACCGTACACACTTTCACGCGGCGTCCACGATTCTCGGCCACGTTTCAGCGTTCTCACTTTAATCGTCTCTTTTTTTCCCACCCTCCACTTCTGAAGCTTATCGTTTTACGGCGAAATCGAGAGTGCATGTGGATCGAAAGAGTGTACCGGAAGAGGCACTCACGCTGTCGCGTGCGCGCGCGTAGAAAAATGTCGATGCTTGCACGCGGAAGGAAACGAAATAAATATTGCATTTTTCCGGTGAATCGTATCGCTCGATAAGAAGAGACGGCTTCCATTGTATTACGTGTATTCGTCCTACGTGGTTGGAATATATGTATGTCTGTGCATGAAGAAGGTGTTTGACCTAATCGCAATCGACCTACGTCAATGTTCTTGCCTGTCTGTCCGGTATTATTACTACCTACGTGTAAACCATTGTACATGCAAATATACAGGTTGTTCTTTAATACGTTAAACGCAACTTCGGTCTGACGTTAGGCTTTTTGTTCAGATGTTATTAATCTTTGACCATTAGCATCCCATTTTTAAAATAATACCTTATTGTTTATTCATGAGTTTTGTTAGAATCGTTTTCACTTTCTTTTCAATTAACCCTTTCGCTCCGACGCGTTTCTAATAAAAAATGTGATCGTTGTGAGTGGAACGCGTCGCTTACGAATCGATACAGACAGACGTAGCGCGTCGTTGACGATTAGCATGATCATACAGAGTGGTATGGTTTGAAGAACATTAATAGCGGCATCATATTGTCGAGAAAGGAGCAACATGTTTTGTTTATAGTGAAATGTTTTATAATCACAAGCCATTGGAGGCATACAAATATCTAACTTCATTTGTGAGATATATATTCACATGTGTATACGTTCTTTGTACATGATTGAGCACATTTCGAGTATGTACATACAGCTACTTATTAATATTTGGACACGCTTTAAAACAGAATAACTTTTTCAAAATTTAACCAAGCAGTGTGAGTTTTCTTAAGAAGTTAGAAGAATTAGTTCAATAGATGATGTGTCAAAAAAATGTTGAAAAATTTCCAAGTGAAAAATTTGTAATTAACATTTAAATAGGTATTTTTTGAGGATTTATGTTAGTTATATACAGAAACAGACGACAGGCATTGAAGATGCAAGAATCTTACGATTTATTGCAGTATTAGGCTGAAAATCGAGAAAGAAAGCTTGGATTTATAGTCTTTAACCGTTTGTATCTCATGATAACATTATTCGATGAAACGTTAAGTATATGTATTTTTTAAATTTTCATTATAGGTTGAGATAAAAAAAATTGTAAGAAGCAACCTTCACTCTTTTCTTTACGATTCCGAGCAATTTCAATTTGTTCAAAATTTTGTGTACACATCATTTGGTAAAATAATCCTTCTAATTTCTAAAACAAAACTCAAATTGTTTAGCCCAATTTTAAGATAATTATTCTGTTTTGAAGTTGTCCAATTATTAATGGCAGTCACTGTATGTATATAAGTATACAGTTTTTATTTTATCTACTTTTATTTGCATAAGAGACATGGATTAGAAGAACCGTAATTACACCACTTGGCGTTTTCCAACATGGATTTGAAGAAGTGTAATTGCGTCTTTAAACATTTGTCGACATGATTTATTCCAAAGACTCTTGATACTTAAACGGTTAATAAATATAGAGAATTGAATCTAAGAAATCAATTGCATTCCTTTTCTGTTTTCTGTTAGTATGAAATCTGCGGAATATTTGACTGAAAAAGTTTCAGAGAAATTCTGGAATGCATTGGTTTGAAGTTAAACGTGCAGATAGTATATGCATTGTATGAGAAACTTTTTAAACGCGTTTCTCTCGAAGCTACATTTTTCAAACTGGTTGACATGATTTCTTCGAAACTAACGTATCGATTAACTTCATCTTTTTCTATTATGTTTACGAGAATTATAAAAAAAATCTCAATAATTTACGTGTGCTATATTCACCGATGATATAAGGCATACTTATTCAGGTATACTGTACACGCGTAAAGCATGCAACCTACTAATCTCATCTCGAAGTATCTTGACGGTGCTCATCAAGTCGACTGTCGAATTAGAGTCATTCTTCGTTGAACGTTAACGACTTTTACTGAGGCATCTTATGGTAGATATACGTTGATACAGGCAATTTATGTAGAGAGATAATTAAGCTATGTTTTCAATGAAATTATGGCGATATACTTGATGGATAATTATAACAGTATGTTTAATAACGCTCGTACCACTTTCAAGTGGTGGAAAAGATAAATATTTAATATCACATATTTTTCGATGTAAACGTATAGTTTTATAAATACTAGTTCTTATTAGGTAAAAATAAAGAGGAAAAGTTTCCTTGGAGCAGTTTTTCTTTTTGTAAAATGTGTAAATATAAAATAAATTTTTTTTTAATTAAGATATCTTCAACTACAAAAAATAGACATTGTTATTATTAAAATTAACATTGTTATTTATGTGGAGATTATAATATGATGTAACATACGTGTACAAGAAAAGAAATATTAAACATTTCTATAGAAGAATGATACAAAGATTTAAAGCTACTCCCAAAGCTCATCTATCAATACAATTTTTGTGACAAATGTTTTCGACTCACACTATCCCCCGTAACAGTGTAACTTATTACCTGTCACGTGGATAGATATAAGTTGACATAACTCTTTTTCTACGAAAAGCAACTAGAAATCGAAATATTTTTTATCCGTAATTTATGAAAAAGTAAATCTATACAAAAATAAATTTCGAAAGATACATCATAAATATGTCACATTTAATATCCACACTTTTGTTAAAAATATCCGTAAAACTGTTGTTAATGTTAGCACGATAAAATTTAACTAACAGAAATATTTCGGACGTTTCGTACAATTTTATGCGTACATATAACAATGTCAGCTGATAAGCATCATTAAGAGAGTTCGAAATATGAAAATCTCAGATAAGATTTACACTGTACTTCTCTTTGTGCATCGTAGCATATTTTAACCTGCAATTCTTGTGGATGCGCTTGGGAGAAAGTGCGACACATTATGTGTTAACCTTGCATCTCGGTCATTGTGCCACTTAAGACTTTTAAGGATGGCTTCTTAATGACGTTTACTACTTCAAACTTGTATGTACGTCGCTTCTTGTCCCCCCTATCTAATATCTTTTATGGAAAACAAACTAGTTGTTACAGTGGAATAGGGTGAAGTGAATAGCCATTATCGTAAAAAGGATGTAAACTTTTTCATTCATTTCTGCTTTCAGTTCAGGCAATATTAGGTGAAATACTTCCCTAAGTGCCTGTAGAAGTGCCTGTAACATCAATAAGTTACAGTGGATACTTTGTTACAACTGAATTGCTTAATTTAAATATTTAATATTGCATTTCTTATTCCTATATTTTCAATTTCTAAATTTTTAACATATCCTATATTTCTCATGAAATTTTTAACATTGTTTCTCTTATTTCTATATTTCTGTATTAAAATTATATATAATTAATTAATTAAAATTTTTCGTTTATTTTATTATTCCATTTTTTATTCAAATTTTTGTTTTTATTATTTTAATTTTTAATTTTAATTTTTAACTTAAGTATCTAAACTCAACTATTACGGTCCCTCTTATATTTATATCTTTATATTAAAATTATCTATACTTTTGTATTAAAATTACATATCATTTTTCGATAAGCAAGTAAGTCTTTTTCATTAAAAAAGAAAAAAAGAAAAAAACAAAAAATAGATGGAAGCGTTTGAACAATTCACACATCTCTTATTGTTAGAATGAAAGCTTTTATGTGAACTTATACTGTTGATTTTTCTATTTGCAAATGCACTATTTAATTCAGCCGTGAATTAAATTAGAAACAATCATGAGTTAAAACGAGAATGCAATTTCTTTAAGCATCGGATCTCGCGCCATTCTTGTAATTAACGCAATTATTCACGGGCGCATGCGTTTAATACGTGCAACCAGTAAGTGTAGGTTCACATAATTTTCACATATATCGGGATGACTCGCTCGTCTTGCGCCAACTAAAGTTGTAAACTAGCTTAAAGTCTCTCACGGCCTTCAATACGAAACTGTAGACAATGTGTGCGGCACGGGCGAAATGTGTACGCGATACTAAGCTACACTTATGCTCCCGACGAACTAATTAGAGAAGGAGAAGGTGTGTTAAACTTGCTAGCTAACTCTCGAACCTCGAAATTCCTGTAATTTTGTATTTGCTTTTGAGCAAACAACACGTATAAATACTCAGCAAATGGAATAAGAATATTTTAATCAGTGTCGCGATCTTCTGTTCGAAACAAAAAATGTATTTTTTAAGGAAGGTAAAAAGTCGAGTTTAAAAAAATTAAAAAGTAATTTATGGAGTCTATTCGATAATATTTATTTTTATGTATGACAGAACGTTAAATATTACAATTTCTGTACAATATAAGAGAACTTTAATCACATTCTGGCATGTTTTTTTTTAATCTTTTGAATCTAGTAGCATATGGTTAAATACTTCAAATTCATTAGAAACGTTATCATGTAATGAAAAATTAATCGGTAACCTTTTGTAAGATTTTAATAAAATTAAATGGAAAAATTTCAATAAAAATTAGGTAAATAAAATTTAACTTTACACGATTTCTGAAAACGCTTGAACACTAGAGTTCACCGTTAACAGACGTCGGTACTAGTGTAGTGTTTACACTAAACGTTCAAGAAACTTTGCATTAGGCAAAAGAAATGATATAGAACGCGATTCTTCTCTTCTACAAAAGAGAAATGGACAAAAGAGTGCTAAAGAAACGTTTCATTTTGATTCCAGATAACCATTACGCTGGTGTGCGTCCTGCTAATCGGACATAACGTTCACGCGGTGGTTAACAAAGCGCAGCCACAAGTATCGGTTAACAAGGACGAAGAGAAACCGAAGAATGGTATTCAAGCTGACGATAGAATAAGTAATTCATATGGTCCACCTGCCGACGACTATGGACCACCGATTGGGTCAAATCTTAATGGACCAGCACCGGTATATGGTCCACCAGAACTAGTAGGCGATCAAGGACCAACGCCTATATATCCACCACCTCCACCAGACGTCCCACCACCTGTCTACGGACAACCATTGTCTTCATATGGACCGCCACGAAATATTAAACCGCTTCATGGCCCACCAAAACAAAGTTTCGGCCCTCCTTTGTCTCCTTTACCCTTAAAGCTAAGCTTCGGCTCACTGAAACTACACTATGGACCACCGAAGCAACATTACGGACCACCGTATTCATTCGGTTCGTTTAGGCCGCCGAAACCTCAGTATGGTCCACCGTTGAAATTTACTTCCGCCGTCTCTAATCAATACATAGCTTCAGGATCCTCGAATCACGGTCCACCGCTGAAACCAACACATGGACCGGTTATTCCAGTTTCTCTCGATACGTATGGGCCACCTCCTCAAAAACTGGTCGTACAACTTAATTCACAATCGGGCGACAACTATGGACCACCGTTGCCACTGTCGATATCACCTGAACCACAATACGGACCACCTACTGGTGATTTGTTCAGACATCCTTCACCAGTTCCACCGCCAGGAGTACCAGCACCACCTACACCACCTGATATCAAGTACGATGGCTGGCAACCAATTGCAGGATTGAGCAATCAACACAGACAGCCAGGAAACACGTACGGTCCTCCGTTTGAAGAGCATAAAGTTTTTGAAGGTTCTTCCGTGGGCTCACATGTGTCACAGCCTATCCGTCCTGTCGTTGAACCTCCGAACGTACCAAGCGATTCTTACGGAATTCCAATTCACCATCCCGAGGCGCAAGATTTAAAGAGTTCGGTGAATTCCGATTCTCACGGTGACAGAGGATTGCCACCTCCGCCGTTGCCAGAATATGAGCCTTTCCACAATGAAAGTCCGCCGAAGAAGGAGGAGCATAAAGACATTGTAACAGGTCAGGTTAATTTGCAATACGATGTACCGAAAGTTGAGCCGCTTTCTATTGTAAAAACCGTTGGATTCGAGTTACCGCCTACTACACCAGCATTAACTGCAGATCTTGGCGTAGGATCGTTAGCTGGCTTGAATTTACCGCTTCTCAATAGTGAATCCCACGTAAATCTTGGAAGCGGCGATACACACACGCTTCAGAACTTAGGAAACGATCTGTCACTGTCGCAAATATCAGGAAACGCGTTGTCTAGTAGTTACGGTTTATCATTACCAAGCGTTCCATTCGTAAAACTGAACTCTATCGAGTCAGGAATACCATTGCCTCCACCACCTCTATTCGATTCGTACAGTTCACCACCACTTTCATCCTATTCATCTAACGGTCCTTATCCACCCGCGGAAGCAGGTCGTGCATCGTCGTATTCTTCATTCGGATTGCACGGTAGTTCACTTTATAAACAGAACGTGCATCATCATCGTCCTCACGGATCTTTCAGAGCTCCGCCAGCACCTTCGGGCTCTCTGATACCACCTAGAAATCGCGAACCGATTAAATTCAAAGATTCCATACCTACCGGACTTTTTAACAATCTTAATCGTTATCTGCCTCCTTTGAGACACTTCGAGTTAACCAAATTACCAAAGACTTACCTTCCTCCCCTATCACTCGAACAACAACTACCTATTGTTAACCCTCCAATAGCTTTCAGCAAATTACCCAGTGCCAGCTTGAATTCACCAATAGCTGCCCCGAACGCACAATACGGAACACCGCTGTCTTTCAGCGACTTTAACACACCAGCACCAATATTGACGTACGGTGCGCCTAACTTTGGACCTGCTTCTTCTTTCATCTCTACCTCCACAGGCATTGGAAACAATTTATACAACAGTATCGGCAATGCCATAACCACCACGTATGGCACACCGGTAGTGAATTTACCGCTGTCGACAGGTGGTGGTCACGATTGCGGTTTCCAGCAGACGGCCGGTGGTGCACAGTACAGCTTCGAAGATACCGGAAGTCACACGGCGGCAGCCGTAGGATCTCACGGTCCAAGTTTCGGCGATGCACTATCTGCTGACCTAAATCAGAATACGTTGTTCAAGGTGGAATCACTGAATAACCCTTCAGGTGGATTAGGTTTCTCACAATCTGTGAGCCAGCTGAGTCTGCAGAACTACGAGCAACCGAAAACGAATCTGAAGGACAGTTATGGAAGTCCAATAGGGATTACTTACAGCGCTTCAGAGAATACCGATAACGTTTTGTCCAGTGATCACAGCCAATCGACCGATATCGCGAACGTACTTTCAGCACCTCCTGCTACAGAATCGAAGGAATCATCGTACTCTTCTGGTATACAGTATCAACAGAACAACGGTATAAGGGCTGAAGCGTTAACGTCTAGCTCGAACAATCAAGGCTTTGCCCAGGCAAAGAATCTTGGCTCGAACGAGTTGGATGCTAGTCAATTTCTGAATACCAACGGTGATAATGAATTTTTAACCCTGGCGAAAGGACTGAGTGGGAACGATGCTGATGGCTTCGAGATTCAAGGTTCCAAGGGAACGTATACGTTAAAAATTCAACCTGCAGATGGTGGATTAGGAACAGAGAATTCAGACGGTAGCATCAGGCATGATCAAGTACTGTCGAATGGACTTTTGCAAGATATCCTTGCGGCTATCGAGCAACCGGAACAAGGACAGATACAGCTGCAAGGTCACCCAGAGGCGCAGTCGTTGCAACACGTGTATAGTGATTTACCAGTGGCTGAAAGCGTCAATGTTCCCAAGGGACATTACATAACGTTGGAGAACGATAGTCAGATGAAGAATGTTGATGAATTAATCAGGCATGCGATTGGCGACAGGAGTGAGGCTGATTTGAACAAAGCAGACTCGGCGAAGAAGGAGTCTGTTGCTCTATTCTTCAATAATCAATACGACGAGTCAAGGAAAGAGACGAGATCGGTGATGAAAAACGAGAACGTGCTCTCTGTTTCTTTGAACAACGGGAAAAACGTTAGTCAAGCGAACTCCTCTTAAATTACCACACTTGTCTAGGTACTATTTTCATTTATACTTCCGAAGGTAAATGTATTCTAATTTATGCAAAGAATGAACTTTCATTTACATTATTACGAAGTTAAGGTTGAGTGATTTCGCAAGGTGAACCAAAATGCGAAACATAAAACTATCTCGTGCGTGAGATTGATCGCTCGATATTGTTTAACCGAAATGTATATTTATTACGAAAAATATTTAACATCGAATCCACGGTAATCAGAGAAACGGATTCGCACTGTGTTGGATTATCTCCGTGAAATTACCTTGTGTACTATCTTACAAATGAATTTAACGATTTTCCATGACATAGTGTAGTAATTATGCTTCCTTACCGATCGTTAGTCCATTACAGAGCATTCGAAAAGGGAGTTGCCATAGGCGTGACATTTTCCCTGTTATTCGGTGCTCCAGAAAGTATAGAAGCAGTAATTATTCCTCGACTGATATTATTACGAAGTAAAAATCGTTTACTTGAGAGAAATTCTCGTTTAATGTAACAACGCAGGTGTTATCAACGAATCTGTTTCTTATATCTCCCTCAGAACCGACAAATTTCACGTTCACCGTATAACTTACAATCAGGAAAAAGAATGTAAGGTTCTCTGAGTGATCTTTCGTTTCGTTCGAAGAAAGGTTCATTCGCCGTCCTCCTCGCGTGAAAACTCTTCACGTGCTGGAGAGATTTCACGTGAACGAGAGCGAGTAAAAATATCGAAGCGATCTCTTTTTCGGGGTCGACGAGCAATCATGTCACGGCCATTCACGCGAGCCAACGAATCTTAGGATCGCCACTTTTGGCTCGATTGACGCATCGATACCTAACGCGACAAATCCGTGGCAAGCGTTTTGCAATACACTTCGATGTAGGTCGTTCGATTACAAATTGTTCTGCCGTTCATAGGATAGAAGCGAAGAGATGCACGTATCAAGTAAACTTTCATCGTTTCATGCTGTTCTGTCACACACATACAGTCAAACGAATGTGTCAGCATCTCGCCGCCCACTTTTCCCATACCTTTAACCTTCACCGAGGTGAAAGTTCAGAACCTCGTTGAACTAGCTTCGTGGTAATGATACCTTACCTTTTGCGAGGAATCTCGTTTCGAGTGAAACGCACTGCTCGACTTTGCGGGCGTTCAAACGCGATACATACAGTTTTGCATACCTTTGTGACAATAACAGGTAGATATGTATACATCTAGTCCGTTGTTTCCCGATGGGTCCACTATATCAGTTATACCGCACCGGATAGGATGAGTTTTTAGGCGCCTTAGTTTTCCCTAAAAGCGTGCTAATTGAAAATAGAAATCCCGTTGCGCGTTGTACGTATTTCAAACTTTTAGTAAGGTATTATTAATTGTGACGAAGTCACGTTAATAGCACGTATTTTTGATCGAAACACTATGCTCCGCACGATCTTTGATTTTAACACGTTAAATGCCATATCGGATCGAACTTCTTCTTTTCGCCAGAGTTGGTACTCGAGGATCAATTGTATAAAATTTAAAAAATAATTGCTTATCATTCCTTTAATGGATTTTATTGAAACAGTTCAAATAAAGATGCGATTTTTCTCTGTAGGCATTACAAAGCTACCACTTTCTACGTAATATTTATTGGAACATTTTTTGCAAAATTTTCGAGTCTGAACTGCTGAACGAACGAAATCGTTCGAAATCGGCGTGTATGATTAACGTGTTAATGTTCAAATAATTATAAAGGTGGTCTAAGTTCAAAATTGACACATTACCGACCGATCGCGGATATCTTAGAAAAAGGATGGAATACGCTTGATATTATTGCATAAATTTTCTGTTCTGAACTTTTGCAGATTTTTCAAATATGCACCTATTCCTCAGTTTCACAAAAATAGAAACTCTAGAAAATAAAAGTTTATGCTGTGTACATATTTGCACAGTCATTTTCTAGTACCGTCGGTATGTTAACACTGACATTAAACCTAAAAAAGGGAAATCCACCTTTTTCTTTTTATACACATTGGAGAAATTCGATTACTGAGAAGCAGTGATAGAAAAACCATGCAAATGATCCTTAAAAGGAATAGCTTTGTTGTTAGAAGAAAAGGAAGAAACTGATTCAATATTTAACTTATTTTATATTTATTTTATGTTGAAATAAATGAATTTAATTAAATAACTGGCTGAATTATGCGCATTTTTGTTCTTTTTCGATTTACACGGCATCTTGAGAAAACAATTTTCCGTGTAAATCGGAGAATAGGTGCACTATTTAACATACTTTTACTATACACATTACTCTCACTTGTGTAAGTTATATAAACAACTAATTATTTAAATTATTAACTAGTAACTTAACTTTATTAACCAATAAAGTCAGTTTTAAAGTTACTTGTACGCTTTGTGGGTGTTTAAATATAAGAATGTTGCTAGCAAGGAAACATTCCTAATAATCACCCATTTTGATGAAGCTTCATTGTACAGTAGTTTAAAAAAAAAAGGTATACATCACATATCCTTTTTTCTTTATTCGCAATCGTCCACGACGGAACAATGAAAATTGTTCTCAAAATTCAAGGTAGCAAACAAATTTTATCTATCTCAAAAATTTTCATTTTTCAACATCAATTTTGTAAGCATCACTTCCAAAAAAATGCACGCGGTCGGCAATGCGTTAAAACAAAAATTTATCCCTTATTTCATGTTATCCTCATTTTTGCAAGAATAGCCAGGAGTTGAGTCTTGAAATTAATAATTGTATGGTTTTCATGTTCCAAATAAAATATCTAAACATCTCCAATTGCGAAACACAAAGACTTAGATCATTTTGATGATCAACTGTGCAATTGTTAACGACGAAAATTGAACACAACCGTTATACTTCAGTTTATGTATATACATATACACTTTCTATAACGTATTCGATAGGGGTATAGTGTTTGCAATACGTGTATCGTTTAACGTGGCAGCAGAATCTCGTCTGTAACAATTAGAGTGTCCGTATAAGAGGGAACCATTTAGAAGTACAAGCACCCAAAGACACACGAGTCACCATCATGTAGAGAAGCAGTAAAACCCTGTCTCCCAACCTAACTTAACCTAAGCGACGCGATCACACAAGCTGAAATATAACCGGCCAGAAATATAGGTAATAAAATGTTAACACGTTCGCATGTGCGTTCATCGACGCGTGGTTAAACATGAGACTACGTTATCGTGGCTCACGCATTTCGTATTCGGAGTAATCTTAAACTTGTAGTACTTTTATAGTGCTGCCTGGCAAATGGTTATGCATAACTTGGTGTATTGCGGATACGTAAAATAAGTAGAGCGTATAAGCTTAAGAGAGACGCTCATTGTTAAGAAATATGCAGTGACGATACTGCCAAGCCATAAAACACGTCAACTCGCTCCTAACTCGTATTCACCTTTAATGTTCATCCTCTTACTTTCTTTTTCTTTTTCTTTTTTTTTTCTTTATGTATTAATTTATTCTTTTATATACGCTACGTCTCGTATGTGCAGATGAACGATCGATTTTTATCATTTATTAAATATAACGCGCGTACATGACTGTACTTTATATATATGTATGTATGTACGTATGTATTTACGAAATCGCGTTAAGCATGTAAATATACGATCGATTTGTAAATAGAACGATTCTTATTTAGTTTCTTTTCTTTTTGTGTCCTGTATTCGATTCCCCTTTCCTCGAAGTGCCACAGGTTTCTGTTAATTCAACTTGTATAGATAGGAAAAACCTTCCAATGATAAAATTACTGTAAGAATGAGTAGAAGAAAAATTATGAAGTGGAACGATTCATAGAAACATTAAACTTCAAAATATTAATTATAAATATTAATTATATCTCTTGTACATATTAATTTATCAATTACAAAAATTTAATTTTAATTTAAAAAGGTTAATTAAAAAAAATTACTAAGCGGAAGTATTCAAAGCGAGATTAAACCTCAAAATATTAACTGTAAATGTTATTTTAATTAAATGCTGATTATATTAAATAAATTTAATATTAATTACATCTTTCGTATATTAATTTATTAATAAAAAAGTTAATTAAAAAGATTATGAAGTGGAAGTATTCATAGAAAGATTAAACTTCAGAGTATTAAATATACATATTAATAGACTTATGTGTTAATTATATTAAATAAATTTAATACTAATTGTATTTTCTGTATGTTAATTTATCAATTAAAAGAATATAATTGTAAATAAAAAGAATTAATTAAAAAATTATGAAGTGGAAGCATTCATCGAAAGATTAAACTTATATTAACATGCTTAAGTGCTAATTATATTTTTTGAATACATTAATTTAATATTATTGTAAATAAACATTAATCAATTATGGAATTAATATTAATTCAAATATTAATCGTAAAGTATTCTTTGTGCGTCATCCTGTAAATAATAGCATTTTTTAGGCAATAACCTCCTATTGTAGGCAATAGGCAGCTCCCACACATTCCTTTAAAAATATTTAAAAAATACTCGTAATATTATTACACCTCAGAATTTTAATTAATATTCGAACGAAAATATAAGTTGATAGTAACCATGCTGCAAGTTCGTTTAATATTAGTACTAAATCGAAGTTTACCAAAGACTGACATTTTTATCAAACTTCATTTAGCTTTCAAATTTAATGACAATCAGATTATATTACCAAAGCGAGGACCCTTTAATGAAACTGACAAATTTTGCCAGTATATTTAGTAACTTATTTTAAGCAGAAAATATTGTACAAACTACGGGACAATTCAGTCTCGTTTCAAAGATATGGAAAGTTTATTAACACAAAGCACATTCAAGTTGTCTGATTTATGTTCAATATCTGTTCAATTATCAGTTTTATATAAAACTAACATTATCTTCATACGTAGTGTTCAAAATAGTTACATTGTGTTTATATACATGTAGTTTCTACCTACTTCTATTGACTGAAACACAATGGTAACTTCACTATTCATGCTAACAACAGCTTTAGCTATGCTTTGTATGATACTGTTCACGTATATTTGGCTTTTCATTCAAGCACATTCTAAATTTTATGCAATCCATACAGCACAGATTTACCTCATTGCGATCCATATCTTGGCAACGACCTCGATCGATCTATATGCATGCATTAGGTAATCCTGTTTGCCTAAAATAATCTACCAAACATGCTCGTGATATTTATCAGCTTCATTGCCGCACGGCCTGTATTAAACATCATATTAAAACACGTTCCTCGTACACTATACATTGACATACTTTCATTGTTAAATACTTCAGCGATAATCTCTGAAATTTTACTGAGAATATTACAATATTGATTCGATGGTGTTTGCTTCAAACACCTATTTTAATTCTTTTGTGTCGATGAAGTTTCTACATCGTGAAATTTCACAACGTAAATAATACAACAATTAATTTAAAACAATTTATAAACAGGAATATAACAATGCTATTATAGTCTGCACAAAGTATTCGACATTCATTGTCGTGCTGAAAAATTAGATTTTTTTGTGGTCGTTTACGTGAAACGAGATTGCCAAATACCAGTATGCTACTGCATGCTTTAATTACTATTATTACTACAGGAACTACTTACAATTCAGCCACCGTATAATAGAAGTAATTATTTTCACTTTTCTTTGTCATCTTGTTCAAACTTCTCGGAATTTGTATAACGAAATCGTTCAGATTCAACCAACACGGCTATTACTGGCAAACAAAACGGGAACTAAAAGAAATCCCGAAAACCAGGAAATCGCAGTTGTTAAACTTTGCATCGCCGCGAGAGCTACTTACGCACGGACATCCAATAGAATTCTCAGGCATTTGGCATTCTGTTTATCTCGATCTCGCGCTGTTTCCTTCTTCATGTTGTTCATTCGACTGGCTGTAGTCCCAGCATTTCAGCGATTGAGATTCGCGTTTTCGGATTGTGAGCTCGTTCTTGATCTACATCTCACGTTAATAGTCCCAAAACGCTGGCCAAAACATTTGATGGTTGTTGAAAAACTCGCGGCGACAACCATTACTTATTATGTAGCAAGTAAAAGCAAACGCTTAGTTTTCAAACAAAATATTCATTTAATTATTCAATAAATACTGACAATTCTCGTTGAAGTCACTTAACTATCTAATACAGCTGAGAGGAATAGTGTTTTAAGGAATTCAAAAGCGAGTTATAATTTGTTTTTTATTTAAGTATTGTTCTTTTTGTAGTTTGGAATGGTTTTAACCAGGTAATAATCAATTTTATTGTAACTACAACTTTATTCTCTTTTAAATTTAACACAATTGAGGAGAGATGTATTTTAGAGTATTCAAAAGTGAATTACACTATACTAATTATTTTCTATTTAAGTATTGTTCTTTTTGCAGTTTGGAATGATTTGAACCAAGTACTAATCAACTTTACTCCAACTACAACTTTATTCTTTTTTAAATATCTAATACAACTGAGAAGAATTGTATTTTTGGATATTCGAAAGCGAATTGTACTGTATCATTTGTTCTTTATATGTATTATTTGTTCTTTTTTTCTAGTTTTTTCTGGTTATGAACTATGTATTAATCAAATTTACTATAACATTATTCTCTTTTCATGACGATTGATTAATTCAATGGAAAATTAATACTGTTCATCAAGTGCAATGTCTATTAGTGTTTTATGTAATGTTCGTCCTTAAAGATACCGACTGATCAATTCTAAGTTTGAACTAATTTGACGCATCAATTAGCACTTTAAACCTGGCAATAAAATTAACTTCTGAAATTCTAAATTGCTGCTTCTGACGTTTCTCATAATCGTATTGTTCGATTTTATGAAAGTATTTATTATCATTAATATTTAACTTCTTAGTTTCTAACTTTTCCACCTGTTAAATATAGCTATTTTTTTCATAGAATATTATAAAACAATATAGTGAACCAGTAATGGGTCACCTTATCTTTTCAATCTTTTTTGTCATCCATGTGAAAATGACCCATCGATGGGTCACATTAGCAAACAAGAACATAATCCAATGGCTCAATAATTATTAATTAATTTTATACAATTGAACTAAGCACAAATTCCATGGTCGACAAATTTTCTACTGAGAAAATCAAATAAAAAGTTCCAACCTTATGAAAATCAAAGAAGCAAGTGTCCACCGTGCAATGGAGAGAGTTAAAAAAGAGAAAGACTCAAGGACGAGAATGTGAAAACTCAATTATCTAATTCAAGTATCGGTTAAGAGGAAACAAAACTCGTACATAACCAGTCCGTAGTTCGACGTTGAAACGAAAACGTATGAGAGGAATTAGGTACCCGCTACTAAGTAGGATTATGGTTATGCAAATGAAACATTATCGCGCCAGTTAAGTTAGCGTGGACAGTTAGCGTGTCCCGGTACTGGTTGAAATCGTTTCTCTCTCACTTTCTATTGTATCTGTGATCCTCATCCTCCATTTCTTTCCTTTGCCCCTTTCGAACTCAGCTCGGCTTCGCACGTTTCTCCCCGTTTCCTCCATTATTCCGTTCTTCGTATAGCAGACAATGTGATCATAAGGCTTCCTTCGTAAACTGAGACTCGGCTAAACTATGAGAATGTTCGCATGTTTTCGGTTCTAAAACCCAACGTGTACAGTAACGCGGAGATTTCAACGCCCCGTTAATTCGCTCCGCTGATTTCCGATGTTTTTCACATTGACTGTTACACAATGCTTCGCTAATAAAAGACATGCTGTCTTAAGAGAGTATCTAAGATTTTTGTTTCATATTATTAGAGACAGTTTTGTTCTTATACATTACCAATTTTAAATTTGTTTGGAACTGGTGCGATATAATATATGGAACGTATTGTATGAGTGCAAAAGTTTTGATGGGTTTCTAACAAATTGTGCGATTGTCACTATATCATGGAAACCATAAATTTCAAGTGTCATATGTCTTTAGTGTCACAGACAATCAACTGTTGTTTACTACAAAAATTAAATACATTGAGCGAACTACTATACTTTAAAGTAAAAATTGAAAATGAACGTGGAAATGTACAATTTACGTGTGATTATGATTTACGAGTTTCAAAGGAGAACAGGTGTTACAAATACAGTAGGAAACATTTGTGATACGTTCGAAGAATCTGCTATGTCGATTTCAAACCAGCCAAAGATGGTTTGTTAAGTTTAACCGTTGTGTGGATAACCGGATACCCGGGTACCCATATTTCTATATTTCCATTGATAATTTGTTATGTTGTGAAGATATCCCAAACCCGCTACGAATCCCCATTAGTTGAAATGTTTACTGTTGATTTACGGTTTCGGAATAAAAATTTATACACAATATTTCAAATAACAAGGTTTTAATTTTATTCATACACTTGTTGAATAACTGGGATACTCGGGTACCTATATAAGTTAAGTTGTAATTGGATGATTATGAAGGAAGGTTTTACAATAAAATTATACAAAATACAAAATTACGTTAAAGACGATTGACTTTAACATTGAATTATATAATAGTTCCGAGTAATTGCTTCACTCAAATTATTTAAAGCAATATTTGATATACTATAGAAAGAAACAAACTGAGAGTTATGAGAAAGTATGAAAGTAAAATTATCGCTGTATGTTTGATATATCGAAACCGAATGTTTGGGGTACTCGGGTACCCCGGTTGTTTAATAAGTGAAAACATTTTGGTTGTCTATATAAGGGTTAAACGAGGTGATTTTAAGTACATTTTGTGCAAATATTACCAGAACGATGAAAAAGAATTTCTAAAAGCCATGGCGAATATACAATTGATTGAATAAATCATTCTTGGTAGAATAATCCAATATTTATTCATTTGTAAAAAAACTATCAAAGCTTTCGTACTTATCAAATATATTCCGGATAAATGTAATGCATGGCGGTGTAAAAATTTGGGACACTTGTTTTTCCTATAAGACAAGGAACTATAGAGTAAAACTGAAGTTTCATGCATTGAGATTTTTTGAATTGAGTGCGTCTAGTAATGTCAATTAAACGACTGAATTCCTCTTCATGATTAGGTTTCTAGGAAACTTTTCTTTACTTGATTAAAATACTTGAATTCTTAGAATTAAGTATCACATTAAAAGTGGTACTATTATTTATAGTTATGATATAGATATTCAGGGGAAAAATTTAATAATAAGTAAAAAATATCGGTTGTTCTAAAAATTCCAAAAAGAGTGAACTTAAAACGAAAATGATCCTTGCAATTTATTTATTTATCAATACCATTCCATTTACACACAAGATACCTTCCATATCATTAAAAATACAAGAGACGATTATGTGAGATATTTTAGATGAGACAGCTTGTATGGTAAGAAGTTACCTTCACATTTATGTGATTACTATTGCTATATTTTTGAGAATACAATGAAAAAAGTAGAAGTTCGGTAGAAAATTATTTTATTTACCAAATATTGTAGGTAATACTATAAATTCGCTTATTTATTTCATATTGCGTTTGTTCTATACAATTTTGCACTTTTAAATTTCCTATAAATGTATCGATATCCGTACAATAGCGATTACTATTGTAACTATATTATATATAAAGTGAGTAACTCTATTATATATATAAAGTTATGAAGCTATTGTATATACATAGAGTGATGTCACAGCAATTGAAATAAAACAACGAAATCCATGATAAATATTAAGAATTCATTCATGTACGTTACATACGTATAAATTTATCATCAACGTGTACAAAGATGATACCTTACATTTTTTTCTTCCGATGTTTACCAATCTTTACAAGAACCTTATTTCCTCACTGTTCAGTCACGAGCCCCAAATACTTTCTCAGGTTCGTAGATATTCAAGAATCTGGGCGACTCGTATTCCCGACTGGTATATTGTCATTTGCAAGGTAAATTCGGTCTCGTTTCACGAATTATGATTCCACGTCTTAATACAACCGCTCGTATGCGTTTCTCATTGCTGCTTCTTTCCGAAACATTCCTTCGGTTTGCTTCCTGTCGCTTCGTTACGCAACAGGATGTATCCTGGCACAAGAGTGGAATTTGTGTCGCGAGTGCCGAACCGAAGATAAAGATCATCGAGCACGAAAGACACGCGAGCAAGGACGTTCTTCCACGGAGCAACTGTCGCAGCTGTGACAAGAAAAGGGGGGTTTTCCACCATTTTATCCTCTCGTAGGACCTCTACAGCCACCTAAATTGTTTTCGTGAAACGAAATTAACGGTGAAGAGGACAAAAGTGTCGTAACGCGGTCACAGCCGTGTGTCAACAACGACAACAGGCGACAACGATGTCGAAATGAATTTCGTTAGCGTTCACAGACGAGACCGAAGGAAACGTAACGACTTCCTTCTCGTGTAGCTTTAATCGAGAGCCGTATCAGCGCGTTGTTGGCTGTTCAAGGAGGGCTGGTGACTAGGAGGGATTGTCAGAGATCTCGAAAGAGGGTTTTCACGGGTAGCCAGGGGGAACGTATGCATTTCTCGTGGAGCTCGGAAGTGCTTTATTTCCATAGTGCGTCGGTATCCGTACACACCAACAGACGCGTTGATCTCGAGAGGCACGTTGTTGCCTCCTGGGTGGTATATACGGAATATAAGGCGACTCGACTGCGAGAGAGAGCGAGAGGAGAGCGCCAAGACACAGAAAGAGAGAGTGAGAGACTCAGAGAGAGAGAGAGAGAGAGAGAGAGAGAGCGAGAGAGAGTAAGAGGAGCAGAGAGAGAGATTCAGAGAGAAAGAGGAGCAGAGAGAGAGATTCAGAGAGAAAGAGGAGCAGAGAAAAGGAGAGAGTCGGAGGGAGAGCCAGAGAGAGAGAGAAGAAAAGAAGAGGAGAGTATCCCGGGCGTATCGTTGGTCGGTATGCTAGGTGCAGCTCGTTTGCCGAAGGCAAAATTGTCTTTCTTTCGGAACTGCGAATAGTCGCTAAAAGTAAAATCTAAGAAAATAAAATAGTCCCACGGGCTGCTTCCGCCTTTCTGAAACCGTTTCAGCACTCTTCCGCCGTATGCCTTCGCTATCGCTGCACTTCGTACAGTTTTCATACGCTCGAACGATACGCGCGCTCTTTTTCTCCCTTTCTCACTCTTTAGGACAACAAACGTCCTCCCGGTAAAAAGACGAATTATTTCGATTCGCGAAATTTGACACGTGTTGTTAGCGATTCGTTCGCCGTTGTTTTCTCCTTGTTTAGGGTTACAGCGTTCAGTCAGCCGGAATGGAATTGCTTGGAATATTCCAGTCTAAAGCAAAAAAGTGTTCCCACGGGATCACGCGCCTGTAATGCATACCTTTTAAGGTACTTTGAACATTTTGTCTGTGGAGCTTTTATCTCGTTTTCTTGTTTGTAAGCGACTCGTTTCTATTACCTTTGCGGATGACGGAATTGAATTTTCTTTTTTTCTTTCTTTCTTTTTTTTTTTTTTTTAATAGCAATAGTATCATATTTTCTGACTGCACAAATGATTGATGAATAAAGGACTTATTTTTTGCGCAATTATGACACACTGCTTGGATAATTGAAAGAAAAGCTTTGTTTTCTCTGTTTTCATGGATGATTTCGCGGTGTGAAATTGTTTCAAATTTTAATCGCTATTTTGACATTCATCCAACTGCTTTTGTCAGAAAGAAAATGCAGGAGCATTATTAACATTACAGCTACCAGGTAAAAAAGTAACGGGTCAATAAAATGAGTTATAATGAGTTTTAAGCTAAATAATATACATTGATACTTATTCATTCATTTATCAAAAGATTCAGCGTTATTTATCTGAAACATTGTGATCTTCATTTGTTACTTGAAAATTTCCACACAGCAATAGCTCAATAAACTGTACTTCAAGAAATTTGAAAGGTTCTTCTAATACATGCAAATTCTGTCAAATTGGATTGTGCAACAAAAACAGAGAAAATTCAACTGGTCTTAAATGCAATAAGTATATTCATGGAAAGTGTATATTCCAAATAGAATAAATCTACATATAGAAAATGTGCTCCATAGACCGATTATAAAGAAAAATTATTTTAATAATATATATATCTGAATTAAAAACTGTTTTTATATATTTTCTAGTTAAAAGTAAATTATTTAATATATTAAATATTGTTCCTTATTACTTCTAACTTTAATTTAAAAAAAACTGCACATAAAAACACATTCTTCAAATATCTATCAAATTGACAGCTGTGATAAAATTAGGTATACATTCAACATTAGTAGTTGCAGTGTTAATAACAATGTTAAACTTTTTCTGAACAATATTTCAAAGAACAATCTGAAGATATTAATATGAAATTTAATTATTCATTTTGAAATATCTAAACCAGTATACAGTGCGTACTACTAATAAAACAGTAACGAAGTATAAAGTAAATGAGGAATTTTGTATGAAAAGAATATTGAAAATCAAAAGCAGTGTGATTTCTTTACTTAATACCTTCGTCTACGTAGTGAACGAAGTATCCACTCGCACGACTTTGAAAAACGCGTTCGCCGACGGTAGGTTAAAAAGTTATAATTAAATTTCTCCAGTGGAATTTAGTTTCCATTTTTTTTTTCTTTATATTGCGATATTGCAAACTGAAATTAATCCTGTGTATGAAGTAAAAAAAAAAAATGATCACTGTAACAAAATATATTCAGTAATTTAAAATTTTCATTCATCGACTTTTGATTGAAAATGTCTTGGTCAATGAGAATATCTCTGAAAGCAGTATAAACGTCTTCAAAGAATTGAAATATTATTATTATTATTATTATCAGCATTCGTAGTAAAGTATGTTGTATAAATAGAAATTACACGTCGAGAAACGGCGATGTTATTGCAAATAATACATTGGATATATGTTTATCCATTTTCCTCGTGTAAAATTTTAAACTTATAAAACTGTTCGGTTTAGATGAAAACTGAATGTATCGTTTATTACTAGAGGAAAATGTAGGTCGTTCCACGGTAAGTGGAGAAAGGTAATGGGAGACGTTTACCGAGAAGATTTCAACGACCTTCCGAAGAATACCTGACATTTTCCAAGAACATTTTTGAAACAAAAGGGAAATGATATACATCATTTTTTAATTTCTCGTCTTAAAAAAGAAAATAATGGAATGAGAAACGAATACGTTAATTTGAATGTAAGAATCTTATATTAAGCATAAAGTATACCAAAATATTGTTGACCGTATTTAATGAAATGAATCGAACCTCTGTTCTTGGAAACTTCTAACAATTACGTGGAAGATGCATGCACTTACTTCAGAGAATGTATAAACTTTATCAACTCTTTGCGCTTTGAGTATGTTTTTATGTGATCGATTTAGCAACTCCAACACACTTTTGCAATGAAACATTTAAAAATTAAAAGTCTCGTTTTGAAAAGAAATAAAATTATACCGGTTCATCGATTAATTTATTTTTATTTATTTTACTAATTTGCCTTATTTCCAAAAGGAATGAAATTTGAATGGAGTTATGGTACGTATTATGAACGTCTTCGTACCGGTGCCCACAGAACGCAAAAGGATAAACGAAACCTTTTATTAAATTTTTATCGATAAATTTACTATTATTGCTTACAGTTTCTTTTAATGTGATGATTACGGAGACATTATCTTTTATCAAACAGTACCAAGCCAAATTTGCAAATGTACTGCTTTCCATTTCATGTTTTTTTTGCCGTACATACGCGAGATTTTTTAGATATTTTCAGTTTCCGAATTTCTCATTTTTTGTATACCGTCCTGTCACATATCGCCTGACAATGATCCTAATGGATCACATCCTGCTGGATGGTATAGCATTTGATTTTCTTCATTTTCTTCCTTCTTTTCCATTTCGTCGTTTGCTCAGTTTTTCGTTAATTCGAGTAGAAATCACAACATAAGATATAGGATGCCTACCAGTTTTTACAAAAACCGTACAAATTGAGATACGGAAGATGCTATTGGACCTCCTGGGTCATCAACATCTGAAAAATTAATGATATCAATAGGCATCTCCTGTTAATAACATTTCAAAAATAAAAAACGTTAATTAACGTTTCCGATCGGTACAATGTGTTAATAGTTTTAAACTATACACACGTTATAACGTGCAAGACACAATTTAAATACTGATTGATATAATTGTACCATGTTGCTGTATCTATGGCACAGGTAGAAGCAGTAAATGTCATTTGTTAGTTTATAGTGCAATTAGCTGCATAATTGAGAAATATGAGGAACTTAAGGATATGACAACTTTAAATGGACATGCAAACAATTTCTCATTATGTTGGTCGGATTAGTGATTCAGTGTTTCATTTGCATAATTAATTTATTGCCGGATGAACCGTCATACCTGACAGCAGAGAAGCGTAATTTACTGCCGTTTCATTCGCAAAAACGAAATTTCGTCTATGAGTATTCTGTTTTAATATAAATTCCATAATATTTGAATTTGAAATTCCTATCATAATATGAAAAATATTTTGCATTTGTATGAAAGAGTTATAGTGTTTGATCGGATAATACGATATTTCAAATTATTTCAAAAAATTGGGATTTATTTGTGATTTAATATGTCCTTGTTCAAGTTTCCGTTTGTTTTCTATCTCGGGACGTTGTAGAAGATTTATAAATACGTAATTCACAATATTTGTTTGTATGCGATTTAATAATTTATTATGTAACTGAAAATTGTTTCTGTTAAAGCTACATTAACATTTTACCCAGCGAAGGTCTATTAATCACTTTTTTATTGCCAAAATTTGTCGATCGGGAACCTATTAATCGGCTTTCTGTTGTCAATGATTACCGATCGTTTGTTTTCCAATTTCCATTTCTTTAACGCGTGATAGCCAAATCCGAGTCGGTTGTTATCACATCATAACGTCAACGAGTATTTTCCACGCGGATTTCCAACTATTTTTTTTCGAAGGTTGCAAAATCTATAGTCGATTATATAAATTAATTGAATGTATCACACACAGTGTTGAGCAACGATATATATATATATATATATATATATATATATATATATATATATATATATATATATATTTATTTATTTATTTAATTTAGAAATATTTCAACAAGTATAATTTATAACTACTGATGTGTATGTCGAATGTTTTGAATGTATACTCTACTGAATGTCGAATCTCTAGTGTCGAATCTAATTCTCTCTCCTGTGCATGCTGTTTTATAAATTTTGTGCTTCTATTCGCTGTCTAGGTGTGTAGTGGACGTGGTAAGAAGTCTGTTGATTAGTGTTTTTTTTTTCAGTGTTCTGGGGGTGACTAGCTTGTGGAGAGAATAGGGAGATTATTGTTTAAACTATTTGGTATATTGCGGGTAAAATTATGGCTCTCCTGGTTGATCAGTAGATCTGGAGCTTCTGGTGGCCAGATGGGAGGATCTTCGAAATTTGGTGTTATAAACCAATTTGCAGGCCGTGTCGCCTAATCCCTCGCTTCGACAAATTTTAGTCTTTTAGGACCGAACATCGGTATTAACGATATATTTGCGTTTGAATAGAAAGGGGGTAGTAAGTTCAGCTACAAGCGGTAGGTAAAGTGTTAAAATTGTTAAACGTACAGAATGGCAATTTTGTAACTCGCCTAATTGCTATGACAAGTATTCCATTACTTTAATTTTTACATAAATTTCCTTTGCAGTATTAAAATACAGAACGAAAATAATTCTTGTTAATGACACCTCAATTACTTCGTAACATCGTTGTTTATGCGTCACAGCATTAGCGGTCGAATTTCGAAACGATTGAACGATGTTGATTTATGTCAAGTGAAGACGGCCTCGTATTCAAAGAGACTGTATTTATTATGTATAAAACAACAAGCGAAACAGCACGTGGTAGCCAATGTTGTATGTGTGTGTCGCTGTCAAATTAACTAAAATATAATTGATTAAAAACAGACGATAGAGTGGATATATTTTAAGCGTGATTGATGGGTGTATATGAGTAAAGACGCCTGAATAAGAAAAGGTATTTCACAAAAATTGGCACTTCTAATTTACATTTTAAACAAAAAAGGAAGCCTACAATTAGATACACAAGCAACGCGCCGTTTCAATATATACGGATATCGAAAGGAATATTTCGATTCATAAACAAATAGATTAAACCAACAACTTTTCATTCTACGTACACATACACACACATATATGCGCGCGCAGGTGGGCCGTTTTAATTAAGAAGTACATAGAAACGCGGCCGAGGGGCAGGAAATAATTTCCAATCGGAATAAAACGGGTGGCTCGCGGGGGCGTGCCTTTGCATGGCTTTCAATTTTCTCGCAGAATCTCTCGTTCTATTTCCGCGCGTTTAACCGTCCCGCCACCCTTTTGCACGGAACGTATACAACGATTCCTCGGAAGATCGCGGGAATTCATAGACGTCGGCTGGGATATTGTTCCGCTTGATCGATCGACAGTTCAACGGGGTTAATCGGAAAATCTCCGTACAAAATCCGGTCCCCCAAAGGGGAGAACGACGGCTACGGGACGGTTGAAGTACACGCTGCGTAACAACGACAAGGGAAAAATGACAGACGACGATGCCTGAGAGCGATGGAACGCGAGAAACAGCAACGGGACAGAGGGTGATCGAAGGAAGAAAAAAAGAAAAGGAAAAGGAGGGGTGACGTTCTTCCAAACTGAAATCGAGAGAGACAGAAAGTGGAGGAATGGTGATGGAGGTCGAAGTATGAGATCGAAAGGGGGACAGAAAGAAGAAGAAGATGAAGAAGAAGAGGAAGGAACGATTCTAGAAGGAATTCCATAAAAATCGGTGAAATATGCATAGTACCGCGGAACGTGGAGCAGCGTCGCGACGTCGTCGAGTGTCCCTAGAGAAACGGGAATCCCAGCACGGAAAAGAGAACGAATTGCAAGAAGAAAAAAAGAACGGTTTCGAGGGAAGAGCCTGGGAGGCGTCGAAGAAGAAGGGTGCCAGGGAACGGTGAAGGAAGAAGATGCAGTGTGAGCGTCTGAAACGAGGCTGAAGGAGGGGATTTCAAGGGGGAGGTGGCGAGCGACAGATAAAGGAAAGAAGGTCGGAGAGCGAACATTTGGAACGTCTTCTCGAACGAAATCTAATTTCAGTCCCACGACGAAACTAAGCTATTTTCTCCGCAATATGCACGCGCAACACCGTGCACAACCATTCTGTCGAATGTTTTTCACTTCTAGCACACTACCACCCACTTTTTTGCTGACCCTCTTAAGTTATCTCCTTCGATGGGAGCTACGTGGAAATGAAACGATTGATAATGTTCTCGCTATCATAATCTGTCGTTTGTTAAACATTTATCGTGAATTTTCCAAGGTTCTTCCACGTTCGAAGCAGCGATATCAAAGTGAAAATTTGTTAACATGTGAAGTGTACAAATTGAAATAACGAAGATTTATTATACACTTAAAAATCGTATGATAATGTTATTAACGATTAGTCGAAATATTAAATTAAGTATTAGAAGAATTTACTCTTACGAATTTTTGAATATCTACCTTTCCTCTGTATAACATAATACATTAACGTTTAGTTTAACACCAAAATAATAACAACAGGTGTAGTATATAATAGAACAATCAATTCTATAATTCATTCTTTCGTAAAAATTTCGGAATTTATTTGTTACTGTGAAATCAGAATTATAGAGATACTTTAACAATAATGTTACAGTTTGAGGAGGCTTGTACTTCGTTATGATGCAACTATTTGATTGTAAGTAACAAGCATCATTTACGACAAGTAAAATTTACATGTATTCGAGTTACCGAATTGTAGAAGAAATGTTTTACGTGTAAATTCCTTGTGTAAGTGGTAGAGGAAATCCAACTTGTGCACAACCTGTTGTACAGTGCTTACGTAGACAACTCTTACACAAATATACGAGACAAACTTTGAACGCGTTTGTATTGCTATACAGTGGCAAGTGCTTAGACAGAACTTTACTCGGGTAGCAATCACTGATGTTTATCGGTCGAATCAATAATGTAACATAAAACACGAAACAGTTGAGCTTTAGCTAGCAACTTTGTTATATTGTACAAAAAATTACAATATTTAATTATTCTCGACTAATTTATCATGTAATTCTAATAATAACAAATTGTGACTTGGAACGCGAATTCTTTGCTATACGGTATACAAAATTAGAATATTTAATTACTCTTAACTAATTTATCCAGTAACTTTAATAATAAACTGTGTATTGGAACGTCAAGTCCTTAATTTCAAATTAATTTCTATATAAATTAACTTATGAAAATTTTACACGTTTTAATGTACGTCTTTGTAATATTTGCACCCTCTGTGATACGCGATCCTAGTATTATTCGTACTAAAAGGATAAAACGGCGACATTGTTCATAAGGAAAAATTGAAAAGCACTGCTTAGAGATGAAGAGAAAGAGATTGAGGGTTGTGATACACTAATGGCTGATTTCAAAGTGTGCAATTAAGAGGAAATGATTTCATCTCGATGGTTCCTTTGTATGAAGTTCTAGTTGAAAGAGTGCGTAAAGCATGTAGATAATTGGATTTAAATGTATATTATGGATATATATATATAAAATATATATATCCATAATATTTAACAACTGCTAGTTATTATAAGTTTTGCACAATCTATTTAGGAAAAGCTAATCCTATATAAGAATCTTCTAAAAAGCTGCATCTCTCTAGGTTCGTACTTTCAGCTAAAATATGAACATTCTTCATAATTTCAGCATTCCTCTTTCAGAAGCAAACGAATGCAAACGCCGTTGAAAAAAGGTGGCATTTTAAAGCTCTACTTCGTAGATTACTTTAATCAGTACCTTTTCATACAAATTTTTATCTCTTCCTGATCTGTATCAGTAAAGCTGAGATTAAGAAAATACTCGGTTCGTGTTATCTATCACATTAAGGAATTACATTAATTCTAATGTTCCTTTAGTAGGTAAAGGAAAATGGGTATTATATGAATTTGTTATCAGTTATTTTTAAAAATAATAACTGAAAGTAATAAGATAATTTTTATATCTAATAGTAATTGGGCATACAATGATTTATTATTTATAATTTTGAAATGAGATACATTTCGAGAACTCACGTGAACTCTTCTTTCGCATAACAATTATAAGCAAATTTTGCATATGGTACACTTTCGTAAAATAAATAAATATCAAATTTAATTTAAAAACTTTTCTTTGTTATAAAATTTCTCTACTTCGATTTCAATATATCGAGAAGCGTAAAATAAAATAAGAGAATCATTTCATTGTCAAAGCTAACTTTACTTTCAATCACTGATCCACATTTACCTAATGTCAGTT
The DNA here is from genome assembly GCA_951804975.1 of Anthophora plumipes. Classification (NCBI taxonomy): domain Eukaryota; kingdom Metazoa; phylum Arthropoda; class Insecta; order Hymenoptera; family Apidae; genus Anthophora; species Anthophora plumipes. The sequence continues at coordinate 10,482,530 of OX638116.1, read as the reverse complement.
CTGCAAGTACCACGAATTCCTTATTAGCACCTACCATTTTAGCCCATTTCAGTTGAACTGTCTCGAACAATTTACCTATTTCTGGCACGCGAATACAACAATGCAAGATGTCGCTCTTTCGCGAACGACTTTCACGTTTCGAAATAGATACCGGATTCGACCATTGTTCATTTCACTGTTGCACCGGTCTCCTTCATTTTCACCAGCAAAGAAAGAAAAAAAAAAGAGGAAGGAACAAAAGATTTCTCGGAACGTTCGTACGGTAGAAGAATTTGAAAGGGTCATATCGAGAGTTCCGTAGTAAGCGTCACGGAAGTGTACCAAAAATGTGCAATATAGCTGGTACCTGTATATATGTATATATGACCAAGCTGTCAGCAAGGAAGCGCGTGAATATCTGTTTTCGTCCTCATTAACCCTTTCTTTACAGCACACGTGGCCGCTCTGTACGAAAGAGCCCGCCACTTTCTGTAGATAGAATAAAACGTGTGAAAAGATACAGATCAGCAGAATCAAAAATTTCACGACAGATACCGCAGAATTAAGGGAGAATTATCAAGTAACTGTTTTAAAAGTAACCGATATTTATGAAATTTTTCAGAAAAGATCATTTATGATGGTGGATTAAATTTTATTGGGGATGGAATTAAGCATTTATAAATTGAAGATGAAATTTTTCCATTTAAATTTCTTCTTAATATTTTAACTACTTTTGCATAGTAATAGTCATTTGATTGGAATAAAAAAGGTTTCTAATTAATGTTAGATATTTTTTTGCTAGAATTGAACCTATTTAAAAAGAAAATACAAAATTTGCGAGATTTATAGCGTGATAAAGGAAATTAACCCTTTTCCTTGGAAAAATTCTGCTTTATATCCGAGAGAAAATTGTTATTAGTAATCAATAATATCAAAATTTTTGGTTCAGTTTCTAGAGAAATGTATAAAGAACGAAATGAGCTTTTAATATGTAAAACTTAGTTTCTAGAAAAACACGTTTAAAGTTTCTATTGTCGTTTCGTAATACTTATAGCCATTCTGCTATATTAGCACCATAAAATAATTCTTCTTCTTCAAACATCCGTTGAGCGATTTTGTCCTTTCGCGAGCAGAAAAATCCTACAACTCGTTAGAAATATTTAACTTTCTTTTGTATTAATTACAATAAAATACCAGCCATATCAATAAAAATATGTTTCTTAAATATAATTATTACTAACAGAGCGGTTTATGTCGAAATAATGAACTAAATCTTTCATCTAAACCTGATTTACTATAAAACAGTAATATGTCCCATGACTTATAAACAATGTCAGTGATTTACAGCTCATTTGGACGCCGACTATAGTCGACACTCGTATCTACAGATTCTCGCATGAATACCAATCTATAATCAATGCTAAGAATGGAAGAATTAATTAAGCCAGTCTTGATTTTCGATGGTCACTAAAAATGTCGCAGAGGGTCGAATGTTTAAGAAGTTTCTCTAAGGAGATATCGGGTTGGAGCGACTTTTCACGTAGGTAGGGAAACCTAGAGTGGTTTCGAGGCTGTCTCACCCTTTCCCTTGACATCGGTAGGAGAAACGGTGATAGAAAGAGGGAGCGTGAGAGGGGTGGTTAAAGAGTATGCGACAGAGGGGGGCGAGAGAAGAGAGGAGAAGCCCTTATTCTCTGATATTAGCAATAGCTAGTCTCGTAAAGTCGGCTGTGCCGCAATTCGAGTCACTTTGCAAACCCTTTATATATTCGCAGGCCTCTTCTCTTTCGCAAACCATGGAGAATGTAACATGGCGGAGAGAAGGGAAAACTGGGGACGGTGTGTGGAAGGGTGGATAGGTGGGGAAGGATTGAAATACTGGCGGAGGCAGTGATTTTAATGCGGGTGGTTCTTAAATTTTACGTCACTTTCCCATCCACAGTTCCAGCCTTCTCTCTGCGAGTACCGGCTTCGCCTTCCTCGTGGACGCGACGCGGAACGCCGCATTAAACTGTACCGAGGTAAACCTGTACCAAGGTTTCCTTCGGTGTTAATTCGGTTATGCGGGTTAGAGCGCCGAGGGTACTGCCACCCTTTCCTCCGTGAAACGTTTCGAGCATTTCAGTTAGCTCTTCTGAAAAGTTGTTCTATACCGTCCTCTGCGAGATACCGCTTAAGAGAGAAGTGATAATACGTTGGTCCGAGCGAGTTGCAGTTCGAATGGACATAGTGATTTAATTCCGAATAATGAAAAGACCCAGGCATAATAATATTCTCAAGTTATTGTAAAACGGGCGCGTGTGTTTTATTATTGCTTGCTCGCTTTTAGGAACATTGTAACTGTGTTAGGTTTTGTTAAAAATTATAGATATAATAACCGTAATACACTTTAATATTTTTAACCTTCTATAACCTGATTTTTCTTTATTCGCGAGAAGGAAAATTACAATTGATTGTAATTAATAATTATTATAAGGAAATTAATTACTATTCATGTAATGGTACAATATAATGCAATAGTGTAATGGTAAAGAAGTAAAATGAGATTTATAAAATGTATTTGTTGTATAAATTAATTTGGTGCCGTTTTCATAAAGTGTAGGCAAATTTATCGACTAAAAGCTATTATAATACATTTTTCAGAGAAGTAATTCCTTAATTATCCGATAAATAGAAAAGGGTGAACCAAAGTAATGGAGTTTATTCAGAATTAGAATTAGAATATCCAATTCCTTGTAAGTAAACATTGAAGTTCTTGAAAAAAGGCGGAAAATTAATTTTCACACTTAATAGATATATACATAGTTTGCAAGTAATTTCCAAGTCATAAGGTTAAATTTCATATAAAAAATTTCGTCCACTTTAAAGCAACTACTTGGTTGCTCGCATTGATAAACGAATGACGATATGTTAAGCTTAAGTTCATTATATTTGAACAATGAATGGAAATTCTTTGTGTTTACACGGGGTCAGTAGCTGAATGAAATAATGTAATATGTCCTTCCATGAATTTGTTTAAAGTAAACGATTCAAAGCGACGATTTTCTGATTCTAGTATACATTCATTTATAAACCTTTTCTTGTTTGCTGTGTTAATACTTCTTTCTAAATACGAACAAAATTATTTATAACTTACAATATCGTCTTACAAACAATTATAGAAACTTAATAGTTCACATCAATTCCTATAAATTATTTTAATTTCTTAAAAATGTATTTAGTGATTATTATTGCTCAAGTTGTACATATAAATTTATAAGATGTTTTTCTGCCAATATAATTACCAATTATGTTACGTGAATATCGTGTCCGTTATAAATATTTATAACTTACGACAATTTAATAATTTATAAATTAATAGTTCATATCAATCTTTATGAATCATCTTAAACATACAATTATTTAATTAGAAAACTGTTATTGTAGGGAATTTTGAAGAACTATATTTACCAAGTTTTATTACTCAAGTTGTATATACAAATTTACAAGATCTCTCCTTTTAAACTTAATTACTAACTATGCTAAGTGAATGTCACACGACATTACATTATTATACCTTAACAATTACAAAAATTATCTTCGTCTAACTACAGTGACGTGAAAAACAGAAGGAGAAGAACTGAACAGTCTCAGCGTATCAAACCATATAACATAAAATTTCATTGAAACTTTACATATCAACTAGTAAACAAACACATATCGACTGAATGAAGTTATAAATTTAAATTACAATTATAATAAACAGTGAACGAGCACGCTGTCAATTTAACAAAATCGTAAATTTAAATCACAAACTTAATGAACATTACGAGCATTTCCAAGAATTTCTGCTCAACGCGCAATCAGGCTCACTCTCTGTAAATTTAGTTAAACTTCATATCGTTTCCGATAACATTTAATTCTTTTCGGCGAGGCAATTGAACAAATGGCGGAGGAAGAAAGAGGTTAGCGTACGGATCGAAAATTGCGAAGATAGGTAGAGAACATTTCCTTTTTTTACCATGCCGCGCCTCCCTGATTTAATAAGTTCATTACCTAATGAACAGGTGTACGAAGCAAGCTGCCCCCTCCTGATCGTATCGAGCTTACTCGCATCGGTCACTCTTCGATAATCAATACTTTTAATTACCGCATTTTTATGAATTCGGTTGCAGTTTAGTTTTAATTGGATATGAAATCGATGATACCGTCGCCCATATTCAGACCAATTTTCGCGCCCCTAATTAATACACCGAGAACTAATTCATTCGACGATATTCGTGAATGCCGTTTATTGCCTTTGTGTTTCCGCCTTTTGATTTACCGCTAAGATTTTACGTGCTGAATATTGTCCAAAAGAAGCGTTCAAATTTATTGTTCTTTTAATACCACTGAACTTTCATCCGTCGGTAAGCAATTTTCCAAATAGAAGCGAAATCTCACAGGAATATGTCATTTAGAAGATTTTTGTATAAGTATTAATATTGGAAACAGAAGAATTTATTACATGTGAAAGATTCTTCTTTTGTACTCTTACAGATGAAAATGAATACTAATATTTTTATCAATCAACTTAATCTTCAAAGTCATTTAGCATTCCTTCCGTTTATGATTTCAACATTTTCACAAGAAGCTACTTAGTTTATAAGGAAATTTATAATTTACTTCGTAACGTGTAATTCATTTGCTTAGATCCGCTTATTTTCTGCTATATTATTATATGCAACAATCCATTACGTTTCCTTGGAATAATTTTCAACAATTTAGAGGAATTTAACCCGATTTTTTTTCTAGTAGAAGAAAAATTATAATTGATTACAATTTTGCATCTTATGAAATGTTGAAAAACAATAATATAAAGAAACTGACTGGTAATAATGATTAAATAGTAATACATAACAATAATGACTAAATTTAAAGTCATATATAAAAATAATAACTTAATTTTTAAGTCACATGGTGGTATAAAGGATTAAAACACGGGTAACAAAATATAAATTTAGTATTAGTTTTCCATCAACCAGCAATTTGTCACGATTTTCAACGCGCGATTCACAAAACAGTTCAGCGCTCTTTGAAGTTCAGGGTGAAATACGTAGAATAAGTGTGAACATTTTATTAAGCCTTTAATCTCTTTAGACATAGAATACGAAAAATGTTAGCCGTAGTTGTGGATTCAGCTTCTTCCTTTCCTTCCTTCTTTTTCACTTTCTTCCTTTTTCTTGTTCATAGACCCTCTTCCCTCGCGCGATTGTCGTGAATTAGTGGAAAGAGATAACAAAGAAAGAATTAAGATTCGTACACCGGCGTGACCGCTCACAGGCAAGTGAAGCTTAATATATGCACCGTGGAAACTTTCTTTTTTTTAAATCGCTGGCTTAGTTCCCGTTCCTGCTAATGGTTGCTGAAACTCCCTGAAAATTCCTTACCGTTGCTCAAGTTAGTCATCCAGACGGATAACGATTAAGACCACTGTATTAATTTATTCGAATAAAATTTTCTTTAAATTATTCTTTATATTTTTCTGCTAAGTATCGACACGTTTTACAGTTCAAACTTAAACTAATGGCATCGATGATCATAAAATGAAGCTGTCATATCCTACTGAAGCATTTTTTATAAACATTTAAAGGAATTTATACGATTTCATTTGTATTTATGAAATTATAAATATTTTATTACGTAAAAATAACTTATCCCTGTGCTTAATTGTATATTGACAGAAAATAGGAAAAAGGAAAGTGACTGTAAATTATTTTTAAATCTCTCTTTGTAATGAAGGATATTGTAAATACTTGAAAACTGAGAATTACATATATATTGACAAAAAATTAGAAATGGGGAAGTGACTGGAAATTTTCAAATTTTTTTCCGTAGTAAATGATATGATAAATCCTTGAAGATTAAAAATTATGCGCTAAAAGCTGATTTCAATACAACTCTCTTCTTTATAACTCTAAAAATATGTATATATTTTTCTATATTTATACATGTAGAATTAAATTAAGCATGAGAAACGCTGTCGTTCGAAAACATTTGTCCGCAGCTGTATATCCTTTTTGAATCGTTCTCGATGCAGATTATGCAAATTCCAAAAATATAGTAGTTATTAACGTTTGTTAAGTAGTATTGATACAATCACAAAATACATCATCCTGTAATTGGATCGAGAACAAAGGTGGTGCGTAAATACCGAATTCAAGGTTCATTCAGTTGTACGCGATAAGCAGCCGTTGTTTACGATATTACACAAATGAACTCTGCAAATAACATTTCACAGCAACTTGCGCAATTTAATAAAATAAATGCACCGAAATACTTCGGGTATTTGCCGCACGAATGATCATTTTACACCAATCTGACTTGCCGCGCGGTGTACCCCTGCGTTCGATGGCCGATCACACACAAGGTTATACTACTAACAGTTTCAATGACACTAGAACTATCAACAACTAATATATCCCTATTTTTACCAAACCAGTTAAAATGACTAATTATTTATAAGATACGTCATGCAATGAAAATAATCTCTATTTTTATTTTTGTGTAATATTATACATATTTATACTACTTAGAAGTACACTTTCTTCATATTTAATCTTTTGCACTCGAAGCTTTTGCGCTTAAGTTGAATTTTTTTTTAGTTATCTTTTAGCACAATTACTTGTGTTTCACCTACGGTTTCGTCGATTAAAATTCGAAAAATCCACTGATTCTATTACAATTTAGAGTTAATTGCAATCCTGCAGTTTTTCTTTTTGTCGTTTCTGAACTTTATTTTTCCCGATCTTTTCTCAGAATCTCTAGCATTTATCTGTACTGTCTTTTCTGTGTGCTGTGAGAATCAGTTTCACTTTTTACTGCTATTCTAATCTTCCAGTTCCTTGAACCAATTACTTTATTCAAAACCCTCGTTTATCAAATTATTGATTTGGTTTTTAAATAATCTGGAACCTAACTTATCTTCACTATTACTAATTTCGTCGTTTGACTCAATTTTTACGAACATCAAAGGCAGACTAACTTATGAAATAATAATTTTAATTAAACACAATGCGGTATTATGAAGTGCATATACGCGACACATTTAAAATATAAAGAGAAAGGACATTTGTTAAAATAAAAAAGTTATTATCGCCTTTTAATCGTCATTCGAGTTGCTATGTCGAACCAAGTGAGGACTGAGAGTTGCATCTCGAATGCAAAGGGTTCAAAATGGTAAATTTATTATTAACGAAGACAGTTGTTGCAAATGGAGGTAGAGATCTTTTTGGATATACATTTTCCGCAAACATGTTTCTTGCATTTGTCGCAGGTGTTATTAGCTTCATTATTTGACACTGTCTACGTTGGTTCGAATTTTGTGTAATAGTTGCCGATATTCTATTCAATGAGCGTTCTTCTTGAAATTCTCTAACAAGCTCTTCAGCTAAATGAAACAAATCGTCGCAGAGTGTAATACAACATAACATTACGATTATCAGTTATAAACAGGTTTGTTAAAACACATTTTCTTACTTAGGTAAATAATACCAGTCAAAATTACTGGCTGTGTTATATCCAACAATAAGCATAACATACATGCAATTTTGAAAAGCTTGCGAGAAAGAGGAAGACAAAACTGATCAATTTAATCCTTTCGATATTTCAATAAAAGTAAAATTTCTGTAATGTAAAATCATAACTCTAAGTAAATTTCAAGTAGAAATTTAAAACCAGCCATCTCGACTGGTTTGGTAGTTCCATGGTTAATCGTGGTACAGGAGAGCGTCAACGCAACGGATTTGATTGCTTTCGCTCTCGTATGTCGTTCTCCTTCACGGAACTCGTTCTCTTTTCAACCACCCAGCCGGTTCAATTTCGAAGGTATCGTTTCTCTCTCATTTCTCTTGCGTGCATACTCCCGGATTCCCTCTTCCGACACTTCTTTTTTTTTCTTCTTTTTTCTCCTCCCTTCTGCCTGTACGCTCGCCTGTTCGCATACCTTTCTCGTTCCCTCCTTTTGTCCGCCTCTCTTTTCGAGAAGCGTTAATTAACCCGCGCGAGCCGGCATCAAATAAATTTCGGTTAGAACGTGAGAAGCAACAAATCTGAGTCAGGTGGTGTCAACTACGGCGAATGCGAGCCACCTCTTACTTGAGTTACTTCACCGCCAGGCTTTTGTGGTTGGTACGGTATTATGGCGGGACATCTACACGCGTGCATATATATATATATATATATATATATATATATATATATATATATATATATATATATATATATATATATATATATATATATATATATGAAATGATGTAAATGAAACATATATAAAAAGAGAAGAGGGAGGGAGAGAAGAGTGGGAGGAGGAGGGCGAAAAAGAAAGTATTATACGAGAGAATGAGGGAGTTGATGCGGGAGAGGCAGGGAGGCAGGGGAGGAAAAAAGGGACCTGAATGGGGTCGTAGCTACCAACAGCGTCACCGCATCTCCCGCGCGTCCTAATTAGAGAAATTTAAATTCATAGCCACCCCATGGAGCTCTGAACTTATCCCTGGCTCCACTCTCCCTCTCTCTTGTTCTTCTGCCAACTCCCTTCACTTTTCGTTTCCTCGCTGCTTTCACCTTCTCTCTTCAACCCTACCTTTGCTGCTGCTGTCCCTTTTTCACTTTACACACCGTCTCTCGCCCGCTCGCCCTTTCCCTCCTTTTCTATTCTACCCTTGTCTATCCCACCTTCCTCCTCCTCCTCCTCGTCTTCCCTCGTCGTCCCTTCACCGTCGTCTTTCCGGCTTTTATCCTACGTCCAAGCTCGAAGCGCGACGCACATTCCTTAACTAAAGCAATTACGAATCGCCTCCCTCTCGTGACTCGGCCGACTTACGCCAAAAGATAACGTCATTTTCCATCAGCCTTCTTTAGCAGCCCACTATCTTCTTAGGGGCCTTTTCGTTTCCCGTTACCGATCTAACCGCGCGTGTCTATGAATGTTAAACGATGAAACCGTCTCGTTAGAGAATGATTAATCTAGTTGTTGTACTATAGAGATGTCAACAAACGAACGGTTTACCATCGAGACGAACGTATGTGTTTAAAGGTAATAGGAATTGCTTATTTGAACGATATTCTATGAGATAGACGATAAAATACACACGTGTCACGTTATACATCTGGAAAGGCTGTGGGGGGAAAACGTTTAATTTGACGAAGGAATAATTCAGACAGCCTCTGATTCTGCTTTCCATTACATTTAACTTGCGCTTCCACGCAGAAGCGAATTTCACTCTTTATATCCAGCCTTCACAAGTTGCTAGCGAGCAGACAAGATAAATAGTGAAGAAGACAAATAGTTGAAACTTTTAAAGTCAAATACATATTTCATCATATATGAAATCCGCTTTCGGTAGACGGGGGAACACTATAGCTGTACCGACTTTTGCGCCAACTTCAACGATTTCAATAAAAACGACTTACGATTAACCTAACTTATTGTTTAGCAGTTTTATATATTATTTCATTGTTATATGTAATTCTATCTTGCAAAAATACCTTTCACATAAAACTTTGATTTCTATTAAAAGTTATTTCCAAGAAGCGTGAGTGATTGTAATCCAATTCAAATTAGAGTTTAACATTAACTCTTTGAGTCACAGAGTCCTAAGAATAATCTTGTTGAAAAAGCCAGGCGGCTTGATAGCTTGTCTTAGCTTATTTTAGATCGAAAATAGTGACAATTAGAGACAAAGTATATTACTTATATAAATAGTTTACATGAGAAAAAAAAATAAGTTGAGCGCTCCGATTTCTGCAGAATCTAAATACACCGTCGATTGTTTATAGCGAATGAATGTAATGTTCAATCTTTTGAAATGAATTCTTAACACTTTACCGACCGGAAACCTATTAATCGGCTTTTTGCTGCCCACGCAACAAATTAATTAATCCTCGCCCAACCAATGCTGGATCACTTTTGACCCATGTCTTAATTACTCTATAATAAGAGAAAATAAACTATATGGTAAAGCCCTCTCGCGGATATTGATTTAAAATTTTTAAGAATAAGCGTGATAGCTGGCTAGTAAAATATTAACACTTTCACCAAATTTTTTCTCGTACTCTTCTGTTACCACACTTTCACCTTAATTTAATCCTTAATTTTACTCTTTGAGCACTTCTATTTTCGTTTAACGGAACAAACTTTAAATTTTTAAAGTTTTTAACAAATTCCGCAACTAAGAATTGAACATCTACCTTACTACACGTACATGTACTAAAATCTGTCATAGCGAAGGAGTTAAAAGCACAATCATGCTGCGCGAGATTCAAACGATTATTCTCCAATACCATGTGAATTTCTGTAGCCCTAAGTTATGTACTGTTCTCTTGCAATTTTATATTCTGTATATTGTACAATACCTCGTGAGTTGCTGTGTAGATATAAAAGTTAAATACAACACGAAAGTTTAAGTTCGACGTTAACATCTACATCAAGAAATGACACATACAAGAATTCTTTGCAATATTAGCGACAAGTACACAGGATAACGCGTGAACCTTTCCTTTATGCAGTCGTACAAGGGCTTAAGCTGTCGAATTCCCTGTATCCTCAGTCAATCTACCAGGGATGAATTAACGACGAGAGGTGGGAATAGGGCGAATGAACTGGGTAGTTCAGAGCGGAAATTCGTAGGGTAAGCCCCTGGGTGATCTCCAGAGTGGTCACTAATACTCCGTAAGAACGCCTAGTGGAAGCTGTGGAACGTTGTTCCCCATCAGTTCCTACTGCCTACCAACACTGAATGCATTCCTTCTTGATTAGGATCCCTTCCGAGGGCCGATTTGCTCGCATTTAGAGATCCACCCAACTCTATTGGCCAGGCGTAGCATTATCAATTGACTGTGATCTAAGAACCTCTATTTAATATCAATTATTTGAGATATCTGCCACTTTATTCTGTAAAACGATCACGTTTGGTATCTTAGAAGTTATACTATGGTATTATTATCGAGATTTCAACTTATTTGTTTTATTTTAAATTGAAATGTTTAAGCGGAATGCTTCAGTCAAGTAGATAAAGAGGATAAGGTAAAAAATAAGTAGAATAGGGATTGTAACGTAATACTGTCTGAGTAAAACGAATTAGAATTTTGAACATACTGTTTCTTAATTTTTCATTATTCCATGTGTCGAATTTTATCATATTTCTTGTAAGAAAAAACATTTATTTAAGTCAGTACATAATCACATACAGTACAGTATAAAATCTTATAGTAGAAATTAAAGATATTATATCTTAGTTTATTTGAGAAATATTTTAAGTCCATTGTATGCACTGTTAGGTGCATAATATTATATAATATTTTAATTATAATAAATCCTAATTGATTGCATTTTCAATATACATATATAATAAAGTATATATTATGATAATATTACATTTTAACATTTTCATTTATTTGAATAGTTCTCATTTTTTTTTAATGAAAAATATGATGAAGGTATTATTACGTAAAACATAATTAAAACTCAAAGTTATATGCATTTGAACCATTTCTCAATGAATATAAGTAATTCGTAGATCAAAATGTTTAGATATAAACCTCGTTTCAATAACGAAAAGTTGTAAATTTAATTATTTCCCTTTCACGAAGTTTCAATGTATCGTGAAGAGATCGTTTTTGCCCAAAGGTATATTGTTACCCAAGGGTAGTTTTTTGCGGGTGGACCAACTAAAAGCTGGTATAAATCATAGGGTAACTGGACAGACATTTACAGAAGAAACCATCGAAGTCTGAGAATTTTCTTGGGTCGAATAAAGCTTTTGCTGAATTAGCTAAAGTCTGATGAACAAGTATAATTTCACATGTCGGATGATACAATATTATTCAGTTTATTACAATAAATAGGTAGAAATTCAATTATTTTTGAAAAACGAAAGGAAAGTGTCTGTTAAAAGAAATTGTTTAATTACATTATAAAGCATATCTACGTCATTTAAAATTAGTTCGAAAATTGCAGTTCAATTTCTATTATTTCATCCGATGATTAACCCTCATTTGTTTCACTTTCATAGCTTGATATGTCTCTCGGTATCAATTTGACATGAAAAAAAAAATGAATAAAACGGAAATAATTACGAAATTTAAAAAGGAACATGTTAAGAATCAAAGTGAAAATAAATTAATAACCAAAGTATTTTGATATTTGTTTAAGTAATTTTTCAAAATTTATTTCACAGTTGCACTCAAATATGATGTAAAAATTGATATATGAAAAAAAGTTTCAGAAACATTATTTGTTAAAAATAATATTAGCACTATTGCATTACTTTTCACAATCACTTGTTAATTCCCACAATTCATGCTGCTATATATTCCCATAATTCATGTATGAAATTTCTACGAGTCACTTGTTTCATTTTATACAATGAATTTTGTAAATGATGGGGTCTATGGTATGGAGTGCGGTATGTGATTGAGGCCTCATACGAGTGATTATCGATCGGTTACTTGTCTTACACCTCACACAAAGTGAATATCGAGCGGTGTATCGATGCTTGAAAAAAGTATGTAATTTTGCCTTACACTAGCATAAAAAGAACGATACATCGTTGTTCGGGACTAAAACATTAATTTACGTATCGGCAGATATTCCAAGAAACAAAACGAGTATAGAAAAATCTTTGTATATAATCTAATTTTACATCTACACTACTCATACTCACGACGTATACGTTACACCCTGTTTAGCAAAACTTCGAAAATCTTCAATTTACCTAAATATCAACCAACCGCATCGATCGAGCTTCGTTAACGCACCATCCAATCATATCCAGCCCTTTAGCCGATCAAGTGCACTGCAGTAATTCTCGATCTCCTGTTCGTGATCAGTTATCAGTGTGATCAAAGCCATCTCTCTCGATGCTTGCTCAAAGGTGGATATCGGATAAACAAGCAGCCAACGTTGGCTCCTCTTCACGACGGTTATGTAAATCTACGGACTTTGAGTTCATGTAGGCGGCAACAACAGTCGCGATATTCTTTGTGTCTACTCGTAAAGGTAACACCATACGTGGGTGATAGGCACTATGCATGTTACATACTCGAACCTTCGTTCGTAGTATGTTATACTTCTGGCGAACTACGACTAGCAGGTAGCAGTGGTGGTCTAGGGTGCTCAGGATCGAAGTTTCGAGGGAGCTAGGTAGCAGCATCGTTGCCGCTGGTTAATTTGCATCCCTTAATGAGTCGCTCACGTAACGCCCTTATCTTTACACTCTGCCCTCCTCCCCAACCCCTTTCTATACGTTGTTCCTCCTGTCTACCGTCACCCTGCCAAAATCTTCCCTTGTTCAGACGAAACGACTCGGCTGATCTTCCCTTCTTCCAACTGTTTTCTTGTCATTCGTTCTTGTTATTTCTAAGTTGCAACCCTCCCAAGCCGTTCGTTTCTTTCCGTTCAAGCTCTTTCGCCTGTGTTCCATCTCGTTGTTCCACTTGACCAACCCTTCGATCTTTTCGAGGGTCGTACAGTTCCCTCACCGCGGATAAACGCAACGCGTTGGTCAAAGGCTACAGGCATCAGATATTCATTCGGACAACAATCGCCTAGGGTGATTTTTAGAGTTGGTGATCTTTCTTATGTATGTACAGTAGGTCACAGAAGATTCGAATCCCACTCGAAATCGAGTAATTTTTTTCAGCCATGGTTTAATCATTTTAATCGTGCGTCATGTCAAAACATCCAGTTTTCTGATATGTATTCAGTAGCGTAAGACAGTATTTTCTAAGATACTGCAATTGATTCATTTTATCATTCATACGACCATCATATTTCAGCAGTCGAATTTGACGGTATCTTTCGTGTACTTAAATTGTTTGGAAACTTTTGTCGCGCTGCATTTTGTTCAAATATGTAGAGATAGAAATTTTTTATTTTTTTTTATAGAAATTTGCTTTAGCGTAATTCTTCTACAACATTAAATTCTCTGTTGTTCTATGTAATTACTTTTTTTCTTACAACTCCAAAAGAAATATATATATTTATACACACACAGTCTGTCACAAAAGTATTCAACCATCTTTTAAAACAGAATAATTTCTTTTAAAATTAGACCAAACGGTTTGAGTTTCTATATTTAAATTATTGTAATAATTACAATTTTATAACTACTAATTTACTAGATGATTGTGTACAAACATTTTTGATAATGTTACAATTGGTCAGAATCGTGAAGAAATGAGTGAAAGTTGTTTTCGCAACTATTTTACTTGAGCCCGTTATAAATATTTTAGAAGTACGTTTTGTAGACTTATGCCAGTTATATATATGTTGAAAATTCAACGAAATAGGTTAACGTTGCTATGAGTTACAAATGATTAAGAATGGCAGAAGTAGATTTTATTTAGAAAGAAAGTCAATTATGTCTTCTCTTGAAACGATATACTATTTGTGATATTTTTAGCAGTGAACAGTAATGTATTATATTTAGTTTCGTTGATAAAGGAACTTTAGGTTCGATGTTCGATTACATTGTACATGTTCCTTTATTGATTTTTTCAGAACTTTAAATAAAATGCAGAACGTGCATTAAACTGAAGAGAAGTAAATATCTTGTAAGTAATAAAATTTCATGTTTAATATTTCAAACAAGGAAAGAGATTATAAGACAAACTATAATCTGAAATTTCGTGTATAGTATCAGTGAAGTTACTTTTATTTGAGTATTGCTTTTATGATGTTTTACAGCATGTTGTAATTTATTAATTAACAGTTTCTTCACATTGAGATTTTGTAACACTTAAAGGAACAACGGGTGACAAACTGTTCTTGATTTTTATCACCCTAACTGTGTCATAGGGAGAACGACCCCCCTCTTCATCACGTGCGCTTCACTACTGCGCAAGAAACAATTTTCTTCTCCCTTTTCCCTATTTTCAGCTCACCTTACATCGACGAATTGAAATCTGGCCAATAGACAAACGATTGTCGATAAATGGATTACGAAGAAAAAATGTTTTCCGATCAATCTCAGCTATAAAAAGTTGTACCAATTGTAACCTGGGAAATGTCAATTTTAATTCAATTCTAGATATAATACATTATTTTGGTCATTTCACGATTAGATACAATTTTTATTGGGGAAATGATAACACATTATCTTTACTTTAGCATTCTTAATTCATAATTACACTTACATTTTGTGAATCAGAGTGTAAAAGTACTGTAATTTCACTGTGATAATTGGTAGCTATTATACTTTCGATGTAATTAGTACACAAGTAATAAAGTACGAATTACATGAAACTAAATTATTCTCTAAATCTTATCCAAATTATGTCATTCTCATTCACACTGTAAATAAAGACAGCTTACATAATACCAAGAAATAAGTACTGAGAAATTCCTTTCATCCTGTGCTACCTAATTATTTCTTTAAAGCCAAATAAAATAAGTTGGAAACAATTTCACAGAATCGCGGTCTTTTCTTGAAACAAAGTTGCAATTAAAATTTGTGTCATGTCAAACAGTGTTTGTACTATATTTATGTGCTCTATTATCAAAATATATCGCATCTAAGAATCATTAACAAAAGTTTCAACGTATAAAGGTCTATTATTAATATTTAAAAAATTGTAAAAATAATTTAAAAGGGTTATTGTATAATAACTTTGAATTAATATTTATATTATGCTTTACAGAAAACATTTTTAAATTTTCAGTTCGCATGTTCGAAAAATAAAATTCACAAATATTTCAAAGTTGGTTTAGAATGGACATAGTTAGTTTGTAAATTAAACTTCTTATTTGTACTATATTTGTATTAATTATTTAAGCATATATTGACCTTTAGTAACTAAAAAAGAACAGAAAAATAAAGAATAGTCTCTTAGATTTATTGAAATTCCCTAAAAATTTGTAAAGTTCGAAGAAAATCGAAACTTTCAGGTTGTCAAAGTTCCTTTTGTCAATGTCTTGAAACCGAACATTTTGATATTCATCGAAAAATCATTAGTCACAGAAATAACGTCAGGTATAATTCTCCGTGTAATAAAATTCTCGGGGAAAAACGGTGACAATGAGTAACTTCTGAAATATAGGGTTTGCGGCACCGCATTGTGCCGGCCCTGCTGTAGCAAACAGGCTGCCGCCCTTTTCCGTGCCACTCCTGCCCAGTTATTCTTGGTCGGGTGGCTCGGAAAACGCGACGCGACGCATCTGTTGCCAAATTATTTTGCCCACAGGCCCGTGAAAAATTTCCCCCGGTGCTATTATTGTTCCGTTGCGCGTGAGAATCTAGTTATTTGCTCATTTCATTGTTCCTTGTCGCGGCTTGGTTGCAAAATAGACGACGACGTTTTGCTAAGCTATTACGAGAACGTCCAAAGTATTCGTCACCGATTGGATGAAGTTAAACGGAAGTACGATGAAACGAGAAATTTCGGAGGTTAAGTGGCTTGCGGGATCAAAGAAATATCAAACATTGATCGTTTCTCTCTTTTTTTTTTTTTAATGGGCATTCGTTTCGATGCTGTGCAATTATTGTCTGTTCACTGTACGTGAAAATGTTTTTTGCGTAGAGATATAAAGAATATGCATACTTTTTACAATAGTTGACATCGAGATAATTATGTTTTTTCATAAATAAACAAGTTGGCATTATTGGAAAATAGAGTTTTCGAGTTTCTTCTTGGAGTTACATTGTCTTGAAGATGAAAGGAAATAGAACACACTTCTGACATTTAATATTTTTCCTTTAATAAAAAGAGAAAAGCAGTGGTAAAGTACCAAATGAAAAAGTGATTCACAAACAATCAACAGAATGTAAAGAAAATAAAGAAACGAAAATTTTCGGCAAAATGAAATTTTTCAATTCTTGGAAAGACAACGAAAACTTATAGAAGTAAACAAAAAATTCGTGCTTTGAAGCATCAAATTGACTCATTTACTCAAAAATCAGCATGAATTTTTCGAGCAACCCAATATTTACAATGTTATATAAAGGATTAGAAACTGTTTTCCATTTCCAACTAAAGATATTCAAACAGTGAAATATCAAAAATTTTGTAAAGATACAAACTCTACAAATTCCCAAGATAAAATAAGATTGTAACTCTCTCGTATTAGTTAGAGCAATGACATCAGTTTCTCTTTTCTGTTACGTAAACTGAAATACTCTAGCAGCACAGAGCGCAGTTTCCACAAGCTACTAGCCAAAAGAGGATGCAAGGCCAATAAGATGGAACGTCATCTAAAATCTCGAGGTTAGAAAGACTGGAACGTAATCTCCGCCTAATATGTAGAACGTACGAGGGCAATTTCGAAAATTCACTGAAACATTGGGTTCACGATGGCCTGGCTCGCGCTATAACCGGCTCAAGGAACACTTACGCCGCTACCGAAGCAACATTATGGAAATAGGTCATCCACGATGCAAATGGAGAAACTCGATGAGCTCTTCTCAGGTGTAGAGAAGCGGAGGTCGTAGGTATGTCGTGACGACGCCACGATACAGTTCCATGGAACAAGGATCGCGTGCAAGGAGGTTAAGCGATTTCGGGAGATCGTTTCATAAGGCACGCTCGGCTAAGGACGGATGCTGTTGTCCGATTATTGGGAATTAATGTAAATAGAAGCCAGCTTGACTCGGCTAAGCCTCGACTAAGAGAGACGTGAGCTGTAGTACCCAAACGAAACTTCCTCCTTCCTCACGGAGAATCCTTGCCAGCATCCTGCGCGAAACGTTCGCGAACCATGGCCGTCTGCGGCTTCTTGTCTACGTTTCCGCCAACGTTCTCCAACCTAACCCCTGCTATTACGAGCGATCGTGCATCGCATGTAGACACCCTTGGAAGAGTTCGTGGTACACGGTGTATCGGTGGAACATGCTCCGAAGGATCGGAAATCACCTTTCCTTAATGCTTTCTTAGCCTCCTACCACTGACTCGAGTAAATTCCTATTGCGTTCTGTCTTGGATCATGATGGTCGTTAACTGCGACGTTTCTGATCTCGTAAAAGAGATTTTGTTAAAAAGTTGACGAGATAGTGCTTTCGTGTCCTGTGTACGAGCGATAATATGGTATCTAACAAAGCGTTCTTAAAAAGGATTTGAGAGACATTTTAGTTTTCCAAAGATTCTAATTGCGTATGGAATGTTTACAATAAGTTGAAGTATACTATTTACCCTTTAAGTGCTATGGATGTATATATGCTTCTGTCAATCTTTTCAACCTATCACGTACTGTAGTCACAATTATCGGTATATGAGCTGAAGACATGTGCATTTCCTTTTCCTTAGAATCTTATCATATCCAAATGAACTATTAGATTTAATGGATTTGAAATAGATTATTTTCATTTTTTACATGAATACTTTACATACATTATATATACATTACTGGAAGGTTTATAATAATTACATTATTTGTGTCAATTTATTCAATAATAATCACTAAAACCACGGATGTATTCAGCATAACGTATAATAGTTGTTGCATGAAAAAAAGTGGTTTTTAAAAAATACAGAATACCTGTAATCCCTTTGAGTAATGTACGTTTCTTTCGGATAGGACACAGATTTACAATTCGTTGACTATGCAACTTTATATAGCACGACCCTGTCCTATACCTGATATAGTGCTCAAAGAACGTCATAGTAACAGTGTTGCTAACTGTTGCATGACATGAAGTGCAGTAAAGCGCTTTACAAGGCGGCCTGAACGCTTCTGTTTGATGTATGAAATGTCTGACAGCTTCTGCCACCTATCTATAGAACAGTTTTGCATTTGGCAGTACCTTAAGTAGCAATTTTCAAGATAACTGTATTACAACTCGAAGTCCCACGTAAAAATATCCATTCTTTTCGTTGTCGTAACGGAAAGCTCTCCTTTTGGATGGAAATGTATTTTAGACAAAACGCTGGCTACTAATAAAAGACATTCTTTTACAAAAATATTCTCTTTCTTTTTATAGAACGAAACTAAAATTAAATTGTAAGAATAAAACGTGTTTAAATAATACTTGCTCCAATGATCTAATTTAAATGATTATAATATAAAATGTCTTATTGAAAAGTTTATTTTTTAGAAGATTAGAAATATTCTTAATTTATTGTTAACAGTACATCATGAATTTAATGTAATAGAGGATTTCTAAAATCTCTAATTGTAATTAATTATTCTATACGTAAATAATTATCTTAATGTTAAATCACGTCTTGTTTATCTGGAAATATAGGACTTTTTGTTTATTCTGTATTTTTATTCCTACTATTTTTGAACTATCTTCTATGGTATCACTTTGATTATTGAACTATAAATAACATTTACATTTTTGCTGGTTCCAATAACGACTGAGAGATAAAATATAAAACAATTTCCACAATCTCCAATTCACTTTTTTATCTTCTGAAAGAAATACACCCATAGGACAAAGATGAAAGTGATTAATTATAGATTTTATGAAAGATCTCAGAAAATCTACTGTTGCAAATTTTGAAACTTTTTGTAAAAATGTAAGTTTCTACTACCTTGATAGTTCTCAGGTTAAATTACTATATCTGTTGCAATATCTCCACAATGGAACACGTTGCAACGAGAGAGAAAAAAAAACCATCCTAATGTTCTCCGAAAGCATTTCTCAAACTCCAGTTAAAACGAAGGATGAATAGAGGATGGATAGCTCCTTTAACTTACATTCTCGTCCATAAGTCATCTGACACTCTTTCTAAATATGATTTTTATTGCGATTACTTTCTTGTAAGGTCTCACAAAAACAGAATAACTAACCTTCCTCAATAACAAGTGTCACTTCCATTTTGTAATTATTTTATGAATTTATTCTTAATGCAAATTTGCAAAGTGTCTACAGCCTTATGAACAACAGTATATCAGTCACGGTGAAAGAGTTCGATGCACATCTGTATGTGTAATTTTGACACAGATGTCTTGAATTACTGAATGATTTAGCGACTGTCTGTTCACCTGCACTTATTCTCTTATCGCAATTGATCGCTTTAACTAGGTTCGCTGTTAAACAAAAATCGATTCTCCGCAGTTTATAATTACAAATCAGCAATAATTATAAGTAGTTCCATTATGTTGCAGATGTGAATATTATGTATTTCATATTTAATACAAGCATAACAGTGCAATTAAGAAATGAATAATCCATAAATAAATAAGCTATTAATGTTCGAAGTATTGTTGAACCCATGACGAGTTAACTCGTAATCTACAATTAACAGATGTACTTATACTTTAACTCTAGTTCGCAACAATATTCATGAATTTGTAACTTGGTTTTACTTATTGCTTTAATAATCTTAACACTTTCTTAACGGTTAATCTTTCTCAAATTTTAAACAATAAATGATCATAAGTATCATATCGAGAAGCAATATTTTGTATATTGTATTCAGCTATAGACTTCTGAAAATTACATGCGGCGTTTAGCTAAGCCTCTCACCCGAAAATCACCAGTCGCGAATGTATTAACAATACTACCTGTCATGTAAGAGGTTCCGATTCGTTAACATGTCTGAATAGTCATCGTGATGATAGTAGCGAAATCGAATAAGAAAACAGTGATAGAAAGAAAGAAAGAGAAAGGAAGAAAGTATTCCAAGGTGCGATGAAGAGCGTTATCGAAGAACGGCTACAAAGGATGCGGCTTTTCTCTTTGGAATAACTTGGAAAGCGTAATAATAAATAATATCTGGTGCCCATTTGTCGACCGGCAAAGGACTAGTAATTAAATGGAATTATTTAGTGTTATGAAAGAATGCGGTAATAGGAGCAACCACCATCGACCAACTCAGTTTCGCTACCCCTCTCCTTCGATACCCTTGAGGATATGGAAAGGAACGGTAGTTTGAAAGGGGAATAAGCGGGGAAAAAGGATAGAACGATAAAATTAACGAACGTTGGATAAAGATAGAAAGCGACAAAGGTTCAGGCAAGGTCTCTGTACGTGAAGAAAGGAGGTTCGAGGTGGTAAGAGGAGGATGAGATGGAGAACAGTGTACGCTGTAAGGGTCGACCGCAATGAATAGTTCATTTCTCTTTGAAACTTTGTTGGAGTGCACGGTGATGATTAGCGGAGACGACGGTGAAATTTGCCAAGTGACCGAGAAGGGCAAAACGCGAGAGTAATTCGCAAACTGGCCTTGAAAATCGAGTAAATACCGCTGAGTTGACGCTCGCTGAGACGTCCTTAATATTCAGAACTCACAGACCGAAGAAATTTTCCCGAGTGGTTGATCCCCTTCGAGTGTCGAGTCTCGTACGTACGTTCTGTGGGAATGTGTGTGTATGTTTGTGTACGTTGCATTAGACGCGCCTTATGTTTGCGTACGTTAAATCGCATTCGCATGGTTTCTCGTTTTAAAAGGATATCGAAGCATACGTGTGTAATTTGTACACGCGTTACGATGCGTTGCTTTTTTTTTTCTTTTTCTATAATACTGAACGCCTGGTGTTCTCTATGGTGAACATTTCTATTCTTCTCTGTCGCAACTGATAGTAGAGTAGAATTCCGTATAACGAAGTTAATGCTTCACGCGTTGAATCAATCCGTGTTTATAGGGAATTTTTTTCGTACAACGCGAATAATCTGAAGTAATACCTTTGAAATGATTATCATCATGCCAACTTCTGTTCTATATGTTTTATAAAATAGGACAGCTTTTGAAAAAATAAATAGTATATATAAAGTGTTTTATAAATGCATATCAATACTTCGAGTGATAAATTTGCACACTAAAACGAGTAAAAAATGTTATATAGATATACAGGTACGCGAATTAATATTTGGACACTTTCTGAAACAGTATAACTAATTCAAAATTCGACTAAACGATCTGAATTTTGTTTTATTTCTCGAGCAATTAGAAGGATTGGTATACTATAATAAATTACGCGTATAAAAGATTTTGAAAAGATTGCAATTTGTGGGAATCGCGAAGGAAATTGTAAAGGTCACTGTATTTTTATTTTAACTTCAGCTTTCATTTAAGACTGGCTATTAATATTTCAGGTTATTTTTTATCTAACACCGTATTAAAACAGCAAATAACTCAGGTAATGTAGGGATTAAAAAATCGTAAGGCAAGGGGTTAAGGATGTTCGCTTAGTATATTCAGAATACAAAAGATATCAGTCGAGTTGCATACTTAAAGGAAATTTTTTGAAACGTAAGAATTGTAAAATTACTGAAGCTACTAGTGTATGGTGTGCATACTAGACAGCAACAAATGATAAATGTATTTCTTGAAGGCTCTCTAAATGCTGAATATGCGTCAGGGTTTCAAATAGTTGACGTCCCCAAATGAAAAATTCATAGTGAGCCATGGCATGAAGCCTTCTAGTGTATCTTTTTCCTTTTCCCTACCGCTCTCTAAACGTACATAC
The DNA here is from genome assembly GCA_951804975.1 of Anthophora plumipes. Classification (NCBI taxonomy): domain Eukaryota; kingdom Metazoa; phylum Arthropoda; class Insecta; order Hymenoptera; family Apidae; genus Anthophora; species Anthophora plumipes. Next base: position 10,460,179 of record OX638116.1, on the reverse strand, counting down.
ATACATTGGTCGTGGACGTTGCTGAAGTGCCACCGTTGTCCTGAATGTCCACATTACATCACTGTACGTTTGTCGACAATTTTTTGAAAGTGACTGGTCACAGTTCTTGCAGAACATGTTACGATACATTTCTGCGATTCCAGCTTTGCAACGATGCGTTTGATAGTTGACAGTCAATTTGTTTGAAAGGTACTTCCTTATGAAGACTAATCACATGCAAAACTTTAATTTTATAATGTTTAGCGTTAAAATAACTGAAAACATTAAATCATCAATAAAACATTATAATTCTTTTTACATATTTGCAAACTTTTTATTTTTCTTTTGTATTGTTTTATCAAATTATGCAATAGTATTAAAATAAATAGCCATTTTCGAAAAAATTTCTGTTATTTTAACGAGTTATTTTTAGTCATGCATAGATTGTAAATTTTTGTGTAAATTCATATTTTTGAGAATAAAGTAAAGAAAGTGGAACTTCGAATAAAGAAAATTATTTCACCTACCAGGTGTTATAGAAAACACTATGGTTTGGAAATTTTTTTGTATTTTTCCATGTTATGCGCATTCTGAGTAATTTTGAATATTTAAATTTCTTATAAATGCTTAAAAGTTCGCAGTTTAGCTATATGTATGTTCCAACGTGCAAATTAAAATATCGGTAACAAATTCTATTTTTCTTTTTCTTAATTTAGAGTTGTTTCTTTTTCCTCTTTTTTTACACAGGTACATGTTGGAATGTAAAGATTGTTTGAAAACGCAATGTCGACACGTGGAACACGTGTGATAAACTTCACGTCCCCGATGTGCCGTTTTATCAGGTCCCTACTTTATATCGTCTGCACCAGTGGTACATCACTAGTAGTATCTTCGGCACTGGTCAGCCAATATCTAGCATATTGGCTGATACTGATATTATATTTCTGATTTTCTCTTTTGCACCCGCACTGAAATTTTAAACGAATGTTATTTAATTAAAAAAGCTAATATAAATAATATAAATTTCATATACATTGCGTGCATACGTTTAATATGAAACGAACGATAGTTCTTATAAATTTTACATTTAAATATTGACTTAATTTTAATAACAGTACATTCATATAATGCTAAATTTATTAATATTTTAGTACATACGAAATTATAATGTTACGCATTTGGTAATAAACGAAAAACTATTGACGAGATTACAGCGTCGATTTCGATTTCATAAAACGAAGAAAAAGAAGAAAGTTCAAATTTTACACATAAATAAATAAATTCAAATACACGAAGGAATCTTATTTATGAAGATATATTCAAAAGAAGTTGGATCGAGTTACACTTCAGTAGTTTCAACTATTCGCTTCTGCTCATTCCTATACCCTTGTTCTGCTGGCTCGTTCAACGGGGTGAAGTACCTTGAAAATAATAAAACCCCATATTTCAACGAAACTCCCATCGCTGAAGCAGCTATGCAAATTTCAAGAGGGACCTCTCCCCAACTTGAGATCGTAAGAGTGCACGGATCTGCCACTGACGTTTTTAATTATTCAATAAAAACTTGAACGTCAGTATAGATAGCTTGAGATACTCGTAGTTACATTGTCACCCTCTTATATATTTACTTTATTAATTCGCTCGATAGGATGCATTAAATTTATTCTATAACATTACACTTAAACAATGCAATAGGTAATTCCGAACAAAAAGAATTTCCCTATAATTCTTTCTGAGAAAAAGTTTTCGATAGTTAAAAGGTAATATTCAATACTCATACTCTATTTAATAATATATTAACTAATAAATTAACACGCGTATTCTGTTTTATTATTTTATTATTTTATTACACTCATATAAAATTATTCATAGAAATTTTAATAATAGTACTATAATATATTTGTTTGTTTAACTATGTTCTATTTATATTAGGTGTGGAAATGAATTTTTTCTGACTGAAATCACATAGTCAGTATAGCAATATAAATTGGAATATTTGCGAGGTTCCAGAAAAATGGCAAAAGATCATCAACAATAATGGAAATTTGTTTTCGTTCTTCCTAAATGAAATTTTTATTGTATTCAAAGGTTGAGAAGAATTTCTTCTAAAAATATCCTCAAATTTTTCGCACACAAAACAGCTCTATTAGCCAGAAACTGTACCTCCTATTTATCCCCTATTTTTCTCTTAAGTTGCACACCAGAGTACAGAGGAACAAAGTGTACTTTGTGCTCCTCGAATGCGACTCTGTGAGTCACGGTTCTTCATAAATATCAAATGACCACTGAGAGATCTTAAGGCACTGCGGTCAAATATTTTTACTGTCTTCTGTTCTTTTTGCTCACTGGAAAGCCAGGAATTGTTCCATGCCAGAAAGGTCAATCCAAATTTCCGTGAGGCTCGATCGTGCCTAGAATGAAAGAACTATCCTCTACAATTTTCAAAGAGCACGGGAACACAGGACGAGAAACACTTTACGATATTCTGCACGTTATTGGAAGTATTACGCATTGTATATGTATTATGTCATACCGCTGTTGTACCTTTATATCCAATTCTGTTAAATCGTGCAGAAGGATCGCACAATTTGACCACATTGATTGCTATTATTGTGAACGAAGCAATACCATGTTTTTACACGTGTACACTTTCCACATTTTCAGGTAAGTTTCGAAATCTTTTATATTCATAATTTTGTACACTTCGTGATTCTTTTTTGCTCAATTATTTATAATTTGCCTTTTGGTTATATGTGTTGCTATATTAATTTAAAGGAAGCTTATTGAACACATTTTATATTATTTAATTTTTCGAAATTTCATACAACCTTTTCATGTCATTTTGTATGCATTCGTAGAGAGAAGGAAAACCTCCTAAGGTTTAATAAAAATTTTGTCACTTTAAGGGAATCTTGTTAGAACCCAAAAATGAAGCATATTGCTAAATATAAATCAATCATTGATGAAAAGGAAATAATCCTAATTTTAATATCATAGTTATTTGAACAAAAATTCTTGATAATTCATGAATTTGACGGACTTTGAATTTCACGAGCAAAATTACAGAAATTTTTTCTAACTTTTATTAATAGAATTATTCGAAAATATATCTAAATTTATAAGTAGGTTTCTAAATTAAATAAATCGATTTAAAAAAAGAAAAAATCGGATTTCTGTTCGTAGAAATACATACGCAAAGAAAAGTCGAAAGTCTTTTTAATAAAAAGAACAGTCGAGGTATCAGGATAAGACTTAAGGATGCTTAATTTATTATAACATCTTCGAAAATCTGCCTATACATCTCATTATCATTATCTGTTTCTCTTTCTTCACTTAAAACCGGAAGAAAGAAAGCGAGGAAAGCGTGCAATCAAGGCAATGTGTCTCAAGAGGAAAATTAGGTATCGAATTGTTGTTCGATTAGCCATTTTCTCTGATTTCCTGGATTGCTATTCTCTTTTTGGTTCCTCGCTCCGTATTGTGGCAATTACTGGCGAGCTGGGAAGCAATGCAGTTAACCAAACAAAAGGCCGTTAAAGCCACCCTCGATATCTGCACCTCTGCTTCCTGTTCTCGTTTATTTCGTTCCCGTCTCTCCTTTCAGCTTCGTCAGATATTTCGGTTGATTCTTGTTTTCCACCTTTCAAGAGACTGTGTACCATCGTCTGTGATTACAGTGATTTACACTAAAAGCTATAAAGCGACGATAAAATTCTTCTTCAAAGATTTAACGTGTATCTAATGAAAATGTACATGTACTCCGACATTTTTCACATTTGTTAATTTGTATTCTTGAATTATTGGTTTGGATAAATGATATATATAAAATAGAATGGAATACAAGTATTTCAATGAAACTGATTAAACAACGTAAAATCTAGATGATGATTGATATTTTTATTAAACTTACTAACTTAAAACTTAGTAACTTATCAATTTACTATACTCTTTTCCTCGAAAAAGCAAAATGTCAATTTTTATAAAGTGTACGGAGAGATATGGAACTTTCTATAAAAATAAATATCGAAGTGTTTGATTACATTGATATTTGCGTTTATAATCATCGTACCCATAACGCCGTTGCTAATAACTGCATTAACGAGACATCTATTTAATTTTATTTATGACCATGCAAATGTCTAGCTTTTTTATACAGATCTTCCACAATCAAAACAGTAAATATTAAACATTAGTATTTATATTACTTAGTATATATTACATACATTATTAGTAGTATTGGTATTTTCATTCTCTTCTCTTTTTTTTTTAGGTTTTTAAAGCGCATCGATTATTAGGTCATTCCTAGGGTTCTCTCGAAAAACATATATTACTGTGATTGGACTTTAAAATATAGATTTGTATTTTTCAGGAATTCAATTGTATTTTTTAAGTGGTTCTTCATATGAGAGCAGAGTCTGGGTTTGTTATGTTATCACTTTTGTGGTTCTAATTTTGTGCATTTATACAGAAGATGATTGATTATCATTTAGTTGACAGTAGCTGAAAGTAAAATGGTTCTGTTTCCTTAGTTAAGTATTCGTGTATAATTTTAGAAAAACTGCTTAATCTTACTATTGCTTTTCCCTTTTTTATTATTATTGTAGTATGGTACTTATTAATAATACGATCAAGTTAATAAAAATTAATGTTGCATTAAAAGAATATAGAGGTGAATTCCAAAAAATTTATGCCACCAACTTGTATAAGTTAATCTTATAACAGGTATTTCAGTAATTTAAGTGTTATTTATTACGAATCTCAAAGTGCTTAGTGTAACAATCATGGTATCAGTTACACATAGTGATTCTCGTTAACATTCGCACACCTTTTAAACCAGAATAATTTTTTTGAAATTGAATCAAGCGACGTGATCCTTCCTTTTGAGAAGTTAGAAAGATTAAACGAAATTTTCTACATGCTCATAATTGTTATAAATTTACGAAACGTATTTTCTGAATTTTCATTACAGACTCGGATAAAAAAAAAATTGTGAAAGGTGACCTTTGTTATTTTTTTCATAATTCCAACCAATTCTAATGTTCTCACAAATTTTTTCACACATCATCTAGCAAACTAATTCTTCTAACTTCTAAAAAAAGAACTCACGTTGTTTGATGCAATTAAGAAAATTATTTTGTTTTAAATAGTGTGCGAATATTAATGAGAGTGACTAAATTATCAAAATAAACCTTAATTGCGACGGCAAAAAGTAACCAACGATTCGCAGCCACACTTTTTTCTATTCGAAACGAACGAATCACAAGAGCCAGTCAATTTCGGTTGTCCGATAGCCTGTTAGTCGACAGAAAAGCAGCATCGAACTCAAAAACGCAGTACGCTCCGATACGCTATCTCGAAGAACAAAGCGTACACGACGACGCTAATCTCGTTGCGAACTCTTCAACTATCCCCGAATCGCTCGCGGCGCTTCAAGATACGCCTGTTAACGGAGTCGAACTCGATCACTGGAACATGGGCTTGGTCTGAAAGAGAAAAAAAGAGAAAAATGGTCGACAGCGAGACAGAAAGAGAGAGAGATCCACTGTGGCAACAGACGAAGAACGTAGCAAATTGATTAACCGGCTGATTCGCGGAAATGAAAGCGAACACAGGGACTCAGGGCACAATGGAGGGAGCACGGATCGCGTATCAAGTGGACTCGAGACACTCAGGGGTTAAATGGATCGGCCCGCATGAGGCCGGCCGGCGTGTTACGGAGGGAAAGCAACGGCGGTCAAAGCGGCGCTCGCTTATCTCGCTGGTTATTCAATTATGACAATTTGCTGGGAGTGAGGCCGGTACGTTCCATGCACCGGCTCACTTTGTACCGACGGTGTAGAGGCCGTTTCGCGATAAATTGAGCTCTCAAGAAGGTCTGCGATTGCCGTATATACGTGAATCGGTGTGGAAAAGGTGAATGGGTTTGCCAGTAGTTCCGTCGCCAACACTTGAGAAAGGACAACCAACGGTGGGTATGCTCCGGTTTTTCTATCCTCCTCACATCTCCATCTTCATCTGTCTCCATTCTACCTATATGCTCGATCTCTTCTACCTTTCCTCTTCCCTTTTCCTGTAATTCACGGACATACACGTGCGCACACAGAGGCAAGTGCTCGATATGCAAAATCGCTGAATACGGCCGTAAAACGCAGGCGGTGTGTATGCCAATATGGCGAGCGTGACTGCCACGCTTTTCTCTCGTTCCCTTTACTATGCCTATCGGCGAACACCAGGAAAATTGGGATATTAACGTTAACGTTGCGCCCAAAATATTTGTCGAGGCCTTTGCTCGTTATGGGCAACCAGTGTCTGCGTTTAGTATTCGCCTCTCTACGTGAATCGTTATTCAAATTACAAGACGCATTCTTCTTTTCTGCTTTCCTCTTTTTTTTTTTGTTCGAAATTCTTCATCTGCAATTCGAGTTACATACTGTCACAACTTTAGGGTATGAAACCTTCTTTAAAAATTCTGCAACGCAATTGTCGAATACTCTCTACACTAATATTATAAATTATATATTGTCACAATCTTATTTTATAAAATTAAAAACAAAATTCTGCAATGTAGTTGTTGAAGATTGTCCTCACTAATATTCTAAATTATAGACAAGCTAGATTCATGTAATATAAGCAAGAACACAGTAATAAACCGCAGTTGTGTTAATGATGCATTTTTACTTGCTGAATAAAACACTTCAGTAATTTTTACCATCCAGTTTTCATCGCCTTTTAAGCGTCTTCTTCTGCCTATTCGAAATTCTTCTCTATTTATTATCAGCAAACTCCATATTGAACAGAAAGAAAAACTTCAAGAGGCAAAAATGAATGATCGAAGCTTGTGAAACTGCCGCGACGTAGTATACTTACATACACATCAAATTACAGTAACGTATTCATTCAGATATATAATTGTTATCACACTATCACGTTTCAAAAATCTTAATTTGCCTTCCTCTACTACTTTTCGCCTACCTCCTTGATAAGTTATTGCGAAGGTCGTGATATTCTTTTAAGAAACATTTATTTATTTAAAGTATTGTTCTGTCATGATTGACGTTTCTTAAGAAAGAATATCAAAAATGGAAACATTCAGACAAAATTTCCATCAACGTTGAACTGCAATTCAAAGAAGTTTGTCGAAGCAGAGGATTAAAATATCTCATTTCTTAGAATGGACCTAATTATCACGTCGTTGTGAATAGTCGAAGGAGAACGGTTATTTGCAAATGATTGAATTCAAATTACGGACATCGTGATAAATCGAGACGAGAAGTAAAGCTTGCTCGGGGTCAGATACCGTTTGCGGATTTTCTACTGCACGGTCGCATAACGAAGCGAATTCTTTTCTCATTACTACGTACATCTCATTACGTAGACGGGGCGCGGACATACCGCGATTTTCTGTGATCAAGAATTCCTCGCATGCTTCTGAACAATAAAGAGTGATTAAATTCGAATTTCAAATGTTACGAAGACCTGGTGAACATTTAAAGAAGTTGTCACTTCCTATCCTTCTTACCCCTTTTCTATCTTCCAGCTGATTCGTTTGTCTGCAGCGGTGTCAATTCCTTTCGTTGTAACAGCATTACTTGCTGCCTCGAATAATTTGAATGAAAAGTCCGACTTGATGAATTTTCATAAAAATTTCAAAAGAAAATTCTACATGACAGTTATATCTATTAGATTGGTAAGAAATTAACGTCAATTTCCAAACATTATATTTAAAACCACATTTCTTGACTCAGATTAAACTTTTCTAAACAAAATAAGATCCATGCCAACAAGAAATGGATTCTTTAATGCCATTATCTTATTATTACTGTGTTAATAATATTTAATTTTCTTCAAATGTTAAACAACAAACGATTACAAGCATCATATCAAGAAATAATATTTTTTATATTCACACACATTTAAATAGCAGACTCCTGCGATTTCAGTTATAGATTTTCTGAAATTATGGATTTTGGCATAAAAATTCCTGAGTGCAGGTTTTATTAACGTAATCATACGAAAATATGTACAAATTTATAAGTAAATTAATACTATATAATTACGTTGTTTCTAAATTAAATGTATTGATTTTTTTAAAGAAAAATTAGAGTTTTCGTACACTCGGCAATTTGACGAGTATCCATTGAAATGAATATACAAGAAAAGTCTATAAACATATTGTTAAACACGTAATTCCTGTTTCGTACATTGGTTTATTAACACTTTGCAAACATTTTCACGTTGTTGCATTAAAAAGTGAGAAATATACTTACTGAGATATATGTATTAAACATACAGTTACTTCCAAACGTTTCTTCTTCATGGTTGACAGTATTACTTTCGTTGTAATCGTTAGAAATGAAGATGAAATCGGTTATTCTGATCAGTAGAATGGTTTCTGTTTGTTACAGTTGTTCATAGCAATCGAAGAGAAAGAAAGGAAAACGATGGTTAATTCAATGAAAAAGTTTTATTCTAAATAAAATCTTTGCAACGGATCTGTCTCACAATGAACAGATTTCATTGTACAAACTTGTGAATATAATGTAAACGTTCTAGAAAACTCGCGATAATAGAATCTTCATTTGTAGAATATGACGGTTTCGAGTTTGACGTACGAGAATCTTAAAACTAATGTAAAGAGTGAAATTTATTTCGTAAAGCTTCATTAATAATCTTATCTTTATCTTTACTCGCGTATTGTTGTCCAAAATGTGCTCTTGTACTATCAATTTATCAGGTTCCTGATTGTCAATACATTATCTTTTCAATTGTGTAAATTTCTTAGCTGTACAATGAATCACATTCTTGCTCACTGATTCGCACAATATTAATAATGTAATTTAATGCAGCGTAAATCTCTTACACTTCACACATAAATTTATGAAATTTATTGGAATTAATCAGATATCGGTGTATTAGTATATAACACTAACAATAAGAAGTAAATAACCTAATTAATAAAAAATTAATCTACACGATTGGAAATTTAGTTGGTAAGTGAATTTTAGTTAAATCTTTATTACGTGCACACTGCTTCAAACGTAAGAATTTTGAAAAAAAGTTTCGTTTCCTTTGGGCTTTCATGCCAAGTTTTATTTTATTTTATGTTTCATACGATTCTTATAAATTTCGTATTAACATTGCAATATAATGATTTTATAACAGAAGTCGCCATATACTACCTATTAAACCTTTGAGCACGAAGTACTTCAAAGTCAAACGTTCTGTTTGAACGGAATACTTTTCCGCGTACACGTAGACCCGATTTATTATATGCGTGACTACATCATCATTCATTTACCTCAACATATATTATTTATTTAAAAAAGAATTAATTCTTTGAATACGTTATGACTTAAGAAAATATATTTTTCAAAGTACATCTTCAATATTTTACTTAATTATCGCAAAGAGTCTTTTCTTCGCAGCGAGTTCTCTCAGTCTTTTTAGTAACAATGTATACGAAATATAGTACTGCTACAACATAAGTTTGTTTACTCCACGAATCGATAGTTTGGATAATTGACGCTCTACTGTAGTTACAATTTAACGTGTTGCAACCTCTGTGTTTACAAAAGAAATACAAATTATACTTACATGCTAGAAAAAAAAATAAATAAAAATGTTAACGAAAGAAAAGAAATCCAAGAAGAAATGATCTTTACCTTCATTTTTATCTTAAAAAGTATTTAACAATCGAAAACGCATTTATTGGATACATAGGCAATAATGCAAGTTTACTACTTTAGTTTTTATGTAAAGAAATTTTCATTTTAATTTATAGTTGAGAATAAACAAAATAGTACAGCATTGTGAATAAACAAATAAAGAAAGGAATATTAGCGTCCATCAATACTAAAATGATTATGAGGTTCATTTTTCTATTTATATTTACAATAATTTTTCTTAGTATATTGACGACTCATTTATGCAGCCTTACACAATACACACCCACACACACATACAAATTTCACAAAATAATTTAACAGTATTAAAGTCTCCGTTCAAAAAGGTGAAAATATTAAAGGTAACGATGCATTGTACTCTCAAATGTTTTCTTTCTTAGTCTCAGTTTTATCTGTATTTACAACTAGTCACTTTCACCATTATTTACGCTGGACTCTTCGCCTTCCAACCCTCTTCTCAACTCTCCTATATAACCATAAACCCAAACTTCATCTTCCTCAAACTTACATAGCCCAATTTTCTTTATCCTCAAGACCAGTCTCTGTTCTATTTTTACGTCTCTGTTAAATAAAGTTTTGATTCTATTCTACGACGCCCCTTAAGTGCTTTAAATTAAGTATTACCTCAATCTCTGCTTCAAGTTTCGAAGAAATTCAAACAAACCGGGCATCACAGGACCATAGAAGCAGCTTTCGCGTGCGGTGTGCATGCTATTCAAAATACAAAGCTATCGTTTTATCTGCGAGACTAATTTTTAAGAGGTTTTCGTCAAAGTTCGGAAGCAAAAGAAAAAAAAGAGAAATCAATATCGTTCTTTTCTTGCGACATTCCGGTGTATCTTATTGCCTTTGCCAACGAGTTAGGCGACGTGGCCATGGCGTGTAGCAAGGGTGGCAGAAAAAGTAACGTGTGTGCCCTTAAAGAGAAACAGAGAGGCAAAACGAGGAACCTAGGCCAGTTCGTTGTGTAGAAGCGTTGGCACACACGTTTGTATGGTGGATTGCTCGACAATAGGTATTGTGCACCCGCCATAACCAGGAACCGAACGCGACAGCACCACGCCGGCATTGTCCGAATGTCAGGCAAAGTTCCTCCTCTCTCTCTCTCTCTCTCTCTCTCTCTCTCTCTCTCTCTCTCTGTCTGTCTTTCTTTCTCTCTCATCTTCGCTTGCTCGCTCACTGTCGCCCTTTCTTTCTGATTCACATATACATTTACGTATATTTTCTTGTAACGTTACTCTTCGGTTAGGTGTTTCCACTCTTTCATATTATCATTTCCATTCACTTTTGTGGATCAATCCTCTTAGTGTATACACTCGTTCATGGAAGTATGGACATTTCGTTAAAAAGTTTTTCTTCATGAATAATTATTCGTGATTTGTATAAAATATGTTTATATTGCCATCCCTTTACCCATTTACCAAATAATAAATCATTCATATTTTATTTTTTTAATTTTTGTAATTTTTCTTTCCGATTATCTTGTGTTTGAATCAAATTGGAGAAGAATTCTTTATTTGAGAATTTACAATGGAAAATTCCACGTCCGTCCGTTTTTCATAAATTTTCAGAGATCTTTCACATTAGTTACTATTATTACTACAATAATTAATAGTTTTATATCAAATGTTTAGAGAAAGTAGTTCAAGGAATACATTTTCTGAAGGTATAGAAGATTGTTAAAAAAAGGAATCAATTTCACCAAAAATAAATCCCTGAATTTAGCCTTTATGTTCAGTAGTCAATACACATATCAATATTTTATCCTTTTCCATTTCTCAATTTGAGAATTCGCACCGTGAATTTTTTTTAGTAGTGGTGGCACGTGCACAAAGAAAACGCAGTAACGAAATCGTAGCATACTTTTATAAAATTGCTGTAAAGTAGTCCAATAAATTAATCTACAGAACTAGACTTTCCGTCACGTTATATTGTTTCTTTTCACATTGTGTTGTCCCAATTAGAAACATGAAAAATCTTACATATACTATCGTTTATAAATATTAGATGTAAAAATAAATTCTTTCCGACTGGATTCACATGATCAGTGCCGCTATTGAAATCGAAATACTCGCAATAATGTTCGCAAGTTTGCAGAAAAATGACAAAAAGTCATGGTCAACAATGGAAATTATTTAGATTATTGATCTAGTTTCATTCTTTTCAAATCACACTTTGATTGTACCCAAAAATTGGAAAGAATATATTTCTACACTTAATATTTAACTATCTTCATGTTACTGACATCGTACAACAGATACTTGAAGCAAAACTTTTCAATGTTAAATGCGATGCATAGTAAAATTTATACATTTCACTCGTGTTAATTGATGTCAATTCTAGTTATCGATATTTATATTACAAGGAGCATATGAACCTTTCTATCTGATTTCACAAAATGATCAAACACTTATGAAAGGCAGTGCATTTAAGAAAGATTCAATTGAAGAAAACTGGAAAAGTTTAGTTGGTAAAGTGAAATAAGAAGTTCAAACCTAATTAGTCTATGAAATTATTTAATTAATTTTCAATAAGCGAATGTAACGAGTTTGCTAATCTTTGAAGTAAATACAAACAGGCTGAACTGTTAGCAAGAAAGTTAAATTTATTACGCGTATCAAACTGTAAGTTAATGAGAACGAGAAGGCTCGAAGGGAGGCTTCAAGAAGGTGAGATAGAAGGAAACGTTTAAAAAACCAAGCTAAACACGTGTAAACTACGGCCTTGAACTAATTTCCCCGAAAATGTAATCACTGATCAATCAATTATCTTCAATGGATTATCTCCCCACTGAGCTAAAGTGCTTGTACCCTAATAGCATTTATCGTGGCACGGTTGATAAGGAAACGAGGTAGAATTTAAGATAATGGCAGTTATGTGAGTATATAAAGTGAATTTGAAATTCGTTTGCATCATTCTTACAAGTGTCTTAAACCAAAGTTTCTTTCTTCGCAAAGGCAAAATGAAAGGTAAGTTAACTAATATTAGTAAAAACTTACCCTGTAATACGGTGAATCGAACATCAACAAAAAGTATAAGCAGAAATTATTATTTCTTCAGTCATTTTGTTCGATATTACACAAATATGTCTCTCTGTATATTAAAGTGATCACATTTCTTTCTTTTTCTTTTTATTTTAAGTTCTTATCTACCTAGAAATTTTCGTTATTACTGTTTGTTGTTATTATTGTTGCTACTGTTAAGTATGTTATTGTTAGGGTAAATATCGTATATCACAGATTGCGTTATTTTCTAGAACACATAATTAACGCTTCAGCGAAAAATTCGAATAAACTTTTTGCATAGATATCACCTTAATCATTTTAATTTACTTTGATACAGTGGTAGTAATCGTATAAGGATGATTTAACCGAAATACACTTTTGAAAACGGATAAACTTCGTAAATGAATAATTGTATTTGTTGGTATTTCTTTGCAGGATTGCTATTTTTAGTCTTGTCGATCTTCGTGGTTTGCGCATATGCTGATGACAATCCTTTGAAACCACAATGTCCAGATGTGATAGAGGAGGACAAGGTTCCAAAGGTTGTACATCCGTGCAATTGTAACTCTTACTACGTCTGCCTCACAGATCCACCAATCCCGATGTCATGCCCGTCTGGTCTTCAATTCGACCAGAAAAGACAGATTTGTGACTACAAATGGAAGGTCAAGTGTAGGCCACATCCCTCGTGTCCAAAGCGTTATGCATCCCCTAACGATGTTGAACAATTATAAATATTCCTCATCTATCGAGGAGAAACGTTCAATTTCATATTTGTTTTCAAATCATACAATATTTGACTAGAACATGAAAACTTGTGTCTACCTTAACACTCATTTATCTGCATATTCAAAATTTGATGCTATCCAACTAATGTCTTGTATAAATATAAATAAAAATTAATAAACGATTTGATTGTACCTTAAACACGTATTTTAAACTTGTTTCCTATGCGTAAAATTCACTCGAATGTTTACCCTCGTGTCAGTTCGACACACTTTATATTATTTACACATTTTCTTATATTCCATAGAAGAATTTACAAAATTAATTAATTGCCTTCTGATTTCGTTGAGTTTTTATCATTGTGTCAAATTGACACCGAGGGACATATTAAAATGTGAAACTGAGAGACAGATGAGGGTTGAACGAGAATGTTTTCAATATTTCGAGTGTCTTTCAACGTTTCAACAATGACCTCGCGATTCTTACGAATTGAAAGCGATTGATTTACTGCTAACAATGAGATAAAGTTTTATCGAACTGTTCAAACACTTTTTACCTATCCACGAGCAACTGCTTTTCTCCTTTTCCTTTCCTTCTTTCCTTAAGCTTCCATCTGTAGATCGCCTAAATGAATTTTTCTCTTAAAGTCTCTGCGATTGTTTCGATTGTATTGGTTACTAATTATAGCCAATTCACTCTCGGGAGAAAACTAAATTTCGAAGCTGATCCGCGTCAAGTAACCTGCTGCTCATTTACCATTGCGCGGAGGACCGAGAATTTACAATTCAATCTCTTCTATCAGCATCTATCGGAACTCGTTCGTTCGTCCTTTCATGAATAAGTCGAAGGCCGTCTTTTTCGCGAGTAAGTAGGGGGAAACAGTTTCTCGATCCAACATTATCGCAGCGATCGATGGAAACTGAGCGAACCAATGAAAAAGAAGATGAAGACGCAATCGAAGTGGAAGAACGATGAGGAACAGATGAAAAGGGGGGCTTACAAGAGGACTTTCGAATTCTCTGAGGATTGGCCGTGTATCGTGTGCAAAACAGGAGTGAGGACGGTGACCCAGGGAACTTAGTACAGAGAGGAAGAGGCTGGTGTGCTTGGAAAGTGGGCAACAGTGAAATGGAGACGAAGCCAGAGAAAGAGAGATCTCATCAGAGTGGCGACACTTAAATTCCCTATTTCGTTTGGCGTTCAATGCAGCTACGGAGTTTGTCGCGTTTCTCCTGTACACTGTTGAACGGTATACCGAGCTCCTCGGCGTTCTCGTTCGTCAGTTAATGTTGTATTCTAGATGTAAAAAGGAGAATGAGCAGGTAGAAAGAAACGAGAAGGAGAATGACGGGGAAGAAACGACGGAGTCGAACGGATCGAGAATTCTTATCGGTACGAGTCAGCTACCGGCTACCAGTTTTCGTATACGTTCTCGCATCTCGTACATTTTCTTTTTTCTTTTCGACCGTTCTTTTCTTTTTTTCCTTTCTTTCTTTTTCTTTCCTCCTTCCTTCCACCTTTCATCTACCTTTCCCGATTTTCACCACCACAACCGTTTTGCCTCTGTTACTTTACCACTTTCGCCGGTTTCTCACCTTCCTTTCGCTATTCTTCCCTTATATCGTTCGACGAAATATACCGTGCTTAAAGCACACCCAGGGAAATGTTAATGGAATCTGTTCGGTGTCAAATTGGAAACCGATTGGACACTCTTGTATGCCACCAGCTACGGAACCTAACCTTGCCACGCTTCTAGAAATTCCTAAAACAGTTGTAATACCGTAAAGGAAGCTGTAAAAAAATGTGTCAAATTTCTATTCCTTCAGACATCTGAAATTTTAAAGAAGCATTATTCTGTTATTCCTAATGTATCATAAACGCACAATTATTCATAGCAAATGTGATGGGAAAGTTATATAAAATTTGGATGAAGTTGTTAGTACTCTGAAAGATGAATTGGAACTTTTTGACTTCAAATGGTCATTACTTCGAAATGAATACATGAAATGCAAAAATTCTAAGGCTGTTTTATGAATAAGAAAGTTGATGTTTATACAGAGTGTAAAAATATATTGCTCAAATTGTTAATTTTTAACAATAAAATACGACAAAGTGACTCAAAGTTTGTTACAGTAAGACAATTTCACTATAATTTTTCACGACAACTTTTCTTTTCTCTTGGTACTGTATTACAATGTTTTCTTTATAAAATAGCCTCCGAGCTTTTGCATTTGACGGATTAATTTCAAAAATATGGTCATTTGAAGCCAGAAAGTATCAATTCGGTTTTTGGAGTACTATTAACTTCATCTACATTTTTTATAACTTTCCCATCAGATTTACTATAAATAATTGTGCGTTGATGATATCTTAGGATTCATAGAATGATGCCTCATTAGAATGTTAGGTATCTAAAATGATACTTTGGCAATTTTTTAGTATCCTCCTTCACAATTCGTTTGTCTTGATTTATTGTTGGTCCTAGATTGATTTTTTATCATTACAAAAATTGTTCGTATTATTTGGAGTTTATGTCAGTATTAATGAACATATAAGGTAAATAAATATTTGGAAATTAGGTTCACGTTGATGCACATTAACATTCTTATGCAACGATGTTGAATTTCCGCTGACAGATTATCAAGAAAATCTTTAAATCCCACTGTATTTACAACTGTTCAATACTCAAATTCATTAATGTATTGTTTGAAATATCGTATAAAGTGAAAAATGTTCAGTCTCAAGGAGATTTCAACGGAATTTGGTATACTTCTTCACATAGGAAGTATTTCAAGATAAAATTTCAAAGAATTCAATTAGCAATTAAAATTTACATAATTATTTTTAACACAAAGTGTAACAGTTAGTTGATTTCCTCATGGTTGAATAAATTTTCACTTCTTGAACCGCGTATATAATTAGGCATCATTTTTTCTGTTTCATTCTGAAGGCTTTGATATACCTTTGGTTACCAGCATTCAACGTAAAATTCGCAGAAGGAAAGAAAATATAGGTTATTCAAATTTTTTTCTTGGAAATCATGCTGATCACCGTTTTTCCAAATCTCAAATCTTCAATCGTGTGTACTTATCTTTCAATTACACCTTTCCGTTTGTAACATAACGTCACGTTCAACATTTGACACAGACTTCCTGTATAATGGGACTTGCATAAGCGTACAGTGACACGAACAACATCTCGCGTCTAGCTAGGCTCGTTTGAACTGGTTGCAACAGAGCTCGAAGAAGTTTTTGCGCCTAGTTACTGTATTTAAATTCTCGCAATTTCCTGTTTCGTTTGCCTCTTTCGTTCATTTCTCTTTTTTTTCTCTCTCTTCTTCTTCTGTTTCCTTCTTTCTTTATTCGTGACAACAAAAAGAAATTCGAAAGGTAGTACGATCGGCTAGTTAATTTATGCTGTCTGTTTTTCTAGGTGGTACGTTCTGTCAAGCTGCTAGTCGCGGCAGGAGGTGAGATTAAATTAATAGTCAGACATTTTTCTAACGGAGAAAGCGTACACGAAGCACAGAGCATGGTGGAAGCGGGTGGCGGCAAAAGTGGAGAAAAAAAGGAGAGATGGAAAGAATACCGATTATAAAGCGCACAGATGGCGTGCAAAGAACGCAAAGGGGTCTGTTTGCACGAGACATGCGGCAAAACTCAGACTCGGGCTTGCCCGTAGAGATTGCAGTTTTGTTGCGTGTCTCCTTGGACTTGTACATTTATTACACGGCTGGTAATTCTCATACAGTTGGATTATAGTTTTTTAATTACCCTTCTATGCTGTCCGTTTCCTTTCTTTGTAATACTACTCTTTCCATTAAAACGACACTACGGAAAGGTGTTTCATGATTCAGCCTTACGATATGGTTAATCGTATTTAACCTTTTGTAACCTGATTTTTCGGTATTTATGAGATAAAAAGTTACAGTTTAGAATGTTGACAAATATCGAGGCGCAAGAATTAATAATTAATGTAAAGTAAATGCTTGGTAAGAATAAAATAATACGATGGTTAATTGCATTTAATCTTCTGTGTTTATGAGATGAAAAATTACAATTGATTACAGTTTTAAATTTAGACAAATATTGAAGAACAAGAATTAATACTAAATAATTACTTCTATAAAGAAGTAAAGCTTTTCCGACTTTTGTGTACAATAGAACTCTTCGTTTTTTTTTTTTTAAGAAAAATGAAAGAAGATCAATTATCGCAATACTTTCCATTATTGTCGATGATCTTTTGACATGTTTCTATTAGCTAGCCAACATCATTGCGAATATTTTAGTTTAAATGGCTATACTGATTATGTGACTCCAGTAAAAAAGTATTAATTTCTACATTTAATAATTAACATAAAGGAATCCATTAGCAAAGGTGTAATAATGCAACAATGCAATGGTATAGCAATAAACAAATAAAATATGATGTATGAAATATAAATAAATCGATATGCAACTTTCAAGTCACATGGCGCTATAGAAGATTAAGCCATTATTTCTCCTTGAAAGAACAACTATCAAGCGTTTAAACGTGAACATTCAATTTTTTCGACAAAACAAAACATTTTTTTTAAATATCTTCAGAATCATAACGAATATATATTTAGTCTTATCACAAATAAGGTTAGAAATTTGATCTACGAATATCGTGGACACATGCTTGGAGATCAATTAAACTATAGTTCTCACTAACTTTCGACTAAAGCTTATTCTATTACGAGATACGAATCGGTTGCTTTATCGTATATTCTTCAAAACGCTTCAATGAATCGTCCTTATCGCCATTCATACAAACCATCCAAACGTAGAACTGCCTATTAAAATTCTACTGAAAAAAAAAATTTGAAAACAGCGTTAACCTATTCTAGTTTGCCTTCGTGAACATTTTCTAAAAGAGTCGTCGTTTAATTCTAAGAAGCCTGATCCTGACACCAAATCAACGGAAGATCTTCGTCATCCGGCGAAATAGTAAAAGAGAAAAAGAGAGAGAGGTAGATAGAGATAGAGAGAGAGAAAAGGCTATGATGTAGTTGCTGGTTATTCTCTGGTCTCCCAGAGGAAATCAAATTATTAGCACAGCTAAAGCCAACCGGCACATGTACTCGTGTGACGTAACGAAGAACGAACACAGGTGGTCCACTGATATTGGTTTTGCTTCTGAATTTTGTGTACACCCCTTATACCACGTAGACGTACCAGAAACTCGCTACGAAGGGCAATTACTCCACTAAATATTCACAAGTTCATTACGAGCCGAGTTGAATGTGCGTACTCTCCTCTTTCTCTTCCCCACTCTGTCCCCTTCGTCCTCTGTTCTTCCTACCGTCTCTTCTACTTCATACACACTCATCGTCAGGTTTCGAGGTATGGTGGTATACGTTAAATGCGTAGAACTTATAGCACGTCGTCTGGGAAGCCCTTGTTTCGAAGTGTCTTAATCCTCGAGATTATGGGGTTTAAGCACAAGCATACGAAGCTACGCTATCGAACATTGTTATATTTTAACGACGCGTGATATCAAGCTGGGAAATGTGGATCTGATACCGACAATCTTTACGAAAGATTGAATAATTTATATCACTATGATTAGTAATTAGCTGTTTAACGCAGCGATTTATGATACGCTTGCAAAAGAAGCTGTTTTTGAGATTGGAACTTTGATTTATTGTTAGTATGTTTTCGAGAATTGAAGTGTATATACCGACGAGGGAACATTGGGTTTATAATTCATAATTTGAAAAGCAATTTTTCTCATCCCCGATACCAAAAATGTGCCATAAAAGCGCTTTTCGAAGAGTAACTCGATAATTATGCGTAACGATCAAAATAATCGACGTGAGTCTTATCTGAAGGAAATGCCGCGGTGTTATCAAACTCCCGTTAAACCCTGGTCATCCCTTCTCTAAATTAACGCGCTAAGGGCGCAAGAGGAAAGTGATCGCAACCGTTTAGACACACTGATTGGTGACTTCGTAGCTTCTTGAAACAACCAATCAACGTGTCTCAAGGAAAACTCGCTATGAAAATTTAGTATCAATAATTAATTTTAATTAGTGTCAAGTCAATTCTAAGACACCAATACAATTAAAAAGTTATGCAGCACAAGTTATCACAAAACACAATCACACGAGCGATGGACTAACACGTACTTAAATTCTTTATAAAACAGTCAAATAGAAATAAACTGGATCTCCCAGTTTATAACACAAGGATCTTCGAAGTCGAAGCATATTACTTGACACATTTGCGTGCAAACTCGGACCAAGCCTGAACGATCGTCAGATAAACCACAGGTTGAAGTATACATATTTCATGTATCTTCTTCTTGTTTTTATTTTTGTTCAGATTTAAGGTGATTTTATCCAGAATGAAATGCATACTAACGACAATGCAAACAAGCAACATTTGGTAATTGAATCACAGAAATAAACAATCTCAACTTATCGTAAACTTGAAACAAACGCAGGAGAAAGCTTCTTTTGATTCTTAAGCTTTTAACACCAACAGAGATCAGTAGAAACATCACTAATTTTCGTAGAATATATTTTGCAAAGTTGTCGAAGATTGAACATCAATCTTTAATTACACTCACTTTTTCAACTATTTATACAAAGTTAATTTGGGGTGTGAATATATGAGGTAGAACTTCGGTAATATTTTGAAACACTATAATAAACAACTTCTTATGATATTGAATAATAGCAGAGTTTTATGGTCGTCAGCTGAGTACTTTGTACTTTTTGGAAGTATGTGCATGCCACGTGTTCCGCGGTGAAACCAGCAAACTTCGATAACATTCCAGAGAGTATTCTGAGCCAAAAAGTTTGCACAAACCGTATGTCGATTAAGCTGCATTATAATATAGACTGAAATAAAGTAGTCTCCATTCGCCTAACTAACACATCTTCCTCAGTTGCGTGAAATTTACGAGTGTCTTAATTGAATTTAAATAATTTGGTTGCTATTGTAATTGTCGCAGAAAAAAATACTTCAGATATAAAGTTTCTCAGCTTTCAGATGGAGATATTTTTATATTAATAGTTTGTATATAATTGGAGGTACGAAGATGAACTTTATCTTTTCAAAAATAATATACATTTCTGCTTGTCTTTTTATTAGAGAGTTTCAAGGCACGTGTACCTTATGATTGAAGATCATTTAAAGTTTGTTGAAAATTGGACAAAAGAGACTTTCAATATACCTATGACTTATGGCTAAAGATCATTCAAAATTTGTTAAAAGTTAGTCAAACTTGAATTCTAATCGTGATGTATACATTTATAAAATAGTAAAAATTACTATAAAATTTCCAGTTTTATTTCATTTCATACCAATTGATTGTGTCTTCAGGGAAATTCAGTATCCTGAAAATTTCGATTTTTTTTAACTTTCAGATTTTTAGGGGATCTTTAAATAATAAAAGAGCCCTTGAATGAAGGATAAGAATTGTCCTATTTTCCTGTATATCTTTAAAACTATAGTAGATATAAAAACATGTTTATAATAAAACTGCGATGGTTTTTTATACGTTATAAGACGACACTATGAAATGAACAAAAGTTGTTTGTTTAAACAAAAAAGAAATCAAAGTTCCCTTGTAAGTATTACCTATCAAATACCCAACTTTCTTCAAGAAATTCATCATTCTTACTCATCAGGACTTTATTCCATTCCTACACTTTTTAGTAACGTTCAATAACTGTTATACAATCAACAAACAACGTTATTCATCTTTTCTTTGCATAGTCATATACGAAAAATGAAGTTTAGATTAACTGTTTATGTTTCATTTTCCCAAAATGAAAGAAGATCGAAGTTTTTGAAGCGTTGATACACGAAATTATCGATTTCTAATTCATACGTATAAATATCAATATTTTTGTTATCGTAGTTCATCCATAGAAACTTGAAACGATAGCTTTCATCGAGCAGGTGAGACGCGGCACCAGTTTTCCGACAAAGAGCTCATAAAAATTTAATAGATCGTCCGGCCGGAATGCGACAGCAAGCTTTTTACGGTTTATAAATGCTTCGTTTGACCGAAAACAATTTTGCTGCCGGCTTGGGCGGGTCCGTGATAGCGCAAACTCGAAACCGGCCAGTTTAGAAACGCTTTCAGCGTTCAACCACTTCTAGCTGACCAGCCAAGTAACATGAGTTTTAATTACTCGCCATTGGATTGCCCTCTGGTTTCGGTCACCTAACGCGATGAACTTCGTAAATAACTGAATCCCCAAAATTCTAGCTTACCTTTCCTCGCATTAGATGCTTTTCTTTTTCTTTTTCTTTCCCAACGATCCACGAAAGTTTCGTATTAATCAACTTTTTCCAAAATTCACCGAATAAAAGCACTTTCGAAGAACTTCTGCGAAACTTTTCAGTGGATTACCGATAACATTTATATTTGTTACACTAGATAATTCTAACATATTCGTGGTATCTATGATACTAACCTAATCTAATCTATGTTAACTAATTATGCTCACCCTGTGTGCACTGTTTAAATGTGTTCAGTTACTTTGAAATGGAATTCACAGCTGTGAGCTGTGTTAGGTTATTCTGTGATAATATTTCATTGAACTTAATCTGAACTTACATGCTAATTGTTTCAGTAGTGATTGTTAGGGTTGTTTTCATATAAAACAAATTCTTCCAATAGCAATTATACTTTTTCTTATACACTTTTATAAGCAATAAATAATTATATGTATAAAAATTGCCTTATTTCTGTATTTTGGCCTTGATGGATTCATTCACAGCCGTCAAGTAATGTGTTAAAAACTATTAACTATAGATTTACAAAATTAAAAGGAAGGAAAGGGATACAGAGTGTTATGGATGCAGGTTATCATACATTTGGATTTAAAGATCAAGATGACGTTGATATAACTTTGTATGACATACCTTTATTCACTATTAATTAGATTAATTACTCACTTACAAGTACATGTTATAAAGTGTTTGTCTATTAATGTAATTACACTTATGTCAAATAATGATATTATCTTTGTACTTATACAGCGATTTGAAAACTCTATACAGGCTGTCCTCTATAATTATTTGTTAATTTTACGTGAAAGAATAAATCAAAAATGTAGAATAAAGTTCGTTCATTTGAAGTTCCTTTTTTTGAGAAAAATCAGTTTGAGGATTTGTCAAGTGAGCTTACATTTGATCAAGTAAGAAATTTTTCGAATGAAAATTATGCGTGCTGGATCGGTCACGATGAGAGAATATTTTGGCCATTATCATGGCTAGATTTTTAAAAACATTTTTTTTTTCAATATTCTTATATTCCTAAAGCATTTCTAAGATTTAAGAAAGTCAGCTTCTGACAGGAATGATCAATTACCGTAAAGTAACGTATTAATTAAAATGCTGCTTAAGATATATTTATCAATTAAATATAACCAATGATCCATAATATAGATATTATAAGGATCGAAAGAAGAAATAAACGATCGTACGAAATTCTGATATGCCATATTTCGCTGAAAGTTTCTGATTTGACACATAGAAAGAACGATTCACAGTTACATATTGCTACGTACAAGGCCAAAGTCGACGATGACACATCGGGGATTGATTTCTGGCATATCACGTTTTACGTGGATTTTCGAGAGGATCACACGTCACCTATCCAATTCAACGAGGTCTCCGATTAAAATTCGATCGGTTATCATCGAAATGTCGGGTGATATTCCAGCCGAATTTTATGTACAAGGCCGATAACAATCCACTGGATTATTGAAACCCACGCATCGATTGATCGACAGCCACGATATCAGGTATTGCTGTGACCTACACGTGTGTCCATGATTCGATGGTATGCGTGTCGTTTCCGTGCGCTCGAAAAAAAAAAATTGCCGTCGACTCTGTGTGCTCGCGAGTTTCGAAATTTCCGCACTTCGACCTTTTGTCGCCGGTTAAAAATCTGTTACAGGAAGACGCGAAGTGTTTATCTATAAAATGTCCATTATTTTATCATATTACGATATGCTTGGAGAAAAAAAAAAAATAGTTCTTTTCATTGAGAATGATCTGTAATGGTGAACAGATGTGTATTGTTGCTAGCATCGTGTACAATGTCTTGCTAGATGATCGATTTATTAGCCTGCTCTGAACCGGAAACAGAAATAGAGTTACATTTATCATTGTAGGGCATACGAGGTTATTAAACGAGTTTTATTGGACATATAGGCAATGATGTAAACTTATTACTTCAGTTTTTATGTAAAGAAATCTTTATTTTAATTTATATTTGAGGAACAAGTACTTAACAACGTACATAGAGGATAAACAAGAAAGAAAAATGTCAGTTACGAGGTTCATTTCCCTATTTATATCTACGATAATTTTTCTTAGTATGTTGACTCATTTTTGCGATGTTATGCTACCCAAACGCATAAATTTCACAAAGTAATTCAACGAGTTTTGCATTGAGCACATTTATTTATCTTAAAATGCCGATTGAGGAAAAACTAGCACCTAACAGTATTATGCATTCAAATATGCATATTTATTAGGAAAATTTTAATGATAACTGACATAGAGGTGTATCAACTCTACAATATCAAACTGATCTGATGTTTTGGAACATAAAGAGAAACTTAAAAGAAATAATCATATGAATTTATTAAAATTAGAATGTTAAATTAAAAATATAACAAATATACTATTTACTCATTGTTTCATAAAAATACCAACTGTAACATAAACTTATTTTATTTCAATTGTTATGTACGGATAAAAGTAATTAATAATTTAACACGCTTTTATTAAAACAAGGAAATATTTTGTAAGTGACAGCCACCGATATTGATGAAACGTTCATATATAGTAGCTCTTAGAAAAATGTTCGATTTTTATCTTTTCATTTTTCATTCGCAATCGTCTAGAACGAAAAAATTAAAAACATCCTCAAAATTAGGGTAGTAAACGTATTTAGATAATTAAATGTAGTTTCAATTAGATGTAAATTGAAGAATTTGCTATTTTTCAATGTTGAGTTTCTAAGAATCGCTCGAGAAAAATATACGCGGTCGGCAATGTGTTAACACACTTATCATCCACTCCGATAACTAAGAAAATATTGAAAAGAATGGTAGAAAGATACAAAAGACATCGAAAGTATACCGAGAAAGAGTTACCATTTTTCGCATCGAATTCGAATGCAGCAGCATCTTTACGAAGCCATTTGTAGAATTTACGCAGAATCCGTGGCCTCATAATCCCATCGTCGACTTTATGAAGATATTGCACAGATGCAAAAGAAGACAGCGCAGCGGTTATAAAGGAACGGACGAGAGAGAACCGTTTTCTCTCTCGAAGTCGATCTGGATTTACGATATTGGTTGCAACACCACCTGAACCCAGCCCCAACCGATCCAGCTTTAAACCATCTCAAATCGGTTACCTTACTCCGTAAGCACGTTAAGTCGGCTTCCTTTATTTATTTCCACATCTTGTATTTCCTTTTTCCGCTAGGCCGCTCCTTTCCGCTTCTACGAGTGGACTTGTCGGAATAAGTTATGAGTGTCCTTTATAACATCGTTGCATTACTTATCGAAGGAAAATGGCATCTGCCGAACCGCGTTCGCGTCTATAAATCCTAAGAATTGCAAAGGCGAGCCGTTTACTCCGTGGACCAGTTAGACATTTTGCCAAAGCTATCGATTAGATGTGTTCAATAGAAAGGTTTCACGTTGAAATTTACGTTTCAAACAGATTTCAATCAATTTCTTTATCGTTGGGTTCGAAATGTACACTTTGAATTGTCAACACTTTGACAATCTCGTGATTTCATTCAACTATCTCTATTTCGGCAGGTATCACGTATTTGCGACCTCAGGTTTTCGATTTTTACGTAAATAACGAGGAATAAAATGCAAATTTGAAAATCAAAGATGGTCAAGCACTCATTTATTCCATCTGTCTTTTTAAATTCAGTGGATTTTTCTCTTCAAGCACACTTTTTAGCTCATAAAGAGTTGCAAACTCGTGGAAATATCGGCGGCAAGTGCAAGCTTTTCCGTGATAAGTTGTCAAAATGTTTATTTAATTTAGTTATTTACTTGGCATATGTAAATGTTACAATTTTTAATATCATCGTGTAATTTCAGTTGAAATGATATATAAGGTATTGGAAAATAGCTATTTACTCTCAATATTTACAGTATTCATTCAATCGAACAGAAATTATTCGATGAAAATAGAAGGAATTAATATTTTCTGGAAGTAGTTACGATTTGTTATTTTAAAAGAATTTTACTAAGTTATTTCAATACTGCTTTTAATTTTCGCGATAAATACGCTTCACAATTTTTTCTCAATGAATAAAATTTGTAGATTAAGTTTATATTACTTAACCTAGGACGACGGATGTAGGGTCATTTTGACCCAGCAATAGAAATCGTTGAAAGTCGGACTTTTCAAAGAGCTCCGTAATTGCACTGACCTTATGGATCGACCAAAATCACGCTCTGCAATAAATAGCGAACGCTGAGTAGTAATATAAGTATGAACTACGAAGAATATTCTTAGTACCTTGCAGAATAGCTTAGAAACAAGATGTATCTCCCCCACAAAGTATCTAAATATATAATTAATAATGATAAAATAAGTGAAATAAATAAAAGCAACGTTTACAATGCTATTTTCGTTTTGGCAACGATAGAAAATTGAGCAGAATATGTAAAAGTATAAACGATTCATTTGTGAATTTCACACAAAGAGCAGAATAATTTTTTGCATTAAATAATAAAATATAATATTGTATACATACTACCTATATGTGAAAACGTATTTCAAATTGTATAAATAATTCATTTTTCAAATCTGGAAATTATAAAGCTTAAATTACGAGTCGAAATGACCCAGCAATCGCGCGGTTAGTTCAGAAAATAATTAAGCTTAATTATTAAGCTTCATATGAATTTTGTTTAATTTTCTTGCAATTCGAAGAAACAACATGTATACCCCAATTTATAATTAATAATTCCAATTTTTTTTTGCGTTAGACGTTATTAGAATAATTTTTTGTTTTAGACGCAGCCAAACATAATATTGTATATTCGAAAGTACTTATTTCATTATGTACATATTTAATTCTACTTAAATACAATATTTACACAAGAAAATGTATTTTAAATTGTGTAAACAATTCACTTTTCAAATCTGGAAATGAAAAACTTAAATTATGGGTCAAAATGATTCTGCATCCGCGCGGCGTGTCAGTCCGAGGTCTTACGAGGGTTAATCTTCTCTGTGAAAGAAGAATTTAAAAATGTTCTTGAAAGAAAACGTATCGATTTTGAAGAATATAAATTAAAGCAGAAACTTCATTCACAAATAATATAATTTACTTTCAAATTTTTCCTCATGCATGCACAGAGTATTTCTGTAACAGGTAAGTCGAATTTCCAATGGATGAATTTATGTACTGGCAGATAGCAAGGACAATATAAATGAGATTTTAAGTATACGTATCGTGTAGCTTGTTATCGGGTGTGTGCGCACGAGGACCTGCTCTCCCTTTTAAGCATATTTTCTATTTTCCACGACGAAAGGGACGCGATAAATAATCGACGCATAAATCTCGTCGCATGGCACGGACGTATTCGATCGTTTAAAACGGGAGAGGGCAACCGCGCTATTATTTTCTCCGCACACTCTGACGACGGATTTTCTCGAGAAAATTCACGGCATGCCTTTCTTCCACAAACTCGAAAACTTTACTTGGTCGTTATGAATATTTAACGCCAGAAATGACTTTTCTTTCGCCGGTAATCGACCATCAGCTGTGCGACCACCGACACCAGTGTATTCGTTTCTTTGGAGTTTTAATTCTCGCGCTTTGAATTAAACGCGATTCAATGGCACGCGATAATATCGCAAAAAAAGAAAAAACAGGAAAAAATTGTATCAAATAATGTTCGTAGTGTGTTTGAACGTTAAATTTTTATTTAACATATAGGAATTACTGTAATTACGGAAGTACGTGTAAGATTATTTATTTATTGAATATACGAATAAAGAAACGTTCGATGCTATTAATAATCTGCAGATTTTTATGCGAACTTATATTTTTGAGAACATAGTAAGGAAAGTCTTCTAAGGAACTTCCGTAGAAAATTATTTCACCAGCCAGATATTACAAAAAGCATTATAATTCAGATATTCATATTTTGTATATTTTTTCGTATTATGTATATTCTGTGCAACTTTACACATTTAAATTTCCTACAAATGCATACAAATTTGCAGTCTAATTAATGTAGAATACAAGACAATATAATAAAGGTATTTTAAGGCAAATGTATGACGTAAGTGCATCGGAACGTTTAATAAAAATATATTTTTTATGAATAGTATTTTATATAAATACTTTCTGTAAATCTGAAAATAAATGGAGATACTTTGTCGATTAGATTATTCATTTCCGGTTTAGAGTATTTTTACTTATTACTATCTAATATCTCAGGAATTTTATGAATTAACGGTATTACAATAATCTTGAAATTATAACATTATATTGCAATTTCGTGTGCATGATAATTTTGATTGTATCAAACTTATCGTGATATCGAAGAAAAAAGTTGTTACACTGCATTAATTCGTGTTCCGTTTGAACTACGTGTAATTATCTTCCAAATGCCTAATAACTCCAAACAGTAAAAACAAAGCTAGTAGTATTTACCTTTTGCACTCCGTAGATGTCGTTATGTCACTTCACACAAACATTATTTACATTAAAATAAAGAGAATTGATGAAATAAATGAAAATATATAAATTCAAAAATGCATAGTTACAACATAAAACATTCTCTTTTCAAAAGTTCCATTACAAAAATTTGCTAATTTCGATGATCGATCATATAAAAAAGAATACTCCGAGTTCAAAGGATTAATCTAACGTTAATAGAATTGCTTGTCCAGAAAATTCGTGCCGATTTTTAAATAAAAAAGCGAATTTCATACTTCAAAGCACTAATTTTTGTTTTGTTGTACGAGATATATGTTCTGTAGTTTTATAAATTTTCGTTATCCTTCCAGCAATTGAACACTTCCATTTTGCTCAAAACTTTGTTCTTTTATTTTCTTTAAGATCGAAATTACCGTCTTTAAATTCTGTTAATCATTTGTGAGCAATGTTTTTTTACCAACAATTCTTCTTTAAAGAAAAGTTATAAAAAATCAGAAAGAAAATTTAATCTATTAAATAACTTATCTTTAACTAGAAAATATATAGAAAAACATATATTTTAGTTGAGATATTTACTTATAAGAAATATGATATAGTCGTATCATTCACTGTGGTATTTTGCAGTGTAAGAGCAAAAATACATTTTCTAGTGACATAAATATAAAAATTTCAAGATAAGTAACGCTAAATGTTTGTATGAGTGAACGAAAAGATATTGATGCATATTTTTTAATTTAAAACCCATTCTATAACTAAGTTTATTCAGCCCTCATTTTGACGAACTTGATAGTTCTAGTGTTAAACATTACATACTTCATTTGACTACTTTTCTCTTTTCATTAGAAAAATATATTAAATATCAAAAGTGTACGCTATTCTTTTCCATCTTCACGACAGTAAAACTCCCACAAGAAACTAATAATCGTAACGAATAGAGTTTTGAAAGACACATGAAAAAATACTCTTTTGGAATATCTGTGAATTTTATATTTTCATCGAATTGTATTTTTTATAATATATTCAAATTTTACATACCTATCGAAAATCTACACGAATGTTCCAGATAATTTAATAAAATTCATTAAATTCAACGTAAAACACTTAGATACCCTAAACGTGTATAGAATGTCGAAACGCCTTCCACAATATCTAATACACTTCCAACATTCCAGATGCGCAATTCAAATCGCTTTAATTGCGAAATTAAGAATACACGGTGTCGAATTAACATTCATCTTACAGACCCACGTTCTCCGTTCCGGAGTAACTTTCCTGAAAGTATTCAGTAACTTTGTTCCCCGGCAAAGAGGATTTAGTGCTCGAGGATTAATAACTTGAAAACTTCAAATTAAAATAGCACTCGTAATTCTCAAAGACGTTTCATAAGTGTCTTGGTCGGTTTAAAAGAACAACGTGTATAGAGGGTTGAACGAGCACGTGTACAGTGAAATGTTTCTCTTCGTTAAAGGTTCTGTCGTTGATAATAAAGAAATATATCGTTTAAAAACGTTCGATACTATTTTCATCACAAACAAAATAATGTATTGAGCTGAAGAATAGTTGATTATGAGTTAATAAGTAAATAATCATAGGTAATTTTTACATTAAACTCTTTTCACTTGCTGTGAAAAGTGTTGTTACAATAGTAAGAAAAAACGGGCTGACGTCGAGAGGCAAGGCAATGCGAATTTCATTAAAAGCGGCAAACGGAGCTGCTTGCTACATTTTCCACGCCGTAAAATGAATGAATTTATAGTTTTTAATGTTTGTTCATTCCGTTGTCCTGTAAGAGAGAGGATCGCGCTCGGCCAATACGAGAATACTACTGGAACGTCGACGGAAGACATAAACAGCGTTGTGAACTACTCAACTCGCTTCTTATGGGTGTCTTCTAACGTAAAACGTGTCTTCTTTTCAATCTTTGGTATTTTTTAATGAAGTAGATACAAGACTTTTTCAGTCGAAATTTGGTTCACAGATTCATTTTTTTTTTGGTAATATTTATAAATTTTATTGGAAAAAGGTCATTAAAATTTGTGACAGTGGCAAGCACTTAACCTCTTCAGGGACGATTTTTCTAAGGTTAGAAAAAAAATAATTTAATTTTTTGTGTAGTGATGTTTCAATTCTTTACACTTCAAACATTTCTGAAAAAAATTATACACGCTTATGAATTTATGTATTATAATTTATTTGGTCAATTTGCTTCATTTTATTATAAGTAAGACTTGTATGAAATAATATAATAGTTCATGTTAAAAATATCGTTATAATGACGGCTATGGAGTGCAAAACATTAATTGTTTCAAATCTATAGCAATTTTAAACTACTTTTGAAACTGTCTGTTGGAGGATTATGTTCACTACACTTTCATATGTTTTCTATCATAAATTTTGAAATTTTCTGAAGGAAACTAAACGCATTCGTTAAAAAAAGTCTTCCCATAGCTTTTCTGATTTTAGCTATTCTACTTATATAAAATATAAAAGAAAACCGAAGTGATTCTTAATTAGAACAAGTTTTACTGTAACAGGTAGTAGAATGAAAGGAAAAGGTTGATAGTTGAAAATATGGCAGCCTATTGAAGTTTGATTATCGATTTTTATGTGTAATCGTCGCATCCTTCAAACACCTGTAACTTCTATAATTTTAAGAGTACAGATATAGAGCTTTGCACACATATTTTTTTAAACAATACTCTTTAAGAAACTATGAAAAAAGAAGAAATTCAATTTTTTTAACATTTACAGAAAAACTTAATACGTTCGACGCAAAGCCGATTTTGTTTCACTTTCCGTCCAGGCGGCGCACAACGCTCAGCAGGTACTTATGCAAAGCTAATCTCTGTTTAAAATGTTTCAATAAAATACATTAGAGAAGTATAAACATATCTTTTTATATAATAACAAATTGTATACTGAATGAAATTTATTTGTTAAATTTGATACTGTCATGAACTGCATTTAGCGTGTTGAGAGCGCATTTTTCCTAGTTTTTTTTTAGCATGCATAACAACTCCATTTGTTAATACGCGAAAATATCATTGTTTTGCAGAATTCGCGTTAATTTACAATTGTATAGAGATTGTATTATCACACTGAGCTTCATCTTCCGATGTTTTCGGCTTCCTTTCTGATTTTAATCAATTATTCGAGTATATCTTACATCAACGAAAAGCTTAATCGCAAGACAAAGAATTGTTATCGATATTTATCAATAATGATTACAGGATCAGGGCGACGGAAAATGTATCTTGAAACGTGTAATATTTATATCACGAATTCTAAAAATGTAAAGCCCATTTACGAGCGTGTCGATACGTTAAATTATACTCTCGTTAAAAGCGGCCGAAACTGCGAAAATGTAATGGTTGCTTTTAGTAGCTACGTTTCATATGCAATGTTCAATTGCCAAAAATCGTACATAATGTACACCGCTTTCGACACACGACGTTCATAATAAATTAAGAGGCTTTCAGCAGCCGCGCCTATTAACAGCAACGGGAAAACAAAATGATACGCGAATATAATTCAATACGTATGCAAACCCGCATATTCCGTGTATTACAGCTCGCGCTCGGAACATGAAAACACGGAAAACGCGGAAATGTATACCGTAACACATGCAAACATATTTATGTCACTGACGTGTCGTAATTTGTTACTCGATACAATGCGCCGTTGAAAGCAAATTGCAGTCACGGTGAAAACGTATAACTGGAAATATAGTCTCTGGTTGATCTTTTTAATTTTCAATCTTATTACGCGGCGTACCTCGGTGTGAAGGTATTAATATAGGGCATAGTAAAAATATTTTTAAAACTGACACCACGATTTCCGACGAATTTTACGATTGCCACGGATTCTTCCGTGAGTATGTAAATTTTCTCGGATTGACATTTTATAATATGAATATCGTGCCATCGATAAGTCCCGAAATTTGGAACATTTCATACCTTTAATACTTGTTTAATATTACTAAAATTGCAGATTTACATGTCGTTGAATGTATTTTAACAGAGTACATTTAGATCCGTCTGTATAAATAGTCGAACGCTAACTGTCCTATAAATTTACATAATTTACACTAAAAAATACCAAGGAAAATGTAACAAATGTTCAAAATATATTTGCAACGTTCATATAATACAAGAAATATGTACTTTGTATATGCATTGTAATAAAAATTAATAAATATCGAATGCTTTATTTCACCATAAATCTATTCATTTTACTTCAATCATTATATAATAATAGTATTTTTTATTAAAATTACTCTGTTTTAAAGGGTGTCTGAATATTAACGAGAGTCATTGTATATAAAATAAATATTAAAAAAGAAATATTTTATAGGTAACATATAATAGGACTTCTAAAAAGTAAAAATTTATATATATATAATACGATAAATATTTGAGCAGAAAACTGGTTATCGATGATATAAGTGAAACTTCCTTCTCATGAGTCCGAATGGGCACCGTATTCACCGTGCGATTGGCTATTAGGCGATTCAAGGGTTAACAGATTTAATTCAAGGTGTTTCTTCGTTGCTGGTTGCAGAATAAATAAAATAACACAGCACAACTCGTTTAATTTATTGATATACATTATGTTGTATCTCTGTACGCCGTTATTCCCTTATGGAATATCACGAGGTTATAAGACCCGTGTTCACTCGCTTGTGCCGGTTTCAGAGACGCTGTTTATTGCATAATTAAACCCAGTTTGTTGTGATATTGCATGTTTTATGTGTGTTCTTCGTATATTACTTGCTTCTCGGCGTATTTGTCAATTGTGATTCCAATGTATTATCTGCTGATACTTGTTTGTGATGTTACTCTCTTACTCGTGTTCTTATTTTCTACTTACTACTCGCTACTCGCTTTTCTCTCTTCTATTTAATTGTATTTGCTGTTTTATAAACTATATTGTATTATGCTTGGTGAATATGTAATGTAATGGGGATGACTGAATATTTGGAAGGGGATTGTTGCTAGCTGTGATGGTGATAGTTTAAACAATCTATAAGTATAAGGACCTCAATGGTCGCAGCTGTAGGTTCCTTCGAGGGGAATTTTATGGTGGTTACGAGGTGATACATCATCTCGGTCCGGCAGCTAAATGTGACTAACGAATATTATGTGTTTTATGACTATAATCCACCAGATCGGTGCCTCTTTAAGTATCTCCATTTCCGGTTCCGCACAATCTCTTTAAATCGGTGGACTCGGCTGGTAAGGATCGACATTCTTCCAGTAGGCCATGAATTTATACAGGATGCTCGCTACAATATGTCATATTTATGAATAATTACAAGTATGATGTTAAAATGACAAGCAAGAAAGGTTATTTTCATTTTTCGTTTAAAAAAAAGAACATATAGAACTGTGGTTGTTGAAATGCTAGATTAATTGGACGGAAGAATTGTTAATAACGACGTTTTGATGCAAATGAATCGAACAATTGTGTTAAAGAAAGAATGCCACTTGTTCGTAATTTCGGTTACTGTAATAGCCACAGCAATATCGCCGTCGGTTCGCTCGTCCAACGATTGACCAGTGTCAGAAATAAAAGGAAGAACAAGGCCATCGTTTTAGCGATGTCAGAGGTAGCTGATGCAAGGCCAAGTGTTAAGGGACGTTGAAAAGTGGCGGAGGGATGGTTGGAGAAAGGGTGTGGAGGGTGATTTTCGAGAGCCCAGCAGGACGTGCCGTCGGTAATGTCGATGAATAGAGAGGTAATGAATCGTAGTGGACACCAACACGGAAGAGGCGAGGCAATTCTAGGCGTTTGGCTGGCCCTCTTCCTTGAAAAATATATATATATATATATATATATATATATATATATATATATATATATATATATATATATATTCGCTGTTCTCTTTCTCTTTCTCTACTATCTTTCCTTTTCTTCCTTACAAGACCTCAACCTACCTGCTATCTATAGCATACACGATAGCTGCAGTAGGTGAAATAGAGTACATACGTAGTATACCTATTCATATTAAAGCCTCTGAAATCCACCCTCTTATTCAAGCCTATGTTGGCATTCACGTTGGTACCAGACACCAGAAACTGACCACCTATACGCTCTGCACACGTCCTTGGTATTCTTCTCGTTTCTCTTTATTTATTTCACTTCTCTTTCCAACTAACTGCTGCTGCGTTCTGCATGCCGGTAAGATATCGCACCCTTTTCTGCCAAAACCATCGCCGAAGAGAATTAAGAATGTGTGGCGGATATGACCCGATAAAAAAGGGTGAATTACCTTTATAATACGGGAAATATTCGATGGTAGTTCCTTTCGGCGAATCATAGGAAGTGGTTTACTTCGAAAATAGTAAATTTACGGTTTGCACCAGGTGCGACGCGTTTGGGATAGGCTGAATACGTAATAATAACTGTTGATCACACTATCATTTTGTCAACGTGTTTGATGTTTCGTCATAAGTAGTTAATCTTCGATATAAAGCAAGGAATGAAAGGAAAAAAGCATATGTTACTATTTTTTTTTCTTCTACCGTTCGAACGAACCGCTTGCATACATTATTAGCGACATGGTATTAAAATTTACAGTTCTCCTTACAGAAGAGAATGAAATAGAACGAAGTAGAAGGAAATAAGTCATTTCAGATCGAAACAAAATTTATTTCAAAAATTTGTAGAAGCTTTAATCGTTTCAGTGTCACGGATTTTTGCAAAAATTCATTTCGAAGAATTCTGTAAGACGCGACCGCGCTTCTTCCGTTTTTGTTGTTTCTAATTCTTAATAAATAAGAGAATTTTTTTTAAAGCAACTCCGAAACTTCTGAAAGCATGTATTTTAATTTGATAGAACCTTGATGAACTGTAACAGTGACATCAATAATTAACAAAATCCAAACGTGCAGTTAGTTCAACTCTATATATCGAATAGCTGGCTTTTTCATATATTTAACAGAAGCAGCGCCATCGCGTCGTGTGGTACTCAAGTGGTTAAAATCATTATACTACTAAAAACATGATAATACTCTTCATATTAAAGGAAAAAGTTTTATTTTAAATGTATTTTTAAATCTATTCTTGTTCAAACATCGAACATGTGATGCATATGTGATTTCGTACTTGGCAGAATAATTTGATCATCATCTGCAAATTAATTTGTTATTATGTTAACTATGTTCGATGTTTCACTATAATTATCTTTTTTCAGTATAGAGCGACGAGTAAAAAAAAATATATTACCTTTTTTTCTTTTTTTTTTAGGGTCGTATCAACCGCTTGCATTTGTTATTACTTATACGATGTCTAGATTTACATTTTACAGTTTGTTCTACAGTTTGGTAAAAACAATAAATGGAACAAGGAAAGACACTTTTTGTTCCTATTCCAAAGAACAGGGTAGCGTTTTGTTCAGACAGTGAGATCCAGAGTGTTAAAACTCGTTTTCCTGAAAATAGATTGTACTTTCTTGCCCTTTTCTCTAAGGTTATCTAAATCATGCGCGATAGACTAAACATTAATTGTAAGCGCCACGCGTTTCTAATAATCCCTTTAATATTCTAACACCTTGTTTCCTACGTTGCTATCTTATAACCTTATATCTCATGTTGTAAAATATAAAAACCGCTTCTAACTTCTAATATTTACGTGCCGTAAACTGGTAACTGCCTATGCTTGTCGTAACTTTAGTATTTCAAGCTCTAACACTAAATTAAGCTCGCTCCAGATATTTTCTTATTAGCGGAAATGTATATCCTTCAGTACACGTGTATGAGTTACCAGCTCCAAGAATTTCTGGAAGCAAAAAAGAAACCCGAAACGTGGAAGACGTTCATTTGATTAAAAGTTTCAGGTATTTTAAGAAATGCAATTTCTCGTAATTCATTCTGAAAATCGTCACCTCTAAATCTCAATGGACAAAGATTTCTTCTGGACAACGTTCTAATCATCTTTCGAGTTACAAAGTAATGCAAAAGCTTCTTGAACGTTTGCAATGCAAATATGTAAAATTAAGATGTAAAGCAACGATATAAAAATGACAAAAATTTGAATGTAACTCGCCGATAACATCCGTATGTCACCTCACCGTGAATAAAACTCCCGATTTTCTTGTTCTTCAATTTTAACAGTTGTTTGCTTATCCGATACAGGTATATTAGAATTTTTCCGTCAGCTAGCTTCGTATCGCGTCGTGTCGTTGGTTCGCGCGCTCAACTGAACGATCGATCGAATTCGGGATTACGAGTACGAGGGAAATCACTTTGCAACGAGGCCGCTAGAAGAGAAACGCCTCCAGCAACCTTCCAGAAATAACCGAATCATTTAGATTTCGAGGATCTGGCAAGAGTTGGGGCGCAGGCAAGCCACTGTAGAGACGAGAGGAGGGAAAGCAAAGGGAGGGTAAAAGTAGCGAGGATCGAAAAACGAGGAAAGAGGGTGGTTGAGGGTGGGAAAGGCGGCGACACTTTATCGATACCGACGGCCCTGAAGCGGCTACGAAGCGGCCTCCTCCTCGTCTTTACTTTGCCAAGATATACAAACAACTATATATACATAACCACGTAGGTGATCGGAGCTCTTTGGTAAAGCCGATTTAGAAGCTGGAAGGTAGGAGGGTAAGGAATGCAAGCAGCCCCGGAATCCATTTTTTAATAATGAAAGGGAAGATGTGAATTAAACCGCGGCATAAAGTGTATAATAGATAGGAAGCATAAGAAATTATGGAACAGCTGCAACGCGTTTAATAATACACGTCTTCTCCTTTCTTTCCTTTTTCCTTTTTTTATCTCCGTCTATTCAACTGAACGCTTTCGTGTGAGTTATATTACGACGTGAGTAATTGTAATAATGCAATTCAAGGATAGTTGGTAATAAATGGAATAGTGAATATTATAGTTACATATATGGAAAATATTATGAGACTGATTTATTAACCCTTTTGATAGGGCGTGAATTATATTAGTGGACGTTTCATTAACCCTCTGTAGGAAAACGTGTTTCTTCATCTTCTTTATGTTCAAACCTAACTCTTTCATGGATCTAGACTTCCAGAAAATGTGTAGAAGTTCTGGTGTATGCTATCAAAGTCTCTGCTACATTATACCATGGTTAAATCAAATGCTTGAAACATTTTTTAATTAAAATAAAATTTCATTTCGAAGGTTAATGATTACTGTGTAATTTTTTAGAAATGAATTTGACAACTTGAAATACTTGTATAAAATGATTTGTGCTAAAAATGAGCGCGTGTAAGATACGATTTCAGAACTGTAATGTGAGTAACAATGTAATATTAATTTTTGACTATCATAAATACTTTTTAAAGAACTCTTAATGAAATTAAATTTCAGAATAGAAGAATTATATTTTCTCACCTATTGAGTTACGAAACTGACACTTGAAAACAATAATTATCATCACTGTAAAGAACTCTTACTCAACAATGTTGTGAAATCGTGAATCAACCAAACAGCGTTAAAACACACAATTTTTAAGTTCAAACAATTTTTTCAAACTTAAACATTTTTATCATATTGTACCAAAAAGATTTCTACATTTGACTTTTAACGTAATAAACACATTTTCGAGAATTCGATCATACATAAGTAACATTAAAATCGACGAATTAGCACAAAAGATAAAAACTAAGTTTTACCTTGTGTATTGATTTAACATAAAACTATGATTCAATAATAAAAACAAAAGCAACGTACGTCATTACACACAAGCATACAAAGTGTGTTTTTAAAAATGAAAGAAAACTGATAAAATATACTGTTATAGAAATAACACGTGGCCCAATTTAGTCCATGGTGAAATATCCATTTGCGAAGCAAAAAAAAAAATTGAATTAGTTCATCCATAGGGAAGGTGGACGATTGATTCGGACAAACGTGTGAAAACGAAAGCAAGTATTATGCAGTTTTGGAAAGGCTCGTACGGTTTGGACGCGGTGGTCAGCGTGCGCCTATTTGCATACTTCAATGCGGCAGGTTGAATGGTAGATTCGCAAGAGACCCATTTTAGATACAGCTCATAATGCAGCATTCAAACGGCAGCGTCGTCGTTTTTCATTACTCTTTTTCTCTTTTTTTGCGCTTTGCAACGAAGCCGTCTGTGAAAGGTTATGCACGGCCTCGTGGCACCCGTCGAGTAACACAGTGTTGTAAAAACCCCATAAAAGCCCGTTTCCTGAGGGACAATACCGACCAGCTCGAGTCTCATATCCGTAGCTTAACCATCATCCGATATTACGTATTTTCATAATATTTTACACCCTAGTGGTGCATAGCACAGTCACCGGATACATTGTCGTTTGGATATCATTGCACGGAGATTTTTCATGGGGTACCAACGATGAATGAAACCAAGCACCACGGACGATACGTTGTAATATTCAGACAGGTATCCGTTCATCCCAACTCATTTTCCTTCCTCCCTCTTCTTGTTCAAATTTTTTGACGATGTTGCAACATTACACCGATTTTGTTAGGAAAATGAATTCATTGTTAAGACAATGAATTACGACGAACAAACGTGACACATACTTAAATGTTTAAACTATTGCAGAGTTGTTGTTTTTTTTTTTTGTTAAAGGCATATCAATTTCAACGTATCCGTTTTTATTTTTGATCAATTTTTAACTCCTATTGACGTTAACGTATGCTGGATTTTCAATTCTTTGCGATCAGTGATATCTTCACAATTGCATCCAGTCAATCTATGGCTATATTCACAATTTTTATTTTATTTTATATATATTTTTCTTTTGTTATATATTTATATTTATATAAATGTTGTTTATATTATTATACACTTATATTTATGGTTTTTATTATACAATTATAATCGCTTTCGAAATGTAATGTCAAGTCACATTCGACATAGGACTGCAAAGGATTAAGATAATATATTAGGTCGTGTAATATAAAATGTCGGAGTTTTCCAGCTATAATGAAAATGGTTCATTAAAATTTAAAAAACGATTGAACCTCAAACTTATGTTCAATTTGTGTTTAACTTAGAATTAATTGGTACTTTAGATTAGTATGCAAAAGAAATATTAAACAGCGATATTTGGCTTGTCATTATCACGAAATATGAAATGTTTTATGTTTATGCTTCATCTTCTGATACTTAGAATAAAAAATAAAACTTCTGAGGCAAAAAAGAAAAGTTCAATTGTGTGCTGAAATAATACATAGTAGAGACATTATACGAAATATATAACTTTTACAAAATTTTTATACCATAAAAATAAAAAGCAATATTTTAATATCTAAGAATTTTTATTATTCTAATTATAGAAATTTCAGGTAAAAAGTAATCAACCGTTCTGTGTAAAAATTTAAATAATAAGAGTGTTTTAAATACATACTGAAAATATGATAAAAATAGTAGGAAATTTAATTTCATTTAATTGTTGATATATGTTTGCATTTTTTTTTTACTTTCCTTAGAAGTTCACATTTCAGAACGTAAATAAGTTTCCGCGTAGGAATTTATTAACTTTATGTCACACATTGGAGCCGCAACATAAAAGCTTACAAGATCACCTGGTACACTTTTATCGTTTGCATTAAGGACAACGTGGAAGCTCTTAACGGCGCCCAGCGTTATGTTGTCATGAACGCATTCAGGCTGTGAGAAAATATTTAATATAAAACGTGTATAAACGAGTATGCAAATTTATGGAAACACATCTTAGACAGATTTATAGGCTGCATTTAATTAGCGTACGAGCTAACTGGTATTTTGGTATGATTTATAATATCCTTATTTTCACAAGATCTTAATAATTTTATCGGAATATTTGAATTCGGAAAACATTTATAAATAAAAATCATTATTCACAATGTATGAAAAATTAAAATTACATTTTCAGCAAGTTAATCTCGTATGAATTTTAATAATATTACTTTCTTTCGATTCTCTGCTATATAAATTTAATGTTTCGGATTAATATTATTGAATTAACAATATTTATCTCTATTTGCTTCTATTTATTTATTAGTAAATACAACACCACCTTCATACAAATTGCTATACGTAATAATAATAAATTTAACGATACGAAAGAGAACATGTACACAATTATTTGCTTAGGTTTAATCAGTGTGCTTAATTAGGTAACCAATTCAGTTGATTAATCAATTTGACCGGCTGACCTATTTAGTTCATTAACCTGTTTGACGGGTTAAGCGCTTAACTGATTAACCATGTTGACTGGATTGAGCGATATGTTTTAATTATCGAAGTTTCGACGATTTTAGCATATATCGTCCAACGTTCATTATTTTACTATTTGATCATATATAATATTTTTTTAATACAAGCTTGTATTTTTAAACAAACATTTAAATATGTAAATTATGAATTTCTGCAAATCTTTTCTATTAAAACTACACATGCTAAATAAAAGTTGTAAGCTTCAAAATTGAACTCATCTGTATC
This sequence comes from Anthophora plumipes, assembly GCA_951804975.1. Lineage (NCBI taxonomy): Eukaryota > Metazoa > Arthropoda > Insecta > Hymenoptera > Apidae > Anthophora > Anthophora plumipes. Next base: position 10,419,639 of record OX638116.1, on the reverse strand, counting down.
ACTTGCTTTTTAGTTCGTGCTCTCAATTCTGTAATATATCTATCAATATTTGTCATGAATGTAATAAAATAATCATCTGAATTAATCCAATTACAACTGCAAGCTTGAAATATATTTTACCATGAAATACTTCGAGCCATAAAAAAAATATCTTATTTAAATCATTGTGAAAAATCAATTTTAACACCTTGTACACAAGTCCCTCATTATTGCCCATTATTTTTGACAGATACTTTGTTAAATTTTTATTTTTGTTAAAGCGTGTATATAAAATTAAGGAAAAATGATTGATTTATTACATTAAGTAAAAATACAGTAAATTTTTTTTTATAAATATGCTATATACTATTTTAGGGAATTGTATAAAGTTTTTAATACATTTTCTTTCGAGTGTCCATTCCCTATATAAAAATTAGTATGGTTATCAGCATTCAGGCTTTCAGTAGTTGCTATAATATATTAAACTATAATCACTAATGTTTATCTAATCACTCGTTGCACAATCTTTGCTAAATTTTCAAATTTTAATACAACTCTTGAATATATCTTGATTACTCATAAAATCACCGATACCATTACCGAGATCTCTACATCACGATCATCTAACGAAATGATAATAACCGACTGATTCATTCGCTTCAAAATTTCCCCAATTTTAACGTCACCCAATTGAAAGTGACGATAACTAGATCCATCAAATTCTCAAACGTTATTTAAAGCTACAATATATCTTTCTACAATAAATACAGCATTCTATTTGGAGATATCGGCTGTACGATGTCTTGCCTGTCTTGCTTACGGATAACCGAAGCGAGTGCGATAAAAAGCGACGAAAAGCACAGAGCCAAGAGGAACGAGAGATCGACGAGATTTGCCGACTTGAAGCGAGCTATCGAAGGTAGCGAGATAGTCCGAGGTGCAGAGCGGAATGGTGAATGGGGATCAAGTTGGGGCCGGCTGGTAGTCATAAACGACGTGAATCGGAAGAAAAACTGCTAAACGAAAATGCCTGTGCCGAAAGATCGGACCGAGCGATCTAATGGGGAAAAATAATGGATTTTAGGTAGTAAAGATCGCCTGGCCAGATCGGGGCTTCGTCCACCCTTCGCCATCTTGCTTCCATGATTTCACACTTTTCTCGCAGCGTGCGAACGAAAGTGCAACGGTTCTACATCTTCCGTTTGAAATATAGGCTGGCATTTTGCTAACGTGTGTCGTTATACGGTTGTGGTGAAAATTCTCGTCCGACCGTGTTCTGATTGGAGATATACTTCTAATAAGTTCACGTCAACGCTTAAACCGTACCTATGATATAACGATGAATCATGTTCACGTGCATGCTCAAGTTTCGTTCCGCGAGTTAACGTTCAATTTGACGATGCGTGGGTTTTTTTCAAATCGCTGATAAACGTATCATAGAACAATATTTCATCGACATCGAATTTCGTTTGCATTGTGTATTTACCAACAGCTTTGTGTAAAACTGATAATAAAGTAAAAGGTAAAGATATGATAAAATGCTACTATGTTACTTTATTAATCGATATAAGTTGTATACATCAGTAATTAAATCGTGGTGAAACGTTTGCTATATACAGTCAAGTACTTGTTATATATTACTATTATTATATTATTATATGTAATGGTAATAATATATAATGTATTTATATATTAGTATTATTATATTTGTTATATATAACAGATTTATTACGTCATCCAAGAAGTCAGCACTGTATAATGTTTATATAACATCTTTCAAATGATATAAGTCGTTTTGCTTTAGTAAAAGGCAGTACAATTTTAACTATGAGCAGGTAACTACATTACAGTAACGTATTTATTAGGGCACAACGTAAATTCATTTTTGAATTGTTATTACAATCATTTACTTTAAAATTTGTACATAAATTTTGAAATAACATGTCGAAAGATCATTGAAAATTTCGATAATAGAATTACTGCCTGAAAATGTCGTTGTGATGCACATTTAAACAATATTCTTCTCTGCACATAATTGTAATGAATCATACTTTCAATAAAAAAAAGCAACATGAAAAAATTCCAAATAGTTTGCGCTTTATTGAAGAAAAAGATGTTGGCGTATCTTTTGGATAACCCTATACATACAGTATGTGAAGTTTGATAATTGAATATTATCAAAAATAAACAATTTTAATCATTCGAGTACCAAGTGGTGCGATTGTTTTTCTATTCCATGCCTAAAAGTTCTAGCTAATCGATCTAACTCCACGTTTAGATTTTGTTTTTACTGTTACCATTCATCGAGCTTATAATGGAGCATACTTTCAATAAGAAGAAAAAGGTTCGAAGAAATTCCAAATAGTTTGTGTTTTGTTAAAAAGAAACACGTAGGCGTGTAAGTTGGATGACCCTACATTTCCTATAGGTGATTTAGATAACAGCAGGGAGTGAAGAATCCTGTCTGATTCCCGGTAGCAAGGGTTCGTAAAATTGAAAAAGCGATAACGATAAAGATTACCCTAGGTTCTCGTGTATACCATGCATCCTTGTTCCTGTCCCGTTTCGTGAGAGGAAGCTTGAAGATTTTCAAAGCACCGTTCAAATTGACCGGATGGATTATCGAAGCTTCCTGTTCGCTAATTGATTGTTCGTCAAATTTTATGCAAGTCTCTCCCCTTCCCCGTGTATCAGGCGAAAATTTACCGTCCTCGAGCACGCTAACTTTCTTGTGCGAGCCGCGTGAGTTTCTCCAGGGTACCAACCACGTAATACACCTTTCATGACGAGAGTACAGTGGACTGTTCGCAGGTACAGCTGCATGTAGTTATTCGGAGAAGAGGGTGGGATAAAAGGGTATAGCGAGGACTGGTAGTCGAGAGAAGAAAGAATGAAAAAAAGAAAAATGAAAAAGAAACGGAAAAAAAATTGGGAAAAAATATATATGTATTTAACTGCGGTACACCGGACGCGCGAAACTTTCTTCTCTGTTCTCGAACCTCCGTGGAATGTTGCATCGCGTGACGCAGTCCGGGACGGAATTTTATTCTGAAATTTTCGTGTCCTCTGAGGTTGCTTTTAAAGCTAGCGGCTTGTGCCGTATGAAACTCGAACATTTCGTCCATTCGCCTTTTTCCCCCCTTCTCCTTACAGTTCTATATTTAAAAGCGTTTCTCCTGCGTTATGCATTTCGTGTGCTTTAACGTTCTCTTATTTTCTACGTTTCGTGTGATTTCGCCGCTGTTAAACTGATCGGAGTTTAAATTGCTGGCAAAGGACTGAGGCGCGTCGTCAACGGATTCTGAAGGAAGTTTATGTGAACACCGATTAATTATGCAAGTTATTATTGCTGTTTAAAGTGCTACAGAGACACTGTTATTAATTTCTAAACGTCTCTGTTAGTTTATCCATTTCGTATATTCTTCAGAATAAAGTGTGAGATTCACGGTTTGAAATTTTCCGAAGATGCGATAATCACCTTCATCGCCTTTTATTGGTGAGCATTCAAGCACTTCACGTAGAAGTGAGAATATACAACGGCATAAACGGTTTTATGTATCTATTTAAATGCTCGCGAGAAATACCACTTTGAATTTGAAATCTCGCGCATTTGAATATTTTTCGTACTGCATTGTACCATCTTTGTTACTTCGAACGTTCATACTTCATCCTTGTATCCTTTCGAAGTCGTAATAACATTTCGTACATTTCAATGATTATATACAGTTGCTGTTTCATATGCAGAGGACATAAAATTCTTCAAACATAAAGATGAAATAATATCGAAAATTTTAAAATGATTAACTTCAAAGTATCAACAAAAGACACAGAGATGAGATGGTTAAAATGAACCTAAACTCCATCATTAGAGCAACTGATTAACTAAAGAAGCATGAACTTCTATCGCAAATCTTCACCTAGCTGCCTATTCATACTGGATAGTCTAACTTGCAATTCCACCGGGAAGCTCAAGATAAAAGAAAAATGAACTTACTTTCCCTCTCTCTACATCACCTTCTATCTTCTCCAGATAACCACAGCCATACTGCAGCACATGCGTGTTCGTTTCCTGCTGCTGCTGCTGCAGCCAGGCAGTAACATAAGAGTAACACAGAGCTTATGACACGAAGAGAAGGATGGTCGTCGTAGAGTAGCGAGGAAATCAAACAGGAGAGGAAACGTATAGAGGTAGTGAGATAGAAGATCGAGGATAGAGAAGGGGAAACTGTAACGTGCAGTCTATCAGAGATTAGTGGGTCGATCCATTAGAGAGTGATTTAGCTCGAGGTCCCCAAACGCACGGATGCTTAGACCATCTACACAACGTACCACGTCATCCATACCACGTTAATATACATGCCTATCGTGTACACTACTACTCACACATATCCTGGTATCAATATCGAAGTAGTAGCCGACGTAATAGAAACTATCTTCGATCCTTATCAGTTAAGTAGAAACTGGCGTACGCGTACAGTGAAAGATCAGTTAGGTCAGAGGCGTACTTGATGGTTAGCGGTCGGTAGTAGAGCACAATCAACCAAAATGAAGTATGTGCGCGTTGGGGTCACATTCCACGAGGACGTTGAGCGCCTAGCATGCCACCCTGCTCTAGTGTGCTGAAGCTTTCCCCTTCTCGGCCAACCCTTAACCGCTTCTCCCTTCGGTCGGATGAATTCCGTGGAGGAGGTGCGTTTACCCTTTCCTCTTGATCACTGGAAGACCAGATTGCTGCTGGGACTAACGGGTAACTCGCAGCAGCAGCAGCAGTAGCAGTCTGGGGAACGCGAATAGAGCACCGGATGATCGAGGGTGGACGGTTGGAGTAGAGAAGGTTGCCGGTATGGTCCCAGGGGCGCGATGTGTCGTGCCTAATTACAATGTCCAGCACTTCCCTCTGTGCAAATACAAACAGCGAGGCTAATGCGCTGCCGCCGTCTCTGAAATGCAGGCAGCTGGATCGCACCTTGCAACGCTTTGTCAATATCTGTCGATATTGTCCGCTGGTGAACGTCACTGTCGCTTCAAACGTCATGGAACGACTACCGTGACCCATGAAACAGACTGTGACTCGAGTCGTCGACGTTTCGATTAACACAGTCCATAGAAATTCTAACTGTTGTGTTGTATTTGGTTCCTATGTGACTGTTTTTTCTTCTCTTTTTTTTCTTTTATAGACAAGACAGAGGAACGGGGGAGATAGGGTGGGAAGGATCGATTAAGTAACAGCTTGACAAATTGTTCAGAGGGAGAAAGTTGGGTAAATTAATCGATAAAACAGGCAAATTGATTTCGGTTAAAAGGTGGAATAACTTGTAACCGGTGAATTGGTTGGGACTCGAAGGTGGAATGATTAAAATTGGTTTCGGTTAAATCGTTGCAGCGGAAATTGAGGTGGTACGGTCGATATACATTTTTACGAGTAAGGAGAAGGGTGGAGATATTGAAAACGTTATTTTTCCTATTTCGACAAATTATCTCCTTCCTGTATTTACATGAACTAATGAAATTGCTCGGGTAAGAATATTTTTTTCACGTTAAAGAATGTATTAACGAAATACATTCACACTTTTTAAATGAAAAGTAACATAATATTTATATAGAATTACAACTAGACTGCGGATTTTTATGCATTTATAAGAAATTCAAAGATGCAAAATTGCGCAGAGTGCACGTAACATGAAAAGGTATATAATGTATCGAAATTATAATGCTTTTTATAATATCTAGCAAGTGGAATAATTTTCTACCGAAATTTTGCTTTTTTTTTTAATATATTCTCAAAAATATGAATTTGCATAAAAATCCGCAATCTAATTATAATGCTAACAGGCGGACCGCTTATTTTGAAAATAATGTAAATCCATTTTTAGAAAAAATTGAGAAATCACATAATTTACGTACAATTTAGTGTAAACTCTTTATTTATAAATAATTCACACAAAAATATTTTAAAATATCTGCATGTTTCGATCACTTGAAGATTCGTTGGTAAAATACTTTGTATAATCATTGATTACGAAAGTGGTGTAAGTCTATTTACAATCCAGATAGATTATATTGCTTTAAAAGTCATTCATATAATCAATTTACATACATTTAAATTCATAGAAATATTTGCAAGCTTAGTACACTTCATTGATATTTTTGAATCAATGCAAACTCTTAAATATCTTGAAAGAAGAAAACATGGACTTGCGCTACTTTCAAAATAAACAGTAATTTATGGATTATCATAAATATATAGCGTGGATACTATTAAAAATTACAATGTCACTATGATACGAAATTAAAATATATTTCGTTCTATATTTCACTATAGATCGTAATTTTTGCTTATTTTATTCCTATTACATAAGAAATCTGTCAAAAGGGAATGTCGCATAGTTGCAACTAACGTTAAGCAGAAAGCGAAACGGACATTCGGAATAGCGATTAAACATGAATATTCTGTCAGGAAACAGTATTTTCATATTCGGATGAATTTATCTAACATATCGTACTAAAGCAACAACTTGTTATATAATTAATGGATTAAAAGCATCCGGCTTTATGCATCGGATGCAATTATATTAATAGTACACAATGGTGTTGTTCCAAACTCCGTAGCCGTAACATATTACTTCCTACATTAACCCGGATTATAATGGAATTAATTTATCACGATTGTAGAAAAGGACGATGGTATGTCATAATTATTCTCGTGTATTTATTTGAACAGATCGACAATAATAAAACAACGAAAATTAATTGCTTTGAAACAACCATTTCTTTCTGTCAATATAAATTTATCGATTTCACACGTAAAAAATGATTTTCTTACACCTATACGTCAGGTGTTACAAGCTTTAACCCTTTCAGTGCTATAGACGTATATATACGCCCAACAAAAATTATTAGCTTCGACTATAGACCGATATATGCGTTCCTCAAGTTCGAATATTCAGATTCGTTGTATCTTTAACCCTCGCACGGGGAATCGACTAGTGGCGGATTTCCCATGAGAAAGATATCTTATTTATATTATTAATAAGTAAGTAGGAAAGTTAGTGTAACTAGGAAACCACTAGATATTTACATACCTCTTCCCATAGTTCTTTAATACACGGCGCAATCGACATCACTGAAAAAGAACATTTACCCCAAGAACTTAATCACATCAGAACAACCCTACAATAAAATGACTTCTCTATAAATAAAATCAAACACACCATTAACAGAAGCATCAATATCAACAATAAATAGTCCACTCTTAATGACAACAGCAACAAACAGATGATGACCACCTTCCTACAATACCTACAAGGAACAACTGATCGAATAAGTAGAATCCTGAAAAAATACAACATCAAAACAATTGTCACCATTCATACCAAGATCGGACAACTACTCATCTCTCCCAAAGATCTACAGCCTCAAGTTTCATCAGTGAAGGTTTACAGTATATCTTCCTCGTGTGGAAAGACTTATATTAATGAAACTGGGAGAAGTATGAGCATACGACTCAAAGAACATGAGAAATGCATCAGATTGGGCTATATTCACTCAGCTGTCTCGGAACACCAGAAGACTACAGACCGTAGGATACTCTTCGAAACAACCAAAATCATAGCTAAACCCAAGGGATACTTTCTCAGGAAATATCGGGAAGCTTTAGAAATAATGAAACATCCTAATAACATCAGTAGAGATACAGGCTATAGCATGAATCCAATCTAGAATATCCTCCTCCCACCTTTTTAATTGTTCAGCTAACCAATTAAAAGGTTCCTTCCTTCTGATTGGTGCTTACTGAACCGGAACACGAGCAAGGTATACTATAATAGTAAAACAACGCACTAATCATATCAGTATCAATGTGTTTTCAGAATCCCTGATGAAGCTAGTTGCAATGATGGCGAAACGTTGGGAAAATAATTACACAAGGACATGACTTAATCAAGCCTCAATAATAACAATTGTACTATTATGTGTTATTTATAAAGTATTTTTTTTTAATATTTATTTTACATATAGACTTTCGTTTTAAAAAGATACCTATTATCACTTCATGATAAAAGGAAAATTAATGCATTGTGATGTATAAAAATATACAATATTTATTAATTTTTATTACAATGCGCACACAAAGTAGTTGTTTCGTGTAATCCTATGAATGCTACAGACATGTTTTGTACATTTTTCTCAATACTTTCGGTATAATTTTCGGTATAACTATCGTCAGGTAAAGGTTAAGTTTTAGCGTTTTCAAAACACTAAAATGAACAATACATGCTGGGGAAAGCGAAAATATTGAATTTAATTTTCCGTAAATAAAGGAATAAAACGACGTGTTAATTATCTAGTTAAGTAAAGTATTTTTATCCACATCTAACTTTCTACTTTGAAGTATTCCACACACACAGGATTAATGACGGAATTTCGTTTAAAAAATATGGGTATATATTTTCTGATCCACTGCATAGCAGTTTAAAACTTGGGACATCCTGTATACATAGGTATGCATAAAACGATAGCAAAATTATACTTTCTACACGACCAATAGATTGGTAAGCTGAAATTGTAAAGACGAAGGATCTTCGTAATTTCGTGAAAGAGAAAATAAATGAAATGGTATAATGAAAGAGCAGAATGTAATTTTATATTGCATTTTATCCATGAACGATGAAGCTGAATCGAAGTATCGTCACGGGACAGGAGAAGGGTGGGGCAGGTTTTCGAAATGCAAACCAATTTTCGTCCACGAGATTAATGGACGGTACGAACGAACGGCGCCAAATATCACATATTTTCCGAGTAATGTGCAACGCTCGTAAATAATAACGGGTTGCCGGGTAGTTCTCACGTAAAAACCGACCACCTCCCCCTCCTCCTCCACGGTCGACGAAAGGGCGTTAAATAGCATTCATTAAAAATCTTTAATGGCTACCAGGCTGGTACAGCTGAAGCGTGTATCCCAATTTGCACCTAACCGATTTAAAATTCTACGCGACAATCTCGCGCTTTTAAAGTGTATCGTGTTATTTGAAAAAAAGGGAAAAAAGAAAAAAAAAGGGAGAGAAGACTGACAAGCGAAGCGATGGTAATTCGCGGTGTAACGATGAAAATGTTGGGGAGTTGCGTTGATTAAAGCGAAAACATGACAAAATTCAAACAAAAGTTGAAACGCGATGATCGTGGTAACATTGATGCAACTGAACGTTTATTCGCGAGACAAAAAGTTGTTTTAACAGTGACATTCTTTTTTCTTTTTTAATTAACTTCTCGTATGAAGCTGAGTACACAACAGAAATATGTCAATTCGAAAGTGAGAAAAAAAGCGTAAAGACATCTGTTAAATGTTGCATTTCTCTTTCTGTGGAAAAAAGAATGTAAGCATTAGGAATAGTACGATTAAAAATAATAAAAGTATGGAAAAATAAATATGAAGCTTGTTCCTTTAAAATTTAGTGAAATTCTTAATATTTCTCAAACCTGTTAAAAATACCAAAAAAAAAAATGCAATAACACTTACAGAATAACTTACATAGAGTATTCTAAATAGGACCGACCGAGGCAAATCGAATCACTTTCATCTTGATGATAAAAAAAAAGAATAATAGCCAGACATTGAAAGGCTAATTATTTTATTATAAATTCGTATTTAGTATTCATTTGTTTCGAAAATTAATAATAAAATATAAAAGTAACTTTGAAAACCTTTTTTCTGCAAACAAAGAACAGAAAAGGTGAGAAATATCTGTTCTACCTGAAATCTAACTTGAAGAATAAAATTTAATCGAATTGTATCATGAAAAGCAACGAAATTGTAAATAAACTTGCCAAATTGATCAATTTTTTTCACTGAAATTATCAAAGTATCAATAAACATTTAATATTTCATTCTGTTACACGTGGATATCATAAACTCTCGAAAATCAAAGTTTCGTCATGTTTTATCTATTCGATAAGTTGCTCTGTCGAAACGTTAGGCTTTCATTTGAGTTCAAATACGTTCCCTGTCGGTATCGATCAAAGTAAATCAATAAAAGTGGCGATATTAGATTAAGGGAATTGAAAAGTGAGTGGAAGCCCATTAGGAAAGTTAGCGGTAATTCTCGATCTGGCACTAACTTCTTAAATTGGACGTCCGGGGCATCCGTACTAGCGTTTGTTCGACTTGTCACTGATCTGTGCGCTTCCGTTTCGCGCTAACTGTTCTCAAGGTGGGCTAAAGTTAAAGAACTCCCTGGTCGTACGATTCGTATAAAGAGGCTACTTCGATATTACGAAATTTTACCATCCACAATCTGTAGCTATCAGGATTACATAGGTAAACGAAGCAAAGGAATGGGCCAATTACCGAAAGCAATTACCAGCGTGCAATTAACGCAAAAGTTACAATAAGTAATTAACGCCCTTGCGAGTAGCTACTTGTAATTAACTTACGCCCAGCTGCGTTTTTCCATTATTACGTATTTTTTGACGCAAAGCTACTGCCGGTTCCTGGCACGGGACCGCGACTGCGCTCGTTCGCCCTCGGTAAATGGTGCCATGAGTTTAAAATTCCCTTCTTTTTTTTTTCCTCCTTTTCTTTTCAACGGCTTCGCGAAACGCATTAGACGATATAATAAATCCACGATAAAGAGAACCCAACGATTTCAATTACGCGAGTGTCTTTGTGAATTTTGACGAAAGATCAAATTCCCTAGTTTTTGAATGAACATCTTATTGATATTGTTCAGATTTGGTTGTCGTTAATGTTTAGTTTCTTACTTAACCCTCATTCTTTCTTCACTTTCACATCCTAATACGATCTTCAAGGGTCAATTCGACAGGATGATAAAAAATTAATGAAATGAAAAGGTAAATCATTAATTTTGTGTTTCTTCTAGTTTAATTTAGATTTTCAGAATTGAGTTGCTGCCAGGTCGTCACTTGTAATAGCACTGACGTTCTTCGAATGAAAAAGAAACATATTATTACACAAAATCATACATTTTTACATTTCCAATTACAATTTAAGGTTTTTTATTTATTTACATATCTCGTCAATGTATGATATTTTTTAAAACATTTTCGACGTATATGCCAAGTGTGGTGAAGTTTACCATACTTTCATCAAGTTTAGCGAAATCATGTAACAGGTGACAGACATCCTTTACTGTAAAAAGTGTAATGTCACGTGGTACATGACAGTTTGGTACCGGTTAAGGAACACAACCTGTATAAATTGAAATATATAATTTCCATATAGAAGTAAAGTTTCTATTTAATTTTTCAATTCCATTTTAACCGACAACAGGCGAACAAAACTCGTATAAAATCGTTGATAGAATTCTTCCGAATAAACGTGTTGCCCTGCTAAAATAATTAAACCAATCACCAATATTCCGAATTTCCATTCATAATTGGCCGAAACACGGGGAAAAGGGATAGAGACACTATGAGAAAAGGGTGTGCAAAGGGCGGCAGGGGAAGTGACGAGTGAAAGGGGTTAGCTTGGCACACTAGTTGGCGTATCCAAGTTCGAAGGCATCCAATCTATTACGACCAGTTCGGCATTAGTAATGTGTCGACGGTAGTGGCGAACTCGAAGATCTTGGTAGGGGTTGTCTGAAAGGGGGTGGAAGAAGGTGGCTGGCAGTTGCGAGTGTCGGCGGTGTAGGGTGGTTACCGCGAAAGGTAGTAGCTAGGTTCCTGAAGGAGATTCGTTGGCCAGGGGTAGACGGAGCAGTGGCTGACGGAGATTCGACCGGGGAGCTGAAAGAGGGACAGGGAAGTAGGCGAGCACGACATCAAAACTTGCTTGAGCGAATCTAAACTAACCGAGTAACTCTCCGCGTTACGGTTCACGATATACGTCGCAGCAGGGTGGTGAATTGGTGGCTGGTGATGGTGGTAGTATATGAAATGGAGGCCGTGCAACGTGAACCAAAAGTAGAAAGGGGTTTTGCAAGTGCAACAGAGACAGAGGTATAAGTGGTAGAGATGCAAAGATAGATAGATAGAGAGAGAGAGAGAGAGAGAGAGAGAGAGAATTCGTATCGGTTAGGGTGTGAAGCAGGTAGATGCGGGAAAGCATGACTGGGATGAGGCAAGAAGCAGAGAAGAAAGGAAACAGCTGGAGGGAGGTAGTAGGTACGGAGAGAGCAATGGAGGAGAATGAGGTAACTCGCGCGTATGTCTCGAAGCATGTATAATTTTGACCGCATCCTACCAAACTATGACATATTCGAGCATTAGCTATTCCAGCTGGATCCCAATACCATCTCTCAACCTCTGGCAGACCCCTTGAGTACGACCACGTTCTCCCCCCTCTCTCTCTCTTTAGCTATTCCTCGTCTCCCTTCATCTTCTTATCCATCCCTCTCGTCTAAAACCACACTTTACCCCCCTGCCTGCTTGCCACCGCTGATTCTCCCGCAATCAACTCACAGCGTGCACCGCGAACACGGCTCGTGACCGTCAACTAGCGAACTTTAACCGTACACAGATTTGGGATACGTTGGAACGAAGAAACACGTTGCTGCTTCAAGACTGGTAGGTCTCGAATCCTAGCAAACTTATCATATACCGCGTCGACGCGGTTTCTGTCGCGCCATACGGCTTATGACGTGCAGGGAAGGTGTTAAGAAACCTTGTTGAAATGCACGATTTCACCTCTGTCCTGCTACTATTCTGATTGTTCCGTATCGAAAATAAATTGAAACAAACAGACTGCTGTAGAGAATGCCGAGTGCCAGGGTTGGAGGCAAAGTTACGGAGCGACGATAAAGCAGCTGTAAACTCGATGGGCGATCGAGATAAACGATCGCGGTGGATGAAGAAGCGCTTATAGAAAGTGAGAGGTAACTTACCTTGCTCAGAAGAAGTCTGTGGATCAAGAGTTGCTAAAGCTCCTGATATTGCTACGTGATTGGGAAATTCAACGAACGTGTGTTAATCAGTTTGCAGATATAAAAATTTGATTTTAATTTGTACGGGATATTATGTTTATTCTTTAATACTTCCTTATCTTTGTTAGTTGTATCTTTGATAATAAGAAGGTGAGAATTACGAGGCCTAGGTTCATTGTGACATGAACCGTCTCTTGAGGTTACTAAAATAAGACAAATGCTCCCAATGAATGAGCATCGTAAACCTTATCAAGCAAGTTTATTCGCAAGGGGCACACGCATTACGTTTATATGTATAAATGTAGATACCTGTGTGTGCATTTCACGGTATACGATGTTCATCTACAAGCCTTCAACAACACCTCAGCTTTGAATTTATCACGAAGCATCATTATACAACGTTTTATCGTTTTCAGTAATATTAGAAGGAAAATCGCGAAGAGATGCTGTAAATTTGATTATCATTCATTGTACAAGCACAGGTGTATTTCTTAAAAAAATATGATCGTCATAGTCTCAAGCTTCCTTTATCTTAAGAGCAGTAAAACTGCTACGGAATATAAAAACAAGTTTTTACGGTAACTGAAAGCAGAATCAAATAAATGCGATATGATCAGAGTGCTAAAGAAAGTTTACTCTTACATGACAAAGGACTTCATGATTCCTTTATAGATTGTGTCACGCAATCTTGTTTTACAAATGAATGAAATCATTACGATTACATTTAGATTTACGTGTTATTCTCCGATTTTCAATCTTTAATTTTCCCAATGCGTCATTTATTTTAAAATTCTTTTCATATCAGTTGTACTTGTAACTTCATTCCATTGATAACATTTATGTATTTGTTATATGCCCATTTAAATACAATTTGTTCGCGTTTAGTTTTAATGGAAAGATTATTTTTGGAAATTCCGATCCAATTTGTCGATGAAAACTGTACGACTAGCTAATAAGTTGCTACAGGCTAACCAAACGTTTCTTTACTTGATTTTATCTGTGTGAAAGAATTGTAATTCTACTATTGAGTTTAGCTTCAACATTTGTAATTCTTTCTAATTATTTAGTCACCTAGTACAAAATTTCATCCTAATGAAGTATAAATAAAAACATGTGAATACAAAAGTATTATTTATTATAAATCATATCATATTATTATAATAAGATAATTTAGTCGTAACAGGATTATTTATTGGACAAGTGAAAATAACAACGTATCAAAGGGAATTAATCTGCAATCTCATTATTTTGATTCAAAAACATTGAGTTGTCACGCAATACTGTCATTCATATCGCAAGCATTTCTTAAAGCTTTGGTTATCGCATTCTTTTATCGTATCTTATCTGTTATCTTAGTCCCTTGTTCCTCTGTTGTGTCACATATAGCTACCTTGAAAATAATCACTAAGTAACCATCTAAAGTTCCATACAGCAATAGATCAACTTATTATCACTTCACTACAGTAGCACATAACAGAAATGAAATATGTAGGGTCACCCAACTTGTACACCTGGTTTCCTTTTGATGAAACACAATTATTCGGAATTTTTCAAATACATAGAATCATTTCAATCGTGTCGTGAACCAAGCATCGTACACACTTAATTTTTTCATTTTTCAATTGTCAATTCACACTTTTGTACACTTATATAATCTTTTAAATCATTATTTTTGAACATTAAAATTTATCATAAATATCATAAATTGTATAGGATCATCCGAATTACATACCTTCATGTTCCTTTTTAATAAAACACAAACTATTTGGAATTCTTTTAAATTGTTCTATTCATTGTAACTATGATCCATTACAATTATAAAAGCAATAGAGTATCATTCAAACGTTCATCAGGATTGTGTTTGCAGATATCAATTCAATTATCGAAATTTTCAATGACTTTCCGACATATTGCTGGAGTTATTTCATGAATTGCACCTCGAACGTCCTTCTTCAGGCCATTAATTGTTTCTAGCTTATTAGCATAGACTAAACTTTTCAAAAAGCTTAAAAAAAAAAAATTGAATGGTGTTAAATCGCCAATTGAAATCTGCATTTGGTAACATTATCCGTTGACGAAATTTCGATCGCAAAAAGATTGAACGTTTTCTCGAGTTGTGTGACACGTGAACTTTCCTGTCGGAAACAGAAATCAATATCGATATGACTCAATTCTGACCATAAAAAGTCACTCAATATTGATTAGTAGTCCAATGATTTCAATTGCCCAAAACGCACACCAAACAATGACATTTTGTGGCTGTAGAGATTTTTCATGGATTACATGAGGATTTTCATCAACCCAGATACGACATATTAACGAATTCATCCATTGTGAAATGAGCATAGTAAGTTTCTACAATGCAAATGCGTTGCTGTAATATATACCTATCCGTGATTAAGATTGCACTACCTTCTACTAAAACAAAACGACTTACGCCATTTGAAAAAAATATGATGCATAAATATTATATAGAACTAACATCTACACGTCGCATTTGGGTAACCCTTTATTATACACGCGATTACACATAATAGAAATATTACAACTAATCCCTACAATGTATTCAAGTTGATCGAGAATGGAACGAAAGCAGTAAAAAAAAAAAAAATAAGAAAAAAAGAACATTTCAGGTTCGAGTTGGTGGCTATTCCGCAATGCAGTCCTAAGCATGTAGCTGAAGGGTGTGATCGCTAAGGAAAGTGCGCTGGCATTTCATTATGTAACGAGGGAAATTAACCCCAAGTTTAAGCGCGATACAGTCGCCGACTTTACTTACCTACCATACCACTACCAGTGTACTAGCGGCCCACTTCGTCTCCAGTACCTCCGCGCCAGTTCCCTTTCTCCTGTCGACGCGTAACCCTTTCTCCCCCTCGACCCACTCACTCCTTCTCTCTCTCTCTCTCTCTCTCCATGCTCCCTCTTTCTCTCTGTTCTCACTGCCTCCCTTTCTACCTATTACTCTTTCTTTCTTCCTCTCTTTCTCCATTACTCTTTCTCTCTGCCTCTCTCTTACTTTCGCTTTCTAACTCTCTCTCTCTCTCTCTGGCCTCTCTCTCTCTCTCTAGTTTTTCTCTCTGCTCTTTTTGCCTCTCTTTCTATCTATTACTCTTTCTTTCTTCCTCTCTTTCTCCATTACTCTTTCTGTCTGCCTCTCTCTCTCTCTCTCTCTCTCTCTCTCTGTCTCTGTCTATGTCTCTGGCTCTATCTCTCCCTTTCTGATTCTTCTGTCTCCTCTCTCTGCCTCTCGTTCTCTCACTCACTCTTTCTCCCTCTGTCGGTCGCCGTGATTGTACCGCACAAGTATAGTCTCACCAGTACTCGTTAGCTCGAATTATATTTGCTTGGGATTTGGTCGAGAAATGGCAAAGCGTGCGCGATCGTGCGAGCAATTCCAAGACAGAAGATTATTAATACGAGCGAGAAATGGCTCGGCAGCGTTGTTTCTTGATTTGCATTCACGATCGTCGGCGCCCTATCAGACATCCTGCTGCCTTCCCCTGTCCCGGGCACCGTGACAAAGTCAATGGAGGGACAATGTCACGGAACCCACTCCGTGACATCGTCGTTATCGTCCTACCCTTTATAGGATGCGTCGCTTGCCGCACTGTTTCCGCGTTATTGTCGATGATGACTGATAGCAATACCATGAATTACGCGTGAGCCTGCGCGTTTGTCTAGCAACGCTAAGGAGATCTTCCGATACGCAAATCGATCCCTAGTTGCATACAAAATAGCCTCTAGATTTATTGCACAGTCTGCGTATACGCAGGGTAAAACACGTATCCTGCGTGCACGCTAATTGGATTCGTTGTCGCTTGCCTGACACGGATTCCTCTTTTGATCTAGATAAGGGAAAGAGTCTATCAAATAGGTGGTCGGGAAAGTTTGTGTCTGATTTTCATTAGGTAGTGCTTGAATATATTAGAACAAATGAAGATGTAAAGAGAAATATAGAAGATTCTCATTAGGTATAACTTGATCGGTTAATTACTAATTTCTTCTCGTAGTTATAGTATTTTCAAGATAGCAAAAGGTACAATACTTCTCAGATATTTACTTAAACCATTTCTACACTTTGTTCAAAATAATCATTTTTCTGTTTCCATTTTTTCATTTTTTTCGTTTTAACTGCAATTTGCAAACACTTGGACAATATCAAATAAAAAAAAAAGAACTACACCGAAGGCAATACGCAAAGTGTCGAAAGCAATTTATATTTTGTTTATACAAGAGTACGTATCCACTTAAGGTGATTGTGCCCGCGTTGTGTATCGTGCAAATACCAAACCTGGAAACGCACATTGCTTACCGTAACAGATCTATTAACTGAATGCTGCGCGAGATGCATCGACGGCCATTCGGTACACTGATAGTACAATGCTCATATTGAAATTAAATGACGGACAGATGGATTGGCAATACCATTTCCAGACATTATGGGGATGAGTGCATTTGATAAGAAAAGCAAAACGTAGACGTACAGGAGATTTTGCTTTATGATGTATAAAAATATTTTTGTGTACAAAATGAATTTATTCTCCTTATAACGGAATAGTAGAAGTGAATAAAACAAAACTTGAGGAATAATTAATATATTTTACATTTAGATAATTGTGTTCCTTATACTCGAGTTACGATTTTCGAATTTTGGAGGACAGGTATAGTATTGGTTTAAAATTAAGATAAACGATAGACATTCATACGCATATTAACATTATTCTGCTACATAACAATGGTAAACTATTAGGATGTCGTAGTCATGCGGTTGAACATCTAATCGGTTAGTCAAATTGGCAATCGCACGGATAAATAGGTCAACCGTGGTTGGTTATTTGCCTGAATTTCTAAACGTTAGTTCGATATACTGGACAAACAGTTCATGGGTAAATTGGTGCATTGTAAGACGGTTTACAGGGTGTATATTAGATGTGGCATGGAACGCAATGTAATACATATCTTTATGGAAAGAAATATATGTAATGCAATAAAATGTTGAAATACATGAATAAAAATAATTGCTATTTAAAACATTCGAAAGTACTTGTGTTGGCTCCCACACTAAATCGTGACAGCCGATTATATAGCAAATAATTAAAACTTTATTTGCAAACACAATTTCTATTATTAAAAATAATAACAAGCGTCTCGAATTAATTACTAACAATAACATACGTTATTATCTAGTCCGTGTAGATTTACAATGTATTCAAATGTTCGTATCAGATATAAAGTCCATTAAATGTATTAAAGTCCTTGTAGATTTATATAATGTGAGTCAAAGTTCGTGTCGAAAAAGCAAACGAAAGCAAAAAAGCGACGGTCCCTCGTTGTCCAGTCCCTTTATACACGTCTGTCTGTTCGGAGGAGTGTCTTATGAAAAATTAAAGAAAAGTGGGAAAATTGTTCGGTCCAATGAAAATAAGTAAGGAAAGTCGGGGGTAACGAAGTTCCTTCGTCACCGCCCTATGATGCTGTCGGTACGTCAAGTACAAGTCGGTTCAGGTGTCCGTAGATGGTCGTTTGGTATTTCCAGGTCGTCCTATTGTCTACACTTTAGTCAGTCCTTAGTCGGTCCTTATTCACAAAAAATACGATTACGATACGTCAATTTCTATTGAACAGAAATGGCCAAGTACTTAAAAAGCGATTAAGCGTTTGACCATTTCCTTGATTATAAACTAAAATATTAATCTGTTCAGGAATAGAAACTAGTCGACCGTATCGTAAACGTAGGACAATCTGTTGCCCCAACAACTTGTGTAATGTTATTCTAAGAAAGCTAAGGAAAATGATGGATTATCGTTATCTCGTAGTATTTTATTTTGACTTAAAGTAATATTTCAATTCGTGTATAAATAATTTTCTTTTAACTATAATTATATAAAAAATTGAGCTATTAAATATTCGTCAGAATGGTAATATTCATTTTTTTTTAAATTGTACATAATTATTCATGAATGCAAGCTTACCATTCTGTTAGAATAATTATATTAAAGTGGATGCAATACAATACAATGCATTAGAAGATGCAACGAACCTCATCGAAAAAAAGATAGATAGTATAAACGACAGCAAAAGCAGAAATCGTGTAAAAAAGAATGGAACGCTTTCGAAATGAAATATGAGCTTGAAACTGATGGCTGATGCTACATGATAACGTTTAGGCGAACGTATAGAGAGCTATAGAAACAGGTAGTAGTACGACATATCATGTTATCAAAGTTATACGATTCAGCAGATTCACTATTCCATTTATCACATGATAAATTGATTCTAAAAAGTAAAGCAACGTTTTATGGGAAGTAAAATTTTGAGTATAAATAGTTACAGCAAGAAAGTTACAGCTTTAAAGGCAAACGAGAAATATTTGACTAAAGATCTATGATTTTGATTCAGATAGTCCCGTAAATATTATAGTAAATCATTTGACAGCCGAATTATTATTTAGTTTAAATTAGAGTACTAAGTGTGTTAATGTAATTAACAGACGATTTATATTTAAATTTACCGTAAATTATTCAAGTAACCTTATTCACGGAGGAATAATGATTCATAAATTCCAACTACGAAAAGAAGAAAAGTACAATATATTTCTATTAACTATTTAACTATAGAGCTTCTTTATTTAACATGGTTAGATTAGATTATACATTAGATTATATTTTAATTAATACATAATACTCAAGATAAATTTATTACAAAGTTCATCGTTTCACTTTGTAATGGTTATTTATGCTAATACATTAATTTCCGTTAAGTAATTCGACATTGACCTTGTTCTTTCCAGAAGCATCCTTGAAACTTCACAATTACATGCAAAAACATCGAAAAGAGCTTCGATAAAAGATCACCCCATCTCGCTTAAATCACGCCTTCGTACTTATCTATAGCCATCAATCCAATAACGAACCCTTGGGAATCAAGTTTCCCGGTCAGCCGATGAAGGAAATAATCCGACATACCATAGAAATCATGTTTGCTCGTTGAGATAGCGACGAAAAGGAGATGTCTTGTACCGTTATTATCGGTGATGTTCTAAATTCAATCTTTGTCGGTGTTGAAAAGCTCGCGAAGTATCTTGACGCAATGTCGTTACAATGAAAACCGAAAACACCCTACGACTGTCCGATGTACTTAAGATACGGGCGACACACTTGTCTGGACTTACTTTCGTATTAATGCGAAGCAACACCGTGAAATTACCTACATCCGAGATCGTTCGCGTGCTGTCCCTTTGTTCGTATCGTTACGGCCGCGCGACCTTCCTTGATTTCCAGCCTTTCCAAGGATCGAATTAACAAAGTATCTCCACCAACAGAGACGCATTTCTCGCGCGCGCTACAGATTGATCGTGCCGAGTTTCTGCCGAGTTTCGAGCCTTAATGCAACTCATCGTTCTTCTTCGTGTCCCGTTCCAGGAAGAAATTTGTTCTACTCTGTGGCGTTGCGTTGAATTTCTCCTTGGGAAATATTCTTCTTCGGCCGCGGCGTTTCTTGAAAAACCCTGCTGCCATGTATGGGAAACAGAAACACGGTTCTCGCGAGGAATTAGGTGTTAATAGAAATCCTGATTGAAATCATTCTATTCTTACTCATTTCATGTTTTCGTGAAATGCATTATGCTTGATATTGTTTATCTTCAAATGAACTGAAATAAATAATGTTAATTGTAATTTTATATTACAAAATGGAGGACACTTTCAGATGACACTTGGAGATGTGAATGGTAATTTTGATACAGAAAGAAACTTTTATTATTTTTTGAACAATTTTGAATCAGTACAGTGAAGAGATTTAATAGAGACATTTTGGTATGATATATTCAGGCCGAGCTCTTTGTACCCTACTTCTCTCTTTAAACCTTTTAAACATTCGCTCTGTTCATCTTGCTCTCAAAAACTTTGCTTTAAATTCAGCTCTCCGGATATACCTACCCACTGTTCTTAAGAACACTTATGTCCGTATGGGCTATTCCACGTCAAAACGCACGAGAATTGCGATTGTACTTACCAGTATTTTTCAAATTTAGAGATTTCGTTGATAGTCACTCGAGAATGTACTGTATAAAATTTGATCTTTCTATTTTAATCTATTTTGAGAGATATTTAACGTTAACATTTTGATCAATTCGTTAAAGTTAAAATTTCAGTATTAATCCTCCGACTCAGTTAAGAAATAATGTCTCATTCTTGTACTCGTTCTAAGCAAATGAAATACAGTTGACACTAACTGTTCATTTGAACAAAAGCAATTTAGAATATATACTTCAAGAGCTGCGAAATACGATACAATTAACAGGTTGTGTCCGGAAACGCGACAACACAAAATTGTTCGAATTATAGGAAAAGAAAAAGCAACAAATTCACGAAGATCATGGAGAATGTGCCCCATTTTCAAAGAAAAGAAGCGGAACTACATTTACGTGTTCTTTATGTAACACTTCGTTGCATATTGGATAATGTTTCGGAAAATATCGTACTAATTTGAAATATTAATTAAAAAAATTTAATTTTGGAACTGAAATAACTACGCTTTTTATTTACTAAATACTAATTATATATGAATGTACAACAACATGTCAACAGCATATGTTCAATTTCTATCAAAGCACAACGCAGCAAGCTTTTTTTCGGAAAGTATGTCCGTCGAAGTGTTCAGGCGGGGAATAATTTAGGTTCCTAAAGCAGGGAAGTGATGTCGTTTTGAATATAGAAATGCGCTGAAACATTGAAGTGTATCCGCGAGCAAGGATATCTGAATCAGCAATCAGAAATGCGGATGCCTTCCTGTAACCATGTGGGAGGTAAGATCAACGTATAAATATCGAAAAGCAGAAGATACGAGTCGCAGAAACGGAAATCAGTTGGGAGCAGCAAGTTACGATTGAGATTTAAGTTATTGACAAGCTACTTTGGTGAACCTCCTTCGAGATCTGCTTGGTTTATCCCGAAGGCCCACTGCTTTCTGATTTCCCTAAGGACCCCACCCTTGAGAAACCATTCTTCTGCCCACAATGACTCCTTGCCCTCGCGGCACTTCATCTCCATTGAGATGACAAGCTCTCGCATTCGCTATTGGCGGTTACGTGTCACTACCACCAGTGAACCACTTTTCACGGTTCGTCTAAATCTCAACACTTTTCAAGTAATCTTGAACTGTTAATCACTCATGAACCTATACTTTCACTTTCTGCAAGTTTTCTTTCCTCCCTTGAATACTGTCAAATCTAAAATTGCAGTTCCACATTCTATGATTTAATTTTCTAGTATCCCGGCTTCTCATAAAGATTTGCATGTGTGACACTCTTTCTGAATCAAGGAAACTCGATCAAAGTTTATTACACTTTCTGTGAAACTGTTACGAGTCGCAAATCGAACCGTGCAGATTACTTCCGCCGCGGAGTTGTGTAGCTCAAGTTCAACTTTATCGACACGATTCTATGGTGAAAATTGCCCGCCAAATTAATATCGAGCAACTGGCTTCGAATAGAGAGTTTGTGGTTGGTGTGAAGTTCGAGTATTTTGTTTTCCCACACACCTAACTTGTGTTAATTCTAATCAATTGGTAAGGGAGTATTCAAAGTATCCTCTTGAACTCTGGACTTGCTTATTTTATTTTACTCGTGAGAGTGTTTGTTTGAGAAAATACAAATACTTCCATGAGTACTGGATAAACTAGAAAATCTTATATTTATGTTCATTACGTCAGTTATTAACAAAGATAGTAGTACTTTACTGCAACACTCAATTATAATATTACTTATGATGCTACTCGAGTTATTCTTACTATAACTTCAAAATTACGATTATTATTAACAGCTAACATAGTAAAAATAAAATTACAGTAACCTGTTGATAATAATCGTAATTTTGAACTTATAACAAGTGTTGCAACTTACCGTAATTTTATTCTAACTAGGCATAGTAGAGTTATAGTTAATAATAATCATAATTTGGAAGTTATAAAAGTTATTCTTAACTATAATTTTCAAACAAGTCCGATAATTAATTTAAAAAGAAAAAGAAAACACAAAGCAATCTAACGGAACATAAAATTAGGTAAGACTCCTTAACCGATTGTATGAAATTGTTTGGAAGAGTAGGCTTGTTACGTCATATAGAGGGAAGCTATTAAATACTTTCAACGTGATGACCGTCTGATTCGAATCCTAGAGAACTGTACGATTCAGCCACGATAGCAATAATAATGACAGTAATAAGATCACGAACCACTATTACCGCAATAATGACATTGGGATTGGTACGCTGCCGGACTTGCCTCCCTAATAAAACAGAAGTTGTTGCAATTCCATCGTTTATGACTGAATGTCACGCGACCACTTCGCTTCCTATTGTAAATATTAGCTGCTACTTGTTTCGAAGAAAGACTGAGAAGGTCCTCCTCGTGTTGATCTAGTTACCAGATTATTTTTCACAGTACATACAATCACTCTTATTCATATTCGGACATCCTTTAAAATAGAATAATATTTTTAAGATTGGACCAAATAACGCGAGTTTCTTTCTTTTTCCTTTGATAAGTTAGAAAATGACTATTTATCCTAATACAATAATTACATCTCCGTTCGATTGTCAAATTTCATTGTCATCAAGAATTCTCTATATGCTATAAAACTTCTTCGATATAAAGATTTAAGAAGAAAGTACGCATTCGCAGTCTGAATGAAAGCAATTCTCAAAGATAATATGAGCTCCAATATTCTCTAGCTGGAATTAGGTAAAACAGGAGGAGGACCGATTTCGTCTTTCTTCTCCTCGTTCTCTCGAACAACTTTCCTTAAGTGTCTTTAAACGAATAAAACGGAAAACAAGGACGACGAAAAAGATAGTAGAAGGAAGAGCGTAGAAAAGAGCGGGAGAATGCAAATGAACGGCGTTTAAACTCTTTTTAATGTTACCAATTTAATTAAAATGCAAACACGCGTGCCGGTCATCAGCGGGATCGTTTCACAGTCATGAAACTGCTGCTACTTCGTAAGCAAAATAAAAAAGAGAAGAAAAAATGTGAAGGATCGGTTTCTCACGATCGCAAACCTAACACAAACCGGTCCTTTCTATCCCGTTCGATACTTCTTCGAACGGGTGCGTCTATCTAGAAACAGTCTGTCGGTAGAATAGCCATGAGATTGGAACGAGTGGACCAACGAAACACGACTGAGCGAACGAACGAATGAACGAAACGAACGATGGTCAGCAGCACGAACGGTGGACATTTTGCCCATTTACCCGTATCCCCCTCTATCGCTCGACACGTAGTATATTTTATCGCATTACTGGCATTGTTGCATCAGTTCCTGGCTATACCCCTCTGGTCACCACTCTTCATGTACCCCTTCGTTCGTCCAACCCTCCTCCACCTCCTCCTCCTCCTCCTCCTCCCTGTCCTCTCGGTCCCTCCTGCTCGAACACCATTCCACGAGGATTAAATATTGACTGCGATTCTGATTTATAGTAATTGCCGGAGGGAAACGGGATAGCGAGAAAGTGAGATGAAACGGGCTGATTCGAGTGGGACGGAACGATCGAGCCGAGGGGGTTGGAGGGTGAAAGAGGAGGGCGAATGGACGGGTGTGAGAGAAGCTGAACGGGTTTCGTGGGTGGATGGGTGGTAGGGGTGTGTTGGAAGCAGAGCGGGCAAGAGGAGGAAAGCCATTCCCGTGCTGCTTTCCCTCGCTGACAGATGCATTTGCCAAAGCGTTGCGGACGTTTCTGACTCGTTCTACGTCGTCACGCGGCCTGTCGTTATTATAGCACATTTTTATTTAGCGACTGTTACCATTCATCGCTCACAGAATTCCTCTGTAACGCTATCATTCGGAATAATCGAGAAATTTATTGCCAAGCACCTTCCTTTTTTTCTTTTCTTCTGTTGCTGGTGGATAACGGTAAATCAGGGATTGTCAGACTTCTCGACGACGTGTCAGGTTACTCACGGTTCTAGATATTCAGGAGAGCTCGATTCTTGTTTCTATGATATGTTGTTTCGAAATTTATATACACTTCTAACTAGTGTCACGGATATGTTACACTGTAATCCTCATGAGAGATCTCTATTGTCTACGTGTAACGTATGAATGTGAAATGCGTTGTTTAAAGTATCACACAAATGCAGGAATGTATTTTAATATGTAAAACTGACAGAAATATGGATATTAACACGTTAATCGCCGAAATTCTAGCTTCACCAGTTCGCTTCCAGTACAATTGGAGTTGTTTTTAATACAACTTCTTTTCTTATTTTCAATTTTATACATCTTCGCATCTTTATTTCTTCTTAATGAAATGATAATTGCTTGGAGAGGTAGACTTGTATTTAGGCAATATATGCAAAATAAGGGAAACGAATATGGAATAAAGTTGCTGAAATTATGTTCAACCGAAGATTAGACTTGATTCATGAAAGTAACGAACGAGAAGATATCAAATGGTCCCAAAAATTAGAAGTATATTTACCTGTTAAAATTTCGACAAAAACAAATAAATAAAATTAAAATATCAAAAATTATGGAACTTTTAGTTACAAAATATGGTTATATTTTCAAGATATTAGCTTCAGTAATCTGCAAAGGGGTTAGACAGATGCAGCTCACAATTTAGAAACAAGAAGAAAATTTGTAAGGAAGAACAATTAGAAGAAAGTATGTCTTCCGTTATGAGACAAATAGACAGACTCTAGATCCAGAAAAATCTAGGAAAAATGCAAAGGTAGCAGGAAGATATTGTGCCAGTTGCCCTAAAACTTTGTTTAATTTGTTTCAACAAACGTCACAAGAAGGAACAATTATATTGTACATCCTTTTCAAAAAGAAAATATTTATATTTATTAAAAATTTATAAATAATCTGTTACAAATTTCTTGTAAAATCTTGTTTAATTGGAC
Organism: Anthophora plumipes; assembly: GCA_951804975.1. Taxonomy (NCBI): domain Eukaryota; kingdom Metazoa; phylum Arthropoda; class Insecta; order Hymenoptera; family Apidae; genus Anthophora; species Anthophora plumipes. Next base: position 10,393,876 of record OX638116.1, on the reverse strand, counting down.
GAAGGGAAGGCGTCACTCAGATTTAGTTGACGTTGCGATCAACGTGTTGAAAGTGCAAGCAAAAGTAATACGAAAAATAGCGTGTGAAGTTTCGACAGATATGTGATAGTAAACGCGTTAATTATTGTTGCATCGCAATGCAACGAAGCGAAGTACTAATTTATTACTAGGCAAGCGTGATCTTCCGATCCTAAAAATTTAATTTGTAATTTTAACAAGAACCTCTTCTCTTAAAAGGATCGACAGCCCACTTTCAAACTTAGACAAATTAAAGAATGTATATTCACCCCACACACAGAAAACTAACTAATAGAAAAATAACTTAGCCTATAAAAGCTAAAACATCGAACGAGAACGAGAGATTTTTACAAAACATTTACAAACAGACACTCATCAGATTCACACACAACAGTAATCTAATCACTCTTCGTTATCAAATAAATTATTTCGTATATTACTTTGAACAAAGTTTCAATTTTATTCACTAAGCTTCACACAGAATATATCACAAAGTGTGAAATACATCGCCTAACGATTCCGTAAATAAGTATCGAGCATTGCGTGACCCAAAAAATTATAATTCCAAACATCTTTTGAAATTAGAGCAACGGACAGGTTACCTTGTGCGTATTAATAATTCTAAGATAGAAATTTTTCCGTATTTATCTCATAAATATTCTCATCAGATAAATCTGTCCAAACGGAATAAATTGCCATTGATAATATCAAAGTAGCCCTAAAATTTTGATCAGTTCTGCACAACGAATTACACAACTGCACTTTTGTATCCAACAGAAGTGTTCTATATCTGAAAAAGTAACATCGCAGAAAAGTTCTGTTCAGATTTCTATGAGATTATTTCACCGTATCCTAAGCACGTGCACCTCTCGCGATTAATTATCTGATAATTGCTACTAATTAAGGGAAATAATGAGATCCCGGTGTGGTAGAGGCTAGAAGGCAAGTGATGCGACAGGAGGACGTAGGAGGTGGGTAAGCAGGCTGGGAAACAGGAGGAGAGACGAAAACTGGTCACCGGCTACCAGTTGAGAAGGGTGATTTAGTGAGGGAACAGCAGGCGGCGCCCGATTATTTTTGGTTTTAGCCGTGGCGGCCATTATTTTTGGTCTGCCGCTCGCCACAACTTGGACTCTGCTCGACCAGAAATTTAGTGTGACCAAGTTCAAAGTACGCAAAAAGCTCGGTGCCTCGGTGAAAATTGCACACGGATGTGACAGACGAATTGTAGACTCCTCGTGACATCGTTCAAGACGAACTTGCTGCGGTGAATCTGAAATGCTGTATCAGTTGCCGGTTATTCGTTGAATAACACAGCATTGTTATGTCGAGATGAATCAGCGATGGAATGTTTCCTGTAGAGGAACGTGAATCATTGCGAATTTTCAGGATGTTTTATGGAACGCTCAAGAATAATACAATTTTGTCTCCGTGAGTAGGTAAAGCACGAAATATAAGGTCATTCAATTTACACTCCTACATGTTTCTCTTTAAATTAGGATGATTTGTTCAATGAATGAACATTTAGGTCACATATCTATTAAAATTAGCATTCATAATTCGTTATATAATCTCTTGAATGCTATTATTGTAAACGAACTGTTTAATTATTAATGTCATATATCCCTGGACATAATTCTAACAATAGTTGACATTTATAACCTTAATTAAAAATCTGCTACAGGATTAAGTGGACCAAATGACCAATGAATGAACACGTAACAAAAGCAAAAAATTCTTAGAAATTCGCTATGCATGCAGCGTTTTTTATTAAAGAAACGCTCAAACAATATATTTATAAAAACTAATTTATCGTAGAATCATTAAATATACTTCAAAATACAAATAGTAGAGGTTAGATATGACAAATTTTTATTAATCGTATGTAGTGCTTCTTTACAAGCTAAGATGAAAAATGTACGAAATAGGAATAAAAGTTTATAATCTTCAATACACGCGATTTGCACTTCTACCTGTTGATATAATAGCATAGTCAATTATCATTTATTCAACTTATGAAACCATCGATCAATTTTAGAATCTTTTCAGAATTAACATACTCTTACACGTATATGTACATATATGATACACGTGGCAAGTGTTAAGTATTGCTACATTTAACACTCGCGTGATAATATTCTCTCAGTATCAATTCAGATCACCGAAGTGTGCAAGATTTATCATAATTAACTTTTCCTTCGGAAACGTATCTCTTCTGCTTTTTTAATAGACGTACACCATTGAAAAGGAACGAAACGTCCAAGCGCAGACGTATAGGATTACGTTTCGAAGCTGATAACTTATGAAGCTGAATGTCTTGATGACAGACGAACATCGTTGCTGTAGAATAGAAGAGGAGATCTAACCGGCAGTTTGAGAAAAATGAAATAAATGATGGAGAAGCACCCTTTGGTGCTGCTAGCAGTTCGACCCGTCAGACGTTTTTATTAATTCCTCTCAGATACAATTAGTTGGTCTATTCGTCAGACGTGTTTCATTAAGTTCCCCTTTCCATCTTTCTTTTACCAACTCTTTACCCCTTTTCTCGCCTGTCGTGCACTTTATCCTTCTTTCCTCCGGAGAACGAAACGGGCAACTGCTGCGAAAGAAATTTTCCCGTTTTCGTAACTTCCAGAAACGATACGAACATATATCATGCGAAACGATTAATTTCGTAATGGTTGTAGCTTAGAGAGGTAATTTTCTCCATTGAATTTTATTACACAATAAGTAGTTATAGCTGTTCTGTTTCTAACAGAATGTGAAATACAGAAATGGAAATAATTATTATTTGAATTTCGTAAAAGATGTCCATATTCACGTGCAGAACACACATTTTCCTGAATTTTTATAAATATACTTTCACAGTCGTTATTAATGAATCATGTAAAATAAAAATATGTAAAATTGTAAAATAATAACATGTAAAATAAATCGTAAAATGTATGTTTGCTTTATATATTTAATATGCTATTAATCCTTTCGTTACAGCAGATTTTAATATGCAACGCGCATTGCAGACGGTGTATGTTCAATTATGGCCGCAATATCTTTCGGTTTGGCCATTTATCGTTTTAAAATTTATTTGATTAAATTAAAGTGAAAATGCACATATGATAAAGCTAAGAATTACGTTAAAATAGAAATGCGTAAAAAAGTGTGAATAATACAGTGCGAAAAAATGTTCAAAGTACTCATAGACGTTAACAGCAATGAAAAGATTAATGTTTGCAATTTACAAAGTTGTACTGTACAACTTTCAATGTCGCAAATTAGCAAGTAGTACCTCCAATGTTGCAAACTTGCAAAAGCCTATCTTCTATGAAATCCTTAATCAATAGCAGATCCACTTGGCGGACATATTGAAAAAATGTGTTTTTAATAATATATTAACATAGTGTAGAATTTATACAAATTAGGAACAAAGCACATACACATACAACGTAAAAGTCTATCGGGGATATTTACTCACGTTATGGATTTACTTTTTTGAATAAATTTTTGAAAACATTTTCTACATTATTGCAATCCTTAGAATTTTCAGTGTATTTTGTTGTCAAAATTGTAGATCTAGATACCCTACATTAACTAAAAAGTTTCTGTCAAAGTCAAGTCTGTTTTTCTAAGGACCATTCTTTTATCAAATTTATTTTTTTTATTTATCTTGTTATTCCTGGTTAGGTTTATACGGATTGAAAAACAATTTTTACTTTTGATAGCTAGCTTAATTGCAGTGTAACGAGAAGCAATGCGACTTTCTACAATAGCTACGTTTTCACGAAGTTCGTAGATTGCCAGGTATTGCCAAGTGACCGTTTAGCTCGCGGCGTTGAGAATTACATGCACCTCGATTCGTTCGATTTAAATTATCAGGTACTTCGCGGCTCGACGAGCAAATTCTATAGTACTTGCGTCGAGGGAATGAGAAGGAAAATATTGAGGCATGGACTAATAGGGAGAAAAGCCAAAAGAGAGTATGCGAGGGAAAAAGATACAGCTAAACGGAATAACGAGTGACAAAGAAACGGAATACAGTGATAAGAGAAAATGGAAAGAAAGAAATGAAATATGCGATGGTGGAAAGAAGGAACTTGAAAAAAAGGGATAAAGAAAGAAATTTGGCGCATCATTTGCAGAATTTTAATGATTGAGGAGATTTCTTGTCTTGCGCCGTCATTAGTTAATCGAAAATATTCATTTGTTTTAAGAATTTTATCTATTTCTTGAATCTATTTTATGCATAGTGGCTCACAAAGGTGTTCGGACATGTGCAAATAAAAACTGAAGCCAGAAAAAGATTTAGATACGAAGACTTAAGTACGTTAGACTTAAGTTTTGATGGTAATATTATAACTACTGTCAGATATAAATATCAGGTTGATAGAAGTGTTTCCACATTGCATTACATTATGAAAGAAGTCAAAAACAATTATATATATATATATTCTATTTATTTCTTATAATTTTCAGACTTTTTAGCAGAACATTAGCAAGTGTTTAATAGTATTTCTTCGATACAGAATTAATTTAATTACACGCGAAATTCTCGAACTATTAAATCATTGAATTAAATATGCGTATGCATATCTAAGAAAAAATATTCATGTTATGAACATCTATTCTCGTTCCACTTCCTTCGTTTAACTTGAATCGACCATTTACAAAGTCCTCAATTAAACACCTAATTAAATATCAGAAGACCAACGTAAAAAGTAAGTATCGCACTTGTGAAATTCCCTCTGAACCTAGCACAGACTTGTACGTGCGTATAAACACCAGTACAGCTTCTATGTCCACTGAAAATACAAGATACAGCTTCAGCAAAAATTTCCCATATTTTTCCTTCCTTTAAAATTCAACATTAAAAGCATTCCGAAATGCTGCCTCGAACCAAGCTGATACGAAATTGCCGTTCCAACGGGCAAGTAGTCGAGATGAGGATACACAGGGTCAGACTTGTAAGGAGTGGTAATCGAGTCGTTTGTTCAAGCATAGACAAAGCGTGGCACACAACAGGCAAGAGAAGTGGGGAGAAGAAATAGAATCGGTGGAGAAATGAAACACAGGAACAATTGCGGGGTGAATCGGTGACGGGGTCGGTGGGGATGAATTTTAGGTAGGATGATAGAAGAAGAGAGGAGAAAGTATATGAGAGAATGTTAGGTTGAAGAGAGTTGGATACGAAACAGCAGTGTGCATCAAAGTGAGAGAGAAATAACAGATGGCCGATGCACGTTGGCCTCTAATGGAAATTAAATAAAAGAGAATCGAATGAACTGTAACCAAAATTGTGTTCGTCCGATTGAAAACAAAGAGCTGAAACTATAGCTAGGGGGAATCGTTGTTGGTACGAAAAGGAAGGCGAGAGAGAGAGAGAGAGAGAGAGAGAGAGAGAGAGAAAGACGGAGAATCACACGAAAAGGTTTGCAGGACAGAGGGGACGATGAGCGACGGACTGGAAGCACCAACGCAGGGAGAACGAGGTCGGTACTGGCTAGGAGGAGGAGAGGGTTTAAAGAGAGGGAGCTCGAGTCTTGTTTTACGGTCGGCGGGAGGAGGACAGGGGAGAAGAAAGTGGTGGGACGCTGGAGAAATGGAGAAATTGCAGGAGAGGAAGTCGACTGTGGGCCGGGGTGACGACCGGAGAAATACGTATCCAGTTAGTTTTACACTGTGGCTCCAATTGATTCGAAATCGATTGTCGTTCGAACGATTCTCAATTGATCGATTACGGAGGGTGGGCCGCAAAGAGAAGTACAGCCAGCCAGCCTCACGGCTCCCTCACGTCGCCGTGCCGTGAGCACGGAGAGAGAAAGAGAGTTTGGCTTGCAGGAGGACTTACTCTAAGCCAACTCCAATTGCATCCCGTTTTTTACGCTCGCTTGTTTCGACATGCCTTTACGGTCACCCAATCGTTCTCTCTCTCTCTCTCTCTCTCTCCCCTACACCTCCCTCCTTCTCTCTATGTTACTACCTTAATTTTTTCGCCGTCTTGCTCGAATTTCTTCTACGATTTTTCGCTCTTCGTCCTCGTCCCTTTTTTCAATTTACGCTGCCGCTTCTCGGCTTGTTTGCTCGACGCATTGCGATCACAGAGTATCGATTGGTTATACCGTACTCTGCCCGATTTTATCTGTGCCGTTATAGATTGGCGCGATCAAAGGATGCTTAAATGGTGTTAATGTGATTTCGAGAAAAATATTTGTTTCTTAATCAGGTTGGGCAGAAAACTGCTGGTAGTTTTACTTTATCAGTAGCGTTCGAAACTTTATCACACAGAATTTTAATGGATATTATACGATCGATGCATATAGAATAGAAATTGTTGCACAGAGGAACTTATTGAAATTCTCTTCTTTTCTTCTTTAAAGAAATATTCTCCATTTGACAGCTTTGCGCACGACTTAATTGTTGGATAACAGGTAACACTATGTTGCACGTATTTGTTTTGTATGCACATGATATTTGACTAACCATATATTTTGCAATACAAAAGATTATTGATTATAGGTAATGAAGGATTATGAATTGGAAACTTTATATGATATATTGTAAAAATGTTGTCTTTTCAAACGTAGTTTTAGGAGTTCCAGGATAAATGTATTTTTAAATATCGTGTAAAATCACGTTGCGTGTAAAAGTTCATTCAAGTGTGAGGAATTGTCGAATTTATTTTACCTATACATTTTTCCTTTATAGTTTCTCTGAAAATATTAGCAATAATTCTTATGCTGTCAAATGCTTTATAAATATTGCGAAATAAATAATACGATCGCATGAGCAATATGTTCGAATTGTAGCTCGCGTGTTAGTGCTGGTTGTTTATTACGGACAACGCAACAGGAAGCACAGGCTGAGCCGCAAGCCGTTCTCATCATTAAACGCGTACGACCAGCCTGCCACGATCCATGTTAATTAAATCAGTTGACGAACACATCGTGAGTCCAACGGTATACGTAGACTAAGCTTTGTATCCATTGCTGCATACCGCAAGTTAGACCAGCCGAAACTTTGCACGCTCAGAGATTGACGATTAATTTGTTCTTTGTTGCGGTCATCGAAACTTCTAATGACTGAAAGTATTCTGTTATCTGACTGTCATTTTAGAAGTGGTCGCCATTTGAATACTTTCTATGTTCGTAATTATTTCTGCTAAGAGAATTATATTTTTATAAAGAATTTATATGAGGGTGCATACAAAAACATTGTTAAGCTGATTTTGTATTATTCTGACACCAAAAATATTGAAGAATGCAATGTCAAATATAACTATTTTTAGAATCTGTAATTGTAGAAAAGAAATTGTTTGAAATATTTATTGAAATCTATGGAAGTACTTAGTAATGAGTAATATAAGTACTATACACTCAACAAAGTATTCCTCTTCTTATAATATTCAAACTTCAGGAGCTAACACGAAATATTTTTGGAACACGTTTTACTGCAACTATAACCTTGTAAATTACATTGCAAACAGATACAGAATTAATAAATAATTATTAACACTTAATCTAATCCAAGTGTTATAGGACAAGTAGGATAAATAAAAAATAATAGAGAATTTCACGATAACGAAGACTGTTTCGTTAAAGAAACAGTTTATACCTTACGTGAAATTCACCTAGCTTCTGCAGAACAATTTTCTTCCAAATGTACGATATTCAAGTGCAGAGAAGGTAGCCGCCAAGATACACAGCATGACAAATCCTTTCCTCCGGCGTGTAACATATCGGTAATCCTCCCCGGTTCAATAATTCAATCGTCCCGAGGAGCGACCGACACAAATCGTTTCCTTTTTCCATCGATCCCCTCGATAACTCTGTCAATAATAATCACATTCACGCTCCTCTTCCACTCACCGCGGGTAATCTCTTCGGCCTGGCTGAAATCGAAGCCCGTAAAACTGTTCCGCGGCGAATCGATTAAGCAGGGACAAGAGAGAGAGAGAGAGAGAGAGAGAGAGAGAGAGAGAGAGAGAGAGAGAAGGTGGAAGGGTGGCGTTTCTGGAGAGCTGATAGGTCTGAACGCGGAAAGACAATCCTCGAACAAGATTTTTGGTTACAAACGTAAAGCTGGCCCCGCAGTCTTGCAAGACAACGCGTTCAGAACAAAGGACAAAAGTACGGAAAGGGCGACGGTAACGTTGGAAGGGACTCGTTCCAGGTCCGGAAATAATGAAAGGGTGTTTATCCAGAATTAGGTCCAACCCCCGTGGTACCCCCATAGTCCATCGTTCGTTCATTCAGACAAATTAGCCCGGCGGCGGCCCTTTGTAGTTTCGCAATTCAAAGCGCGTGTTACTCTTACCCGCGCACATTCGTGTTGGCAGAGCTCTTCAACACTTCATTTAGACGGAACGCGCTCTGCCTTGCCAAAAGAATATAAAGGATCTCCCGCTCTTTTACGACTCTGTTTGGTTATCGACGCAACTCCTACGTCTGTTCGTACTTCTTTTTTACATGTGCCTTTTCTTTTTTCTTACTCGCGCTTCCTTTTTCGTTCAGCTAAATCTGGTTATCCGTTGATGTTCGCGTATACCGGGAAAAAGTGTAGGGTTAGGTAAATATGATGACAATTTTGAATTTGGACTATTCTAAGTTCCACTTTTCACATTTTCCTCCAAGAAACGATTTGAAGGGGAAATAGCTGAAGGATGGAGAGGACTAACCTCGAAGAGAATTTTGAAAGGATGAATTTTAGACATTCGTAAATTTCATCAACGTCTAATTTCATGAAACGCAGATTTCAATTGGCCTCCAAGATCATACGATTTAACATCATTAGACCCTAATTGTGAAGTTTCTTGAAAAGTCAAATCCATGCTAACAAATCCGAAACAATTAGTGACCTAAGAAACAATAGTTGAGTCTCAATTTGTGAAATAACTCCAGCAGTATGACAAAAAGTAATTAAAAATTTCAATAATCGAATGTCTGCAAGTGCAGTCGTAGTACACATTTAAATAATATTCTATTCTACGTCTAATTGTAATAGATCATACTTTCAATAAAAAAGAATCTTGAAAAAATTCCACATAGAATGTATCATTAAAGAGAAACGTGTAGGCGTGTAAATTGAATGGCACTACATTAAGGAATATGAGAAAGAAGAAAGTGTATAAGCAATCGGGAGATTTTTGTCTTCTTTTCAATCGAAAGAAGCGCCTGGTAAAAGTTTGTCTGTGACTGTTGCTTCGTGGTCGGTTTAGATTTGGATAGCGTTTGAAAATGTGTTGCGACGCCGCTATTGCATTTTAAAGGTTCAGGTTCCGAGCGCGGTTTTATCGAAAAAGGTGAAGGCCGCGTACCCTTCTAACAAGAAGTGATGCTACTACCACTGAAAAATCCTTGTAGTTTCCAATTCGTTTCTCAGACATTTATCGCGACTTTACTTTCTTTTTCGATATTTCTACGTTGAATGGAATGATGTAATAGTTCGAATTCAAAAGAAAATAGTATTTATTTTTACAAGGCGTGGAATTATAAATTATAACGTTGAGTAGAAAGGAAACTTTTGAGAATTAGCCAATAGAAGCAACGAATGGTTAAATCGGAATGAATATTCTTCTTTAATATTCAACAGCACATTATTTTTATATACATTTTTTTATACGTCATTCAAGATAATGGATTTTGATATGATATCTTATTAATTCAACTACGATTTTTATTTGTGTATTATCAAGTAATTGCATACCTTCATTTATCTCTGAGATTTAGTGCGCTTATATTTTTGCATTTATCTTTTAGATCTTATCCATTATTAGATTACAAATTTCAGTCTATAAAACACTTCTAGCATGAAATAAAAGATTACATTCGTTGAATACATTCTACGTTTATATGTGTATAGTAAATTTTAGTAGAAATTAGCTTAAAAATTGGTATTTGAGATTTTGTTGTATAGTAAAGAGTCCGTTGTCATTTGCTACTTTTAAATAATTTGATCACTCAATAGACTTATTATTAGACGTATATAGGCAGCAGCACGTGTTGTACGATAGTACGTAGTTTCCACGTTGAGTAAATATCGAACGTTTTAATTCAGCGAGACAAATGCACACTAATTCTAACAAAACGCTCGACAAACTGATAAAAAAGGAGTGTCCCGTCACAAACAAAATTGATTTGTGATTTTTATATTATTTTTAGAATTCGACACGCGATAGTCGTACAGTTTAATGTATGAGACCAGCTTTTCACAATCCTATATCTTGTACCGTATTCATATTTATTTTAATTGAGCAAATATAATATTTTACGTAAATTAATTGAATTGCAAAAAATATTTTGTAAGTGTAAAATGTATCTTAAATTTAATGTTGAATGTGTCTTTATACATACATTTGTATATATGTATATAGTGTCTGCCTGTTTAAAACATTATATATTTGATAAAATATCCAAGCATTTTTGAAAGGAAAAAGTTTTAATAAAATATTTATATCTTTTGGAATTAAAATTTATTAAATTATTAAGCAATTGTATAAACGAAACAATTTCAAATTTAAATTTCTTCTTCTTAAAAAAAAATTGTATTTTATTAATCAAGCAACTCTACTTAGGTTTATAATTTATTGTACATATACGTACATCTTAATCGAATAAATATATGTGTTAGAAAAGAAAAGGGTACGTATTATTTCGCAAGTTACACGTTGAAACACATGTAATCTTAACGAAATGCTTATTCAAACACTTCGCTCGATTTAATTAGTATTCGAACACGGAATGCGTAATATCTATTGCAACACGAGATGGAATTGAATTCGACGTTCAGCCAAGGGATACGTTAACCATCGTTAATAATTACTGCTAATCAGTCAAACCAATCACTGTCAAACGGAATCAATAAGCTACTTGATTTAATACATAGATAATTGCATGATTCAAGTAAGTGTGATTGCACTGATGATGTAAGCACCGCGTTTACTGAATGCTGTCAATAAAATAAACTAACAAAGTTTAGACTTACAATACAAAATTATGATAAAATATATTTACATATATCTATAGATTTTTTAAATTAAATTATTTATAGTAGCATCAATTATTTTGATTGTTAGCGATTATCGTAATTGGTATATTATTCTTGGCAGTAAATGTGTTTCATTTAATTATACTTACTAATTTGACAAAAATTACTACGTTATGTTAAATATAAAAATTTACGAAAATTTTGCATCTTTTCAATATAATTAATTCTTTAAAATAATTGTAAGCAATTGTTATAAAAGCAATTTTTTACTAATTTTACTGTATCTTTACTAAACAAAACTGCTTTGAAGTTACAGATTAATGAATTTTGTAAAAAGATTAAAATTCTTGTAGTGAAGCTTTTAAAAGTATATTAAGCTAATCAAAAATTTATAATAATATAAGTACATCTGATAATAGTTATAAAGTTTGTTAAATTCTTGATCTTACTACGATTTAAATACTCCCTTTATGTTCTCAAGTGTTAGGAAATTTAATTTAACACTTTAATTTAACAAAGATTATTTTATAAATGTCAACAAATAACAAAAAATCTTTGTGCATAAATACAACTAAAAATGTCATACATTATCGAAGTTACATGCAACATTTCTTAGTTCATTTTCCAAGATTATCATACTTCAAGAAATCTTTAATCGATTATTGGTAATAACCTCAAGAAAAGAAAAAACAAAACGATTTCTAAACTGACCTTCTACAAGTCTAAAGATTAACTGTATATTTTCACGTTTACATTTAGTACAAACTGAACTATAGAACATTTAGCGGATAATATGAACGCGACAGCTGGAATAAAGTTACTTTATAGCTTCATTTAGTAACAGCTGGCAGCAGTGACAATAGTATTATTCCTGTGCATCTGAAATATGATGTGTATTTAAGCTAACCTTGATAAAGCAAAAGAACAAAACTTCAACTGACGATGCTACTAAAGCATAATGAGTAACATTGTTACCATTTAAATTTGCACTGGGACACGTCGAAAATGTTGTCTTTTCAGTGAACTTTAGAAAGGTATTTAACACAAATATTTTTTCATACGTGAAATATTTTTTCATATGTTTCAACCGTTTCAACGTTGTTCACGTTTGTTTACTGAAATTCTATAGGAAAGAAAATCTTCAAAAATTTGTTAATCTTAAAATTTGAAAATCTTCAAAAATTTATTAATCTTAAAATTTGAAAATCTTCAAAAATTTGTTAATCTTAAAACTTGAAAATCTTCAAAAATAGTTAACTAACGGAATTAATCAAGAAGAGAAGAGGTGGTTCGAATGAATTATGTTTGTCAGCTACTTTGCATAGATTAATAACTAATGCTTATCTTGTACAATGTAGAAATAAGCAGTATTTAAAGTTTCGAAGATTATTAATGCTTTATGCAATCTCGTATTTTTTAAAAAGAAATTTTACTAAGATATTTCGGTTAAGAATATCGATTCTGTTTCGATCAATTATCAATTGATTTTTCTGACATAATAGACTTTAATCCATCCAGTTGTTTGATACAATATCGACAAGGTCACTATCTTGATAAACGATCACAATTTAAATACGCATGTAGTTACTTAATCCAGATGTAATATCTTTTATTTCTACAAAAAAAATTAATCGCAGGTTGAATAAAATTATCATGTTTATTTATCATGTTTATAAATAAGTCCGAAGTAAGTCCACCATTAGTTACTTAATCCACATGAGATATCAAGTAGTCACAGGAAAATAACGCTTAGGTCATATAAAATTATTATTTTTATTTATCGTTGATCAGTGATACAAGGCTTGAATTTCAACAAACAGAACAGTTCTATAATGTATAAAATTGGATATGTATTGTAAAAGAATATTTCATATACTGGAAGGCTGAATGGATGTTTTTAAATATAACTACGTACCAGTGGAGTTCAACAAAAATACGGATCTCTTTTTTCGGTGGAATGAATATTACAGAGGAAGGAAGCGGAGAATTAAACATGACCGGAAGAAAGTTCTACCTCTGAGTGTGTAGTTTAAAATTACGACAGGATGAAGTTGCAAGCACTCCTAGAAATATTCAAAAATTTTAGCCAGACTTTTGGCGCAGTGCGAAGAGCTCCGTACATAGAAGCTTATTTTCGACTCAAGTAGACTCTTTGCCTCAATTTTTGTTCCAGCATCAAAAGCTTCGTACCTGTTATCGAGTTCGAGTATCGGTTTCACTTAAACGTAACAATTATGAAAAAGGAAGAGGATGAAAGTGTCCTTCATGAAAAGTACCTCGCGCAATATAACTTTCTGTATAATAATTCCTTGAAATTCAGTCAAAAAGGAGGTAAAACACGCACACTCTTAAATATTCGTATAATACGTGATCCTGTTCACAAAAATATTTTTTCTTTGTAAATAAAGATCAAATCGCGACAGCGTACAATTCGTTACGCTCTTTTTTCTTTTTAATAGTCAATGTCTCTTTATTTTTGCTATTTATTCTCATTTATTAGTACTACTCATAAATCTTAAATAGTTGTATGAATTATAAAATATAATAAATAATATATAAAGAATATATAATACATATATAGTAATAATGTATAAAAAACATATATAAAAATGTATCAAACACGAAACATGCTCTCATTCGGAAACTTTTGTTTGCAGCTGTATGTGCACAAATACAATTATATATTTTTCTGTATAGCTTTTTTATTATCAAAAAGCAGTTTGAATTCGTCTAAAGAACATTTTTTCTTGTGAAGTTTTAATTGATATCGACCTGCCCTGTCATCATTGGAGAAGATCAGATTATTTAATAATAAACAGAAGTAATAGCAAGTCGTTGCCAAAGATAATTAGTGATATAATATGTATACGTTTAATTAATATTAAATAAATAGTGTAAATATTATTAATACTAGTAAATCTCTTTCTCGCCTAATCTATACTTATTACATATCAATAATATAGGAGACATTGATACGTATCAATTTATTCTCCGTTTCATCTTCGCCATCGCCTCATCCTATGTTCGTTTAGAAAAATACTGGTGATCTCAACAGAGCCATCAAGATTGACCGACAAGGGCTGATTGGAATTCTGTTAGACACGAATCGACAGCTCGTTTAAAACGAACGCAAATCTATCAACTGGAAGAGGCGCGTCTCTGTTCATTCTCACTTCATTCCTTGCCGTACTCTCGTAGAGGCAGGTTAAATATTCAATTCAGGCAGGTTAAAGATTCGAGAAAGGCGCAGACCCCAATGTAGCTTGCCTTGCGTTATACCTTGTATAAAGGAACACGAAAATCCGTTTCCCGTAAATTACACCGACATCCTGTCCCATCTGTTATCTGAGCTACCCCCGTTTCCCGGTAATTAACTATCAATTCGTTGAATCACTGCTTCAGGACCGGTTATATTTTCGACCTGATTTTCTACCCTCTTCCAACATCGTTCACTTGACCATGTATTTTAAGACGGAGAATTCTGCAGTTCACTCGTGTGACGTACTATTTTACAGAATATAGTTATTACAGAAATTAATCTTTTTCAACTGCAGTGACATAATCAGTGTTCATAATTATGATCAATATTCAAAACCGGAATATTCGCGATGATAATTGCAAGCTGGAAGAAAAATAGCGTAAGGTCGCCAACAATGGTGGAAATTAATTCGATAATTGATCTATTTTCATTCTTTTTACATAAAAAATTATTATTTCTAAATATTTATATATATTAATAAATTTAAAAATTAATTTAAGAGTAATAACTTTAAATTAAGTTGAAACCTTGATTGTACCCAAGAGGGTAATATTTGCAGGTGTTTCTTTGTTAGGTGATTTGAAAGTATGATTATAAAAATTCATTTAAAACTTATTTGTTTCTTTTTGTATTTTCTATCGTGCAATACATATTCGTACGTATGTGTTTTGTAGCTTCCGTTTTGTTGCAGACTTTCGGATTATGTTGTCGACTTGAATTTCTAAACATATTTATATTTAAGCAGAAGTTGTTCTTAATTGTTTATTGAACTTTGTTTTAAATATTTGCAATTGCAGATATGTTTCATTCCCTTTTTCTTAAATTTCTCATTATGAAGCACTTCCTTTTCAAATTCGATCATTCTATTCTGTCAAACATACTTTTAAGCTAACACTGCACTAAAAAACTTATAACCAATATTACTATTTCAAAGAAATTATGCTATTCTAAAATGACTGTTTAACTAATCGCTTATGAATGCTTAAATACACAACAATTTTCGCATTCTTTTATTTATTTCCTTGCAACACTTTTAGCGCCATATAAATACATATTTTTTAAACATCTGCTAACTTTTAATCTTCATGTCAGCTGCTCTTTTATAGGCAAATTAATTAATCCCATATTTCACCATTAAAAAAGAAAAGGAACAAAAGGAAAACAATAAATTTTCATGTTTTCCCTTTTCAACGATAAAAAAAAATATATATATACATAAAAAAGAAGAGAGTAGAAAGGAATTGCATAAATATTCATGGAAACAGAAATCCCATATTTATCTTCGCAAATGGAGATACGTTCATTATTGATGCAACTTGATGGCGAATTCCATTAAAACGTCATACATCGCGCTGTAACAAACGATTATTGAATTAATCAATTAAACAAAAATTATCAATACTTGTGATCTTCAATGATTTATAACAGAACGCATCGTTCGTTTTTCTTCTCTCTCTCTCTCTCTCTCTCTCTCTCTCTCTCTCTCTCTTTTCGTTAGCCTATTTTTATACTTGCCACCGTGACAATTGGCGTGCCGAACAAGGTTCAAGCGTTTCAATTTTTAATCTCGATTTAGGATAATTCCATTAACGGGGTAATTGTATTGGTGCTCGTAGAATTCTGGCCTTTTGGTTTCTATGACGCATCATTCCCGGATTCATATTTAAAACGTGCAGCACGCTGGAACCGTTAAATAAAACAAACGCGTGCGCTACAGGATCGGATTAAATCTGAAATCATAATTGGTTTACAAAGCCGAAATGAGTGCGCGCCCATTTGCAATTTTTAATAATACACACGTAGAAGCAATACGTGCTTTTGTTTTTATTTAAACGAAACGGGATTTCGGTGTTTCGTGAAGTTAATGCTATTTTCAAACAGAAGGAATTCCGGCTTTAAACACTGGCCCATTGAAAAATTCTCCATCATTTTGGTCATTCGTCATGGAAATTTTTTCTTTACTTTTGTTATAACTTTACTTAAATATATATTTTTGTTATAGCATCGTTCTTCGAACAGATAATTCCGTTCTATTGGAAATTATCGTCGATGTAACTGTTTCGATTGCATCGTGACTTTTTTCTACGATTGTATACGTGAGTAATTTCTGCCTTTGAATACGCTCATCACTGTATTGCATGAAGGCGAAGGAAAATGTTTCTATTTTTACGTTTATGCAACATTTAGTATTACGCTCCTTTTTAACTTGCGTATTTTTCTTTCTCCTTCCGTTTTTTTTTAAGAATAAACGTACAAAATTGTAATACACAAGACGCCAGACTCAAACAGAACTGAATGAAATGTTAAACGTGATAATTGTTCAATTTTACAATTCTGTATAATGCAACAAATTTGAATTTTATAATGTCAAGCAAAAAGTTCTTTTGTTTGCAACAAATCTGTTTTGCAGATTATATACGCAACTAGAGCTAACCCTAACGAATCTAACAATAAGTGCTCGTATATTTAATTAATTTGAAGTTACACATCCATTTATCTACATTTCACACATAACATTTTATTTATTTATTGCTACACTATTTTAGCACAATTATATTTTTTGATATTTATAATTCTTAATGTTAATCAGTAATACTTGCTTTTCAACATTTATCGCGACGCAAAATTCTAGGTGACTGTAATTTATTTTCTCAAAAGCACAAAAATATTCAGTCATAAAGCTTTAAAGAATGTGTTAATTAAATAAGAAACTTTAAACAACGAATGCTTTATGAGATAAAAGAACACTCTTTGTGTTAGCATTTCAGGTAAAGCGAAAGGAAACGTTGTTCTGTGTCAATCAACTGTACGCAAACAAGTAAAGAAGAAAAAAGAAAGAGAGAGAGAAATCAGGAAAAACGTAATGCCCTGGTTCAAATATTTCCCTCATTTCCAATTCACAGTATATTTCATTCATTTATTCGTACATGAACACATTGGTTCTGTGAATGGAATCGTTTAAGTTTCTGCGAGAACGTTTTCTCTTTTTTCTTTCCCTTTTCCACGGGAAAAAGAGAGGAAAATAAAGTGTATAGATCAAACTGGCATACCAAGTCTTTTTAAAGCACCGTAAAAATTTCGATGATTTGTGCTATGCATCTGCATTTTAATTACTCTGAATAATTCACCGTATAATCTTAATCCCTTGGAAACTTGCTAAAGTTATACTCACTGTTCTTCATGTCTCGAACCTACCTTTTCCATTGTCCATTCCGCATTCATGACGGTCAATTTGACTAATCACGATTCTCACAGAATTAGTACGAGCGTCGTGTTAGCAATCCATATGAATCTGAAATTTCTAGTCGAAGTTTCGCGCCGAGCATCAACCTAATGAAATTATAATCGTATTTATGTTTTGAAGTGGGCGCGCGTGTAGGATCTTATAGGGGAATGTTCGAAATACCACGTCGTAAATATTAATGCGAAATCGATCTATGAATGTACAGGATGTTTTACCTAACTACCTTACTGAAAGTTTTCATATTGTCGTGATAACTTCTTTAATAGCTTCTATATGAATAATTCCTTGCTACGTGCAAAGGTTTCTTCAGAAATGCATATGTTAAAGTATGATATGAATATATTTAATGACTATTGGTACAAATTTATGAATCTTTTGAATATTTCACTGCTACGAGCACTTTTCACGAAATTCTTTCATACATACGTACAGGATTTATCACCCTAACTCGAGCAGTTAATGAAAGTAAGTGATGCGAAGAGACAAATATTCTGATTGACACACTTTGTGTCTCTTATTTAATTCTTTTCTTCGAGAGATTTCAATGTTACAGACACATTTTTAACTTTTTACAATTTTGGATATATTTTTATTATCGCTGTATTATAACTCATGGGAAAAAGAACGAATTCAATGGTATACAGCGTGAGACATCTAAAAGAGGTTACCTGAATAACTCGATTACTATTGGCGATAGAAAAAAATGGGTTAGACGAAACTTGCTTGGTTTCGAGGGTGGTATAATTCTATGTTAATAGCTTTTTTGTACGTGGACGCGTAGATGACATATGGAGGTCAAGTCCCTGTTTTCTAAATTGGAATGGTATACCTTTATATATACTATCTAATAGAGTGTTTTAAGACACATATAGTGACCTACGAATCAAGGTCACTGAAGATCATTGGTGATTAACTGCGATGGAAAATATTCTTTAACGATCTTCAGTGATTTTGAAATTTCCTGTTAGGTAATACATAGAGAAGCATCTACGTATCTAAGACTCTACGCGTCCATCTACAAAAAAAATAAAAACTATTAATATAAAATTATGTCACCTTCAAAACCAAGAAAGTTTCGTCTGACTCATTTTTTTCTATCACCAATAGTAATCGAGTTATTCAGATGGTCTGCTTTAGATGCCTCACCCTGTATAATAGTATCTTGACGTTCGCATAATCATAGATCTATTTAAAAAAATGTTAATGATCTTGGAATTTGGTAAAGAAAATTATATAAAAGTCTGTCAATCATAATATTTGTTCCTTTGCTCCATTTATTTTCTCTCGGTATATTTTGTTTTGTTTCATGAAAAGTAACTGAGATACTTCAATTGCACAAGTTAAGTGCAGAAATGGACCATTCTAACTAGAGTCACACAATCAATACAGTCATACAAATCGAAATATTCGCAAGCTGGCAAAAAATGGTAAAAGATCATCCCCAGTAATGGAAATTATTTCTTCTTCTGATTTTTACCTAAAAATTAGAAAGAATTCACTTCTATATCTAATATTAAAAAAGAAAATATGTGGAAAAGCATGATTAACATATATTTATAATTATTTTTATGTGTATCTTCAATTATTTTCAAGTGCACAGGAAAAGCAAAATGAAAACCAATTGCAAGTGAGTTTTCTGTATTTGAACATATCCAACAATGAATGGTAGCGAAATGTATGTTCTTACTTAATTATTTGTGCAAATATTATTTTAGGATTGTAACATGTTATCGATATATATTATTGAAATATTTATTCAATCGCTATTGAGGAAAACCAGCCGCGAATCGAAACACTCGTTAAATATTCACCGGTTTTCAAATCGTAATGTTAACAACATGCATTATGTCAACATTCAATATTCTTCAAAATAGCAGAATTTTCTTTCATTATCGTAAACTTTCTGTTAAAACTACTTCAAACACAAGGATTACATTTAATTACGTCGATAAAGTAAAATTTATTATCCTGATCAACGTTTCATATGATTTTCAACGCAGGTTTTAAAACCTAGATTACATTTATTACGTTTATAATCCTTGACCGGAACATTAATCAAATGCTACCTTCCTCTCGAATTTTTTAAAAAAATATCCAAATATTTCACAACAATGTTACAACGAAATGAAAAATTCAAGCATTGTTTAAATGAACAATATAAATTGGCCTTCACATACATTTTTTTCCCACTTTCTTTTTTTCCTTCCTTTTTTTTTTATCTTACGTTTAAACTCTCGCGAGCTGGATACCTTCTTTTTATTAACCAGCTGCATTTATCACAGTCGAGAGGATGGATGAGTCTTGAGGGCTGAACCCTAGAGCCGTCACGTTATTTTTTCCCTTGACTGAATATTTGTCTCTATCCAACGGAGAAAGGGTTGGTAAGCGGATCGCAACAGAAGGGTGTTAGTCGCTTATTAAAAAAAACCCTTTGGTCTTAAATACAGCCGGGCTTTGTCTCTTTCTCCTTCTTTTCGTGACAATGCGCAATCATTAAAGCTCCTCCCGCGTGGAAAGAAACGCGAAGAAAGCGATCAAATTGCAAACCCATGAAAACTTAAAAGTATCTATTTTACACCGTTGAATATACTCGAAATACAGACACCGAGAGATAAAACAAAATTTATTTGAACATTTCTAACACGTCTAGGGTATCTCTATCAGGCTAATATGTTTTTACAGTCACATGGGAATAACACACCGTGGATAAATGGAAATTTATGCTAATCGTAGTGATTTTAAGTTGCGATTTCTATAACTTTCACGATCCATATGCACGAATTATCATTAAACCCTGTTTAATAGTTACTGTAATGTATACAATCATTAAACAGCAGCCGCGGATTTCGGTTCAATTTTGCGCTGGCAAGCTGCTAAGTACCGGAATGCGAAATTACAATTATTTGTTAATACCCGCATTACTTCATAAGGAAGGCTATGCGGAATTTGCATCGCGCAGATAGGGGAAATTGAAATATCCATAAGTGAAGCAAATTTTTTCTGTAATCTCTAATTCAACACTTTAAAATTGATAAAAATATACGAAGAAGTATGATTTTTGAAATACATTCCTTGTATAATACATTTCAATTGATTTATCGGAGACACTGAAATTCATAATTGCTACGATATTTATTTTCTAATACCCGCATTACTTCATCAGGAAGGCTGTGTGGAATTTGCATCGCACAGATTTTCGAGCACAAAGTAATTGTACTTCTTGATGTATTACACATATATAAAAATAGTGTACTTATTTTAAAAGAGCATATCTTGTATAAAATATGAGGGAAACTGAAATATCCATAAGTGAAGCAAATTCAATATTTCTAATTGCAGGAAGTACTTTGAAATTGATAGCACTTTGTCATTGTTCAAATAGATTCTCTGTTCAATAAACTTCACGGTTTTTCAAACTTTTTAAACATAGCGTATGTTTAGAAAAGATACTTCTGAATTATAAGACAACTGTAATTATCCCAAATAATTTCGTTCATAAAAACTGTTTGTACATTATCAGTTTATCATTTCTTTAATCCTTCAGTACCTCATGAATGCTATCCATTTGCAGTAACCAAGCATGTATCTAACTGTCTGCGGCAAAGCTTCAACCCAAACATTCGATTAAAATAGAAATGTTACCCTTAAAAGTCTTCTTATCAAACGAGACTTACTTATCGCCTATCCTACGGAAAAGGAAACTCTACTCGTAACCTCTCAGACATGGCAAATCTACAACCTTCCGCCACGCGAGAGAGATCCTGAACGCTGGCATACGACTCATTTACACCAGAGGTGTAAAATACAGCTCTTACCCAGCTATCCCACCAATCATCCTTCTCTTGTACACCGTTAGAGTTTCTCATTCACTAGTTCCCTCTTATACAGGAATAAATGCATCCTATAAGTGCTGCTATTTTTCGTTTTAAGAAAAGAAGATAACTCTACTGTAGTACTGTTGTTCAGTCTGAACACACGGTTGTATAACGGCGGGTAGTATGTTCGGTTTCAAGAATCGATCGCACAGCTGTAGTTTTTAACCGCTTGAGTGCCACCTTTGTAAAAATTCAGTAGAAGAATGGCAAGTATGCAAGAATGCAATTTCATGTATCAAGCCTCGCAGAAGATTTTTAACCAGGTACCGTTCGGATACCTACAAATTCTATTACCCAACTGGAACATCGACAGATATATCAACATATACCAACTAATAGAAAACAGAATATCCACCTTTAAACACACAGATTTCACCAATCACGGAAAACCACAATTTATAAAGCACAAACTCACATAATTCTTCAGATATTCTACACGAATAATACGAAACTCCGATCAAGTACGGAGTAATTAAAACCACGATAATTGTAAAATAAAATTTGTAATCGCGATTTGTCTAGAACTATCACACTCATATCACAAATAAAACGACAATAGTGAATTTCAACGAGGCTTCGCGAATTTTATTCGAAGAAATCATTCGTTCTATGTATCGTCGCGAACGAGTGTAGTGGAATTTACAGCTCGGTCAGATTCAGACGGAATTACGTTTTATCAAGACGGAACAACTGTACTGTCAGAACTGAGCGAAAGTAGAAGATCGGAAAAACTAAATAAGAACGGCTGTACGACAGCTAACTAGAAATTCTCTCGATGCACAAGCAAATTCAAACTGGTCATTATTACTTAAGTCAACAAAATAATACTTCGATAACCTTGTTGGTTCTTCTTTCTTAAATTTAATTCTGAAGAGTGGTGAATAGAAGATGAAGAAGGAAAAGAAGTATATGAAGGACAGGTCTATGCATGAAAATGGGATAACGATGGTTGACGTTACGTATGTCCCGTAAAGTGAGTATCTATTAAGGATCGTGGCAGAGGAGTGAAGGAGGAAGCTGTTCAGTCTAAAACTTGTACCTACCTAGTCAGCGGAACTTTGTGTGAAATGCGCCTGGAGCACATCCTGCCGCGTCTCCTTCATCCTGTCTTCCATATTAACGTTCATTCCACCCACTGTGCCTTCTGTACAGATTCCCTTTCTTCCCTTTCCTCTCAACCCCGCCAAACTGTTGGCACACCTGGTAAGGGTGTTTTTCCTTTACATAGGGACTAGGTTTTAATCAATGCAATATTTTACATACTTTTATGTACCTTCCTACATTATATGTAATATTTGAAATCGATATAGAATCACGTAGTGTAATTAAATATAGAAAGCTGGTAGAATGTAATATTACAAGAAATATGATTTAAAGTGTATTTATGGATTTTATCTGAGGAATACAGTTGCGAGTTCAATTCTGAGCCGGAATTCAAATGAAAGAATAGATTCGTCGAGAAAGTTTGATGTGTTAAGTCAGGAAGTATCTTTCAATATCCTTAAATTTTATTAGTTTTGAATTTGTCAAGAAGTAGAATTATCATTCTCCGATAACATAATCCTCTCCGTCAATAGACAGAGTATTACAAAGTTTCCATTTTGAATTTGCAGGACTATAATAATCATATTATTATAAGGAATATAATATATGTAGCGTAATTTAAATATTTATATTTTGCATCTCCTTAACGCGTTGTATCCAGTGAAAATTGGTTTCGCTTAATTATTAAAAACGATTTCATCACAGAAAGTTATTCTACCTTTCATAGAAAAATACTATGCAGATCTAATTTTATTAATCCCTTGCCCTATAACAACGAGTTAGATTCGCGACACAGATTCTGGTGAAGATTGAAGGGAAACAGGTATGTTAGCAACAAACGGTAATTGTTATTCTAATTTTCCTTATAATTTATAAAATTAAGAATTACCAATTGTAATTAACCTACAATACACAAGCGTTTCTTAATTAAAATGGTACTGAAGCAGTAAATAGCTGATGCTTAGATGTATAATCAGCAAAAGAAATTATAGGTCAAGAGGTTAATGATGAGATCGAGCAGTTTGAAACTACCAAAGAATTAACATCAAAAATTTGTAAAATATTCCTCCCATGTAGTTTACATAGCAAACTTCCGCTTTACAATAAAATCAACGAGCATAACGATATAACAAAGTGAAAAGCTGTATTTGAGGTTGTAGCGTCAGTCGTGTTCCTTTCGTACGTACCGTGGTAAAGCACCCTGACCACACTTAATTGGATTAAGAAACTGGAAATTCCGAGTGTACTTGGTATGCCGACCACGAAGGACAGTCGGGTTGGACGACAGCCTAATTCCTAGAGACCGAATACCCGACGATAGCGCCGGTAGATCGGGTTGAACGAGTGATGTTTGTTGAAATCAAGCAATCAGCCCTAGCCAGGCCGAGCAAGAGATTATTTCTGGCAACCGTTCGCAAAAATTAAACTGTCCACTCACTCTTCGGTCACTGTAATCCCCTGTTCTCCTTTCTGTTCCACCATACTCTCATCTCTCTTTAACCAGAACTTGAGACCAAAGGAGAGTCCTCGAGCCACTTTACTCGACCAAGTTATCCAACAGTTTGTACCGCTGATGGAATAATGGTCCTTTTGGGATGCACGTGCTGTTGCAGTATCCTCCTAAACCAGTCGTGTTGCAGTTCTCCCGGCACGTATTTACATGTTTCGAACAATTAATATTTATGCCCTCCTGCATTGTCTCCTATGTTCTCCAATGCTCTTTCAACGCCTGGCGTTTTGACCTTCGCGACGAACTTTCATACCGCGGTGAATACGTTTAGTATACGTGCACGACCACTTTCGGTCTGTGCTCGAGGTAAAAATTTTACGGTGCTCTACATAGTTTCTGAATGTGGTAAATGTTGAACACTGGTTAGTCATATTTGTTGAACGTTTCAATGAAAAGTTTCATTGTACATATTGTTTGAAAGTAATAATTAGACTGCAGATTTTTATGAAAATTCATACTTTTGAGAACATAGTTAAAGAAACAGAACTTGCAGCAGAAAATGATTTCAGTTATCAATGAAGTTATATTCTTATCAATGGAGTTATTCAGTTATAAATGCATAAAAATCCGCAGTCTAGTAATGATATTTAAAGCAAAAGAATAAATCAATTACTACATCCACGAAAAGGTCCTCGTGCGTTCCTTCATATTAAAATTAAAAATTGACAATAATGATTTATAATACGAATTAAAAAATTTCATTCTGATATTTGATTAGCTTTAATACGATCGATTCGGAGAATTATTTCATATCAAATCATACTTGAGATCTTTTTTGTAATCTTTTTTATTTATTTTATTATTGTACCAATTAATATTCTTCACATACGTTACGATTGATTAATAAAACTAGAACAATCCAGGAAATTATCTGCGTTATATTCAGACACGCGCAGAATAATTTGTTTCGTTTAGAGCGGAAGTAACACTACGCTATAAGGTTAGGTAGCACTAGGATAAAGGAGACAAAGAACAAAGGAAAAAAAAATACGCTTGGTAGTTTAGAGCGGAATAGCACGAGGTAAAGTACACTTTACGACGCTGCGTTGCATATAACGTAGTTTCGTCCAAACTAAATGCTCCGGGAGAACGAAGTTAGCTAGTGTCATGTCATTATGTCATTACACCGTACCACGCACATAAATGTTTATGTAAAAACGGAAGAATGGTACACAGTTTCCGGATTTATCAAGGAACGGGGACGAAAGTAAGTCTGTTAATCATCTATAGCGCGATATATATTTTATACATCATATTTTACTTATTTACAGCTATAGTTTTATTACCACATTATTACCAGTCAATTTCTTTATGTTAATTGTTAATTTCTGTTTCTCAACATTTTTCAAAATGTAAGATTGTAATCAACCGTAATTTTTTTTCATGAACACAGAAATATCGGGGTACAGAGGATTAAAAAGAGGGAAATAAACGAATATAAATGTTTCATTATAGGCATTGTTTCTACACTGCTAAACATTATAGTAATTTTCGCTCATCGAATGTTGTAATTTACAAAAATCGTTTATTTCTGTTTTTACTTTCCTCAAAATATTTGTAAAGTATAAATAAGTAAATAATAGGAGAAGAATAAATGTTGAATCTAATAATTATAATTAATTAGTATTAGAGCTGTAAACAAATTTACTTCCAAAGTTTATACTAATTTCGTTTCGGGTGTATAGTATGTGATACTTAATAGAAGTGCGAATAGTAGGGGATATTTACAAGACTCTCATGTCGATTGCATGTAACTTCAAGGTGAGGAAACTTCTCAATCTAAAGAGCTCTTCGAGAAGAGGGTTAAAGGACAAGTAGCGAGTACTTTGACGCGACCCGTAACATTTCAATGCAAATAGAAGGATCGCTTGAAAGTGGCGTATTGTACGTAAACAAGTTAAAAAAGTGTATATACTATGCTTTATTAATATTAAACTTTAACGAAGGGAAAAAAGTTTAATCGAGTAACAGTATATGTATGCCTAATCTTCTTGCCCTTTGCAAATGCTCATAAAATATGATAGTCAACATAAAAAATATAATAATGAAAATTCAAATTCAATTAATAAAATTAAGTTATGAACATATGAAATTTAATAATGCCTACGCAAATATATATTTCGAAGTCATCATCAATTCTTTTTATTTATAAAAATATGTAAATTCATAAATTCACAGTTTTAAAATAAAACTTTTCGTTTTCAAAAGTTCTATTACAAAAATGTGCTGAAGTTGATGATCGATTATATATAAAAAAATGCTTGGAGAGCAAAAAATTAGATAATTTTTTTCTAAGCTTAGAAAAAATGTCTTTGAAGAGGTTAATAATATTTTATTGTCATCCTGCGTGTCTTACCTTGCATATTTCATTGTCATCTAGATATAACACAGCGCCAAGCTGAGCTTTCTAAAATTTATCACGCCATGTATTCTCATTTATTCGGCGTTTTCTAAATTCGCTTTAGAACGGATCCTTAACTTAATCACACCAACAAAACAAAGTGTATGCACGCGCCTACGTGTAAATGTGTACACTCATGTGGATAGGCAGCACTATAAAACAAGGTCGGTCCGTTAGGAGGGTGAAATTTTCATATTGAAAAAGAGCGGCGCAAGATAGAATCCACGAGCGAGCATGGAAGCGTTCTTATACGATCCGCTGGCCGTAAATACTTCAGCACTGACGCGCGCAATATTAGAGGTGCAAAAGCTATACCATAGCAGCATCATCCGGCCACTCAACGAGCGAACGGCCACGGGCATCCGTGCGCACACGCGTCTATACACGTACAAGCTAGGACTTACCGGAAGATTTATGTTGCTTACCTTCGCGAGGGTACACGCGAAAGGCGCGAACATTTACGGGCTGCTGTGTACGGGAGAAATCATTTACTTGGAGAGGTGGGGAGGAGGTGTGGGGCATCGATTTCCTACGCGTCCAACCTGCACTCCTGCCATTCGGACTTTAACGATTCATTTGCAACACTCGGCCCGGTCATCTCCCCTCTTTTCAACCCTGGTTGAAACAAACACGTACCAGAGGGGGGTTGGAAAACTTCGTAGGTGGCCATCGTTTCGCGAGTATACGAGCCGGTGGCCGGTTATTAGAGGAACTGCAACGAGTTTTTACTTCTTCTCTGCCTTGATTCTTTGTACCCGACTTCCGTGACCTGCTATGTAGAAACGGACTCGCACACGGAGATTTACGGACGCGAATAGAGACAAGCTGCAGAGATTACTTCGCCGTTTTCTTTTTTTTACAGATGGCCACTTTCCACGTGAATTATTGTTCCTTCTGGTGTAGTGATTGCGTTTTAAATTTCTTTGTTGGAACGCTGGGCGATTGGAAACGATTGAAAACTGCTTCACACAGAACTCGGTTTTTCAGGATTATCATTGTTGATTACATTTTAAGGAATTTTACAGTACTCAGAGATTTTTTTCTTACTTCTTGCTGCTGAGAGTGTTTATTTTCGTTGCTGTTAGAGACACATTATCAATTAGTATAAAAGCAAATTTTAAGGATGTTGAAAGTTTTATCATTGGTTATTTAATTCATCGTTGAAATTAGTGTCTCTCTGGATCATTATCTTAGCTAAATACATTCTAGTAAGAAGTCTGAAGTCATATTTAGATGAAACGTTTGATCCTTTCCTTCGTAATACTCTGATGAAGGTAATTACATGATTACCTTTCAGGAATATACAATTTATCAGGAATATAGAGAACTAAGCAAATCGTTCCATCAAATATACTGTATTTCATTTCAGTGTGCAATGTATTACAGGGAATAAGCAATGAATAATCATAACCGGCTCAACAAGATGTTGGCTGCGAACTTCATTTGTGTAACATCCTTTTTCTCTTTTTTATACAAGTTTAGAGTTACACCAACACCGAGGATTATTAGTAACAGTTTGCTTGAACTTAAGTAAACGTTATGGATACGTGATTGAAGTTTGTTTAATCAAGATAAATGCTTCCACAAGGTGCTTATAGATTATCAAAGATCCCAATACTTTTGCGGAATATAATCAACGTTTCCTGATCGAACGTCGATGTTGTTGCTTCGATTTAATTTTCTTCTTACATGATTGTATGTTCTAAATTTTAAAACGGATTCTAGAAAGAGTACTATTAAGAACATGTGGATCTGTCATTTTTGTGTGTTCGGATTTGATTCGAATATTTGTCACTTATTGTTTTCTATTGAAGTTTGAGTTTGTATTGAGCTCATAGAAATTGACAATTAATTTATGCACTACATTTGTTTCATAATTTTTCCATATCCCGCACTAAGAATGCTTCCACAGTGATTCATGTATTTGTTGATGCTCAGGGAAGTGTTGTATAGGAATTAATTATCTGTGAGTAGAGTATCTACAATTTTTGCTTCAAAATCGGCCATGGCATTGCTGTAGATATACTTCGAAAGAAATCCACGCTATACTTATTATTCTGTCAGATTTGACTAATTAATTGTATAATTCTTGAATTACTGTACACATTTCTAAGTTTTCATTGATGATCAAAAGTTTCGTATATTCATTCGGTGAATCGTACACTTTATCGTCCGAAATTGCCGTAACATGTATCTTTATTGCAACACACGTACAAATGTAGAAATTTTACGAATGAACGAGATTTTCTGTCTCTTAGAAGAGATAAAGTAACGACTGTGTACTTATCTTTATCGTTCGTTTCACTAGCTTGTCCTAACGAATCAGTCCGCTTCTTCCGGATCTAAAGAACCTTGCTCGCCTCCCTTTTAATTATTCATTCGTTAACGTGTACGTTTCATCCGTGAAAAAATAAATTATGGGCAAATAGCCAGGATATTTATATTTGATACGTCTGCACAACGTCGATATAGTCTCTTTATCCCACGCATGATCCTGTTTTTCGCTGGCTTACGCGCCACCACTCAACCATGTACCGGTTACCACGGTTAAAACGACAACTTGTATTTACCTTCTACAGGTCAAACACCACCGCCGCGGTAAATATCCATTAATTGAAACGCATTGAGTAAACAGCAAACAAATTGATTCTAGAACGACGAACAATATATTAATATCGGCTCCTCGAAGCAAATAGAAACAAAAGCAGGAATAGAAACAAAAATCACAATCGGATCGTTGTGTAACGTTTTTGCATTGTACTCTTAGAGTGTTTCAAGCTCCGATGATTTTTGTAAATGAGATGAATCGAGCAGTTGTATTACTCAACTTTATGTGAAATAAATTGTTTTCGACTGGAGTCACATAAACTGTGCAGTAATTCAAATTGAAATAAGCGCGATGGTATTCTCAAGCTGCCGGAAAAATGGCGAAAGGTCATTAACAATAATGAAAATTATTTCGATGATGCTTTAACTTTTTTTTAAATAAAGCTTCGATTATACTCGAAAGTTGAAAAAACTTCATTTCTATCCTTAATGCAACCGTGAAGCATTTGCATTTATGAAAGTTTTTATTCTTGGATCACTAGCTTGTTAGAATAATTAATCAGTGTTTGCATTTTTGTACAAAAATATGGAATAACTGTGTCTTTCGAAATTGTGTTGGAAGATTATGAAAATTAGTTCATTTGGTCTAAGCTTATTTATAAACTCAATTTCCGAATTACATTCGGAATTAAGACTTGATAGAGAATACGATCAATTCGACAAATTATTAAAAAGCTGCTTTCGCACAAAACTACTATTGTCCTTCGAGAAATATGTTAATACAGAAAATATTGATAAAACATATATAAAATACCCCAGTCAATATTACCGTAGACAATGATAGCGTGAATTTTTTTATTCTACAAATATGTTAAAATCATATTTTAATTACTATAAATAAATAGTAGTTTGAGAATACAGTATGAATTGTTTTTATTCTGTTTCTCTTTATAAAAGTGAAATTGAATCAAACAGCAGCAACAAGTGACTTTATGTACTCAAATTACATACATCGACAAATGCAGTTAACTAATACTTATATCTATTAAACTATAACAAAATGTTTCTATTCGATACGACGAGAATGTAAATAAGTATGTGATATTAATCGTTGTAATGTTTGCGAATGATTAACGGCACGTCGATAGACAATTTTGAGCTGACTTTATAGAGTACGGCAATTTAGAATTTCGCAGTAATATTTTAAATGCTATCTATGAGTATGCTTGACTAAACTGGGTTAGACCGCATGGGACATCCCAATATACGAAGAATAATCAGTTTATATTGCGCCATTGCTGGTGCAAAGTTATATGTTATTGCCAAGATAACGTAGCAATGGAGTGTTTATTTAACCCGCAACGCAATTTAGGTTTTGATCGGCCAATAAATCTGATATTGCATATCAATACATCGATACCGATATCACTTTCGCGGCTCGATCTAGAATTATTTTTCTGTTTCGCGTCAGTTCATCCATAAACTGACTTAAATAAAAATTTTAATGCTCTGCGCTGTTTTTTTTTCTTTAATTTAACATTTCAACCTTTGGATTACATACGGAAAATGATCGTTAATTAATTGAAATGTTTTTAACCGTTCGAGCGTCACGGACTTCTGCAAACGTTTAATCGAACTATGCTAAGCGTTTTCATTACAGCAGACAATTATATAATTTGAATTTTCATCTTCTACATTCACGTATGTGTTAAATCAGTAATAGATTTAATCCTTACTATTACCTAACCGTGTGTCGTTAATTAAATCGTTGGAAACCTGAAATTATGCCTTCCACTCAGCTACATACCTAAGGCCGAAACTCGACGGCTCGACATCCCTGTGTACAACGTTAACGAGTAAACTCATGATCCGTGTAACGTGGCGTACACGTAACGTAAACTATGAATTACAATATCTGTGCGTCGATCAAACGATAGCGGGGAGAATCGGTGTTGGCCGTGGTTCGTTTCACGAGTCATTTGTTCGAGGACGAGCGCTTTGTACACCGCAGGATTCGCATAATGCGCGTGGCAGGATGTCGTTTAAGCGAATGGCTCTATTTACCCATCCGCCGTGACGTCGGTGAGAAACAGAGAAAGTGAGCCCGTCGAGAAAAACGAAGGATAACGTCAGAAGATGGAGGAAAGAAGAGATGAAAGAGAAAGACGAAAAGAAGAAGAGTGGAGAGGGGTAAAGGGGAGGGGAGGGAAAAGAAGCATCCACGACGAGGTAGTTAACTTGATTAATCGCATATTTATGTATCAGCCCACTTAACCGAGCCGGTAGCTTTCTTCTTAAGCCTCGACCTGCTCCTCTTAGAGCCAGCCCTTGTGCACTACTCAGACGTAGAGCTCCGCCTTGTCTTAACGTTGAAATAATGCAGGCGAAATAAGGTCGGCTAAAATGTTTAGAGAACTAAGAGCGGCGCCGAGCTTTAAATCACCGTCCGACGACGTCGACTGTCTCCCCTGCTCTTTCTTCCTCCGTACCTCTTTCCTCTTTCTTCGCTATTCTTCTGTTTCCTTTTTTCACATTTCTCTCGTTTTTCTTCTCTCTCTCTCTCTCTCTCTCTCTATCTCTATCTTTTCCACACCTTCTTGATCTCTTTCTCTTTCTCTCTTCTTTGCTCCTCCTTTTGTCTATCTCTTTTCCTCTTCTCTCTTACTTTCCCCTTCTGTTTCTTCATCTGCCTCGCTCTTTTCGAAACTCTTTTAGCCAGGGCATCCGTCTCATACCACTTTGGCTTCCCTCGTGACGAAAGCTCCAAAGTTTAAAAAGCTCGGCGATGCTCGAGCGTGGACCAGCAGGTTTCTGGTTCGTGGGGTACTGGCGGCTGGATACGAAAATTAATTAAGGTCCTTCGAGGTAGTTCCGCGATGCAGCTATCGTCGACAGAAGACTTCTCGTCATCATCGATCGCATCGCGATACGCTCGCTGGTCCTGGTAAAGTATTACCATGAGAAAAAGTGTTCAACGAACGACTTGATCTGATTCTATGCAACCTAATATAATCCAGGATTTAATTTGTATGTAATAAAGTAAATCTAGTGTCCTGTTGGAAGTATTTTGAACAGTCATGTACATTGCTAACTAACAAAACTGATATTAGGATAAATTTAAATGGCTTTATATATTGGCTTGGGTTAATATATGTAATTCTGCGTAATAAAATTAATGTACTGCCCTGTTGAAACTAGTTTGAACAATCATGTATCTTTCCAATTAAAAAAATTATATTATGCTAAATTCAAATGGCTCTATGTTGTTAGACAGTGAATTTTCCTGGCATTAAGATAAAAACAAGGCTTTCAGTCTTTTAACTGGATTTTTCGTTCAAACAAAAACTAAATTTCTTCAGTTTATAATTAAAACTTAGCAAAAATTATAAGTTGTTATATTATTTTGGTTTTTGCAAATGTGAATCTAGTATATTTTATATTTAACGCAATCATAACAATGCAATTAGAAGTGAGTAATCCAAAATAAATTATTAGTGTTCTAAGTATTATTGGATCAATGACGAGTTCCACAGTTAACAGGTTAAATATCGTAATTAGATCATCTATCATGCGATATTACAAAGTAAAGTGAAGGTATTAAAAGTACAACGTTGTAGCTGCGCATAAATTAGATAAAATCTAAGATACACTCGTTAGAAGGATTCTTCAATTTGAAACTTAATTACTATTCTTCCTAAAGGTAATTTAACATTTGTAATTAGTTGATAGTAAAGAAATGTTCATTAATGCAGATGAATTTTGAGAGAAGGCAGCTTCTGCTATTCACTCTCGTGTTATAAATTTTAAATGCATGGAACTGAAACAACAAAGCAGGTACAATATACAAAACTCATGAATCGATATCCAAGCGTCTGTGATTACGGGACGCAATTTGTTGGCAGGTGAAGTTGGGTAAGAAATATTCAAATAGACTGTTTAATATTCAACGATAATTTACAAGTAAATTGTAGATTTATTTTACAGTCTTCTATGAGCATTTTTTTACACATATTAATGCATTTAAATTAGTCACTTTTATTTCATGTCACTTCTACGGTAATCCATAAATTGGATAACGAAATTAAAGCAGAATGTATAGTTAGTAATTAATGATACAGATTATTTCTCCGTATTTCATATGCAACACGGTGATCATTCATCTTGTATTCAAGAATAACAATCTATGCTCCTTGTTCTTAAAATAAAATAGTACTAATGGTTATTATAAAATTTCAGATAATAAAAATATATTATATCACAAATTATTCTCTTTGCAATATGTAATACAGAAAATAATCTAAAATATTGAGGAAAATAATTAATAGTTTAAATATAAAATCAAATACACTATTGGTCGAATGTTTAAAGTTACTACAATTCTTAAAAATTTCTTTTTAATTTGGAATTATTACTACAAAAAGAGCAACAGTAGTTTATTTTTAGTAAATTCATGTAATAAGAAATTCATTATGTAATTTTTAAAGTTATGTATCTTTGAAAATATGTGCAATGTTTGCAAATGTTTGTGCAACTGCAAAACTGCACAATGGATCCAAACTTTCATTCGACAGTGTGCATTACAAGTATCCATGTAAATTACATACCAATGAATACGTCACGTCATGTACACGTAACACTCGATGTTTATCGATTGAGTATGAGAATCAAAAGTGTTGCTATCAGAAAGTAAAGTGAATGGCAACTTGAAAACTTGTGAGAACTTGTAGAAATAAAGTTTGACGATTCTGTTGATATTGAATAGTTTTCGAAGTATAAAATGAAAGAATACTAGTTTTGCACACCAGAACAATGGCCATTTTTATTCTTAACCAACAGTTATTCCTCTTAATGATAAAAAGTTGTGCAATCGTAAATGAATCATACATACACACATACATACATGCACATACATACATACGTACGCTCAAACACAGCAAAATTTATTCCAGAGTTTCCTAGTTACCGGGCTACAATATTAACTTTTACAATCTCGTTCTTCTCACCTTCGCGAACTCATCGCCGTGTGCACAAACTTCTGAAATTGTCCCTGCGATCACAAGTAACAACGGCGCAAAACAGTACAAAACAACGGGTTGAAACAGAAATATACCTCCTCATATATAGGGTCTACCAATAAGAGTGATAGATCTTTCAATTCTCACACCTCCCACGTTTGTTGTTCAATTGTTAAAGTCACGTAAAATTTTTACGCAATAGTGCGTGGCATATCATCGTGAATAGATACTCAGTTGCTCAACGCGTTAAAATTATTAAAATTTATTATCAAATTTCTTATTCAGTTCTGGTTCACTTCTCGTTTAAATCATCTGAAATGATGAATCTCACTTTTAGATGGATGACTTTATAAATAAAGACAATTGTCGAATTGGAGGAGATGCTAATCCTCAATCAGTAGTCGAACGAACATTGTACTTAAAGAAAATTAGTATTTGATATGATTTTTCTATCGGTGAAGTCATTGACCCTTATTTTCTTGAAAATGAAGAATGTGCAACTGTAATTATTACTGATGAGCGTTACCCTTCGATGATTTCATCTTTCCTTTCGCATGAATCGAATGAATGTGATTTGTCTGAAATGTGGTTTCAACAAGATAGTGTCACATATCACACTTCAGTTGCAACTATCACTTTATTAAGATCGAAGTTCAATAGGATTATATAGAGAAATGCGACTGTCAACTGACCACTAAGATCTTGCGACTTGGCGCCATTAGACTTTTTCCTGTGGGGCCATGTTAAGTCTCTTGATTATTCGAATAAACTTATTCCACAAACTGTTGATGATCTCAAAGCAAACATTATGACCTGATTTATATACCAGATTCATCGAAAATTGGGTTTGTCGTATTCACTCCACCAAATGGAATTATGATGGTTATTTATATGACATTGTATTTCATGTATAATACCATCGAATGTACTTTAAAATAAAGTTGTGAGTACTGGATTATCTATCGTACTTTTCGTTTCATTTTATTCAAATTTCTATCGCTCTTATTCGAAGATCCTACAACCTTCCCTATAGATCATGGTATGAGAACATGTATCAGTATTCTATACAATGGCGCGATAGGAACGGTATTTAAAAGTAATCCAGAAAAATATCACCTGACGCGGGACATTCGAGGAATTTGTTGTTGCTTTCAATAACACGAGTCGCCGCGTGAAATGGAACAGCTTATAAATCCTGCAGGTGGGACAAAACTGTTCCCGCTATGGAAGGAGAAGCTGGGCGAGGGACAGAGAGGGAAGACGAAAGGGATGGAAGGTGTAGAACGAGAAGGCCGAAAGATACCGCGTGGAATCCTAAACGATTCGTTTGCCATCCGACTCTCCTCCCCTCTTTCTTCGTCTGTTCTAGAATCTACGCTAAGCGACGCGTGCCGAGCTGCAATCTAGTACCTTCGTCTTCTACTCTGCCGTGGAATCCCTTTCCCTCGGATATCCTCGAAAGCTCCAAGAAGCACGATGATTCCGTTCGTCTTGAAACGGTCTTCCTAATCTTCTCTGGAATCTCTTTTCGGAACACCAGCCCCGCCTCTCCTCTACACCGACATTCGAATTGGCGAACTCTGGAAAGGCGGCACGACTCCAAACTTCATCCATCCCCCTCAAACCCCTCTCTGCTTTTTCCTTCAAATCACCGTTCACGCGTACGTTCGAGCTGAACATAGTCAGATTTTGAGGGGACATTGATGACGCGAAATGTTTGAAAAGGTGTCGTGGCACTCCGATTATCCTGACCGTGGAAACGCGATACGGTAACCACGTAATCGAGAGGAAGAAACGCGTGTTTGATTGTTGAAGTGTTTGTACGCGCGTGGAATTGAAAGCTTTAGACGAGGAGATTCTCATTTCATGCGAGTTTACTGTTGCCTGGATCCTTCCCTGTGGTACGTTGTAGCGTGATTTTCAGCGATTTGTAATATTTGCGATATACTGCAGTGCGGAAAATTAACGAATGAGAAGATGATACAAGTGTACGGAAGATTGAATTGATGTTTGAAGAATAAGAAAATTATTAAGTGCGTACGATGCTTGAGTCACGATACGATGGAAATTCAATTCGAACGCGAAAATTGTCGTTGTGCTCACAAAAATGAATATAGTAAAGGCAATTTTATAACAGCTGATGTAAGAGTGATGAAAAAATGATGGAGTGTTGATCTACTCTGTAGAATTTTATATAATTTGTAGGATACTTGATTCTCACAAGAATTGTGAGGTGATATTTCGTGTATTGCTTTTATGATTTTCGAAGTGTTTTTCCTTTCGTAATACATAATATCAGTATGTACAGTGATTGGTTGATTGTCGAGGGAAGAGAAAATAAGAACTTACAAAATGCGAAGAAATAATGGGATGTTAGAAAATTGTAATGGAAGGAGAAATAAGGATGGACGAGATTTGTAAACTGTAGGAATGTGAGAAAAACCGGACAGTGAAGAAAGATGGTCAAAGTAAATGTGATGCATCTTACACTGTGTTTATAGGAAGGAAAACAATTTGTTCAGGCCTTGAAATTAATGTTTGACAAAAATTTGTTGGTGCTTTAGAATAAAGCTAGAAAGGCGTTTTATGGTTTTATGGGTAAAGTGACTTTTGATTATGAGTAAGTGATATAAAATATATCTGGTCAGAACATATAAAAAACCTTATATTTGAACTGCTTATTCAAAATAATATAGAAATTTAACAAGTAAACAACAAACTATTTTACTGCTTTTATGTTACATTATTTCCATCTGCTCTCATATAATTTGATAAAAATCATAAATATGCTATTTGATTTATCTTTGAATATAGTTGTCTAATACAAATTAAATAGATTGTTAATTAAGATTAATAGTGATTTGCACACTTGTCTTGCAGCCTTGAATAAAATCAAAATTTTAGCCCTTCTGAAAATTCCAATATTTGCGTTAGAAAGCATATGAGAACAACGATTTAAGTGCTGTCGATAATCAACACGAATAAGATACAATTACACAAACTGAATCAATCTTTCTCTGATTTAAAGAAAAAAAAGAAAAGAAAAATGAAGTGCTTCCCCGAGGGGAAAACAAGCGTTTCGAAAATGAAACTTTATCAAGATATGAATGATTTTATTCGTGATATAGCTCGAACGCTGTTTAAAGTTGCAAAGAACAAGCACATGCGCGGTACATTGTTTACACATCGACAGAATATCGGCGCTTTATAAATTTTGCAACCGAACGTTTCGTATAGTTGAAAAGTTAGCACGTATAGCAAAAGAGTGCCGGTGCCACGCTATGGATTATCGATATCCAGCTGTGAAATGGCCACAATTTCGAATTATTAATTACGTTTCTGTCTCCGTGCCCGGTTTAATGGTAATGAATCTCCTCTCCCCCAAACGTTCGTGAATTTTCTGTATAAATTATGAACGGGTCTGGCAATATTCGGCGTTGAACGTGTATATGTGAAATATTCGAAAATCCGTGGCGCAAAAGACTTCGACAAATGCTGTCTAAACAAATGCGAGCAGGACGTGTATGCAAGGCCATATAATTTTCCCTCACAAAGGAGATACGATTCTTTTGTTTCTTTCTTTTTTCTTCGGTGGATCGACGAAATTGATTTATGCTGGTATTTTTAACGATCTACAATATCAGTATCGCGGAACGAGCGTTTTGGTAATCAAAAGTAAATCTATTCGAGCCGGTTGATCCGCGAGCGAACGGTTAATTGGCAATTACATTGAAACAAATTATTCAAGTCGTAACATTTTCGTGGGTCCCCGATGGCTAATATCCGGGTAATGGAACGAGGTGCCTCCGTCTCAGCTGGCTGCGGATGGGATGGATGAAAGAGAGATGGAAGATAGGTCACAGTAGGGGTGAACAGCCGAGGAAGGAGAGGCCGAGAAGTGTGAAGTTATTCCGACGAAGGGCAATTGATAAGAGGGAACGAAATGATTGAGACATAAATTCACGGTCCGACAAGTTGAGAAATTAATATTTCTAATTCATGAGCCGCTCGAAGGGACTTAATTCCATCTAAATAGACGATTGAGAAGTGCGTGGGAATATATTCGATGATAATCACCTTTGAATTCAAATTAAAATATTTTATAATTGTGAATATTTTGCTATTTGAATGTTACGTTTCTTTTTTAAGAATCCTTAATTTCAGGAATGTTTGAACTGTTCTTTCGTTATCAGTCATTCTTATTTTTAGGACTAATTTGAATACGTAATACGTTTTAATTAGGAAATGTATAAAGGTTGAAGTTAATTATTTAAATTATCAATAATATTTAACGGAACTATATCGAAATTGTGAAATTGAAGCACTGCTACAGTTGGAAGATGCTTAAACATGTTTTTAATTGCTAACAAAGAACATTTCGTGTTTGTAGAATCACATTTATGGATAATTTAAAACAATAGTGGTACTGTTGTTATAATTTCTTGCATTGTAATTACTAATTTGACTTGTTTCTAATAGTGGTGCACTTTAAAATATTTTCCAAGTGAAAATTTCCAAAGAAATGTGGTTTCTAATAAAGATAGTCAATGCTTTTACGCGATGTCTGACAACATACTGATCTACATCACTCAATCTGCGTTATATCAGCATCTCGTATCTTACGTTATTTATTTATTCTAATTGAGTCTAAGAAACTGATTTTTTTTTCATTTTCTGTTAGTGTGAAGTTCCCAAAGTATATTACAGTAAAATTTTTTAAGAAATTCGAAGTATTAATAAAATTATGCAGGTTTGAAGTTAAATATGCAAGTAACGTATAAATTGCACGGAAGACTTTATATGCATTTTTATAGAAAATGTTTTTTTAAACAATTTGACATAATTTCTCAGAAACTGATGTACCGATGTATTTCCAATTATACATATAAAAGTGCTTTCATATCTCACCATAGATTGAATTAAAAGAATTTTATTCAGATTGAAATTTTTTCATTCAATTGACCATCATCTTTTTCTCTCTTTAATTTCAGTGAATAATTGAGATGATAACAGTAGTTAAAAATATATGATCTACTGATCAAAATAAAAATATTAATTTATGATGACTACTATAAATGTAATCGTGTTAACCGTGGACGAAGAATCCTTGAAAGTGTTCCTCATTGTTTAATGCAACTGCGTGAAAATATTAGTAAAATACAAATAAATCTGTATTCAAAACTACAATAACATAGACCTTTTAATAAGAAACAGAAAACATTCGTGAATACACTTCTGAACGAATTCCTCCTTTGACACTTCACCGCCAGCAACATAATAAAAAAGATCGATCAATATATCCTACTGAATTCTACGCCTGGAACATGACATATTCTTCTGTCAATACTTTTTTCCATCGAATCATGTCGCCAGTTTATTCCACGATCGAGAAGCATCGCGGAAACGAAGTTTGCGGAACATTCTATGCCGGAGAGAGGAGACAAACGAAAGAACAACGCACGTAGCATGAATCGTTGGCAGGCACGAAACGCGGAATCGTTCTTTCGATACGAGACGTCACGGTGGAGGAGTAGTTGTGAAGCGAAGCAATTCCTGTAGGTATACTTGACTTAATTTTCATTCAGGACATTCCACGACGGCAGGAATTTCGAGCCATTAAGCACTCGCTATCTTTCGACGGGTTTGCCGTGCGTAACGTGAAAGACGAGCCTATAACCACGGACTATGCGGTAGTTAGACTATACGCAGTCATCCCCGTCGCCCATTTTAAACGAGACTTCCTCCTTGCAAACTCAGGACCGAAGCTTTCTTCCCCTCTTCTCCCATAGAACCCACCACTCGGCCAAGCTCAACCTCCTACTCCCCTCTCCCCCTTGTGTCAGAATTATTCCGTATAATTATATTCGTTTTGGAACGACACCCTCGGGGCTCGAAATTGAAATTGAGCTTTCTTGCGATCGCGTAAAGGAGAACCACCACGACGAAGACGATCGGAACGTTTTAGATAGAGCAAGAGGAGCAGAGAGGCGACAAAAGTGTGGGTGCGTATACCGCATGTAGAACAGGAACAGAGACACGGAAATTCCTTTTCGCGTCTACGAACAGGTTGGCTACGATTTTCTGTAGCCGCGAGCTTGCTCCGGTTCTCTGCCCTCAGCTCCTGTTTTTCCGCTTGCCCAACCCCCAAATCCGCACGTCTTAATCTTCCCTGGAATTTCGCTGCGCTCCCTCCGGCTATGCAAAGGACCGCGCCGAGGGGTGGATTGTTCGTCATGCTCCTCTTGCGTACCAAGAAGCGAGACGTCTATATTACCCGCACAACTTCCACGGATCTCCTGTCAATCGGTCGGTAATGCTTTTGTTTGGATTTTCTCGTTGAGAGGTGCGACCACTCTGACATAAATACACGAAGATATTCGTGTTCTAGAATGGAGTAAATATAACTTTCTTTGTGTTACGAATTTAGTGGTTCATTGATGTTACAGTGGAATGATAATAGGGAAGATGAAGTAGTGTTTATGTTACCGTAATGTGGGTACGATAAATTTCAGGGAAAATTTCTCATTCGTAGTACTTATAACCTTAGGTGTAATAATTCGAATGAATTATTTAGCTTGGATTTCAACGAATGAAATTTTCATTTCCACGCTTTACAGTATTGATTATGGAGGACGTACTATAAGTAAGTAAACACTTTGCGATTTAATAAAAGAAACATTGTAACGGAGGTAAATGTCCAATTTTGTACAACGAATTAAACGTTTATTTATACTATACGAGGATACTTAAATAATTACATTAATAAAACTTTCATTAATTATGAATCTCTTTGCATAGAAAATAAAAACAAAGAGCATTTGTGGCTATAT
Organism: Anthophora plumipes; assembly: GCA_951804975.1. Lineage (NCBI taxonomy): Eukaryota > Metazoa > Arthropoda > Insecta > Hymenoptera > Apidae > Anthophora > Anthophora plumipes. The sequence continues at coordinate 10,353,156 of OX638116.1, read as the reverse complement.
GTTACAAAAATAAGTGAACACAAATTTTATAGAGAAATTAATATCTGGAATGATGTCCATTTCTGAGGGAAATTTTTGCTTAGTGATCAGGTAAAGAAAGCGTATATTTCCTACACTTTTCAATAACTTTAGTATATCGAAATGATTGCTAGAGATTATGAATTAATAATACAACAGAGATGATACAAAGATATATTTCATTAACAGAACCTAAGTTAAAGACTCAAGATGTTTACTTGCTTTTCCAACTTCTGAAAGTACCGTGTTCTAATGAATTCGGTATAATAATACTAATAGACGAAGTAAACCTGCAAACAATGCGTTAAAATCTACTTTCGTTGTCACGATAACTAATTTCAAATTTGAAAAAGAAATCATTGGATTTATTTTTGATACATGTATTGCATATAAGTGTGTTTAAAAAATAATATAAAAATCTGTTTAAAAAAACGTTGGTACGTAAAAATAAATAAAAATGTATTAAAAAACGTTGGTAGAAAAATCAACGACTGAATGATATAATTTCTTTAAATATTTTTGGTAATAACAGAATTAAAAATCCTAAGGAAACAAAATTTATTGCAATTTATATCAAATGTATTCTGAAGAAAATTCTACATCTGAACCAAAATAAACAGAAAGAAAAAGAAACTTAGCTACTTGAGGAAGGCATTCTGTATTTACTCATGCAGCTTTTTATCTAAATGGTCAACGAAGCATTTACCCAGGATCTCCATGAAAATTGTTCGATCGAGAAAGCAGCGGATACGCCATTCTCAAACACTTTGCAAACTTTCTCGTGCTGACGTTCTTCCTTTCCTTCGGTTATTCCTTTCCTTTGTTCAGACCCGTAGCAAAACACGTTAAACTCGCAATTATTTAAAACAGTTCACGGTTCCGCGTTTCAAAACACGATCAACGGGCGTCAAGGTATGTTCTAAAGGAAACTAATGACCGTTGCTCTTAGTTCTTTTTATCGTTTCTTCCTTCCCTCGGTATTTGTTACTACACACTGTACTGAGACAAATTCAAGAAACAAAATATCACTTACAGATTTAACAGTATTTAAAGAATGAATTACTTTAATGATATTTCTTTTATGACATAGTATTACTTCGCGAGATGTGAGTACAGTTGTTAAAGTCAAGTAATATAATTATTAAAAACAGGTGATTATAATTGTAAGAATATTCTAAGAAATCACAACTTGAAACTAATTGTTGAAAGGTATACAAAATGTAAGGTGCGGTGCATAACTTCAACACTACTTAAATTTTTTAATATTTTGAACCTTTGGGTAAGAGTATATAAATATTATTCGTATAACTCGAAAGAGCGTAGGAAGAAATAAAAATTATTGACATAGTTTATTGCTTGTTATGTTTTTTCAAATCGTATGGTAGATTTTCATATTTTTTATTCTATCCAAAAGTTCAGAATATTAAAAAATTTATGGTAACTTAATATGGCAGTTTTTTGGAAATTTGAGAACTGAAAGTCATATGAAATTATTACAAAGTTACAGTTGTAATAGTCTAAACATAGTTTTGTTATAAAAACACAATATTCTATATTATTATTCTTTGCATACTAATTACAAGTAGAAAACTTAGAAAATGATGACTATTATTACAATAAAATATCGTGTTATTATAAATGTTCCTTAATTTAAAAATACCAACGATTTATTATTTTGATTTCCTATGCAATCACAAACTTGTAAACATTATATGTATATACATATACTGTATTAAATAGAAAGCAGCTTAATTACATTTAAATTCACTTCTCTATGTTAGGTGTATACTAAGCAGACACTTAGTATTCTTTGTATACTATGCAAACAATTTAGAAAATTATGATTACCATAACTATAAAATATTGTATCATTATAAACATTGCTCAATTTAAAAGTACCAATGATTTATCATTTTAATTACAAACTCATGAATTCTGTGTATACATATATTAAATAGAAAAGATCTCGATTACAGCTAAATTCATTTCCTCTCCACTGGTCTCTTTTCAAAGGGAAAGATTTATAGTTTACTTTCGTCTAAATCTGCTACTTAAAAAATAATTTATTAGTATCGCTTGCGGTAATGTCTTCTTTTCCAATTGCAAATCTTCTTTGATACATTTTCATGCGTGAATTTGGCGTAAGTTTTTCATTTGACCGGGAAGCGGGCAATCTCGAATGCAGTTTCCCGCTGATCAGCAGAAATTAGCATAGCTAATTTATGTCAGCGTATAAATAACATGTTTATCGTTATAATTTATGCGCATTGCAACGCATCCTATCGACGTGCACGGCGAACAAATTTGAGAGTGGTAAGTGATCGATGTGCTTTCTGCATCGTAATCCAAAAAGCCCGTTAGCGTTTTTAATCATCGCATTTTTGCTGTTTCAATAACCACAGCTGTGAAAAATCCGTGTTAATTGAAACATGCGCTTCCATCGATAAACACTAGCCTTAAATTCAGGAAATGATTTATAAATTAGGTCAGTGTTTTCACATTGCGTGAGAAAAAGCTCGCGTTCGTGATGAAATCGCGTATTAACAACATTCGTATCTATGTAGAAATTTACATTAATTTTACAGGAAATGACGTACACCTAAGCACAAATAACTATTCAGTAATATTTTCATATAACAGTTATTATTATTTCTGCTGTCTCGTAATTTCTGCAACTGAAATGTTGCAGAATTAAAAATGGCAGAAAAAGAGATAACTTGTAGGATAAAATAATATACTTCCAAACGATAAGCTTAACAAACATACACATTAGAGCAATAACTATATATCTATTGTAACCATTTATTCCAATTAATATCTTCAGGTACTACAATTAATAATCGAACAGGTATCATCGTGCAACATTGGTAGTTAAATTATTCACATCGAAAGCTCAAATTACAGAACTAAAAATAACACAAGAAAAAAAAGGGACAACTTATAGGATAAATGACTATTATAATTAATAATCGAACAACATTAATAATTAAATAATTCACATCGAAAGCTTTCAACGTTCTTAACCCAGGTGTTTCCGTTTCGCTACCGTTAAACACTTTACTCATTATCTCATCGTACGTTCAAGTCAATTTCTATTTCTCTTCTGTATCAACGTCTAGCAGGTTGTGATTGACGTTATAGTATACGAAGAAAAATTGTGGATGGTAGGTGCGTGTAGCACATAGGGAAAAAAGAACCCGTTATCCTCGAAGTTGCGCCATCGCCTCGCGTGAAATTCGAAATCGCGTCAACTCACGTTTACGGCGCAATCGATGCACTTTGCTTTCTTTCTGTCGCGGGGGCCAGGAGGAGGGGAGAACTAGCGACAAACCGCTATTCGTTCGTTTCGTTACACACGTGTACCGTTGAACTTGTGGGATTCAAGAGACACACAGAGTGGAAAAAGAGTAAGATAGAGGAGAAGAGATGAAAGTGCAAGAGGGAGAAACGATATGGGGTAGAAAGGACACGTGGACGAAGCCCTCTGTCACGTACGGGAACGAGTGGGATAGGTCCGTACGATATGCAGCCATTTGCATACATATAGGGTCATTATAAATATACCGACTCCCTATATCCCTGTCTCTCCATCGTCCGGCCCATCAGGAGCAGAGGCGCTCGCAAACTGTCCGATGGCCCCGCTTATCCGTTATTGCGCTCGTCGCCTTCGCAGTCACCACCTCTACGGGTTCAGCCTGTTTTCGAGTCTCAGTGGACATTTCATCCCCGAACAAGCATTTTTCACATGGAGATTGAAACGGCTACGCGTACACGTCGTTAACGTTCGATCGACCAGATTATAGGGAATGCTAAACAAAATATACGTGCTGCATCGCTACTAATCCCCCTGGGCAAATTATGTCGAAAGACGCGTGTCGTTATTACACTTCTGATTTCGAGATTTTCTTCTTTCTGTTAGAAGTTGTCTAGGTGTTAAGTAGGATGAATTCTAGAGAGTGTAAAATGGAAAAGAAAGGAGAATATGCTTCATTCCTATCTTTGTGTAAAATCAGTCAAAATGAGGAGATTCTTTTTCTTAGTAAATACCACTCACAATAATTCTCAACAGCAGTGTTCTTCAATTGGCGATCTGCGAAAAAATTTGTCCAAATTATGTAGCCATTACATTGTTGCGGTCCAAGCAGAGCACTACAAACGGCAATGATCATAAACGAAGTTTGCAACCGGCAAATGCCAGAGTGATCATTTGATATCATTCTTGTGATCAGACAAAATTTAATCATTGTCTCAATTTTGGATATCACTCGAAAAAGAATATTCATCTTTAAATTATAGAACAATCAAACTGTTGATTGTATTTTCGACCTGCTATTTATGTGAAAAAGATGTTCACACATATCAGCAATAGGAACCAAACAGAGAAATCGAATAGATATTAATGCAACGCTTTGATCACGTATATAAAGTTTTCTAATCAAGAAGCAACAGCCAATGTGACACTAACTAAAATTCGTAATCTTATAACACTAGGTTTAATAAAAAAAAACTTTTCTACGTTGTGTTTTGTTTGTTTTAGCCGTCAGTCAACCCACGAAATATTTTACCTATTTTTACTACTCTATAAATGTAAAAAGACTGAAAAACGTTGCTCTAAAATATTCTTTCCAAAGAATTTTTCAGAAATTTCAAATATTAATAAAGCTAAGTAGGTTTGGAGGTAAACGTGCAAGTAGTAACATGGTTGCTATATACTGTGTGTCGGAAATCGCACAACCTTAAATGTAGAATGAAATTGTTTCATACAGAGCTCCATTTTTGTGTACCCGTGCACTTCACTAACCACAATCTACTTGGTTCACCTAATCCAGCTATTTACCTCTATTTCCATTCGTAAACCATGTCAAGAAAGCGAAGAATTTAGAAAAGTGAATAAAATGAACACATTATTGAAACTTCTTCAATTATTCTGAACTACACCAAATGAAAACTAACATATTATTGCATATTATTCTTCAAAATCATTTTTCTCAAGGCACATACAATTATTCTCATTTTATCACACAAGTTACAATTCGTTATTTCTTTCAGAACACACAGAGATACAAACTTATCGTTGAATTAACTTAAACAAATATACATCGATGTATCGTTCGATGAGAGATGGGAACGATCAATGTGGCAAATACACAATTTCCAGACTCAATGGGAGTAAATAAGAATCGTTACAGGGATTGAAGAACGACACGGAGAAACTGCAACGACAAACGGCGGTAACAACGCCACGCCGTTCGAGTGACGTGTGAAAGGTTCTTAATGGCACGTCGATTTCCACAGGTTTGCCGTACTTTTTCGATGGCAAACGGTGAAAAATAGCTCAAGGACGTGTGAACTGTAATCCTCGAAGAGACTCATGTTATAACGCGACCGCACGTTCCTCCTATTAACATATTCTCCGAGAAACGACTAGTAAACTCTTTTCTCTGGGCACGGGAACGCGGAACACACCACTATAAATGGCACCGCTGATGGGTTCGCGGGGAGCGTCAACGTTCGCGGGCCAGAGGGTTAGAGGTAGGTGCGCATTACAAATGCTAATGGGAAGCGCATAGTAGATGTACCGCATAGAATACATTACCGTCTCGTTCCTCAGTCATTAGCCGTGAAAATACGAAATTTACCGGACGCAAAGTGCAGGTCGTGCCTGTCGTGCCAGCTGCTTGCAGTTTGTCCTGCGGGAAGTATTGACAACTCGTTGAAACATCGCAGAAGTCTAAATACCGTGTCATCATACGTGCTTAACCCTGCATTGTACAGAAACGTCCAACTTACACGCCTATGTATTTCTTTTTAACAAAACATAAACTGTTTGGAACTTTTTCAAGTTGTTTTTCTTTTTTTGTTGAAAGTACGATTCATTGCAATCATACGTGGAACAAAAGATCATTTAAATGTGTAACTTGTTCGTGTTTCCAGAATATTGAAGTTTTCAATGACTTTTCAACATGTTGCTGGAGTTATTTCACAATTGCAAGTCGAAGTTACGTTTTCTTTAGTTGTTTCTAGATTATTAGTATAGACTTGATTTTTTTAAATAAAAAAACCCACAAAAAATCTAATGGTGTTGTATTGCATGATCTTAGAGGCCAATTGAAATCTGCATTTCGTGAAATTACACTTTGACGAAATTTCTATCGCAAAAACTGAATGTTTTCTCGAGTTGTGTGACATGTAGCACCGTTTTACTGGAAACATATATTAGACACATGAATTATGATTCAATTCTGACTATAAAGAGTCACTCAACATTGATTAGTATCGCTCAATATTCACAGTAACAATATTTTCAGCATCATCTTCGAAGAAAAATGATCTAATGATTCCATTTACCAAAAATGCATACCAAACGGTGGCTTTTATGAGTGTAGAGTTTTTTCATGAATAGCAAGAGGTTTTTCGTCACTACAGATACATCAATTTTGTTTATTAATGGATCCATTCACTGTGAAATGAGCTTCATTACTAAACAAAATTTAGTTTGAAAACAATGGCCCATTTTCGTAATAAGTTGTAATATAAATACTTTACTGGAATATATATTTGTCCATGGCTAAAATTGTACTACCTTTTATACATTATAAAAATTAATAGTGTTTATTTAATGTAAACATTATATAGTGTTAATATCTAGGCGTCGTATTTGGATGACACTCTATTTGCACGTAGTTCCTTAAATATTCGTGAATTGTTAAGAAATTAGATTGTAAATCCATTATTTCATAGACAAATAATTGTTTAAAACAATTCTGAAGACGAATGGAAACCCATTAAGAGTATTTTTTACTTCGATACATTCGTTTGTCTCTAATTACACGAAACTTTTTCATTTTAAGCAGCTTATTGAAGTTTCGTGAAATTTTTCCTGGTTTCAGAATCGTTGGAAACATAACCTAATGTTTTAAATATTCAAAACAAATTATATGATCAAGAAATGTATTAATTACTAATCGTAAAGCATAATGTCACGATTGTGACGAGTCTATAGATTTGAAGGAGAGAAATGTCATCTTCTGACGGTGTGATAATGGTACTATTTTGAAACTGCAATTATTTAATTTAAATATTAAAGTATGAATACCACATGATATTAACACAACGTTACTTATTGTGATATTCTTACTGGAAGAAGTAGAAGATTTTATGTGATTTAAATAATAGCCTAATGGTTACTGTGTATGTTGAAATATGTTTATTTCTTTTTGAAAATTCTTTATTACCACAGTATGAGAATATTGGAAATTAAGAAACTTTGTATGGTACATTTCAAATTATAGCTTTTATAGTTTCTATGATACTCATGGTAATGTAAAAACAGTATTTAAATGAGAGTTTTGACACGTAGATGAGTTTGATTGACGTAGAAAGAGATGGTAATGTCATTCAAGATTCACCTGATCTATATTTCGATGCTCCTTTCCAATGCTCCGGTTTCTACACCTCTTTTAAATATAAATACAGGAAACATAAGGTTTTACTAATAAATTACATTACTCTCCGAAAACTTTGAAAAATTCAAATTCTGTGAAATAAAAAAAAAAGTACCGTAAAATTAAAGAAACATATCGTAACATTATTTATATTACGATTATCCATGTTATCTAATCTATGTTATACAATAAAACATTTATATTTAATATATTTCCTGATTTTTTAATTAAATGTAAAGAAAAAAACAAACATAATTAGTACAGGATTCTACATTACCTAACGCTTATCATTATGAATACAAGTCAATTGCCGTACTTCTGAATGCACCAATTTAACAATGATCGAGGTGGGGCATAATTAATAAATCCGTATCCCTCTGACAGCGCGATTGAAAATACGAAATGTTCAAATCACAGAGTGTGTATGCGTGCAGGTGAATGATTGGGCGTCGATGATTGCTTGATGGTCGATTGACGAGAATTCATCGAGGATTCAATTACAGGGACGCACGTGATTTCTTCCACAACAATGAACGCGAGCAATTTTTAATTAACACACGCGACAAAGTGGACAAAAATGACGGGTGCCGATCGATGCCTCACTAACCGCAGTCCTTTGGTTATTCCCACCTCGTAGTCAACTAACGAAGATGAGAAGGAACAAATTAATTTGCTCCAACGAAGGGTAAAGGATCGTTCTTCTCTTTTTCTTCCTTTCACTTTATTTTACTCTCTTTTTTCGTGCCGATAGTTCAAAGGATTAAAATTTTCAATTCCTCGAAACTTTAAAGCTGAAGACACAGCGAAGGCAGTTCAGTTTGAGCGATCTGTATTGTTGAAAAATCATGTAACAAATTCTGAACGTATTAAATCGAAGTTAAACAAGATATTAAGAAATAAAGTGATAAACCGACATTGATTTTAATTGATATGACTTATTTGTTAAAGATCAAGGCTGAAAAACTTTATCTTGAATTTATTTTTCAGGCAAGTATCAAAGTTTAAATGAATTTGAAAAGTATCTCAATACATTTCGAAAGTAACGATAGAAAATATCGAACGTAACATGATATTCGGTCTTCTTTTGTACTTCAGTATATATCATGTATATTTCACTGAAAACAAAGACATAACATGCATAAATCGCATTGTTGCACTCGTTACTGTATAAAATATAGACAATTTCTGACATATAGCATAAATATATCAATAGACATAGCATAATAGAAGTGTCCACAGAAATCTGAATACAACTTAACGTTATTATACATAGCAAAGTATAAAAATATCATTTACTGCGAATGACGCCTCTCATCAACTCAACCCTCTATAAAAAATGCTTGAATACATGTTCATATTTTACCGAGAGAAGCTATAATTAATACTTAATTATCGTAAAAAAGTTGGCTAGTAACAACGTGATAGTACAGCAATATAATGCAATAATGTCGCAATAAACAAATAAAATAGAGGTTATGAAACATGACGCACGTGGTATACGTAATTTTCCAGTCACATGAAATCATAAAAGGTTAAACAAAGCATTTCAACTTATTTTATTCCAAATATATTCATACGCCTATGAACAACCCTCTACTTCATTCGTATGAAATTCCACAAAAGCTACTTTTCATAACAAAGCTTCGAAGAAAAACTCGGATCTCTGCGATCGATTTTACTCAAAATAAAATCGTTAGCTATACAAAAGTTTAACCAATTCAGAGCCGCAGATATATCATTTCCATTAAAATTTCAATTCAATCCAACAATAAGGTTCAACTACAAAAAAAAAAGAAAACTAAAAGCTATCCCGCGGTAGCCCGCCCGTTTTCAGGGAATTAACGCAAACTCGTCGTCGTATCGTAATTAATGAACAAGAGACGGCCGATAATTTCCAGCAAATTTGTTAGGTGAAAATCATAGGGAAACAAAAGGAAAAAAAAGAACGAAAGAAAGAACGGAGGGGGGAAATGATAATTAAAAAGCGGTGCAGGTAAAACAATGCCGAAGGTAGTAGTACGAACAACCGTTTCCAAGGCCTGAGCCAGGGCGCTTTGCGCGCTCTCGGTCTCCCAAACGTCCGATCTACCCTCCCTTCTACCACCTCGAGGGAACGAAGGAACGAACCAGGCTCCCTCCACCTAACCACCCACTCGCCCCTCCAACCGGACGAACCACCCCTCCAGTTACCACCGCCGCCGCTGCCGCCGCCGTCGTCGCCACCACCGCGATACATTGCGATACACGGTTCTTGTCTCCACGCTACCTACCTACGTGCAGGTCACAACGCTCCACCAAATCCATAGCTCGCTACATACTAGGCCACTAGGCAGCATCATCCTTTCATCACCATACATTCCTTTTTTTTTGCTCCCCCCCTTGCCCGGGTTCAGTCCATCTTTTCCTACGATTCTGTCTAGCCGTCGCCTCGATCCTCGTGTCAAAAACGGCATGCTTACTCGCGTTCGTTCTCGCGCCGACCACAACCACCAACATAACCACGGATCGTAAACACAACAAACCGTACGGTGACGCACGCGTACAAAGAAGCACGTTTACGGACCAATTCATTTTCTACGTCGTACCACTCGGCGTGATCTTGATCCTTTTTTTAACTGTCGACAAGCTTTTCTGACGACGCGTGTGTGATAGATTCTCAATTGTTTAGTTCTCACGGAGCGACAACGACGAATTGTGAATTGTGTACCCGCGTGTGTTTATCAGTGTGTTTACCCTAAGTGTATGACGACGAAGAGCTTGTTGAGCACGTGCGATGTCCAACGATCGAGTAATTCGTGAGATTCTGCTGTTGTCCGTCGGCTGAACGTTCTCTGTTCGCTGAAAATCGGTTTCGAGAAGTTTCCCCCATTGTTCCTGCCAGTGAGAGAATCGATATATATTTTCCTCGTTGTTTCGTTTTGCTGCGAGATATTTCGATTGGTTGTAAAGGGTTACGTGATCAGCTTGATAAACGAAATTGGAAGATCAACGATTACTGTGAGTTCTTCCTAGCTGTGTCCGTTTTTCGTGTCACGATTTCCCGGAAGATAGAATTGCAAATGATTCTAAAAATCGACGAAGCGTTTATGTTAATCTACGTGTGCGGCTAAATGTGAGTTTCAAGTGCCTACGGCCAACGAGTGCTACGTGAAAATTCAGTGAGCAACGAAGAATAATCCTTGATTGGAGTGATTTTAGTGAAATAATGTCAGCAAGTAATGACGACAATACCACACTGATTTGATCGACAGGATAATCGGCAACTCATCGCAGCAATTACTTGCCATCACCGGTGTTCCGTTCGTTTCATTTTTTCTACATCGTAAACTTCTTCGACGTATCGTTCTGTCACTTCTGCTTCTCAACTCGTTTCTATTCGACGGCCGGAGAAAAAGTTCAGCACAAACAACTTCACCAGTGAACGAACGACATAAGAACAATATATTAGATACACGTTCAACATCTATAAAACTATGTTCGTCGGTTAAAGTGATAGACCCGGATCCACGAAGTACTGACAACTAACGAACCGACTGTGCGTTGTAAAGAGGAGGAAAGCTAAGACAGAAGGATAACAGCTCGGACAGGTGATATCGACGCCGAAAAGAAAGATTCACCGCGACTGATACAGTAATGCTCCAGGGAAAGGTAGTCGAACTCAAGGTAGTACGAGCCACGTGAAACTGGTCGCTATTTTGCCGGGCCGCTCTGCTTGTAGAGGCTCCAAACCCCCTGGTTTCCCGCGCACAGCACGAGCCGGGCACACACAACCACCCCGACCAACCAACCAACGAGTCTACCCACCGCCACCAGCCCCTACACACAACAACCCAACGAAGCATCCCCCACTCTGAATCGCACAACAGCCTGAGCGGAAGTACTAGTCAGTCGACGAGCGACCTTCCAACATTACGGGTTAGGTTCCCTCTTTTTCCACCCCGTCGTGTCTTCGTCCTCGTTTACAGAATCGCGAGGACGTGCTTACCCATTTAAGTTTGATACACAAGAAAAGGAGAACATCTCAATAGATATCGAGTTCGCTTCTTACAGAGTGATACAGAGATTTCTTTTACACCTTTGTACATTGCTGACGCGCGATGACGCTCAGCACAACACAGTAATTGATATATATTCATCGTGTTGGAGGCAAAAACAGAAACAGAAAGAGACAGTGTTGCAGCAGACGAAGATTCAGGGAACTAGGAATACAGGATATATAAAAGATGCTGTTCTGATTGTTGGTGATATTGGCACATCTTAGGGCGTGTTGTCGCGATCATAGTGTATTTTTCCGAGAAACGTGTAACGGGGAAGAACGTCGCAAAAAAAAAAAAGAAACCGAGTCACAGCGCACCGCGTGATACTATTTTTCTGTATATCCGTACGTGAGCGTAACATCTGGTGAAAGAAGACGGAAGAAACAGTGTTCCTTTGTTTGAATCCCCAGACTCGAATGTATCGTTCTTATCAACAGTGGATATGTTGATTCAAGCAGCAAGACCCTGTTACTTTTCACCGATGAAAAGTACATCTGCTTTATAAGTAAATATTGCTGACAGTAGAATGCAAACATTGCTTTTCGATAGATAGAGTTATTATGAAGAAGGAACAAGAGAGCAATCAATTGTATACTTGTTGAACCGGCAAATCCGGCATCCCGTCTTTAATATTTGATACCGGCTTCCGTTGCGACCCATTCCACCACTTTACTCAAACCGAGAAACTTTCTGCTAGCAATACAGCATCGTTAACTTCTCCCGTGGCAAACGTGTCGCAGAGGAAACATTCGCCATTTATATTTCATAGTTGCAATCTGAAGGATAGACGTGCGAACGGACTCAAGTCGACCACGTGGTTATGAGAACACACCAACCACGCCGAGAGTTTTCAATAGGCATCGAAGAAAACTTCAACAGATCATTCGTATCTTGTAAGACGTTTTAAGACATTCGGAGGAACGTATTCCATCGCACAAGTTGATTACAGTGGTCGCAGTTATACATTCGCTTATCAGTCTATCGAGCACTTTGCAACAGACGTGTACCAACGAAATCCGAAGGTTCACGTGAACAAACACGTTCGTACACCGACACCTGAAAGAATTCGCTAAACAACCCCCGAAACGTTTATACGCGAGGATCTCGTCAACGCTTTTATCAGTGAACAACACGTAGGTGCGAAAAGTGTAGAAGAATACGAAGTCGAAGTGAAGCAACCGAAGGTTACAGAGATATGATCAACACTGAAGCGAAACTGTGAGTGACTCGAAGATTTAACGACAATTAATAAAGTGCACAGAGTTTATTCACCCGGGAAACCTGCAAAGTAGCAAGATCCCGCCCGCAGGAGATCGTGAACTTAAAGAGGCTCAGGTGGAAGTGGTCCAGTCCGGGTCAACGATCAGCGTCAGTAGGTCGTATCAGGCCCCTCAGCAAGGAGGGTGGGTGCAGTGGTGCAGTGGTTGCAGAAGGGCCAGCGAGGTTGGGGTGGCCTCGTCCACAGGCGCCTTGGCACCGAGTGCACCGGGCCCCGGGGCTGCGGTGGTGGGTTGCCTGGTTGGGGTGTACCCGTGTTCTCCCTCCTCCACGGGGCCCAGGGGCCCCCTAACTCATCACCTCCAGGCTATACCGAATCAACAACAACCGATTGGCTGTCGTGCCTGTTGCTGCGTGCATAGCAATCACCAGCCACCTTCGGTCCAGCTTACCAGTCAGCGGGGCGGCCTATCGCTGAGGGTAGCGAGGGTGGCGTCCACCACCTCCGTCCGAGCCGCCCCCTACGCCCACCCTCAGCACCAAGGGCTGGGGCAGGAGTGCAGGTAATAATAAGTTACTAAATATACATTGTAGCTTCACTTCGACACGTATAGTATTATCATACTAGTACTACTACTACTACTATTACTACTACAACTACTACTACAACCACTACTACTACCACCACCACTACTACTACTGTTACTACTAATACTACTATTATTACGGCTACTACTACTGCTACTGCTACTTTTACTACTACTAGTACTGCTGCTACCACCACCACTACTGCTACTACTACCACTACCACCATCACTACTACTACTAATATTACTACTAGTACCACTACCATTACTACTTCTACCTATACTAACTACTACTGCTACTACTGCCACATCTGCTTCTACTCTGCTCGGTCGTCGGCGTTGGCAGTGTTTGACATAAAAAAAAAAGTACAATATAATAAGAGTATACGTAGTAGCACGTCGAAGTAACAAACACGGTTGATGGAGTAAAAGATTACCCAAAACCAAAAACGCACGAAAAAGGTGTAGGGAGGAGACGGGGGCATTGGGTGGAGGTGGTGCGCACATCCTCGGCAGCCCGATGCTGTTCGTCCCATTCACGGTGCCCACCTTCCCCGCGACGCATCATCAGACGACCCATCCTGCGCATCAGACTCATCATCAACAACTACAGACAACAACCCAGAATCCTGTGCAGCAGCCGCAACAACTCTCGCAGCTCAATCAGCTGAGCCACCTGAATCACCAAGGCATTGTACCGGCGACGACCAACCAACCAACCATACACAGCACCAGCTGTTCGCCACAGCAACAAGCAACGACACCGAATAAGGTAAAAACAATGTTACAACAATTTTTGATGCTCCTCTATCGGACACGCGATTTCATACGTTCCAAAGACGCGGCAAATGCGTTGGAACAATTATGCTTTTGGGGTTTAGATTAAGGGAGGTGTGCCACGAATGAAACTGGGATTCGTTGGTCATTCATCGTGTAAGGAAATGAGCAATATTATATATTTGGGTTAACCAGATAAACTTTGATGTTTTTTCAGGATACATACAGACATAAACCGTGTTAATTTCTATCTTTTGTTAATATCGATACTACATAATAGTACTTACTGTTGTATACTTAGGAAGAATAATAAAGATACAGTAAACACTATAGGCAGTAGTTTCATTAAATTCGTATGAATTAAATATCAACAGTGTGTTAAGTGCACGAAGTAATTTCTTATACTCTTTCTTATATTGCTTCTTATACTTAGAAGGAAGAGCAATAATAAATATACAGTAAATACTTTAGTCAATGGTCTCACTACATTCATATGAATTAAATATCAACAGTATGTTAAGTACACAAAGTTATTTCTTCTATATAGCATATAACGATACCCTAATTGATGTTATAATATGTACGAAATCTTGAAGTCGAAACTTAACAGTCTCTTCAAGAAAAATTTAGAACCTTACGTGAAACCTTCGATATTTAAAATAAATTTGAACCTCGCCTGAAATCTTTGATATTGAGTACAACTTTTCTGTAAACTAAATATATGAAATATTACATTTTCCATCAACTATGATAATGTAGTACTTATACTACATTAACAAAAATGAATTACACTTCATGAAATATTTCAGCTTCGCATTTCTGGTAGCTATGTACTATTAATGACAGTTTTAATTACATCGATATGCAAGAAAAAAAAAAGAACGTACCGCACAATGAAGCGAATTGTCCGATGGATTTTTGTTTCGAGGCACGGAGGAATATCGCACGCAACAATCCTCCAATCCATCATTGCTGATCGTGACAGTTAAAAAATAATATGCTTGTCTCACTAGTCAGGACAGAGCCGTTTATCATCGAGTTACCAGAATTCCAGTTCGCTGATTTACATATCAGTGATTCAATTCAAGCCATTCAGTTAAACGTAAAATCGGAACTGACCAACTATAAATAAAATAACAATTCACTGCTCATATGATCTACTTTGAACGTACATATACTGCTACATTGGCTGATCTTGCGCTGCTAACGTTTATTGAAAACAAACTTATTATCCTATTTCATGGAAGTTATTATGAACAATACCTATTAATACACAAATTATATTTTCGTAGAGCGTCATGAACTGGACATTTTGTCAAATTATTATTATTCTCTCCATAGGTTCACATTCACTGTATATTCGTTTCACAGAACTATTATTTCTGATTTTTTCCTGAGTTTAACACCTTTCTCTAATTTTTTTATTGGGCACCTATAGTTGCTCAATAAAACTGAGAAAGAATCTTGTTCTTTTATTTAATATTATTACATTCAGTACACAGTTTCTTTTTTCAGTTCGTATCATAAATGTACCAATCTTATAAAATTTTAATGATCTGATGTTTTTGAACTAAATTACTCCTTGATATTACTTTTTATTGTTAAATAAGAACATAAAAAGAAACTTAAGAATATTAATTCCATACATTTATTGAAATTAGTACGTTATATTAAAGATAGAGTAAAAATGCTATTTACTTACTGTTTCATAAATATATCATCTGTAACAAAAACTTATTTTATTTCAATTGTTGAGTGCGGATAAATATATTTAATAATTTATTACGTTTTCCCTTCTACGAATTAAGCAAAAAACTCAATTTTCCGCTCTGCAAATGAGATTTGTATATGCTGTTACATGCTTCAATAATTGCTTCCTTTTATTCTCCAAGGTTTCATATTTTTGATTTGTTTTCAATAAATCCGTAGAACTAATATGTCCCATATATTTTTAGTAGGGAAAATATAAATGGTACAACTGATTTTTAGGGACGCTAAACAGAATGATAAACAATAACAGTATTGATAAAATAAAAGAAATTAAGGTTGATATATTAATGAAACGTTTGCAATCTAATACTTTTACTTTTTCTTTTTTTGTAAATTCTGTTATATGCATTAAAGTGTCACAATTCTTCTTTTTTATTTACTTAAACTGTATCATATATTAATCTGAAACTGCACATTGACATTATTTTACTTAAACTGTCAAAATATTCAAATATTGTTGGATTGGTGTATTTGTGACACGTACTTGTATATAATATTTATTAAAATTTGTTTATATCGGCTTCATTATTCGTCGATGAAAATTAACAAAAGAAAAATTAGAACACATAAAATTCTTCTATAAAAAGCTTATAAAATAAATTAGAATACAAGATAAGAACAAAATTACTTGCTAATAACTTATGAAATCAATAAAACACTAGTCGATAATACATTCTATAATGTTCCATAAATAATCGTCGATAAGTGTTTTCCTTTCACCTTCTAAAATTTATCGAGATATACAATTACGTCAATACTATACGACAAGTGAACTTATAGAAATGTTTAATCGTTAGTATGATCTCATAAACGATGTAATAACTCTTAATTGATATCTATCGGCTGCCTATCATCTTTAACGACGCCTGATATTGCCTCCGCTACAACACACTGTGTTCTCCTTAGGTCCTCCGAGGCTCGCTTCTTGTTCACGGTATCGTGAGGAAACCTTGTATTGCTTCCTTCATTCTTCTCGCCCGCGTTTCCTCACAGCGACGCGCTTTTATTATCCTGGCCAAGATTCAAGTCAATTTTCTTTAGCGAGCCATAACTTGCCAGGGCGAAGTTGCTCTCTCAGGCTAGCGTCGTCGAAACACGCAGGCGAGCACGACACGCTTCCGTTGCCAGCTAGCGAGAACTTTCTTTAATTCTTAAAGTCTGGCAATCCGCGGGTGGCGTTTCCTCTTTCCTGTACCGCACCCCAGAAGGCCGCTACAGAAGCCGCATGGTATTTTACGAAATGATACGACCCTTTCTGTGTTTGGCGCCAGCTTGTCGATGAGAAGAAAAGATGAATGCATCGTACTCTCGTGCGAGTTATCAATTATCTTGTTCTACTCCCGATCAGAAGTGACTTGGGACATCGTGTTAATTGAATTTTTCATCCCTATTTGGAAACCAGGTTAAATTAGGGTGAATGAATGCTTGAAATTTTTAAGGGAAATTATTATTACAAGGAGCGTATATAACACAATATGATCAAGGATGATTATTCTGAAGAAATTAATGCAAGTAATATTTTCTATTCTTTCTTCCTCTTTCTGTTAGGGTACTTCAAGATTACGTATTTACTTTAAAATACAAATAGAGTTATTATTTACTTAATGTACTGTATTAGTATTAAAACTATCGAATTCTGTCCGTTTTTCTGTCACCTTTCCGTACAGTTCTTTCAGTACGAAACAATATTTATTTGAATTAAGAGTTTTTTTACTTCCTAACCGTTCGTAGTAAATAATTCTGTTGATTCAAATGTTTATATACAGTACAGTTTGATATTTTCAGTACCTCAGTGATGTTTTTAATAATATATTGTGGGTTACTTAGAATTAACATTTTTATTTCATAGTTTTCAATAACGGATGGACAATCAAAGCGCTTCACATGTTTAAAAATAAAAATTGCCGTCTCCGAAATGTAAAAATCACCGCAGATATCTTCCTTTCTGTCTCAATTGCATTTTTATCCTTATTATAATAGTAAAACATTAAGTGACGAGAAATGTACCTTCCCGTTCTCCATTTTTTTTTTTCGATCCTTACAAGCACGATATTTTGAAAAATTGTATTGATTTTTCTCGTAAACTGATAACTGTTATATCGACACCTAATAATATTAATAACAAACGTCAATCAGTAAGAGCATTACTAATACTATCTGTCATAAACGCTACAAATTTGATAAACAGCTCAATATAATGTAATATAATAGTGATATAAAAATTTCCAGAAAAAGTTCACAATTTTAGGAATATTTTAACGATTCTTTTATTACCCAAACTAACTAAATTGCTATTGTTCTTCGCATCATAAATTTTAAAATTCATAAAGAATTAGTAAAAAATTTAATTTTGATGTAAATTGATAGATAGGCTCAAATATTTTAGTAGTGTATTTATATAACTGAAGTTATTACTTTAGTTATCAATACCAGTAGTGTATTTATATAACCGAAATTATTACTTTTCACATATCATTCTTTCATAACAGTAATATTTCGGTAAAAATCTTTGAACACATTCTATGATACATTTTACTACAAGTAAAAAATGAACACGCACGTGAAACATGTCTATTCAAGAAATAAAATTATCGATTGCTTCGAATTTTTGCAACAATTATGCATCCAACAGTAAGCTGCTCGGAGCTTGCGTTAATAATCAAGCGTAATTAATGGAAATACGAGTAAACCTTTAAAATAGGGTGCAGTTTTCATCCAATAAAGGGTTAGAAGTTTGTAGGTGGGCCTTCACGGAAGAATGAAGAAGCGATAAAGAAAAAAGGTGCCGGGGAAGGAACGGAATAGCAGAATTTCTAAAGCAAGGGAAATAGCTGGTACACCGGTAGAAGGCCGTGTAGAAGGAGTAGGAAGACTTTGAGAGTTGTTCGCGTAACTTTATTAATTAAAGGCCGTTAGTCCTTGTTGCTCGATACACCTTATATACCTACCACGGTCGTGGTTCTATCGTACAAAGAAGAAACGAGCGTCTCGTCCTTCTTCATCTGGCTCTATCTCTCCGGTGTCTTGTTCGAGGCTCTTACCCCGTGTATCGATCATCGTCAATGTCCACCGTAGTTTTCGATGGATTGTGCCTCCCGTTATTGCCCTTCAAAAGATCGCGCCACCCTTATTGTGTTTAACACAATCACTTCGGATGTTTTCTCTAGCCAGGCATCGTCACCTTGGATTACTTTAACCAAGTTATCCGTTCCATTGCCATCGAAAGCTTTCAACATCTATTCCTCACCGATCCATATTTAACAATAAAACACGTCATGAAAGCATGAGTGAAATCTACAGTGATATTACGGTTCGAAGAATACATCAGTATTCACTCATAAAAATATTTTTTACAGCGATGTTTCAACCGGCACAGCCAGTAAATTATTTTATTGCTGCTAGAAATTCGAATAATCTCACATACAGACACCATAAACAGAATTTCAGCATCCGTACCTTCAAAATAGCAATATAAGAAATGTGACAACTTTCCCCACTTCTACACCATCAAATAGGCACCTCTTAAACACACCGAAAACCCAAACACCATACATTTCCACTACCTACTACATATTCGAACGACCAATAACAACACACACCAAGTTGATAAAACAGTGAACACAGACACTGTAAACGAGAGATCGACAGAGATCAAGTGTAAACAAAATACATCAAACGCACACCGAATAAATCAAGAACACCGAGGAGCGCATAGACATCGCATCAAATGTATAACCGATTACAAAACAGTACTTATTATACATCAAACAGTTTTTGTAATATGGAGTTAAATATTAAAGGTACCGTCTTCAAACATCGTCAAACACCATTACTAATCACCAACAAAAACAAAGCATCCCTCACGCAGTTAACCCATTTGCATCGTTAGCGTATATATACGCGCATCCACATTGTAGGTGAATAGAAAATAAATGTCTTACTATCCCTTTTTTGTTCTTTCTCCTTTTTATTGCAGAGAACTGAATTCCTATCACGAAGTAATCGACACACAATGCATTGTATATACACGGTGACCGTATTTTGTAACCGAACAAGAAGTCAAAAATATACGAATCTGTGTATACGTGAACTTCCTCCTTCGTTTTCATTCTTTAATAATCGCTGAAGCATTAAGCTTGTAATACCTTTTGAAATATCTGTACTTAGATTTAATAAAAATAAAATTCGGTGATAAAGGCACATTTCTCCTTCTTCCGTATGATGTAAATAGATTGAATTATCCTTAGCACAGTTCGAAAGTTCTTGTACCGGTCGACCAATCATCGTGTCGCGATTCGATCGAACAGCAGTGGTGTGACTGTTGTTCTTCGCAAACGGTTTTCTAAACTGAAAGAATTATTGCGGTTCGCCGGCCTGTTACGTGTCGCTTCTCCTATTTTTCATTTCTTCCTCTTTCCCATGGCCGTGTGCACCCTCTCCCAGGGCAGGCGTCTATTAACATCGCCGTGCGAAAAACACTACGCGAAAAAGTAATTACAGCCGGTCCGGGTAACGTAACCGGCGGAAGAAAGGAGTGGCGTGCGACAAAGGACAACCGGTTAGCGCTTGCCATAATTAGGAAATTGCTTCTCGCATGGTAAAAATGTATCGTGGCGAAGAAAGCGCAGAAGGAACTCATTATGGGAGCGATGCTCGGGGCGGGAATGGTTGTGTAGGGTGAGGATGGTTGGGAAGAAGTACAGAGAAGGTAGGAGTGAGTGGGCGGAAGGGAGATGGTGGAGGAAAGTTGGTTAGGGAGAGGAGACGGGATACGGTCGGGACGGTGGCGAGTGAAGCGGTGCAGGGGTGAGGGGCGACGGCGCAGAGGGGGAGGGGGTTACGTAGCCGTTTTCAAGGGAAAGCGACGCGGAGGTTGTTCATGGCGGAAAGGAGCAAGGCGCGCGAGGGGAAGATCAAAGCACTGGAGATGATTTCATTACGACACGCCACTCGTCTACTACGTTGAAATATCAAAAGAGTGGCGGCCTCGTACAAGTACGCCAGTCGTTGGCGCGCAGCTTCGCTCGGCGCGGCGTGTGGAAGTTTTCTGCACAATGCTTTTCTTGTCGGTGCTGAAGAGAAAGAAAAAGCGTTTGGCTGTCGCGGGAAGGAACAAGACAGGACGAAGGAGAAAAAGCTGGTGCACGAAAGCAACCCTCCACGTTCTGATTCCTGAGCCTGGTCTCTCCTACTTCTTCTCAACTTCTTCTCTCCCTCCTCCGCCACTCTTCCCGGGCTTTTCCGTTTGCCCCGAAGGGAAGAATATTATTAGCTCAAGCTGCTGCCTATTGTCGAAACAAGTTCGACCGAGATATCAGATACAGATATGTTGTCTGTATGTACACCGGCTTCGTTTGGTGCTTATGAAATTTAGTTTCGTGGAACTATCATTCAAGTTTTCATAATCCTCTTAATGTGTTCGGTATGATTGGCTGTTGTACAATCTATGTTTGAAAAACAAAGTGGGATAGAAGGTTTATGGTTGGGTATTGACATTTGGATTCATTCGATAATTATTACATAGAGGGAAAGATTGTTAACTGATGTTTATTAGGTGTAGAAATAAATACTTTCCGATTTTTTGACATAATCAAAGTGTGATTTAAACAGAATGAAAATATATCAATAATCGAACTAGTTTTTTTATTGACCATGGCTTTTTGTCATCGTACTTCAATTTGAATAGTTGTAGTGATTATGAGAATTCAGACGGAAAAAGTTTACTGCTGTACGTAATATTTACATAAATATACAAGGTCTCCTATTATTGGTGGTGCAAGCGAAAAGGCGTTGATTCTACGTGAACAAATAAGTCAAAAGTGTATAATAAGGTTTGTTTATTTATGACTTCCTTTTCAAGAATAATCAATTTGGAAATTTAAATTTTTCTGTTATAATAATGCAAATACTTTCTTCTACACTTTATCTGCTGTCTATATTTGTAATATAATAGAGCTCCATTTTCTTAGTAAGCTTTTAAGCTTTGTCAAGTATTACAAAATACTTAAGTATTTCGTAATAAGGTTTTTTAAGTATTACGAAATTTCTAAATTTAGTTTGACGAATCTGAATTACAAAAGTTAGAGTTAAGCTCAAGTATAAATAAGAGTATTGGAAAAATAGAGAGAATGTTATATTTTTCGTGAAATATTTCATATTCGTGTTACTTCACATAAATACATATTACTATGTCCTTGAACAAGAAGTACAATTATACTCTATTCTTCAACATAAAAGATGTACAAAGTATGTACACCTAAAAAAATTAATTTTACTTTACAATTCAAATAATTGTACATCTCTGTTAAGTAATTTTCTAAATTACAGATGACATTAGGACATTTAAAATTTATAATATAACGCAGTAGTTCCGTTTGCTCCTAAACTCCATAGTTAATGATATAGTTAAAAGAAAAAATTATTTAATCTATGAAGAATGAAGTAATTTCCTTTTTCTGTGTATACTGCACTTTAATTTTGAGTAATCAACGCGGTAATTGCGAAGGTTTAATAACACATTTCGCTTTTAGTATTTCTACTTTAATACTACGTTTCAAGCTTCTTTTCCTAACGATGCTGCAGCTTCCTATTTAGACCATCCTAGTTAAGTAATTTCATTCACGATAATGGCATTAAGGGCAATCTTAATTATTTTTTACTCCTACCAAAGTAAAAACAGTATTTATGATAATAATATTTTAATGGTTTCAATTAAAACCAGGATGACTTGTGGATACATGATCAAGTCAAAGTGTAAAACAGTACTTCGAACATTTTACGTGAGAAAATTAATTAAATTATTTTTAATTGATGATATTCCTTTTTACACCTTATATCCTACTAAATATTAGAATCTAGAAATTGGCGTGTTAAGCAATTCGTAGCTATCATTTATATTTTTATATATAAAATTAACGTATTACCAGAAATATAATTAAGATCATATTATCGTCGAAGATAGTCCAGCTTCTTCTTCCCCGTTGATTATAGAAAATGATTACGACGAAAATTAATTTTCCATGAATCGATTATACTTGTCGTTACATAAAATTACCAACTCATTGGAAGCAGTTCGTGACAAGAAATAAGAGCCGAGGGATACATATTCACCGGTTCTTCCTCCAAAAGCGAGGTTAGAATATTTAATTTAATTATCAGTTCAAATAAACGGTATATAAGAATCTGAATTACATTAAATATTCCGAGCGTGCCGCGAGGAAAGACCGGCTCGGAAAAATATCCAACTAGTATAATTCCTAGTCTTCCACACGGCAGAGGCGTACGTCATGGAATCGTGAAGGATTCTGAAGCAAACGTGAAAAGTTGTTACTAACTGGAAATATGATACCGGGGCATTGCCGAGAAGTGTTACTATCGCTCGCCACGAACTTTACATATTACTCAACTTTCGAAGTTCCCTGCTGTAGCGGTACCAACTGATAGCAGTTTAGAAAATAATCAGCCGAGAGCTCGGTGTTCTCCTTTCGAGCCCGGGTTTTGCGTACGCGCGACTGTGTGACTAATCGTCCTCTCCTTGGTGAAGCTTGTTAAACCCTTTGATCGACGAGCAAATTTTTTAGCCCTTTGCCCTTTTAATACCCTCCCCTCCTCGGTTCTGGCTCTATGCTTCCGGCTCTTGTCCTCCACGGCCGTTTATCGTCCACGGCCTCCGTTGTATCCGTTAACAACGAGCCGAGCGCAGAGAATTACGCGTCGAAAGGGAAGCCCGCGAGGGACGCGATGCAATTCCACGGGATTTCAATGGTCCATGGATATCTGGTCTCGTCAGATCGATCTGAAATGGCGTTTAGTCTTGGCGCGCGTGGTCGCTGGGGATGCGTTCGTCGTGGGGGCCAAGCGTGCGCATGAATCTCTGTACGGGTCAGTAATTAAAATGAAATTCGTAAAAAAGAAGTCGTTTGGCCCTCCCTTCTCTCTCTCTCTCTCTCTCTCTCTCTCTCTTCGTTCTCTCCTCCTCCTCCTCCTCCTCCTCTTCTCTTCTCTTCACGTAATGGATACAACGCAGCGGGGGCCATCATAAAATTTCACAAATGAGCGTACCGAAGCGGTGGCTTACGAAGAATAGCAGGTAGGGTAGGGGTGGGGTAGAAATGGAGCAGAAATAAAAAAAAGTAGATAGCAAAAGCGTGAACAAAAAAAGAACACAGGTACATATACCGTGCTGGTGTTGTTAGTGTCTGCTCGTCCTCCACCTCTTCCTGGCTATGTCTCCACCTCCGCCGGTGCTGCATTCGTACCGCAGATACAAACAAACAGCGGGTCATACAGGCAAAGTAACAAATGCCGGACATTTACATTTAGCAGCGAGGGTGGCCTTCTCTCGTTCTCCATCCCTCTGCTCTTTGTTTCCCCTCTTTTTCCTTAGCGTTATTCCCACGCTGTTCGGCTCTCTCGTTCTCCGTTATTTTTTCTTCCTTTTTCCATGCTCCTCTCTTCCTATGCTCATTTTACCCCTATTTCGTCACTGCTTCTCTCTCTTTTCCTTTTTCTCTCTTTCTCCCTCTTCCCCTTTCTCTCTCGCTCTCTCTCTCGGTCGCTTCTTCTCTCTTATTCTATCTTTTGTCTTCTTTCTCGCTCTTATCCTTGCGGATCGCTAACACGCGTGTGTGCAGGCTGCATTATGTACGGTGGATTCTCTGCAGCCTACAGTTAGCACAGCCCTAGCCTTCTTGGCACTTGCAAATTTTCCGCTTTTAAATGTTAATTTCACCGTAATCGATGGTACTACTCGTTGTTCTGGACTACCTGCATGCTCCGCCCTACACCTTCTACCCTTCCTTTCGGTTTATCGAGCTTTATCGTCCTGGAACATACTGCCCCAATGCGGTTGGCCTTAGTAATCAGCTGATCAGTAGAATCATCACTTGTTCGCTGTGGTGTCCTTTTTTCTAATGCTTTTTCAGTGCTATGTTAACAGAATAAGATTCCAGAGAGGTGAGAATTCTTCGTGATTTTCACTTCCAGGATTTAATAAACGTCGTAAATTAGTTTTATTGATAGAATCTTGGTTCTGCGTTACGTAGCAATTTATATGTAGTATGTGCAAATATTATGGGATTTGATAACTGGGTAATTGCATAGCACATTTGTCAATTTGATAGATATTTGAAAAATGTAATTTGAGAAGCTATAAATAATGAAGTTTGATGTATTAAATAATTAATTTTATTATTAGAATAATCTTTCTTTTTAATTCACCTACGAAGCACATTTTTTGCAAATAGATCTTATTTAGAATATACACATTCCACAAAGCCTTCAGGCAAATAACGCTAAATCTTTATATAAATGAATGAGAAGATATTAATGTACATTTATCAATCTAAAACTGATTTTATAACTTATTTTCTTGAACCATCATTTCGATGAGCATGGAATATTTCAGTATACTTTGGGTAGATAATTAAAGATTAAAACATTTCAAAGGGAAACGTTATCCTACCTTATTGAAAGTGTTTATAAATTTCTACAATCATACTAACTCAATATTAATAATTTTAAAGCAAAATCTTTGAAACTCGTCATGTTGGCTAACTTAGTAGTTTTAGTGATAATAGAAAACTTATAGGTACTGCTATAATAAATCAAAATCCTCGTGGTTGCTCTTCTGCTATGTTCGTTTTTTCCCCTCGTTCTCTCGTTTGCCTTTTTCAGTCATCTTTCTTACTAACACTTTCACTTTAAATTTTCTCATAGCTCATAGAATTTTCAACGTAATATCAGTACATACCTTGTAAACAGATATCAAAGTTCAACGTGTACGAGGGATATCGGCGATAATTAGTGTCGTAAAATGAATATCACAGTCTCGGTATCGAATATCTACTTCCGTAATTGTTAATCGAATCAACATTATAAGTGAAAACGTGACATAAAATTGATATGTACGACGTATGCAAGTTGGTAGATACGCAAAACAATCTGGCTAATACTGACAACCGACCTTTACCCATCCAGCGAATTACAGATGTGCTTCGCTGGCTGGTAACTACGAGTGTCCAATTACTTCCTGTTAACCGTCCGATTGTCGTCCATCGCCCATGCAGTGATACTTCTATCTCGAAATAAGCCGTGGTGTGGGCCAGTCACTGCCGCCGACATTCTGCTTAATATAATTACAAAGTATCGATCCTATCCGGTACAAGCGACAAGGGGGTGAAGAGGACGAAGGACTGTTAAACGTTTTGGCTAATGCCATTTCAAAAATTCTGAAGCTCGAGTTTTATCCGTTTCTTTAAACCACTTTTTTTTCTTTCTTTTCATCCTGATAGTTCTAAATAGTGTCGTTAATTACGGAATCACATATGCGATTATGACACTAAGAGCTTTAGAGAAAAATGAAACTTTTAAGTGTCCAAGACGTTACGTAGGAAGAAATTGAAAGTGTAGCTAGATTCTTGTCTTTAAAATGAAACGTCCCATTTTATTTTTATTATCTAGCACGGTATTTGTATTAAGGTTTACCTTCCTTGGTAATACCGTTACATCTTCTTTTTTCTTTTAATATATACTAGCAACGTTGAAGTGAAGAAATAACATCAAAACTAAGTAAACTTTAAAGGTAATTTATTACAAGCTAAACTTCAGCGGGAATATTAACGTAAACTTAAAGACATTCGGTAATAATTGTTTCTTCTTTTTTTTAACAGTACTCTAAGCTTTCAATCTATTATTAATACCGAGTGGGGTACCTGTGTACCCCAAACATAACTCTTTGTATTGCCTACAAACAAGAAATATATACTTTAGTGCAGTGTGATATATTTATTTCGTCACTTTAACATATCGTTTTTTAACATCTGTTAATGGGTTTCATTTAAACAGTTTAAAGAAAGATAAACTTTCCTCTGCAGGCGTTATAATTTTGCCATATTCTCCGTTAAATTCATTGTGACACGCTTTGCACAATTTTCGAAACTGAACCGTTGAACGAAAAGTTGACCGAAATCAGCGTGGCATTTAACATGTTAAATGTATATTTTGAGCCAGATATAAAGCTTAATGTATAGGACCATAAGTAAATGGATTCTAAAGAATAAAAAGTTTCCAATGGAACCGATTAAACTAACGCACTTCACATTATCCAACTTCGTATTATTTAAAATCATGATACAATAATGGAATATACACGCATGTTATATCATAGTATATTATTCGTTGGAAAAATAAGAACAAAAAAGTAACGATGAAAGTTCTTGGAAAGCCAAATTCCATACAACTAACACAAATTCGTTAGCTCGTTCAGCTTCACCTGACAAGCCTTAGCGTACCTTCGAAATGATCGAACTTATTCATCGAGATCGCAGTCCATAAACCAGCTCGGAAAGTTGAAAACAAAGTGGCAGTACGAAATAAGGCGGCATAAAGCAAGGGAAAAGCGGGGTCTGGTGGTTAGAAGGGAGAGAACGCGGGCAACACGCGAGGATAAGGGGGTTGGGTTAGAGGTGGAGGGACTCGTTATGCACGAAACGCATTACTTTTATCTCGAGCAAGCCGAGAGTGGCGCCGAATTGCAATCAATTTTTTGTCTTTCTTTCTCAGCCCCACTCATCGCTTACTCTCTTT
This sequence comes from Anthophora plumipes, assembly GCA_951804975.1. Classification (NCBI taxonomy): domain Eukaryota; kingdom Metazoa; phylum Arthropoda; class Insecta; order Hymenoptera; family Apidae; genus Anthophora; species Anthophora plumipes. The sequence continues at coordinate 10,325,718 of OX638116.1, read as the reverse complement.
CTCCTCTCTTCCCCTTTCCTCCTTCCCTTTCCTCTTCCACCACCACCTCCACCACCTCTGCTGCTTCCCCATCGCCCATGGTTCTTTCATTTTATCCGCAGTCCACTCAGTTCCTTTCCTTTTGGTTCCGTTCTGAACTGATCCGTGCCTAGTCTGGGCCGTGTTTCGTTCGTTCGTTCGCTCATTCGTTCAGGATGGCTAGCTGGCGTTACCCTGTGCAACCGGAATTTGCATCCCGGATCCCACTATTTGCATTTCAATTCCACGAGACTCTCGCCACCGCCGCTGCCACCACCGCTGCCAAACGGTGGCTACAAACATAAATACGAATTCAAGGGTCCACAAATGACTATATCTCGCATAACTTCACGAACGATTCTGTGTATCCTGATTAGGTCCGGTTACCGCGGACTATACCATTTCCTGCTCCACTTACGTTCACCACGAGATTTTGGAATTTCAAAAACGGAGCTGGGATTAAATCGCCGGCCACGTCGTGTTCCTTTACCTTTTATCGCCTCTCGACCTCATGTTATGCACATTTTTTTCTTGTATTTTTCAGTCTTTATTTTCTATAGCGTCATTTTAGTATACTATTATTATTGTATCGTACAAGAAATTTTTATTATCCTATATTAATAGGATTCTTAAACATGGGATGGATTCACACATGAATTATTAACTTAGGATTAACTAAATGATAATTGGAATTAAATATTGCAGATGTGTATGTAATACTTTATTAGTCATTTTAATATTCATAAAATTTGTATAAATATTGTATTAAATATTATGCTGATACGTGCATGGAATATTTTATTAATAATTGAAATATTTATATGACATGTACAAGAAATTCTTACCATAGAATTCTTAAAAATGTGATGAGTTCACGTATGATTTATTAGGATTGGATCAATTAAATAATAATTGGAATTAATTCTTGTAGAAGTATGTATTATATTTTATTAATAATTTTAACATTCATAGAATTTGTACAAACTTTGTATCAAATATTATATTGATATCCGTAACTTACGTTACTTAATATTGCTGGATGTTAAGACTGAAACTAATGTTGATGTACGTAATTATGAATACGTATTTTATTTAAAAAAGAAAGAAATGTCTAACCAAAAATGAGAAAATGAATATTCCTGTAGCACAGCTTAATTATGCTTCTGTAATTTTATATAGCAGAGAACTAATTATAAATTGTTATTCATTCAAAGACAACTCTGACACAGATAGGAATAATTAATTACACGTTTGAAGTTTCTTTATTGTGAGAAACAAAAGATAAGGAATTCGTTAAACTTAAAAATACAGTCCTCCTTTGTAATTAACGTTGGAAACTTTATACTTTTCTGAACAATTTCCTTTTAAAGTCCGATCTTCAGCAATTGAAAGAAAAATCGTCAACAATACTGTCAAAAATTTTTCCAACGGAACGTTAATTAGATCCAACATCCTTTCACGTCTACACTTTGATTCCTCAAGCAGCGTAATCCTGCTAATCGATTCGAAATTCACACGTACACCGTGCAACGGTGGTGGTCACAATCGAACCGCACAGGCATCCACTGGAAACTGTCGGTCGCGACACGGTAAAAACGTTAATGCGACGTCTTCCCCAACGTGTGCGCCTCGAAGTACATCCGGTGATTTATCTACGCTGATACACGATAGTAGCCGCGTACGCCGCATCAGTGTAACTAACCCCTTCACTCTGGAGAGCCCCTAAGGCGATGCTCTCTTCGACGCTCACGCTCGGATCGATCATATGTGCAGCTTGCACTCACGTCTCTTTCCATCGTATACGGCTACTGTCCCTCAGTCTCTCTTTCTCGTACATCAAGTTGGTCGATCGTGATCGTCAAAGGGTCGCTCACTCGTAATCAGTCGTGCGAGGGCTCACGCACGTCCTATCGCGACTATCGGGGTCGTTAACCCCCTACCCTCATACCGTTCAACCCTCCTTCACCTTCTACCTCAATCTCCACCTCCTTTACCATCACCTCCTCGACCTCTTACACCTTCTCTACACCCATCCTGCTTCCTCTACCTCCTCCCACCACCTTCTCGAACGATGCACGATCTCTCTGCAACAACATGCAGACCCTCGTTTAGAGGCGTTGCCTGATCTGAAAACCCCTTTCACGGGTAGCTAGATCTCAGGTGAGACATAAAACGGACAAGAGAAAATACAAGGTATATGCAAGAGGAAAGAAAATAAGGATCTTAGAAGAGTAAGGTATTCGTGCATGTAGAACAGAATTTCTGTACTTTGAATCATGATACTTGCCTTATGTTCTATCGTGTAACAGCCTTACATCTTTGATCTTCCGTGGAGACATCGTATATCGATGTCGTTAGTTGTAAAGTTTCTTTATTCTTGAGAACTCTGTTACGTACAAGTCGAGATGATAGAGGAGAGACGAGGACGTTATGTGAATTTTGTTAAAATAGGTCAGCGATTTTCTACGAACGCTTGATAATCGCGATAGCTATCGAAGTTTATCGTAGTTATCGGTCAATAATTAACCGCGTTATTGCTAGGTCATCAAATTCGGCTATCGTGAACCATTAATAGCTTACCGATTTAGGTCTAGCTGCAAATTTTCTATTATCTGCGTAATATGAAGTTTAATTCGCTAGTTGTTTAATAAACTGGTCTGTTACATGTTTCGTTGCCAGCATTATTTCTGTCTTTAATTTTAGTCGTAAATAGGAACGATCGCGTAAAATGAGAGTTTAATGAACAGTTGGGTTATATGTTGGATTATAACATTGGCAGTTATACGCACGAAGGCATCGGGAATTCTAAATAATGTACATCTGGATCTCGAGGAATTACAAATAATAATATTAATATAATAAACGATAATGTCCGCAAAATATATTTCTGTACATGGGAAACATACAAAGGTCCTGACTGAATGCAGTGCATAACGTGTCATCAGTGAGTCCGCTGAACTTGTAATGGAAGAACCAAAAAATTTCTTACCATTTCTTCCAATTCTTTGTTTCTATAATAACTACAAAAATTTCTTACAATTCTTAAATTTCTTAAAATTTCCTTAATGTCCAGCCCGTCTGGATTACGACTACATTTTAGTTAAGATTTTAAAATCGTTAAGATGTAAATAAGTAAATAAAAATTTAAATCGCAGTAACTATTAATTTTATCTTCAATTACAACAACAAGCTAATTAATTTAAAAATACATTAATCGTCCAACTAAATATAAAAATATAAAAGAGAATACATTGAACATAAAAAGAGAGAAAGTTTAAGTGTCAATTTGACTTCAGATTAGTAAAACTTTAGTTGTCAATGCTATTTATATGATGTATCAATTCTATATCATAGAAACAAAGAGACAAATATTTTATGTATCTTCACACTTGTAGTATAACCATAAAAAATGAAATATTATAATAAGATACTTAAAGCAAATGCAAAAATGTTAATTTTTATGTTACCTAACAAAATGTTACAAAAACCTGCCAATATTCGTCCACTTCACGATAGCGAAGTTAGAAGTACAATTATCGAAACTGTTAGAGATTACCAATTACATTAAAAAGTGACACTTATTTCAACAGAATATATTAATTCGTTTATATTGTACATATGTTATATATTCATCGTCGTTCCCTGTGTGGTCTTGTTTCTTCCATTTCCCCAATGTCGTCCCGTGAGGAAAAATCACCATGGAAGGACAGCGAGGGCAACGAAGAGTAGATTGCAAATGAGAGCTTTTGCAATGGCTATATTTCTTGCTGAGGTTTTTAGTCCCGTGATGCCAGTCTAACGTCCAGAGATTTCCAAGCTCTGTATGCTTTTTTTGCTCCCCCTTTCACGATTCTCTTTTACTCTGTTTCGTCTTTTTTTCCAGGACGATCGTTCTTTCTGTGAACCATTTGACATGAATATAATGTTCGTTCATATTGTAAAGGATTGTCTGGTTATGTGCGTGCGAAATATTGGAAAGACGGTGCGTGAATTGTGTTCTTTAAAAATGATCATCTGTCACGACACATAATTACGAAAATTAGTAGTTCACGAAAGTGTTCGAATCGCCTTTAAAACGGAATAACTTCTTTTTAAATTGGACCGAAAGATTTGAGCTATTTTTAAGAAGAAATTAAAAGGATTACTTTGCTAGATCATATGTACAAAAAATTTTGAAAATATTACAATTTTTTCGAAATCGTGGAAAAATGTGTGAAAGTCGTGTTTGCTACTTTTTTATCTGAGCACGTAATAAAAATTTCAAACGTACATTTTGTAGATCTGTGCCGATTATACACATGTTGAACATTTCATGGAAATCAATCGATGGAAAAACAAACCACAGATATTAAAAAATGTAAGAATCTTTCGATTTATTTCAGTTGTTGGATTTTCGCCATTTTTAATCGTTTGTAGCTCACAGCAGAATTAACCGATTTCGATAAAATTGTCAGAATGTATATAATTGGTATAGATCTATACAAAGTATTTTTTTAAAGATTCTTTTACAATTTATTGGCGGGCTTAGTATATTTTGGTATACTTAGGTAGATAATTAACAATTAAAACATTTAGAAGGAGACAAATAAGGGGATATAACAGGTATTCCATCTTATCAAAAGTCATTATAAATTCCTACAATTATATCAATACGATGTTAACAATTAAAAAAAAAAAAAAAGGTATTCTAACCTAACCCCTCCTTTTGACGCGCTTAGTATTTCTAAGGTTAAGAACGAATAAACGAAGACACAATTTTTGAATTATCACACGAAGACGTAGTCGCTGTTGTAACATTTGCATTTTTTTTTTTGCGTTTTACCATTGCCATGGTAGAAAGTGATGGATAAAGTGGGAATCGAAACGAGGGATAGAATGAAAGAAACTAGAAGTAGACCAAAGGGTACTACAGAAAGCGTTAATGTGAAAGATGAAAGTGATGAAGTTAAAAGTAAAATAGAAAATGGTGTAAAAATGTTAGTCTCGGTTTTACATGAGAGAAAGGATATACTTTCTTTGAAGCCTTTTAAATTATTTTCGTATAGAAAGGAAGTGGAAAGAAGTATTCGTGCTATCAAATGTCTGTGCAAATTTGCATGTACTATGAACACCTCATTATTTATTTTACTTATGTTATATGTATTGCTATATTCTGACACTGAAATTGATTAATTATCACATAGAAAATACAAACATATAATCTTTTATACAAAAATATAATCTTTTTATTTTTATTTTTATTTTTTTTTTATTTTTTATCTTTTTATTTTTGAATATCATCAAAAGTTTTCACGAATTATCCGAGTACTTCGTCCAAAGAACATATTATAATAAATGTTTTATGAAGAATAAAAATTGAAGCTTTGTAACTATAGTTGAAATAGTAAAATATTTTATTACAGTAATTTAAATAAAAAATAAGTGTCTCATACCTCAAAAGCATAACTCTGTTTCGAAACACCAGTATTAGAGCAGAGCTAATAAAAACATCATTTTTAAAGTTACCACAGAGAAATGATTATCTTTAATCTTGTCCATTGATTGAATAGGAAGATCTTGACATATCGATTACATCGAAATTGGTAGACCAATGATCACCTTAATCATGAAGGTTACGTGGGTCTCGTTACTAATCAATGTAATAGAGTACGACGAGCATCTGGCATAACAACGACGATGCTCAGACCACTGTAATTGCTTTGGCTTGTTGCTTATATATATATATATGTACATATATATAATATCTAGCTGGAACCAGAGACGCGTTATTATTGTAAACATGAGCATGACTATCTAGACTACGAAACGAAGAGGGTATGGTTAGCAGGTATCCGTTTCAGTTCCGCCAGTTCTGCTTTACAGATCTATTGTATGCACGGCGTCTTTGACCATCTGAATAAATAATCGTAGAATTTGCATTTCCTACGTTTGTGTCGAGTCACTTTGATATATACATATATGGATATATAGATATATAGATATCTATATAGATATCTAGATATGTCGATCGAATGACAGTTCAGATACGAACAATCAATTGTAGAATAAGCAAACAAAGCTTGTAGAGGAATGGAATTGCATTCATTTTGTACACAAGCTAGAGAAAAGTGTATACAAGGAAATTCGAAAACAACAATATAAAACATATTTCCTGTGTTATGTTAGGTCAGTGGATAAATTCGTGTGTATTGATGTCATATAGTCACTCCCATTAATACTCCTATTCCCTTTAAAATAGAATAATTGTTTAAAAATGGGTCGAAATGACGTAAGCTATTTTTGAGGAATTAGGATTAGTTTACTGGATGATGTGTATAAAAAATTTTGAAGACGTTTCGGAAAATATTTATTGCAGTTGTAGGTCGAAAGTTGTGGAAGATATCGATTTTCGCTATCTCCAAGCGTTTGCTACACGTGGCAACGTTAATCGATTTCGATAAAATATTCAGCGTATATAAAATCGATATAACTCTACAAAACGTATTTTTTAAATTTTCATTACAAACTCAGTTAAAAGAATTGTAGCGTCCTTTATTATATTCTTTGTAATGCTGATCAATAGTAAGTTTTCCAAAAATAATCCTTTCAACTTCGAAAGAAAGCATATTGTCTGGTCTAATTTTAGAAAAGTTATTTTGTTTTAAAAGGTGTTTGAATATCAATGAGAGTGACTGTGTTTGATTAGAACAATCTTTTTACACAAATGGGATCAAAAAGTTACCTGTAAAGTCACAATAAAATATGCATAGTGAAGGAAAACATATTATTGATTAAAATAGTAAAATATCTTTTATTTGCATTGTTTCAAAATTTCTCAAAGGATGCGTAAATTTATATAAGAGAAAAACGGTTTTGGAAAGAAAGAAATAACGGGAATATAAATTACTTAACAAAGTCATACACATTCCAACAGTTATTTGCTATCTTGTTCAAATTCTCACAATGTATATTGAATAGTGCAATGTAAATCAAAGGAGAAAATACTTATCTTTGAAACATTTCTTATTGTATATATTTTCTCAAATTTTCGTTATAATTTATTAGCGAAATTTTCTTTCATTTGTTTGATCTATTTCAACATTTAAATTCATTTTATTTCATTGTACGCAGCTTGGCGAATGACGAACAAATATCGCCCATATTTGAAAAAATTTAAAACTTCTGTCACAAGTTTAATTAGGACATGTCCCTATAAAGTTAGCAGGATTCTGTTTGCACAACGCTTAGCAAATATTGCAGCGTACAATCTCTTCATAAATACACGAGAGTCGTGATAAACTGGCATGTAAGTTCCTACGATCAAACTTAATCCAGGCAGGCCACATATTCCCCTGGCATTAATTAATCCGCACGCACGCGGTGGAAAAGAAAGACAGGAAGGAAAAGGGGAATGCTCTCAATAGAGAAACGCACGAAGAAGTATTTTAATCATACGTGACAGTTCCGAGGAGAGACGCGGTGTTGCACGCAAAGTATTCGAACCGTGCAGTACAGTAGCAAGCTTGAATAATGCCGGAAATAACAGATTATCTAACATTTCGTATATATCGAAACGATCGTATTTTGTTGAACTCAATTCAAATAACATTTATGAACTTTCCACGACAAAACGACACTTTCGCCTACGTGATATAATGTATTTCTTAGTTCGCGAATATCTGATATCTCCTATGGGACAAACTGGCAGCACCTGGTTGCTCCCAAGATGGCCCTAACACAATACCATGCTTGTACTGTTAGAAACTGGCCTCGCCTCAAACAACTCGTTGCACGCCAGTAAACTACATATACGAACGCTAAACTCGGATAAATCATGAAACTCTGAAGAGACTTGGAAGCGTACCGTTCATTAAAAAATTGATCCGTTTGTTCGCCATTGAATCGGCCAGAAGCAATAGCAGCAGCAACAGCAGCCTGGCTGCGTGACGAGAGCACGCCATGGGAATTCCATCGAACGGCCGTAATTGAAAACTGATTTGTATTCCGAGCTTTAAGATAATCACACGTTCCAATAAGCATTCACGCGGCAGCTTGTAATTAATTGCCGGCTCTGCACACGTATCATCTGTAATTGTTTATCTTCGTTACTTTAATTATTAATTATAACGAACAAGCTGTCAGGCAAGTTTCGTTTAATTGGACACACATCCACGCTCGATATGAAGTTCCTCCGAGTAGCGAAAGCAAGTCTTGCAAAATTCTCTTGCACATATATCAATTAATGACTGCTACAGCTAGGTAGAATTTTGTATAAAACGTGGTACTCGGTGAATCTCGTGTAATACAGTCACGCGTACCGCGTTTAAATCGCTTGCATATACACACACACACACACACACACACACATGCGCGTGCGCGCGTGTTTTACGTGTAAAGTCACGAGTTGTCTGATAAATGCCGCATCATTGAACGGCTAAACTGAAATCATACATGTATCATTTTTTTTTTTTCTTTTTTATTCAAACGTCGTCCGTTAACCAGATAAAGATACGAATTTATTTCGTCAGTGTACAATTGGCTTTCAACCTTCAATGATAATAGGATAATCGATGGAACTGTCACCTCGTACAAGAGGCGTTCCGATAGGCGGGATTCTGGCGTATTTCAGCGAGACAAACCGAAGCCACAGTACGCAGCGTTAAATAATTGCTTGGTATCCGTTCGATTCTCGAGGGTGATTCGAATGGCGGGACTGTCGATGGGCACGGGGGGGGGGGGGGGGGGTTGAAGCGAGGCTGCTCGAAATGGAAAACCACGAAAAAAATTGAAGCAACAAAGAGACTGAACACAGCTATAGGGCCGGGGGAGAGGAGGGTGAGAGGCGATGAACGGGAAAGAGAGCGACACGAGAAGGGAACAGGGGTGAGATAGAAAGAGAGAGGGAGAGAGAGGGGTTTGTGGATATCAGGTTAGAGGAACAGAGAAATCGGTGATAAACGAATCAACGATCGTCAGCCACAGGCTGACCGCCGACCGTGCCCCGACGCTCAGTGCCAACGAGAAATTGAAAATGGAAATGTTTAATTGCCCGAAAACACGATGCCCGCTCTCTACCGCGTCGTTTTATATTTCTCGCCACTTACACGATGCTGCCGCGCGTACCGTTTGTGTGTTTTATTAAAGAGCTCGTTTGTTTATTACTGAGGGCACTGCTTTTTTGTATTTTCAATAGGGAGAGATTTTTCGCATTATCATCGCGAAGTCGAATATTCATTAGTAAAGGTCCGTTCAATAACGTATTAAATAATGGTTCATTTAATTTTAATATTAAAAAATTTAAATAATAGTTAAATAACCTATAGTATTATTTATGAGCAGATTATTAGATTATATGGAAATTCGTACAACACTATCTTGCAGTGTACATATCCTTCTGTTTGAATTAGAGGTTTAGTAAAATCTAAATAGAGATTTATTAAACTATTAATAGAATTAGCTTTAGTTTAGTTTCTAAGTTATAACGGTTTATTCAACGTTGCTTAGTTTCTTTGGTTAAATAAGAAAATGCAAGAAGTTTTTATACGAATAGATTTTTATACTTTACTTAAGTAATATTTTAGAGTAATTAAATCTTAAATACACCATCTATTTATGACATATCTTGTTTCTATTTTAGATTAATATACAATATAGTGTACGTAAATGAAAGAGGAGAATTATGATACTTTAATGCAAATAGTAGAATTAATTAAAAAAACGAAAGGTACTAAGTTTTAAGCCTTTCATTAATATTCCAGCCTTTACTACTTTTTTTATTTTTCCATCACTGTTACTTTTTATATTTTTATTTAGAGTCTCGAAGAATCAGTTATGTCATTTCTATTTTCCCCATTGAAAATATATAGAGCATATTAGTTTAACGAATTTATTTACAAAATCAAAAATACGAATACCTTGCAGAATTATTGAAGCGTGGAAAAAGATAGACGAAAAAATAATAGAAAATCTCATTTACAATATGGAGAATAGTGTTTCTGACTTAATTCATAAAGGGAGAAGCGTAATAAATTATTAAATATTTTTATTCATATATAACAATTGAAATAAAGTAAGTTCTTGATAAACAATAAGTAAATAGCATTTGTATTATATTTTTAATTTAACGTACTAATTTCAACAAATTCACAGAACAGCTTTTTCAAAGTTTCTTTTTATGATCCTATTTAACAATAGAAGGTAATATTATGCTGTACTTTAGTTTCAAAGCAACAGGCACACAATTCTTTGTATACCTTTCAAATTTTTCTTAAATCTCGGCTTCTTCTTCTCTACTTTGAAACGTAACAATGTATTTAAAAGAATCAAAGATCAGTAGAAATTTCGCAAATCTTAAATGCGCGGAAGCAATTAAGAAAAGTACCATGGACAATTTTTAAAAGAATCAGCGCATCTCAATTGCTGCTCCTTCTTGTTCCTTTTAAAGGAGCCTGCCATTAATCAAGCATGAAAGTACCTTAAGCATCAGTTGTGCGTTTTATGTCGCGTTCCTGTGTTGTCAATTTCTACAAGTTGGATCGAGAATTTATCCGTTCTATCATTCACGGATAATAGATGGGAAACGCTGGCCCGTTGCATCGTGATAAATAGGATTCAAGGGTGGCTGAGGAGAATCAATAGAAGACGTCAGGTAGGATAGAAAGTTCTTCGAGGAATTGCCATAGACACGAGAATGTGACGAAGGCTGGAAGCCCTCTGAGCCAGGGATAAATACGAAAATCTTATTATTTCCTCGTAGAAAGCAACGGCCATGAAGAACAATCGGAGGCTGTCATCGAAACTCCTTATGTATTTGTCCGTTTGCAACGAAAGCGGTGCCACGAGTACCACGTTCTAGCGAAATATCATTCGAGTTAATTAACTGCTGCAGAAATGCTCGTGTTCACCAGCAATTTAGCTGCGCGTATTTGCATGTAGAAGTCCATATCGCGAATAGCAGGGTCGTTGGAACTTTTTGTATAGGCGAGAAAAGAAATCTGTGGACGGGTTAGCCCCGATATCTTCGTCGTTGCTTACGATAAATTTACGACAATGTAATCTGAGCTTGAATTTCGTCGAGGAAATTCAATATTTTTTGTTTTGACAACAGAGCTGTGCAAATTTCATAAAAATTTATTAGTTGTAAAAATAAATTCTTTCCGAGTTTCGGATAAAATCAAAGTTTTATTTGAAGAAAATGAAGACAAATTAATCATAATGACTTTTCGCCATTTTCTTGACAGCTTGCGAATACCATCATGAATATTTCAATTCGAATATGTGTGACTTGAGTCTAAAAAATTTATTTCTACTTCTGGTAATTTCTTTAATACAGTTAATTCACAAGACGTCAGAATATGTTCATATAATAAAAAGTTCACATAAAGGGTATTTATACAATCAATGTTACACTGTATTTCCTTTGTGGAAAATGTTATCAAAAAATTTTACTAACATTTTTACACTTCAGCACCCATCAAATATGCAGATAATTTGAAATAATAATAAAACAATTATCTAATATTCCATATCACTTACAAAAATCAAAGTAATATTTGGTAAGATGTTACAATAAAATAAAAATATTTTAAATAACATAGCATTTGTTGACATTACAAAATTGACAAATATATCAAGCATATTCATTTTCTTTCGTAATTTGGGGAGATCTCTAAAATAAGCACTAACATATTCCTTAAATTAAACTGCTCATATGTTTCACAAAACTTCGAATTCAACAACTTGATACAAACTGTAAACTTTGCAGAACAATTTGCATGAAAGAATATCGCGGGAAGATTTCAAAAGCGGGCAAGATTTTTAAACGGAGTGATTTTTCTCCAATTCATTTTCAAATTCACACTTAGGGAGGATTGTTCAGTGCAGGACCAAAAACTGACGGCATTATGTTTTTTTTTTTTATCCAGAAGTTTACATTTGCTAGGAAGCGTGTTTTGAAACTATGTTTGTACAGACACGTTGGGCAATGCATGCACGGGTAGCTGAAACGTAGCTTGAAACGTAACATTACTAGGCACCTTTGTCGTGCCTGGCCTGTGAAGCCTCCCGGTGCCTCGTTATCTTTTTATCTGGTACTCGTCCCACCCTTCTTCTGGAAAGAGGGACGAAAGGGAAGAAGGAAGGGAGGAGTCAGGCGAGCGCACATGAGACACCCACATTAATTATTTTTCTTCGTCCTTTTGTTTTTTCCAGCCTCGCGACCCTCGCCGTGCCCGCCATTTTGCGAGACGTCACTGACCGCAGATACCTAGCTGAAATGCACGGAAATTTTTCCTTGGATAAATTGCTCGTCTTTATCAAAATGCCTACAAATTCTCGGGTACAATTTTTCTTTCTGATATGTCCTTAATTCGTCGCTTGTTACGTTAAACAATTGCTTTCCAATCCTTCAGCCACACCGATTAATAATTGTCTAAGTGTCAATAATAGAGTTATGTACGAAACTACGAATACGTTACAACGTTGCAAGATAAATTTTCACTTCAGACAAATTAGTGAAGAGATAAATACGAACTTGAATGTGTACTATTAATATCTACGTATATAATTGCTGCAACAAGTCTACAAAATGCATTTGTTCAAATTTTCAGTACAGAGTCAAATAAAAAAGTCCTGAAAACTAATCTTTATTATTTTCTTTGCGATTTGTACCACTTGCAATTTTTTGTTTTTAATTATTACTTAGGTTAGATTTGACAAAAAGGTTTGATCTAATTAAAAGAACATTATTCTGTTTTAAAGGGCATTTTAATATTAATAACAGCGACTGTATACTAATTACCCTTTAGAAGGCGACTTTTACTATAAATTGTTGCTGAGATTAGGTTTGGTAAAAAGTTTGATCCAATGAAAAATGGCAAAAATCGAAATCTTTCACGACTTTCGGCATACAATTGCGATAAATCTAAAGATTCTTCTATACTTCTTCCTATATAATTAAAATAAATTTACAAAACATCTTTTATAAATGTTCACTACAACCTCAAATAAAAAAGCTATAAAAAGCGACTGTTACTATTTTCTTGGAGATTCCAATCAGTTGCAATTTTCTCAATAATTTGCTTACATACTATCCACCAAATTTCTAACTCCTCAAACAAACTCAAAAGTCGTTCGTTTCAGTTTCAAAAGAGTTATTCCACTTTGAAGAATACCCAAATATCAACGAGAGTCGCTGTATATTTGAGACGTCCTTATGTTTATCGGCATATCTTATTTCCGTAGATGTGTTTGATGGAAGCACCTCCTGGTTATAAACAAAATTGTAACAGTGATATTACGTAGCAGAGGTGTTCCAGACAAAGACAGTTTCGAGTTCGATAGCATTCGTAAGCCTTTCACGCTTAAGAAGCGCACTCTGCAATGTGTCTTCAATTTTGCCTAATAAAATTGAAGCTAGCGCCTTGTTAAACCACCCTTTGGCGCTTGCTAGTAAATTAATGAGCTCACTGCAACACTACACCGTGCAAACCCTTATACCGTCCTAACCACCTCGTGCTTCCCATCCACCCCCTCCTCCCCCCTCTCTCCTACGCGTCCCTTTACTTCGTTGCCAGTCTACTCGCTCTGCGCTCTCTTCGGTCTACTCTCGAAACCAGCATTAAATCATACATCAGCGCACGATGTGGCGGATGACGGGGTGGTACGGGGTTGTAGAAGAGTAAAATGGGAAATGCTATGGTGAAGGGGGTGTAGGGGGTGATGGTGCAGGGGGGCGGGCGGGGGTCGCGTATCCTAGTAACCATCACTCGTATGAGAGACCAGACTTTGACAGGGTTTAGAAGAAAGCTTCACGTAATAATCCCGGGGAAATTATTATAATACAAAGTGTCAGTATAGAGGAAGAACGTTGATACTAAAACTTGTTTATATTGCTGTTGGTAAACTGATATGATAATTCACCAAGCGTTATGACTATTCAAGATTATGTGACATATGGCACGACACACGGTATATGGTAGGCTGTATGGTGTGATTCCAAGGGTGGAACTATCATAATTAAGAAGTTCATTGCGAGAGGTAAGGGAAGTTCACTGTTCCTTCGGAGATTATTCTACGCTTTACCGTTAGTCGAGTATGTGTGAATGTATGGAAGAATTATATGCAGCGACTGAAATTAATATTTCGATACCATTTAAAGTACAATAATTCTTTTTAAATTAGACCAAACGATGTGAGTTCTCTTTTTTTTTTTGAGAAGCTTATTTGATATTGTGTAACAGAATTTTTGGAATAGTTGCACTTATGAGCAATTGAGAGGAAAACTTAAAGAATTCTAAAAATACGTTTTGTAAATTTATAGTAATTATATGCATGCTGAAAATTTCATCGAAATCGATTAACGTTGCTGTAAGCTGCAAATTATTGGAAAGGAAGAGATTTATACGAACCGTTATAAAATGTTTTCAGAATGAAAATTTGTTTATTTGATGATATGAAGGATTCTTATTTTAAAATACAATTTGACGATCTTTTTACTACAAAATGGATTTCTATAGAGTCGGTAAATTAGTAAATTAATACACCTAAATGGATTTCTTTAATTAAGAAGGAAAGAGTTCATAATTTTATAAAATAAAATAATTAAAAGAATTAAAAAGAAATTAAATTCCAAATAATACGATTTGCAATATTGTATAAGTTTAATGGTTTGCATATGTTTCTAAATTACAGTGAATTCTAATAATTATAGTAATTACTTTAGAACACTTCTGCTACTTAATAAATATACATAAAAATTAGCTTTATTCTATAAAAAGAAGCGTTAGATTTTCGAAGGCAGTCGACAGTTCTCCCCCTTCACACTCATAAATCATTCGAATGGCACTGACTATCTCGATCGAAATTCCAATGCCATATTTTATTCAATTTTTGTGTAAAATATTAAACAGCATTAACATGCATCAAAAATTTAAATCGTATTTTATAGCCAGAATACCAAGAGCATGTTCCAACAAAAAATTTATGTGCGAGCAATTTAAAGGGGGGAAAAAAGTGTTTGGTTGTCGTGTTTATTTAAAGCTGCTACATTTATCATGTTTAATTTTAGAAGATTCTTCCGAAGAATATGTATCACAGGCAATGCGCTGCAATTTATTGCGAAAACGATATTTATTGCTGTGCGTGTTTGCAAACTTAAAACAGCAAAATGTTTTTCGTTCAATATTCATAAAATTTCTTACGTAAACAACCACACATATTACTCAATGAAAAAGGGTATCCGATTTTGAGTTGAAGTATTAAATATACGTAAATAACCCAAATTTCATATTATATTTACTATTGTCGAATACAGTCATTGCACTTTTGCAAAACTTCGTTAACCATACACTGTTAAATACTACTTAAACTATACAAATTACTATAAAAGACTGAGTAAAAGAAACATGATTTTCAAACCGAAGTGAAAATAAAACAAAGTTTATTTAAACTTTTATTATTCAAATATAAAGCTTCACTAACGGTACACTGTTAATAGTTAATTAAACTAGATAAATTACTATAAAACATACTACAGAAGACTGAAAATGGTAAACAATTTTCACACCTAGGTTAAAGTAAAACAATGTTTATCTAAGTTTTTTATTATTTAGTAAAATTTATATTGTAGGACATCTTAAGGGAACTCTTTCTTCTGTAACATTTTCAGTGGTAATAACTTTTTCTTCAGGATAAAAGGAACACTTAGAAAGGAATGATAATTTAACTCAAAATTCTATTCTGTCTGCATTATCCTTCTCCATATGTGTAAATGTACATTACGCATTGCTTATTGGGATTCAGTTTAAGTCGTTTCACGGCCGCATCGTGTAGATTAAGTCTTAAACATGCGGAATCTAGCCGAAAGCATGTAGAGAGAGGAAAAAGGGTTAACGCGCTGCCCGGAAGAAGGTCCGAGTGTGGTCAGCTCGTGTAATCCCCCTTTAAAACCGACAAGAATTAACTTTAGCACATCGCAAATTCGCACCGCATTTTGCGGCTATTATGAATTTAAGCACTCTCCGTTCTGCAAGGTGTAAAGGATTCTGAAATGAACTCGTACGGTCGGGGACAAAAATGACTCAGCAAGATGGCGATACGAAACTTTGTTTAAAAAAAGAAAATGAAAGAAAACGAATAAATAGATAAAAGAGATGATAACGTTAAAACACAGACGAAAACTTTAAACTATACTGAATTTTTTTTTAAATGAAGTTTCGTGAAAATATTACAAACATCTTCCTTTTACACTAGTACTTCTTCCTTTTTCGCGAGTTTATCATATTTTATTACTTTTTTTTTAAATTTTAGGTTTATTAATAAATATTTTATCATTTTGTTAGCATTTGAAGGTGTAAGCAAAAATTTTTCACTATGAACTGTTGTGAAACTATTAAAAATGCTTATGACTCCACAAAAATGATGATTTGACGAATCTATTTTGGTTAATTTTTTTAATATAAGTATAGCTTATACCTCACAATATTGAATTTTTAACAAATTAAAACGATCATAAATACATATGGACAATGAGGATTCACACTGAATAGCAACTTATTGATGTATCGTTCATCATGTTTTGTAGTTTGATTATGAAAATAACGTGACAACAAATCTTAAGGAAATGTGAGTGATGAGTAACATAAACAATATGCAAAATTTTCCAAGTTTGGTAACAGCAACGAGAAGGGCAATAAAGTTATAATATGGTTGCCCATGAATCTGAACAGGCAAGAATAGAGATTGCTGGTTCTACTCTCTTCCATCTATAAACCGGAACTGGCCTTCTAACCTCGTTAACACATCCATCTTTCGTGCCGCGAACGAGCGAGGTTCGTCGATTTCATTACCAAAATGCTCTGTTCGGAAGTAATCAATTATTTCGAATCAACGTCTATAGTTTATAGTCTAGACAGTAGATGTAACTTATATACACAGATCTGTCTACTTTATCATAGTTCCAATACATCAGTTGTGTAAGTATTTTGCTAAATCTTAATCAATAGTTAGTATAAAACTATATTAATGAAAATATATAGAATTCGTTGGAACGTATTTGCCTTTACAACAGCTTCTCAAATTAACAACGATCTGTCTTTTAATAGCCATAGTTAAAGTTAACTCATGAAATAAGCATTTGAAGAAAATTGCAATTTATTTATAAATTTTATTAATACTTTCATTTACTTTTCTTTGTTATAACACTTGTAATATATTGATTATCGAAGAATTGCAAGTGTTTTTGAAACAATTAAACGATATCGACATGTAAAAAATTAACTTTGCTGAAATTTAACTTTCCTTAATAATTTTAGGAAGAACTTATAGAAGAGTATATTATTTATGGTCATGTCCATTATGGTTGCTCAAAAACACATGAACCGCTCAGAAGCCAAAGTGACCGAATCCACTTTTTTAATACTTCCGTATTCCAATACCGAAACACACAATTCATGCTAGACCTTTTATAATGAAAATAAAGTTAGTAAATTTTGTTTCATGGTGTGGGTCACTTTGACTTCTGAGCAGCTTATATGTGCTCTCAACCTTGCATAATTTATACACACCTTTAAATTTATTAATAAACACGTTTAGTGTTTATTTAATATTCCAATATTTCACTATCCCTTCTCAATTATTATTATAATTATATTAATTGTCTAGATTATTCATAGCCGTATTTTTAAAGTGAAGCATTCAAACTAATCGCGACAATTATTCTTCAATACGAGAACTCGACAGTAGACACTCTATGCTCGTAGGCCTTCCGGTATGTCGCTCCACCTAGTTCTCAACGCTTTCGTGACTCGCATGCGAGTCACTAGTTATCGTCGAGATTATATCATCCCCCCTGTGAACACGGTATACCATATTGACCGTTGGTTGCTTATTAGTGTCGTTCCTTCATCATCGACCAGGCACGTTGCGCGTTTTGAAAGAACACCTTGGTGTAAATGCAAAACTGCTGTGGAAATTTAGGCTTTCGCATTGTATTTACACACTTATTAAACTAAAATAGCTTTAGATTAGAATCAGAGGTATCTTAACCTACAATTTACCTAATTTCTTAAATGCTTATGATTTATTACTTAATAGAAAATCTTGTTTTTTAGTACTGAAGAATTTTGCATCAATGCTACGATAAATAAAATGACACAAATAATGTGAAAGCTTATAAAGAATTTTGTATTTAAATTCATTTGAATATGCAATTATACAATGTGACTAAATTATGAAGAAGAAATTCGAAATAAATTTTTGTACTTTGTTTAAAAACGAGAACAAAATTAAACGGTCGTAAATATATGCATAAAACAGTAATTTCTTGAATTAAATCGTAATATTGGAACAATTAAAGCATTGTACTTGTTCTGTTATTTAGAATGTATAAATAATCCTCTACTGATTTGAAAATTAAGGCTTTGTAGAATATATCTTTAAAACTGTTAATTTTTTACGACATCACGTGTGTCTATTAAACGTGTAAATTAATTTGATGCCTTTTTCTAAAAATTTTAATGCCTACTTACAAAAAAAAGAAAACACAATTATAATGTTTAGTATAATTTCCGTTATTTTTTGTCATCCGTTTCCATTTATTGGGTAACTGAGGAATTACATCTGTGAAAAAATATGGTGGTTTTTAGTCGATAAATTTGTCCAGACTTTATAAAAAGGGTCCCAAATTAATTTACATATGCAATACATTTCATAAATCTCATTTCATTAGTTTACTGTTACACTATTGCATTATGCTGTTGTACTATTACAATAATACTAATTAATTTCCTTCTAAAAATGATTAATTCTTTTTTCTCTTATTAAAATGTGAAATTGTCAATTGTAATTTCTCTTCTCATAAACAAAGAAAAATCGGGTTATGAAAGGTTAATACTTATGTGTACATTTTTAGACACGTTTAGCCTTAGAACACATGTAAGTTTTTCCTTGTATGAAGCAAAAAGTGCCATAAGAATACACATCAACCTTCCTTAAAATTTCCTATTATCATTCACATTACCTGCTGTACCGAAACAAACTCCCTCAAAATGAAATTCCCTGGGAGCTCCATAATCTTTCTGTTCGCAATACCATTTCGAACGGTAACACGGAACAACAGCAGTATCTTTGGTTTAGCATCCGTGTCTCACAAATAGTCGAATGTTTCGACCGCGCGGTTCGCCGACGTGACACAGCGTCGCAGGCGTTCGCATTTAAATTTAATTATTCCGGAGACGATCACACGCGGTAATTCGCGACGCGTATCGCATTCATCCACCGTCCTCTGCCACCCCAGATTTTCCATTTGCTCTCGAATCAGCATCGGTACCTGTCACGGCTGGTTTTACGGCTACGACGCTGAGAAGAGCGGCGGTATACACGATTCCAACTCACCCTATCTCACACTACAATCTGTCAATTAATTAAGGAAAATCACGTTTTTGCTAAATGAATGGCAGGTAACAGTTTCTACGTGCTTGTTCCGATTGGAAACTTGGAGATTCGTTCACCGCGGATAAACTCCCTACCGATACACGTTCTCCCCTCCATACCCTCTATGCGGCTGCAAACGTGTTCAGCCTCGCCGCGAATTACCGGATATCTTAATGAGTGCCGTAATTAATACGGACGCAGATTGGAGGGATGTTGTGCAGGGGCGGGAGGGAGGGAGGAGGTGAGATAGCGCTTAACCGGAACGTACGGGCTTTGTCACGGACGTGTACAAGATAACCGTATATCTGCTGTGAAATGCAAACCGAGCCGACGACCACCGTGGACACCCTGCTGTGCTATCCCAGAATGGGATTGCGGTAGATTGCCGCCGACGAACCGGCTCGTCTACGTACACCCCTTCTGTACACTGATACTCGACGGCTACGTTCTACCACGCCGTTGAATGACGCTGCGCACGTGCACCGCCGAGAAACGGCAATTACCCACCTCGTGATTAGAACGTTAAGAAGTTCGAAGTTTCAGGGACGTGAATTGGCGAGCTACGGGCGATGGTGGTTCAAGGGAATGTCGAGGGAAATGTGTTTACGTGGTAGTTGAAATATTTGTGTTGGTAGATGTTGTACCCTGCTGGACACGTTTTCTAACGTTCGACTTATTATACAGGGATATCTGAACGCAACGTTCCAGATATTGGAACTATATAGTGTCTACATCGTTATGTCTTTTCAAATGATATAAGTTATATTGTTTTTGTAGAAGGTAGTGGAATTTCAACTTTGCAGCTAAAATTTATGAAAATGAGCCATTGTTTTCAAACAAAATTTTGTTCAGTGATGAAGCTCATTTCATAATAGATAGATTCGTTAATAAACAAAATTGTCGTATCTGGGAGGATGAAAATTCTTGTGTTATTCGTGAAAAATCTCTATACATACATAAAATCATTGGTTGTTGTGCATTTTGGGAAAATGGGCTTTGGATCATTTTTTTTTTAATGCTGATACTGTGAATGTTAAGCGATGTAAATGCGCGATAGCATCTTGGGCGTGTACTGATGATTTTAAGGATACAATTTTGTGTGATTTGAAGTTGTTTAAGGTTTTGTTGGTTTGTATTGATCATATTTATGCTCCATGTCTCAAAACAGACCTGAATCATGCTTTATAGAGGCGAATTCGAAAGTGACGTGTTAGTCTGGTAGAGGGGTTAAGAAATGAGTACAGCTCTGTTGTCGTTGCATGTATCTTGTTTATTCTGTCATTGTTACAAAAGATGACACATAAACAAGGAACTTTTAAGAACCTTGTTATGTTTTCGTAGTTAATATTGAGTGGAAGTGAGTCGTATGGATGCTTGCTCAAGGAATTCTGTTTCCTTCCCGGAAAAATGTTGTCCCTTTATACTAACACGAGAAGCTATGGCCGCTCAATTAATGTAGGACCTAACTACACTGCATCTGTATGATCGACTTCATAACATCTGTACCTGGATTTTCTCTCTTTGTCTCTCGTTGTCGTTTTCCTTAATCTAAAGTATATGTACAAAAATAACATGCACTACAGATTTAAATAATTAAGTTTGAGATGATTGTATGACTTAACCCATCTTATCATGGTGAATTCTTGTGAAGGTTCGCGTTCAAATCGTTTAAATATCTAGACATTCGCAGATCGTTGCAACGGGAAACACGGTGTATAGTTTCTCATCGTTCGTTTTCCTGCGTAATCATTTTCATCGAAAATGCGGCGAGTTGAAGTGCGAAAGTTTTATCTTCCTCCTAACACGAGGCAATCCTGCCGATTCTCATTACCTTCCAACGCTGAGCATCTAATAAATATTAACAAGAACCACGACGAAATGGTAATCCGCAGAAGTTTTTCTTTGTGGATAGACTGCCAAGGAGATGTAAAATGGTGGGCAACACGGGCTAGGGATTGGTAAGGAAAGGGTAGGAGAGCGGCAAGGAGTAGTTGAGCAAAGTGAAGAAGGCCGCCGAGATAATTCAGACAAGGGGGGGAACACAATGAAAATTTGACAATGTAAATTATCCTGTTATTCTTCTTCTTTTATTATCTTGCTTCCGTCTTCGCGGTACCTATCCGCGAAACTTGCCGCTGGGAACTTTTGAAACGCTATTCCGTACTGGCTGAGTGAAAAGGAAGCTGCTGTCAGTGGTTGTAATATCTGTTGCACACGCTGAAAGAAAAATCGTTTCAATTAACGCGTTGCTGAGCAAGTAATAACTTTGTAACGCGTTTATTTTAAAAATATATTCATAACATATTTAATACACTTAGGGTTAGTTCCGTTGCATTAATTTAAGTGAGATATAGCCTTCAGATTACTTTTTCTAACTTTGTGTAGCTGAAAATTATCATTTCTATAATTTTTAGCAAATAATTTGAATTGGACATGTTTCCATATGTTTCTGCGATGTATGAATGTCAAAAACATCACATATCTTAGAAATATAATGCAATCGATACTTGTAACTAAATTCGTAAGCACATTGATCTTTCTACAACAAGAAAAATTGATAAACTGACATTCTTACTTCTATCCACTTATATATAAATAGAATAAAAGTGATTCAGTATTCAAGTATTATATATAAAATGTAAATGGAATATTATAGCATAGAAAGTACATAGAAATAGTATATACTTATACTATGTACAAGTATAGAAGTAGTATATCGATAGAATAAAAGTTGATGCAGTATTCAAGTATTCTTATTAATAAATACAGAATAGAGAAACAGCAGGTGTATTAATTTTATTTTTTATGGGTACACCCGTTCACAAATATCTGGACATCTATCAGATTCATATAAATTCTGTATTTATGCTACAATAACATGATTATATCTGAATAAAACTAATGTTTATTGAAAATGTAATGTAATTATCGTAGAGGAAATAGAGTGCATAATATATATGTACAATTATTATCAGTAAATTGTTTTTTCGTCTATATATCTTCATTTCTTTGAAATAACCGTTTGCATCAGCTGTGGTGATAAATTTTTTTGATACAGCTTCTTGGATTTCTTTCTAACTTGTTTGCAACATTGTCCACAGATGTTTTACACTTTTAGGACATTTAACTTTAACTGTTCTGTTTAATTCGTCCCACAGTTTCTCAATTGGATTCAAGTCCAGCGATTGTATTGGCTACTGCATGATTTGTATTTCATTATTTTCTTCTAATTCTTTCAAATAATCCTTACACACGTTTGCACTATGTTTTGGATCGTCATTCTGCAAAAAAAAAAAGAAATTGTTTCGAATAGGTCTCTTTCCTGAAGCTATCGTATTCTATTTTAAAATATTCAAATATTATTCTTCCTGCATTATTCATTCCACTTTCACTATATGTCCCCATTTACTGTATCTACTATAATCTTACTAAATTTACTATATCTAATATAAAGTTAGAAAAGAAATGATCTAACTTTTTATGCAGTTATATCAACTTCAACACACATTTGCAATGGAACCTTTGAAAATGAAAAAATGATGCTTACTTATGAATTCATATATTTGCATTCATTTTGTCAACTTGCTTTATTTTAATATAAATATGACTTGCATGAAGCAATGGTTCATCTTATAAATGCTACCATATGGGCGCCTACGCAGTGGAAATGGTTAATCATTTCAAGTCGATAGCAATTTTAAACTGTATTTCTTTAAGGAGATTATATTTACTATACTTTCATATTTTTTCTATCATAAATATCGGAATTTTCAAAAGAAGAGAGACTTGTCCTCGAAGAGGTTAACGATTAAATCGAAGTTTATCCTGATCGATAATCCTTATCTTAATACCCAGGACCATAGTACTACTCGATTCTACGGAACGTTTCTAACGACCTGAGAATGTCCGGCATTCATATTCAATGCGCCTCGAGTCCCTCGCCTCGCCGTATCGTTTTCACTTGAACGGACATAAAGCGTGATATTAATTTCGCGCGAGCCTCTACTTTTTCCCACCACCTTTCACTGCATTTCTTCCAGAATGGAAGAACAATCACATCCACGAAATATCTCTTCAAGTTTTTATGACCTAGCTCCTCCACTCCCCATTCCTCGTCGCGATTGCTATACCGTTGTAGTAGCTCTACATCTGTTATCTTCTTGTAGCTTCTCGGTTTGGTTGTCGTTCAAGGAAATGGAATATTTTTCCTTGATGGAATCCTGCAAAAATTCATTCGTTTAACACGTTGACTGTTCCGGTAGTCAGATCAATGCTTATCTTCTTAGTAGAGCCTCGATGCTCATCGATGACCTGCACATTTTAATTGTTTAGAATAGTTAAAATAAGATAAATATCATCAACTAAAAAGTGTTGAATAACCTAAAAAATTAGATGATATTTTGTGATAAAAAGTAAAAAATTTGTATGGCAGTTAACGTTTATCTCTTGCCTTATAATGGCGAGTTACAATCGTTCTGCAGATTGTGGTTAAGATGTGACGGAAGAAGAACTATAATCTAAAATATATCTATTAAATTCGTATTTTCGCTTAAGATTTAGCTTCAACTTAAAGCTGAGGATTACTATAAGTACAAGTCGTTTATAATATACTAACTTATTTTTATTTATCATTGCAATACAACAGTGAATAACAGAGGTTAATATACTTAGTGATTGAAAAATCATAAAGCAAGAGGTTAATTTACTCATCATGTCAGATCTGACATAACGTGTATCGAGTAACACTTCGCCTCGTGTTAGACGGTCGAAAATCGGTGCTTTCGATAGGCGGTAGATTATAAGGGAAAGGACATGCCTGAACTGGACAGAGAAACAGGGAGAAAGAAAGGGGCAGGGTTATTCTAAGGGCTTGAGATTACAAGCTATTGTTCCCCTGGCACCCTTTGTCTCAAATCTACCCTTCTACGACCGACCTTTACCACCTTTTTCACCCTATCCGTTCATCTCGGCTTTCTTTGTGTTTTTAATTCGCAACTTTGTAACCGGTATCGTCTCTCGCTTTCGCCAAAAATCTCGTCTATGCTCGTCCTTCTTCTTCCCGGTTTGCTTTTACCCGACCCTAGTTCTCGGGTTTTCACCGGCCGACCACCCCTGATCCAATCCATGGTGTCCACATCGTCAACCTTCGTCAACGATTATTTCTCTGAGAAAATCTGGCCCTCCGTGGTCGGGAAATCGTTTTGCACTTATCCGTTCACTGGAATAACGTTCATCTGGCAGTTTACGTTTGTCGCGAATTGTACCGATGTTATTTTAAAGCGATTCTGGATACGGTTGTAGAACGTTACGATTTTATTATTCGGATCGTTGCACGGGGATTGTTAAATGAAGTTCAAGTTTCTTTCGTAATAAAAATCATTTACTATTCGCTCTTTCAATGTTTCACAGAAATCATGATAAGAATCCAATTATTGCACTATGGGATTAAAATTGTATTAAGATTTCTGTTTCAATTTAACCCTCAATTAAGTAATAATTAAACAACCCTCGATTTAACCACGAATTATTATTATTCATTTTTACAATGCTCACTATTCCTCGATAGAATTTTATATGCAATAAATAAAAAGTAAAGAATGTCTGAAGATATTGCTCATCGTCGCTAGAAGAAATGTCATCTTCATTTTCACAACAAAACGAGCAAACGTTCTTAAATGGTAGATATATACAGAGGATAGATGCTGAGAACATCCCTTGTACCTAATTAATTCCATAACCCGCATAAATCCTTGTGAGGAGACGGCACTTTTTCATTTTCTCTGCAAGAAGTTCGTCTTAGAGAAGCTAACCTAACAGGAAAAGAAGGGTAACAGACAACGTGGGCACAATATTGCGAAATCCGGTGCATAATTATAAGGCCATAATACCGGAGGAACGAGTTTACACGGTAGACGAGATTTCTGTAGTTCGCTAAAGAACGGTGAAAACCCATTATAGATAACGAGGGGCAGAAAGAGACAAAGTCGAGTGGTAGGGGTGCACGAAGTGAGATCGAGGTGCTGGTATACGAAAGGGCCCGATACGCCTACTCCAAGGATTTGCGAAACGATTCCCCGCTACGACTTTGAAGTCGTTCCCCACTAAGAGGAAGAAAGAGAGAGCAGGAGACAGTAAGAGAGAGAGAGAGAGAGAGAGAGAGAGAGAGAGAGAGAGAGAGAGAGAGAGAGAGAGAGAGAGGAAGCAGCTTCGTAGTCGTCGCTTGCATCTCCCTGGCCATCGCCGCCAGTAAAATGACGTCTCCGAAGGAGGAAAGTAGAGTGGATATCCGGCATGCTCCATGCAATTGGAAACTTTTAGTAAATGTAAACCGTTTCGTGCTCGAGTAGATACAATCCGGTGCTAACCCAGTATCCGCTACGCTCCACTCCCTTTAACCCCGCTTTGGATCTCTCTCTTTTCTTCCCTCTTTCTTACCTATCCACGCAAGACCGAACGACACCATACCAACTGCACGTATACGATTCACACAAGTTGGCTAACCGGATTAGAGCTTGCGTTGTTCCTTCATCGATCTATTCCCCATCGGTACGCCGACACGCCAGAAGGATCGTGGATACGGTATGAGGTCCGAAAATGGAAATGTAAAGTACGACGTCCAGGAAATTCGTGAACGAGAGAAAAGTGTGCGGGAAAGGAAGAGAAGAGGAAGAATGGAGAACGGTGCAATTCGCTACGCCACGTTCCCTACCCTCAGCCCCGATAGTCCGATTAAAACCGACTCTAAAATCCCGTCCCACCATACCGAACCTATTGCGCCACTGCTATTCCGTTTTATTGTTCGAGCGGCCATATGCATAGTAATAACTATGTCTGCCCTCCCCTCTGTGATACCTCGAGTTGCTCCAGCGTTTTGCCACGTTTCAACCTTGCATACTTCTACACCGTTCCTGAATTCTATACAACATTTGAATTTCCATACATCTTCAACAGTGTCACGGTTTTCCTCGATCACACCTTTTCTTCTTCTTTTGGCCAGCTTACGATACACTGTCTTTCTCTTTCCTCTTTCTGTTGCATACTACTTCAAATCTTACTACTTTTCTAGAAAATGTTAAGCTCTTCGAATCTATAATGGTGTCGATGGGTATCATCAAATTTAAAAATTATTGATGAAGTGAATGGCCATGAGAATTTGTAGAAGAATTAATCGATTCATGTAAAGAAAGAGTCAATTCTTTAAAAATTTCAATAATTGAATTGTCTGTAAATACAGTCATGATTCATATTTGAATAATATTCTATTCTTTGTATAATTGTAATAGATTGCACTATGAATTAGAAAGAACAACTTGAAAAAATTCCAAATAGTTCGTGTTTTAGTAAAAAAAAATATAAAGGCGCGTGTTTTGGATAACTTGATTTAACGTAATACACTCAATTTACTTTCGATTTAATATTTATAGTATTGTGTAGTCTAGATCAAAGCTAAATTAAGGCTTAATATTAAATAATGTATAAATCTACATAACTAATCATAAAAATGTTCACTTATACGTAATTATTTTCTTAGGCAATTCCAAGTTGTTAGAATCTGTGATTATAGTTGACACGTGTTATCAAATTTCCAAGTTATTGTGCAAAGTAAATAAATACGAGAATATGTAGAATTTATTTGAAGAAAGGAATCTGTAGTAGAAAATAGAATATAAATTAAGTATTAATTTCTCGAAGTTCTGTGAAATGCATTTTCTTACAAAATTTAATTTTATCAAGCAGATTATTTTAATTTTTATTATGAAGATTATAGAAAATTATTTGATTAAAAATGTCTCATCATTACTTGTTATTCAACAATACAATACTGCAGTAAAACTTTACGAATACACAAAATCGTATACTCATTCTTACAATTAGTCATGTAGATTTATTTATTATCTAACAGTATGCTTTAATTGATTTTTTACCAGAACTTCATAATGCTGTGAATAATATTCCAAAGTAATTTGAGTGTATTACGCTAAATCAAGTTTAATAGAAACAGAAGAGACTGAAATCATGGAGTTGCTTCCCTAGATTCAGTTCAACTCGTTCATTTCAACGCTCCCATCTTCAGCTCATTTCCAAGGTACATCTCGAAACTCGAAAACTCGATAAACACTCCGAATTCCAACTGTGCGCCAATATTTCACACTTTACGTTTCAAAGGTGTTCCCTTGAAAAAAATACGTTCCGTGCTGAAACACATTACTCCTTGCGGAATACACGATTGAACCAGCAAAACAACCAAGTCAATTATCCTTGAATTCTCCAAACGCGTTATAAAGCGTTAGGGACTAGCTAGAGAAATCCGGCAGGAAATGGCGCATTCGTCGCTATAAACGGAAGTGGCTGCGGAATCGTCTCGGTGCCTCGTACAGCCTACTACCAACGACGAAGCGAAGAAGCGAGATTGAAAGTGATTAAGACCGGGTGGTGGGCGGCCGGAACTACTGTGCGTGCATGCAAACGCAGCATAGTAGGTCACAGTGATGTTAAAGGGTTATCAGATAGTCGTAGCATAAAGCGTTTCGGCCTAGGGAAAGGGGGTGAAGAGGGTGAGTTGAGCTGCGTCGTATTGGCATACCGATGCTTACAGAAGGGCTTGTGAAACACGTGTAGCCTAGGTGCATGTTGCTAGCTTTCTGACAGTTTGGCATGTTGCCTTCTACTACTACCATTGGCTACTGCCGCCACCACTGCCACCACTGACGCCGCCATCGGCAGCATCAGCGGACGCTACGTATCGTCATGTTGCCGTCGTGTCGACACCGTCGACACGTGGCACGTTACCACGCTTCTGCGTGTATGCACACGCACGTGTTTAATGCCACGGTAAATCGGTCAAGCTGTGACATAGAGCTGGGCCTCGACAAACGGTGTATGCTCGCTGTAAATACCTGAGCAGATAAAAAGCCCGTTGTACGTTCAGAGCGCCGGAAAACCACGCTCTTGTTGCCTACCGTCACGTCGTGTTTTCTCCCAGGATTCGGCTATTTTATGGGACGTTGCACGGAAATCGTCGACCACCCCGGGAGGAGTTCGATCGGTGTTCAATTGTTGTGTAAATGTGGCACAGTGTTAGCTTGAATTCGATTTTTCGACCAGTACGAGATTGTGGTACTGTGTGCTGATGTGTTGTAACGTGGTTACGGGTGGGATTAATAAAAGTGTTTCGTCATTTGATTGACGTTTACGGTGATTAGATTTTTTAACTCTTTGAAATTAATAAAATAAGTAAAAATATACGAATTTATAAACATGTATATATAATTCTTTCCTTTCAAAAGAGAACGTTTCGCTTTTCAAGAGTTTCATTGCAAAAGTGTGCTTAAGTCGATGATTTGGTATTAGGAATGGGATAAATAAAACTGTTACGTTACTTGGTTGACGTTTATGGTAATTAAATTTTTTTAACACTTTGAAATTAACAAAATGAATAAAAATATATAAATTCATAAACTTTGTAATTCTTTCTTTTCAAAAGCAAACTTTCTATTTTTAAAGATTCCATTGCAAAAAAATGCTTGGATTGCAAATGGTTAAGTGGTTAGTTTTGAGAAAATAAAAGATGTTTATTTACGATCATATAATTTTATCTTTCTCTCGTTGACGAGATGATAAATGTTACAACATAGAAGTGTTTTTCAGAATTAAATGTAAAAAGTATTGTAAGAAAATTGGACAATAATTACACAGTAGAAGAAATATACATATATTGCAGTCGTTGCTGATTTCGTTGCCAAATTTTTCGTATTACTTCTTAACTTATCATCTTTCGAGCATCGCCTACTTAACCTATTTCTTGTCAACGTTGCGTATACTTAACATTTAAGAAAACATTTTTGGCCCATCAAATTTCTTCACCAATAAAAATTATTCTCATAACTTTATTAAAGAATGTATTATATTACATGTTATATTTAATATTTGTTTCCTTATGTAGAACACACTATAGCGAGAAAATAAAGAAAAATTGAGTTCTGGCCAATTCAAATTTTTCTTCTGCTTTTATAGTTATATTTCAATTCTTGCTATTTATTTCATTACTTTCTAAATATTACACAAATCTGACATTTTACGCGTAGTAAATTTACGTTGAAGAAGCAGAGTGAAGATAATTTTTATGATTAAACGATTCTCATATATTTCTTGGAAAATTTACGACGAATCAAACCCAATAAGTATCATAGAACTTATTTTCTAGCTGGATAGTTTTACTGTTTGCGTATACACAGCGTTAGGAAAAAATAGGTCAAGAGTATAATATCGATAACGAAAGATAATTGAACGAAGCGTATTTGTTTGTAAATAATAACAAATTTCAAGATCTTCTAATACACAAACAAACAATCCAATCTTTTAATACACGATTGCGCAAATTCTGACGGATTATCTCAGGCGAAATGAAATTGCACGCGAGACAAAGCGGTGAATATTTTCACGCGGCGACGTTGAACAGAACGGAATCCAGTGATCCGGGCTAAGAATTCTCGTACGTGACATCAGACTTAAACGGTCGCTGGAGGAAGGAGTCGACGGTATCCCAGATTCGAATGTCGCGATACTGTCCATAGAGGGTTCCTATGGGAAAATTATCCTCTGCGTTGCGCCAGCTCGATATCGCGAACCGCATGATATCTCCATAGCAGCGGATCGCTACGACGATTTCGCCTATTTGCAATAACAGTTCGCTTTCCGAAGAATGAAAGCGCGACGTGTCGTCGGTTGCTAAGTGGAATGGGAAACGTGGCATTCACCGACGAGACGTGCTCCGTGGCTGAGATAACCTTTATTTCACACCGCAAAACATCTGTTTAAAAATATATACAATAATTTTTACGCATTTGGAACATTTGTCGTAGCAAAAAATAATGTGCGATCTCTTATAATTAGAGTACGCATTTTTATGAAAAATTCACATATTTGAGACTGTAGCAAAAGAAACAGAACTGCGGTAGGAAATTGTGTCATTTAATTATTTGGATATTTTGTATATTTGCTTATATTATGCGCATTCTATGCAATTTTGCATTTTTAAGTTTCCTAAAAATTCGCAGATTTATGGATACATTTATGGTACGATCTTTTCTTAACTCACTGTGCATTTCTTTCATGCACGAAATTATATGATAACAAATGGAAAATAATGATATCAAATCAAATACATTGTTTTTATAACACTTTTCATTCTTACTGTATCGTTTCCTTCAATTCTCGTGAAATCATTTTTGTGATAGGAAAACGTATTGCACATTTACATTGTACTTCATAAGAAACCATTTCCAATTGAGTGACATTTATTATAACATATGTAGTTAACACATAAGTAATTTCTATTTACATATTTATAAACATTGGAAAATGTATATTTGAATATGTTTAGTCAAACAAACGAGTTGAACAGTAAAATACTATAAAGTAACCAACCATCTTAATGCATGATAAATTGCCACCTTTACAAGCGAACTATAGTTGTTCTACCATAAATACTCGTACACTAAGTACATATCTACCATTATTCCTCTCCTTTTTAATTTTTCCAACATACTTTCAGTTTAGAAAGTTTTCAAACATTCCCCTTTCTCTTTTCACAAACTTCTTTAGTATCCAATCGCTCATTTCTAATTACTGAATCTTGTGATATCGTTCATCGAAGCAACACGCCGCGAAATATGCCGTGAAATTATGAGGTTAGAGAAGTTCAATGCGAAATATCCGAACAATCTTTCCATAAATCGTGCAATTAGATGATATAATCGCATTCAAAGTAGCTATATTCGAATGGAAGCTACGGGGGACATTTATTCAGCGAAGCACTACGCTTAATTTGTCGGCGAAGAAGAAACAGGCTAATTGGATTACACCGTTGCGCCGTAGCAGCGTTTTTACAACATCGGCCGGTATGAAGAATGCAAAAGGGAATGATGTACGTAGCTACGTCGGTAGAAGTAAAAACGAGGGTGAAAAAGGTAAAGGGAGAGAGAGGACGAGAAGTAAATCCAGCGTAGCGTGGCACCACCGACATCCTAGGAGCTACATGGGCCATGGTGGTCAACGTACCATGACATTATATCTATCCCGTGTAGTCTATACCTACTATTTCTTTTGGACATATGACTGAAAGCCACCCTTTAGGTATCACCAGCAGCGCAGGACAATGTGCTCGACTTAGCCTGATCTTATTTTCTTCCCCGAGACACAACGGTAATTTCATATATGAAATCATATTTCCGAAGTCTCCGGTGGTCGTGTGATTTCTTGGCGTCTCCTTCGATTATTTTTCTCTTATAATGAACATTGAGGTTTACCCTTGGAATTATTTCAACAGTCTCGACGCAACTTTCGGAATGATAATTCGATTTTTTAATCAAATCTTTATTAACGAATGAATGAATTAAATATTTTATGTTCTCGGTGGTATTGTAACTTAAGTAATAGTAAAATATACCTTTTTGTTGGTGTTAATATATAGATAATTTAATTATATTTTTTGAGTTTAATTAGCTAAAGAAAATTCGAGTTTTATTCTAAAAATTTATCCAATATGAATCCAACAGAAGAGATATGGAAATTATGAATAGTTGATAAGCTTATGTCGCACAGAGATAAAAG
This sequence comes from Anthophora plumipes, assembly GCA_951804975.1. Taxonomy (NCBI): domain Eukaryota; kingdom Metazoa; phylum Arthropoda; class Insecta; order Hymenoptera; family Apidae; genus Anthophora; species Anthophora plumipes. Next base: position 10,293,678 of record OX638116.1, on the reverse strand, counting down.
AAAATTGTAGAAAAAATATTGAAAGTATGCCGAGACGTGATCAAACAATTGTATATGAATGTGGAGTGATATGGCGAAATATTATTACATGTATTTTAAAAAATTTTTAATAATTCATAGAAGACTTAAAATTACCTTTCTAATAAAAGAAGTTTTTCATTTTGAGTATTTTCAATTTTATTCGTATTCAAACTTCAAATATATGAGACATAATTTCGAAGTGATAATAATCTCATCACCTATTGTATGCTTTCCTGTAAAAACACGTGTTTGCAACATTTTTTAAATTTATTTAGACAGAAATTAAGATGCAGGAATAAACGAAAATTGTAGAAAAAATACAGACGTGTTTAAGGAATTATATATGCAAAGTGTGAAGTGGAAAAATGTTACTATATATAATTTAGAAAATTTCAAACAATATGTAGAAGACTTGAAATCATTTTCTTAATGAAACAGTTTTTCATATTAAGTGTCTTTTTAATTCTATTCTTGTTTAAATTTGAAATAAGTGATCATAATTATTCGATCATCCACAATGTGTAAGAACCTGTAAATTATATAATATAAATTTAACAATAAGAAGCATTTTCCTAGGGGGACAGATTTGTGAAAGTTTTATACCTGTTTCTGTGTTTTATAAATTAATGCTGGTTATTTCTACTTCGAAATGAACAGAAATTGAAACAAGAACAGCGAGTATTTTGAAGCTCCACTCTGTCTCCTGTTCTGTTTCCAACAATTGTACTTACATTCCTCGTTTTTTCACCTCTCCCCCACCCCCCTGGTTGTGCCTTGAACGCAACGATTATACAGACGTTTCGTTCCGACAAAAGAAGGTATTTTTGTTCGAAGGGTACGACATAGGCAAGTAAAGAGGAGTGAGGTAAAAGTACCTGAGAAAGTGGAAGATTTGCGTAGTTGGAGAGCGAGAAAGAGAATCGGGGAGCTTATCAAGAGCTTTAAGTTTTGCTCACAGAAGTAGTGGAACAGAGAAGCGCGGTCTCTGGCTTAATCCTGTATTGTAAACTAGGAAGCATACAACAGCAAGTTTTCTACCTTGTGCCACTCTCCTTCTATACTTGTTATTTCCTTTCTTCCCCTCCCAGAAGGGTGAAAGACAGCATGGGTTAATCTGTCCTCTGGGAATAACACGAAACATGGAACAAAAGCTTCCGTTCTTTTACCTTTTCTCTTCCTTTTCATCCTTTGCACATAATCTTAACCCTTTGCGCAATCAACGATGCGTCTTTTCTTTATCCTACTTTTTATTCGTATCGTGTAAGTGTTTAAGTATCATGTGTCACTTAAGTGATCATCAGATAGGTGAAATATAAAAACGAGAAATGTGCATTAAATAGGCACAACGAATTCTTCTTAAAATACCGTGATGAAACCAATATTGTTAAATATTTAACTGTGAACCATTAGGTTTAGTCGCGATAAATATTCTTTTATAAGGAAGAAGCATTAGTATCGATCATGTAATAGAAAATGAAAACGTATTAGACGTTTTATTTGGATAAAAATGTGGACAAAGTAGTCTAACGTTTCTCAGGTTTAAACGAACAATTTTTAAAAACTGCTACATTTTCTATTTTCAAAACTATATTCTCAAGGTATGTGAAATATAAAAATATATTTTATAAGGATAATATGAAAATATAAAAAATATAAAACTATATATAATAAAAGAAAATAGGAAAATATAGAATTGTATTCTTCAGATATGTAAAATGTACAAATATCTTTCATAAGAAAATACGAAAATATAAAAAATATTTTTATATGAAAAACATTCTTATATTTTATATACTTTAAGAATATAGTTAGGTTAGACTGAGTTATGTTAAAAAATATTACAACATTAAAAACTGTTTTTCATAAAATATGAAAATATAACAAATGCTTTCTCAGAAAAAATATTCTTATGTTTTATACAACTTATGAATATAGTTTTGAAAATGAAAAGTGTAACAATTCTTAGAAACTGTTCGTTTACTCCTGAGAAATGTTAAACTTCATTTTCACTAGAAGAATATTTTTATATTTTATATACCTTAAGAATATATTTGAAAATAGAAAATGTAACAATTCTTAAAAATTCATTTAAACCTGAGAAGCGTTAAACTTTCTTTTCTTACATTTTTATCTGAATAAAGTATTTCCATGAAAAATACTTTTTCGTTCCAGACTTTCATGTACATATATAATTTTGCAGCTTGCATACAAGAAAAAAGAAAGTCTAAAAGCGAAGCTCCAAAGAAAATTACAGGAATATTAATACAATTTCAAAAAGTACAATGCAAACAAAACCTTCAAAAATCCTGTATAAATTTAACATAAATTTTATTACAAATTTATAATATTTTTCACTATCATTTTAAATCTCATTCAAAACATCCAAATTCGTATCTTAATAAAATTTAATTACTTTAAAAGCACAACATCTTCCTAAACTTAACGTGACGCATACACACATAATCCAACAAATACAGTACACTGTATTCTAAACTTCTAATACCACGTTAATGATGTGTCATACAAAATTAAAAATTGTAAAAGTTAATTTACCCAAATATAAAAGTGCTTCTCACCTTTTACTTGTTGTTTCTTTTTCATCTACCATTAAATTCTGGCGTTTATGCTAAATCATGTCCGCGACTTTGTATTCCAACCACGTGTCGCGTTCTATGTAGTTCGACATAAAGCTAGCCGGTATATTCGTTGCCGCGAAGCAAGCGTACGTGAATCTTTTCAATTCCAGTGTAGTATATAAATTACGAGGTGAAGTCTCTTTCGTTGCTCTTATACTTTTAACGGTATTCCCCGCAATCTCACTTAAATGGTCCGTCTTGTAAAGAGCTCACTTGTGACACGTTAAACGTACGCCTGTTGGATTTCTTGCTTATCGTGCAATAAATGTATACAACTTGAAAAAAGAAAAAAAGAAAGGTGACTTACCTCTCTATGTATAGGCGTGACAGAAGAAGATGAGGGGCCAGGTAGCTAGCCCGCCATTGTGCCATCGTTACTTTCATACATTTATTTATGAACCGCTATGAATAAATGGATGCTGGCCTTCCTCTCGAGCTCAGTGTTTCAGAAAGCTGATCTCGTGTTGTTCTTACATGGACGTACCGAATATAATGGTTGTTCAGGGAGTACCTTGTCAAATCGATTAACTCATTTCTCTGTTGTCTACCACGGTTCAACGATATTTCGGCCAGAACTCTTCAACCGTGGATGTAACAATTTTGGAAGAACCCTTTTGAAGTGAGGAAACTTTTGCAAATTAAATTAATTTTTTAGACACGATGTAATGAAAATTTTCATTCAAAGAGAATCATTTTCTTTGACACCGTATATGTATATTTTTATTGAATAATAAAATTTTGTGAAGTGAGACGTTAAATTGTTCTCTAAAAAAATAAAGTGAGGTGTACTAAAGAAAATTGTATTTATAGTTTTTGAAGGAATAAAATGTTGTGCGTTTTTGAATAATTAATTTGTAAACAAACGGCTCGCTATCTCATGTTAAAAATTTCGAGATTTTGTTTATGAAATATTTTACTTGAAATCGAAATTTAGAGTTCTAAAATACACAATTTAAGAACCGATAATTCGATTGATTCAAAATTTTGGAAAAATCTCTGATAGTATACGAACAATTCTTTTAATGTTTACTAATAAGGGCTATTTTATTTATAAAAATAAATTACTTTCCTCTGAAATGCCACGCTTCTGTCAATTACAAAAATTTTTCCATATTTCCGCAGCACCAAAGACTTGTTAATTTTAATGAGCATTTAATTCTTCTTTTAATTTTATGTAATAAAATTTACTTGCAGGTATCACATTAAATATACAGTGCTATACACGAAATCATGTTTCATTATAAACGTTTTCTAATAAAGATATACAAATCATAGAATTTTCAATAATACTTCAAAAGAAAAATATCTGTGATAATGCCTAATTTTCGGAAAACGACAAAAAACGAATAATGTTAACTCAATTCAGAAATATCAAGTAAGCCAATGTGAGCAATTACTGAAGTAAAAAAGCAAAATATCCTAATTAAGCAAAGAACACAAAATTCCCAAAGAATCTTCATAGTCCACAGATTTCCACCACGTGAAAAGAAGAAGAAAAAAAGAAAGAAAGGTCAATTGGCAATCGTGATATAATACGCGTGTACCCAGAAGAAAAGGATTTCACTCCCTTAATTTCTGACAAATTTCACTCATCCCGATAGTAACCAAAACAGAATTGGCCACCGCGAGCATCGAACTCAGAGGGTGGCCATGGTATGCTGTTCATCATTGTCGACCGCTTTATCGCTTCCACGTTCGATCGATTCGTAAAATGAGAAAATACGAAGTCAAAGGGCCGGAAGACACGAAGAATTCGAAGGAACAGCGTTCATTGAAGGAAACTCGCTCGGTACCTCTTTTCCGGCTCGCCTAACCTGAAAAACGGTATTCCCCTAGCTCCTGCGTACTTTGAATCGCACCACGAAGCAACGAGAAGTTCGGGCGTCGAAGCGAGAGGACGATCCCTGTGCGAGTACGACGGCAGCTGAAGCGCATGGTGTAGGAGGGGTATGACGAGGAGAGGTAGAGAGAAAGGGCGTACAGAAGGGTGGGCATGTAATTAACGAGTATTCTCAATAAGACGGTCGACGGGCCGGGAGAGGGTAGAGTTGAAGAGCGCACCGAAGGGAAAAGCTCAAAGCTTCGACCGCCTCGCGCGTTCACCTGTTAAATAAAATACATTTAAATGCCAGCGGCACGTTGCCTCGCGTGAAAACTATTGACTCCTCGCCCCTGCCTCTAACCTCCTGTTTCTTCCACTGACTACAGTGCCCTGTGCGAGCCAGCTTAATGAGCGTCGCTCGCTCGGATCTCGTTGGAAACCATCCTGTCTCTAGATTTTTCTTTTATTTCAGCCTTCTCTCTCCCTAACTCGAGATTTTCTATATCTATCTGGCTCTATCTCTTTTTATCGCGCTATCTTTCATTTTATTGCTTTCCTCCTTTTTCCTGCTGTTGTCTGTGTCAACGCGTAACATAGAACGCAGCATCTAGCGGAACGAGGTGTCCTTGAAAAATGCATAAACGTTCGGAGAAGGAGAATAAAGTTTCGTGTTATTGGAAGAAGCGTAAGTCGTGTTTTGGCGAGCACTTGCAAAGCTGCTCGTTGTATCAACAGGTTTCAAGGATACAAACTCGTTTCGGTGGGTTTTACGCTTGAAAGATGCCTGGCTGAAGCTGGTCTGTGAAATTTAATTCATGTACTGCTGTTGTCTGAAAGATACTTACGCAATTACGCGAGAGTTGTCATCGGAAAAATTTCAGATATGAAAATTGTATGTTTTTTTTTTATTTTGTGAATGTGTTTATCGTATATAGGATAGGGTGTTACGTTGTAATCTTTCCACCCGACTGTCTCTGAATTATGTATTCGTTATTCGAGGAAATGTGTCAAGGTGAACTTATTCTGTTTCAAACAAGATATCTTGTGACAAGCAGAACTTTATTCTTGGAGAAGATATCTATGTATATATTATATTTTCAAAGTGATCTTTCTTATTTCAAATACAGTGAATATCATAAATATAACAATCCCACAAAATTTAAATGATCTAATTTTTTGGAAATAATTTACACCATAATATTACTTCCTATTGTTAAATGGGGTTGTGAAAAGAAACATTAATAAGACAGTTCCATGAATTCATTGAAATTAGTAGGTTAAATTAAAAATATAGTAAACATGTTATTTACTTATTGCTTCATAAATATACCAACTGTAACAGAAATTTATTTTATTTCAATTGTTATGCACGCATAAAGATGTTTAATAATTTATTACGCTTTCTCCTCCACACATTGAGTCAGAAACTAGATTTTCCATACTGGAAATGAAATTTTCTATTATTTATTCGTCTATCTTGTTGTATGCTTCAATAATTACGTCCTATAATTCTTCAGGGTTTTCATATTTTTGATTTTTTGAATAAATCCGTCAAACTAGTATTCCTCGTATATTTTCAACACAAAAAATATAAATATAAATATATATATATAGGAGAATTGAAAAGAAAATGTAAAAGTAATAGGTTTCGAGAATCTTATTAATACACCAAACTTTATTATTTTTATTATTTTATCAGCACTGTTATTGTTTATTTTATTGTTATATATATACATATATATATATATATATATATATATATATATATATATATATATATATATATATTAAAATACCATAATTCTTCTCTTTCGTTTACTTAAACTGTATCATATACTAATCTAAAATAACACATTGACATAATTTTTTCTTAAACTGTCAAAATATTTAAATATTAATTGGTTGGTGTATTTATGACACTATACTGAACAGTATCTCTTTTACTTATTATTAGATGTGTAGCACATTCCCAAAAGAGTTCTCTGACCTATAATTTGATAATCTTCCAAGGTTCAAATTTCAAAGTAAAATAGGAAGTTCAATATGGAATTTATGCTCCTTACGTATCAAAAAATGTCTTCAACTGTACTGTCATAATATTGACGTATTTCTAGTCTTCGTTGGTCATTCTATTTTCTTTTGTTTCATTTCACGTCTCATCTATTACGAGTTCCTTTTACGATTGATCACTACCTCGTTGTCAACATCATCATAGAGTAGTTGTTCCTTTTAGTACGTTCCATTTCGTTTCGTCTCGTTCGCCGAGTATGTAGTCATTTCTCGTCATTGTCAGAAAAATAAATATTATTATGGTGGATATGCTGTCTGGGTTTCATAAATATATCTAATAAATATCAAGAATGAAACACCTTAAAGTTATGCGGTGAATGGACGTCGCCTTTTATGCGATGGCAGATTTTAAGGGCGTAAAACCACGTTTATATGGATACATCAATGTGATGAACATTATGTCGCTAGTACGTCAGTATAATGTTAATATTGAACTATCACGTGACTTTAGATTTCAATCTTGGTGACTCCATTGACTTTTGCTTGATTTTGTCATAAATAAGAAACAAATACTTCTTGTCCACATAATTCCATAAAACATTTCAATCACAAGTGAACCTGCTAATTAAAAATCAATTTTAATAAATGTGTTAGAAGTGGAAATAGAAAACTAGTTAACACATTAAATTCGGTCCATTTCGATCGACTTCTTCTTCAGCGGTTCTGTTTTGAAAATTTTGCAGCGTTGCAATAAATTTAACGAAGAAAGTTGCAACTCTATTAACGTCTAAAGAATTCTCACGTTTTTTAGCATCTTTGTTTAAATTGTTTTAGTCAAATTGATCGATGAAGGATAAGGAATTATTTTCTTAAATTTGGTGCTGTTACGCCTCGAGAATTAATGAAAGAAAGGTCTAAGCGAAAAGTCTAGCGTTGGTCCACAGAGACCGTTGTAACGTTTAACGTGTTAATTAAATTCACGTAAATAGAAAGAAAGTGTGTTTAAAATTATGTCGCAGACATTTTTTATTTCATGGCAAATTGCATGCTGAAAAGATATAAAATATTTCAATGTTTATATTTTTGTGGGTAAAACTAAATTTGTATACGTTGCAAAAGATCTATTTCATGGAACTAAGAACTGATACCTGATTTCAATCAGTCGGCGGTGAGTAATAAAAGCTGTTGATAGAGAAAGAGATAATACACAGAAACCGAGTTCTACGTCAGGAGAAAAATGTCCATCGTACGGTCGATAGTAAAACGTAATAAGTCGGTGTATCGTAAATATAGACAACCCTTCATAAACTGGAATGAGAATCGTCAGGATTTATATTCATACCGCGATTGAACGTTCTCAGCACATTACTTCCTTGATTTTGCGAGATCAGCGCTCGAAGTATCTACTATTAAATTTTTTATACATATTCATATCGATATAGGGAATATAACAAATGAAAATGCGTGTAGTGTGCATTGTTTCGCTATCGATTACAGTTTCCTGTTTCTGAATTCATTGAAAAATTTGAAAAATAAAGTGGATGTATGATTTCGTTACAATTAAAGTTAGATATAACAATAGAAAAAATTGTACCATCGATTTAGAGAATAACGAATTATTTTTACTGTTTACGATTTCTCATATTCATTGTAATCACTATTTTTCTTATGAACTACTGTTTCACCATCTACAACTCTATATTCCTTCATTGGTGAAAATAAATGTTACGTGTCATTACAATTTCACATTTTTTTAAATGCTGAAAAGCAAAAGTTAACAGAATTATTACACGGAAATCGATGAGATACTATAGCAATAAACAAATCAAACGAAAGTATAAAATACAAATAAATAGATATGTAACTTTTAAGTCACATGGTGTTGTAGAGGAAGTTGAAAGCTTTCATAACTCTTAATACGTTGACTGCCACGTGTTCAATTATTTAGAATGATTAAAGTAAGATAAATGTCATCAACTAAAAAATGTTCGAACAACGTATGTAACTAGAAGAAATTTTGAAATAAACCTTAACCAAACCAGCTACTTTTTTAATTGCTTAGAATCGTTAAAATAAGATAAATATCGTCGACTAAAAAATTGTTAACAACGCAAACGACTAGATGACATTCCAAAATAAAAAGTGCACTATTCAAAAATTAAACACTCTTCTTAAAACATATTTTATAAAATTGCATATTACGATGCATTGTATTAAAACATTTCAAGCAGAAATCTTTCAGACTATCGCACACTTGTAGTATATGGTTAATCCCTTCTTGTGCAATTTTTTCTATTTTGCATAACAAACTTTGCAATATTTTTTTGTAGCATATTAGCAAAGTTTTTTCACCAAGCAGACTCGTTTTTCTTTCTTTTGAATTTCAAGGCGTAACTTTATCTGAACAACTATACTCGCTGAGCATACATTTTGCAGATTTTCCTATTGCTTATATAGATACATTAATCATAATATTTTACTTTTATTATATATTAATTATATATTTTATTATGTTGGAAATAATGAAAATCCTTTTTTCCTCCAAAGCAAAACGTGACAAACTTTATGTGACAGTGAACGTGTTAATAAACATCTCTAAATATAGCATCTCTAGTCAAAGAAATATTATTCAATATTTCACATAACAAAATGAACGTTCAAATGAAAACAAGATATATACCATAAGAAAACAATTGGTTTTTTTCGAAGCGTTCATCCAAGTAACCGAAATGTTTCTTGTTACTCGATTATGATCAACACCGTGAAACAGCCTGTGTATAGGGGGAGTGAGTTTGAGCCTGAGCCAAAAGGGATGGGTGAGCCGACAACCCTTTACATTTTAATTACGCTCGTCTTAAAAGCCAATAAAGTCCTCGGCAGAATAGCGGCGTTCGTCAGGCTCGCTCAACTCCTAACGCGCCACAGGAATTCCGCGGAATCAGCGCAGCGCATACCAACGATCTTGTCCAAACGAAGGGCTGAGAACCATCGTGGAGGCCAACCGCCTGCCTCTGACTTCTTCGAGCAAGCTTATCCCTCCATTTAGCTTCTAGTGCACACACGCATCCTCCTGAACAATATTCCTTTGTCATTGATACGTTCCGTTTCGGATTCTTTTCTGCATTCTCCTTTCTTTCACCACTTTCGTATTCAAATAGTGATCATTTTATTCCGCAGACTTTCGTGTTTGTAACAGGGCCGAAAGAATGCTAATAATTTTGACTGTTCCGAAGTAAAATCACATCTGAATAATAATTAACACTAGAACCACCAAAGCTCATCAAAATGACTGATTTCAGATTCCTTTCTTTCTTTTTTTTTTAATGAGTAACACGTTATTTTCCGGTTGTGAATTAATCAGATATTTATAAACAGACCGGTCAGTTGGAGCTTGAATTTTTCGACAACATCCAGAATTTTGATTAAAATATACAATTTAAAATACTATTTCTTTTGTAAATTGCTAAACATTATTAATGACAGTATACACAGAGCTAAGGTAACAAAGTGGTTTCGTATTCCCTTGTTAACCTTTTCGCGACAACAGATTTGGATAGGAAGGTAGATGTGCAGATTTCAATCGTAATGTTTGTCAAATTGTACAATTGTACATTGTACCTAAAGTATACCTAAGCATACGAGGGTTGAAACACATTTTATTTAAAATAAGATGACAAATAATTATTTGAAATATTTATTTTTATCTTACAAATAATATGAGGAAACTAATTTTATTTTGTTTTTTATTCAAATGAATTTTCTTCAAATAAAAATTCAACTTGTCCTGAATGCAAGACGTATGTTTGGGAAAAGTGTATTCTTCAAATAAGATTTATCTGCAAAAAGTGTGTTTCATAGGCGGATTATAAAAAAAATTGTTTTAATAACAAATATCTCAATTAGAAAATATGCTTTTGTATATTTTCTATTTAAAAATGCACTATTTAATACATTAATTGTTGCTTTCGTCCATTGACAACTTTTATTTTGATAAAACTACATATGAAAGCACATTTTTCAAATAATCGTCAAATTCAAAGCTGATAGTTCCAATGTTAATATATGTATATTTCACACATTTTATGAATGTTTTAGTAATTCTACGATGAATTTTTATCGATACCAACTTTTAAATGTAATTTGTTGTGAATTGATTATATCATTTATCCTGAACAATTATAAACTAGAGGCGCAATATTCAAAATAACTTTTTGTAGGACAAATGTATTGTTTGAAGTGAAGGAAATAAATGAAGAAAATGAATTTGTAGATAGATAAATAATATATTAATATAAAAGATTTTGTAACTTTCTATTTATTAGGAAAAATCTCATGAAAGAAATTTGAATAATTATTATTTAACATTTTATAAATTTAATTTGTTCCGCATTTTTTATGAAACTTGTGTCTTGTACATTTTTTCATATCCAAAATTCTAATTTTCTGTTCTCAGTTTCTCAGATTGAATGATAATGAATATTCACGTACTGCGAAAATACTTTCTAACTTTTTATTTTATAACTATCCAGTTAAATATTGTACGAAGCAAATTCTAAGAGCTGTAACTATGTGTTTCTATATAAAAGTATAAAATGTCGTAACCGAGAATAGAAGTAAAATTATACTCGCAGAGAAATTATAACCGTAACTTTTTACTGCGAAAAATCTTATTCAATGGTTGCAAGTGTTATTGTACTATCGCTAGAACTGCATTTTAACATTTCAACGATGCACTTCCGCTAAAGTTTTCCTCTTCACCTCGATAAATTTATCTTTCTTCCGTTTCTCAAATTGAAACACGTATATTTATTTTCAAAGAATAATATCGACCTCTGTAAAATGGTAAAGTGTAACGTAGCAGAAGGAACCACTGCACTGAAATTTCCAAGGCTATCAAAGTTCTCTTTTTTTCTTTTTTCTTTTCTTTATCGCACACTGAAATATAGCTTTACCTTTAACATTCGATGGAGTGCATCAATCAAGTAAGGTAACTATCGTATGATCAGACCCCGCTATTCGATACCACGAGTTCTCTTTTTATACGTATGAATTCGCTATATGTATAGACTATTGATGAACAGTTAAACTCTTCCAACTGCAGTGTACAATATATGTATATATTTCTCCACACAATTGTAGCTCATCATTTTTTATATCTGTCCATTTCTTTTCATTTTATCGTTATCAATTTTCTTCTGCAGGCGATCTTTATAATAACTCGAAATTTTTCATCCGTTTTGGTGATAACTCGTATTCGTACATTATACGGAAATTTAGTACAAATGAAAACAAAATACTTTTCTTAGGAATATTTTTTATATCAGTTCGACAGAATTTATTATTACACTATCTTACAGGTATTTACACCACGGTCCTACTTTTCGTTATTTAAAAATACAATAAATAGAAGAAGAATTTTACTATCCATGAAAGTTATCTCTCAGCCATATTCGTGCAGCTAATAAACAAACAATAATATTCAAGCGAGAGAATGTTCACACTATATCGGGGATTTTCTATGCATAAAATAAAAGACAATGGGCTGTTATTCTTTCGTCTAAACAAAGTAGTAATCAATAACATTTTGTATATTAACAAGGAAAATGGATAGAAAAGGTAAAAAAACATTCATTGAATTAAGAAAACTGATTATAGGTTATCACGAAAATATAAAGACATTGACAACAAATTAGTAATATTGTTAAGAGAAGCTAATTCGGTATATTATGAAAAAATATAAAATTAAAAATAGAGTAAACTTTAAAATTTTAATCAAAAATCACTAACAGATCGCGACGAACGAAAAAATAAAGGTAAATCTGAAAATCAGTGCCCCAAAAATTGTACCAAACCTAGAAAATCAAATAGGAAAGAAGGGTTAGTAATGGAACAAGTTCGTCATATTTTAAGAAATACCGTTTTTTGATATTTTGGAACATGGAAACCGTGTTATAAGAGACTCAGAAGCAAGTACATATAAATCAGATTGATTCTTTCTGAGTTATATAAATAATAATCTGTTTTGAGCATTAGTTTTGATAAAAAAGGGAAAAAGACAGGAATGTTGCATCGTTTCTGTATTTACAGGAAAACTTTACATTTCTATAATATACAGCTAATGTAAGATTATATCAAATGGATGATCTTTTTCCTTTCTTTTCCTTTTGAGAATGACAATTTCTAGCGGAGTGTATCTCTCGGGAACGTAATCACGGAACATTGTTCCACGATTAACGAACACGTGCGGAAATTAGTTCGCTGAACGTCAGTAGGATAATTCGCTGGTTCTCGTACAGTATACGTTCACCTTCACTTTGATGACAGCGCGTTTTAGAATCGACACCTCGGGCTTTCTCATCGAACTAAGTTTCATTGTCGGTGACGTATGCTTCCCCGTTTAGGAGGACAAGTTTCGGAGATGGCTTCCTCGAGAGCCAGCAGCACGAAACTCCCGCGGCGCAAAGTCTGGCTCCGAGTTAGATTAAGCCGTGGCCAGTAAGCCACCTTCAGAAATTGCTCGTTGCCCTTCGGATTTCATTAGCGTTTCAAACGAATCTCATATTCCGCAAAGTGCTTTTCCAGAAATTTGCGGTTTCGTGGACCCCTAACTCGAGCAGAATGAAAGCACCTTCTTTTTCTCTCTCTCTCTCTTTTTACTGTTTGAGGATACACGCTGCTTCACGAGAAGAAAATATTGTAATTTCTTTTCTTTTTTTCTTTTTTTTTTATTGAACATCCCCGTTGAAAAGTGCCCTTAACAGAGTTAACATTCACTTGCAACGTTTCGTGGAAAATTTCACGTGGAAATTTAACTTACGAAACATACTAACTCAAGCTTTTACAATTTAGTTTATTCTTCTTTTTTGGTTACATCGTCAAGTGAGTGTCGGTGAATTTAAAAAACGTAATGTCCTAACTATGGTCAGTTTAAAATTCATCCGATTCAAAGTTTGAAATAGGAGTGAAGAAAACAAAAGAAAAAGGAGCTATTTTATTTAAACTTGAATACGAAAGGATCCAGTACTTTGATACCAACAGCTTTGGTATTTCAAGATTTATTGTCAGACTGAGGATTTCTATGCAAAATCGTATTTTCGAAAATATAGTTAAAAAAGTAGAAATTCAGTAGAAAATTATTTCACTTATTAGATATTATAAAAAACACTATAAATTGGATATTTTGTATACTTTCTCACATCATGTGCATTCTGTGCATATTCGCACCTCTGAATTTCCTACAAGTGCATAAAAATTTGCAGTCTATCTATTACTATGTAAAACCTCATTAACAGAAACATCAAAGTTAAGATATTCCAACTAAAGAATCAGTTACACTTGACAATATAGGGTTTCCCAATAAGAACGATTGAATTTTGGATTCAAACGAAACAAAAAGTACGGAAGATAATTTAGTACTTACTACTTAATCTTGAAATAAATTCAACGGCATTATACATGAAATAATATTATATAAACAATTACTACGATTGTGTTTGGTGAAGTGAATACGATTATCATTCTTCTCCTATTTCTTCTTATTGCACAATCTGTTAGTTGAATTTCGAAAATAACCGGTAGGGTACATCTGTCACATTTTACTCTTCAGTGTGTTAAAATAGTTGCAGTTATTGAGAAATAATATTTTACGAGCAAACGGTAAACTAAGCTACGTTCCCGGTTTCCATCTTAATCATACATATTCACAGTTTAAGTATCAATAAGTAAAATAACAGTCAGAAGCTCCGGTTATTACGATGCATCAACAGAAGGTAATGCTTAAAAGGAACTGGACACGCGATACTTTAAACAGTGTATAATAAACCTAAACCAGAGTTCGTAAAGTATTCGTGAAACGGGTAAAAATTGAACGTTTCGCTGACAAAAATTCATTACAAAACGGATTTCACTTTTTTTCTACATATTCTAATGGAAGTAGCACGGTAAATAATTCTATAAACAGATGGTCTTTATTTTTGTTTTTACGTTACGTGTTTCATTATACGTCGAGAAAACAGATTGTTAAGTTCAAGCTAATAACCTGAATGTCACGCGAGCTTCCGTTCAGCAACGGAAACTATAACGCGATCCCCGTAACATCAATTGGGTAGGAAGATGAGAAACATCAAACGTTTAAAGACCTTTGATGTTCAATTGCCTGTTAGGCATGAATACTATTGGACGAAACCGTCCCCTCGAGTAGAGTGTGAATTTCGTCGATCGGGGTACGATTAATAGCACCAAATTAGAAGCTTATACGTTTTGCTCAATAGAATAAGTCATTCGATTGTTACATGTGAGCATTTGAAAACGTTTTATGGATATATGAATCATTTGTTCCACTTTGTCTTTTTTTTTTTTATCAAGCTTCCAAATGATTTTTTCTACTTATATCGTATTAAGAACAATTAGTGATTAAAGCAGAATTAAACAGAGGATACTTGAATAGACAAGCTTCTACTAAAGTGTAATTATACAGCGAGTGTCATAAATAATTTTGACAGTTTAAGGAAAAATTGTCAATGTGTTATTTTAGATTAACACATAATACGAATATAGTAAGAATTGATGTAAAAAAAGAAAAAATACTAGGTTCCAAACGTTTTATTAACATACTAAACTATACTGATCTTATTACTTTGCCAGCATTATTATTGTTTATAATCTCTCTAAGAATCTGTTGTATAATTTATATTTTTCCCTTTGAAAATATATGGGGCATATTAGTTCGACGGATTTATTCAAAATTCAATCAAAAATATGAAAATCTTCGAGAATGAAAGAAATCAATTACTGAAACGTAGAATAAAACAGATGAAAAAAATAACAGAAAATCTCATTTTCAGTATGGAAAATTGAGTTTTTGACTTAATTCATAGGGGGAAGCGTAATAAATTATTAAATATTTTTATCCAAACGTAAAAGTTTTTAAAGTTTTTTTTCATGACCCTATTTAACAATATAAAGTAATGTTATGGTGTAAGTTGGTTCCAAAACATCAGATCGTTTAAATTTTCTGGGCTTAATATATTTATGATACGTACTGTGCTGCATTACACTGTTGTACTATCAGATTATTACTAGCCAATTGTTTTACGATAATTAAATATCAATTCTTGCTCCTCTTAGTAAAACGTAAAATTATATTCAACAATTTTTCTTCTCATGAATAAGGGAAAGGGTTATAGAGAGAATAATTAATCGTTAGTTGGGTATTAACCTTTCAAGTGGAGAAGACGAGTTAACTCCTCATTGGTTAATCAACATTTAGGACACATTAGTTTGTGTGTAAAGCTGTTGTTAATTTTTAAATGTACTTGCAAGCCTACGTTAAATTATAAGACACGCCATTTTATTTTTAGTCATTTTTAATTATAATCTGGAGATATTTCATCTCTGTTTGAAAGGTGAACTCAGTTTACAGATTAACAGTGAATTATCATATTAATTAGAATGATGTTTTCGTTGTTTTAATTTTATCTAAATACAAAGTCTTATTTCTATGTAAAAATTAAATTAATTTTTACTTGCTAGTTTCTATATATTTTTAAATGATGGTTTAATCAATTGAATTACATCACTTTTAAAATGCAGAAACCACGAACATTATTGACAGCAATATAACACAACGACGATCTGTTGGATTAGTTGTTATGAATTTATGAAATCTAACTTCCTCACGAACATCGGTAATTTCATGAATACTGCCGTTCTCGCCTCTCATAGTACTCCACGACGGATTTTGACACAGAATCCGATTATCGAAAATCGAGTTTCGGAAACTGAGGAAGCGGAAATACAGCAAAATTAGACGCTTACCGGTTACTCGTCTCTTCTTCCGTCTCAACAATTCCAAGCTGTAGCGTACGAAAGGCGAACGTGTGTTTTATAAGCGTTACATTCTAAAATTATTGTTTCCTTCACACAACTCAATTTGCAAAGATAATTGTAACTTTCTATTTCTCTACGCTTTCGAATGTTTTCGTGTGTTAAGAAACCTTTGTTCAGATTACAATGAAAATATATGATAAAGCATGTGTGTTAAGGTTTAAGAAAAATTAGTAAATTACCGTGACATGTGAAATATTGCAAAATTATTTGTAAAATATTAAAACAGATACAAAAATTAATCTAACCGGTGCACATTTAAGTTAATGAACGTAAAATTTGAATTATAAGCTTACTTTATGTTATCTGTAGAAAGTAATAATAGTCAATAGTTTGGAATACATAATTTCAAATTGATATGTGCATATACGTACACATATACTATAGAATTAAAATTAAAGATTATAATAGAATAAAGTGTTATAGTTTCTTACATAATTTAGAAAACTGAATTTAATGCAGAGTATAATTTTGAATATAATAGTTACATGTACGATTAAATATTACGTCCAGAAACATTCACATGTACTTTTGATTCCAACAAACTGAAGTGTAACCATGCTTGCTTTTTTTTTTCAAAGAAAAATGTTAATAAGATAAGGCTGTTCAATTCGCATTCCTACACTATATGTATGCTATTCACAGGATATTCCCATATCTCATAAAATCATTAACTTTTTAACTAACAAGGGAACATCGGGGACTGTTACATTCCGATTTTGATGAAACTTTGCATAAATATTTACTAAACATATCTAAGAAGATAGCTGTAATTTGTTCATGTCTGCTTTTCACTTTGAGAGAGATATCAACCCTTTTATCCAAACCACTCTTTCTATATACGTACTTTTAAGTCGTAAACAACAAAATATATCAAAAAATGGTTGAAATAAAAGTTATACCGTTTCTCGAGATCTATAAAGCTGCGTGTAAATTTTTGTTGGAAAAATCATTCCTTTTGGAAAACTGAATTCCCCCTCCTTTTTGAAGAACTTTATTTCTTTTTTAATTGATAAAAGTGTCTATTTATCATGAATTCAATGTATTAGAGTATATAATTGTTTTAATTCTCAATTTAAGTTTAGTGATCTTTCTGTATTGACTGTTAATTCAACCTATACTTGCAACGTTAATAAGTGTAATTAAAAATTAGCAATATTTCTATGCATAAGCTAATATGCTCTAAATGTTGATTAATCAATGACGAATCAAATCGTCTTCTTCAGTTGAAAGGTTAAGAACTAAAAGATAGAGTCCCAATGAATACAACAAATCTCATTCAAATCTTCAATCATAATTACACTTTTCAACCGTAACGACAAACGCAACTACAATTGTACAATTCAAACCTAAACCTATATTAACGTCATCGAATAATGCATACGTGAAACTACACACGGTGCTTGTATCGCTACCACTTGCCGTCCTTCTGCCTTGAAGAAAAGTTGGCAAGGGAACGTTAGAATCAACGCGAGACGAATTCCGTCGAAATCTGTTCACCATCGTGCAGTAGGATCCTGTTTCATTTTCCCGAGCCGAGGCATCGTAGTGTATCGCGGAAGACTGGATGGCTGGAGGGTCGTAGCGGTGACAGGACAGAATTACCGTTGTCGGTAAATGGATTAGCCGGACAGATATTACGAGCGTAGGGGCTCTTTGATGAGCGCCAGTTCGTTTATCGTTAATTTACAATGGTACCTCGCCTCCTCCTCTTTCCTCCTCTCCTCCTCACCCCTAACCGAACCACGTTTCCTCTTGCCCAGGAAGCCCCATCAGCCTCGACACGTGAGAGTATCCACCCATTCCACTTAACCCGTTCCTACACCCCCTGAATCGAATTCGAGGATGACCGGAAATCCCACCCCCTTCCGTCCGCTCGGCCACCAATTATTGCATTGGTAATCGATTGGATTATCAAAGTTTTGATAACGCATCGAGCTCTTCCGGCTGCGCGGCCCGCCGCACTGCGCCTCCCTTGGCACACCCTTCACATCCTATCCCCCTCGTTACCATTCCACTGTGTTCCATGCCATGGCAAATTATTTGCTCCGACGAAGCATGAATTCCAACCGTAATTACATTTCGCCTGATATTCAATTAGAACTACCGGCTCAACCGGTGCGGCTATCAGGAACGAAGAAAAAAGAACGGCCGATTGAAAGCAGCCTGTAAAGGAAACCATACGCTAACGCGCGATCCAACCTCCACCAACCTACCGCACACACCTCCCTCCGATTCCACTCAACGGAAGCGTCGGCTGACTGATGAAACTCGAGATCTTCTTCCTGCCTTCCTTCCCGTGCTTCCACCGTTTAACGTTCGTAACAGCTTCTTTTTCGATACCTAGGAGGCTGCTAGGCCCTTTAGAAATCTTACTAACGTGTCCTAGCTGTACGTGTCGAATAAATGAATGTATCCGCGGAATCGTGCCACTTGGTAACGTTCTCTATAGACTTTTCGATCATGAACCATGATTTATCACAGGGCTGTTTTACTGGGAATTTTAGGCACTGCATTGTTGGAATATATATTTTTTTAACCCTTTGAATATAGACGCATACACTTGTCCGGCGAGAGACATCAACATGGACTATAGATTCATATATGTATGTATGTATATACGTAAGCGTGTTTTACGTTCGAATATTTGGATTTGTAACAACTTATTTTTAAGTTGTGGCATTTTTCAAATATTAATTGTCTTAAGTAAATAATATGTGTTGAGATAAACTGGAATATTTAATTTAGCATAAATAAACGATTAAAATGTGGTATTAAAAATGCATTTTTGACCGTACAATTGATAAAAATGATTTAGTAATGATGTTACCACGGATACCAGACCATACACATGCTAATATGCAACTTGCCTAAGTAAATTTTCCTTCATTAATCTCTTTGTTGCTGTTATTTCTTATTCCTTTCTATTCTTAGACGTTTCTGAATTTTGTGTATCATATTACAGGTCATTAGATAGGTCTTGAACTCAGTTAGTACGTTATAATGAAAAACATATGTAGTCTCATTTAAAAAAGCATCAGCGACCTTGTAATCTCGAAAAATGCGATCTCGAGAAAAATTTTCTACTTGTCATAATATTTGCTCTTTCGAGCCAAATAATATTTTCCATTAACATCTTTTTTATATTATCAAAAATAAATGAAATATTCGAGGTGATTACGTTACTTTCTTTTTTTAACCCTGTATATTACTTCATTTGGGTCTTTTTTGAAAATATAGTTTCAGTTTTATGGATAAAAGAAGAAATGGAATATAGGTGTCAATCAAATTAAAATATTTTAGTGTTTTACTAATAGTGTTTTACTTTCAATGTTATGGAAATGAATTCTTTGTGAATGTATAAATGTAAAAATCAGATATATGTTTATAATGGATAAATTTGGAGAAAGTATTACAAATGTTGAGACTGCACGTTTCCACTTGTATTTATTAAAGACAATAGAAACATACAAAGAAAGAGATTGCCTTTGTGTAAAGCATCTCATCATCTTTCTTATTTCTTTAACTCACGTAACCTTCCGTGATAACACATGATATAAAGTGTGCTTGAACTCGTGGATCTCGCGTGTACACGATCATCGTCAGCAAACAATGGTGGTTTTATTTCAATATCTCAGGTACTTTTATTCAAGCTGCTTTTTCGGCAGAAAAGGAGGATGAATAAACCTTGATTGATCACTAAATTCTAACATTTATTTCTGTTAAATATTATTATACATTTAATTTTCTATTATTATACATTTAGTCTTCAAAGTATTACAAATTCAGTATAAATGTGTTTCTAAATAAAATCCGTACTTGTCACATCGAAACGTATAAGCATTTATATACAATAGAAAGAAAAAAGCACAGTAAGGAAGAATATTTTAGATATTATAAAATACATAAAAAAGCTCTATCATTACAAATATCGTGGTTGTAAATACATAAATACCTTTTTAGAAAAATTTATTTAATAATGAATTACTCAAATAAATTCAGAGTTAAAAAGAAAAAGAGATTAACTTAAATAATAGATAATATTTACTGAATTGAGAAAGAAAATTTTGATAAATAAGATAAATAGAAAACTCAACCATTTTACAAATTGTTTTTTACTTTAAAAACGTGAAGGATTGCCAGATATCATATACAAGGCGAAAACAGAGAACTATTTTGAAAGATCATTGCATCGATGTTTATAAATCGTGTTCTATGTGTTTTCATTTCTCTATAGCCTTCATAACAAGAGATTGTATCACCAATACATTTCGATATGGAAATCAATCAGTCGGTTGCTTTTACAACCAACGATTACAAGTCGATTCAATGATTACACAGGTCCAGTTCACTTTGTGAGCACTGTCAAAGAGCATTTAAACGCAACATTCAACGAAAGATAGATTGAACAAGATAAACTCGTTTCATGGCTACATCCGTCTTCAGATTAAAATCCGCTAGATCGTTTTTATCGCGATATTTGCAAAATACAAAATATTATACACACTTGAACGATTTAAAGGAATTACATCGATAAATCCAATGTGCTTTATTTCACGATGCAACGAAATCCTAGATTTTTTTCTAATTATTCTATAGTTATATATATTTTTAATAAACTCCTGTACTATATAGTATTACATGCATTATAATTCCGATTTCTGGACAGCATAACTCAAACCAAGATGAAAGAAAAAAAAAAACTACATATACTTTCTTGGTCATTCTATTATACATGTCTAGATATACTTTTTGACGAACCATAATAAAAGAAGCGTAAGTGGTATTGAAAAGAATCATTAAAAACTAAAATTTACAAACAATTTTTTCCTCCCTCTGGTTCGTCTCTTAAAACCATGTAAATTACATCAGAAATATTTTTTACATCCCAACTCGAAGAAATATTTACATATATGCATTTACATATAATGTATACAAAATATTTACATATAATTTGCAAATGAACTACGTGAAATTAGTCGAGACGAACTTTCCACATTGCCTGACCGAAGCAACCTTAAACCTCTAAACTACACAAGTTTCGCAAATCTTCCCATCGCTGTATAAAATTATGGACTATCCTGCTCCCCCCTGTCGCGCTTCGAGTGACTCTTCGAATGTACGAAACGATAGGCATAACGAAATTGTGGTCAAGAGGGGCTCTAACGTCGGATAAGTAACGGGCGGTGTCATCAATAAATATCAAGTCACGTAGTTCTATGTTGGCGCTAAGTTGATCACTTCCGGTAAAGATCACAGCGTGTTGCAGCTCGACAACCATAAATTCTGTATCCAGGACGACGGGCATCTGGTTCCACGACCGTTTTTCACCAGACACGGAGTCCCCGTACGTATACACACGCTCTTCGTGGACAGATTACCGTAGCACTAGCGGCAGTCACACGCCGGAGGCTCCCGAGGGAGTTTAATTTGCAGTAATGGGCGCATTCTCGCACGAGCGAAAGATTAAAAGCACCCACCGCCGCGGCACAGACCCCACCCACCCTCCCAACCTCCCCCTCTATCGCCACCCCCTCGTCAGCCTCACCATCTTCCCGACTCACCGACCAAATGGCTGTTCGCCCTGTACCCGTCAGAAAGGAACCAGTTCAGATACCATTTAGCGCTTTCCACGCTTTATCCTCGCCGCTTTTCCGCTTCTCCTTATTCCTCCATGAGCCAGTCCGACCTCGTTGCCTCTCCTGATTAAATGCGAAATTCCACTCAGTTCTTTCGCGTTCATCAGTTCGAGTTTCAAGCCTCGTGTATTCTTGCTTCATTTCCAGACGTTCTACACACTTCTTTCTTTCTTTCTTCTTACTTCTTCTTTAGCTCTTTTTGTTATTTCCTCGACGAAGTTGTTTTCTACGTACATATAGATACAGGGTGTTTTATAAATGCATGTCAATACATCAGAGGGTAAATCAGTACAGTTAACCCTCTGTAACTCGATTTTTCTTTGTTCGTCAGAAGAAAAATTACGATTGATCACAATTATATATTTTAATAAGAGAAGGAAAGGTTGACAATTATTATAAGGATATTAATTATTATTACTATAATAGTATAACAATATAACGCGATAGAATAACAGCAGTGTAATAGTGTCTTTAGTTAGCCGATAAATGGAAAAGGATAATCCAAAACAATGGAGATTATTCTGAACATCAAAATTGTGTTCGATATTTTGTGAATAAACAGTGAATTTGGTAAAAGAAAAGGCACCAGATTAATTTACACGCCTAACAGATAGATGGTATTTAAATAACTTCCAAGTAACATAGTGCCATAAAGGATTAAAGAAGCGAAAAGTGTCATATGAACATACACTGCTGTTCATAAGTATTGGGACACCTATTATGGTCGAGCAGAAAACATTATCTGATTGAAATCATATTTTCTCACCGAAGTTAGTGCCACATATTAGTAAAAATATACATATGCACTTATACCTCGAGATTCTAGAATAAATCAGTTTAGGTTTTCATTTTTAGGATAATTTTGTAAAGTCTTTTATACGTCAGATAATTTTATATTAAACTTGTAACAACAATAAGGCTTGCTTCATATTCATTAAGTAGATTTCAGTGGACGTCTGTAAAATTCAGACGATTTTAGTTAAATTTAGCGAACGTTAATAGATTTAAATCGAGATCGGTAGGTTTTAACAAATTTCAATAGATATTAGTAGGATACAATAGATTCAAATAGAATTCGGCCGATCCCGGTAGATTTCAGTAGATTTTGGTAGATTTCAACAGAGTTTAGTAGATTCAATAGATATCAATAGAATTCTCTAAATTTCAGTAGATTTTAGTGTGCTTCATATTCAAATATCCTAATACTTATAAACGGGAGTGTATGGCTGATATATCTCAGTTTTCGAGTAATAGATAATTAAAAAAATATTCGAAGTAGCATCGAGTTTCAAAAATCGCCCTCAAAATTGAGAGCAGTGAACATATATAGACTGATACAAAGGAACGACATAAATTGGCGAATTTTCTATTTTTCGCTTTGCACTTAAATTAATTTTATTATACAAATAAATAAATAAATAATTTTATTATATTATATGTTACAATTGTCATGTACAAGTGTTAATCATTCATAACTCGAAAAATAAGATATATCGGACGTACATATGTCCGTATGATATTTTTTCCTTGTTTCAGTATTTAGACTTGCCCCCCTGAAGTATTGACATACATTTATGGAACACTCTGTATATCTTTTTCTTGTAGCTTCTGTCTTTCTTCGACGTTCTCACGATTGAACAACCCCTGTGTTACCTCGTTTCTGTTCGACCGGCATTAGGGGGATGCGTGGCTACGTAGATATTGCCTCTCTCGTGTTACTGAAGGGAAAGGGAGCTTACATTGCGCAGATATTTGTTTAACGCTAATTGGAAAATGCTTCAGCCTTTTCGCTCTTCCCAACCGCCGATATTTTCCTCTCTTGCACCTTGAGTGTGGTAACTAGTTAACTGAAAGTGGTGCACGAACGCACGTTTCGCACGTACATCTATGTATGTATGTATGTGTGCCGGTTACCTCCTTTCACGTTCGTTTTCCGTTTCGCTTCGATTTCTCGTCTGCCGAGCGACGACCTGCTGTTTTCTTCCTTGCTTACTTCCGCGGAGTAATTGGTAATTAGTGTTGAGCATTTTCGCCGATTAACGTTACACGTATACATGATTGATTTTGCTTCTGCACTAAGATACGACGTTAAAAAATGTTGCATAGATTTTTGTACTTTCTTTTTCATTTTTAAATTATTTCGTAAAGTAACGAAATACATAGGAGAGTTCAATGAAATTGAATATTTCCATTGCTTTTGTAGATATGAAAAAATTGTATCAGTAACTTTTTCAGTAATCACTTTTCTGCAGCTGGAGAAGTTTCAGAGATTTCAAAATCACCTCTACTTTTTTAGGATGAAATTGTATATTTTTTTAGGCATCAGTTGATGCAACTTGATATTTTCTATGAAAAGGTATTAAACTGTGCATGTTGAAAAATGATTAGTTTGAGAGATACTTGATCTTTCATTTTGCTGCAACTTTTAAATCTCTTGTTTCCCATATTCTTGATTTATCAGCTGACAGGAATTATTGCCTTAATACATTCTAAAATGATTGGAAAGTAAAATTTCTAGGGATTGGTAACTATGTTTTAAATTTTACAACTTAACATACATCAATCGATACCAAAAAGTTTGTAAGTGATAGAGTTTAATCGAGGATGCCCAAAAAGTACTAATTTTTTATTTAAACGAAGAATAAAACGAGCTTGTGTTGCTGTACGATTTTAGTTACGAGGTGTTCCCTAGGTTGATTTCTACTAACTTTATTTCTTTCATATTTAGACAAATTCATTTCTTTTGTTATTACTACGTAATAAATATCGATACATTTACAATATATATTCGTCTTACTTTTCCCTCATATCGTCTTCAAACTGCCTTATTAGACTAATCACATTTTTATCCACAATGTACAATTGTGGCTGTAACTCACTGTATATTGTTTGTAAAGTTTTTCCACGATTGTACGATGGAACAATTTGTCATTGCTAGTTTTATTTTTTGCTTAAAATAAATGTTTTGTTAAAAAAAAGACGGAAGTTTCGACGTGTTCGCAGTAGTGTTGCAAATAAAGCTACAACGCTACTAAGGTGACAGAAAGGACATGTTCAATCAAAGATGGAGTTGTCAAAGACGAACGACACAGTTGTAGGATACAAAAATTTAAGCCGTCTGTAGCATTACACGCAGCTGTCGAAACTAATCCATCAACATCGATTCGTAAATTCACTATGAATAGATGCTACCGAGAACTTCCTCGCGAACTGCAGAGTCGATGTTTGTAAAAATTATTTGTTGTACCTCGTCACTAGACTTTTCCTAAATGGATTGTTACCTGTGCGGAAATGTGAATTTATTAGCGTAATTTTGACAAAATAAATATATGAAAGAACTGACTGCTGCAAATTTGTTTATACAATTCTCAAAAATCAAGTTTATACATTACATATCAGAATGAATTTATTTTCTAAATTTATTATTGGAAAAATCTACTTTATCTTACTATATTATTTTTACTATTTTTGTATCATATTAGAATATTGCTGTTTTTTATCATTAGATAGCGAATTTTTATGCAAATTCATATTTTTGGAAATATAGCAATGAAAAGAAATGAAACTTCGATGAAAAATTATTTCATTTACTATGTATTATAAAAAGCAGTCTACTTATTGTATTCCGTTTTGAAACTCATCACAATTTTATGTTAATCATTATGAGAATTAAAATTTTTCTTAATAAACCAAACAACCTTTTCTTTACATATCTCTGGTATATGGAAAAAGATAAGAAAGATATAACAAATAGAGGAAACGAAGAAAAGGACTCTTATACATATAAAATATAATACAGTGAACTACATTCTTATGTTTTATGAAAGATTTGAGACATTACCAAATTATCGAACTATATGCTACACTAAATCCACTGCGTTAATTAAACAATACATTAAATTATGATAACATGAAAGAATATTCCATTCTGTGAATGATATTTAATAAGAATTTTTATAACACAAAATTCCACCAAGTGTAACGTAATTCTCACTCTACGCGTAACTCACGTACTATATTTCAAACGTATAACTTTACAGTGTACTTCTTTAAAAAATATTAAACCTTCACCCTCCGTTGATGAGTATCATAGTACTTGCAGAATATGAAGCAAACTTATACAGTCATTGCAAAATTATTTAGATCCTAAAGAAAAATATTCAGTCTGAAATTTCGTAGTGTAACGAGCATAAATACTTTTTTTTTTATTACTAACTTGATGATACTAACTTTAACAAAAAAAATTAAATTTAAATTATACAATTCCTAGTTGGATGTTTATTGATATATGGTACTAACTTTAACCGAGAAATATAATTTTATACAATACTTTCTATAGAAACATAATGGGTGTCCTAATCCTTATGAACGACACTACACGCCAAGGAATGTTTCATCAGAGGGACGGTATCAGCAATGAAACTTGAATCACTTCGTATCGGTAGTAATATTCTTGGTGAAAAACGAGTCTCGCTGAAGAACAAGCCAGCGGAGTTGGTGGTTTGTTTCTGTCTTTTTTCCTTCCTTCTCTCTCTCTCTCTCTCTCTCTCTCTCTCTCTCTCTCTCTTTCTCTCTCTCTCTCTCTCTCTCTCTTTTTCTCTCTCTTTATCGAACCACAGTTCTCGTAGCGGCAATGATTTGTAATCTGCCCTTTCCAATCAAGCCACCGAGCTCGCTTTGCAAAGATACCGTATCGTGGAAGCTCAGTTCGTCAATGAGAAGATAGAAAAAGCGGAAAGAAAAGCGCTTCTTTATGTACCGCGGGCTGTGTTTTGCGGAGTTCAGTGATGCGGCTGCAAAATGGTGGCTTCACTTCATGCTTTTGACGTACGATGATTCATCGTTCCCGTGCCATGTATCTCAATGCAGTCTCATTTCCCGACATCTCGTGAGACGCCAATTCCAATTGCGAAATGCATCCGAGGTTTCCGAGACACGCAAAAGTGAGCCAAGTATGCATCCACTTGCTCTTCCTTCTTACTCGAATTTTACCGCGTTTTTCTCTTCTCCGTAAAACGAAACAAATCGAAATTAAACTGCACATAAGGGACATACCGTTTAATGCTTTATTTGTTGTAAAAGAAAAGAAGAAACAGAAAGTGTTATCTCAAAATCATTTATTTTCTCATATTTTTTCATCAACTGTACAAAAGGTGATCATAATAGCAATGAAAGTAGTGAACTTATAAATCTGTTGAATGTTGGATATCGTTCTAGGATAGAAAACCATGTAGTTTAAGATAAGTATTCCCAAAATTTCTTAGGAATAGTGGCACATACTGAAAATCGTCTACAACCTTCATTTTTCTAAGTCTGTTTATAATATATAATACATAAATATGTCAAATTTATAACCTATGAAAAAATATTCTACATACGTTATTTCATGGTGGTATGTAAAGAAATGTGTATAATTTCCTGTAAAAATAAATGAAAATTAATGTTTTCAGTGACATCTAGAAAAAGTAGATCACACTAAAAATCTTCTACCTGTAACTTTCAGGGATTCTTTGAACAAAAAAAATGTGTTTTCAATTGTTTTTTATTATTGTCTTCTTTATTAATTGTCAGGTTAATTTTCAGTACATACTTGAAGCTTTTTTAATCAAATAGAAACTAGGGAAAAGCAAACGCAAAGAGAAATAATAAAACTGGTAAATAAAAGTCGGTTTACAATACAATAAACGAAATTTAAAAATGAGCTTTTAAAGGAATGGACAAAAATTTCGAAAACCTCGTAAAAGCAAATTGTAATAGATTAATAGTCGCGAAAAATAGTAAGAGAGATTGAATAAAAAAACAAATTTACATATTTGTTCATTTATTATTTAAGTTTTATAAATAAAGACAAATGCACGACTTTTAGTAAGTCATATATTGGATATAAAAATAAATTCTTTCTAACTGGAGTCGCATAATCACTACAGCCGTTCAAATCAAAATGTTCACGATGGTATTCGCAAGAGGCAAAAAAAAAAGATGACAAAAAATCATTTTTATTATTTTTTATTTATTTTACATTTACATAAATTTAGTATATTATTAATAAAAATTTAAAATATATTTTCTTAATATAAATTTATATTATTGTTAATGAATTAAACGAGGGAAATTATTTCTATGGTCGATTTGTTTTCATTCTTTCCATATAAAATCTTGATTGTATCCAAAAGTCGAAAAAAATTCATTTTTACACCTAATACTATTATTATACTATTGCTTTTTGATTATTATTTTGTAAATCTATTTATGTTTCAGTAAAAAACTAATTTTAACAAATTAAAATTTCCTTTTATTCGATTCTTGCAAAGCTGAATGAACGGACAATTTTCAATGTGAGCCACTGTAAGTTTATCTACTGAAAGTTAAATGCAACCGAGTGAAAGTAGAAATCGTTGACAGCGTTGAAAGCAGTGGAGGTGTTTAGAAATTTCAAAGAAACTGACGCATGCTAAAACTACGAGTGAAGCATTAGACGAGTCAAATTATGAATTCACAACGATCCGTGAAGATCTATCGCAGGAGTAGGAGGATTAAATGCCGTAAATATTACAATGAGAAGGGGAGAATTTCATGGGAAACAATCGAGATTGACTTCCACTGTTTGAAATTGATGTGTGTTAGTGTAGTGGGATACGGAGTTTACTGGAACAGAGCGAAATCTTCGTCTGCAGGATAAATTACAGTGCTGCGTAGTAAAGTGTGCTAACCAGAGACTAAAGAGAATTATACACCGTGATACTAGGCTATACTTTACAGGATCGTTATTGCACATTCTCTCCTTTACTTTTGCTGCCAACCGGCTTGTGCATTTAAAGGTGCAACGATCCCCGTACAATAATACTCTATCTCATGGAATTTGTTAATCCAAATATTTATTTCTACAGTAGTATACTTTACAAATTATATAAACAAATTCAACTTGAAGACATGTTTTTGAAAATATTGAATAAATTATTTCGAATTCGTTAACACATTGCCTACTGCGCGCATTTCTTGCAAGAGATGTTTACAAATTTGACGTTGAAAAATAAAAAATTTATCAGTATATTCCGTTCCTTTATCTTTGATAATATTTGAAATGTTATCTTAAATATGCTTACTACTTTTAACTTCGAGTGTGATTTTTGCTGCATGACTGTGGATGATTGTCGACAAAAAAAGAGAAAGATGTGCATTAAATGTTTTTTTAAGAACTACTGTATACCAAAGTTTCATTAAAATTGGTAATTATCATTTAAGAATGTTGCCTTGTTAGTAAAGCGCCCATAAAATAATAAAATAATAATTATCTGATATTTCATGTGATTTATACAAATCAGAGTAATTTGTTTGATAAAACGTGAATTAAAGTAGAAGCACATTTTTTTTTTTTAAATGTACAAACGTTCGAAGCAGGCAAATTTGTGTAATAACACATCATCAAATTCATAAATATATCAAGAATATCCATTTTTCTCACAATACGAGATCTACTATACCATTAATTGGAAATAATCTTTTCGTTTATGTTCTACTAAGCGAAACTATTATAATAAATGTGTAATTTCACGGCTTAACTATACACATATGTATGTGTGTGTTAAAAATGGTACAAATGGTAAAATTGAAGGGATTATAATTATTCGATTAATTACAGAATTACATCCCTTCCCTTATTTCTATACTGCTAATCATATTTCTACAAAACGAATACGAAAGTATTGGCAAATAAACTCGAATAATTGATAGATACGAAAATAATTAAGACAACTTATTCATTTATATTGTACAATTGACATATTCTAAACTTTGAACGATTAATTATGCAAATTATCATGTTACATGAATAGGTAATTCATTATTACAGAGAAATGTATAATTTGACTAATTTTATCATTATCCGTTACCATTATCTGCGAACATTACGAAATCATATATACCGTTTCGATTT
Organism: Anthophora plumipes; assembly: GCA_951804975.1. NCBI lineage: Eukaryota > Metazoa > Arthropoda > Insecta > Hymenoptera > Apidae > Anthophora > Anthophora plumipes. The sequence continues at coordinate 10,263,732 of OX638116.1, read as the reverse complement.
TCTACTTTCCACTAGAAAATTCGAAATAATAGTCACATCAGAAGCCTAATGACAATGACACGCGTGAAATAAACACGGAAGGAATGATCCTTTATGATGGGGAGAGAACATTACAAAGGCACGTATAACCACCGTTGGCCACTGTCAATTTGTTTACGCTTATTCTGCAGCGGGGGATGACGCTGGTCCAGCGACGAGTGCGCACGAACAACGAACCCATTTAATCGAGTGATTTATTCAGGACATGATCATTAATAGAAGAACATTACTCTCGTGTCATGAATCAATAGACGGTCGACTGAAACGCGCCTGCACAACAGGGTTGGCGGTTCAACGGAGAGGTAACAGAGAAGGGTAGGGTTTTGGCGAAAAAGGGAGAGTGCACTGATTGAAGGTGAAAGAGGAAACGAGAGAGGAAATAGGAGAACGAAACGCATTGTGGAGAAGGGGAAATGGTAAAACGACACGAAGGAACGGGAGGCAGACAGGAAATCGGTATGTATTCTACGAAACATAACCGCCTCTCACCCCTTTTTTCATGCTTTATCTTTCGTAACTTTTTGCCTATTCCCTCTCTCCTATTTTTTCTTCTTTCCTCCTCGCCGCTCTCATCTCTTGTCATGGCATCACGTTGCTAGAACGCTAAACAACTCAACTAAATCATGGAAACAAAACCGAGATAAATTGCACAGGTAATGTATTCAGGTTGCAAATGATTATTCCAGATCCGTCGGGTTCAGCCTGCCTGCGGTTTTCCGCAAACCGCCGCGCTTGCCGTTCCCCGGTTACACCCTTCACTCCACCCGCTAAACCGCCTCCCACCGTTCTCCATCACGCAGTCTCGCGTGTCCATTTCTACATACAGAACTGTCTCTCCAGCTTCCTATTTGATCTCGTCACTCGAAACATAATTAGCTCCGTGACAACCCGTTTGGGTATTTTGTATCAGGAAGATACTCCTTCGCGCGAATTTTTCATATGTTTGGAGAATCGATATTTCTTTTTTTTTTTCTTTTCTTCTCGAGCTTCGAAAACGGAAAACAGTTATCTCTTCAACTGATAAAGGCGCATATATACGCTCTCTCATATTCATCAATACATACGACTAATAATCGTATCCAAATGAACATCAAGCAATTTAGAATTTTGTTACCACTATAATAATATAAAAACCAGCAATGTTTAGTGACACGTATACGTGTTAATATAGTGTATAATCTGACAGTTCTGAGTTGGAGCGCGCCGTAGTCAAAGGGTTAATGGCGATCTGGTTATTGTTGTGCGGAACCCAAGAAGAAAGCGAACGTCGACACTCGAGATCGTTAGGAAAAACGAAAAATTCTGAAGAACTAGGGGCAAGCCATGCTGATATGCATTTTTGACGGAAAACAGAGCGTCATTCTGATTAGCATCATCAAGGAGAACGCACCTGAACGCAAATACATACCCTCGGCAAAAATTGTTTGCCTTTTGCCTTTTTCATTTCCATTACATTGTTTTTACAGAAGTAATATGATGATGGTAATATTTTAATGCAAACCACTTTTGATTTGAGATAGTATTTTAGCAATTATTGTCATTTTAAAACGATAGTTGAGAGTGTACGTATACTTTTTCCGTTACTATAGATGCAAAGTAACAGAATTGAAAGAACAACACGTTTACTATTGCAGTATATCGTTTCGTACTTGTACTGAATTTTTTAAACACGTATCGACTTCTTCGGAAAAGAAAGCGGCATATCGAAGGTAACTGTCGACTGTTAGCAGCATCCAATCCTTCCAAAAAGAAAGCGACATATCAAAGTATAATTGGCAGACGTAGCGATGTCGAAACCACATCGTAAGACGCGACAAAGCGTTAGATGCTACCGCCAAAACAATCTGTGCCGCTTCCAAGGTTTTCTGAGAGGAAGGGAGGATGAACGAAACGGTAGAACCCGGAAGGCAGTCGCTTGGTTCTGTACGATAAGAGATAAGCGGTTGAGAAAAAAATATACCAAGCATTCTTCATTCTTCTATTTTCCCCTTTTCTAACACACACGTACGATAGAGAAAGTCGTATAAGGATGATCGGGTAAAGAAAAAGAGAACGAGTCTTTTGCAAAATTTGGAATGAAGATAAAATTCGATCGCTAATAATAAGGAGCTCAAGCAGAAAACAACACGACACTAGTTCTTCCACTATAGAATGTTTAAAAAAGTAATAGAAACAGAAAGAAAGACAGAAATAAGCCTACATTGCTTCAATCACAGCCGTCATTTGGCCGCTAGAAGTGTCAGTTGTCCAAGATTCGCGTCTTTCGCTCGCTGCTTGAAACTTAAGATTTGAAGGATTCCTATAAGATGCGGACACCCTTGAATACTGTAGCGTATGACCGTCAGGTCCAGGTCGCATATCCAACGCCCTTACGGGGCTAGGATTAACACTAAACACCCTTGAATACTGCCAGATCAATCGATATCTTCGCTTAAAATCGTGATTTACGACCTCGCTACAGCTTCTCCGCCCAGGTATATCAATTTTCCTTACAGTATACAAACTATATAAAAATGTAATAACCATACAGAATATTTCATCGTTCATATAGAAATTTAGCATATAAAATTTCCCTTCCCTGTTTCGCGATTCTTGATCAAACTGAAACTCTCACGACGAGGTGTCACAGAGTAACACGACTTGTCAGCCTATATTGGCTCGTAACACATATTGTTACGACCGGCGGCCCCTTAAGACGGGCGTTATACATCCGAGGACGCACACATACCGCAACGAAGAGAGACACGTGACAGCCCGGCTTGGTGCAGCGACAAGATTAAGGAGCAGGGTATTTACCTCGACAAGGTGACAGGTTCGGGGACGGAGTCGAAGTAACGGGATAGCTCTGTGTGAAGATTTATGATTGTTACGCTGCAGGCAGCGAGTGGTGGAATGTAATAGTCAGACCGTTGCTTTCCTGAGGGCCCGGAGGCGACACACGGTCCGGCAGACGAGGGTTAGCCCAGGAGTTTCGAAGGTTGCCGTAACACGGATCTAATAGCTCGTTTGATCCGTTCCTGTTCCACACAGCCGGCTACTCTCTCACCTTACCCCAGTCTTGTTTTATCTCTGCTTTCCTCTTTTCGGACCGATTGCAAGTCCTTCCCAGTCATAAGAAACGTCGTTAAACAACGTAGTTTCTGTCGATGGGTTGTGAATCACGGTTTTCTTGCCAGATTAATTTAATCATCTGCCAAGGAAACTGAACTCCGACCTAGAATTATCGTTCGAAGGTCTTCTTGCTGATATAAATATTCGATGTTTGAATAAGCTTAAGTTATTATGTAGAAACCCTAATGTTTTAGAGAAGAACTGCTTCATAAAATAAAATAATTGTGTAAACATTAAAGATTGAAGTTAAAAGTATCGAATTTGTTTATGACAGGTATGAAGTTTGAATAAATGTATCTATCAATTTTTGAGTAATTAATTTTTGCTGTCATAGAATATTATATAAATATTAGTAGCGATTTGAAAGTTTGATTAATGTAATAAGCAGTATTGGTATGCATGTGTCCTTTATGTAAAATTCAACGTGATTTGGTCATTTTGGATAAATAATATAAACACAATTAATGTAACGCTTTCTTAACACATTACTTACCAGCAACTTATTTTTTTCTTAAATCTATTAGATGTGGTAGTAAAAAAATTGTTAATAAGTGAATAGAAAACCATTTTATTACCTTAGCTTCTTTCATACTGTTATTAATTCTTAACAATTTATTTAAGCTTTTACTTTATTTCTCACATTTCTACGTGAATTCAAGCTTGAACTGACCGATCTATTGTATGTACTCGCTTAATTCTTAATATGCTAAGTTTCAGTTGCTTAAAATAACATTCTAAGCAATCTTTGGTTAGTAGAAGATTCATATTTCATTTGATCGAAGTGATCATTTCTATACAAAATGTAAGATTTCCATATAATATGCATACAAGCTTGAGCAGATCTAACATTAAATTTTTACATAAAAAAAGACCTTGAATAAGAGTATATGCATTGCATATACAATTGAATACATTTACTAATTTAATTTCACAAGTTACAGAATTCGTACAATCCACACAGAGTGTGTGGGCTGTTAAGTTGACGGAGGATAGAAGGCGGAGGAATGATAGAGAGGATCGTAGGAAAAGGAAAGGTTGCGTTTCGTCCTGGGCCTCCTAGTGGACTCGTCAGTAAGGCATTCTAGGAGACCCGTGCCTTAGACGCGGGGGACTGAAGGAGTTAGGTTGGAAGGTGTATATATACAAACAGGACCTCTCGAGAGCGCTAGCGAGAATGGTCTCCTGTGTCTCTGTCCCTCTAGCGGTGGTAGACAGAAGGGTCGCCACAAGTGTATTAACTCTTTACTACTACAAAAGGTACAAATTTGTCCATATTTCATCAATGCACATTCACATGTGCAAAACTCACTTACACATGTAAGCACAGACCATGTCAGGGCTAGTCGTTGTTAGTTTCATCTAAAATAACACGTACACCAAACAAGACAATACAACGTTAACTATAAGGACAGCATGACAACAAACGAGGGGCGTCGAAGAAACAGCGAAAGGGAAAAGGGAAATATCCGACAAGGAGGGGAAGTTTTTTCTTTATCCAGGGTAATTCATTCTTCCGTAACGGACAAATGTTGAAACGCAGTAACGCCTAATAATGTAAACTCCAGATAAATGAATGGGTGAAGGTAAGACCCTTGTCCTCGAGGCGACAGCAGAAGGGATCGTCTCGCGGAGACTGTTTCGCCAGAGGAACACACCAGAGTCGAAGTCAAGAAGGGAGCGGAGCCCATTCGAGCAAGAAGAAAAAGAGAGATGAGGCGAGCCACGGATGGCCGTGGTATGGGGAATAAGAGGATGGTCCTTAAAAGTTCGAGAAGAGCGGCTCTCTACTGGCGGCAGCCAGAGCGGGAGTTGTTATCTAATTTTACTCTCAACGCTTCTTCGATTTATTCGCCAACTTCTCGGCGCATTACAATATGCTGCTAACGGAGGCCGGATCGTCCTCCGCGTCCGTCCTGATCCAGCTTTTACCCTCTTCCGTTTGCTTCCCTATCTCTTACTCGCTGCTCGACTAAGAATCCCTTCGAACCCCTGCTATATACATACCTACTTACACTCCGCCCCATCGTTTGATTTTGCCAAACACTTTCTTGTTTCATCGTGACGACCTGATCAATTGTTCCTTTAACATTTTCACAGCTCTGATTTCGTTGCGATATTCGCACAGAAGACTGACTTTTAACGTCGTTGAGGTCAAAGTCGATCTTTTCCGATTTCGAATTGTGTAGATTTTCATCTGACTTGTTACTTCGAGATCTTACTTGCTTAATTGTTTATAAAATTTATCATTTTAACGGTAAGGTCTGGGTTAAATCTGACCCAAGTTATAATTCTTTTTGTACTGCTCTTCCTGTATTTCTTTGAAAGGCACAAGGCCTTGGGAATTTTTTCTAACAGTTACTCTCTGCTCATTTTGACGTCCACGACATCAAGATACGTGACATAAACTTTATGTTTTAACAAATATTACCATTTGAGGGTAGATATTATGGTGTTTATATCCTGGAGATTTGGAATTATATTGTATCTGTCGACTTGTACCTATCTTGCGAAATTCGAAGGGAAATGAGGTTCCTTTCGACTAGTTTCAATCAGGATAGGGTGTCGGAGTAAATGAAAAATAAAAACGCGGAGACCAAGCGAAGATTTCTATTTTAAAACAGTCTGTTTTAATCTAGGCAAGGAGACAGCTGTCTATGTTCTTCCTACTTTATTTTAACCCCTTGGGGCATAGTGGGATAAAAAGTGTCCCACATTTTTAATACATATATATGCACAGTGCAATATTTTCCATCTCACACTGAAATATTAAGATAGCTCGAATCATAACGGTTTGTAATATATCCCATCGATAAAAAAAGTTGTTAATTTAAATTTCTGTACAACTAGAGTCTTCTATTTTAAAATTCTGTGTCTCAAAATGTTAATATTTTATCATAACTGGTATTCCGTTTTCTTTCGTTATCACTTGAATTATTTATGATTTATACTATATTTAAAAGTAGAAGTAAAGAATAATGAAATTATGCGTGTACAAAGTGTCCGCTTCGACGTTCACCGGAAGTTGAAGTAAGTTACGCGAAAGTTCCTATAGTTGATCATGAGCAAAGTGGCCTCGTTTGTGATCCCGGACCACATACCAAACGTAGCACGGCAACATTCTTGGAAGCTCCTTCTTGGTTAGGGGCATTTAACTGGACGAAAGACAGAAACAACAGTAGAAGACACGGTGAACAATAGTGGAAGGAATGCTGACTGAGCTATCGGGGAAGTCTTCAAAAGGCAGGAAGAACAAACTCACCGCACACGATCAGTCTTCGTGTCCGAAAAACAATTGTCCGACTTATTCTACGGACGAACGCGTCTTTTCTACTCTACACCAGTGCAATCGCGTTTGTAAACTATTTTAATTACGGCTTTGTTACCATCCAGTTCTGTTGAAAGTTCACCGGTTAACCGAACTATTCGGAAATTTTTTGCTACTCTCTTGTCTGTTCGAGGAGTGAAACGAACTTAGAGGAATCTCGATGCACAGTGAAATACAGTGAAATCGTTCAGTATGTTTAAGAAATGATAAGACGCCGTTTGATGTTGTTAATATTTGAAGAAAATATGGATAGAAACTTAAGTGAATATTATATTAATATCTGATTGTTGCAGAAGGTCTTTACTGTTTAATATTACTTCCAACGTTTTTATGAACAGTGACGATTTAGCAAATGAAGCAGTAGAATTGATTACTGCTTGTATTGCACATAGTTTTTCGTAATTTATTAAGAAAAATTTATTATGAAATACTATACAATCGTATAAAAAGTGAATAAGAATAAACGCTACAATTGTAGGGTAATTTGGTGTATAAAAATGAATCATATTTAGCAAACGAAACAGTATTGGTTGCTGTTAGTATTGCACAAAGTTCCTGTACATTATTAATCCTTCATAACATGTGATTTATAAAATATTTACGTTCCATGTATCTATTAGGTGTGAAAATTAATTTGGTGCTTCTTTTCAAAAACTTTAATGTTTATTAACAAAAAGTCAAGCACAATTTTAATATTCAGAATAATCTCGATCGTTTTGTATCACTTTTTTCCGTTTATCAGGTAATTGAGGAATTGCTTTCCTGAAAAAATATAGTGGCTCTAGTCGATAAATTTATTCAGACTTTATGCAAAATGGCAGTAAATTAATCTGTACATCTAATATATTTTGTAATTATTTTATTTATTTATTATTGACTTTCTGTACTCCTATTAAAATGTAAAGTTGTAATCAATTGTAGTCCTTCCCCTCATGACAGAAAAATTGTGTTATAGTTGATTAAGTAAAATTTATCATATGCCGTACAATCGTATACAAAATAAGCGAGAGTGAGCACAGCAATTAGACATAGGATGATTCGATGCGTAAAGGAAAATATAATAAAACTTTACGATGTGAAACTTTTTTCGAGAAAACTGATTTCGAAAATTTACAGAACATGGGTAAATTATACTTAACAGAGATACGTATTATTAAAGCTTCTCAATCGTCGTTTTCCAGTTAGAAAATTCATAATACGTACCATTTGCGAAACGAAATTCACTTGCTTCCGTATATTTTGTCTCTTCCCAAATCTTCCTATATGGTATTAAAAATAAAAAAAAGAAAGATATATTTTAAAATTAGCCAACCGAAAGTAAAGACAGTTCGCTAAAAAACCACCGTACAAAACGCTGCAAGTTCATCAAATCAGCACTCATTCTACTGCAAGCATACTTCGCATACCATTTGAAACCGTCGACCATGCAGAATTTCGAAAATCCATGCGATTCCGGCGGACTTTTGAAATTGTTGCAAACTGACTAAACTGGCCGGACAGGAGAAACAGGGAAAAAAGAACTATTAATACGAATCTGAAAGTATCCAGCGGATACGCCTCGTGGAACGCGCGAATTTATTGGGAGGTGGCAGGTGTGGGGTAGGGGGAGAAGGAGGGGAGAACGAGATAGAGGATGTAGAAGGGCATGTAGGGTGGCGTACAGGGAGGGTAACCGTTTGAAATTTTCGGGAAAATTACAATCGAAATTCTTCCACACTCCACGGTTACACGCGTAACGTTCATCGAGTTCACTCCAGCGTGGAGAGCTGTTACACTTGATCAAAGCCGACGTGTACAGTTACGTACATTCGATCCTTCTCTTCTCGCTCCCTCGCCACCCCCGGAGTTTCGTCCCCCGTCCGATGCCTCTGTCATCGTACGGGCGCGCTTCAGCCGCGCTATTTGCATATTACCGGCGTGCGGCGTGCCGGCAACAGGCCATCGAAATACCGCTCGCCTCTCTTTCCCTCTCTCTGCCCTTTACGCCACCGTTACCCCTTCCAATTCTCTATCACCAGCCAAAAGGGAGAAACGCGTTCCTCGTATTCTCTCTGACAAAAATTTCAATACGTTACGCACGAAGCCCCAAGCTGTGCTCTACACGTCTCGCCGCCGACCGTTATGACCAATCGCAAAATTGTTGAATTGTCTAGCCCAAAGTACGCTTGTAGCGTACTTTGAAGGAATTTTGTTAGCTACGTCAACTTATCTGAAATGTTGAGAATATTTGAACATTGATGCTGAAAGCGATGTTAAGTATTTTCTTTGCTTTTGAACTTTTTTTTTGTTTTTCTGTTGGCTGGTCGTCACTTCGGTAAGAGAGTTCGAGCAGAGTATGTGTAAACGAGTAGTAAAAGTTAAGACGTAACATATATTATTAATCGGTCTCTGTATTTTATTTCTTTTTCTATAAAGGTAAACTTGTAAAACATTGTTTCTCTGTTTCCCATATCTCGTGTCAAATCTAATGCATACACTTTTGCTTGCTAATTGGGTAGGAATAGAAAGATACGTACGAGAAGGAGATAGCTTTGAGAGGCTGTAGGATTATCCTAAATTTACGATACAAGGCTGACGCATTTGCTAATTTTGAGGAATTAATGTAGATACGTTATTTCGTAGAGGTTATTAATTTTACAATTAGTGCAGTCGTACCGATTTTTAATTCCACCAACTTGGACACTTACCGTTACTTGACTTATCGATAACACGACATTAAAATCACGATGCCTTCGAATTTCTCAATTTTCGTTGAACTAGACAGTTTCCTGACTTTTTCAATACTTTATTAAGATACATAAAAGGGGCTGGATATTCATAATTATTTATTACTATTATTAAACGGAGTTTTTATACATTCATTATTTCATTATTATTAATACTTTCAGATTTTATTTAGAAGGACTTCGTACACAATTATTTACGAATATTATACCTAACACTTGGACTTGCACTTGCTGTAATTTAACACCGCTTTGTCACTTAAATAAATATCATATTCGGAAATAATTACTATTATTATTGTATTTTTACGCTGACAAATGAACCAAAGGTTTACTTTGTTAAATGACGCGGCTTTACGAACTTCGTCTGAACCAACACAGACGAAGCAACGAAAAAGTAAAAGTGCACACTGGATTGGAAAAGTAAGTAAAGTGAAGTATAGGAAATGTAGTAAAAGTTTGTAAGGAGAGGTACGATTCTAATGAGTAATTACGAAGAAAGGAATCTTCGAAGTTTTTGTAATGTTTATCTGTTATGATAATGAGAAACTTAATATCAGGAATCAAAACACGGGTGTTCAAGAATAAATAAAATTTTGATACCAAACACTGTTAACTCTATGTGTGTGAAACGCAACAAAGAAACCGCATAACGTTCCTCCTTGTAAAATTTCTACACCAGGTATGGTTTCATTTCATTCGTTGACTTGTAACGAGAAATCATTCGCGTAGCTGCAGTTCGTAATTTGCATTTCAGTGGAAATAAAAAGTGCGAAAGCTTGACTAAAATCCGTAACAAACACGACGTGTGCCTCATCATATGAAAGAATATAACGAGCAGCCACATGTGTAAAAGAAAATTCCAGCACGTGTAACATTTCACAGCTAAACAAATGAAAGAATAAACGTTGCGGTAAATATCCCACCATCAGAAAAAGTCAATATGAATTATAATTCCATATAATAAAAAACAAAAAGGAAAAAGGTAAACAAGTAATTCGCCAGCAAAGTTGCAACAAGCGGTCCCTTCAAACAACGAACAAGTTATCTTCGAAAATCTTCCATCGATTCGAAACTTTTAACCGTACTCATAATCACATATTGCGAAGTTGATCTTCTTTTCCTCTTCTTTGTGCCCCATCCCTTGTTTCCTTTATTTTTTCTCTCTCTCTCTCTCTCTCTCTCTCTCTCTTGTTCTGTTTTCATCACGAATCCCAAGCAAAACTGTACTCGTTTGTAATGAGTCTTGTCCGACCCGTTGCCATCCACGCCGCAGGCTCCACGACGTCAGGGGTTGGGGAGATAGGATGAAGTTTCGAAGTTAAAAATTGTTTAAATTGTCGGTTAACAGTTAGCCGCCGGGGCTAATGAAACGTGGAGGCCCGACTATCAAGTCCTGGCTACAACCCTCCCGACGCCAACCCAGCCTCCTTTCACGCTGTGGACCAACCCGTTGACCTCGTCAGTCTGTATGCGAACTATACAGACTATGGCGGGAACTTTGCAATCACTTTTGCGAACGCGGACGTGCCGTAAGGGTAGTTTCATCCTCGCTTCCCTCTTTCTCGTTTCTCCTTCTTTCTATCCATACAGTCGCGAGCCGTACACAAATCCGCTCTTTTAACAAAACAATATTTACAATTCTATGACTAAATATGCATTGTTACTGCATTACTTATTGTTACTTTCTATGAAATTGAGAGACTAGTTAGTTATATGGAATTCCTTGAAGTTTAACATGTCACTGGCTTTTCTTTCAATGAGATAATTACTTTATTTCGAATAATTTCATCGTTAATTAAAGATTTTATCATCGTTAATTAAGGAAAATCGTTGGTGGAAAGAAGTAGAGGAATTTGATCCTTTAATTTCTTTTTTAATACCAGTTCAACGGTATTTAAGTAAATGCAAGCAAGAGTCTTTAGTTGGAATTATACCTGAAAATTATGAAATGGTCATTCCAGAAGATACTTGAGCAATATGTATGACAATAACCAGTAGACTACAGATTTTGCAAATTCATATTTTTGAGAATACAAGCGAAAGGAATAGAACTTCAGTAGAAAATTATCTCACCTATCAGACACTATAAAAAACACTGTAGTATAGGTGTTTTGTATATTTCTTCATATTAGTGCATAAAAATTCACAGTTTAATAATAACTCACTTGCATAAAAATTACGTATATCAAATAATTTTTTTCAGTTTTTATACAAATTTCAAATATACCCTACTCTTCCGAATGAAGCAATTTATGCTTCTCCTCTTCTTCTAATAATATCTACAAAGTGTTTGATTCAAAAGAATACGATATATTTGAAATATATACTGGCGCATAGAAGAAACAAAAGCAAATAAATAAAACATTATCTGTAATCATTTCTTTTTGCTTATTACACATATGCTTCTTATCATACAAATTATGGTTTAATTTAAAATGAGAATATTTACTGCGCAACTATGAATAATTGAATAATAAAAGGTCAAAAGAAAGGAAAGTTATTTGTGGAAAGTGAGAGGTCACGGGAGCGGTAAAAGTTTCCGTGAGCAAGCATGAATTCACAACCCTTCCTGTCAGCCGTCGAAAAGAAAGCAAGTGTACGAAGCTGGAAACCAGAAAGCTCATTGTACATATGCATACCTTCCGCGTTCCATTGTGTTTATGTTATTCTTCTATGTCTCTTGCACCTCCCACCCCGAACAAACTTGAATATCTTTCTTTCTTCATTCTTCTTTCGTTCTCCCAATTTTGTTGCCTTTTGTTGATCTGTACCTGTCACATTGTGACAGTATTTTTGTTCATAAAAAATCATATTTATCCGTAGAAAGTTGTTCACATTCACTTCGTTAAAAATTGTTCTCAAATTATTTGCAAACTTATTATTTCATTTTGTTTTGTAGTAATTTGTGCTGCAATTAATGTTTGACAAGATTAAAGCGTTTTCTTTACAATGCATTTTTACAATTACCATTTGTTTCACGCTACATCATATGTATTCACGAAAAAAAGAAAATCTTGTAAGTGTAATCGATTTAATAAAAATTTCGTCATTTTACAGGAAACTTGTTATCACTAGATTTATGGGATCTATAAATTTGACGGTTTTAGGATTTCACGAGTAAAATTACAGAAACTATTGTTATTATTTTCCACTCTAGCAATTTTTGCTGATATTTATTAATGGAATGATATTAAAATATATCCAAATTTATAAGTATGGTTATAGTATATAATTATGTTATTTATGAATTAAATAAATCGATTTTCTGAAGAAAAATTCGTTTACTCACTAATCTGACCCGTAAAAATAAATATATAAGAAAAATTCATAAACCTAGTACTCATACAAATAGTAGATAGTAATTTTTTAAACAATTAAATACATATATGCATATTCTGAAATAGAAATAATATTTTTACTTATAGTTTACTAAATTATGCAAACAGCTGTTATTATTTATTTAAAAGTTCTTAAAACTAATTGTACATAAAATAAAAATGGAATTACAGCGAATAAAAGTGTTCACTATACAATTTTATGATAATATCGTATATTTACAATAGAAGGAAACACAAGTTTTTAGTTGATTCAACTTTATTCCTTCGAAAATTAATTACTATTGCACGAATCGAGTTTACTGTAAATCTGAAGGGATTTCGATTCGATGACGCGGTTGCGGGATAGGGTAGAAAGAATTGGAGGGTTATACATATATACACGCATCGATGTACGCACATGTACACGCAGGAACGAACCACTCTCGGAAATCGAGTCACGAATATCGCGTTGAAACAACTGAAGCGTCTCTAGGCATCCTGAAATCCAGGATTCACGGATAATCCTACTATGTTTCGATCTTGGCGCGATGTTAAACGACTCTGCAGAGAAAGAAAGCAGTGGCGGAATCGAATGATGGAGATAAAGTGCTGAGACGAGAGGGCACGATGTAAGTCATGGAGACATTGTTTCATGTACTCAATCGGCTAAAAGGCATTTATTAGAGTACAGTAACGAACAGAATTGTATGTTTTACGATTTATATATAATGCATAAAATAATTGAGCGAGTAATTTGAATTTCTCTGAATATTTTTGATGTTTACGTTGGTTAGGTAAATGCATGAAAGAATATTAACATATTCGCAACCGATGGTTTTTGGACGAAAGGTTTAGTTAAACGCTGCATATAATTTCCAAAAATCTATAGCTGAAAGATTTGCTACTTAAACGTATGTAAATATAAAAAAATATTGCTTTTTAATATAGTGCTAATAATCATTTGTTGTTTAAAATTTGAAAAAGATTAAATATATTGCAAACGTATGCAGAAAAATTGATGAAATATTAATGGCAATGTTAAAGAGGGATAGAGCTGCTTAAATTCATTTAATATATTTTTAAAAACAAATACAATGAATTTACTGCAACGTAAGTCAATATTTTTACAAATTTATTTCACATAATAATTTTGCATGGTCATTCTGTAAAATCTTCGAAACTTAATTTTGCTGTTTAATAAAATTCTCTAACGTGTTATAATATTGCCAGAAATCATTTTATTTAGAAAGAGACAATGATAATTTTACATGGTAATGTATAATTATGGAAATTAAAAAGCAATCGAATCGAAATACATTAATCTTCCTTTGAATAATCATATTTTTTTAATTCCGATTTTGGTGCCTTCGAAAAGCACTTTCGATAGAAGTCGACTTTGTCGTAAAATTGTTATCGATAAAACTCTTGGGAGAATTTAATCGTTATTATTGGAGCAATTTATTTGAACGACAAATAAACGTGACCAACGTACTACGAAGATTGTGGGCATTTACAATTTAAACGGAGATGAAAAAAAGAAAAGAAAAACAACGAAGTAGAAGATCAAAGTGTACAACATTAAATCGTTATAAAGTACACTTTCCCGTGTTTCCCCTTGTTGAATGCATCTGTCAAACGACAATATTGATAATCGATGTTCCTTCAATGAAATTCAAACGTAATTATAGCAATCAATAAAACTTATTTCGTCAATTTGGTGTAATCGTACGTCGCATTCGAACTAAACTGTATCGATTATTTATACACGAATTTCTTTGGTCTTCGATATTTCATTAATACTCTTCTAATACGTCTTCTTTTGTACAATTTTATCGGTAGAAATAGTTGGAACTCGTTTCAATAATAAAATCAACATAACAGAGAAAGAGGACAATCAATTTCAAATTATAATTGACATACACATGGGTTTCTTAAATGATCTCCTCTCTTCTGAATTGAACGTCTGACAAATCCTATTATCGTATAGAAGACAATACAGTTTTGTTCAATTATTACTCGCAACGAAATTACAGTCCCTAAAATTTAATGCGTAGCACATGTTCAGCTTCCACCCTGGTTTATAAATCATACCAGAACTCTGGAGTTTTTAACCTTCTCTTCGCATTCTATAATGAGCGAGGGGTAGTAGGAAGCGTGTCATAAAACATGACCCTACAATTAACCGATTTCTTAATTATCCATTTCGTTTTCGAATTGTAACGTCTTGTTCCAAGCAAGATGCTAATTCACTTCTTGTTAATAATTAATATCATCGAGTAATCGGATTCATTTCACGGAAACTTCAATCTTCTTTCAATTATTTTATAGAAAGTAGTCGCTTCGAGATATGTAATTCATTATTTGCACTTAAATCTGTGTCTATGAATGAATATTGAATCTAAGTAACAATTCTTTTGTTATTTTTAATACATTTTATACTATTAATTTGAATTTGTAAAATATAAGGAATTCAGACAATTTTAAATTTGTAAAATATAAGGACTCCTTAAAAAAAAAAACACGTTCTTGATTTTATATTTCACATTATGTTTCTATATTTCCATTCCTATATAATAAAGAAATTATTTATGATAGTTATTATTTTATTATTTAAATTTATTTAGATGCTTGATTGTTGCTTGAATTTAAGAATATTACGAATAAGATATCCCGCTAGATAGTAGACTTCGCCAATTTTAACAAAACTGCGGTTTGGTAGCTCCCAAAAATATATATATATTTGACACGTATATATTTTTTGTATCGACAATTGTACATAGTCAAAGGATGAAAATTTGTAAAAGACGAGAATAGTAAGCATATTTAGTCTAATATTTTGAAAACTGTTGGAGATAGAGGAATAGTGTACAATGACGAATTTTACAATTTTCTATTATAATACTCACAATACTTTAAAGTTGAAAATTGAAAAATTCATCAATTCACACTATTCCTCTATCTCTCATTTGCAAAAAATTCGCGCTATCGGCAATGTGTTAAGACACTGCGTTGTTCTAACAGTGAATCGTGTAATGATTCGGTGCAAAAGCGTCAAGCCATGTAACATCTAGTTACAAAACTGAACTAGTTTATTCACATGCCACGAGGAAACTGTACGAAGAAATATACACTATCCTATTCCTACATCATAGCACGTCACATTATCAATGCCATATGATAATCAACCTTCGCCTAACACAAACGGTAAGGGTTATCGAATTCTGTCAAGCTAAAATTATCTAAGGCTTGAAACGTTCTATCCACGATTAAATATCTATGATTTATACGATCGTCAGAGCACAAATCTCTGTCCCAAGAAACACCACAAATCGTAGTAGCAGGAGAAATACCCATCTATCCTGTGTACTGTTCCTGTCGGCGTCTTTCGCGTTATTACCGCGAGTAGTAATGCACGGTGATGAACGTTAGGCGGCGCGTTGGAGAGGCGAAGGGTACCAGGAAGAGTAATATTGTCACGGATATTACCCGGCCAGTGGAAACACGTTGTCTCTCTCGATGGTCACGATCGTCGGAGTGTTTAGTCTAGTGTTCCCCGTTGTTGTGACAATCCATCCGCGCGCAAGCACAGAGACACGCACTCACGACTGCGCGTGTACACACACACACAGAGAGAGAGAGAGAGAGAGAGAGAGAGAGAGGGAGGGAGGGAGGGAGGGAGAGGGAGAGAGTTGGGTGAACGTCTCTCTGGCCCACGCAGATATAGGTGGAACGGGAGCACGTAGCCAGTACCTGGGGGACGCAGGCCACCGCGACGTGGAATGGGTGCTCTCTCTCTCTCGGCCTAGAAGGGATGGAAGCATCGGTGAGTGTCAGGAGAGAGACATATACAGTAGGAGAGACGACGTACGTGTTCGGGATTACGGCGATCAATGCGGTAAGCCTTGTTTGTTTTGCGCTGGACCCACCCACACTCGTGCAAACATCCATCGCCACGTTGTTCCGAAATCAGCCATCTGTAGATTTCATTCATTGCTATGGTCTCCGTTTGCTCCGGAGGCGGGAGTATACAGGCTGTCGTTGTCTGGTCGTTTCGACAGTTTCTTTTTTACCTTCGGTATGGAAAGGTTGTTTCCACGTGTACACGTGGCCACGATCGTGGTTTGGTGGTGTTGCTCACGTTCGATGTGACGGAGAAATTCGTATGCGAGAATTAAGTTGGCTATTCATGTTCTTTTTGGTCTATTTTCTCATGGATATGCGTGTATTATGTATGTATTTACGTAAGGATAATTAGAATATTTATTATAATGTATTGATATTTGAGTGTAATCGAATATTATGCAAGGTAAAATATGTTTTTATATATTTTCTAGTTGAACATAAATTGTTTGATACATTAAAGCTTTTTAATTATTTCTGATTTTTATTTTTAACAAATTACAAATTGTCGAATACTTGTCAGTACGTATACATTCAACGCTGATAGTTTTACTGTCAATCGTGTTGCAGCTAGACGGAACGATGGTCTGACAGCATAACATTACTCTACTTAAGAGTCTCTTTCATTGACTAGAACTACTAGAGTAGTTGGAACACAGGGAATAGTTTCCTTTATCACTAACTCTGCTACGAACACTTTTCATAGTACAATTTGAACAATATAAAATTATTGAAACTATTATAAATACCAAATTATTCCTTAAAAAATATAACAAATGTTTTTCATTTGGAAAAAAGTAGTGTTAAACTATTCTGTTGTAAAAATAACATTTATTCTTTATACTTTACTATCCATTTTTTTTTATATGGAAATTGATAGTAAAAGTATTTTAACTCTTTGCAAACTGCTGGTTCTGTTACTGTAACATTCGTAAAATACACCATAATTTCATTCCAGTTTCATTAATATCAAAATAAAACAAATTAATAAAAGAAATAGAACTACATAGATTTATAAACGATTTATCATTTCTTGTTTTCAATAGAAAATTTTTGGAATTCAAAATGTTTGATAGCAAACGTGTAGCGATTAATCGTATTAATAATCGCACACTGTATTTGAACGTTTTATGCGAAGAATAAAAAGATTCACGATGGAAATAACTTATTCTTTTATATTATAACGTAACAGACACATTCTGTACATATCTCGATCGTCATCGTCAAATTATTTGATCCGATTTTTTAAAACTGATTCTGACAGCTAGGATTTATAAAGCTGAATTTATCGAGTACCCAAATATTTAGAACGGTCCGCGATGAAGCTGAAATCGATAGAGCGAATGTATAATAACGAACGCATTTCTCGTCTCTGGATGCTTCACGTCATTGAAATGATAATTACACGTAATTTCGTTCGTGACAAATTTTGTTCTTTCATTGATATCGTCCTTCAAGCGAGACACATTTTGCTACGACATCATCGACTGAACGAAACTTCGCTTCAACCGACGCTATCATCGTTGATAATGGGAAATCATGGTAGAAGTAAAACGCAAACTCGTTTCGTTTCGCTCACCGTGACGCGATGTATATATATATATATATATATATATATATATATATATATATATCTTTTTTTCCACGCAACTCGCAATTGAACTCGAAAACGGGATTTCGTTCGTGGCGCTCGCGGTTCGTGGATATTAAAAGTCTAACCGGGGACGAAATTCGATACGCGAGGCATGAAAATGCACCGGCGGTGACCGGAAGTTGCCTGTATCGACGAGAAACGTTCCAGCACGGTATGGCTGCGGTTTCGTTACCTCGATGCCGCCTTTTATTTTCGTCGTATCGTTGACTTTTATAGGGAAAGTTCTACGTAACTGTGCTTGGGAACCAGCCCAAGCCTGTAACTGCGACAGCTAGTGATAGACACGACCGAAAGGTGGACCGAGATTGAGAAATATCAAGGAAACAGAGAGAGAAAATAGCTCGGTGAACGAAAGAAATCTAACAATACGGCGACAACGTTTACGGGAAATTGGATATAGCGAAGAAATCTTAGACTACCTTATGACTTACTTTTTCTCTTTCTTCTGTCTTCTGCGATTGTCTGATTGTTTCATCAGTGCGCTGTGACGCACGATGTAGGCATCTGTATGCATACACAGTGATAACTATATGTACATATACATGTACACTAGAAGTTGCTTAATATAAAATAATTTTATTTCTAATTAATTTTTCATTCTAGACACACAAGGTTAACGAATTATGCATAAATGATTAAATAGTTAAATTATATTTAAACAGAAATAAATTAAAGCTTTTAAAATTAAGTTCTCTTTTCGTCGAAAGGGAAATGTCAAGTAAATACGCAATGAAGAAAGAATAACCTCCAATTAATAACAAAGACACTAAATGTTTTCTTTCGATTTAATTGGAGGGTAAGATGAGCAGAAAGAAATCATTTTTAACAATAACTTTATTCAAACAGTTTTTCAAAATTTTTGTACGTGTTATCGAATAAACTAATGATTCTAACTTCTTAAAAAAAAACATGTTTTGTCAAATTTTAAGAAAATTATTCTATTTTAAAAGGTGTCCGAATATTAATGGGAGTCACTGTGTATGCATATATACTGACCTATGTTCCTCGATACCATATATCGACTTGAAATTGTATCGCTTGAATTCTGCACGTGACCATATATGTGTACATACGATCACCGACAAGGTGATCCCACAGAAATAGGCTACCTATTTCTTCTCAAGCATATGGAGAAATATCTTGGATAAAGTATGGGATATTTGAAGGGGAAGATGCGATGCAACGGTGAATTTGTTTCTACGATCAGCGTTTCTGAATTTATCGCTGTTTTCTACGAGATTTTGCATATATATGTGATTTTCATGCAGCAAGTTAAAATAATGTGTATATGAATAATTTTCCAGATATTGTTTTAGTGTGTTATTGTGCACTGGTAGAAAAGTAAAAATAAAATTATTTAGAATAATTTTATATATATATAATAATAGTAGACTGCTGTTATGTATTTTTATATTGCAAATATTTTGAGCATTATTTGAAGAAATTTCACAGATTTTTAATTTGAAGAATCAACAGGATACTTAGATACAGTAAGTCACAAAATCTTCGCTCTTGAGGATAGGACAAAATTGAATAAAAAAATAATGAAACAATAAATAATTTTTTACCATTATTTTATTTGAAAATACAATTGTATGTACTTTATACTATGATGTAATAAAATCGTTGGAAAAGATTGAAAAATTGTGGTTGACGATTTGTAACAATTCCTCAGCACCTTGCTTCAAATTCTTTTTTAATATATGAAAATACATTACTCTATACATCACATCTGGATTAAAGTGTATTTTAGTTAATATGCATTATACTTAATTATATAATTATATTCACAAGGAATTGCGGATAGCTTCACAAATTTAATAATAGTATTTTCAACATTAGGTTTTGCTTTTTGATTTAATCCTTTTAGCTGTAGAGCTGTTTAGCTGTATCCTTTTAGATGTAGTTTGATACGTTTCGAAAGAAAAACTTCAGTTTTAGATGATAATTACGAAATTGGGAAAGGAACGTGTTAAGAAATAAAGAGAAAATGAATTAATGGCTAAAGTGTTTCAATAATTGTTGAACATTTTTTCCAAATTTATTTCGCAGATACAAATAAATATGAAAAAGTTTCAAAAACATTATTATTTATTATAAATAATACTAGAATTACTTTATTGCTTTTCATATTCATTTATTGATTGATATATCATTGTTCGGTACTAAAGGGGCTAAAGTATATCTATCAATTACTATACACTTTGAAGTGGTACTTTCATATAACCCGAAACAGCATTCAAAACATTATTGAACTACTGAAATTTTGACGTACAACCAACTGCGCATTAACACAATTATTAAATCTACGATCAACCCCAAAGATCCTCCGTAAAGACAGCTGTATATCCATGCGAGCATTAACCAACAAATGGAACTAATTACGAGTAACAGCATTCATCAAGGCGTTGATTTCTCAAATTAAGCCCCGACGAAGTTTGGTTCATCTGTTGATGAATGAGCCACTCTTACGTACACACACGCGCGTGTCTGCGTGTTTAGAATTAAGTCCAGACGGTACGCTTCATATTCGAAAGAAGAAGAAGAAAAAAAAAGCGAAAGGTAAAGAATGAAACGGCGCTTCTCATAAAGGAGCCTTCCAGTCGTTTCCCTTTGCCGTTTGGAAAACGGAACGCGAGGTTAAATCATGAGGGCGACCAATGGGTTGGAAGATAGAAAGGGAGAAAGAGAAGCAGAGAGAGAGAGAGAAAGAAAGAGAGAGAGAGAGAAAGCTTCCCTTCTCTCCATCGTCTCAGCTACTCGACCCTACTTATTTCAATAGCTTTTTCTTGCTACACGTTTGAATAAACTACGCCTACTGCACGCATACCTTTTCGCAGCTAGAGGCACCTCTGTGCATACGCATATGAAATTCGCGTACTCAAAAATACCAAATGTCTCTCGGCTGGGCTTCTTGTTACGTGAACTGATACTTCATCATGGAGTGTGATAGCCTCTATGGCCAGAACAACGGGGCGAGGTTTCGAGGCAGTTTACATTTGTTATGAACTGCCCTGGGTGGTGTGTGTGTTCGGTTATACACACACTCTCGAGCGTGTGCACTCGCGCGCGCACGCTTGGCATGAAAAATCGAACGTTTTAATTTCTCTGCTCTTGGTTGATTACCGCGCTGTGCCACACCGCGGATATACGCAGTACGTGGCCCCCGCTTTATGAATGGCGTTCCTGATAACGTTTGCGGTAAAACTGAAATAATACCTACGTGGCTGCAGCTATTGTTTCGCGAAGTTTTGTGATCGCGACCACTGATACAGAGAATGGACGTAGAAATAAAAACGATAAACTTTGCAAAAATCGTGCACGTCCACGACACCTTCGTTTGTTAATCCCTGCCCGTGGATGACACGTTTTGTTTCCATGATGGACCATAGGTTTGATTATAAATCACTTCGATCCCAAAAGGCTTATTGAGCATTAAAGCGTATTGGAGATTTAGCAGGATTTCTTCGTTCTCGTTGGATATGCTGTTTACATGAATACATGAGTTATGTTATAGTGAACAGGAAATGTATACGTAAGCTGCTTTTCAGGGAAATGTCTGCAGTGCTTGATTATATCCACAAAATTAAATTACTTGTCATTTAAAGTAACATTGAATGTTAATATTATTGTAAGAAGTTGCTGTTGAGAAAATTTGGCACGTGATTAAATGAAAGGAACAACTTTTTGGAAAATATATCATATCTGCTTGAGAAGAATGATACAAACTTCAATATTAATTTTACTGCTTGAAATATCTTCTATTATACAGATTTACCATAAAAAAATGTCTAAAATTGAGTTGTAACATTTCAGTTGATTAAACTCCAGTTGTCGTGTGTTTCATGATTCTCTAATTAAGTTATTTTACAAACAAGACAAAAGTTTTCAATACTCATTTCATTGCTGGAAATATCTTCTAACATCAGAAAAAATGTCTGAAATTGATTTGCAGCTCTTTAGTTGAATAAATTTTAGCTGATGTATGTTTTATAATACTGTAATTATGTCTTCCTTCCGTTTTTCTCAAGAATTTCACGTTTCCGACTTGCGATAGTTTTCTCGAAAGTATATAAAGTTATATGAGCCATTTAAAGGTTAAATTGATTACCAACACTTCTTGCAATATGCCCAATTTTGCTATAAAAGCACATGATTGTTACTTAACTCTCCATAAAAAGTACAAGCTTAATCAATTTTATTCGATAGAGTTAATCACGTCAGTTGTTAAGCTTCTCGCGTAAAATGTTTCCCTTAAATAGATTGAAAGTTTAAAACAGCAACAATCAAACATCCGCTTTATCCATCAGCTTATTTTCGTAACTTCAGCAGTCTATATTTCTGTACGCTTCCCATCTCTAGGAGCCTTTCTTTCCCTTTCGCGAGTATGCCTGCTCGCCGACGATCGTGCCGAGTATTAGTCGACCGGAATTGGGGTGCGAAATTCCCGAAGTCTGGCTCTGAAGTATTTATGAAGGTGTACCCACCTTCGTGCTTCTCATTCTTCGTCATCGCCCCCTCTTGTTTCGCTCGCTCTTTTTCCCTCGACCGTTTTTCATCCCTTCTTTTTTATTCTTGCTCCCTCGCTGTCTGACGTACGCCCAATACGTCCTTCTCTCCTCCATAACCTCTCTTTCCTCCCTCTTTTGTCTGGCCGACGATTCTAAACTCCCTCCTTCCATCTGCTCGTATCGCGAAAGAACCGAGAGAGAGTTAATCCGAGGTCTCCGTCCGCGGGACTCGTGCAAAAACAAGACGAGGTGCACCTCTTCCTTTCGACGTTTTTACTCTCTTCCAACAGTCAGGTTAGCCGTGCTGCCGGTTGCGCCTAATCTTTATCCGATATCCCGTTCCGCCGCGGTTTCTGGTTGATGAAAAGAACGCGACCCGTTCGATCGCTGCTAAAGTTGTTTTCCGCGGCTTGTATACGGAAGGAGGGATGATTATGCTGAGAGGTAGCGCAATTGAAAAAAGAAAGAAGAAAAGCAAAAGAGAAAGAAAGGAAAAGGAAGAAAGAGAAAAAGGAATGTTCCCGGGTGAAAGAGCTCCAGGGTAATGCACGATAACGTGCGTACGGTAATCGCGAGAGCAATGGAGCCGTAGTCAGGTAGACATTTTTAATGGCCGTGTTCGGCTCATTAATAATTCTATAGGATTATGCGTTCAACGACATCCTGCAATCGGATTAGGTGGATCATGTCTTTCTCTCGTACGTGTGCGTACGTTTTAATCGTGTCATTCTTTGTTCTTCCTGTTGTTATTCGCCAGGTTAATCTTCTATGTGTTATATACATGACTTTCTTTTTGTTTAGCATCTCCTTTCTCTACTAATTCTTTTATCCTGTATGCAATGTATCACATGAGAAAATCGACAAAATTTTATAGTACATTTGACAGGTTAAATCTAACGTTTTCGCTATATATGTATATCGTCGCGATCAAGTGTAAACGAGGTTTACCAAAAATCGTGAAATTATTACTAGGAATTAAATAAAATTATGAACGAGACGATTATAATTACAGTCATTCTTATTATTATTTGGACACACTTTGAAACAGAATAACTTTTTTTAAATTGGATCGAACGACGTTGGTTTTCCTTTGAGAAGTCAGGATTAGTTTCCTAGATGATGTGAAAATAAATTTTTAAAAATATAGTAAGCCAGAATTGCAAAGAAAATAATAAAGGTTGCCTTTTATAACTTTCTTATCTGAGTCTATAACGAAAATTTAAAAAATACTTCCATGACTTTCTGCCTACAACTACTATAAATCTAAAGATTTTTACGTCTTTCAATGCCTGTCGCTTGTTTCTATAATACATCGACCGATTTCGACAAAATTTTCACCTATACTACAAAAAGCAACCTTTGCTATTTTCTTTGTGATTCCGAACTATTGTATCTTTTTTCAAAATTTACAGTACACATCATCTAGTAAACTAATTCTTCTAATTTCTAAAAAAAAAATGACTCAAGTGATTTGGTCCAATTTTCAAAAAGTTATTCTGTTTTAGAAAGTGTCCGAATATTAATGAGAGCCACTGTATATAAAATAAAATTCAAAGATTCGAAGGTTGTCGTGTAATCATATTAATTTCAAATAGAAATATATACATACATGTAGGATAGTGAAAGGACGACAGGAGTAGATGGTAGAGAACGGACGAAAAGAAAAGTAGATCGGATGGAGAAATACAGGCCAGTAGTCATCTCTCAAACTTACGAAACTACGTATCCGGTGTATACATTGCACGATGTTTTCATACACAGTGATGTGAACGGAGGGGAAGAAGCGGCCGCACTCCGTTGCTGTAAAACAGAGCATTATTATCCTTCTAGTCCATTACCCAGGACACTACGGAGGCTGGGAAACCGGCTGGAAGAGGACGCAATAGCAAAAACCAAAAACCCGGGCAACTACGGGCAAGGGCCATTGACTCCAACACTACCACCTTTCAACCTTCGACGTGATTTATTTCCGGATTCCTGGTTTTCGACTTCCATCTCTCGTTTGAATGCCTCGATCGAACCAGTGCCTCACACTTTTTCTGTTTCGTTAGCCTCGTGTTTTAACCCTTTCTCCGATTTTAATATTTCCCCTTCAATCCTATGCGAAGGAAGCGCATCATTCAGGAATTCAATAGAAATACGATTAACTCTAAAACTCTATGGAAAAGACACGAAGATAATTACGAAATTTAAAGAGAATCGAGGCAATTCTATCGATTAACAAAGCTGAAATACATTCTTCAGGAATTCTATAGAAACATGATTAATTTTAAATAAAGCCCTATGGAAAAGTCACGAAGTTAATTATGAAATTTAAATAGAATCGTAGCAATTTGTCGATTGGCAAAGTCTAAGTATGTAATTTAATAAATGTTTCATAGTATTAGGATAACTAAGTTTACGATCTGGTCGACACGTTTGGTATTTTTGAGGATTTAGATATTTTATTTTATAGCTTATTATTAATTTTACAATCAGGCAGAATGCCAAATGCTTGATTGGTTTGTAAGTGCTTGGCTACTTTTGCTTAATAGTAATTAACGCATCGTAATTTTACTTTTTGGATTAAGGACACTAGACAGTTTCCCTATTTTCACACATTTTCGATATTACTGAAAGGCGTAATTAATAATTTTATTAAACGAGACTTTTATATATCTACTATTTCATTATTATTACTTTCGTACTTTACGTAGAAAGATTTTGTACAAAATCATTGACGAATATTACTTCTAACACTTGGATTTGTACCTTTATATAAATTAACACAGACTTATCTCGATAGATATTATATTTGGGCATTATTATTGTTCTTATTATATTTTTAGTGCTGGCAAAGAAATTAAAAGTTTACTTTCCTAAATAATGCGGCTTCACGAACAGTGTGGGAGCCAACACATAGTTTCTAATAAGTTTAATATTTGGAAACTCGAGTGGTTCTTCTTTAAATTTTTATATATTATACAAAATTTGTTTCTTAATTGGAAATTGATATTACAATTTTTTTAAAAAGATAAACAGTATTGCTAATGTTATTAATTGCGCCTTTCAGTAGTATCGAAAATTTTTGTCCACAGAATTGAATTAAAGCCGTATTTCATCATAAATCAATAAAACGACGCTTCGTTTATATAACATTTTCACTAATACCTCCGCGTAATTTACATCGATGATCGATTACGCTGTGTACCAAGGACGCGTTTGTATGCGTTTCATTAATAAATCACAAGCGGTGAAAATTTTTGCATGCAAAGCAACGACGTAAATTAAGAATAAATACGCAATCAAGGCGGACGTAATGTCTGCTGCATGGAACTAATGAGGACAGCAGCTCATTTACATTGAATCAATAATCAAGAAATTATATCTGCATACAAATGTTCACATATATCGCGTTGTTATTTTTGTAAATGTAACAAAAAGCATACCACAACGCTGTGAGCAGAGAGTTTCACATGAATTTCGTTGATTAAATTTAGGAACATTTTAATCTTTCGAACGTTGCTAGTATATGTACATTTCATTTCAAATTGAAAAAAAAACTCAGCTTTTCCTTTTTACGTATTTGTTTCTGACAAATATGTTACTTCGCTAACGCTAACTTTTATTTATATTACCCTGTACACAATTCTTATTTTTGACGTTCTTTTGACGTATTATAGTTTCTCTTCAATTCTTTTTCCACGGACGAAGGTAACAGAATTCGATAAAGAAAAATAGAACTATTTCTAAAGGATACGGTTATCTATGTACCTATAAAAATAACCTCGACGCCAATTGATCTCTCTGTTTTGAAAAGTATCGAAAAATCAATAGCTTCGAACCGTGTACGTACATACGTGGCCTTTGGAGCCACGTATTTTTCAAAGCTTCGTTACTATCTTAACAGCGGCGTGAACAAATTCACGAGTCAAAGCGAACCTGAGCTTCACAATACTACCTTCCTTACATTAATTGTCTTAATAAACATCTAAGAAAAATGAGATTTCTTTTAATTTCGAACTACTTGTTAAACAGTTAGAACACATAAATAAATTTGCTTAAAAATTATGGAACATTTGGTGTTTCAACTATTTCAGAAATTGTTATTTATATTTTAAAAACTTTTGATACACTTGCTGGCAATGGTTATTATTGAATTTCATGTTTATTAAATAGCAATGGTCTTTTTATTTCTTATGTAAATAGGATATTTTAGTTAAGATGACATCTGTACGATATTCCATAAGTTCAATATAGCTAAGTAAATTCTAATAATTGCATTGTAAAGCCACGAAAAAACCTGTTCCCTTTTACCTTGATCCTATCAGGTTGAAATATCTATGAGGTATGAATTCACGGACGTGGAAAGTTTCCCAGCTCCATGTTACGTAGCCATCAGTGAAATATCTTGAAGAGTCTTCCCCTTGGCAGCCGAGTAACATAATATCAGTTTCGCCAGAATTTAAGCATGTTTAAACCAGCTACGGAGAGAAGAAATATAGGAACGCTCGACGAGCCTGGCGGAGTTGACGCTGAAACCAGGGGATGGAAATGCAAGGGTGACTGCATACTCGCTTTTTTATACAGTCGCGTCGAGAAAGGTTACGAAGACGAAGTTAGAGGCATATGAATAAAATGGTCAAGTTTTTTGCTGGGTTTTATATCACCAGATAATGTTCACGATTGGTTTTGAAACATTAGAGTATAGAGATATTAATAAGTGTCCCGTTGAATTTGGTAGAAATATAATTTTTGTTTCTTAATATGCAAAGATTATACTTGGTCTTCAACGTTCGTTCGTCTAACACTCGATACTTTGTTAAATAATTCTGAATTCTAAACTCTTTTACCAGATAGGTAAATATAAAGATATAAATATAAAGATTTATGTTTTTCATACTAATCTTTATTCTCTATGATCACTTTTCCACTCCTTCCTCACTCAGGCACATTCATATATTCTTATTTTAATTATTATTTTGAAGAGTTTTGTGAAAATCTGAGTCTATGCTAACAAGCCAGAAGCAATGAACCAATGATGCAATGACCTGACACGTCGAAAAGTCATTGAAAATTTTGATAATCGAACTGATATCTATAGCAATCGTGGTGCACGTTTGAATCATATTCTTTTCCACTTATAATTGTAATGGACGTACAGTAGACTTCCGTATAACGCGGTTAATATGTTTTGAAGTGATTATTGCTATGCCAAATTTTATTTTTTACGTTTCATCAAGTAGCACAATATTTTAAAAATAAGTGGCATACACACGCAGTTGATTAAAAAGATATATTATTAATGTACGTAAAAAATCTTTTATTTCATTGAAAATGAATAAAAATGTAATTATACAAATTTATGCATTATCTTTGCTCAACTAAAACAAATTTAATTTTTAAATGCAGGTAATTCCTGTGTTTTGGTGTTTGCTGCGTTGTACGAAGAATCGCGTTATATGAAAACAGTAGTCTTCTAAAATATCTTTGCGGCGTTATAGGAATTCGCCTCGTAAGAACTGGCGGTATACGGGAGTCTACTGTACTTTCAACTAAAAAAAGAAAAAAAGTCAACTTGAAAAAGTTCCAAATAGTTTTGTGTAAGTTGGATGCTTAAAGTATAGGATACGTTTCAATGGCTAATTTAAGAATCTTAATTGTAGATAGTATATCTTAAAGCTGTATAAATATCTTAAGGGTAAGTTAAGTTCTTTCTTTACAGCATGGCAGGAACATTTAATCGTTTGAGTAATTATGTACTGACAGACGATGAGTGACTGTTGGTTATAACTTCTTCCATTTTAAAGGGTGCCATGGGGATGGGGATGGCGATGCCGTTAAGAGGGCTCTAGTTCGGAGTGACTGAAGCATTTTCCTTGTTTAAAGCTAATGGCGGTGAAATTTGAACTTTTTGTGTGTATACACATGGTACACGTAAATTTTTTTACTGGTTTTGGGTGCTAATAATCGCTTCGAGCAAGTAGCGAACTGCTGAAATTGTAGGAAAACGAACTGGAAGGTGATACAAAGAACTTCTGGCAACTTAAAAGTGGTAGAATATTTGCTTTGTACATATCTTATGGTGATTGATCATTTACGATAAGTTAGTTAGTTATATGCTTTAGAAAATACATAATTTACTGAGCAGAACATTTTTTATTAAACTCAATTTTATTATCTCATTTTATAGCGTCTGTTAATAATAATCAAGCAATAATTTTGTAATGTACAACGCTGTTCATAAATTTTAGGACATTTGTTATATTCGTTCAGAAAGTATTATATAATTTGAATTAAATTTCTTCGTCAAAGTTAGTATTGTACATCAGTATAAAAATTTACAAGTAACAATATATATGATATAGAAATAAAAATAATAAAATAAATATGATACAAAAATGTATAATTGATATCAAAAAATATGTATACTCGTTACATCGCGAGATTCCAGGCTGAATAGTACTGAATATTTTTTTGTTTTTAAGATCTTGATAGTTTTATATTTCGGTTTGCTTCAATATATGTTCTATTGTGGTTACTTGCGAACGAGAGTGCAATATCAAGGAATTTTTATTTTCCAATCACAGTAGAAATATCGCATAACTTCTGCTCCATCTATTCTACCCTAGAACTATTACAACTGGTATTGAGCTCTGAATCTCCGTCAGGTAAATCCAGTTGAAATCATAATTAAACCAACGATAAAGTTGTACAAAGAATGATTTTGTTATTTATTCCCACGAGAGGCGAGTAACTGCGCAGAGGGACGGCAACCCGTGGATGGACATACATTACCAGACCATACGAATGATTCGATTCGACGCGCAATTAATCAGATTGTGATTTGCGTATATATGTGTGTGTCCCTCGGGCGCCCTCACTTTATTCCCTTGCATCGTCGAGTTTCACCGCGATGGTTTGCGTTCGCCTGCTCGACGCGCCGTTGCACCATGTATACGCGTCTTTACATCGTACTCCAGACCGCGGTCGAAGCGATTTCTCTCCCTCTTTCCCTCACTTTTTCCCTCCTTCTGTTTAGCCCCTCCCCTCCATTTTTATTATTCACGAAGCCTAATCAAGAAGAGTATACGCAGAGAGTGAAGAACGTGGAAAGCTGGATAGGAAGAAAAAGAAAAAGAAGTGGAAAACAGAGGCACGTGCTGGAAGCGCGTGTTATAGAGGTGAGCTAGAAACGAATCGATGCATTACCCAGAACAGTCGTTCAGTTGTTGACTGAAAATGAAGAAAAAGAACGGAAAAGAGACAGAGAACAGAGAGAGAGAAAAAATACGAGCACCATGAATTGACATTTAGACGAAGACGGATGAAGAGAGTCAAATCGAAGGAAAGAGTTGGGGTAGATCGATAAAAAGAAAACGCGAGAGGAGCGAATGCTTATGTATAACTCACGCGTATGGTCGTGTTGCATGTGTATAGCCGCGTTTAAGCGTGTATGAGCATGAGGGAAAAAAAAGGTAAAAAAGAAAGAAAAAAGGAATACTTGGAAGTACGAACAAGTAGCGGAGAGGGACGAAGAAAAATGGCAGGGTACTCCGTGGTGGTATATGGTAGGGTAGTTAGCCAATCGCGCTGCACTGCTACATCGGATGAATATCAATGAGGGAAAAGCCACCCATCGCGTTTTACAATTTTCTTCCGCTTGTGTCTGAGGAATAGAGGACACGGTGCGCGGTACCTACGGGGAAGGGGGAAAGTCGTGCTACGATCGCTTGTTTACGCAGAAGCTGATTGGAAACACGGTTTCTCATCGGGCAATCTGATTAGGGACTTACGTGAAACTTGAAGGCGAAATTGACGCGAAATTTCTTTATTACGCCCGGGAATAACGACACGCAACGCTTGAATGATTTACATTCGGGAGGGACAGAAACGAAAGGGAGAGGTATCCTGAAACACGTGAATCAAATGTAGGTACTCTGAATTAGTGATTAGATTTGATTCAAAGATAACAAAGTGTTAGATATATAGTGGATCTTCTAATTAAATATAACACGTTGAAATTGCTTGTTTCATAAGGAATTCACAAATATTTTTTATGATTTTATTTAACATGAAATGAAATTATAGTATTTGAAATTCCTCTCTATTTACTACAATTGGTTATATGACTAGTTAATGTGAAGTATGCGCATCAAATGAACGTGAGTTTGTAATTAGATTTAGTTCAACGATGATACAATAGAATGCTAGATATTTGGAGAATTTTCTTATTACAAGTAATACGTTGAAATTGCTTGCTTCATGTGGGATTCAGATGCATCTTTATAGTCTTATTTTATGTAAAATGAAATTACATTATTTGAAATTTCTCTTTATTTACTACAATTAGTTGGTTGTATACTTAACATTCAGTTTTATTTCATTTTTATTTTACTATTTATTTGATTAAGAATATAACTTGCTGCATAGTTTGTATAAATATGATTTTATAAAACATTTATATACTACTTTTACAAAGAACAAACTGTTTTGACATCATGTTTATTGATACACTTTTTACCCACATTAGAATAAACCAATTAAGTTTTCATTACTTGGATAAGTTTCAGAAATATACGAGCCGTTCCTCTTTAAGTTGATATAAGTTCAATTTTGTTAAGAATGAGTTAACGCGTTTTAGTTAGATATAGATATCTTCTTTTCATATTTATAATAACACAATCAATGAATAAAAGGATTTATATCACTTAAAAAAAGAGACTGCTAATATAATAACGATGCGATAAACAAAATTGTATTGCAAAGTGTTACACCAATTTATTCCAAGATTGTAATTGTTACTAGAGATAATAACAAGTTGTCACCAAAAAGAACCAATTAAATTTATTTTTTTATAACATTATCTTCAATGATAAATGTTGAACAAATACTATATATACTGTAAAAATTAGGATAACAAAACTTGTATATGTTAACGAATAGGTTATATACAAACCTTCTTAAAACAATATTATAAAGAATTAATATAAATCTTCTATTATCTATTATAATAACTTTTATGTCGAAATTAATGCAATAAATATTTAAAATAACATTTGAATTAGATTTATAGTACTTGAGCAGTATCAATAAACTTTCAGCATTGCTTTCTAATATAATTGCAACTTATTGTTCTTATCACCCTTCATACACATTCTATAAGTTTGTTATCTAGAATAGGAAAGATCATACATGACACGAACGCGCGCATGTCATTTGTTAACGAAGTCATTTGTATAAAGTGCAATGCGAAATTCCTCGCGAAGCTACTATTCATCGAAGCTTGATATGAAACAAAATTGAATATGAGGGTGAGTTTTTGCCGTGCGTGACTCTTCATTTCATTAAAATTCGTTCCATGAAAACCAGCGCTGTCTCACAGACGTACAAACAAAATACCCGGACTAATAGCTACTGCTGCATTGTTATGAACTAAAAAAGGCAATCTATATATAAAAAAAAGGAAAAGAGAGAGAGATAGAAAGAAAGAAAGGAAAATTTACGGTCCGATGTTATACATTGACAATAACCAACGCACTTGCTTTGATGCCTAATGAAATCTTAAGCTAGTAGCATTATGTATTATTACGGTCATTGTACTCCCGCGCAATTTCTTAGATATTCGCAAATTGTTCAGAAATTTCATTACAGACTTATTATTTGGTAGATATTCACAGGCAAATTATTGTTTGAAACAATGTTTAAGGTGAATGGAAAACCCATTAGAAGCACTTTTTACTTTAATACACTTGCTTCTCTGTAATTTCTCACTATGAGAGATTTCAGATTTCAGTGAAGAACAAAAGATAGATGTTCAATTCTCAGGCGAAAAATTTGTCAAATGGTTTTCGGAAATTGAAGAACATGAAATTTTCAAATCTGCAGAAATTTTAAGTTTCTTTCGTTGAATTCAAATGGAAGTACGTAAAGGTAAAATGAAGGATGAAGTTAAAGCGAAGGTGTGGTAACAAAAACCTACGAGAAAATTTTCAAAGAACGTATAAGCATCAACACTAACTTCCAACAGATTTCACAAAGCAACTTCATAAACTATTCTTCTTTTTAAACTGTCAAATTTCAAATCAGTCGACGAAATTATCATTACTTGTTCGTTCATTACACTCACAGCTTTAACAATGACAGCTATTAAAATAATACCTACGCGTTAATATTCTTTTAGTTAACAAGGACGACCTACATTATGCATTTAGAGTAGAAACGCTAGGAGTTTGCATATGTATTTTCGTTTTCACGGCCGTAAAGAATGTTGCACGATACCGTAGAGAGAGTAAAAAAAAAAAAAAGAAGAAAGAAAGAATCCATTTACTTGCTCCACAGAGAGAAGCACTGTACTTCTACTTCTTCCTCTAGCTGTACTTCAGTAGCGTGACTACAACCATTCCTGACTTCGTTGATTCAATTACATTTTTTACGTCGAACACTTGTTGAAAGAATTGCCGTAAATAGGGAAAAGTGGGGTAGGGGGGAGGGGGAGGGAATATTTCTCGATAGCGTGCACCATTGTCAAACAGACGGAAACTCGATGCAAATCTAAACAGGAGATTTTTTTTCTTTTTGTCTTTCTCTTTTTTTTTTCGAAAAGCGATGAAGATTAAATGCGCGCATAAATGTACAGGTTGATTCCATTAATCTTTCACTTACTCCATTCTAGTTTCTGCGCTACACCTTCTCCATCAGACGTGCTTGTTTTCAAAGGAACTAACGGACGGGAGAGTTAAGCGGAAGCTGAAAGGTGAACGAAGAGTAATAGATGGTTAAAGGAAGAATATGCTATAAAGAGATTGAGAAATGAAATATGATACTCAAAGCGGAAAATAGACGAATGAAAATTGAAAGATACGCGGTGCTATGTTGGAGAAGTCGCAGTTTGATGGCAATCATTTTTACGAGGATACATAACGATACACTTGCAATTATTTTTACGTAACTTCAAGGTACAACGTTAAGGAAATTATTTACATTAATAGATTAAAAGTACATATATAATTTAAATGTGAGTTTGTGTAACTTTAACATCACATAATTATTAACTAGTCATTCTCAAACTTGGATAAATCATTCTGCTCTATAAAGTTGAATTTTGATTTTTATTCAAATTTATAGTTTTGAGAATATAATAAAAAACTGTAGAACTTTCCAGGTATTATAGAAAGCACTATAATTTGGAGATTTATAAGATTTATAAGATTTTATGGAATTTTGAAGATTTCACCTCATTTATCTCAAAAATATTGATATTTATTTGACATTTAGAAATTTCTACACAGCAACAGAAATGTAACTCAATAAATTGGACTTCAAGAAATTCGAAAGAAACTTCTGATATATGCAAATCCTATTAAATTGGATTTTGCAACAAAAACAGAACGAATTCAGCTTGTCACAAATGTAAGAAGTATATTTGTGGAAACTGTGTATTCTAAATAAGATCTATGTATAAAAGAATATGCTTTAAAGTGAATTATAAAGAAAAGTTGTTTTAATAATAAATATCCCAATTAATTATAATAAAAACTAAATTATTTAATATATTATATATTGTTTGTGATTATTTATAACTTTTCAAAGCACATTTTTCAAATACCCATTAAATATACGGGTATGGTAAAATTAGGTATACATTCAATGCTGGTAATTCTAGTATTAACACACCATAAACTTCAAACAATAGTAAAATAACTTTTACATATAATTATCCGTACATACGATATTTCATAATTTCACAATAATTATGAAATAAAAGACACCATTTTATAGTTATCGAAACTTTTAATTAAAGGCAACAATGAAATTCAACAATGTTGAATTTCACTTACTAATCTCACAAAGCAAAAAAAAAAAGAAAGAACAAAATAAAACTATTAATGTATCATTAATTAAACGTAATTCACGAAAACGGATTTCGTCGTTTAAATTATTTAAGATACGACATGCCGGCACATGTCACGTGACTCGTCGGAATAGCTGGTTGCTATCATTATGTGCACTTACGGGCTAAATCTGTGGCGCATTAAACGAATTTACGCTACAGCAGAGTCCTTGCAATTACATATACATAGGCGGCATTACAAGAACCCCGCTTCTGCGCTCTCTCAATGAAGTACCGTTGCACAAGCAGCACTCGTGTTCCTTTCCCAACGAAATGTTGTATTACAGGTGTTTACAAACGAGAACTGAATAAATCTCGAGCCTCTGTTAGTTTTATTTCTATTGACACGGTAAATATATTCGCAAACGGTAGGACCGTCGCTTATTCCGATTTCTACTACGCCTGTTTGTAAAAGGTATCAAGTTGAAAGTCACACGATAGCAGTTGAGACTTAGTATACCATTGTTTATTACTTTTTTTTTTTTGTTGCACCACTGTATTCGTTATTCACGATCTACCTTATACTTCTATTATTATCAGTAATTCTATTTTATTTTTGCAACACACGATCATTGAAATACTGCAGATTCCCGTATAACTCGGATCTTCAAGGACCGACAGTATCAAATTTAAAAAATAAGTTTTATTTAATATAAAATTTTTACGATATAGAAGGATATGTTTACGCTTCTTTAACCCTTTGCGGACGGAGCCGCTCGACGGGCGAGCGTCACTGTGACTTGCATCATCTTGCATCGTAAGTTTACTACATTATACGGAAGATAAGACTTCATCGTTCAAAAGTCTCTAATTTCATTGAGAGGCAACTTGACTTTTTAGGCTAGTATACCCATGGGTATCTTATCGTTTACGACGACAGACGTACGCCAGTCGCCAGAGTTGGGCGGATATATCCGACACTCGTCCGCAAAGGGTTAATATATTTTATTGAAACGTTCCAAATAGAGATGAGGTCTCTCTAAGCATCCGCTAAGCGTTTCCCTGTCACCTGAGCGGAAAGTGAAGCAAAATCGGCGTGTTAATACGTTACGCGTTGTATGAATTCGCATTATAGGAACTTGTACTGCACGAGAATACTTCTCGTATAGCACGAATAAGCTAAAATGAAATTTTTGGAATGGTTACTGCCATGTCAACTTTTGTTTTCTATCCTTTATAAAATGAGGATAGAAAATATAAAATATAAATAACATAAAATAAGATAAAATGAATTTTTTGAACTATAAATAGCATATATATGACATTGATTTAAACAAAGAAATAAGATTATTAATGTATGTAATAAAATTGTTTTTGTTTCATAGAAAATCAACAAAAGAAATAGACACGTTCATTATGTGTTTATAATTAATCAAAAAATAAGTGTAATACTCAAGTGAAGCAAGTTGCATTCTTTCCTAGACTTGTTCACCTCCATTTACTATAGATTTTTGCACACATTGAATTCAATTAGTTCTCATCGTCCAAATGTTATAGAATACATTGAATACCTTATTTTTACGAAACTAAATTATCAGTTTTTGTCCGGTTAATTAACATTAATCGAAACACTATGTGTCGTTGAGAACGAACGAGCGTGATTGGTCGATACAAGATATGAACAAAAATTTCGAATTATGACTAAATGACTCAATTAGATATTCGGTCTATGTGGATGGAAGATGAAGCAGTAAATAGAACGAAAAGAGTAAAATTATGTATTTCGATTGAACGGTGCAGGGAAGAAATCAATATTGTTTAAAAAAAATATATAAAAATGAGTGTATTATGGTATTGCATTGCTTTCATAGATTATTTTAAATATGACAAGCAATGCTTAAGTGAAACAAATTTAATTTTTAACCTCGAGGAATTCCTGCATTTGATTATTTAGCGTGTTGTACGAGGAACAGCGTTATATGAAAACAGTAGTTGCAAACTCTTTAACACTTTGTAGAGATTCGCATTATACGAGAGTCTATTGTATAAAACACGTTGTTCTAAATTCTCTTGCTAATGAACCAAGTATCGTTTATGTCGTTTAAATCATCATCAAGAATTTACAATGGCTTTTACAATTTCAAAAAGATATTTGATGCTATCGTAACGGCATCTGATTTCAAATTATAACCAATCCCAAGTTAGTAACAGTTGTCGCTAACAATTTGATAAAATCGACGAAACGACGGTAAATTTATGTACTATATAAAATTTTAGTAGATTTTTCTGTATTCAGAGAAATAAACATTGAATCCGAAGTTTTTCATTGAAAACGTGCAACCTTTTCTAATCAGTTCTCTACTCGCGATAATAATGTACGTCATCGGAGTACAGGGAGCAGCGAAAATGGTGGATCCAATTCTTTCATCTCTTCTCAAGTAGAGTATTAAACCGGTTGTCTGAGAGGCAAAAGTAATGAGTCTCGTCAGTGTGAAAATCCAAATCGTGTCGATCTATTTTGACGAAGCGAAATAGGAGATTGAAATGGTTACACAAAAGATTCAATACTGTTCGATAATACATCTGTCAAGATATATCGTTGTTAAATCGTAAAAACTCAAGCAAATTTGATAAATGAACACATCTGAAGCATTAAATCGTACGAAATATAAATGTGCTTGTGAAAAGAAAACAAACAAATGATACTCTAACTTAGAAAAGCGAATTCAAAGTACATATTTGTATTCTCTATACAAGTATTGCAATTTACGATTTTTTAAATTTATTAAACACTATGTAATCACTACTAATGAAAGTAAATGATAACAATCTATCTTACGTTTTCAACATTTTCAATTAAAATGGCATAAACATTTTTTTTATATCTACTATAGTTTTAAAGATATACAAGGAAATAGGACAACACTTGTCTTCATTCAAAAGCTATCTTCACCCCGAAGAACTGAAAAACTGCCCAAAGAAGAAATTGTCCCATGCATTCTCTTGAGATCCCCTACAAATCTGCAAAGTTTAAAAAATAATCGGAATTTGCGGGTTACCGAAGTTCGTCTGTAAGAGGGAATCGCAAACACGCCTGGAATTAGGCTATAACTTAAAGCAAGAAAAGCAGCGAAGGTAGATCAGGGGTATAATGAAATAAGATGTGTCTGGAACGCTTCTTTATCCATGGTGATCCCACTCGGTGAAGCTTATCTTTGCATTTGCGAGGCGTATGTGAACACACGTTTGTCTTCTCTGCCTCTATTCCCCTCTTACCACCTGTCTGACCACCTCACTCCCTATCTCAAGGAACAGGCTGCTGTTCACGTATGTGTATGTGTGTGTGTAAAGTGGAACACGAAAGGTGGTAAACTAAATCAAAGAATTTCACGGATTTACCGACATGCAATCCCGGGTCACCGCGAATGCATGGGTCTCCGTAACCTCCTGCAGAATATTTCTCGGAACACGGCAGTTTTCTCTTCTTGCCGGAAGACCGCTTCGTGAGAAAAACCTCTCCCCTGGGTATTACCGATCTTTCGACCTCGTTTCTTCCTTGCCTCGTAACTCTCTCGTTGCTTGTTATCGTCCCTTATCTCGGTCAACTTTAAACAGCCGTACACAAGAGTTATCACGCCTCCTCTAAACTGTTTCACACCCGTTGGACGACGTTGTCGAAGGATCACGAAATCGTTATGATAGTCTTAGTTAGAAATTGAAAGCTTAACGATACCGGGAAACTTTGAAATTAAATACTTGATTTGATTGGTTAATTTATCCTTTAATTAATCGTGATTATTCGAATATTCATTTAATTTTTGCAAGTTTGTTGATTACGCATCGTTGCAATGTACGTTTGTATGTAAAAACGATCGGATAAAACAGAGTTTTCTCGTGATATTGCCAAGATAGTTGTTCGTAATATTTGTTGTTTACTGAAAATCGATATTCCATTATGTGCATGTGTGCTTGCATGTACAAAAATCGTTCTTCCATGGTGAGCACTACTTTAACTTATTGAAGTTTTCGATACGTGTATATGCAGTAAATATAAGGATTCAGAACGGTGATTGATCATTTATAAAGCATAGCGTGGCCGCTTTGCGATAAAGGAACAAGATCGTGTGCAAAACGAACTTCGTATAATGTGCATCGGAAGTGTAAAATATGATTTATCCGAGTATTAAATGAAAATTAATCGTGTAAAATGATCGTTAAACATTTCTTTTATTTATATTCTTTCAGTTCTTAACACGTTGGGCCATGTGTGACCGGAGACTGTTTTCTTGATATAGTCATAATGGTCATTAGAATGTTCCAAATGCTTACAATAATTAAAATAAAATAAATATCATCAGTTAACAAATTTTGAATATCATAGCTAACACTATCTTAGAAAAAATAGATTAGAAATAATCAAATATTATAATATTATAATATTAATATGAATAGACAAAATCAGATAATATTATGAAATAAAAAATGCACTATTCAACAATTAAAGATTTTCATTTAAACATTGTATATTATATTGTAAAAATTAAGCACAAAATACATATTGTAAAAAATGTTTTTTATTATTATATTATATTAGAATTAAAGCTATGGTTACAGGACTACATGTATTATTACAACTCTTTACGATTTGACTTCCAAATCAACACTGTCCTTCTTTCCGTCGGGAAAACTCTTCATAAAGCCATTGGCAATGCATCGGTCGATCGCCCGATGAATCTGGTTTGTTTCCATCGTCGCCTTTCCCTTTTACGACCTTCTTCCTATCCTTAAAACTGCACTCTACGTTAACTATTATTCTTAAAAACTACGATTGCTTAAAACTACGATACTGCAATATTATAAAACTTAAAGAATAGTTAAGTGGTTAATAGTGACTCTTTTCGTTCAATTATTAGCACTTTTTAAACCGTTAGATCGTTTATTATGATATTACGATACTTCTCGATGTATATGCCATATCAAGTAAACGTCGTAAATAGTAATTTTCTTATTTTTGGAAAAAAACATTCAAGAGTAACTGAGTACATCAAGGGGCCACAGTGGTCACCTGTGATTACCAGCAAGATAAACGTCATCATATGCTTAGACTAATAAAAATTCTGTGAGCATCATGTAAAACTTGCTTAGTAGTAAACGTGTTAATATGAAAAATACAATTTTGCATAATTCTAATCGAAAAGTTGTCTATCCAAAGTTTATCAAATTTATGCGTACTCGATAAACCTTCAAGTTATTTTTCCCAGAAACAGAGCCTCGTGTAAAAAAATTTTATTTTATATTTCTCTAAATTCCAACAAATTGTACCACACTGTATCATAGTGAAGTCAGTATTATAGTATCAGTATTGACGACGTCACTGTGGAAAAGCAGGCCTATTGACGTCAATACCGACAATTTTCTATCGTCGATCGGGTGTCGATCGTATTTGACGGTTGCGAGCATTATCATTGTCACCACGTTTAGCGACGTCGTTTTACCTCGGATTGTTATTGCTCGATGTGACGTATTACGATACGTCGTACAACGAACCGCAACACTCGCGTACGATACTATCGCGTCAATTTCATCGATCAAAGGAACCGAATCTTCAACGATGATACGGCGAAACGGTAAAGACGATAAAACCTTCCAAGTGTAGGACGAGATGCTAAGCTGTAAGAGAGAAGGAAGGAGAGAGAGAGAGAGAGAGAGAGAGAGAGAGAGAAAGGAGGGGAACCGTAATGAAATTTGATAAAGTTATGTCGCGAGGCTTTGTCGTTCCTGTAGTAAAGAAATATACGATACGATGTGTATATGTATGTACAGCTACGGACAAAAGTTTCCGAACGAAGGCGTTTTTTCGTGTTTCGTTCAATTTTATACATTTCTTTCGGAGATGTGAAAAGACAGTAATTATCAGATTGCGAATTTTTATACATTTATGAGAAATGTATAAGCTCAAAATTACACAGAATATGCATTATGGAGAAAAAATATACAGTATATCTGAAGTATTGCGATTTTTATAACATTCGGTAGGTGAAATGATTTCTCGCCTTAGTTCTACCCTTTTTACTATATTCTCGAAAATATGAATTTCCATAAAAATTCGCAATTTAGTAAGTACATGCAACAACGGAGAATTTAACGGTCTACAAAAAAATTACACCAATACGAGTTTCTAAGTGCTGATAAAATAATAAAAACAGTAAAACTTGGTATATTAATTCTCTGCGCTCCGAGTATATTTTCCTATGATCGATTTATCAACTTCAATACACATTTGCAACAAAACTTTCGAAAATCAAGTTTCATTTTGGAAACAAAATTATTACGTGTTCATAAATTTATTCTTATTTATTTTATTAATTTGCTTTATTTTAACATGAATGAAATTTGAATGCAAATTTGTATTACGAGTGTCTGTAGCAGCACGAATGGAGTGCAAATCATTAATGAAACTTTTGAAACCTCTTACTTTTCCTTTTTCTTTTTTTTTTTTATCAGTTCTCTCATATACGTAATAAATAAAGCTTGTATCGCAATAGAAGGCTCATTATCATTGAAGCAAAGTACAAATATATACAAAACTTATTTAAAATTTTATTTTTGTTTATTCAATTAATATTCAGACTTGGAAGGCGATTGACCTTCTATTGTTCAGTCTATATTGTTCTTTAAATAAAAATATTTAATTTATACTTGTTTCATTCATGTTATGTAACCGATTGTAATTACATTATAATCAACAAGACTGAAATAATATATTTCGCGTAATAATAATAGTTACTAACAGTAATAGTGAGATATTTCACAAATGAATCAACATGCCCCGCGATGAGGCAAATCGATACATTTTGATTTAATCAAATAAATAGTTTTTAATTTATTTTGTACATATTTTCTCAAATGTTCACTTACGATACATAAAAAGAAGCAGCCAAAGTATATATCATTCTACGTTTCACTAAATAATTATTTCTAACAAAAATTGCAAATATTAGAAACTGAGAAACGTATCAGTTTGCCCCTGTCTCCTCTGCTAATTTTTTTGTACAACATTAAAAGAAGTATATAAAATTGAGTCCAAGGCGAAAAAGTGCTGCCATTCGGAAACTTTTGTCCGCAGCTGTATGCGCATGGACGTTGGTAAACGAGAGTTTAGCTGAGGGAAAAGAAGGAGGAGTAGACAAGACGAAAGACGGCCGAGGACAAGGGAAACGGTACCACGACAACGATGACGAAGGAAGACGTAAGGGAAGAAAGCGGGGGTCCGACAGTTTGTGCTTTACGCTTTACGTCCTTGGAGGCAGCGCCACGACGCTTTATGCGTTTCTCGTTCGCTGCATCCCCGTTTGCGCCTTTATATTGTTGGCGTGCATGCGCCCGCGAGGCAATGCCGTAAATGCATAACACCTACTGTGCGTGCATCGTCCTATGAAGCGCTGTGCCGTTTCACGAATAAAATTGTCGTCTTCTGTTAGCCGCGCTGCGCTGCATTGCGCCCTCGTCCACACGTTACTACCGCCACGGCCACCAACGTCGCGTTCTCATTTTTTTTTTCTTATTTTCGTTCTCGTTTCGTGACTTGCGCCACGTTTTACACGATACACCCACGACGCCTTGGTCCTCGTCGTCGTCGCCGGTACCGCCGCCGCCGCCGCTGAGTTTTAACTCGACAATGATAATGCCAGGGGTAAGGGCCATGGAAAACGAAGAAAGAGGAAACGATATAAAGAGACTAGACAAAAACGAAGACGTGGAAAAGCAGATGAAAAGGGTGGAGAAACCGTAGAATAGGATGAAAAGAATAGGAGCAGAGTGGAGAATGAGAGTAGGAAGGCACGAAGAATGCCATATACAATTCGTACATACAAACCTCGCGAGACATTTAGGATGCACATCCGGTTGGAAAGATGGCCGACCGTCGACTTCCGGCGCGGCAGGGAGCTGACTTTCGCGTTACTATTGTGTGCCAACTCGCACAAAGATTCTCTCTCTTCCGACCTCCAAGTCTTTCCTTCTACACTCCTCGCTCTCTCGCTCTCTCTCTCTCTCTCTCTCTCTCTCTCTCTCTCTCTTTCTCTCTCCGTCCTTTCTGCACTTTATACTCACTGGTCCTTTTTCAACACTAGGGTTCGTTTCTGCCTGTTTCTTAGGCGAATTTCAGCCCGTCGGCTTTGTTACGTTTGCGTTCATCAACAATTTAATATCTTTGTAATCTGCGTTTGAGTAAAGGAATTCACTTGGAAATTCGCTGCAGAATGGTTCTTACCCAGGGGTTCGTATGAATTAGAAGCGGTTTAACGTTTACAGTTCTTACGTGAATTTTAAAGTTCCATTTACGGGTATTTGACATTACATTTGCCGATATGTGATTTAGATCATTTATTACATTGAAATATGTGGAATTTGTAATTCTTAATGTTTATGTACATCTTAATAACTAGCATTGTTGAAGAATTGAAAGGAATTGAATATTGTAAAATGGATTTAAAATTGAAACTACAAAAATTTACTAGGAATATAGTAAAAATGATAAAATTATGAGATTTATTCCACAAAATAAGTTGTTTATCTTAGAATAATATAATTTTCGAATATAACCTTTTCTATGTTGACTTTTTCAGAGTACCAGGGTCAATACGCAACATTTCACTCAATTATCTTATATTTAAAAAAAGATTGGTATAACTTTTTAAGCTGTTGATATGTTTCAAAGAAATTTTGGAAGGAAATGGCAGATTACTTTGTAACCTAATAATTTACACACTTTAACATGCGAATATCAATGATTATCAACATTATTTTTATTTATGAAGTTAAAAATTTTGCATTGTACTCATCGTACCACATTATCAGTTCTTTTTTATGACATGTTTGGAAACAATTGCCAAGATGTAGGGAAGCTTTACAGGATTTACACATGTAAAAAGTTTC
Source organism: Anthophora plumipes (assembly GCA_951804975.1). Lineage (NCBI taxonomy): Eukaryota > Metazoa > Arthropoda > Insecta > Hymenoptera > Apidae > Anthophora > Anthophora plumipes. Next base: position 10,220,400 of record OX638116.1, on the reverse strand, counting down.
TCGAGGAATTTTGTTAGAATAACAAACACATACTTCTTCTGACATTTCAGTTTCGGCTAAGAATTTTTATTAGTTCGCATTGTTTCATATTTCCGGTGGGTCGAGGCGGAGAGCTCGTTTGGATGTTGATGTCTCTTCAATATCAGAATGAGAAGAAATTCCCCTGAGATGAAAGTGCTAACCCATTTTCTCAAATGTTAAGGAACAGTCAATTTCCACAAATCGTTACGCTTAATATATATTCACAAGAGTATGATCACGCAAATTAAGCGTGATTGTTATTTTTTGATATCATAAAATATCGAACTTTCTTGAGTCAGTTTTCATACGGTTTCTGAGACGTCGTTGTAGTCTCTCGTTAATTGCAATCTATAATTTAGTAGCAATTTTTCACAACGATAACTTTTCACGGAGTAGCTTATTATTACTTAGCGGTACACGATTAATTATCCGTTCGCGCAATAAATAACTTCCCTTCCCCTCTTTCCTCTGTACTCCTTACTAACTTGGATATATCTTCCATCTTTTCTGGCGTTACTCAAAAACTCGTGTCTACAATTATGAACGATGGCAAACGCAAAGGATAAACAGTATAGCCATTGTCCTAAGGGGACAAAGAAAAATTAATGTTTCACTTTTAGCAAATCTGATAACTGATTTAACGACGATAGAAGTGATACGTTGGTAACAACCGTTTCGACTCGCTAATCAATTTGCTGGTATTTCTACAGTCAATCTGAAGAGTAGTCGTATTTTATACTCTTCTCCACACCCGATACTCGTCCTTTCTGTGTCTCTTTTTTGCCAATTAGAATATTAACGATTTATCGTCAGAGATTTTGGCAAGCTACGGGACACAGTCATCCTGGCTGATGCTGCCGGCGTATATATAATAAAGTTTTTGCGTAAAAAGTCCATGCCCGTTTAAGATATTCCAGTTCGGTATAGAGATGGGAGCTTGCTGAAACATTCGGGAATAAGAGGGGCAGGGAGGCCACTCTCTTGATATCCCTCGGGATGAGACGTTACGTTTCTCCCAGCTGAACACACCCTTATCTTCGTGCAGTCGTCGCCTATTTTAGAGGACTACCTTGCTCGTCATATTCCTGGTCTACTGCAACTCTGGGAAACATAAGCTCTGATCTTCGAGGTTGCTAGTATTCAGGATATTATGATACTTTTTCGTGGTATATGCAGAGTTTGAAATTGGTATATTTTAAAAAACCTTTTTTGTCATTTAGGGTAAAATACACATTGTGTATGACACAATAAATAATATTTTAATTTTTGAAGTTACAACAGTGGAACAAAGTTTCAGGAGAGTAAAGTGGATATTTTCAGTGTTTTTAATATCTTTATGTATATACTTATAAGATGTTATATTATATATGTATACAGTCACTCTCGTTAATATTCGCACATCATTTAAAACAGAATAACTTTTTTAGAATTAGACAGAACAACGTTTCTTTTTGGGAATTTAGAAGAATTAATTTACTAGATTAAAATTTGGGAGAAAATTGTAATTGGTCAGGATTACGAAGAAAATAATAACGGTCGCTATTTATAATATTTTTATCTGAGACTGCAATGAAAATTAAAAAAAATACTTTTTGTAGATTTATATCAATTATATACGTGCTGCAAATTGCATCGAAATTAGTTAATATTGCTAGGAGCTGCAAACGGTTAAAAGTAGCGAAAATCCAAGTTTTTCACAACTTTTGGTATACAACTATGATAAATCTAAAGATCCTTACTTGTTTGTTTCTGTCGTGAAATTTGCACCAATTGATACAAATCTACAAAACATATTTGCCCACTTTCATTACAGGCTCAGATAAAAAAGTTATAAAAATCATTTGTACTATGACATCAAAATCTGTTTTTTTACATTCGACCAATTGTAATTTTTTCAAACATTCTTTTACATATCATCTAGTAAACCAATTCTTCTAACTCACGTCGTTTAGTCCAATTTAAAAAAAGTTATTCTGTTTTAAAGAGAATAGTATTTCTTATTTTTATAATTGTGTTACTGATAATTTGTATTTTGAGTATTAGCTAAAGGATAAAGGCTGTTAAAGTGAAATATTTTGTTATCCCATATTTTGTTATATCAGAAAGAGAAATTGCATATGTTATTTAACGCAAAATAATTATTAATAAATAATAACTCCTTGTGATTCTACAATGCTAGTAATATTTATAAAAGAAATTCAGGAAAATTGTATTTGCTGCATGTTCGTACAGAAAAGAAAAAGCGAGGAAATATTGCTTTATTACTAGACAACCGCACGTATTCTCACACCTTCCGAGCTTCCATGTTCACATCGTTTCCCTCTCACGCAACTACCGTGCTTTTTTCACCTCGCACGCGAAAATTCGCTATCTATTATTTAATATTTAATATCTTTTCATGTCTACAAGCAATTGTTTACAATTCTTTTAACTATGTATTTCCATAGAAATTTGATTAATATTTTACAGATTTGTTTCTGTTGATACTTTGCTTATTAATATATCTTCTATTTTCTTGAAAATGTGTGTACTAAATGTTATAATACGTAAGATTTGAATAGAAATAGCGTTAGTCATCTGTTAAACTTCTAAATAAATATTTCAAAAAATGTTAAGAAAATACAAAACTATAAGAGTAAATGAAGAAAATTCCTTATCAAAACCTAGGTACACTTACATGCTTGAATAAAGTATTCGTACCGTATTTTGGCACGAACAATAGATTTAACAAAATATATTTTCACTTGAAGTTCGTCTTACTTCACTCAGATAAAACAACGGAAGGGCATAAAGAAGAAAATATTCATAACATGAATAATTCATCGTTTAGCAACGGATGCTTATAACTTCGTCTTTACAAGACGTAGTATCATTACTTCTTTATTCCACTTTCGGTGACGTCAGCGAAAGAGCAAAAGTACCATTAGGAATATTGCCTTTGCTTTAGGGCACGCTAACGAGAAACAACGTAAAATTAACCACGAAATCTACTAATTTAAACAAGACCACGTACAGATTAGCAGTAACAATTAATTCGATCGTCGAAACCATACACTCACCGTGTGTAATTCTAATAACTCCAGCCTGCGCTAGTCCTACGAACACGTACATACACTGACAATGCTCAAACAACGGTAACCCGTGGCACCGAAAGACAAACATAGAACTCAAACGAATTACACGAAGTTGCCTCGACGTATTTAAAATTCTAACGTCTTACCACCTTGGTTTCTCATACGGTCCGGTGATTATCATCGAAACACATCGTCGAAACCTCACAGTTCCCTTTTCTAAAGTCCACCAAAAATTTTTCCACCAACTCCGTCGTCGTCGTCGTCCCACGCAAACACAACCCTGTCTCGCACTACCAATATTTGGCACATACATATTCCGTCGTGAAGGACCGACAGTTATGAAACAAGGGGACACGCCGCGGCGTTTCGAGCTGCTACGAGCCGAACCGTACACGAGTACGAGCTACGACCCAGGGTCGAGAATTGTAATCGCTAAGGTGTACTTCGTGCTACGTCCCATACTCCACTTTGCCGGTGGTGTGTAGCTTTCGTGTGGCGATAGCGTATCTCGAAGTTCAATGTTTGCTCAGCTTGATTCATACCCCTTGGCCCACTCATCCCTATTATCCTCCGCTCTCCATGCTGTCCTCCGCGGCCTGTATCCCCGTTCAGGCTTTGCTACTCTCGCAAAAGCCCATAGTCGCACGCGTATCCTTCGTCTCCTTTCGCTCTCTTTGTACACGCACACACAGGCATCATATATGCATGAGCTTGTGTGGAGAGAGAGAGAGAGAGAGAGAAACACGAACGTTTGCATGGGTTTAGGTAGGATGTTCCGAGTTTTGAAGATGTCGCTTCGGTGGTCGCTATTTGACCACCGAACCTACAGTGACATCCATTAATATTTGAGCAACTTTTAATAATAGAATAAGTTTTTAAAAAATTGGAATAAGTGATGTGAATTTTTTCTTTTCTTTTTTTTGAAACGTTAGAAAGATTAGATGATGTGTACAAAAAATTTTGAGAAAGTTGCAATTGGTCGAAGTCTATTTAACATATTAGATACTGTGACTCACTATTGGGTCATTGAGCAAAAATTTGATTTGCTACGTGACCCAATTATGGTGTCATCTATTTTATGTCATGTTATTCTCTTGTCTCGAAATAATTTTTTAACTGCAGACCGATTTGTGTCAGAAAGTTGTGAAAAATCAGCAAAATACTACAGTTCATGGAAGTATGGACACGTGAAAAGTCAAAGGAAAAGTAAAAGTAAAAACATAGAAAGTGCATAATACAAAATGATATGATTTCTGATCAGTTTTTCATTATATAAATATAAAGTTAACGAATTATGCATGAATAATTAAATAATATTCAAACCCAAAGAAATGAAGAACCTTTAAAATTTTTCTTTAATTTTTAAAAGTTTCCTTTCATCGAGAAGAAAATGTTAACTAAAAAGAAAAAATATCAAGTAAATATACAACTAAGAAAGAAGGACCTAAAACTAGTAACAAAGACTAAGTTTCTTTCGGTTTGATTCAAACGCAAGATAAGTATAGGAAAAGCTTTTTCTAATAATAAATTTATGTAGATTTTAAGAAAATAACATATAAATCATTTATCACTATTTCGTAAATAAACACAGTAAGTCACAAATAATTATTTGTTGAAAGTAATTTAACGAAGTGTTCACAGTTCCATGAATGGCAGCGTATGTCTGATCATGAAACACATTCTACTTTGGCAACAGTTGTAATCATACCTACATATGTACGTAAATTATTTAAAAATACGTACCTAGTACAAAATTGTTAAAATGACAGAAAGTATACAATTATTTCTAGAAATCTTTAATTCTTGTCTAATTTTTCTATTTCATTGTATTCTTGATCAATGGTAAAAGTGGAACGATATAATTGAAAATTATTTTAATGTTATAAGGAGTAAAATTACAGAAAGATGGAAATACTATTTAAGTATCTCGATGTTGAATGGTCAGAAATAAAAAGCATTAAAAGAAAGAGAAAATAGTCTAAAAATAAAATTGAGAGATTGAGAATATCATCCGTTTCGAGGGAAAGTGGTAATTATAAGCTGACGATTTGTGGAGTGGCGATCAAGTGGATTAAAATAACAGGGCGAGGATTTTCCTTTAAATACCCGTTTCTTCACTTTGACACCTTCCATTTATCGCAACTTCTCTCTTTTCCTCACTTGGGAACTCTTCAATCATCGATCGTGTTTACATGACCATTAGGGAATATCCCTTTTCGTTTGTCTGAATTCGGTGAAATTTCCAATTTACAGTGCCGAATCAGGCACTCAGATTAAAGTCAGCAATCCACAGCACGGAAAAGCTTATAATCAACGAGCGCGGTAATATCTTTCAACAACTGTTAATCTGTCAGAAGTCCTTCATATCAATCAATTCAAAATTATAATACTTAAGTTGAAAAGATTCGAACTGATTCTGCAAAAATTTAATAAAATCGTGTAACAATTTAAATATATAAATATTAAAAAATTTGTTAAATAAAATATTCATCTAATACCTATATAAACATAAATATCGGGTCAATTATAGTGCATATTCAGAATAGCTCAGTTTCTTTTAATGGCAATAGAAAGAAATATACATAGAAAATAATTGCTCGATTTAAGAGAGCAAATATTTAGATAAGTAGGAATATTTTTTGTAATTATTTATCATACATAACGACTCCTTTTAAATAGAATGACACAGTTTGATTAATTCAGTAATGATCAAATACAGGGTCAAATGAATTTTTTGAAAGAATATAAATATAAAAACTATTTATTAACCCTGTAAGTGTTAAACTTCTGTTCAGTACCTAAAAGTACCAGCTAATTGATCTGTAAAATCTATCTAATTTTTGTCAATGCGTGTCTTTACTAAATTGAAATTTATGCTTTCATAGGCTTCGGAGCTGTTGTTAAAAAAATCGTTTTATTTAGCCAAAATTAGAAATAATAAAAATAGGAAAAGAAAGAAAAAGCGAAAGAAGCACGATGAATTTTAGCAAAGCTTTGTAACACTCAAATAATTAATATAGTACTGTTCCTTTCAATACAATTATAGCTTTAAGGATAATTCAATACTAAAATTCCCTATCAAATCTCTGCTAGAAAATTTTCCTGCCTCCAATACACTTCCTTATCCCTAATTTCTCAAAACTTTATTATTTTAAGAACGATACTATTATATTTTCATTGATTTCACGAAGCAATTTCATATACAAGCGTTCGTTCTAAACAGAACAATCTTAAACCACTCAATGAAGTCATCATTACTTATTCATTCATTAAAGTCACTGCTTTGACAACAGCAATTCTCAAAATAATATAAACGCGTTGACATTCTTAGATTAAATGAGGACGGCCTACATCATGCATTTAAAACAGAAACGCTAGTAGTTTGTATATGTATTTTCACTTTCACGGCCGTAAAGAACTTTGCACGATACGATACCGCGGAGAAAAAAAATCCATAAAAAAGAGAAAGCTCGTAGAGAAAAAAATTCCATTATAAAAAAAGAAAGTACCTTCCTGTCTAAATTCGCTGTTCAACGCAGAGAACAAAAAGGGGAAGGTTAATCGGTGGTTGGCTGGTACAGTAATCTAAGGTGGTACTATCCCGGTAAAAAGTTGGTTCAATTTAGTTCAAAGACGGCAAAGTACGTTTACAACGTTACGTGACTCTGAACGCAACAAGCTTAACAACCGTATGCCTAATGTCTTGGAAACAACGGACGTTGTACATACATACATATGTAGGTTCAGGAGCACAATTCAGCTTCAAATTCCCGGACAGTCGGTGGCGCCCCGAGAGAAGCGTAAATTGCGAACCATACTAGAACAAGAACTTATGTACGAGGTAATAAGAAAATTTGAGGACGGTGCACGGTGCCATTTGTCATTGTCAGCCTGGCCTCGAATGTTACGGGCCGGTGAGCTACGTTGTTCTATTTCTATGCTTTTAACAATATTGTACATCACGCGTTCGTGTATTCTCTTTTCCTACGGTTCTTTTGTTGGTGACCTTCCTACTTCTCCTCCTCTTCCTCCGGCATCAACTACGCTCAGTCACTCAAGTCACTCGACAATATGTCTTCATGTAGTAAGACAGAACCAGTCAGTGACCGTTCTTCTAGTAATTTAAGAGGTAACGAAATTCTTCGTTGGAACTTTTTTGCTGTTAATTAGAGATACGATTGGAGTTAAACGATTCATATTTTGATCAATTTGTCGTGAGAATATATGATGAATTTCATATGGATTATAGTTGAAAAGATTTGATTATAACATTGAATTTTCATTTTGAAATGGGAACCAGTAAATGACACTTAGAAGGATGATTTTATAGCAGAAATGTTATTTCACTCTTTGGAAACTTTACTCTATAGTTGCAATGTCAATAAATAGTGCATTATAATTATGAATCAACGTTGCTTAGTTTACGTAAAAATAGTGATCAATAAACTAAATTGTTGTTAACAGCAATATAAATAAATTAAGGAAAGTTACACATTAATATATAATTTATATATTTTATGTCATATACAAATTGTAAATGTTATACATGTGCCTTATAATAATATTAATGATTAAATAGAAATTTAATTCTGTTACAGGTAAGGATTATGAATGGTGTGGGTTGACCTGCAATCTAAAAGTTTATGTCTAGTTCCATCAAATTGTATGTAACACGGTCAATTTTAACATAAATTACTTTCTTTCAACGTTGCATGTTGCAAATATTTACAACTCAAATTAAATATATTAGCACAAATATATTTTTATTATATAGATGTCTTTTTTATAAAATTAAAACAAACTTTTTCCTACTTAATGATAATCATATGTTATTGAATTCAATTTTCATTTTAACATTATAATGTAATATGTTGTCACTACTATGCATGATATTGTACTATATTATTTAATTATGTTACTTTATCTAACTGATATACAATTACGAGACACAAAGTGACAACTTAAAAGTTTAATTTCTCAACGTCACATCTTATAAAGTTAACTTTTTATTTTCTCTTGTATGATATGCATAAAATGAGTCATGATAGTAAACTAATAAATCTTTATTTATTCCATATTTTAATGTATTTTAATGTAATTTTTACATATGTGAAGATTATCTTATTGTTATAGTAGCAACCAACAATTATATCATTTTCATGTATTATAAATATATTTAAACTATGAAACAAGCATGGTTGTTTCATTGTAGAATAGAAATTATCATCAAATAATTAGATTTAATACTTAATATTGTTATTATTACAAAATAATATCAGATTTTATATATATTTACTACTGCTTTAATAATTTTTAATTAACCATACCAATAGCATGACTTTTTAAAATGAATATGCAGAAATTCTATCACGAGGGATTTAAAATTTTATACCAATATACGTGAAAGGTTACATGTATTTTGGGTGAATTAAATACATCCTCCCTGAATGTTTGTAACGTGTTTTGGAATATGCGTTTGATACAGAATCGAGTTCACAATTATCCCAGCTATCGGGACATATCTATCATGTCCGTGTAGATATTTTCAGGATACAGTAAATGCAGTTATTGAATTCTGATTTCATACTGCTTCCATTTAACAACGTCCAAGAGCCGATAATAGAACGCAACTGCACACATTGGTGGATCAGTATGGTAAGGGTGAAAACCAATCCTTATGCACCTGCTCGTACCCATTAGCGATGATTAGCGATGAGTTATCCCCTGTGAACCTCTGCTATTCGTGACTCTACCTGTTGGTTCAAATCAGTATCCCCTTATAGATACCTTTTCCATTATTATTAAATTGTAATGTAACTATTCTTGTATTATAATCTATTTATGTTTGTTAAAGTTTTAACGGTAAGTTGAAAATATTCGACGTTGTTTCATAACTTATACTATTTTCGAACAAAGTGTCGTACGAAATAAGTATGTAATTTAAGTGCTTTAAAGCAGAGACGCAATTTTTAAATTCTTCAATTTGTTCAGGAATACATTGCGTTAAAATTACTTTTAATCACTCGTGTCAGCTGCAGCGCTTGGAGCAACCTCGTAGATCCAATTCATTCTGAATTTACTGTGTCTTGCATTGGACACGTGATCGATGGTTACAAATTTCCTTTGGAAAACTAAGCAACAACATGTGCATTAACTTATCGAGAAAAACGATCCTATCGTTTAAATCTATCTAGTTTAGGAATGAACAAATTCTTCTGTGATATTTTCCTTTGTTTAGGTAAATGTGTAAAATTAACGTTTGTAAGATTCAATTCGTTTACTTGAAAAGATTATTTGATTTTGATATTTTTTTCATCTTGTAATTTCATCAATATTTTGAGAAAAAGTTGTTAGAATGGTATAAAAAGTAAAATATCATATATTTCTTTAAACTGCTTAATACTCTATCTTCTATCATATTAAAATTATTTATTTCAACCATTTTTATTTATGGTATATTAATGATAATTTTATCTTTTGAATTACTACAAAATTTGTAATAAATACGTAGGAATACATTTATTACCTAATATTTCATTGAAGGATACATTCACAGCGATGGAAATTATCACCCAAATTGTAATCAATATCTGGATAACACAAACAATTCAATTAGTCTATTCCACAAGCTTTAGTGGAAGGTATTCTAGATTTTAATTATTCTACAATGATCGTACTCAACAACCATAGAACCAATAAACATTTTCATGAATCGAACTATATTAAAACCTGGAATTTGTATTTGGAACTACTCGTAAACCTGATCGGAAATATCAAACGGAAATGCTACTGTTACGCGTCACAAACATTTATGTAACTGTTGTCAAATACAAAAAGATTTCGTTTTTATATTTCATACAATAAACAAACGACTATATTATCTTCTCATATGCCAATACCATGGATGTGCGATTCGATAAATTATAAAAATTTACAGTTAAATTTAAAATGTAATCAAATAATTCTGCAGATTCAAATTTTTGAAATTTTCTTAAACTAAAACAATATTTTATTACTATTATCTTGTAGTAATAGTCAACGTACACACTTTACTTTAAAAAATGAAAATTAGCATTTTCATAATTCTCGCATAAAGGTGGTGGATATATGGTTAGTAAAAATGTAATAATCGTTGAGATTACATCTATACTCGCGGAACAGTGTCTCGCTGAATTAATCTACAACGCCTTGTTGAAACTGGAATATATAATTGCAAAGATATACGTACTATCATACTCGTAAATATTTTATTTAACATAGACATAGTTTTACTTTTATCTATAACTAGTCACCAACTTTCACCGTTACTCATGTTGGACGCTTCACCTTCCAATTCTCCTCCCAACTTTCCTAAATTACCATAATCCAAAGTTCATTCTTTCCAAACCCTTAAATAGCCGTATTTTTCCATCCTTACGCAATCTCTGTTTTTGTCACACGCACGTTCCACCAGTTAATAAAGTTCAGTTTTCTAGTCATCCAATCTCACGTTGGATTAGTCATCTTCCAACTCTCCTACGCAAACATAAATCGAATTTTATTCTTTCCGAATTCTTAAATAGCTCTACTTTTCCATCCTTGTATAGTCTCCATTTTTGTCGCGAGCACGATTCGTTTTCAGTTTTTCGTTAATAAAGTTCTATTTTCTAGACGCTCACCTTCACTATTATTCACACTGGATTATTCACGTTCCAAGTTTCTTCTCAAATCTCCTACACGCTCATAACCCAAAGTTCATTTTCCCTAATCCCTTAAATAGCCCTATTTTTTCATTCTAACGCAGTCTCTGTTTTTGTCAAGCGCATGTCTGGTTTTACCAGTTTCTCGTTAATGAAGTTCCATGTTTTAGTCATACATTTCCACCATTACTCACATTAGACTCGTCACATTTCAACTCTCTTATACAATCGTAAACCAAAGTTCATTTTCCCCAAGCCTTTGAATAGCGTTTTTGTCGTGAGTACGTCACATTTTGCAAGTTTCTCGTTAATTAATAAAGTTTTATTATCTAAGCAACATCGATCCTTAATTGTTTCGAATTTAAATATTACCCCGATACCTGACTTTCGAAGATTCGAGACAAACCTGGCATCACTGTACGAAGTACGATTCCGTTGTCACGATAGTCGTCGGGACACAGCAGAACAAGCATAAATGTATCAAACGAGCGATAAACATAAGATGGTCAATTACAGCGGCATGAAGAAATGGTTGTAATGGTATACGATGGTTGGTCAGAAAGGAGAACTCCAGTCGCGGCGGGGAAAGGGGTGTAGGTTGGAGAAGGAACCAGATAGGAGGGAAGAGAAATACGTGATGTAGATATTAAGTTAGTCGGTCTCGCCATCGTGCCGAGGGTTATACAGAACGGGCGTGCTCGTTTATAACGCGGCCGGTTATGGAACGGACAATATCTTTATCTTTACGAGGCCCTAATGTTTTTAATTTCACGACGGATTATCGTAAACGAAACAAGTCATCATGGGTGGAGCAGAAGCGTGTTCCGAGGACCTGACTCGTTCTGTGGCACTTTGTTAACGGGTGCACGTAAACCTTGCCTTTATAACGTAACCGCCAGTTAAATATTAACCGTTTCATGATAAACGACCAACCCGACGGCGACGACTACGACTACGACGACTACAACGCGACTAGAACTTCCTCTTCTTGTCGCTTCTCGCCACGGCTATGCTAATCTGGTCAGGGTCCGCGTGTACCCTTCTGTAATTTCGTAAGCGACAAATTGGCTAGCCGAGCGCAACATCGATCGCACTGTGGTTACGTTGACAGAAAACCGGAGGCTGGAATTTAGAACGGACTACCGTCTGCCACAATTGCCCGATCACACCAGCCCACCGCAAGAAATTGTTTGCGTGCCGATGACACGATAATGAGGCGAAAGATGAGGAATTAGAGATGAAAGTATTTGTGCACCGTTACAGTTTTCTTAGCTACCGTTTATTTCTTTTTTTTTTTTTTATTTCTGAAGATCACATCATGGTGGAGTAGGAAAGTTTCGAGGTGTAGAAAGCTGTCGTTTAAAGTTTTCTTAGGAACGCTATGTTTATAGAAGTAAACTATCGAATTTGTAGCACAATATTATCTTGAAATTATTTTCAGTTGAAGTTTATTTAGAATAGTAGACTGTCGCGTGTTTTCTTTTCAATTTAAGGTGACGAGTTGTGAGATACGTATGCGAGATATTACTTTAATTTTGTCAAGTTTTGATGTTACAATATTATTTAGAATTGTGTGCTACAGATACACCACTGTAAACGTTTAGTGAGTAAATATCTATCTAAATCTATTTTTTTTATTTCTACATACAGTATCTTTTGTTAATATGTGGACAATTTTAGGAAGAGAATAACTTTTTTTAAATTGGACCAAACACTTTAATTCCTTTTTCTTAAATTAGAAGAATTATCTTACTAAATAACGTACGCAACCATTTTTGAAAAAATTGAAATTAGTCGGAATTGCAAAGAAAATATTAAAGATACTTTTTACAACTTTTCTATCTGAGTTTGTGGTGAAAATTTAAAAAACCTGTTTTGTAGATTTGTTTGTAATTCCTAGCAAAATTAACTGATTACGATGAAGTTTTTAGCATGTATATAATTGATATAAACCTACATAACATATTTCATAAATGTACATTACAGTACTGTATGAAAAATAAATTACATAATAGTAATTCCGACTAATTGGAATTTTTTCGAAAATGTTTTTACACGTCATTTAATAAACTAATTTTTTAACTTCTCACGAAGATTCAATTAGTTTGGTATAATTTTTAAGAGGGTTTTCTGTTGTAAAGGATCTTCGAACATTGATGAGAGTGATTGTAGGTATAATTAAACCTATTCATCAGTATTTAACACAGATTTATCATAGATCATTAATTTCATAATTACAGAATGTTCTATCTTCATGCATATTTATATAAACCTTTAGTATATGTATGTATGTTTTTTTAAATAATTTAATAGGTATTATTGTTATTGCAGTAAAGTGTGTCTTATGATCAGACACACTCGTACTGTTTCATTGATCTTCTACACTTTGTAACACAGCTTGTTCTCTAGTTAAAAAAACAATTTCGGGCAAGAGAATAGTATACAATAATGTGATGACCCATCGATGGGTCACGTAGGAAATAAATTTTTTACTTAGTAACTCAACGGTGAGATACAGCTTCCAATGTATTAAAAATATTCAAACATTAAAAATATTCAATCTTTCTAACTTCTCAGAACAATTCCAATCGCTTTGTCTGATTTTAAAAAAGTTATTCTGTTTTAAAGGATGTTCGTATATGAATGAAAATCACTGTACATGTACAATACGCGTACGTGAAAGTATTTTGCTAGATACAATACACTCGTAACAATACTTTTTCAATTATTCCCACATTTTGAATATTCAAATGACGATTTTCTTCCATTAAATGAGTTTCCTTCAGCCAAGCGTGCACAATCGGTAAATGCACTTTCGGAGTCACTTTTCACGAAAATAATGCTCCATATCAAAAACAAGGTTATTCCATCGTTGCATTGCTGAAACTCTGTACCACTATGCGCCATTATTTTCAGTCCATCTTGTATTTGAATTAAACAATAAGCATATGTCTGGGCAAGCTCGGATAACATAGTAATTCCCTTTGTTAGAAAGCATGACAGGAATTCGAAGAACCTGTCACGCGACAAGGCTTGCATATTAAATTTACGTTACACCACCGAGATCCCTGTTAATTAGGTTACTAGCGGCATCACTGGAACATGCCTGTCATACTCATTATCGTAAGATTGGTAGCTACGTCACGTAAATAGGAGTAATTCTTTTCTAACTGCACGATTCATTTGTCTCATTTTAAATCGTTACCCAGACTACGGGGAAAGCATCGTATTTCTTTCTGTAGTTACCACGGTTTGAAAATTTTCCTGGTACTTCTCCACGGGTAAATCAACTGATAAAGTTTGCGCAAAATTGCTTTACCAAAATTGCTGTTAGACTATTCACGAGCGTCTTCTTTCTCGGCTAGAATTTTAAAACCACCGTCGAAACTGAATTTACACCGTTCCACAGGGGAAACGTTTCAACTTCTCTAACGTCTTCGTACCTTTTCACTCAACGGTCAGATAAATATGGCTCAGCCATGACTGATTTGCCATGAGCTCTGTATACCACGTACACGTAGTTTTGTTGTATACTAGCTTTCGCGTGAAATCTTCTTTGCAAAGGTGAATAACAAGGACTCAGCCTCCTTTTCCACATTGCACAACGTCACGACGAAATAAACGTATGGAAATTGTATATGTAATTTGTGTGCTTTGCTGTTTCTATCCAGGGGGCATGTAAGCCTCTTTTCCGTTCTCTTACGTATGACAGAAGCTACGCGGCAGCTTCACGGGTTACTTATGTAACCAGCTTTAAAATGCTGGCTGTAGCATACTTCCTTTCTTTCCGTCCACGCGAGCCTCGCTTTCAAATGCGGTAAAAATCTCCGTCGCGTCTTCGAGGAAACGAATCCATGAAAGAATTAGAGTCACGGGAGTAAGATGTACAAAGTAGACGTTGAATTGTGAAACACAATTTTAGTAAGGTGCGGTGCATAACTTTAGCACCACCTAAATTTTTTAGTATTTCAAATTTTTTGTTAAGAGTACGTGAATATAGTACGAGTACGTACAAGCTGAAAGAGTGTAGTAAGAAATGAATTTCTATAAAACCTTATTGGAATTAGTATATCAACGAGTTTACTACGTCTTCGTTTTATCTAACTGAGGGTCTTTGAGGTTTTAAAACGTGTTTGTAATTTTCATTTGGATAATACTAAGCATAAGGGTACGTGGAAAATATTAAGTGTAGAAATGAATTCTTTCGGACTTTTGTGTACAGTAGAAGTTTTATTTAACAAAAATAATTTCCATTATTGCCGATATTGATCTTTTGCTTCTTTTGATAGCTCACGAATGGTTTAATTTAAATGGCTGTACTGAATATGTGACTCCAGCAGGAAGAAATTAATTTCTACACTTAATTTTTAAGCGACGAAGAGAAAGATGCAATTCTTGCATACGAGAACGAAAGAATTAGTGAAACTTCCCGCAGATTAGGAAGATCGCATAAAGTTATTTAATCCTTCGAGTGCTACGCACGCATATATGCGTCCGGTACAAATATTAATATTATAGTAATTGATATTAATATTTATGGCATTTTCAATACAACAATTTTCTAAGATAAATGTTGTATGTTGAGGAAAGAAAAATATAATTAAAGGATTGAAACAGCGACTTAATTGCATACTGTATAGTTAATCGCTGCTATGTGTACATGAAGAAATATTTTCTACACAAAACGTTTGATTCTGAGGGTTCTCCGCACTCAAAGGGTTAAATGATAGGGATTCCAAAGTGAAAATGCAAAAGGTAGACCTTTCTCCATGTGAAGCAAGATCAATCATAAAAACTATCAACAATAACTTAGAAAGTCGTGACCAAATTGTTGGAGAATGTAATTTCAATGTTTCTCGTTGGACAATCTATCGTGCCTTGAAATATAATTCTCACATCCTGAGACAATAGCCATTATCTGCATCCAAACAGTTAGTTATATAGAAAATTGGAAGATTTGAATGCGCACGGGAAGGTTATGGGTTAGATTTACATTTTATATTTTGAAATGTTTTCTGAACGTCAGATAACTTTTTACATATCTAAGTGATATTTTCAGATGAAAAAAGGTTCGATCTCGATCGATCAGACGATTTTAATTCGTAGTGGCAAGATCTTCGTAAAGATTCACGATATTTCTCAAACAGAAATTTCAGTGATACCAGTCTTATGGTTTTGGCAAGCGTTTTGTGTTAACGTCATATCATACCAAAGGCTTATTGACAAACTATTAAATTTAATCTAACCTATTACTTATTATTGCCTTTTGCAATGATGCAGAAGAAAAACTGAGTAACCAACATATTAAACAGGGTACAACTAGAATTGTTGGGCATTTATTAAAGTAAAATAAGTGCAATCTAACATACGTAACCAATTCTCTTCAAATACATAAATAAATGATCATTCACTAGAAAAAAACACTTTTAGTAGTTCAATTCTGCTCCTCGTTGTGTATTCCCTCGAAACACCTATTAAGTAGCACCTATCTACTAACCTTTGAAGCCGGTTTCTTAATTTTTGGCGCAACAATAACAGAAAGAAAGAACGAAAGTGGTGAAAGGAAGATGGAAACCACGCTGCAAGGACTTTCAACGTGTAACTCTATTCCAAGGGCAAAGGAGAAAGAGTAAGTTGGCCGAGTAAGTGGAGAGAGGGGAAGGGCGAACGGGTCGACTACCTCGTGAAATAACAATTCGGTTTCGATCGCGAGGAGTCTGGAAATTTTCATCTCCGCCTGAAGGCACGAGACGCTTGGGGAGGAGGGTAGAGGTAGATCTACGTCCGTCGTGAAAGAGAAAGACAGAGAATGTGTGCACATGAGAGTGAGTGAGAGAGAAAACGAGAGGTAGAGTAAAGGAATGAAAAGGATAGGATCGAACCGTGGTGAATAGAGGTGAGGTGAGCTGAAGAGGAGAGAAAACGAGAGAGAGAGAGAGAGAGAGAGAGAAAGAGAGAAAGAGAAAGAGAGAGTGAGTAGGGAACCAGATCGTAAGGGGGGTGTTGGTGCAGAGGTGGTAAGGAAGACTAGGGGATGAAACTGGTGAACGAGAGGGGCATAACGGGGTGGTGAGCGGGAAGAAGAGAGCGAAGGGTTTAAAATAATAGTGGAACACAGAGGCTGAGTCGGTCGCGCAAGGAGAGTGAGGAGAGGGCTCCGCCCCGCGAAATATGGCGAGCTTCGCCAGGACGTGATTGGGTGACGGGAGGACCTCAAAGCTTGCAAGCCAAGACATTGGTGCCCCCTTTTTGCGTAGCTACCCCCTTTTTAACCACCCTCGGGCACCCACCGGTACCCTCTTGCTACATACAACCTTCTGCACTTTCTCCCTCGTTTTATCTCGCTTCTTTGGCCCTGGCCTTCCTTTCTCTTCTCCTCATCCTACTCCTCCTCCTTTTCCCCCTTTCTTACTAGGCCCAGTGAAATATCCTTGCCCATTGTCTCAGCTATGCAGACGATCAACCCTTCGATATTCTTTAGCACGCGGTTATTGCCACGTGCTGCGATAATTCTGCTGCTTGTATCGAAGAACACGTAGTCAGTGATTATGGTATACGTATGGGGATACAGTAAGGGGAATTATCGGGAAAGTGTTACCCTTTATTTACGGTTCGTGGAGTTGAAAGGAGTTTTTGATCTTGCGTGAAATTTGGTTCAAGTGGATTATAACGTACCTTGTGTTTTTGTTAGTAAAAGTGTTTTTTTCTTCTTTTTTTTTATACTTCTGTACCATATTTCAAATTGTAATTATTACACTTTGAAATGTACTGAAAGTACTTCTTTATTTTATTTATTATCGAAGATATTGCACTGTATATTTATTTATTCTTCTTTTTATGGTCTACATATTTAAGTAAAGTATGATGCGTTAGGATTATTAGTAATATTATAATGTTTTCTGTAGAAACAGATATACGTAAATTCTTTTAATATTCTTGTTACGTTTTGTAGTTATTCATGAAGGTACCATGAGATCCTTTTCCTGCGTAATTGTGTTAATTCGAAATTTAGATTATGTTGTATAATTCGAAATTACAAAATCAGAGTTCGTAGTTGTATAGAGTATTTACTGTACATAAAGTAATAAAAGACATTTCGAATATACTTTTTTAATAGAAAAAACAAAATCACGCTAAAGTTTTTTCAATGGAATCGTGTGTTTTTATTTCGTGACATTTTAAGGAACATTAAAACGAATTTAAGCGTTGGACAATATAACGTCTTTATGCGCAAAAAATAGCCATTAAAAGTAACCACTCTCGACATTTATTAGTTATTCGTTTACTTTATGTACGTTAAGATTTCAGTATTGTAGGAAAATATGTAAAAACTGGGTAAAGTTTAAAATTAAAAATAAAGAATAAAATTACACAATTTTTAAGCGAATTTTCAATTTTAATAATTAAAAATACAAAAAAAGGTAATAATTTATATTTGTCGTATCAATTGACGTATGTTTATGAGAAACATATATTTATTCTCTCAGGAAAAATTTCAATTGAATTTTCTCGGTATTCGAGTCTTATTCTGTAGGAAAATTGAACAAGTCTCGTAAATAACGAAGCTACATAAATTTTTGCGATAAATAAAGCACCAATACAATTTACAGTTTCAAACCATTTCTCAGTGGGAATATATACATATGTATATCAAATATAAAATACAATATCTACTTTACACGATATCAACTGTATATAAAACCTACTCTGTTGATATAAAATATAAACTTAAATTCCAAATAACAATAAAGTCTGAATATTCTTCGTACGCCTAATCTTTGAGAACTTTTCATTGAAGTGTCACACTATCATGAACGCCAAATTAAATTTTCAAACCATTCCTCACTTGGAATGTACAATGTATATATCAAATATAAAATATGTTACCTATTTCACATGATCTCAAGTGTATATAAAACCTACTTTATTGATATAAAATACAAACTTAAATTCCAACACCAAAAAGGGAAAAGACAGACAACGATAAACTTTGAATATTCTTCATATGCCTAATCTTTGAGAATTTTTCATTAAAATACCACATGTATTACGAACATCCAATGAATTTTGCATAAGTAGTCGAAGGAGTAAATCTTAACGATATTTGTCATTCAGTGATTTTACTTGATGAGTAAATTCGAGTAAAATTCAAAATTGAAAAGGTGCCTAAAAATGTTTTAAAAATATATTTTTGCTGATTGTATCTTTAAAATAAGTATAATAAGAATAAGGAGGGAGACACGCTGTATTAAGATTCCATAAAAAATTGCGAATCAAAAAAAACTTTCTTTTCAATCCAAATACTATCTATCACAAATCTTTCAATTACCAAATGGTTCAATATATCACCTTTTACACCTTGACACAGTGATATCTTGTACATATAATCGCCTTATCGAACATTATTCCCCTCTTGTTGTGTTAAGGGTAACGTGTTCAACTCCGGTATGGTAATCAACCTCGTATGCCACGAAATGTCCTTATCGAGTGTCTGGTCTGCAACGGTCGAGGCCCGTTCGATGTCCCTTTTGTATGCGGAAATCGTACACGGCGCGGGAGGTGAAATTCGGTTCAGGTTCGAGGTGGTCAGCAGAACGAGTTTCCGGTCTAGAGACCCGATAATCTCGGTTGCGCCATTTCACGCATGGAGTTGTCAATCAGGGTTGATGGTGCCCCACTGGAACGTCCGCCGTCTGTCCAACTCGTCGACGGATATATACGAGGTCCGGACACGGTACGACATCCACAGTATTCATGCGATATATCTGATCGTCTTCCCGTTCACGGCCACTACTATGACCAGTCCGACTGCGTACTATGCCACTATGCCTCCATGTTGCATTAGCAATTGTTCCACTCTATTAGACTGTGCCACTATACTATGGTAGTAGAAGCAACTTCTATGGTTACGCAAGGCATGATAAATAGAATTCGTCCATGTTTGTTTAGGGACTATCAACCTCCTGTTGTATTTGATGTGAGGAATGTCTGGAATTTACGTTCATTCTGAGATACTTGGGATTATACTGTGAGTTGAATTTATACTTGGTGAATTAGACACCAGTTTAGGTTATAATCGCCCTACGAAAGGGAATGTGTATGTATGTATCTTGTACAATGTATGAGGTACGAAAGGAAAGATATAGTATTGATTACATGTAAAATGTATGCACAGAATTGGGATATAACGTTTCTCCATAATATCTTTAGTTTTAATGCCTTAATTTGTTTGCTAAGAAAGTGTTTCTACTTGTAAAATTTTTTAATTTATATTGTTAAATAATTTAAAAGATAATTTTATAAAATTATTATTGTTGTTGATTTTCCTGATTTTTGCATAGTTTAATACTCTTTCCTGATGGTTCTACCGAACAACTATACTTTCTCAATAAAACTGAGGAAAAGTTTTGCTGTTTTATTACAGTTTTAAATACACCAATCCTCTAATATTTGAATATTTTGACAGTTTAACAAAAATTGTGCCAATTTGCTGTTTCAGATTAATATATCATACAATTTAAGCAAATAAAAGAGAAGAATTGTGATACTTTAATGCACATAGCGGAAATAATTAAAACAAAAATTTTCGAATGTTTTATTAATATATCAACTTTTACTATGTTTATTATTTTGTCAACACTGTTATTGTTTATCTTTTTGTTTAACGTCTCTAAGAATCAGTTGTGTCATTTATGTTTTCCCCCATTGAAAATGTATTGAACATATTAGTTCTATGGATTTATTTAAAAAATCAAAAATATGGAAGTCTTAGAGAATTATGCAATAACAGATGTAATTATTGAAGCGTAGAACAAGATAGATGGAAAGATAATAGAAAATCTCATTTCCAATACAAAAAATCCAGCTTTTGACTTCATTCATTAAGGGGAAAGAGTAATAAATTATTAAATATTTTTGTCTGAAGATAATAATTGAAATAAAATAAGTTTTTGTCACAGTTTATATATTTATGAAACAATAATTAAATAGCATTTCTATTATATTTTTAATTTAACATAATAATTTCAATAAATTCATGGAACTCTTTTTTAAAGATTTCTTTAACGATAGAAAGCAATATTATAGCGTAATTCGGTCTCAAAGCATCAGATCGTTTAAATTTTATAGAGTTGACATATTTATGGCACATATAGCACTTTAGGAGGTGTTTAAACATCGATTATTTAGTTACAATACTAATATGGAAAATCACTTCGTTAGCTTTGTAAAGGTATTGTTAACGTCCTTAAAATAATTAATAAAAATGGAGCAATAATCGTAAAAATAGTCAATGATCCGTTCCAATTTCATTATGTTAAAAACAAAACTAATTAAAATTAGTCAAAATCAAGCAATAACAATAAAAATAGACTACTCTTCAATTGTAAATAATCCGTATGCTAGAAACAAAGCTATTACAAAATGTACAAATGCCAATTTTCATCTCGCAACTTTCGAAGAAAGTTTTTACAGAAATATACAATTCTCATCATTTTCACGAAACAATATTCTTCGTTATTTAATAATTTTCTATAATACATCGTTTCGCAAAAGAAGCGACATTGTACGTTTACGTATTACTGCATAGAGAATTGAACGTTATGCATCTGTAAAATTCCTTTGAAGGGTACAGAGCGTGTACGATCGAAGAGGCATTTCAGGAGAATCTCGAGCGTGTTCGGCGTATTTCGCACCCTCCCTTTCTCGCGGTCCTGAAAACAAACGTGAGCAAGTGGAACTCGAATTAGTGTGAGATTTAGAGCAGGTTTGATGGTAATTGGTAGCAGCCGTTTTTGCCGTTTCGTTGCAATCGGTAGGCTGGTTGGGTTGGTAAGCGATAAGTACTTGTTTGCGGTGGGTATGAACAGATTAATCATCCGTTAAGCTTGGGCAAGACGTGTTCGCGTCGGTGGTTATTCCGGCTTAATCCAGCACGCTCACCCCTTTATAACACCGACTTCCCTTCTTTAGTATCATCCCTGTGACTGTTGTGGAAGAGATGTAACCGGAGAGCTTCTCGTTGCGACAAGTTACGCCTACTTCAATAGAGATCGGATTACATAACACCGCAATCTCGCGCCTTCGGTCTCTTTAATCTGGTTCGGCTGGCACGTTCATTCTTTCTGCCAGACGAATGATTACGAATTATAGATCGAGATATTCCTTTCCATTGTTTTAATAAACTACCACAGATTCGTATCGATTAAGAAATATCCTCGTGTTGTTGGTTAGATGCATATCACACGTAGATGAAATGTTCGTTTTCTTTACAAGAAAATCTGTGTAAGGTAGAGTAAATTAATTTTGGCACTAATTAATATAAATAGAATCATGAGGAATTATTTAAAAATGGAGTTAAGATGTAATTAACGTCTGAAACGTAATAAATACGAATGTTAATGAAATAAATGTTTTTAACACTGTGTTTACATTCTTAAATATAGGGTTTTAATAAGGGAATATTTCGTGTAATATAATTATTTTATTTTTATATATTTCATAAAAGTTCTTTTTGCATATTTTATATTTATTATAAAAACATTCATAATTTATAAAAAATGTTGAGTTTTTGTTAAAGAAACATTCTGATGTTCAATTTAATATTCATTTGCATATTGAAAATTTCGTAGTTGTTACTTTAATATCAAAAATTAAGGTAATTAACACGTTCAATGCCGCGCTAATTTTACATGTCTTGTCCGTAGCACTAACATGAATTTATTATTATGCGTTACGTATTATGTTGAAATATTATTTGCAACAAATAAGTTCAAGTGTACAATCATGTGCAACGGATTTAACTTACTAGAGGTCACCGGTGCCCGTGGCGCTGAAATGCATTTCTTCATTTTTGCACGATTTTTTAATTTCTTTGTACTGCTCGATTATCTTAGTTACTATTTTACTTGTTCATTTTTGTCGAGTGAGCCCGTTAATCGCAATCGTTTGTTATTTCATTTATTCATTCTTGTCGAGTGTGTCTAGCAATCCCATAACATCTATTACACTTTTATATGACGTATTAATTTTCGACAGATTGTGTAGACTACACTGAGTCACCTTTTCTTTGTTTAGAGTTTTTTTATACGACACATTGCAATATGTGTGCAAATGAATAATTACTGAGATATTTTCAAATTAATAATTTATGATTTGGAAATACACTCAGTCAACGTGATTCTTAATACGACTTTGTTTACGACGGCAGGTCATGATATTTAAAAAATATCTCAATAACTATTCATTTTAAGTCCCACATTGTGACACTCTTTTACGCAAAATTTGATGATTTATCCGAATTCGAGAAAAAATATTAGACGTTCTATTTAAAAAACTGAAGGTGACTAACTATTTTTATATGTTCTATGTTGCATTAATTTCTTCACGCCGTTATGATAACGATGATAATATTGAAAAATTAAAAAATATTTAAATTTATTCGTATTATGTGTTTCTAATAATCTTGGTTTCACCTGTCACCGGTGACCACCATGGTATTCAACGTGTTAATTGGTTACTCTTAATAGTCATTCGTTATACACTTTATATAGGGTATATTTATAATTTTAATTTATATTAATTAATACATTGTTATAAATAGAGTAATTAATATACAATTACATATACATCATTTCTTTAATCGAGAAAACGCACAAATATTGATTATACTGACGATTTACTTGACCAATTCGTATGAAGCTCATAGTATTCATAAATTTATAAATTATTAAACACTTTTATTCTTTATATATGAATTGTTCAGTTCCATTTCAAGCATTTTCCATTAACTTTATTCGAGTTTTCATTGTATAATAGTTCATTATTGTTGAGAAATATATAATTCAGAAAATTTTGAAACAGATTATACTTTGAGACAAAATAATTTGTTTAAGATTGGATCAAATTGTGTGAAATTTCTTTTTTATTTTAGAAGTTAGAAGGATTAGTTTGCTAGATGATGTGTCAAAAAATATTTGACAAAATTGCAAAGAAAATTTTGCATCTGAGTTAATAATGAAAATTTCGAAAATATATTTTGTAGATTTATGTTGGTGGTATACATGATGAAAGTTTCATCGAAGTCGATCGATGTAGAAACCAACGACAGGCATTGAAAGATGCAAGAATCTTCAAATTTATGGCAGTTTTCAGCCGAAAGTCGGGAAAGACTTGACTGTTTCACCATCCTCAACCATTTGCAACTCATAGCAACGTTATCCGATTTCGATAAAATTTTCAGCATGTATATAATTAATATAATTCTACAAAACATATTTTCAAAGTTTTCATTAACTGATTCAGACAAAATAGTTGTAAAAAGTGACCTGTATTCTCTGACCCCAATTTCTTTTTTATACATTATCCAGAAAAACAATTCAAAACTCTCAAACTTCTCAAAAAAGAAGTTCATGCCTTCTGGTTTAATTTAAAAAAAAAAATTACTTTGTTTTAAACAGTATCCAAATATGAATGGAAGTGACTGTATATATAACCGACAATAAAATCTTACTTGAACAGAATAAATAATATCATGGTCAATTTTAACATACATTCGAATACATAAACAAAAGCGTTTTATGTATCGCTATGCTCACATTCAAACAGCTGTTTCGTGCTTCCGAAAACTTCGAAGCTATAATGACACATAAAAGGATAGACGAAGAAAGTGGCAAAGGGCGGAGGGATGTGAAAGCTTTCAGAAGGGGTTTGCGTGGTCAAACCATGACCTAAGCCATGGAGCAACTTCGTTTGCCGCTTAACACGTTTCACCTTCCTCGACACTCTTACTTTCGCAGTCGAGATGGGCGATTTACGCTGTTTCGTGTAATATCCACGAGCTCAACCTCTTTACCGCTCCCCTTCCGTTCCAGATTCTATCGATTTTGCGGTATAAACATGAATGCCGATTATATCACTGTAATTGTGATATTTAAACAAAGTTTGACCGGTCCTGTGAATTCATACCCCTTCCCGTCTCGATAGAGATTTCAGATTGTAAGAAACACCGAGTTTATAAAATTATATTCTAAATTACTCTGAAATTGTTCACTGGAAACCTGAATAAAAGTTCTTTCCTTCGACGATTCGGGACTTGGTTCGAGATTAACTTCTACATAATTCCCAATTATTTTCAAATTATACGCGAACGATTATACGAAACTTTTTTTTGTAATAACACCAGCAGAAATACATATTATAATGTTCATACTTTCCAGTTAAAATAATTTTGAATAAAGTTTATCGAAATGAATTAACCTCTTCAAGGACATTAACAAATATGTATAAGTTCAATTTCTGTTTTTTAATTTCAATATTTGTGATAGGAAAAATACGAAACTATAGTGTATATAATCTCTTGACAGAAAAGCAGCTTAAAATTGCTATCGATTCGAAATGATTAACCATTACATTCCAGAGGCGTTTTTATGGTGATATATGTAAGTATTATTTATATTAAAATAAGGCAAATTGATAAAATAAATAAGAATACACAAATTCATAAACACGTGTCATTTTTTCATGCGAAAATAAAACTTTCCGTTTTCAAGTGTTTCATTACAAAAGTGAACTGAAATACTAAGGGTTAAAATATAATTACGTAAAAATTTAGATCATTTTCTTCCTGACCTTAGAAAAATCATCTACGAAAAAGTTAATACAACTAGATACTGCACGGATTAATCCATTAAGTCCCAAGCAGAAGAATAAGCCAATTTTTATACATATAATTATTCATTACTTATAAAAGTGTATAAGAAAGGATATAATTATTATCGGAAACTTTCTGGACCGCTAATTTTTGTGTAACGAACTGTTGCCTTTACGCAAACTTTTGAGCCTTCAAGGAATTGCCATTAAATTGCAAAGAAATATAAAGAATGCATTATAATATTAGACTCTATGATGATGTAATACATAAAAGTGTTTTCATAATTTAAGAAGAAATAGACTTATCTTAGTGTTATAAATATTTCAATTTCTTCGAATTTTGGAACGTTGCAGAATTTAGGCGGAAGAAGAAATAGTGCCAAACAAATATTTAAATAAGAAAACGGAAATTCTTAATGACAATTTGCCGAAAGAAAAAATTACAAGTGAAATGTTGCGTTAGTGCAATATTGAGTTAAATCAGTTATTTTTTGTTACGAACAAGTGGAAGTTCAAAGGAAAAGAATTTAGTTTTCTATCATACTGTCTTTATATGCCACTGATTTCTACGGTGTTCAATTAAAATTGTGTATTCGTTCCACTTTCGAGTCAGATACTCTGACAAACTTTCTTTAAGTCCTGCAGAAGCGATAATGTAGTCAAAACTTGGTGTAGCGAGGCGACAAAATGCCAGAATAACTTCTTTGTTACTCACTCAAAGTTTCTCAGGGTATTATGAAATGATTTGCATATTAAGTGTTAATTGCGATTGGAACGGAACGTTCAAAGGGGAACGCCGGCATTCATTTGTTTCATCGATGAATCATTCCGACGACGTTGACGGTTCGAAATAAAATAACATCTCCGAAAGAGATGAAGACCGAAAAAAAAAGGCGAGGAGGGAGAAAAATTTCATATCGTCGTCCCCAAAGCTTTCAAGTAACATCGCCGAGACGATGCAGAACACACCTGAGCGCCCCTTTCCTCCCTCGTTCTCTCCTTTCTGAATGGCTTAGAAAAAAAAAAACTGTCGCTCGAGAAATTTAAGATGCTTTCAAAATAGCGACGCTCTCGCATAATGAAATATCCATCTATTTATGCTGCCTCCGAAAATGGTACTTCCAAGTGCCGTAATATTTTCGCGAAAAGACGCGCCTCTTATCTAACTTGTTGAACTTGTGGGACAAAAAAAAAATAAAAATAAAAAATAAAAGTGAGAGAAAGATGTGTACACATGTAAGGGGGGAAAAGAAGAGGAACGTTGATTACCGTAATTTAATTTTGTGCACGTTGTGAGAACAACGAGCACGTTCTGATATTACCAAGTGAAACGTGGACGTTTTTACGTTAAATCAATTCGATAAAGTGAGAGGATTCAGGATCGGTTGACCCAATTTCATTTAAACTACTTCCACGTGACACTCGAAGGTATTTAACTACGGAAAGAAAATTCAACGAAATTTAACCAGGAGGGAAAACACAAACTTGTAGGTCTTGCAAAATGATATTAAACGAAAATAAGCGTTTTCTTCGAGCAAACTGAGGTCACTGGAATCTGTTTGTTTAACGTTCATGGTTCATAATTCTTTCATGAAAGAAAGCTGAAATTGTACGCAAAATTAAATATCTGTATTTGAAATTGGAACTTATTTTATTTTATATGATACCCCTGACTTTTTCTCAACCCTCTACAGCGTCACGTGATTTGACACTTACGTATACATTTATCCATATTTTGTAAATAAAATTTTATCTGTTTGTTGCTATACTACTGTATGGTTGTATTGTTATATCATTATCAGTCAATTTTTTAACACTAATCATTAATTTTTACTTTTCAATATAAATTTGTAATCAGCTGCAATTTTTCTTCTCGTAGACAGAGAAAAATATTAATGTTTGTTAAATTTATAGTTATAAAGCAGTTACATGTATCGTAATTATAAAGTTAAAATGCAACGTATATAAGTAATAAACACGTTAAAATAAATATACGTACAAATAAAGCGTATACAAAATTACACTCATTACCTAGTTTACATTAATAATGTAATTTATCGAAGCAAATAATTACGTCTACCTTAAACGATCAAACTATAAACGTTCAGATATCAGTACACTTAATGAGACTACTAGAGCACTTCAAAGGACATATTTGCATGTCGGCGATATTCGTTCTCGTCGCTCCAACAAGACGTCATATCAAAAGCGGAGAGCTTTAAACATCGAGTGCATGTAGGTACATTAACAGCAAAATCAATATAGCAAAAATCAAGTCCCGGTGTTGATTCTGGTTGTACTGATTTCACCTCGCCGTTAGTCTGCTGTTTCGAGCTGCCAGTTCAGGCACGTTCCGCCTGCCCTTCTCGTTCCCCAGCTCCCTTTTGCTGCACATTACACGAGAAAGATGTACGAGGGGAATATCGACAGCCAGTGTCCACTGGAAATTGTCCCGGTACCTTCATGAAGGACCGGCCAGAGAAAGCCCTATAATTGACCGACGCCATGTCGATTCAATAAAAAATTGCGACGGGGGGCAGTTTTATGAAAAACTGCGATTGCGTAGATTGGTGGAAATTGCAATGCTGCAGTGCGGTTATCTAGAAGTTCTGAAAGCGTGATTTATTTATTGTGCTTCATGGTCATTATATTTCTAATGTTACTGTTGAACATGATGATGTTAAGTATGTTGGATAACCAACCGTTTATCAATACTGTGTCTTAAGCCATCCTGGAAAGAAACTCTGTGATTGTTGGAAATCCCAGCAAATACGTTTATGCCAACTGTTTCTACTATACTATTCCTCTTTTTTATTTTTCATTATTCACTTAGGTGAATTTCTAGGCCTGTTTTTCGTCATCCATAGCTACCTAATCTAGTTGGAAATATTCGGTTTAACCAACTAATTAGCCAACCTCTATTGCACTTTCCTCACCCTCTACTTCAAGAAAAACTAATAACATTTTTCTAAAAGCGCGAACTAAGGCTATAATAAAAGTTACTTCTGTATTACATATTTTACTGTAATTTAGATTAATCTTTAACCTGGGGCTACAACATAATGTTGAAAACGAGTTGCTCATGGACTCGTTGACTGTCTTTTCAAAGTCTTTTTCAGCAATTCGTCGCCAGAAGCAAGTTTACTTTCTTTAAAAAAAATCCGATTCTTATAAATACATCTAAAAACCCTTACGATCAAAGAAAGAATCAGTTCAGTACGTGGTAATAAGTTATCAGTCACTTTTTTATTTGTCAATTCATTTTGTTTCGTATGTATCTTTATGTGTTACTTGCTTTCACAAAATATTGCATATCGCTACATGAAATCGTAAGTAGAAAACAATAAAAATGGTTATTATCTATTACATACATTCTTGTATGAATTTTATTTTGCTTTTTTACTTTTCTATTTATTATTCTTATCCTTCTCAGGTATGAAATAAATTTATTTGCTTGTTACATTACACAATTCATTATTTTAATATTTACAATCATCGAAAGATATATTTCCAGCACAGAAACAGAGGAAAATAGGGAAATTTTGAAAATTTATCAAACTTTATACCGTTTTCTGTACACATGGCGTGAGAATGACACTTACAATTAGTCAAAAGCAGCTTAGCAAGGAACGTGTTAAGAAATTTGATGTCTCTAACGTAAGACATTTCTATATATATTTAATTATTTTGAGCATTGAGCAGTTCTCGACGTATTTTATCCGGCGTGTTATTTCGATTACGAGTTTTGTAATAACTGAAAGGATTGGCATAGTTTTTATTTCCCTTCGCGCGTACATTGTGCACAGGTTACATAGGTTACGCAGTCTATAGTGAAAGCGACTACTTTCTACACGATGA
This sequence comes from Anthophora plumipes, assembly GCA_951804975.1. Lineage (NCBI taxonomy): Eukaryota > Metazoa > Arthropoda > Insecta > Hymenoptera > Apidae > Anthophora > Anthophora plumipes. The sequence continues at coordinate 10,191,119 of OX638116.1, read as the reverse complement.
AATGTTAAAGCCAACTGAAGCGTTAGACCCCATGAATAGCAAATGCACAATCTCTAGTCTCTACTGGCACCTTGGCCCCTTACTTGGCGACGGCCTGAGAAGTTTTCCACCCTCTCCGGCGAACCTGGAAAACTTTTAACTGGATACATTACCTGCTTGACTACCACCGGCTTTCCTTTTTTATCGCGGGAGAGGCTTTTAAACTCCTATGGTAGGTTGGTACAGCTCCGCCGTTATTAGAGATTTCATGGTGAAACCAGGGGAAAATAATGAATAATTGTCGTGACTGTCGTCGTTAGAGCTTTTGTTCCAACAAGCTTGTAATTCATCGATTTTTTCCGATACTCGGTTTGTAAAAAGCTTTCGGCGAATGGTTGCCTCGTAATCGCTCTGCCATTATCATTTCATTCAATGCCAGAAATTAAAATGACACTTCTTGTTAAATCTGCATTTTTTGATTTTTAAAATACTTAGAAACCTGCTTTTCAGGTTCAAATTATTAATATCTTTTCGAATAATCACGAAGCAAATTTATTTTTAAAATTCATTAATGTTATGTTTGTTAATACCTCTTCAGACATGTTGAATTGTATGAAATTGTAACATTTGTGTAATTTTAACGTGTTGCACTTACAAAGTTCTGCCTACTTCTGAGAATACTGAATTTATATATTATGCACTTCTAGAGACTAATTTAGATAAACTGAATTAAAGAACAATGTAAATTGACGGAATATAAACGGGAGTTAGGAGCAACAAAATACAGAAACGAAGTTCGCGAAACGTTGAATTACATTCCATACGCATATCAACTGCAAGTGATGGAAGCTTACTTGTTCCGAGATGACATTGTAATTAGTAAGTTAAACAAGATGAATAATTTCATTCTACCCAAGTCGGCAAAATCAGTTTTCAACTGTTTCTCTAAAAGCGTTATTTCTTGTCAGTACTTGCCAACTTTCTTCCGGTGAATCCGTTTTACCCGGGATACTTATACGAACTTTTATATAAATGAATAAAATTACTCCTCTATGGAAGTTAAATTACTTTAGAAAAGTTCCCCTAAAAGGGAATTTACAATAGATAAATACAAGCACGGTTTACTATTTGCATTTAATCCAGCATCTAGTATTTAAAGGTTATAATTTCGCATGTACAATACTATCAATGTATGAAAGTCAAACTGTGTGACTATATTATATCTAACGTTCATGTTCTCATTAATATTACAAATACAGACCTATGAAATTACATCTTTATCGATGATGATATATAAGAGCTGACTTAGAAACCTTTTACCTCAGATAATTTCCAAACGTCACTTACTTGTAATTGTTTAAGTTGTTTCCCGCGCTTTTTATTGTTATGTTGAATATAGGTATAATATTATTTATAATTTATTAAACTAATATTGAAAGAAGTTAAATGTGACATAATGTATATTTTCGCAAAATATGTTTCCTTCAAGTCAAATATGATGAATTTGGTGGGATTGGACTAATTATAATTCCTGACTGAATAATTCTTTTTAAGATCTTCATAATTTTGTATTGACTGTTTAAGTTTGCTTCACAATCAGTAGTTAACACTGAATGAAGTGACATAATGTGTATTTTCGCAAAACCCCTTGCTTCTAAATCGAATATACCGTATTTCCTGGTCTATAAGACACACCTGCGCATGAGATGTACTGTGATTTGTCAGGTTAGAATTTATGAAAAATACTTGGATCAGACAGAAAAGGATCAAAGTGCCTATTTTAATAATAACACTTTATACAAAGAAAACAATGTTATTATCGATATTTGTAATAAAAGCAACCATTTTCTATGGCTTTGGAGTAAAAAAAAAGTGCGTCTTATGGGCCAGGAAATACGGTAATCAATTATAATTCCTGACTGAATAATTTTTCTTTAATATCTTAATAATTTTGTTCGATTATTTAAGTTTGCTTCGCATTCAGTAACTAACACCGAATGAAGCTGAACCTGACATAATGCCGATTTTTGCAATAACTTATTTGTATCGAATATGACCAATTTGGTCACCATGGACCAATTATAATTTCTGACTGAGTAATTTTTTTTTTAAATTCTGAATAATTTTATACTGACTGTTTAAGTTTGCTTCACATTTAATAATTGTTTTGATACTTATGGGTATAATACTTAATATTGTATGAGTTTTGAAGGTGGGTGGCGATGTGATGAACAAGTCAGTTTATTTCTGGTCCTTGGACAACTTGTCTAGTCCTCAAGTATACCGCCTATTCTGAAAGATCCAAGTCTGTAAACTGGTGGTATAGCACTTTGGTGAAGGAATTAGGCCCAAGGGTGAGTGATTTCAGCCTGAGGTAATTGCCCGTGTTCCACGTCGTGGCTTTACGACACGTCAATCACTATCGAAGGGGTAGAAGTAAGATATATAGATTATAGAAACATATGAAAGCTCTAGCTAGAGAAACAAAAGAAGCTTTATTTCAAGCCTTCTCCTTTCAACACAATTTACTTTTATATCTATTCCCGTATCAATTTTTAAATAAAACTATATCAACTTAAGTAACTGTATCAGCAATAAGATATGCGCAGGCACGTGTTGAAATATAAGAATTATGTTGAACATTTTCTGTGAAAGTAATGAAAGAGAAATAGATAAGATATAAAAATAGCTTTTTATTCGTAAATTAGGTCAACTATATCACGTGGTCATAGGAACTCCTTTTTTTTTTAATTATCAAGAACTAAATTCATCTTTGAGATGTGTTCTGTAATATGTATGTACATATTACGGGGCACCATGTGTGAAAGTATTAACAACATTAGGCAATCAAGTAATCCTAATACTTAAAATTTTCTCGCTTTTCCGGATCCCTGAATTTCTTTTACTTGATAAATTGTCATTGCAAGCGCTGTCGTATTTACCTTAATATTCTGTTTGACTAATTTTCTGAAAAATTAATTTCATAGTGGAGAGAACAATTATTGGAATCATTAACGTTAACTGTTATTTTATTGCAAGATAAAATATTTGACAAACGAAGTAATTTCAACGGAATGCGTGTACTTTTTAGATGTAGCTATTTCAAAACTAGAGTGTAAAAAAGATTAATTACTTCAAAAATTCCCGGAAGTTCCCTCTTCCCGGTGTATTCCCCGATAATTAATTCATTTCTTTCCACCTTTAATCTCTCTCTCTTTCTCCCTTCGTTGTACACGTTGCCTATTCATTTCGAAATGCATTTTTGAGCAAACAGCCCTATTACCTCCTGTTTAAACAAAGATCCACCCGCATACATTTGGATTATACGGTTTTGCTCGTGTATGTCGGGTTTTTCGAAGACATATCAACCCGGGGTAACAATACAATACGCGTAATCCTATATCCGGCAAAGGGCGTTAATGCCCAGCTTTAATCAGAAGGGAAGCTATTACGATTCACGTTGGAAATGTATTTATAGCGTGAAGGAGGCACGCTGGATAGAGGGTTAGAGAACGTCCGAGGAAGCAAAAGATTATATTTTTATGTACCGAGGCAAATGAATCTCACTGATTATGAGTTGCGAAATCCTACCTGGCCGACCGTAGCTGCCTCTTGGTACTGCTTTTACCCCTCCTCGTGCCCCCTTCCTGTCCCCCTCTTATCTTCATCTAAGAACTCAAACAAATATTGGTTTTGTCTAGTGGCCCTGCGATTTGCATAATTAAATCTTGAGGGACGAAGAGAAAGGAGAAAGAAAGAGTGAACGAGTGAGGAAGATAGGGAGAGAGAAAAAGAGAGTGGGATAGGGTAGGAACAGAAAAGAAGAGAGGCCGAGGTAGCTAGACGCAAAACTCGTGACTGGTCGGTAGATGCGAAAATAGGAATAATTAAAACTCGACCAGCTTATTTACTGGGCTCCCTGAGTACGAGGCCGCCCGGTTTGCCATGCAACGGAGATTTATTAAGGGCCGACGCTGGCTGTATACACACCGCGACGAGAACTGCACGGTTTTTCTAAGCATCTTCTGAAAAGACGACGGTTTATAAAGTACCCTAGCATCCCTTCCGCGATCAGATTAATGAAGCTATTACGGATCTCGCGGAATGTGAGATTTAGCGGTGCATTCTCGTGGAATAAGTCGTGCATCGCGCGTGGTTAATGAAAATTTATCGACACACCAAACTGCGTAATTTGGGTATCAAGGCGCTCGAGAGAACTAGCTCGATGTGTGCTCGTCGTCCTGGAACTTTTCACGATCGTGAAATTCTATCAAATTCTACGTTTGCAAATTTTGCTCGTTACTTTTCTATGATTTTTCCTTTTTAAATACATGCAGTCTGTCACAAACGTATTCGATCACCCCTTAAAACAAAATAATTTCTTTTAAATTAGACAAAATGACTATAGTCTTTTTGAAAAGTTAAAAGGATTTGTTCACTAGATGATGTGCACAACAAATTTTGAAAGAATTAGAATTATAAAATAGCGATGTTTCGACTTCCAGTTAAGAAAACAAAAAAAAAAGAAACTCAAGTTATTTGGTTCAATTTTAAAAAAGTTATTCTGCTTTAAAGGGTGGCCGAATACTTCTGCGGCAGTCTGTAGATGTAAATTCATGCATTTTGGATAAATGATTTCAAATTTTATATTTACCTCTTTTCTTTGTAATACAATTGTACCTTCAATCATTTTTAATCTACTTGACAAATAAAAATAAGATAAAATATATGAAAGTGATTTGTGGGGAATGAAATTACTTCATCTGTATAATAAAAAAAAATTAAATTGATCTGCAAATAATCTAGATTAAGTTCAGTTTGTACGACAAATTTTTCAAGACACGTCACACCTATCTACAGGAGGTTTATATGTATTTGGTGATGAAGATTAGGCATAAAAAAATTAAAATTAATCTACTAATTCTACATAAAATATTAATATCATCTATAAATTCTATTCTTTAAATAAAGATAAATAAATTTAAAGAGGATAAATATTAAACCCTTGTAATACGCATATGCAGGGTGTTTTAGTAACTCTCTTAAAATGTGACTCTTAAATATTTCTCATTACTTTTCCTACACGAAAATGACAAAGAAACGATTTATTTCGTTCGAAGGAACACATATTATGATAGAAATATTACAATATGTTCAAATAAATTTTCCTTCGTTAATCTTTCTGTCATAGTTTTAGTATTTGCATCAATTGACTAACTTTTAAAAGGTCGTAGTATTCTAAGTCGTTAGATTCACCTTAACTTTAGCTATCGTGTCACAACGATAAAAATATGTAGTCCTATTTAAAAATATCTAGATGACCTTAAAATCTCGAAAAATACCACCTCAAGGAAAAAATGATTTTCATACTAATATGTGACCTCTCGAACCAAATGATTTGTTCTTTTGACATTTTCGCATAGCATAAAAAATAATCGAGATATCACTTTGTAACAGTTTCAGTGGGATTTTACATTTACTTGGACATCATTTTCAATTTTTATATGTGCAATAAAAATAATAAATCCTCCGGCTATATATTTGCTTGATACAGTGAACAAACTTTTATATAGTTCTTCATATCTGATATTCAGTTAAACTGTACTGTACTATGTACATAGAGTCTGCTTCTGCATGTAATATTTGAACGAAGAATTTTAAGCTCAAAAAGAACGGGATATAATCTCGTGAATGCATAAAAATATTTCCCAACTCTGTATAACATTTGTAGCTTAGGGGCAGATGCAAAACAAGTTTGATTCTGCGCAGAGAACCTCTATAAAGTGTTTCTCGCGTGTTTCAAAGAAGGAACCCTTCCTAATCCTATTACGCTGGAAATCCTATTAAATTTCACCGGTTAATTCCTTTTTTGTTAATAATGTTTACAACGCGGGGATAGTTCCGTTTAATTTCTGGAAAATTAAAAGAAGAGTTACGAAAGTGATTAAACATTCATCTAATTTTAGTTTTCAACTCACTCGAAATATTTACAATTTTGTTACTCGGCCGGAGTTGGATATATCTGTTCACCGTTAATATCGTTTAATTTAATTAAAGGAAAGGGACAGAGAGGTAATCCATATGATTTCATTTTGGAGTGTTCTCATTTCAGTCGTATCTAACCAAGATTTTTTACTTTCCGATACAAAGATCATATATTTAATATAGAGTCTTCCAATAAGAGCAATAGAACTTTGAATTTAAATGAAACAAAAAATACGAAAGATAATTTAATACTCGCTACTTTCTTTTAAAATACATTCAATGGCATTATACAAAAAATATAATATCATATAAATAGCTATCATAGTTGTGTTTGGTGGAATGAATACAAACCCAAGTTTCGCCACAAAATTTATCTTCAGTCGTGAAGCTCACTTTTAGATCAATGGTTTTGTCAATAAACAAAATTGCCGGAAAGATGCTAATCCTCAATCAGTAGTCGAGCGATCATTGTATTCAAAGAAAGCTACTGTTTGGTGTGGTTTTTCTACTGGTGGTGTCATTGGTCCTAATTTTTTTGAAAATGAAGAAGATCCGACTGTTACTGGTAAACGTTACCATTCGATGATTTCATCTTTTCTTTGGTGTGAATTGGATGGATTTGATTTTTCTGAAATATGGTTTTACCAAGATGGTGCCACATGCTACATTTCTGCTGCAACTATTACTTTATTAGGATCGAAGTTCAACATTAGGATTATATCGAAAAACTGACCACCAAGATGTTGCGACTTGAGAAGTTTTGTGGAATACAACAGTTTAACGTCACATGTACCTTTTTCAAGGCTCTCAATGATCACAGGTGAAACACTCAGTAGGACAAAAGGTATCTATAGTAAGTGGTGTAAATTAATATCCTTCAGAAAGCTTAGAACTTTTTTACAAGTAGTCTACTTTTTGCAACATGATCAGTGAGTTGGACAATTCGTGTGGCGTCCTTTCCGTATTGTCCTTGGAGCAAATGATCAAAATATGTTCAACTGCAAATGTAGTTTCTTTATTTATAAATCGATTTCCAAAGGTATTACACTTTCTATAAGAATTTCAACACGACGAAGAAATGTTAATTTCAAAATTGAATTGAACACGTTAAAATTTACGAATCTAAACTATCTTTCACGTGAGAGAATTTCGATGGGGAACAATACTATCAATACAAACGTAACAATGCGCGAAATTTGAGCCAAATTTATCGATCACAATAGGTGATACGATGCTCCGTATGCACACGCATATGCATGGACGAAATAAGTTGCACGAAGAACGAAACACCTAGTTTCTTTTCCAGGCCGTTTCAGACCATTATGGTAAATGGTGCATTAATGTTGCAGCTTGATCAGTGATAGACAAGCAAGCGGTCGTTTAACGCATTGTACCGTGTATTCACACTACGTCCGACGCTGTATTGCATTAAATATTTCTCGGTCTTTCGCTTCAGCAACTCTGTTTCTAGGTAGAACTACTTACGCTATGCATCAACTCGATTGTGTATTGCCGAGAGAAGTAACATTTTAAACAAGATACTTGGAATGCGGTAGAACATATGTATGTATGTCCCCCATTCGCTTCCTGTTTGATCTTATATATCATTCTCACATGTATTTTTAATCGGGGCTAGTTACCTTATCGATTATGAGAATTGCGTATGCACATTACCATTTGTTCGAAATTTTGTTTGCATTCTACCTCTCACAGTTTATTTTTATGATTATGTGACAGAAACTTTAGAACGTCATAATTGTGGCAGATGATCGAATTATCTATCGTTTATTTGAAATTTGAACGACAATGGAATTGGAAATACAGTTAAAATGAAACCTTTCTTTTATTATGGAATATAAATATCATGTTTTTAATATTGTAAAAAATTACAAAAAAGTACTGGAAATGTTATTCAAAGTTTTTTAAAACTAGAATTACTAAGTCTGTCAAAATGATAAGTTTCAAAAATTTTTCTATAAAATTATTAACATTGCGTTGTTATAATTGTAAAAATTTATAACCAGTTTTTATAAGATAGAGTAACTGTTGTATTCCTTTATTTATCTCCTTTCAAATGTTTTAATTTTTTATTGTCTATCTAAAGTATACCCAAATATATTAAAACTCGTCAAAATGACAAGTCAATAACTTCTGACAATCTTGTAATATATTCCTGTAGTTATTTCACTGCTTTCGTTAGTGGACAGTATTCATGTTATGAAATAGAAAGAAACTCTTGCACTCTTCCACAAAGTCTCATACTGAATCGTTACAATAACAAAAGAATTTGTGCATCGCACCATAATTTCAATTTCAGCAGCAGTAGTATCTATTCTAGTCATTTTATACTAATTACCTTTTCTTTCAATCTTATCATCACTCACTGTTTTGTAAAACCCAACAATGATTTATTTTTGGCCTTTTATAATGTCTCATTTATGTTGTGTTAAAAAAGTCCCGAAGACCTAATTTGTAACAATTTTCGATTATCAAGACACCATATGAATACAGAAAATAAATTTGTAGTATAATCTTAAGAGAATAGAAACAAACATGTTAACAATAATTTCATAACATCTTTTGTTTCGTAATAACAGAAGTTCTTAAAGAACGTAATGGGTTGAGAAAGACCCGAAGAGCGTAGCAGGGTTAAGAATCACTCGAACCTCTTAAATGTACCTAACTTCAAATGAATTAGTAAGCACATAAGGATGAACAACTTCAGCTACCTGGCAATCTTCTACATTCGCTAACATTATTCTGTTTCGTAACTCAGTCGGATTTGCTTGCTGTGGCCGCTGGTTGCGCAGCAGAAAATTTATTGCCAACTACCTATCTAGCTGGTAGGCGCATAAGAACCGCGGAGCGGCGTGTAATTAGCAACCTAGGAATCTCGCCGCTTTACACCGTCTACGGATCTTAATTGCACGCGCACGTGGCACGGACGAGCATTATTTTTCTGTAGTTATATAGAAATGGTCGCGTGCTGCATCGTCTGAAACTCTAGCATTTTCGCAACGCATCGGAAGTGCTAAAAGCTTACAGCGCCGGGGCCATTTAACACTTGGAGCGTTTAACTTGCTTGCACACTTGGCGTTTAGCTTTTCTTATATAAGAAATTGTTATTGTATTGCTTTAAGTTAGTGATAGAATTTCGTACGTTTAGGTTGAAACGAGAATTGCGCGAACGATGAACAAGTACTTCAACTAAAGCGATAGAAATGTGAAATAAAACTGTTTGGAACTGAGTACACTTGTTTCAAAGATTTGGACGGACGTGACTGAATATCTCCGAGAAAGAAAAAGATGTTCGTTAAACTTAGTCTCATTCTTTGTTTTATGTAATTTTTCCACGTATCGTGTTCCGTCCGATACGGAACACCGTAATTAAAGATTCTCGAAGGTTAGTTTATGACATGGACGTGACAGACAGTTTATTTTCGTATTTATTTTTCGTTAATAGTTTCAGAGTTGTATTTTCTATAACCGGCAATTTGTGCCTTCGCGTTAGTAAAGGTAGTTTAATCATTTCGAGTTTTTACACAATGGCTTTAGAATTTCGTTTCGTTCGTCTTAATAACCGACCAGGTCATAAACTCGGTATTTCCGAAAGGTCGGCTAAAACATGTGTATAACGGTCCTTGTCGTTAAGAGTCGACCTGGAGGAATTTTCCGCGACCCATCGAACCTTCGAGAAACCCCCCATACTTAGACAGTGCCCTCACCCCCGCTCTGAGAAGGGCTGGTTAAAGGGCGGTACTTAAATTTAAGGAAATGGTAAAAATGCGCTGATTGGAAAATCAAAGAGGACCAATCAGCGTACTCAATCCTTCTTCGAGGTGTCACGATCGGAGACGAGAGGACACTTGGGGACTTCGTCGCTAACCACACCAGTAGTCATCTCGTAGCTTAAGACACAGTACTCAACTCGCAACATTCTACACAATTGTAACATACGATACAGAAATACAGTCCACTTCATACACATTTGACTGGGACTTCAAACAGTGAAGTTCCTCCGCGTCGTTTAATCGTCGCTAATAAACTGTCGACGCTGCGACGCATATACATATCGCTTTCTCGAACAAATCAGCCTAAACCTTAGGAACATAAATTATACATAGAAAATAAATTAGCACTTCAAACAGTTTTTGCATGAACATTTATGATATACAGTAGTGACTACAGAAATTGCACCACTTCAAAAATATGAAACTTTTTGGTTTAATAATCATACGAACGATAATCGTACGTGTCATCGGACATTAAAGGTTTGATTTACATTAAAGAAAACAATTTACTACCATTAATCTACAAATAATTCGAAATAATTATATCCTTGCAAAATTTACACTTTGCACAAATTTCGACTACGAATACATACAGAAATGAACAAGAATTTTCTAACTTTCAATATTATTGACTATTTTAAATGTTATCTTTGAGATGATTTAGTACTGTGTAGTTACCATTGCGAATCTTAATAACCGTTTTGCATTTATTGTGCATCGAGTATACCAATTTCTTAAGAATACGCAACGATGCAACAAATAGGTACACATCGGATCGGTAAGAAAAGAATAAACCATGCTTGGTGTATTTGTGAATTTTCTGGTGTACCATATGCATAAATTTGTTTTGAACGTTAGCACATTTCAAAAGAGAAAGAAAAAGTTATGCTGTTTAATATATTTTTACTTCATTTCACATTTTACCAAACATATTACTTCGACTTACATATGTAAGTCGTATGAAATATTAGATAACTATTATTTTATTTTTAATATTTAAACATAGGAACGCTATTAAAACAATGGAAACATTCCATAGATATTGATGAAACGTTATTATATAGTAGTTCTCAAGAAAAGTATTTGGACATATACTTTTTTTCATTTGCAATCGTTCGTAACGAAAAAAATTAAAATCTTTCTCAAAATTGAGGATAGTAAACATATTCACATTAATGCAGAGCAATAATATATACGTAAATTGACGAAATTTATATTTTTTTAGCATTAAATTTCTAAGTCACTGTTCTTGAAAAATACACGCTGTCGGCAATGTGTTAATACAACTCCATTTACATCAGAGTGCAAAAAACTGTTAGAAAACTGCGTTAAAATAACTTATAATGCACAATCCGATAAACTGTGTTTTTAAAGACTTCTGTAATTTTATGTATATTAAATACTGTCTTTTAAATCATATTCAGCCTTATCTGAGAAACTCCATCATATACAGTTAAAAAAGACATCCTGTACGTATATAAAATTTCATTCCCAAATTACCGTCACTTCAGGCGATGTAGGAGGTTTGTAAAACAACGTAGAAATTAAATACTTGACTGAAAGCATCATTTGGTAGGGTAGGAGGCGCGATGAGTGATGATACACACTTCCCTAAAATTGCTAGCCGAAGAGGACAACCGAACACCAGGCGACGTTCCCCTTTAGGTTTTGCGGATGATAGATATTGCGAATGACGCTGAGAGCAAGCAGTAATTGTTACATCGCATGTCTGATCGCGAAAACTGTGGAACGGGAGTTAGGAGGGAAGAGAATCGCCTAGGATTGATTTATTGCCGTTGAAGTGCATATAAAACGCACTTGAACCACCTTTGTGTTACTCTCGCAAACCTTGTCATACACATACTTTCCATTATTTTAAAATTAGTATACAACGGAATACTAGGCGGTACAAGTTTTATTGAGTTTGTCAGATTCTTTAACAATGTACAAACTTTGACCAATTTTTATCTGCCTTTTCGTTTGATAACTCAGTTTGTTAATTAGATAACTGAAAAACGTAAATGTAATAAATTCGTACACCGTGTGATAATTCTTTTTAAAAAATACACATTTATGTTACTTCAATTTGAATTAGCTGAAAACTATAAAAATAAAAATTACCGAATCACAGATACAGAAAATATTACGGCACACGTCAAACGTTTTCAATGTTTTATTAATTAATAAATGCCCTTTCGCTAACTTTGTAAATGTTTGCAGAATTAATTTTTTGCCGTGCTCGTTAAAATTCCGTGGTACCTGTATCGTATCGTGCTTTTTAATTATATACATATATTCGACGATTGTTCTGTAACTTTGAAGTATTAAAATAAACGTTTCGGTATTACTTTGATATTACTACGATAACAAGGCGAATCGATATTGCAACATTACATCGATTTCCCGGTACAACGAACATGAAAGTTTAATTGCTGTAAATTAAATATGAATACACATAGCTTTTTCTAAAAAAAGAATCTTAAAAAAAAGGAGAACACATCAGCTATGTACGAGGAAATTTTGCTGAAAAAAGAAGAAACAATTTTAACAAATTTTCGAATTCTCTGGAAATGTTATTTTTTCATGAGAAACGGTTCCATAATTGAACGACAGCGTCGCTTGTCCCTTCAATGTTTCGGAAATCGATGGACAGGTGTACAGACGTGTCGTTTTATTCGTAAATGAGAAAGGGACATGAGTTCGGTCGCAAGAGTAGAGAACAGGTCTCGTTAGTTACATTAAGGCGTACATGTGTGCGTGATTGCGATACGATATATCTCGTCCATGCCGATAGTTAACGATAATTGGAAACATCCCTTGTGCATCGCCGTATCGATTTTACAGGCACGATTGAGGAAATGGGTGCGGGAAGAGTTAAGGACTAAAATTATCCTTTGGTCGTTCCTTGGCCCATTGTCATTTCCACCTCTTCGCTTAAGACTTTTCAGTAATTGCCAATTACGCTAACTGCGGATTACGGATGTCGAGTGGCCTTGCGAAATTAAACAGTTTTATCGGTTGCGTGTATTAACACTGTGTACGTTACTAAAACTGTCCATTGTTAAATCACTGTATGGTAAATAACGATTAAGCGAGTTTCGTTAAAATCTTGGTTTTTAGCAAATGTTCGAGTTTATTTGGCCGCTTAAACCCTGTCGCACAGAACGATACTTGTTCCTGTATTGTAACAGTAATTTACCATAAAGACAGATTTTGCATTATTTCTATAATAATCCGATGCTATTAAGCATAAACATACACTTTTTGTAGAAAGCTGTATGAAAAGTGCTGCGTGCATCTCTCTGTTTACAAAGAATTTTAATAAAATTAAGTTGATGATATTGAACAAAATGAAAATGTGTGAAAAATTTGAACAAAATAGTTTAACAGAATTTTGATTCAGTATACACGTTATTTAAAATAATAAAGAATGTATTTGAAATTATTTTTATTCAAATATTTCTCTAAAAAATGTTTCTGCTTTAATAAACAAGTGAATCTATACTGTGTGTTTAGATATTAGAGAACATAAATCAACTATGAAATTATAAAATATAATCTGTTCTAATGAAAAGTATAATACTTCGTTAACGATAATTTTAAGCATGATGAATAAACATTGTTGAACGGAAGAAAAATGGGAGCAGTGTTATACCCCGTCAATTGAATTGGAATCCGTCCGATAAGTTGGTCGCTCGGTGAACACGTGCGTGCGTATCAATACTTAATTTCCTCAAAGCAGGTAAATTGTTCGTCGCATGCAAGCATAACTTCTAAACAACCGGTAAAACTCCAACGGAATCGCATTGTAACCGTTAATTCGTGCTAATTTCGGGGGGAAAATAGGCGAACGAGGCAGTTCGTTTTATCATCGATTCGGTGTCTAACTTTTCCAACAACGAATGGGAACACCCGGCATCGTATACCATTAATTTTCCTTCCTCGATAGTACATTTACACAAAAGTGTATTATTCCTATTCTCGTTCTCTTCTCTTCTCTTTTTTCCTCTTCTTTTAAGGACAACAGGACAATGTCCTTCAACGTTTGAACTCGTTTCAGGGGCAATAATAAAAGGATTTAATACGTAGGCGAGAAGAGGTGAATTTGGAACGGTGGAGGATGGATACCACAGGGGAACAGTGAGGTTAGATTAAACTCGTGTAGGAACGGCGCCTCTCGGGATGGCCGGAGCTTAAACAGTTTTAATCTATGCCTAGGAACCTCACGTGAAAACAAATCGCGGCCTTATCACCAACTGCGAGATAGATAACAACTTTTCTCTCGCTCTCACTTCACCCGTTCCTCTTTCATTCCCCGATTTTCCTCCCGCGTATCTACATACCTCTCCTACGTACATATATCCTCTGCTCACCCCTCTCCTTCTGTCTCATTTGCACTCATCCCTGTTCGCTTCTACACATTCACCTCTTGATTTCAACTCTTTTCGCGTTTCTGTTCCCTCTTTCTCGTCGATTCTCTCTCTGCCTTTTTCACTCTCTTTCTCATTGACTCTCTATCTCTTTCTTCACCTTTTTCACTCTCTTTCTCATCGACTCTCTATCTCTCTTTCTTTCTCTGCCTTTTTCACGCTCTCCCTCTCTCTGTCTCGCTCGCTTACTCGCTCTCTTCAACCCTTCACCATTATTCTTTCTCTCTTCCTCTTCGATTCTATCTTTTGTTTCCGGCCTCCCTTGACCTCTGCCTTCCTGTTTCTCTCTATCTTTGTCCCTCGGTTTCTTGCATGAACTCCGAACGAACGACCACACGGCGGGCACAGCCGACGGATGCGCCGATTAAACTTTCGAAAACTGTTTGCATGAATAGCCAAGCGTTTCCCGCACGTGTGCCACTGCTGAGTACTGACAATTAACACGCTGAAAATAGAGAAACTGGCCCAGCGACAGGCTTCCTTTTCACGATACATTCCCCGGACAGAAAGGGATGTATGCTAACTACGCGTTGGCGTAGGCTTTCGTTCAGTGGAATGGAATTCTAGGCCGATTCGATACGGCTATAGTTTCGCGCAAACCTACGAGACTAGTTTTGATGAAACAGAACTTAGCGTGTTCATTATTCTATGAAAGAATGCATACGATAGCCAAGTTCTGTTGTTTCGTTGTATTTCAATTTATCCTTCGGTATTTGTTGGAAATTAATTTCACTCTACGTAGATTAACATATTTTTTTCATATTTTATAAATAAACTGGATTGTTCATGTCTAAATATAATCTTCTCACTTCTTTCCTTCAAAAGATTTTTAAAAAATCTTGAATATTCATCACAGTCCCTTTTACATTATACAATTGTTTGTTAGAGCAAACATTTAAAACCTTTTAATAAAAATAAATGTTTCGAAAAAATTTCTAATTGCATATGGAGGGTTAAGTTACTATGGTTTGTCGTATTTATACAAAATCTAATAAATTAAAGAATATAGTCTAAAATAAACATACAAAATGTTTCTTCACATCAAATTGAATACGTGCTGCTTCAAACTGTTTGAAAAATAAAGCTTTTATGGTATTCTTCAATCTTTTATCTTTATTAGTCTAAAAGTATATTACTTAAATGTATATTTATCTACACATTTAATATAAATGGGCACGTTTTTAAAATATTGTGTACATAAAGTAGATATGAAATGACTCGTACTGCAGTAGAATGTGTTTTATGATCAGACATATTTCGCTCTGTTTCACTGATCCTTTACACTCTGTAACATAGATTGTTCTGCAGCGAATAAATTCTTTTGAGACAGGAGAATATTACAGAATATTATAAAATAATTCAATGATCCATCGATTCTTTATTTATATAACCTAATCTGAATTTGTTTCATTTTTACAAACATTCTTTGCTTCCTTGTTCTTTGCCTTTTTACATAGAACCGTAATCACAGTTGCAAACTTGTACTTGCAAATCCCCTAAACATCACTTCAATCAAGAGAGACACGCAATCATCGTCGTTGTTCGTAGCTTGTAATATTCTCTATTCTGCAATGCCGCTCATAAAACTTTCCAACGTTCTGCGGCCTGTGTAACAGACGACCGAGATGTTTCGCATGATCACTGACCACAGGAATATTTTTTTTTACGACATTGGACGCTGTTCTGTTACGTACTCCTTGGAATGGGTCATAAAGTGGCATAGAAACTGAGGCCTTAATAAAACGTCGGCATCGTAGTTTCCCGCCAAACGTGATTTTCGTTCCCCTCCCCGAAAACCAAGGGGGAATATTGGCGAAAGTGGTGGAAGAAGAAGAAGAAGAAGAAGAAGAAGAAGAAGAAGAAGAAGAAGAAGAAGAAGAAGCCGTAAGAACCACTTCTACACTTGTAAAAGTCCACGAAGGAAGCTTGATAAGCAAACAGGCCAACAATAGTTTTCCTCAACGCGGAGATCTTGTTGGCGCCAATCTGCCATGGAGCAAGAGAAAACGAGCGAGGAAAATGAATTAACTGTTACCAACAAATCACGACACGAAGAATTCGACGAATGAAATTTTCCCAGGCAAACTTTCATATTTAAATGGAGGCGGCCAAACAACGGAGATCTCAGTTTACGCAACAAACTGGCGCTCGGGGAAACTAATTTGAGGAATTCACATTGAAAACTCGCTGCTTTGATAAACGTTGGAAGCATACTTAACTGATAAAGAATTTATTACCATTTCTTTATTACTTTAATGTGTACACGATAACTGGAGAGAGGAGTTTAGATCTCGAGGAAATTGTTTGTCGGAAACAGCGATGTTTCCGGAAACATTTAAGAAATGTATCTTTCACGTTGGATATTGTTTGGAAAGGTTTGCTTGAGTTGAATAAAAGCTGCATCATAAGATATATTCATAGGTTTCATCGTTGCTTAATATTAAATAAATTAAGGATTATAATATCATATCAAATACATAATATTGCACTCGTGGATTCTCGTTTTTAGCTCATTTTTGTTCATCGTGACGTGATCCTCTAATTATTGCGTAGCGTATTCCTCGCATAAAAGGCGGTACAATATAACACTTTGGAAGAAGTAAAGGATCCTTTAGTTGATAATTAAAAATGCTTTTATTTTCAACAACGTGATTCTCAATGAACTCTTCCTCTCACCTCCGATTTATTCTTTAAACGTCTTCCATCTTAGAGTAACCCCTTTTATTCCGTTTGCTTCTTTCTTTAATTAACAAGCTTATTAAAAGAAATCTGACAATAAAAAGTTCAACTGACGCTTCGATATCCCTCGGTAAATCAAGCATCCCCTTTTTCTCCTTCGTCCGATATCTTCTATCGGTGTATACTGGGTAGAGGCACGGCAACTTATTCACGCGACGGGCGAGCCGGATTAGCCAATAAATCGAGGCTGGAAGAGGAAATTCATTAACCCACAACAATAAATAACTGGGCACGGTGCCGCGAATGGCTCTCAGCGAAACAATAGTTATAGTATATTTATGCAAAGTTTCCAGGTGCACAGGTGGACCAGAGAGGGTGTGAACAGGGATAGAAGGGGTGGGTCTGGGGCAACCGAGGACGACGGACGAGGTGGAAAGATAGAATGGGTACCATTGTGTTTCCATCGTGCTATTATAAAGCTCAGTCTCTTCCTTGGGGTATACGGAGCGACGCGCTACTCTTTCTCTTCCTCCGTTTCTGTCTTCCTCTCTCTCTTCACTTTTTTTTCTTTCTCTTTTATTCTCTCTCTCTCTCTCGTCCTCTCTCTTTGATCCTCTCTCTCTTGTCCTTTCTCTCTCGTCCTCTCTCTCGTCTTCTCTCTCTCTCATCCTCTTTCTTTCGGCTTCTCTGTCTCGTCCTCCCTCTCGTCCTCTCTTGACTCCTTCTTCTCTCTTTTCTCTTTCTCTCTCCCTCTCTCTCTCTCTCTCTCTCTCTCTGTCTCTCTGTCTCTCTCTCTCACGATGAATGTTACAAAATTATAGCCTTGCTACAAAAGTGTACCCTTCTAGAGAAAATATTCACTATAATATTAAAAGTATCATCATATAATAAAATCATTTTGCAACGAAAACTATAGTAGTTACATTACAGACTTCACTTAAAGGTATTGTTCCGAGAAGGCTAGACAATTTCATTGGCCGTCGCGTAAAGGCGATACCTCTGTTCACATGCATTCTCATCATTGATTGAATCGGTCATATTTATCATGCGTGGCAAAGAACGCGAAGGAAACACATCAAGATGAAGTGAGATAGAGCAATATAAGGACTAAAATGAGCGACGCATTGTCATGCAGGTGATAACTATTAATAAAACGAAAATAGAAATATAAACGTAAAATCACGAGAAACCTATTCACATCGCAAATAACACACTCAGTAAAACATCTAACAACACGTATCAAAAAAATTAAGGAATTTAATTATCCAATAACCAGCGTTCGCGAATTCGGCATAAGTAAGTGAAAACGGGCCTTACAACTCTATAATATCCTATAAGGGAATAACGATAACAGCATTAATTACTATTACTATGATCTTTAAAAAACAGTAACAACATATATAAGAAAATAAGAGCAGTCTAAAAATCCTACTATACTTGTACTGTGACTGCCAAGAACTTAAAAATAGGATATTCATATATGAATTAAGCGAAGCTAACTCTATTTACCTCTGTACCATTCAGTTTTAAGGCTGCCTAGCCAACATGTCATCTTATTTTTAGCATATTTCATAACTTACACTTATTCTCAAATATTCAGAAGTTAATTATCTGGAGAAAGAGTAGAAATATTGTCGACGTTGTTACCAAAACAATAAACGAATCTTCCATTATAAATACATCATTCTGCATTGAACTGTCAAGAGGTATGAATAATTTATGCGAACTCTGTACCGGAAGAAACTCGCGGAAACAAAAGCAGCAGAATCTACATGCTGGAAACTGGACTAACTGAGAGTGTATATATGCATTCAAGAAGAGAGTAGTGAAGCGACAACGAAATCGCACGGTAGAACGATTTCGTTCGCGTGTAAAATGTTTTCCGGCGTAGAAACTCTAAAATGTTCGCGCAAGAACCGTACCGATTCGCACCACAGTGTCAAGTTTCCAAATTTCCGGCTGTTGTATGGTATAACGGCCGAGAAGTACGCCAACATAGTTGAAAGAGAGAAACGGCAAGTCAAAAGCAAAAGGGACAAGTTCCTATTTAACTACAGACTCCTGGCCTATTCTCACTTTTACCATCCTCCTTCTCGCAACTCTCTACTTCTCCTTTCTTCACTGTTGTACGAGCATCCCTTTTGCTGGGCAGTCTTCGTCTCGACATTTTCGTCCATCATCCTTCCTTCGTCTTTCCTGTTTCGTCCCTTCCTGTTCTCTCGACTTGCGTTCTATTCACAACTAAATTCGTCCAGCAATTCTAGCAAAACCGTTTTAGTGTCACGTAGCGCGATCGCACTGCGCAAATTTCGTGTGAAAAGTATCATGACGTTTTATCACGATGCTCAATTGACGATCACAGTGCGTTTTCTAAACACATTTTCTTTTCTCTTTCTCCACCTTTTTCTTCTTTCTCCTAACATCACGGTGTCAATTTTAGCCCTTCGTACTATAAGCATTTTTCTAATACGGTCGACCATTGCACTCTTGCCAATGAAAATATCAGAAACCAAAACCTCTCTTTTGATAAATGTTTACGAATTTATTTATTTTTATTTCTTTTGTTAATTTTCTTTATTTCAATATAAATGAAATTTTAACAGAATTATAATACGAATGTGTAAAGATGATTATAGGTGACTATAGTCACTCATCATCATGCTCGCAGGATCTTACCGATGACTATAGTGACTAGTTAAAATTTTGCATTGATTCTCATAGCATAACACAGTTACCGATTTCTTTTGTTTTTTGTTACGACGACTTTGAACATAGGACTTCGAGAATACGCGATTTGGATATCTGTAGCGGAAAGTATACTGACAAAATACACAACCATACCGAAAGGGTTAAAGAAACGCCGCTTCCTGTTTTTAGACGTGGATTTGTAGAAGCGCGATCGCTTTGCCTGGAGTTTGCCAACATGATTTTCCCAAGAATTCCTGACTTATATAGATCTATAGGAAATTAGTTGATATTCCCTTGGGACCAATAGTAGCGTGGAGTCTTCTTTGCACACCTTCTCACCAATCGATCACGATAGAAGTGGAGAGAAACTGGATGTAGATGAAACTGATATTCTGCTCACGTTCAAGTGAGAATTTGAAAGCAACATTAGAATATAGTGAATGTTATTATCATTGAAGAGTCACACATTTTGTTAAGGATAATTAAGTTTAATCGCGTTTACGATACGGACGTGATATTTCCCTATTTTCGAGATTAAGATTGTGTTATGCAAATCTGATAAAAATATAAATGTTAAGTATGTAAACAAAAATAAGATAAAGGATAGCAAAAGATGTCTTCATAAATTCAACAGAACGGTGATAGCAAACATGTTAAAAAACAGAGAATTGATTCGAATGTATGATTTTAAACAAGTAACTTCAAAACAGTTGAAAACTGAGTTAACGAATGAAAGTTAAATTAAAAGTAAGTTTTGTACAATAAGCACATTTTGGTATCTATAAAGTTCGACCAGGTTTATGATATATAACTTAGAAAATAGGTTTATAATTTATTCCGTAGAATATGTAAGATTATTGAACTAATTAATACAATATCAGCTTTGACAAAATTAATTAAACATTAACGAAAGAATTTTGCACTTCTAGGTGTTGGATTGGAACATAAGTTCAAAGTTTTAATAAATTTTCGATACAGCTATAAATAAGAAACAGAAGACAAATATTTTTCTTTCATTTGTTTCTTCTGTCTCCATTTTACACCAGATGTCCTTGTTTCTATTGTATGTTATCGAAGAAACATATAAAATAAGATATATCTCAAGATATTTTTTCGAAATTTCTTTATGATGTTCTCTGGAAGATGTTATAAATGTAACAAAAGGAAATGTATAATAGATATTAATGTTCTCAAGGAGGTAGATAGTGTACAACGTTTCAGAGAGGGTATTCGATACATTGTCTCGAAAATTCTTGATCGTATCAAGCTTTTTAGAACTTTAGAATATCTCAAATATTATTCAAATCTTCGAAGTATTGGAAACCTTAAAAGTTTCGAAAACTTTCGAAGTCTTATAAAGTCTTAAAAGTCACTAGGGATCTTGAAACTTTAAACAAAATTGAAAACTTCACGTGTGTCTGTGTTGCATGTACTGGATTTGTTTTTCTATATACTGCGCTTACCTCTGCACTTTTTGTTTTTTTCTCGCCAATCCTGAAGTAACATTGCACTTTGTCAAACGCGCTAAAAGAATCTATTTAGTCTTCAAAAATCTATTTGAGAATTGGTGAAGATTATTAAACGAAAAAATAGAAACAATCAGAAATAGAATTAAGCGATTTGACTTCATCTTTTAGTTTAACAAAACATTTGTGTAGAGAAAAATTAATTTGCATACTACATTTTTATGTTAAAATATAACTGTAGATTAAAACATTAGCAAAGAATTTAAATTTAAAAAATAAAAGGCATCAATTAACATTTAATTCTATATCGATAATATTTCAATGTAATTTTTTTAATTTGCAGAAATTTCAAACAATTTCGAATTAATAATTTTACTAATATACTAAATTTTCCTTAAAAATTAAGCAGGATCCATTTTAAACATTAGGCAATCGAAAACATTCAGCACGATTTAATAATTCAACGAACATCCCAGTATCACGCTTGTTAGATTATCCGGTGTAAATCATTCTACAATAAAAACCACCGTTCGCGAAACGAAACCAAATTCCATTCTGTCTGCCTGAATTCGTACTTCGGCGACAGAAGTTTTCAACACGAAGCACAAAGAACGACAGGAAAATAATAGAACGGAGAGGAGGAAGTGTTCAGGAAACGCGATTTCAAGCTCTGCCAGGCATAATATCCTCGAAGATACTGCGATTCCTGGTGTTCTGATTTCTTTCTTCTTTTTTTTTTCTTTCTCGGATTTGCTCTATTCTTATGCGTCTTTTAGATATCACCGGCTCTTTTCTATCTAGAATACGGTCACGTCAGAACCGTAGAAAGAGCCTGCAGATTAAGCGGCATCGTTGCTTGGTGCTGTGGTTCGCGCAGGTAAAAATACACCTAAACGAGAAATACTCCCGGATATCGTTGCCCCCTATCGTCTACCACGGTAGGGTCTCGCATCAGTGTCACACACGTGTGTAGGAATTTACAGATATACGTGTGAGCGACGCTATCTAAATCGGAATCTGGAAATCAATGTCTCGTCCCTGTTCAAAGCGTGTGCACACCACACCACACGCCGGTATCATGGATGAACCGACTCTGATCTTCTGTAACATCGAAATTAAAACGCGTCTTTTGGGAACACCCGATGACACCCTTTGAATGTTAACGCTACGTTAATAGCGTTCGAGCGTACCAATATACTCTCGTCGGTATTGTATATACGTGTTTCTCCTTCAGTTGATACACGGTTATATTGTATCTAACCCGTGTAAACCGTGAAAGTTCGTCAAAGTTTTACACAATAATACGTGAACTTTTTGTGATTGATTGCTCGATAAATGTTGGTTACCGTCAAGATATATGTAACTTTGTTAACGCAGCTAGTAATTAGCGCGAGTTTGCTTGGAAGGGGAGTAAACCTTCCTTATGATTGTTAATAATTAGTATGATAAGTAGAAAGGAAATAATAGGTGACTTGCTACCTAATATTGCTGTTTTATGTTTTATATTTACTGGATGGAACACTGACGCGTGTGAATTCTTATCTTCTAGAGATTGTAGATAATTGCAAGTGCGAAGTTTCTATATTTATAACTTCATAGTGTGAGCGTTGTATTTAATTTTCTACAGCTCGTTGTGATTTTGAAGTTACATATTATTATATCGATATCTTATTGATTTGTTTAATTTTCTATTACAAGGTGGTGTATGTATTTTGTGATATAATGTCTTTTTGGTAACCAATAACATACTTAGTAGCTGTTATCAATACTAATCTGAGATATCAAAGTAAATGCTTTTGCAAATTATCTGCAAATAGAGGTTATATGGACCACCTTGTGCAATTGCTATTATTCTTCCTTCTATCAGTGTGTGATAAATAATAAATTTTGGTTTGTATATCAATAATCTTTTATTCGTTCAAATTTTTTCATTATTTAGACCAAACTTTTCCGCTAAGAGGGAACGCTGAAGAAAGGCAGGGTGCAAAGTACTCAAAATGCAACGTACATCTAGGTTTAACGCCAAGCACGAACTGTGTTATGGACTTCCATACTTTAGCTTTTATGCACACAAGTGCAAACATTGTACGTATTGTAACTCGAAAGTTACAAAACATACTCGTTATAACGAGTAAACACCAAAAGTAAAAGCTTGTCTAATATGTATCTTGTGAAAGGCAAAAATTTTATTTATTACACTTTTATAAAATTTTATCTATATATTTACATTGCAACATTTTATAATACCTTTTAAAGCAACTCGGTTTAGCCAAACAGGTGTCAGAATAATATCGGGAAGTTTTACATATCCTATATAAGAAAAGGTAAAATTCTTATATCTATAAAAACTATGAACGCATAAATAAAATTTTTATACATGAATTAGATGATCTGTTGGCTTCAGCAAAAGACAGACGGCAGAGAATGAAAAACTCGCTCTAAGGTACTTATAATCAAGTGTTTATAAAATTTATTACAATGAAGAGAAATAAGATTTGGATCTGAGAATGTCTGAAGCTCTTTGTACATGCTGCATTTTCGCTCTGGGTGAATATTATACCATTAGCTTAGAACTCATAAATACACATAGGCG
Source organism: Anthophora plumipes (assembly GCA_951804975.1). Taxonomy (NCBI): domain Eukaryota; kingdom Metazoa; phylum Arthropoda; class Insecta; order Hymenoptera; family Apidae; genus Anthophora; species Anthophora plumipes. The sequence continues at coordinate 10,167,508 of OX638116.1, read as the reverse complement.
GCTATATGCCGACACGCGTCCAAAAAGGATTAATCGACGAAACAATACGTGAAACGCAAGTACTAATTATGCTAAAAAGAAACTAAGAAAGCATCAACATCAGTGCAAAAGCTTCGAGTGCAAAGAGTTAAACCAATACCAGCCATTCTTATTAGAAAGCAAATAGTTTAATACGGTATAAAGACGACTGATAAGGATGGTTTTGCCTTTCGAATGGTACGATCACGAGTGTTGTCACTGAGGTTTTTGGCGAGGAGTGCTGTAGTCGGAAGTTAAAGGGGATATGACCAAGCCACGTAATGAATATATTTGCATATCGGGACCGTTACCGAACCGTTACTGGTACAAGGTATACTGGCGTACAAGTCTGTCCAACTGCCAAATATGCATGCATCTCGCCCGGGGCCAAACCGTCCGCAACGCTTCAAACCGAGCGCCATGCATATAACGCTAGGAAGAGAGAATTGTCGATTAGTTTGCAAACGAAGGACGTGCATTCCGTCGCGCGTGCGTATATGTCCGTCTATTTGCTCGAGCGTGGAATTTCGCGCTTACCTCTATCGTGTGTTGGTCAAGCAACTGGGCTATATGGGTCACGAAACTCGAGTGTATGCGTTTGAAATAAAATACTTCCAATATATGTATGCACACGGAATAGAATATATGCTCGCGTACAAAAGGGTCTCTCGCTACTTACTGGAAAGTTATTTTCGAACAAGGCTCATACTGTGACATGTGAACGTTGTAAAATACTTCGAGCGCGCTGGTTCACTTTTCGCGTGTACACGCGTCGTGCATGGTTTTCCTTCGAGACTAAGGCAGGATTTATGGAAATTATGGACTTAATTAAGCTGCGTGTTTTACCAACGACGATGAATGCTTTTTTGCTACCGTTCTTCGTTGGTTAAAATTTACTAGACTGCTTAAGGCTAGCTTAAGTGTCCATGTTACATGTTGGTTTGTTAAATGTTGGAAAGTGGAATTAACAGTTTGTGGAATCTGTATAGTAAAAGATATTAGAAACAGGTGTATCGTTTCATAGATACTTGACGAGCTTAATAATCCTACGTGCATTCATCCTTTTTATTTTGAATGAGAGTAAAACGTTGATTGTTACAAGTCAGCCCTTTGTAAACACTTTGTTCCGATTAAATATTAGGTGTAGAAATTAATTCTTTTTGATTTTTGGGTATAATCAGTGTTTTGTTTAAAGAGGATGAAAGTATGTCAATCGTAGAATTAATATTCATTGTTATTGACGAACTTTTGCCAGCTTGCAAATACTATCACGAATATTTCAATTTGATTGCTTGCACTAATTATATGGATTCAGTCGGAAAAAATTTATTTCTACGAAAGAAAAATGTGATTAAATCTATTTGTAATTCAGTTTATTTTAGCCACACTTTATTTATTCTTTAACCCTCTGTAGCGTCATATGAATTAAAAGTTACTTATCCACTTATCATATTTTATTCATTTAATACTATACTATTGTGTTGTTTTGTTATTACATTATTATTATTAGTCAGTTCCTTCAATTACTAGTACTTATTTTTAAAAATTACAATCAACCGTAACTTTTCTCCTCATAAACATGGAAAGATCGAGTTATAGAAGAAGTTAACCACATTACCGTTTTCTTGCAATTTTTAAAAATAGCTTACAAAGATCTTATCGACTTTCAGAAACTCTATTATTTTACGTACATATTTAACACTCATAACGTAAGTTTTTAAGTCTCATGCACTTTCAGAGATCGTAAACTCCGTTATTACATATAAAGCTATTAGTATAAAATGTCAAGGAGTGTGTATGTATACTCACTAAAAGTGTGAAGTATTACAAAAAATTTAATATAAAAGACATAATTCACAAAAAGAAGAAAAAGGAACAGAACAATATGAATCTTTGTTCACAGAGATCTCGTGATGTTCCAATTTTATTAATTCAACACCCAACGAAATTTCCCTTTTCGCGCGTCGCTTTATACCAAGAAGGATATGAAACAAGGGTAACGACACGGAGTGCCGACGATTTCGCAATGAACGTGTCTAGCGTTAGGTAAGGGGTAACAGAGCCCTTTCGGACTTTAAAAGTTCGATAATTGCCGAGGACACGTCTGCCGGTAAAATCGGGCCGACCGCAGCCTTTGTGGTCTAGTCCCTTCTCGTTCTTCGTTCTCGGCTCTCCCATTCTCTCGTTGACGGCCCTCGGTCGCCTGTAAAAGTCAGCATATTTCAGCTTTCCACAAGCCTCGTCTCGCCAAGGCTGACCGAGAATTATGGAACGGGAAAGAGAGAGGAGAGAGAGAGAGAAAAAAAGAGAGCAAATGAGAGAGAAAGACTGTATGTGTGTTCATGTGTATGTGTGTGGTGCGAAGAGACAGGCAGAGAGCAATGAAGCGATTCGAAGGATGTAGACAGCCTAGTCGACACCGGGGTGCAAATATCCGTGTGTGGAAAAGCTTGGAAAAAGAGGAAAAGCAAAGATTAAAGGTGACAAAAAGGGAGAAGTATACTCTTCGAGTGAACTTATCTTCCTCGAAAATTTTCAAGCTTGAATCCCATTGTCATTTACCGATGATTGGCATAAAAAATGAAAATTGCTGACCGTGTACAGTTCCATCTCACAATTTATGAGGGGAAGAGGTTGAATGACATCGATGCAACGGTACTACCTAGCAAAATTAAAACTCTAATTCGACCGGACAATATCCAATTACGAGAATTGCATGGATGTTAATTTTTAGCTTTTATTCTCCGTTTATTTTGCTCGAAAGTAGAACTGGCCTACACAGTTCACGTAGCTCTGGGTATATTTGATCTGCGTTGAAATTTGACGCTACGATTCCTGTACTGGAGGTTTTATGAAATTTTTCCGACAGAAAAATACTCGGAAACCGAACGTCCAATGACATTACATTAGTTGATTTTTGATAAGCTTTTACCTCTACTGTTTTGCATTGAAAGAGGTAAAAATTTGTTCCTGATTGAATGAAACGATAAAGCTGAATAGCTTCCTGAAAAAAGAAGCCCTTGGATATGTAGATTTTTGAAAAATCGTTTTTAAAAACTTAATCATTTCTTATTATTTAATTTGTAATTTCCTGCAATTCCTAATTATCAGATATTAAAAAAGTTTCATCAGCGACAAACTTAAACCAATTTCTTGCAGTACTAATTTATAATATGGGATGTGTAAAGTTGGTATCAGTGGAAGATATTATTTATTTAATTCGTCACTGAAGCACATTCTAAACTCATAAATATTTAATTCAAACAAATTTTTTTTAATGACAATGTACGGCCACATATTGCTTCTCTGACTTGCCAAAAAATAAAGGATGTCGAATGGATGGTTTTACTATATCTTCCTTACAGTCTAAACCAGTCTTCTCGTGACTTATCGCTTATGCTTTATCAATGTTAACAACTTTTGCAAATAAGTATTTTAAAAACGATACCCAGAACTACTCAACAGTTAATTCATTTTTTGCAAGCACTATTCAAGATTTTCATATCTGTAGAATATATCAGCTTATAGTGTTAAGGAAATGTTATAGAACAAATGGTAGTTACTTTATCAAGGAAATATTTCTTGAATTTTCCGTTATAAATCCGTACGAATTTTTTTCGATAACATTTACTTACAAAAATTTTTTAAATAGTGTAATATTAATACTGAAATCCGTATTCTCTGCAGTCTACAAAAATACTATTATTGGATTTCTTCTTATACAGAACTTATACAGAATTGTATAAAATACCCTTTTTTATTTATAACTAGACTGCAGACTTTTCTGTATTTATATGAAACTTAAAAATACAAAATTACACAGAATGCACGTAATATGGAACAATATACAAAATATATAAAATCATAGTGCTTCTTATATCTGATGGCTAAAATAATTTTTTACCAAAGTTCTACTATTTTTTACTATATTCTCCAAAATATGCATTAGAAAAAAATCCGCGATCTACTTATAACAAATACTCCATTTGATATTTGTAACTGACCTGAAGACGATATTAATAAAACATGTTGTCCAGATCAAAGACGTATCTTACCTTTTTTCACCTATGAACGAAAGAGCTGTTTATAGTGGATTTCCAGCGATCCTTTCTGTCAGAAACGTTAAGTCAGGATATTTTCCTTTGACAAACGCGCCCTCATTGGCCCCTTATTCGTGACTGTTCGTCTATAAAATGCTTTCAATCGAATCAACGTGCAATCACCTAAATTCCTCGAGAATTTAATCAGAACGTGAGCTCTCTGTCCGCTGGCTCTCTCTCTCTTTCTCTGTCGTTTCCTCTTTATCCTCCTCGTTCGCTTACCCTCTGTCTTTCTCTCTTCTTCTGCGGTGGTTGGTGGTTTGCGGACAATCATTTTGCCGTGCATGTTGGCTCTCTGGTCACGTGTATAGACTTCCAGTGGCTTCTTACAAGTTCAACGGACAAGTTTGAGTCTTTTCGTCTTTCGATATTTAGGTTTCAGTTCTTGCACCGGAGAAAAAAAGGAGTATCGTCTATTTGTACGTATGGGACATTTGTACGGTTTACGTTTCGCTTTAGTTCTGGCAGTTTGACTTACCTGAAAAATAACAGTGAAAATGTATAGCTAGAATTAACACGTTCTTTAATTCCTACTCAAAATTAGTTACTTCTTTAAGGTATCATCGATGAAACTAGAGTGTTTTGATTAAATTGAAGGTAATTTAAGAGTAAATTAAATCACAGGACTTCAACATTTGAAGAATAATATTGCAGTTATTGCCAGGATATTTCTCATACTTTTACGTTACATTATTTTAACTAACTGTTGTATTAAAGGAAAATTATTAAAGAACTTGTCGTATTTCAAGTGTAACGTTAACATTTTTTCGTAGAAAATTGCAACGTAAGGAAAAAAAATCTTTGACCGTTTTACCATTTTTTTGTAAAATATTGTAATGCAACAGATACTGGTGTCGAAGTAAGAATACCATAAATTTCGAAAGAAACTAATTCCTGATCACTTAACATGTTCGAAACTGATAACGTAGTCCTACGTCATTTGACATTTTCAATAAACTTATGGATCACTTAATCTTACGACATTCCAAAGTCTGCAGCTAAATATTGACAATACAAATTATGTTATCATCTCTTAATTTAGTAATATACTTTATATTTCAAGTCATTATTATGTGAAATAAATCTATGAAAACGTTGTTGTCTTACGTTACAGTAAATTCGCTATATTTGTTTTTAAAGAATATATTTAATAAATTTAAGCAGCGCTATCACGTTTAATATTGTCAACAACTTTTCACCAATCTTTTCAGCATACATTTGCAACATTTAATCTTTTTAAAATTAAGCAGCGATTGATTATTAGCATCGTATCAAGAAGAGATATTTTTTGTATTTGTACACGCTTAAATAGCAGAGTTGCAGCATTCAGTTATAGATTTTCGGAAATGATATGCATAGTACATTTAAAGAACTTTTCAGGTATTATCCATTTGTCTATAAAACAACTTTAATACCCAATTAAATTTCACGTGCAATGTGTACCACTTTTTAAATATTTCCCCTCCACAAAGAAACACATAAAAACAATTACACAGAATATCACAAAAAACTATCTACAGTTGCGATCATTCCGAACTCTTTAAACGTAATCCATCATGAGGTATAGAAAAGTTGTAACACGCAAGCTTCGTATAAGGGAATCGTTTCTCTTCGTTATAAGTATCCAGTGGAAAACAGAATAGCGTGTGCAGGACTTTAAAATAAATCTTAAAAACAACAAGTATACTTTGTAACGTTCGAAACGAAGTTCGGTGAAGCAATATTTGTCCATCGCTATTCTAATCCCAATGTTCGATGGCCGTGATAATGTCGTAACCTTGATCTACGTGCTCCATCGATTTCGTTTATCCGATCAGTTTTATAAAAGAGATACGTGAAGTGGGTGGCAGGTTACACCAAAGATAGAGAGAAAAAGAGAGAAAGGGAAACGTAGACAAATAAAGGCAAAGTAAAAAGGGTGCACGAATAGAAGGAGAGCGGCGAAAAGGTAGACGAGAAGGGAAGGGGTAACTCAAGGAGACGCGCTTGTTTCGGAATAAACAGATAGCACCGATCGCGGTCTGAATACCAAACAGCTCATGATTCGCTTTTCTACGAAACACGAAAATGTTATCCCTCTCTTACAACCGGCTTCCAAACGTATTCCTACCGTAGCACGTATACGTCGCCGTAACACCAAACTGAGGGCTCGCAACAGAACACAACAAGTGTAGATATCTATCCGCTACTTTCTTCTATTGCAAGAGACCCAGGGACACTAAAAGTTAACCCCGTCAGCCGAGGCTGCTCCACCCTGCTGGCAAATCTATAGGTAAGATATCCAGCTCGATATACAAGCGAAAACTGCATTCCAAGTTCCTGTTACTCCCTCCCCTTCCCACCCCAACAGGGAGCTTCCTCTTCTTCCACTTCTTTCTTCGCTTGTTTCTATCGTCTCGTTTCTTCTACTTAGACGTTCCTCTTTCTGTGCTTTCTTCTTCTTGCATCATTTCCTTCGGATCAAGCTACCTTGCTCTTTCTTTCTTCGTATATACCTGAGGTTGGTAGGATCGGAGACACCGTTGTACGAAGATACGAGAAGTCACTTTTCGTGGATTCGCGTGCTATGCTCCCCCGAGGGCCAGGGTTGTTACAAGTTTCCCCTTGGTCTGGAAGGAAATATAAAAATGCACCTGAGACTTCGATAACGCGTGGTCGTGATAGGAAAAATAAGAGCACGTCTACGACGAACGGGGTTGTCGTGTATTCTCCCCTGTCAGATCGTAACAGCATTGTTAATAAAGTTCGGTGAAAAGGAAAGTTTTGGAGATTTTGATTTATGAGCTGTTTACGGAACTTCCGACTCGTCATAATGGAGTAATTAGTAGCCGTATGAGTTTGTTATATCGTGCGCGTTGAAATTCGTGGCGATAGCGGCGTCAAATTTGCCATTCCATTCGTGAGAGAAGTATTCGTAGTATTTGCGCGTATACAGTGTGGTTTGTTTAAGTGGAGATGCGGGAATATCGCGTAGATCATTGAAGATACGAAAAAATTGTTATGGAGAGAGTGAATTGATATGGAATGGGACAATGCGTGGTGCAAATTGTTTTTTTGTATATGAATTTTGTAGTTTTTAAGGTTCACTTAGTCTTTCTTTAATGGCATACATCTTGTTAGAAATTTTATAATTTAACCTGTCCATTTGAAAAATTATAGCAAGTCGATAATAATAATTTAAAGTATAAATTTCTAGAAGTATCCAAATTTTATTACACACCATGTTACTTTCCCTTATGGCATAATTAATCAATAATAGTAAAATAATGGTACAATAAAAAAAAATGTATTTTAAAATTTTTTAATTAAACAATCTCGCCTGAACAAAGGGATTGTAGTCGAATCGAGACCGTGACGTGATCCTCTCCCTTCCCCTTTTCTCTTGGAATTTATAATTCAAATACTCGTCGGTTGTTCGCGCGAATAAGAAATAGAGATTATACGTTTGCAAATTGAATATTCTATAACGTATTACGAGGAAACTTGATGTCGTGGATGTTGCCCTACGCGAGCCACTCCATCCCCTTCATCCGATTTTCAACGTCCCGCGGGACAAGCTTTATTATTCGCAAACAACGTAGTGTTCCGGCTTCCTAATTTGCAATAATTCTAAATTATCCCATTTCGTAGCCGGAGACAGGCGGAAGACGGAAACGGAGTAGAAGAAGAGAGGAAGAAAAATGCTCTCGGGGAACGAGTCTTTTTATTACCCTATTAATCCCAACTAGCGCCTTATTTTTAAATTAACATTTTTATCTCCCGAGAAAACAAGCTTCACTCCCGTCTCCTTCTCGTCTATCTCGTCCTCTCGTTCACCACCCTCGCCACCTCCCCTCATATTCCACCCCCTTCCCCCCGCCCCTCACCGCCAGCCCTTTATCTTTTCGCGATGCTCTTTCATTCTTTTGCCTTCTCTGTTCTTTTCCTGCTCGAAACCTCATTTTAGCATCTTTATCCCCAACAGCTCTCGTAAAACACAGGATTATGAGGCTGAATTCTATTATCGTGGGCAGCTAGCGAATCGGAACCGGTAAAGAGCAGCTTTCAAAGTATCATTAAGTATGCCTGTGAAGCTGCGACTCTGACTGCATGGCTTATGATACAGGGAGAAAACAACGATTCCTCGGATTTCTTCTTGACTTTACGATCCAAAAATGTAAATCCGATGCATTGACGATACTGCATATATGCGAGAAGACGGGGAGACGAAGTTCTATCTGTGTACAAGTCAAATGTTCCGTATTGTAACATCGAATTGCAGTAGAAACTTGGAATGATTATACGTTTGGATTAATTAATCGTGCGGGAGGAAATATCGAACTTGTTGCACTGTTTCTCTTTGTTTTAAGTAATTGCGTTATTATTCTGTCGAAATAATAAATTGAAGACATTCTAAGAAGTTTTACACTAAATATCCTTTAATTGGTACAGCACTGACTAAATAGTTGCATTTCTGTTTAAGCTACTTTTCATAAAAATTTGAATTTTTAATAATTAATCGATTAATCCTTTGGCAAAAATTTGTCATTCCTGCTTAGCCTACTTTTGATAGAAACTTTAATTTTTAGTAATTAATTAATTAAGCCTTGGTCAAAGTTTTGTCATTTTTTCTTTTTTACTTACGGCCATTCGATTTTGATATCTATGATAATCAGATAATATAATTGTATAAATTGGAATATATAAGACAATACTATGAACATACTATAGTTATAATATATATATATATATATATATATATATATATATATATATATATATATATATATATATATATTATGATTTAAGTATATTAGTTGCTGAAGATGTTTTTAGCGAAGACAAAGTCCCTGTTAAGAGCATTTCACACTATTACACACTGTGAACTTTCGCAAACGTCGAATTAGTTTATGCGAACGAGCAATTTCCTTTAGCGAGTAATGGTACTTGAGAGAAGTTATAGTTTATACCTTAACAATAAGATACAAAGACACCCTTAAAGCCGATGAGTAATAAAAGAGAGATACAGATAATGGTGAAGAAACTTGAATGAACATTCGCCGTTTAAAGTGCTTTATTTTTATAGAATAATAAAGGCAATAGATTTTCTCAAGCTTTCCTCAGCTCTTCAAGAGAAAGGTCGCTTTTGTTCTTTATCACGATTTTTATGCCACCATTCACGGACTTTTCTGGTATCATCTGATAAAGTTCAAAGATCCTCTTAGGTAATCGACGCTTTTTATTAGGTAAATGTATTTATGTAAATTAAATTTTGCATTGGATTAAAATTCTATATATCCTTGGGTAAAAAGAAAAAAGAAACAAATTCATATTTTATTTTCACTATTACTTTTTTTCCTTTCTGCTATTCTGCAAACTATTTTTACAAAATTGTATTGCGTGTTTATGCGATATCGTATAATACAAGTGTCTAACTACGTTGACAGTCACATTTTTCTATTACATTTATCCAAGTTGATAAAGTACGTTTATGACGTGTGTTTTCAAACCATTTCTCAGACGATGTCCCTGGCTGTGTAAGAGTTATGAATATCTGCTGGCGCAAGTTTAAGAGGTTAAGTCGTGAAATCGGCACGTCGAATTGGATTTTTTCCACGCAGTAGCTCGCACCGAAGGGGACACACGACTGGGACGAGAAAGTATTGCCGCTTCCGACGCAGAGAACGGGACAATTTTCCATGACTCCATCGTGCTTCTCGAGTTTTCACATTTTGATGCACTTGTGTACGTTTCACTCGCAACTGAAAGGTAACAGATTCGCGACTTTTGTAATATTGGTATATGTAAAAACAGACACGAAAGAAAGTTTTAATCAGATACGATTATATTTACTGAACTATTTTTATCAATGCAGTCTGTTTTTAAGAACTTCTTATAATTATTTTTTTCTTCTATTCTATATTTATGCGTAAAAAAAGTATATATTTTTTGTAATTTTCTTAAGTGAAGCTTATTTCTTGATAATTCAAATAATACAGTATATTAGAGTGGTTACTGAAAAATAAAATTTATTTTTGTATTTTTCCATAGAGTTCAGTAATTTCAAAGTTATGAGTATAACTCAAGAATTCAATAATTCAATAATTCAAAGTTCCCGAACATAATCCAATTAATTCAGTAATTCAATATGTTCACCTTTATAAATTAATATGATATTTCTATCTTTATGATTATCTTTTTCAGTTAAATATTAAGGACTGCTACCAGCCATTGAATTTTGTCTTTTCTTTTTTTCATTTTTTTTTTAAAGGAATGGTATTTATTTCTGGATATAGTATGATTGTTTTAAACACATTTATGTAACATTGGAGTACTATTCCAGAGTAATTTTGTGAATCAAAAGTTTTAAGAATCGATAAATCACATTTATAAAAATTTATTGCGCAAGTAATATCATTAGGGTAATAAAGTTGGTGTTTTAACACAGTTCAATACATAAGTCTATCGTTTGAGACAACAGTAGAAACAATCACCCAATATTAACACAGTTGAGACAGATTACCTGATGCTATATCATTTCAAAATCTGTAGCTAAGTATTGACAGCATAAATTATGTTATTATTTCTTAATTTACTATTGTACATAATATTTCAAATCATTATTAGATTCCACGCAAAATTATTATGTGGAATAAATGTATGAAAATGCTACTGACTTAAGTTGCAGTTAACTCACTATATTTGTTTCTAAAAAATATATTTAATAAATTTAAACATGTCTTTAATTCTTAATATTGCCAGCAATTTTTCATCAGGTTTTTTCAGCATGCATTTGTAATATTGAATACTCTTCAAATTTCAAGTAACGAAAGATTATAAGGTTCTTATGTAGAAGCAATATTTTAAACAATAGACCGTTGCAATGTTGAGCTATAGACTTTTAGAAATTACGTGCAGAGTTCACCGGATTATCACTGATTTGTGAATGTGTAATGTGGTAGTCTGCGAGCTCAGACTATGAGTTGAAAATCACATTGAAAATACGATAAAAATTTAACGTAAACAACAAAACGATAAAGTGCTTCAGTAATATTTTGAAAGTTCGTTTTTAAGCATTACCCTACAATACACTTTCATAAATCTCATGTAAGGTTAAAATAGCGAACAACATAAATTTTCACTCTATTCACCGTCGTCATTAAGATTGCGAATGCGATTCACCGTTCGTATCGGGATGTTAGATCTTTCCTATAGGATTACGTAATAAATGACCTAAGTTTCGGCCGCTTTAATATATATATGACAGTAGTGTGAAATAGGTGGTGCTAATGCTATCAGCTATTGACACAGCCGACAGACTGACGCGGCTAAGGGTTGAGGTTCCCTGCACTGTTACTTTCGAGGGGTTCACTACTATAACTGAATTGATTCTAGATAGTCCCAGACAAATCCCCGACGCCCTTGCCCATCCGCCGAGTGTTATTCTTACACAGTGGCGCCGAAAAGCTGGTAGCACAGAATTCATTTCGACGTCTTCTTCAAACATAATATTTCGTCCTGTCCACATGTGTCTCGTTGATCACAAACAGAAGATTCATCTGTGAACATGCACATTTCATCGTTCTCGGTTAACCATGTATCTCTTCTTGCTTGTACTGTTTTTTCTTTTTTTTTTTTTGTTTATTTCGTAAAAGAGTTTAAGTCGATACCAGTGCAAAATATAGAGTTAACTCTTAACTTAGCATGTGAATTTTTCGTGCAGAAACGGTCATGTGCCGTTTATGGGATTGCTTCGTTCATAAATTTAATTTTAACTACTGGTTAAAGATTAAGTTAAAATTTTATTTGTATTATTGTTACACATTGTGTGACCTAAGTAGAAAATTATCGATATTGTTCGTTAATTAGGTTAAGATGTGGCGATAGAAGGAAGAATGTTATTCTAGAGAATTACGCCACTGGCTGGTAGTTTGACCTCGTAATATTAGTTTGGTGCACGGGTCACATAGGTATGCACGCTTCAAGGTAGGTATTGTTGGTACTGTTTTTTTCGCTTTCTGCTGAAGATCAAGGTCTGTAGGAATATTTGTAAATTTAAATAACAATTATCTGTCTATTCAATGTACGATAAATTATAATCAGTTACTGTAACAGTTGTCAGTTAAGTAAATTATAATCTAATTATAATAAGAAGAATTTACTGTTCGATAGTGCACACAATGATTGGAAGATTTTTATGCAAATTCATATTTTTGAGAATATGGTAGAAAAAGGTAAAACTTGGGTAGAAAGTTATTTCATCTGTTAGGTTTTATGAAAAGCATTATCACTTGAATTTTTATTTCATGGATTCTGTGCAATTTTGTACTTTTATATAATATTTCTTATAAATGCATAAAAATTCGCAATATAATAATAACATTCATTTACTCGCTCATAATTTTTATTTGTAAAACATTGATATCGAATGACTCAACTTTTTATTTTCTCCTTCTTATTTTAATAAGTTAATTCGGAATATTTAGCAAGTAGTATTTTATTCCTTCGAGTTGAAGAACTCAATGATTAATGAACGGAAATTTATCTTCTTCAATCAGAAGATAATGATTAATCAAGTCAATTTTTCAAAACAGCGTTGCTTTCTTATGTCTTCTATAACACTTTTACGTAACTATCACGTATTGAAACGATAGAGAAAATTGCATTACGCAGTTTCTGTTTTACAAACTACTCATATTGAAAAAGAAAACAAATACAATCTTAAAGAAATTATATGCTCTACATAGCAAATCTTGAGAAAACAACTTCCAATGAAAAACCTTCAACGTTACGTTCATCAAGAACACGACAAAAATCCAAGATAAATAAAACAATGACAACAAAATTAAGTACCCACGCCAATTAGTAAACGAGCAAAAAAGTAATACAACAAAAATAAAAATAAAAAAGAAAATCGATCCGACCAGGAGGAACCATAATGTTTGACACCTTAAACGTAGAGACACTTGATCGAACTGACTGCATGGTTCCTGGTAAATATTGACAGTGCATAATCGAACATGTCGACGGCAGGAAGGAAACTAGGGTGGAGAAACGTTCAGGTACCAGCGTAAACGAGGAGGAAAGAAAAGGGGAGGAGGATGAACGAATAAAATTACACAAGAGAGAGAGATGAAGAGGAGAAGGAGGAGAAGACAAAACAAAGGAAAGGTTAGAGAAGGAGAAGGAAAAAGAAGGAGGAAGGAAGGGAGGTACGAGGTGAACGAGGGTAAGGGTGTGCAGGTGGATTAAATTTGCGCGAGTATGTCGTACACCATGAATATGGAGAGCCTCGTTACTATACGTACCATCCTCTCGTATAGTATACTTGCAGTATGCACATACTAGAGACAAGAGACGCTACCATACCTCCCACTCTTCTTTCTATCTGTCTCTTTCCCTCTTCTATCTCTTCGTTGGCTCTCTCAGTCATGCAAATACATACACGCATACATATTTTGTCTCTTGTCTCTCTCTGTCTCTCTTTCTCTCTGTCTTCTCTGGTAGGAAGCCGCTGTTGGTTTTATCGTTTAACACGGAGTTACCGTAAATTCCGGCAGAGAATCCTGGTATGGCTGGTAGTTAGCTCGGTCGAATGTTAATCCTAATACTACGACCACGGCCGAGAATGTATCGCCATAACTCAAGGCAAAAGCCACCACCTTCGCTCGTTCCCGTGTCTTGAATCTTCTCCGTAGCAAGATTTGCCGTCTTACCAACGTTGTTTGTATTACAGATACGATATCCAAACCAAATCCTTTGAATAACGGATAAATGTTGTTCAATGAACTCGTCTTTGAACTCTTTCTCTTTTTTTGTTTCTTTAGTGTTGTTCCAATTGCTTCACAGTTGTTTGTTTTAACTTACAGTGATGATATTATTCTCTTACGTACATTTTTAAGACTTTGACGGCCGCCTCTATTAAACAAAAACTTTGCACTTGCCCCTTTGTGTAGATTAAATAGTATATTAAGAACGAAAGATGGAAAGAATTTAAGAAATAGGTGGAATAAATTTTGTCCATGACCATCTTTGATTTCTAATTATAAAATTTACATTTTATTAGTTGTTATTTATCTGAAAATCGGAAAATCGGTTTTCATAAATAGAATTATTTATGTCGTACTTGGCATGCATGCAGGTTCTCAAAAGTATTCCATTATTCCTCCTCTTTGTGAATGGATCTTTCAATTCTACCGTTTCATAAATTTATAAATTTTATATAGCAGCTTAATATGACAATTAAACTTGAAAATCAATTTAAATAAATACAAATATTTATTCTTTCTCTTTCTGCAGAATGGGGCTTTTAATTCTACCCCTTCGTAAATTTAGAATTTTCGTTTAGCAGATTAATATGACAATTAAACTCAAAACTTAAATGAAATATATTTCATTATAAACTACTAATTAATCATCACCGAATATTTATAATCAAACCCACTTAAACACCTTAGAAACCGTTAACTTTCCGACACTTCGCCATGTTGAAATTTCCGTTAGCTCTGACGAAATATCAACATCCCAGAAAGCAGCAGCAATCATTGCTTCGCGAAAATGAAGTTTGCAGCACTCCGATTTCGCTATTAAACGAATAATTTCTTCCTCCCCGGAAAGGTTGTTCAGCTGATAGTGGTATAAACGGAACGATCGGTCGAACGAGACCAGTTGGACGAAAGAGGTTCCGGGGGGGTTCAATTTCGTCAACCGGCAAAGTATGAAGGAGTCGTTTAACTGGTAACAGGGTGAGATGTAAGTTAAGGGAAAGAGGACACGAAAGTAAGGAAATTCGCGGGTCACGGTTAGTCTGGGTAAGGGGAAATGTGGGGGGGGGGGGGAGCAAAGGACGCGAGAAACGCGAAATGGAAGGAAGGATAGCAGCAGTAACAATTTGCTGGGCATGTTGAGATGATCCTAAAGTTGGCCCCAGGCGAGCCAATAATTGCAAACAATTACCGTACATCTCGGTCTGGCTTCGTCTACCAGTTTCTACGGTGGGAAAACAATTGTCCCCGCGATCCCGCAAAACAGTTTCTATCTCCGCCTCGCAATACCTCCGATTCCACTGAGTTTAGGTAAATGATGATAGTTGCCATGGGAATTTACTGGCGCAATTTTTCGAAAGCTCCAGAACCCTGCTGCCATCCGCCTTTTCCTTTTTCTCGCCCTCCCCACCTTCCGCCTCTTACTCGTTTTCTCCATCGTTGTCGACTTCGTCTCCCTCTCTTTCTCCCTCTCTTTCTCCCTCTCTTTCTCTCTCTCTCTCTCTCTCTCTCTCTCTCTTTCTTTCTCGATCGCTTGCTGCTGTTACAGTAAATGATTTCAAAATAAATTGCCCTGCGGAGAAGGTTAGACGGAACCTTCGCTACACCCGGGAAATCTGGTCTTTGATTTTCTCAACGTAAAACACGTTCGCGCAGTTAACCCTTTCGATACTAACGACGACTATAGTCGTCCTTCGTTGAACGCTTGTTGCGAAGTAATAGCGACTGTAGTTGTTCATAAAGATTTTCTATTAATGTATAACTTAGATTGAGCAGAGCATAACCTGTTATTTGTTTGGTTACGAAATTTCAAACGTTTTGTTATATGCTTCAATAGTTGTATGATTTAATATGATTCTCAGTATTAAAGTGACGCTGAGTTGGCATAGTATTATATACATACGCATAGTTCGGGCCACGATATAGCTTTGTCGTAAATTAAACTCTTAAAAAAACGACATCGATTGATAATGTGGGATTTAGGGTCACACACATGCATTGTGTGTGTGCGTATTTACTTTGCATCAATAAACAAATAGTAGCACATGATTTGATATTTCAATTAGTAAATAGTATTCCATTTACGAATTTTATATATGTGAACATTAGTTGCTACCTGAAACATTTGAAATTTCTTTCTGTGTCAACAATTACACAACCCTTTTGTATTTTTTACCCGTATATACCACGAACAGGGTACAATTGAAATGTTAAAGATCTCACTGTGATCTTTACCTCTAATGTAATTGTATTGTATGAACTTCTTCTTTCATGCATTGAGTCATCCGATAAGTAGTTTCTTTTTTATTGGTTCAATACTTGTATATATCAAACACAACGATAAAAGCAATTAAAATTGATAGCACATCCACCATATTATTCTGATTTAGCTCAATTGTATTATCCTTTATTTCTTTTACCGAAGAACTGTTTAAATGGAAAAATTTGCAAAGGATATAAATCGTTTGAAGTTCACATTAGACCAATTTTTTAATCCAAATGATTAGGGGAAATATTAGGTTAACTGAAAAATTATAAATGGTTTTCGGAAGCAACGATCAATATATCATCGATTCACAGTACCTGAATATAAACACCGTTATTTTTGCGTTGAAAGTAGATTTACAAAGACGATATTACTTACAGGAATATTGCCTAATACTACACACGGTATATTGACATTGGACAAAGGATTTTTTCTTACTATCCTGATCATGGTTTCAAGTTCTTATCTGCTTGTATTTTTGTCAATTCACTTGTATTTGTATTAGCGATAAGTAGATTGCGACTTTTTATGCAAATTCATATCTTTAGGATATAGTAAAAGAAGTAAAACTTCAATAAAAAATTATTTCACTTACCTAATTTAAATATTTTGTATGTTCTTTTTGTATTACGTACATTTTGTGTAATTTTGTACCACTAAATTTACTGCAAATACATGAAAATCCGCAGTTTAACGATAAGACTAACCGAGAAAGCGTAGTAAGAAAATGCGTTTACTCTAAAAATGTCAAACAACGAAAAAGTCACTGTTGTACTAAGATTTGCGGCGTAAGCTTGTGTTTACTCTTGTTTTGAAATATTCCATACAAAATTATATAATTGAACAATTTCACAAAGTGTTGTTACTACAAAACATGTTAAAGTACGATTTCTTCCCACCAATTCTTTAAATTAGAAATTAGTGTAGAAATTTAATTTCTACACTCCTTACCCGATGTGGTGACGTTCGCATTGTAACTGTCCAGTTACAACATTTTCGCGATTAAACTGTTCGTTCAACGGTAGCATAGTGGTCAAAGATGAAACCGTATCGAAAGGGTTCAGGATATATTGTTAGGTACATCTGAACATCGATAAAACGAAATACTGGCGCGTCTTTTCGCGCAGCTTTTGAAGAAGCAAACGTGATAGATCTTATCTTACGTAGAGTTTGAAATAACACTGATATCGATGTAAAGCTAACAAAGCTGCATTAGTCAGAGCGTCGGCTGAGCTCGCGAACGTTTTCAGTCCTCCAGTTTTTTTCCTGCTTTCTAGGTTTTCCCTAGCTTTACCACTACTATACAATACACCATCAAATATTGTGTGCACTTTTTCCTTTTTCCTTTTTTCTTCTTTCTTTGTTTTTTTAGCAACCGGAAAGCTTTCATCGACGTTGCACTCTTTATTTGTACCGAAGACATTTGAACAATGATGACAGCAAACAGATGTACCATTGTTCTATGCTACAGCTTACGCAAAGTGTGCCTGTTTCATATTGTACATAGCTAATTTCGTTTAAATTTTTGTTCAACTGCAATTTTCGAGCATTTCACGACCTCCTGAGTTTCATTTACGCTTGATCTACTGTAATACTTGATCGAATTTTATATTTCGGATTGTGTCATGAAGATGGAATAGATGGAAGAATTGAAGTGACGGTTGATAAGTAAATAGCATTAAGATTATATAAATACTTGAAGCAATTCTGAAGTTTTAATAAAAGTCACGTATGGAAATGATAAATGATTAAGGAAGTCGGAAAAACTGTCACTTATTTAACTGATGTTGCATTTTAGTGACATATGTAACGTAAGAATTTTAATAAAAGAAATTGTCACCCATACGAAAAAAAAAAGATAAAATGAAATTACTGAAATTGTAATCAAGTTCACCAAAATTTTCTTTTGTTTTCAGTGAAAAGTAAATTTGCTTAGACACACGGAAATTCATAATTTAAAACAAAATCATTTTCGCTGAAAGATAAGTAAATAATATAAAATGTAACAATATTTATACAGTAAAATTTAAATCACTTCAAATTTCTATAGAACAATATGCAACCGTGATAGTTTCGTCTACAGATCAAATGTTCTTCATTTTTCTCAATTATACGATACTTTCGATGCTACTGAAGGGTGCATAAAACACGTTTTAAACCGTTTTCTTAACAAAATTGATCGCGCCGTTCCTCGTAGTTTACTTACTCCCTTTGATAAATCTGTAGACTTTTTACCGAGGATTTTACGGGTGTTCGAGCCCGATATGAGTAGATCTCTCGCTCTCTCTCTCTCTCTCTCTCTCTCGCTCTCTCTGTCTTTTTTCTGATCCCTCACCAGTTCCCATTCCCCTTTCTCGTGTTCCTCTCGTGTCTGTCGTCACTCTTTCTGTCTGCTTTGCTAACGGCGGGGACATGTGGTAGCAAATAACGTGTGATTGATTTCGCAAAAACTATACCCTCGGATAGGGTCGCCGGTGGTCGGTACAAATTGAAAAATAAGTTACACGTGTCCACTGAAACGTTTCTGCCTCCTCCTACATTGGCGTGTCGAGTCCGAGAATAAAAGCCCCGCGGTGTGTTACGTTTATTATAATGCTGAAACTTGTACGGGAAAAGTATTGATTTTTATATACATACGTGCAACCAGAGAGTCTGGTAATTACTCGGTGAACGCAAAATCAATGTTTTCAACATGCGAATGGAATCGATTAGTAATTAAATAAAAATGGTGCGGTTACATTGAGAACGTAGAAAGTAGGATATGGTGTATGTAAGTTTTATAAGAAAAATTTCGACTAATTCGTTTAATATAATTATTAACATGAAACTTCTTTGCTTTCATCAAACATATTTCGATATTACATAGTAATTGTAAAATAATTGTGGGAGAGATGCCCAACCAAATTATTATTTTTTTTTTTTAAATGTACTGATATGTTGTGTTTTTTCATTTATAAATCTAAGTTTTACTGTTTATCTTGTGAAAACGTAATTAAAGTTTATGTGAAAATCAATTTTAGTGCTTGAATTTTTTTAGTTTTCGTTTAAATGCGTTCTAAAGAAACTAAGGCCATCTCCCGCCAAATTATCCCAGTTTAACTCTCTGCACTCCACTGACGTCATGTTTTTAAAAGTTTTATTCATTATTGTAATAAAGCAAATTGATACGGTAAATAAAAATAGATAAATTCATAAATACGTTTCATTCTTTTCTTTTCAAAACGACACTTTTCATTTTGGGAAGTTCCATTACGAAAGCGTCTCGGGGTTAATAATCGATCTTATAAAAAAAAATATTTGGAGTGCAAAGGGTTAATATCGGTAGTTACTTGAATTATTCATACTAACATACTCAATGCAATATAAGTATGTTTTAATCCTTTGCCTAAATACACGACAAAAGCAGTTATATTAATAAGAAAAATTAATTATAGTTTTAATTTATATTTCAATTTATAAAACTGAGGATTACCCGATAATACATTAGTTTTCCTTACTTGATATAGTTCTAAAGCAGTAAATATTTGACGCCTAGATTCATAGTGAACCAAAGATATAGTTAATCAAAGGTTCAATGTACAATTTATTCATTTCGATTGATTTCATTAGTTTATTCTTATTATTTTAAAATTGCAAATACACTGCAGTTTAATCATTTTAAGATACTTCATTAGAATAATTTAATTACTTACATTAGAATAATTTAATATTATTTTATGTTAATTATAATAAATAATTTATATTAATCTTAATAGAATTTCAGTATTAATAGTGTTTCTTACTTATAGCTACTGTAAGTATAAAAATAAAATGAACAGAATTAATTAGTATTTATTCTTTATTATAAGCTTAATATTACATTCTCAAAACTCGACGTGTATATCGTTTTTCACAGCTTTTCACGGCTTTTCACAAATCTTCTCTGTCAACTGCAAATATTTTATTCCCAATGATTATTGAATCTTACTTTTCCAATCTGTGACAATTGAAATTGTTTATTCCTCAAATTTATTTCCGTAAGTTTTCTCTCAGATATTGAATAGCATTGCTTTTTCACAAATTTCATATGTTATTAAACTTAATTAAATCCATAGTAATTCTATGCACATAGATGATACGTACGTAAATTGATTACGAGGACGTACGCTCTCTGTTCTATTGAAAGCAAATTAATTCTTATTATGTCACTTGTTACGAGAGCATATGCTGTTTTGCATTTAACACGATATCTGCTTGCTTTTATACGCTAAAATTTCCGTTAAGGTAAACAAATTCCCCAAACGTTTCATCTGCGAAACGTAGGGTGTAACAGATTTTATTGAGAAATTCACACCGGTCTTGATTACATTTCACAGTTACTGTACGTAAGCATAGAACGCGTATATTTTCATTATTCGTTACTTTATAAAGAAGCAATATCAAAAACAGTCCTTTACTGTAATAAATTTATACTTGCGTTCATATGTGTGCGTTAATACCTGCATCATACATAAATATAACACATTAGTTAGTATTCCTGTACAACGTATTTCATTATTGCATACAAGCATTTTTTAATACATCAATTTTTAATTAAAATTATCAGTGAATTATTTACCTGAAGTATCACAAGTAAATTATGGAAATGTGTACAGTCACTGAAATTCCAATGTAAATTATTATAATTATGAAATAAGCTATAATGAATGAAAATTTGTTTCCTTTGTATCTCTTATTTTAATTTATACAAAAATATTTAGATAAATAATTTTATACTTTTTAGCTTGGTTTATGTATATACGGTAGAAGAGAAAATTTCTATGGCAAGCGTAGAGATATTTCCTTTTTTCCTTTTCATTAGAGCTGCGACTTGCATTTAAAACTAGGAGCATTCAACGTTCGTTTCTCACACAGGTAATTTTATTCCACATAGCAATACCATAACAGTGTGAGCCTGCATGTATATGAATTTTGATTTGCTTTGCACATTCTACGTATGTACAGACTGAAACACGGATTATATTTCGAGTTTGGTTAGAGATAGAAAAAACTTTTAAAAGAATCAGTCTACGTGAAAAATAATATGCAACTCCATGATAAAGGGTGCATTTTTAGGTGCATCGTTACACTTATGAAAGAAGCGAAGACGTATGAAAGTATTATATAACAAAAAAAAAAGAGAGAAGGAAAAATCTGATTTAATGTTTAATTTACTCTATTTTTACTATACGCTGAAATAAATGAAACAAAATAAATTGAACAACTGACCAAATTATACGCATTCTAATTTTTCTTTCGATTGTGTTTTCATACTGTAAGCCATGATTTTGATTTACACGATGTTCTAAGGAATCAATTTTCCGTGTAAATTGGGGGATAGGTGTATTTACGTCATTTTATTATTGGATTACAGTTCTTCTATTTTATAAGCAATTACAAAAGCAAACAACAAAGAAATACATTGTATCTGAGGTTATGGTACCTTTAGCTTATGGTAGCTGAGGGTAATTCATCCGCAAGGAGGATTAATTAATTATGAATAATGAGCAACAACGTTTAACTCGACAAGGGACTGGTCTCTTCAAGTACAAGTAATTTCATAGGATGACGAACATCTTTCCTTGCCAATTAATAGATGATTAATTACCAGGATGACACTCTAGATTTTATCGTAGCCTTTCCCTCTGTGTTATTACAAGCTACTCTCTACCAACGCTATTGTAATTACAACGATGTTTTCATGAGATAATGTATTCAAGACTTGACGTATCGAAAATGCTAATTACTAAATCTGCTACATGTTCACCTGGCAAACGATTTTGGACAGTTCCCATGCATCTTCCTTCCGTTAAAGTATCTTCCACGGTTGAGATTTATGATAAGAACGTAACTGAACTTTCAGCTTTTGTCTTAAATTTTGTTGCATACGTTTATGAACAATGAAACTTTCAATATTAACTGGAAAATGAAAGTGCTTCTACTCGTCAGTGTTACTTCATACGTATACAAACAAATGAGTTAATTTCGAATCGTTTTGTAACATAAAATGTCTCTTTTTAATATAAGAACACATATTTCTTCGTAGTGGCATACATTAAACTTGCAAAACTTTTACTAAATTACTGGAAAAGCCTTATTTTTAGAAACACTGTAAAAATAAAATTTGATAATTAAATATTTAAAAGCATTAGGTTGGTGCAAATGAAATCTCGTTTCCTTAACTGATATCGTGTATTAAATTTTGCCCGTTCATACATTTTTTTTACACAATAATTAAGAAAAACGAATTTGCTATAATACATGTATGTTGAATAATAAAAGGAATTATAATACAATTGTTTAGATGTTATTACTTTGAGTGATGATTAATCAGAATATTTGTATAATTCTTTTATATTTTAAACCTGAAAATACTGCCATAAAAATTGTTGAAAATATGAATTTAGCATTTGCAGAAAATTATGTAAATATTAAGACACTTCAATGTTGGTGTGTGAAGTTTAAGATGAGTGACATTTTATTTAAGAATGAGTCAAGAGGATAGTCAATGACAACGTTTTATGAAAAATTATTGAAAACATTCCGCAGGAAGGAATGTGAAATCTTATTAAGTACATCCTTCTTCAAACACGTGTATAATTTTCTAACAAATAAATTATACCTAAATGAATACATTGCAAAAGTAACATTCAAAGAATTCTTAAATTCAAAGATTAACAATTTATATAATTTTAGAATTATGAAAGTAATTAATCGTTGAAAAAAGTGTACAGAATCTTGTGAAAATTTTATTCATCAAATACATTCTTTGCTGAAGAAACACAGTGCATTTAAAATTTCATTTCAGAACACTTTCATATGCACCGATCTAATCAATATAAAATTATCATTTACGTGTATGTACATTATATGAAAATCTCCAGAAAAAGTCAATTCGAAAATCTGACATTTAAAAATATATTTCTTCGAATTTTACAATTTCGCATGCTCGAATTACCATTTCTTTTTTTTTTTAAATTCGACCTTTAGAATTTTCAATCCTCATTTTCGTAGATACGAATCCTGAATTGAATCATTCTTAAATGCAACCTGCTCAGGCATCTTTGAATCTCGCAGCACATAGGATATGTTCCTTGATTGTACATAGTAGTATCAGTTTCCTTTGTTCCGTAACGTTGCTATTCCAAGAATTCGATTGTTAAAGTGCAGCTATACGCGCACGATCGTGCTCGTATACGTGACCACGGCGGTTCACCTCCGCGATTCGTTCGTTTCCGGTGATTGCGCAGTGATTGCGACGTCACTCACAAAATCAGCCGGTCTGCGCTTGGCAAATTAACGCAATTTCCAAAACAAACGGGCTTTACCTGCGCTCCGCGCCTAGAGTGTGCTCGGTATATATGGCATGTACGCTACGTATACGGTTTAATTGCGAACTACGCTGCAAACACCACTCGTTTATTACATCCAGAAAAACACGAAGGAAGTCACACTGATATCTACCGTTACGATGTTCGTTGTTTCGGTGAACGGACGCAAATTTTCTCCAATCCTGCACAGTAATTGAAGATTTCTACGGCTTGAGCTAATCTAGAAGAAGTGAAGAAAGTATAGCGTCGCCTAAATAAAAAATATTATTAAAATTTAATTGTACATTTGATTGAGAATTCTTCAAATGAGTGATCTTTAAATTTTGCACAATTTTCAACATCTTTCATGTTTTTAGCCAAATTCATTTCGATGGCCTGAACTGTGATTCAATAATAATTTTCATCAACTACTGGATTGATTACAGTATATAACTTTTTTGCCATACTGTATATGCACTGATTTATCTTGTCCTTTATTTTTGAACGATTTTGTCAAATATACAGAATTTTTTCTTTAAATCTTCTAATATAGTGATTGAAAAGCACCTGGTGTTTTAGATAAATTCCAGACATTCTGAATTGGATTCCTACCGACAGAGTCTCCTGGAGATTTTGTTTAATGGGAGTGTTTCTCTGATGGATTTGGCTTTATGACACGGCGCTCCATTCTGTGAAATACATTAATAATGAATGGAATTTGTAATTAAGTTTCGTTTAGGCTTTCAAAATTTTATTAAAAACGCGAGAAATGTTGAAAATTGTGAGTAACCTTAATTTTTTAGTTAAGGCCTGTAATTAGGACTTAAACAGCAAAATGAAATGATGATTTAGTAACGAATGAATATGGAAAAATAACAAGTAAATAATTAATAAGTAATTTAACAAGTAAGCTTCTTCCACGATTGTAAAAGGTATTTGTGATAATGAAACGATCACAATTTCTTTGAAAGGCAGCTTTATTTTCCTTTTGGACCTGCCTCAATTTCGGAACAAAGAATAAATTCGTTGCCGAATGTATTCGATTTATATTCCTTGTGAAATTGCAAATTTTTTGGATTTACCAAAACTCAGAATTTTTCTTCATAATAGAAGTTCCACCAAAAAAAATCTATCCATGTAGATACGCAGTGCCTTCTTAATAATAATTCATTATTCACAACATAACATTTAAGCCCAATATATTTTTGATTCCTTCCATTTTATAAATTTGCATTCGTACTTATAATCTTTGTCGTGGAATTGAAGTTTGCTTCGTAATAATAACAATACTGCTTGCATTCAGTATTAACGTTCGCACTTTTTACTTTCATGTCTCTCTTG
This sequence comes from Anthophora plumipes, assembly GCA_951804975.1. Taxonomy (NCBI): domain Eukaryota; kingdom Metazoa; phylum Arthropoda; class Insecta; order Hymenoptera; family Apidae; genus Anthophora; species Anthophora plumipes. Next base: position 10,142,712 of record OX638116.1, on the reverse strand, counting down.
TGACGAAAATATTATAATGTCGTACAGAAAGAATGATATTTTAAAAACTTCAAGAGATAATAATATTTCACTATTTTTAATAGACATTGCAATATCAAACATGAAATATAAATTTATTTTATCCAGTATTTACATATTTAATAGTTTCGTATACAGTATTTCATCTTATGCTTCATAATTTTGTATTTTTTTAAACATTTAGAAATATTTCCTTATAAATGGAAGTATCATTTTTTGATGGTATGTTAGCTGTTTTAAATCGCGCGCCTCATACTTTTGTCCACCCCCAATATTCCACCCTCGAATCCACCGCCCGAGGCTTTTCTACCCTACATTTCAATCAGTGGTCTTGACAGGCCCTCCTTCAACTTGATGTAAGAACCACTTTTCCTCTTGACAAATTAATTGCCAAATTAACCATGAGAAATTAATCTTCACCTGATCGAAGTTGAGAGTAATCTAAAATTCTCGACCTTAGCTGAATTTTTCAATTGCGTAAAAAAGTAATCTTCACGTTGAATGAACACTTATATCAAAATAAAACGATATATACATGCTTAACAGCACAGTAGAACATCGAAAAATTTCTATATTTTTAATTAGTTCAATTAGTTTTGTATAAATGTTGCTTCATGTTTGAAATAAATGAACATTTTATGAAATATAGAATCGTTTGTCTTATTTTTATGGAGCTGTTTGATTTTTGTATAAGAAATAATTTTATATATAAGATTTCTTTCATACTGTTTTCATAAATTTAAAAAAAATTAGTCTACAATCTCATTTTTCTTCGAACTTAAATACTGTATATTATATTAGGTATAAAAATAAATTCCTTTCAACTGGAGTTACATAATCAAGTACAGCCTTTCAAATCCAGATATTCGGATAGTATTCGTAAGCTGCCAGAAAAATGGCAAAAGGTTATCAACTACAATGGAAATTATTTGGAGATCTGATTAAAATTTTCTGAATATGTATTTTCTACTTCGACGTTTAAAGAAAATGACTATAACACCAATTAATTTCTTAAAATTTTTATTATACACTGAATAATTAATAAAAATGACACGCGTCAACGAACTTTCGAAGGAGCGCGCAAAATTGTTCCAACTCCATTTCTCGCTTTCTTCATCGACCGACAAAATTATTACACAAACTTCTCTTAATACTACTAAAAAGCTGTCTTTCACGCTCGTTATCCCAAAATAGCGATTCGATTACTTCAGGAAGGTTTAATTGCTCCAAATAATCCTCAAGTTCAACTTACTTCCACGCGACGGGATTAAGGTAGCGTAAGAGGACGGTGAATCAAAGATTTCCGAGAGGTCGGCTTCGTTGTAGAACGATTGTGGGTAACAGCTCCGTTGCAAAAGAAGGAAAAAGAAGGACGAAAAATTAAGAGAGACACAGGTAGAAAATAAGAGGCAAAAGAGGGCTGAGAGAATAGAAGTTGTCGTGAAAAAAGAAAAAAGGAAGCGCGGTATTCCCGAAGAGGCCATTGGTAAACTATGTATTCGTTGAACCGATTGAAAGGCACGGTAGTACGCTACGAAGGGGATACAAAAGAAACGTCGGAGGCCGCAATAAAAGCTGTCCGTAAAGCGAGTTTTTATTTCGCAAAGTCGGACGAGTGACCCGCGGGGTTTCGTTGCTTCTGTGTCCCACCTTTTCTTCCAACCGTTCACTGTCACCCTCTTTCTCTTCTTTCTCTATTCCTCCTGCACTGTTCTTTCCACCTGCTTTCTCTTTATTTTTCCACCATCCAAGAGCACCGGTGATTCTTTGATTTACTTTTTTAAGTTTCAGCTCCGCGCCCTTTCGTGCATTGTACTTTATGCATTTAGTACATTTCTGTCTTCCCATACACAGACGAACGATTCGCATGGCGGAAAACTAAAAGTATATACCCACAAGGTTTGAGGTCGCTATATAGGTCATTTTCATAGATGAATTTATGGTACGGTCGAGATACCTTGTGACTTGGAAAGTTGTTATGAATTCGAAGCTAGGATATATATGTAGAGGCGAAGTTACCGCGATAACATTCTAACTGGGCATTTTCTGACAAATTTATACGCCAACGATTATTGAAAGTTATAATAATGACGGGCCTCTTTGTGGAAAGTTTACACAACAACGATTAGTGGAAGTTCGGACAAGAACAGCGTTGTGCCGCTTCTGCGGGCAATGTGTAAGCAGAATCAACGATAAAGACTGACTTGTTCCGCTGAATACTCCGACAAGCTGTACTATACATCTTTGTTATAAAAATTCAACGCGAGATTTTGTTAACACTGAAACTTCATTCTATTACATCAATTAATTTGAAGGGTATTTGTAAAATGTTCATTTATTTGAAAAATCAATAATCCAAAATAACATTTGATGAATTAAATAATTGATTTTTAAGTAGAAAATATATAAGAACATGCTTTTTAATTGAGGTGCTTATTAATAAAACAATTTTCCTTTAATATCTGCATATGAAGCACAATTTTTGCAAATAAATCTTATTTGGAACATACATTTTCCACAAATATACTTCTTGTATTCAAGACAAGTTGAATCCGTTCTATTATTGGTGTGTAATCCAATTTGACAGGATTTTCGTGTATTAGAAGATTGTTTTAAATTTTTTGAAGTGCAAACTATCAAGCCACATTTCTTTTGCTACGTGACAATTCTTAAATGACAAATAAAAATAAAACTTTGCAAAATAAGTAAAGCTAAATCTTTGTATAACCGAATGAAAAGATACCTATGTATATTTTTTAGTCTAAAACTCATATTATAGCTCATTTTGACAGGTCTGGGTACATTTTAGGTAGATAGTTAAAAATTAAAAATTAAAACACTATAAATTCCTATTATGAATCGATATATCATATACGGTCGAAGACGTTAAAAAGTTCCTAGTGTATTTTGAATTTTGTCACATGAGACAATATCAAAATCTGTGTTTTGAGTGCTCCTAGACTATCAATAATGTTATTATTATAAAGTAAATTTTTTAAAGTGTCTTCAGAAGGTAGAATTCGACATTCTTGCGAGATTGTATATGAGAGCTACATTTCACGCAGGAAAATAAAGTTGACTTTCTAATTTCTGAAAAGCCTCTGCGTATAAAAAGGTACATACGTTGCGAAATGCTCTCGAAACTATGCATATTTCGTATAGAAGAATACATAAAATATCGCATAATTTAGAAATTATTCAACGTATACGAAATTGGCGGTACACTATGTACACTACAATTACCTATGTTCTTTTACAACATTAACATATTTTCCTTTTTTTAACCAAATAATAGTGATAAAGTATTTGTTTATTTATTTTAAGAAACTGTACTTATGAAAATCTAAAAATAAATATTAAATTCTATATAAAATGGTCATCAAACAGTAGGCAGTAGAAACAGATGAAATCTCAGATAAAAATTTTTTCCTTTATAAGTTTAGATATACAATCAAATTTTAATAATGTTAAAGAAAATTATAACGATAATAAACATAAACGACAGGAAAGAGATAAATTGTTAGACATGTATCATTTAATACATAAGTGTATTAATACTTTAATATATATTATCAGTATATATTGAATAACATACAGAATACATTGTATATGAATTCTAAAATTACTAATACAATAACGCAATATCATAAAAATAAAGTATACTTTCCTCTCTTTGACTAAATGTGATAAAATATTTTCTTTTTCTTTTAAGAAATTGTGCGTACCAAAGTCTAAGAATAAATACATGATTCTATACGATTCAAAATAATCGTAAAACAGTAGAGAGATGAAGTTGATTAAATCACAGATAAAAATTGCTCTTTATACAACTGATGTTTACGAAGTTTAATAAAAATTATAACAATAATAAACATACATTGCCGAAAAGAGACAAATTCTTAAAAAGCACATAATAATTTAACTAATATAGCGATATTACAGTATATTATATCAGTATAATATAATTTAAATCTAAAATCAATAACCCAATGGCGCAATACCATAAAAATAGAACAGAAATAATTTACGGTAAATTAAATTCCTAACAAAGGTTGCAAAATCAAGGATTTACCTTTGTGTTCGTGAAGGAGAACATACAGCACTTCAATTGAATTGTTTTATTTGAATGAAAGACGCTGTAAATATAAAGCCATCATAAAACGACAATAACGACTTAGAAGCAGAGTTTCTATGTGAACTTTGCTAACGTGCTTTTGAGAATTAAAGCTTTTTTTCAAACACAGAAGCCCCCCTAGTGTAGATTCTGGGTTAAATTTTTCAAAGTCGTAAAAAAGAGGCTTTCTCTTTGAAATTCGAAATTGTCTCTTTCGCAGCAAAAACAAGTTAACCGGGAGCAGTTTGGCCCCGTTCTCCCCCTCCCTCCCTCTGTCTCTTTCTCTCTCTCTCTTTACAAACGGAATTAACTTTTTTAATTCAGAACGCGAGGGAATTTAACCCCGACTTGCCGTAAAACGCAGAAAATTATCACGGGCCTTACAATTCTCGATTTCATTTTTACCCCTTTCGTTTCATACACGTTGAACATTTCCACGCGAGTTCATCCACACCGGTGAATGAACGGAACCGTCTATATCACATCGTGAATTACTCCAACAACGCGCCGACTATTTCGTGAAAATGGAAAATACTCGAACCAAGTGTCTAGATCTTTCACAAAGCTCAATACTCGATTCCTCTTCGTTTCTCAACCATTCTTCCCCCTTGAATCGTGTTCTTCTCAGAATCTCTCAAATCCGTTGACAATGATACGCGTTTACGATAATTCTGCAAGATGTGAGACGAATATAGGGAAGGATCGTCTGGTTTCTGAATAATTTTTGTAAATTGGCCCCATATGTATGAACGCTCCCACCCTCTTGAATTCACAACTAGAAGGGGAGAGCCTAACGTTTATATGTTTTACTCGAGACTGCGTTTCGTACATTCGTCCCCTGAAGTCGTCTCGTTTCGCGTTCTCGCTTCCTTTCGCTGTCTCTTCGATCCTTTACTCCGTTGCTCTCGCCCTCACTTTGAACACACCATTTCAGGAGTAGAATTTTAAAACTGCTCCGCAGAAATAAAACAGCTTTATAGCCACCGTAAGCTCCGAGGCGGCTGGTTGCTTTCCAAAAATATAATGTCTTCCTAGTGTGCACGCTTTGCTATATGCCCGTCTGTCACGTTTATGATGCATCTGGGGTATTAATGAAATATTTCTCTTATAACCATAAGAATTGGTTATATTCAGGTAAAGTTAAAGGATCTTCTGATTCTTAATTTAAGAATAATCTATAGAATCAAAGCATAATACAATATTTAAATGCTCTGTTACTAAAACTGATCGCGTCCAAAGACCATTATCAAAAGCTGCAATGTACAACAATTTACCATTGACATTTCTGAAATTGCAAAAATAATTTTTTCCTGATTTTTCATTTTTAAACTGTGAAAATAATTCTTTTCAATTCTTAATTTTTAATTTATACAAATAATTTCTTTTCATTTCTAATTTTTAGATTACAAAAAGTAATCTTTTTTCATTCCTAATTTTTAAATTATGAAAATAATTTTCTTTTCATTTTTAATTGTTAAGTCATGAAAATAGTTTCTTTAAAACCTTTGCATAATAATTTCGATTAATATTCGTATTATACTTCGCTAAATGAATGTTCAAATTATTGAATGAAATTTTTGCATTGAAAGAACATCATACATTATTTGCTCCAATATTAAATGAAACAATTTTTCATTTCCATAGAAATATGCTGCGTTCTACTGCCAATTTCATGCGAATTATAGTTTACCATTCGTACTTGAGTCTTATTACCCAAATAAAATTTTTATCGAACACTTATCATCTTTATTCTGCTTTATTAATACTATATCTCAACTTGAACTTACCGAGTATTCAATTTCACAGAATTCATTTTACAATAATGCACTTTTCAGAACTTTTAGATAAAACGTTGAGAGAACCATAGAAAATGAATGATTGAAAATATTAAGTTTACTCGATTCGATTGAACTTCGAATACCTAAATGGCGGGAAATATGAAAATTCATATGAATAAACATAAGTTATTCACCCCATGTGAATACACCTCTATCGCCTCGTTGATATCCTTACGCAAACACGAAGACACGCGATACCATATGATCGGGGAAGCGCGCCGGAAATGGGAATACTTTGTGACGCTTCCTTCTGAATTTCGATGATGCTTTCTATCATCATACACTATCTACAGAAATCGTTTCACGAGACAAATGGACAAAAATACATACACACACACGCGCGCGCGCGCATACATCGAATGGAAATAGGAACTGCTACGATTTCCTTCTCACCGTATAAATATCCGTTCGAATAAATGCACCGAGTAGCCGTGTGCACGCAAAGTTTTAAAGTATAGACGATACAATTTACAAATAGAAAGGAGGTTCCCTTTGATGCTTTTTTTTTTCTTCGTGCTTTTGTATCACGTACATTGATACAGTTGAACATAAAATTATTTAAATGATGTTTGAGTTTAATTCTGTTTTAAACAGAATATTAGAAAATGTATTAAAGTAGGAAGGATTTAAAATATTCGAGATATAATTACGATAAGTCGTTTGCCAGTGATGAGGAAAAAATTTAGGAAAAAGTAGAACAATCTGTGAAATAATATTTCTACACGGTATTGGTTTATGTTTCAAAATTTGTGATTGTCTAATTTTATGTTAGATAGTTATTTGACAAGTGTAAATTTAATAAGCATATATTGCGAAACAACGCTTAATTCAAGTAGTAAAGAACTGAATAAAATAAATGATTTCAAATATGCTGTAAAGTACAAAATACATAAACAATGACACTATTTACAACAGAATAATTTTTTCAGAACTGGACCACACAATTTGGGATTTTTTTTTTGAGAAATTAGAAAGATTAGTTTACCAAATGACGTGTAAACAATTTTTTGAAGAAACTGGAATGGATCGGAATTGCAAAGAAAATAGCCTGTAATGAAAATTTAGGGAATACGTTTTGTAGATTTATGTCAGTTATACACGTGCTAAAAACTTCATCAAAATCGATTAAAACGGTACTGTGTGCTACAAACGGTTCAAAATGGTAAATATCGAAGTTTTTCACGACTTTCGGCTATCAACTGTGATAAATCTGAACGCTTTTACATCTTTCAATGCATGTCACTTGTTTCTGCATCACTCGATTTAGATGAAATTTTCAGCATGCATATAACAGACATAAACTTATTTCCTAAAAATATATACTTCTTAAATCTTCATTACAGGCTCAGATAAAAAAGTTGTAAAATGTGACCTTCATCGCTTGCACATCAATTGAATATTTTCTTTTTTAATTTTGCTTAGGTTAGATTTGATAAAAGGTTTAGTCCACAAACCATTAAAGAAAAGAATAACATTTATTACTTAAAGAAAAGAATAATAATAACATTAGAATAATAAGTGACAAAAGTCACAGTATGTATGTTACTCACACTGTAACTCAACAAAACTCGAAAAGCGTAATTTCTTTTAAATTTCTCACGCAACACATGTAAACGTTCTTACGTACAATCTCATTAATAGACCCACATTTGGTACGTTAAATTTTCAACTGAATCTCAACGATATTCGGAGAAGAAAACCATTTTCCAGGATGCCATCGCGATTCTTATAGTCTATACCATCAATGGTGATAGGGGACGGTAGATTGGTACGTACTGTGCGATGCGGCCTTAAAACTCGTAATGGCGAATGCCACAGTACGGTCAGAACCGATGGCCACTTTATGGTTAGATTTTAAACAAAATACGAAACCCGTAAAGCGATGGTCGTTAAGCACGCTTGGTATCCTACGTCCACAGACCGCTCACCCTTCGGCCTCTCCATTCGATCCTACTGGTCATCCTGCGGTGAACGAACGGTCCGATACCAGGCCGACCCTTAAAAGCCCACTCCATCAGAAGGGTAGCTTTTATACCTTCTATATTTACGAGGGATGTTTCTTCTTCCGCCGCCGGCTTCCTAGCGATAAGAGTTACAGTCTCTAGTATATCGACCTGTCTTTTGCCTGCGACCACCACCTACACCTTTCAAAAAATCGGTAAGAACACATGGAGACACAGCGTGCTGTCTACGTAGGACCCTTAACACTTTATAAGACGTCAGAGAATAGAGAAGACTTTCTTTCTTTTTATTGTCATCATCAAACATTTCTTCAAATGTACAATTTTTGTTTATCGTTAATTGTTCATCTATTACGTGTGAATTATGAATCTTTGTATTGCATTCTTTTCAAGTTTGCTTTTAAGCAAGGTTAAGGAACTTTAAACATTTGTTCGATTTATTTATTCAACGACAATATGTTGCAGAAAATGGTGAATTATGAAGTTTTTTTTCAAATTTATTTTCAAGAATGTTCAAGGAACATTAAAGATTTGTTTGCTTCTTTCATTCGATAACATGATTTTGTAGGAAATAGTGAATAATGAATCCTTTTTCCAACATTTGCAAATTTATTTTCCAGCAAGTTTAAGGAAGAATAAAGATCTGTTCGATTTATTTATTATTTCAACATTTTACTGTAAGAAAATTTTTGTACCATTTTGGCAGTGTTAAAAGATAGGATTGTGAAGCCAAGGCTCGTGGTCAAATTTGTTAGATGATTTATCAGTCGTGGACAGCCCGATGTATGGCTAACAATAAGACTGGAAAACCACAGGATAGAATGTGTATACGGCCCAGTGTTTCTCTTATCACTGGTAACCGCAAGAGGTTAGAAACGTGGACGAACCAGTGTATGGCCAACACTGCTAGTTGTTAGAAAGGGTTGCGTGGACGACAAGCTACTTGTCTTATCACCGGTAGCTACAGAATTGTTTGTAGACCTCGTAACTTTTAGGATTCAGTTTAGTGTCAGTATGTAGGCTACAATAGAGAAAATTGATAGGAACGATTCATCAACTATCAACACTAAATAAACGAAATTGATTCATCAATACAAAGTTATATACAAATTAAATTCTGCATGTTTGTATGAATAATATCAGCGATGTCCTATTATTTTAATTGAAAAATAAGAATTTAAAATTGCACCAAGTACAGTGTACAATTTTTAAAGATAAAAAACGAACAAATATAAAAATTATTGTTGGAAAAATTGCTCAAATGCATGATACCATTAATAAAAATTAATTTGTTAATAATATAAAAAATAATACATACATAATTATTATATGATTAAATCATGAAATTAAATTAAAGCTGTGAAAAATTTGATCGTTTTATTTCGTTGATAACATCAAAATTAATACATACATAGCCGCGATAATTATGATAACAATTATTACAATTAAATTATGAAATTAAATTAAATCAGTGAAAAATTTAATTATTTTATTTCGTGGATAAGAATGAACGTATTAAACATGTTATAGGAAAGCAAAATTTAAGATTAAAAATTAAATAAATTGCTCCTTGATTATATGAAATTTTGTATTAAATGTTTCTATAAAATGACGAAACTTTATTAAATATATGGTCTTATTTTATAAATGTATATATAGTATAATATAAGATCAGGGAATAAAAGCCAAGAGTAAAAGACCTTACTTTTGAACAAAAATTGTTGAATTAAAATCTGGAGAAGAAAGGTATGAACTGATTTTTCTCAGATGTTCTTTAAAACAATGCTGTATTTGTAGGTTAAATTGCAAATTAATTATCGATGGATGTAAGATTTCTATGGATTAGATAATCAAACACGAATTGAAAAAGTAACTTGTGTCATTCGTATTTAGAATCTTTGTGCTAATAAGAGAATAAATTATTCTTACATGTCCGTACATTTCTGTTTCTCGTTGCTTTCACACAAACAACGTATACTTGAATAGAATTGCAGAGCGGGAAACAGAAAGGCACTGTTATCACTATCGGCACTGTGAACATGGACAACAGTAAATGCATCGAGCGAGGCAAGGTAAATATTTGCAACTAACGGGCGGATACTTCGTACGTACCATCATAAAACACGTATAGACAAGTAAATTTCAGAGCATTGTAGAAAGCGTTAGAAAATCAGAGTATCTCCAATACGCAAATCTATTAATTAATAGCACACTGTTTACTGTCATACTTAAATAAATATACTTAACCCCTTTTCTTACAATTGATTAGTAACTACATACATATGTATATTAACCTCGGCAATTATTAATGAAATTAATTTATAAAATTTTACATAATTATTATTGACAAACCTGAAGCAGAAGTTTAAGCAAAAATAAAAATTGAATAGATATATTAATATATTAACTGCTATTTTAACACGGTGCTCAATAAAAAAAAAGTCAGAATATTTTATACGATTTGCATTTAGTAAAATGCATTTAATAAAAATTATTATTGATATAAAAATTTCATAGACATATTAATTTTTCTTTTGTTAGATTTTTACCATAATGTGCACCACGTGTGGGACTCGTCATTTTAAAGCAAAATTAACCCTTTACATTCGAAAATTCGTTCACTACAAGAAAATAGGAATTCAAAGCTTTTTAAGATTGAACTCTTTAACAACCTCTTTTTTTAGTATAATTAATTATTTAACTTATGTTTTCTTCGATTAACCCGTTGTTGAAAAATAACCTTAACTGGGGTTATAGAGGGTTAACACATAAATATTTAACTATTTCAACTGTATCAAATATAAGAAGAATATTCGTATTGCATGTAACTTTACTAGTAAATAGCTAGACACTTTCACCTTACTAATTGTAAGTTTAACAGATTCTCTACCACGTCACTCGTATACGAGCGTCAGTTTTCTGTTCATAAATTTCAGCTTTCAGCTTTCAGTTCAAGAATTAAATAAACCGACTGTTTAAAGAAAATACGTGTTTCCTTTTATCCGTCAATTCGACGGATGTCCATAGAAACAGAATACAAAAGAAACGTGCGTAAACTTAGTATTAAAGAAAACTCGTTCATCGTTGAAAAGCTCTATGAAAAACGAATCAACGAAGTCACCTCTATACGTAGGTATGGTCTGAATAGTATCAGGCCCGATATGTAAACCCATAAATTTTTTCCTCACTATGCTTTTCCGCATGGTTAGCTCGTTCGCGCTCATTGACTGCATGATTATGCAGCGAACTCATGCCAGTTCGAAGGTTCGCATATTTTTCTGCGCACCGTCGTCGCTGCCTAGACGAAACGTCGTGGAATGGGCGGTGCATAAAGAAGGGAAAAGAAAAGAGAAAAAGAAGTACTCGAAAAATATATCCAGCACACGCCTCATGTACAGGCACGCAGTTGCGTTATCTTCGTTACCCCGCATTAACATAACCGTCGAAGTAGAAACGCCAGCGGAGAGTGCGGGCGCGTTCGCTCGTGCCGCGGCAAGAATCGATTGCAGGCACGAAATATGCAAACCAAATTGCATTTCACTACTGTGAGCTTTGATCGCTGCGCGATCTCTCGAGCACTTAATGACAAAATAGTACGCAAACATCGCGCGAACGCTTCGAGACACCGGTTTCGAGCGTGCGCTCATGCGAACGGAAACTTGGCTTCCAGTGTGATTAACAGCGCTCCTTTGATCTGCACTGGAAGAAACTCACGGGGGGAAAGTCTTTAATGCACTTTATTCGTGATAATCGTTATTCGTGTTTCCTTTCGCGAAGGCGAAGCGAACTTTTAACCCGCTTAACCGGTGGCTGAACTGAAAGTAGAACGGAAAATGTCTAGGAAAGTCACGTGAAATACTTTCACAGAAGAAAAAAAAAAGAGAAGGAAGGAAAGAGGGAAATGGATGTGTATTTTATGTACGGCACACGTATCACGTTCGTGTGGAAACTGTTGCAACTTGGTAAATTTAAATCGGTGATTTGTTTCAACTAATTATATGCGTATGTGGAATATTTCAGATTAGTTATATCTCTGAGAGCTAATTTATGTAAATCAGTAGTACACTGTGTTTCACAATTTCAGTACAGAATGGAAATTTAATTTAATACTTTTTTTTTTATTTCAGTATAGAAATCCTGAATTCTTTTAACATTGTATATATTTTATTTAGTTTCTTTAAGTACTGTCCAGGAAAATGGATTGCAGTAAGTAAAATATATTTTCTTCAGTGATAATACATTTCCTGGTAGAAAATGTCGCAGCGAGGATGAAACAGTATATTTTAAAAATGGAGTTTTGCCTGTATGGACTCATACTTTCATTAATTATCTCTACTTCATATAACAAATTTCGATCAAATTTTCTTCAATTAGTGAAGTTAAATAGAGACTCGCTTATGCATAAAGTTTCAGTAATAGAATATAGAAAAGTTTATGTAATTTGCGAATGTATATAATGTTATCACTGATTTCCAAGTCACCTGTAAAATTCAGTGTTCTTAATATCACTTTAAAAAAGAATCTTTCAATATGTATGTATATGAAAAAGACAAATTCGACGTACTATGTTCGCTGTTTACTAGAGATTTGCTCGAGAACACGGTGATTGGCTCGGTGAAATGTGTTTGGGGCTAAAACGAGGGTGAAAGAGGAACGTGTTAGGAAGAAGGAAAATACCAAAAAATGTGGTAAATAATGGAGAAGTCTAATGTTGCATGAATGCGATAAGCCTTCGGTTGAGACATATACAGGGTGACTCTAAAATAGGTAAACGAACTTTGGTATCACATTCTACCTTTTCTAAAGATGCAAAAAGTCATACAAACATAAATCCGCAACATTCTTTTCTTTCTGGTAAATAAACTCTTTTGTTTCTTAAAACTTAAAGACACTTCTGAAAACTACTTCCTTTTGCAACTATATACATTTTGAATTGAAGTTACATAGACCGTCAAAAATTCCTTCTGCATCCTAAATTTTCATTCAATAGTAATTCGAATTGACGCAATAGAAATTTGAAAGATTCAAAAATTATTAGAAACTGAACTTCTAAGATATACTTTCAACATGTATATAATTCACATAAATCTACAAACTGTATTTCTTAAATTTTCATTACAGACTCAGATAAGAAAGTTGCAAAAAATGTCCGTTACTATTTTCTTCGTAATTCCGACTAATTGGAATTCCCTTTAAATGTTTTTACATATCATCTAGTAAATTAATTCTAACTTCTCACGAGAAATCTATTCGTTTGGTTCACTTTTAAAAAAGTTATTCTATTTTAAGGGGTGTCCAAATATTAATGGGAGTCACTGTAGGTGTGTAACTTAGATGACCCTATATATCCTTTTCTAATCCTTAGGAACAATAGAGTATGGTGTCTACCAATGTTCGGTCACCTATTTCAGTGTCACTCCGTACATATGTACACATACACGTACACATATATCGTTGAAAAGGTTACATGAGGAAGGAGGTACGATGTGTTCGGTATCGAGGGTATCGAAGGGACACCATTCATCCGCTCGTTCTAAATAAATAACAACCGATGGATTGAACGGTAGAGGGACGAAGGACGTGGAACAGTAGAAGTTCGGTCGTCGAAGGCAGTTCCAGAGGCTATGGAGGCGGAAGAACGCGGAGCATGGGCGACTCTCGAGACACAGGAAATGGTCGTTTCGTCTACGGACAGGGGAAGCGGCTCGCATTTCTCTCCGGAAGGCCGACGACAAATCGCTTTGACGTGGCTGTCGGTCGGAAAATTTCGCTCCTTCTGAGGTTACCGTTGGGAACACGCGATCGCTCATTCCATTCCGCGCCAGATTTCTGTCACGTCCATTTGTTTAGAGGTTGGCCCGGTTCTAGCGTGAATCAAACTCGACAGAGCGTGTCCTGCGTTTCGATGTATTTACTGTTTAAACGAATTAATACCAACACAGTTTACGGGTTATTAATTCGCGGTCGGTACGCTTGATTTACTAGCGTCCCGCGGGAATGGAAATTGGTTAGAGCCGTTACCGAGTTCTGGCTACAGATAACAAAGAGACATTTTCAGGATTGATGTCTGTATCATCTTTTTTCTCTTTCCTTTTTTTGCTACACCTAAGAGAACGTGTTTCTACAGACACTTTATTAAATGTTTCGTTTGGATGAAATGTTTAGGCTTCAAGTTTAATGCAATTACTCTACAAACGACCACTTAGAATCTAGGGACTTATATCGAAATATAAAATATCAGAATTATACCGGTGTTTTTTGGTTGTATCTTCATGATCTTTATAGACACCGAAATACCGAAACATTGGTACGACGTCACATTGCGACATAAAAATACCGGTATATTTATTTAATTACGTATTACACATTATTTATTATATATATATATTTTATGTTAGATATGATGGATTTAATGTTAGATATTTCAAAATTTCCTCTTTTAAGGATTCTGGAAAATATCAATATTGTTTTCTTTCGAATTTTCCAACCTTCTGGAACGTCAGTACGCAATTTATTCAAAAATAGTTTCAAGAGCTTCAAGGGTCTCCTTCATAAATTATATCCTTTCTGAAAAATTAAACTGTTCGAATTTAGCACCTTCTTCATCTCAAGAACTAATTAAACCTCTGGTACCCACGATAGAAACCATCAATAGTAATTTTTATCGAAATTATACCAATCCTCGCGCATGTATTTCTTAAGAGGACAAATTTTATGCTTAATAATTTCATTCCGATTCCGATAAAATAATTTCATCTAAGTATTAAAATTCTATTTCTCTGGATTCATGAAAACAATTATCAAAACATTTTTAGACAAGGATTTAAAATCGACATATCAAAGCCGATATATGTACATACATGATACTGATATTGCTGTACTATCGAAACTAAGATAATAAGTATATATTGTATATAAATTGTGTTCGCAAATGAGAAAGAGTATGATGTTCCAATTGTCGAATCCAAAATTTCGTTAATCTCGTATTTCAAATGTTGCGATATTAAAGGATTAATTCGGCGATCGAAACATTTTATTTTTTTCAACGATCACGTTGCAACTTGCGATAAAATGGAAGTGAAATATAGACAAATGAAAATTTACCCTTGAAATTGGCAACGAGAATATATTTAGATACTCGTGAGTTTAATTAAAGTATGGAACGAATACGAACAACGAAGAAAGATTTTTGAGATTTATTAACTTTTACTTTTACCGCGACGCGGGATGCATCATTTATGATTGTGAAAGAGTTAATTTTTCTCTTAAAGAAAATACCAGTATTTTATTTCCGTTTTGGATATAACTTTATTATCCTAATACCGATATCAAGATCATACAATTTCTAAGTCCTCGTTTAGACCGTGAAAAATCGACACTTATTTATGTAATGTAAAGCAACTGTTACTTTTTAAACGGAAAGGCAGTATAAATTTACACTCGAGTGGATAAACGTACATACACACGAAGTGCTCAGTTGTCAGAACGATTGAACATCAAAGATATCGAGGCAGTGGAGTATAGCACTTTAAAATATGCTTATCGAATACAGTTTACCCTTATTATAGAAGTTGATTTTTACTGTCTAGTCTGTTTGTCTCTGCACAGAAGAAATTCTTACAGAGACCCTGCAACTCTTCCTAAGTCATCTGATTTAGTTTCTTTTTTTCTTTCCTTTCCGTCGGATTATTCCTCGAATTTGCATGAAAATGAAACTTTCATAGATGGGCGAAATTAATGAATTTTAATAAGGAACTCTGTCCCTCGCTCTTGCGATCCTTCTCCTCTTGTTCACCATATCGTCGTCACCCCATTATCGTCAGATAAATTAAATGCGCTAACGCTGCCAAAAAAAACTTCGATTTTGCTCGACTTGGTTCCGCCTCATTCTACGCATTTAATTTCGTTACACCTCCCTTCGTTCTTTCCTTTCTCCTTCTGTCTCGTTCATTCCGCTTTTCTTCTTTCCGACTGCCAACTTGATTGAGATTCATCAAGCTGTACAACGAGACGAAACGCTAACAACTGTACAAAACAAATATTGACCTTCTGCTCAAATGTATGGAGCAAGTAAAAATAATTGAAACCAACCGTTTGATTTGTAGAAATTATCCATTGTTATTGAAACTAGCAATTTTGTATATTTAATATTTGGTAAACGGTTCGTTATGCTAAACAGTCAAGTTTCTGTTGGTTTTAAGTTAATGTAAGTTGCCGTAGGTGTTAATTCATTACTTTTTCTTTCGACTTTCGATTCTTGCGTATTTATACCTCGAAGTGATATTATAACTAACATAATTACTTAAAAAAAAAAGATTCACTTTTAGGTAAAGAATTTTACAAATGTTGTTGAAGTAGTAGAGTACAGTGTTTTTATTTTACAAACCTAAAATAATTTGATACATTAAATATTAACCTTTTGCATAGTCTTATTGTTCCAAAAATATGTTTATTGTATTATAATCTATATATAGAATATAAAATAAAATAAAATTGCGAACACAGTCCCGACCGATCGGAAAGGAAATATCGTTGTATCGCGTAATATAACGAACAATTTTTCCAAGCAATTCAGAACAATCTTTTTATTTTTTCTAATATTATAAATATAAAAGCTATTTTCGTAAGAATTATTTAATTAATACATTTAATCAATGAATAATAAAATAACTTCAATTTGTAACATAGTAACTATGCATCATTTTAAGTATTTACAATTCGAAGGGTATTTCGACAATGATATAAAGAAATTCTATCAATATGCTTCTCATCGTGGTTTGCATAATCAAATATATAAAAGTTATATTAAATACTAAATATTGTCCTGAACACTACACAAAGAATTAATTTCTTAACATTTTTATGGCCGTATTTTGTGAATCTAGCGGTTAACAATCGTTGTCATGTTGAAGTGATCTCGCTCTAATGTCTGTTCTCAGCCGATGTCACACAAATATGATTTCAGTTTGTGTTAGTCGCAACGACTGCCACACGATCTGACTTTAGTTATTCCTACATCCGAGTCAGCATTTTGAAAAGTACCATACAAAATTGAACAATTAATTTAAGAAATGATTATGAAATAAATGTACAATAAACATTTGCTAATAAAGAATTTCTATAAGTATTTCATAAAATAATATAAAATTATATGGTAAAATTTAAAGTGTAAAGGATTCAACCCCTTAATTACACTATGAAACTCTGAGAGATTAGGCAGTAAGATCCACATGAGTGACACTTGTAGAAAGTAACAATCAACGAGCAAAATGTATAGCCATTAAAATGTTAAAACAACATGAATCTCGTGTATATTAAAGGAGACTTTCGATGATTTAATCACAAGTAAATCTGCTTTCAGGTAAGACGCGCTGGAGACCGTATAAATCGCCGACTCACGATGACTGCCGACGGTCCGAAGTAGTAAGGTAGGCCGCGTTATTTCCTAAATACCTTAGATTATCCCCAAAGCACAAGATGACCCTTCTCAATTCGTCAACGAGGCGACGATACCGCGCATTACTTTCCTGCCTTTTCTTCGTCGATGAATAGAATGATGTATAGAGGATTCTGTCAAGAAAGAGACAAAAGGGGTGAAGTAGAAGAACGCTGGGAGTTAGCGTGACGAAGGTAGTAAAGGATACGATAGGGTAAAGAGGGTGAAGAAGAGAGCTTGAGTTTATAAGTTGGTAATTTGAGGGACGAGGCACGTACGCGGATCCAGATCTTTGCGGCACCGAAATAAATCAGCCACCTACGACCCTGGTCTCCTTTTCCTTCGTCTCCATCGCGACTTTCTCCTACCATCTACTCTGTGCTTCTCTTTCACCTTCTTCGCTTGCCGTTCTACTCTAGCGACCCCTTTCCGATCTACGTGCAAGCCCACGGTTATTTATTCGAGAATTACCGTCGCTTATAATAAGCCCCTCTTTATTCTGCAGCGTCGTGGCAGCCATGGCACTCACGGTGGAACAGATTTTCCAGTGATTTAATGGAGACCCCATGAAAATACAGACCGTGTACACCGACCTGTCCCCTTTATCTCCGTGAAAAAACGATTACGGCTAGATATATCGATCTTCTCATGGTCGGTTCCTCTCAGTGGAGGAGGAACACGAGCTCTCCTCGTTTTATTCGCAAATGTTGCAGCGTTGTTGCACACCGCGATCTTCTTTCTTCAAGTAGGGTGTTGACTTACCTGCGGGAAATTATCGGGAACGCTTATCGAGCTTCGAGATTTTTTATTTCCCTTTTCTTTTTCTAATATGTGGGAATTGTAGTTGGGACAGTCGCGTCAATTACTGCATAGAGAATGCATTTGACTTTTGAATCAATTTTTATGATCGAAAGTGGTGGTACTATATGCTATATAGTATATTTTATATATAGAATTTTTTCTATATTCATATATATTCTATAATTATGTATAATATAAGCTGTAAAAAGAAGCAGTTTGGAAATCAGAATTTTTGAAAGCTAAACAATGCCGTAGTGAAAATATTTTAGTCTTATATGAAGTTTATACTTCTGAAAATTTGCTTAGGAAAGGTACTATAGGGATCGTATTATTAATATTCTGTGACTATGACTGTTATATTACTAGAGCGAACATATTCAGTTTTGAAGAAAAATTAGGTTAAAAATAATAATAAAATATCTTAATATAAACAAGAAAGTAAATTATACTATGTATAATATGTGCTACAGATGAAAACAGTTCGGAAGCCAGGATTTTTGTGAACTAAACAGTAATAAAAGTGAAAATACTCTAATTTTTTATAAAGTTTATATTTCTAGTTTGTTTACTATACTTACTATAAGTATTGTGTCATTAATATTTTGTGACTATAATTATTATATCACTAGGATCGAACAATTATGATATTGAACACTAGGAATGAAAATTTAGATTAAGAATTACAATAAAATCAGATCGTAGAATCAAATTCAAACATAAAATAAAGCTTAGTTAATAACAAAAAAGAATTAATTTTCTCATTCTTTTAACTGTTTTCATTTTTTATTGTTTACCTGTACCGCGCAAAATCTCGCACAATTTAATTTGTATTTTAACCCTTTGCACTCCCCTGGTGCCGCTACAGAGACATTCATAATACGCACCATAACTCAATTCAGATTTCATTCATATCGAAACAAAGCAGATTAACGACACAAATAAAAGTAAATACATTCATGAACGTGTATAACATTTTCTTTCTAAAGCGAAACTTTCGATTTTCTAAAGTTTCCTTGCAAAAATGTGTTAATCTTGACAAATCGATCGCATGGAAAAATTTACTCGGACCGTAAAGGGTTAAGAAATGTTACACTCGCAATGTGTGGAAGACAATTATATCACATATGAAACCGTCATTCAAATAGAATTTTGATAAATTAAATATTACAAATATATGTTTCTTTTCTTTTTAATAACATTATACTCCTTCAACGTGCTCTTCCTACTGGTGACTGACCGAGTGTGAACAAATATAGGGAACATCTCTGATAGGAACGAAGGTTACTGTGCGCGCGCAGTAAAACCCACCCTCAGGAGGTGTGGTCACCCGATTCCCTCTCTATCAAATGTCTATAGAATTTCCATGCAATAAAACAATCCACGAACCGAAAGATTATCATAGCATGCAAAATTGTGAAGCCCACTTTGACCACTTGTGATAGAATTGTAGAAGAACTGTCGGTTTCGTTACACCACAACACAAGTATACAAGAATTAGCTTTTTGTTCATTCATAAATTGCAAAACATTTTATTTTTTCTTTCCAAATAACGAATAATGACATTTAAATTTAATTTGAAACTTAAATTTGAAGCTTTTTGCTTGTACCATTTGAAATTTAAACAAATGTTGTTATCAGTTACATCTGAAATGTAAGTTTAATTTAATTCTTCACATATGATAAGTTAATGCCAAGAAGTATACTGATTGATGCAATTAGCAAAGTAAAATATTGCGTAAGATAAGAAAATAATTCAAATAATCCATGACAGGAGTACTCTATTTGGAGTACTATGAAATTGGATTATTGTAAATTCTATATAATAGAACCTCGATAATTTAAACATCTGTAAGATTAGAATTTTGTTCATTCCTTTCCACTTTGGTGTGAAAACCTCTATAAATCGAAATGTAAATTTCCTATAATTTGAATTACTTTCTTGATGTTTAGATGCGTTTTGTAATGCACATAAGTCTAGATGCAATGCAAACTGCCATTTATTTTTTATTTAAAATTTATCTTCCCTTTTCTGAAAGATGATCTCTGAAAGTTTTTAACTTCTAAAAGTTGAATTTGGTTTTGTTTGAATATATGTAAATCGAAAAACCTAATTTACGTATAAAGCCTCTGTAAGCTGAATTTTCGTTTGTTATTTCTCGTTAACCTCTCTTGTTCGTAAACTTCGATAAATCAAAATCTATTGCTTGAAAAATTTCAACACTTCTCTTGAATTACCGAAGTTTTACTGTCTAATAAAATATTAAAGGATCGGAAATATCAGTCAAATGATTTCTCTGTAACAATTCAGAACTACCATCGGATCTCGTTTACCTCTCTTATTCGGAAATCAATAAGTCAAAACTCCTGCAATTCAAAAATAGGAACTTTATCCTTGAGTTATCGAGATTCTACTGTATAATAAAATAATTAAAAATCAAAAGAATCAGGCGAATTACTTCCAGTTGATTGATTAAAACTATTATCCGATCTCATTAACTTTTCTTATGTGGAAACTTCGATAAATCGAAACCTACGTTACTCGAAAAATTTCAAGTCTTCTCTTAAATTATCGAGGTTTTACTGTATAATAAAATATTGAAGATTCAAAGGTATTAGACCAATAATTTCTCGATAATTGTTTCTTAACCCTTTGACTGCTAAAGGCGTATATATACTTTCTCTTATATTCATCAATATATACGAAAGGCGTATGTGTACGCTCTTATAGATTCATCAATACATGTGACCAATAAAATTTATTTGGTACAAACATTTACTGTTTTACTGAACTGGCGTAACAATAGACCTCTTATTAAATAACGCACAGCAACTGTATGCAAATGAACGTCGACAACAATTTTAACATCTTCCTCTACTCACAGCACATTCTTCAGTTTCAATTTTGCCATTACCATAATAATTCAACAGCCATCGACACTATGTGTAAATACAGTGTCGTATAATCTGATAATTCCGAGTATGGCGATTTTCAAAGATTTCAAATTACCATCGATCCAGTTTTTTTTTTCATATCGATAAGCAAAGTCCTCGACAAAAATTCGAATACCTAACAAGTGCTTGAGAAAAAAGAAGCAGAAACTGTAGATTAAAAGGATGAATCCGAGAACAACAAAAGAAATCGAAGTATCGACAGTCATGACGAAGTACGAAACGTCAAAGTGGAATAGAAACGCGTTTGGATTGAAGGGTAGAGAGACAAAACGGACAACACTTTTGCAGGTATCGCAACGGACGTACGTGATCGCGCATTGAATCTCATTGGTGATAGCCGCGAGTGGCGGGTAATATATCCAGTGTAGTCAAGCCCCTTCCTTCTGTGCAACCCCCCTCACCTCCCCCGTAACATCGAACACCGTCCCACACAATCCAGCCGTCCAGTGTCCCCGGTGTGCGGCCATTGTGCGAAGCTTTGTTCGAATGGTGACGGGGTCACATTAATCTGTCTCTCACCCCTTCTGCGTACCTACCGCGTACGTTATACGATGTACACCGACATACTCCCCATAGGTAAAGTCCCCCATCATCCCCTTTTACCTTCCCGCCATATCACCCCCGTGAAAAGTCGATCAATCTAGAACGATCCAACGATCGATCGATATCCGTAAAATTTCTAAATTTTGTTTTTGGTTCAGTTCGAAACTTTAAATTTCAAATTTTGTCCCGGATTTCAAGTTTTAAGATCGTTGATTTTAAACTTGTATCGTTATTCAGAAATGACAAATCAACCTTTAACACTTTTGGATTTGATATGTGAGGTTTTTGAAGAGGAATTTTCTGGATGAAGATTTTACTATTTATTCTTTTCAAGATTAACCATAGCATTCTCAAACCTTGAGCCGTCATGGAGTGTTCCAAGGGTTCTGTTTTCTGCCACAAATGTCCGTTCACCTGGCTTGTCCCCACTCCTTCGGGATTTATCCTTTTCTTCTTAAATTACAGCAATGGTAATTAACCCATCAAGTTCTGACGTTGTACTAATGCAACATTTCACTCGAAAGTTTTTTTTTTCAGCAAATTTCTATTAATAATTTTTGTTTTCTCATGTTGTAATTATAAATTAAAGTTTCAAAAAATTACTTAATATTTATTTCATCGATATTTCTTCTTCCATTTAGATCCTACAGCGTTCCAGATTTAAAGGCAATTGAAATACTTATAACACTAACATATGTCTATTTTTTCTTAAATCATGAAAACATTTTTATGCATCACTTTCTTATGGTGAGCTTCTATGTAGTGTCTAATATTATAATGCATTTTCTTATATTTCTTGGAAATTTAATGGTAATTCCTCGGAGGCTCTAACAAATATTAGCGATCCAAAAAAATTTTCGATAGGAATTATATTTTTTCTATTAAAATTCCCTTATTTTTTCATTTTGGACTCAATGGATTAACCCATTTGCCTCAGAAACGTTCAACAGCCAATCGTATCAACCAGTGTGTTACCTTCAGTTTTGCTTAGAAATTACGTACAGTAATCAATTAAAGAGATAAATCTAGTTACTGATAATGCACTAAAAGCTCTGAATTTTATTACGTATTATTCACGGGAAATTCGCAGACTTTTTTTGACGTTTGGCGATAAGTGACAGTCGTCGCTAGTAGATTATTCCGCGATTGATGATAACTAACAATCGCCGTATGCGGATTATTCCATTGGAGGATGCAGATGGATTAATAATTAATGTTCTGAATGCAAGTCTACGGCAATGAGTTCGATTCCCCGCTCTCTATCGCTCCATCTTCTTCTGTTTCGAAGTTTTTTCTCAACCTTTGTCACACATACAGATTTGTAGATATCACTGAGTTAACCAATATTGATAATACGTGTGATTGAAGGCGGAGCAATTAATTAGATTCTGCGTTAACGTACGATCTCTGCACAGTACTAGGATCGTGTTAAGATCAGCTTTGTGAATTGGCTTCCATTCAGATCCCAATGTCCATTCTCACGTTTCGTTGCATCGAAAAACTGCATGTCTTCACGTGTAAAAATTTGACGAAAATAACGAAAGAGTTAATTTGGAAAATAGTCGAAGACGATATACGAAGATTGACAGACAACGAAAGTGGATTTCTATGATTTTTTTTTTGTTTCTATTTTGGAAGAAAAGTTTTTGTGTTATGTGCATACGCTAGTTGAGTACAATTTACGTAAAGATTTTTGGAAGAAGATTGTGCGTGCATATATCTCTGAAAAAGTTCGGTGTAATAATGTTTCTATGATTCTCTTCTGAGAAATTATTTCACGGTGATACTTTCGACTTCGTGCACTATACGTGAAGTAGAGTTTGAGACTTCAATGCATGTTTAGGTATGGTATAGTAGAACGTGAACAGCATCACGTGTAAAAGCGACAGTATGTACAAATTTTATCTGCCTTTTGCAATGTAAATGAGTAAAAATGAATAAAAATTAAATAATTAAAATTACTTTATATTGTTAAAAACACGTTTACTATTTCTATACGTAGAAAATTTCATGAAACATTATTCAAACAGTTTAGAGAACTCATCAATGTATTCTGTACATTCGTAACTTTACACAAAGATTCCAAAACGTGCCTATTTTATTCAAGCCTAAAATCCACCAGAACAAAAACGTACAAACATTCATTAAACAGAAATGACTTCTAAAAGGTAGAAGAAAGTAGGTTCAAAATACTTAGCCGAACATGCAACAAATATCTTCTATATTTCATGTTTCGAAAAAATGTCACGTATATTGTCTCGCAAAAACGGGATGTAAACATTTCTTCAAATTTCTTTCATAACGTTTAGCGTAATATATCATTAAAGGTATGGTATTTACATTTAATCGTACATTAAACTACGTACTAACAGAATGTAAACTATAGTTTTTCTGAAATTTCCTTCACGAAGACTAGTGTAATATAATAAGAATATGGTAGCTACACTTAATCGTACATTAAACAGCTACGTACTAACATTTCAGCGATACGTAAAGACCTCGTTATCTTGAACCGGAAGCGTGCATAACTACATTGTATTTATGTACATCGCGTACTCGTGAATGAACCGAATTCGTGAATGAGTGTAACTAGGTAAAGAAGCTATAGATATACATATGTATATACATATATATCTATATATGTATATATATATATATATATATATATATATATATATATATATATATATATATATATATATATATATATATATATATGCCACTACATCTTAGCAGCTACAACACTTTGTTAACAACCGTTCCCGTGGATAGAGTATCGAATAACGGAACACTTACGATCTAGTTGGAAATGACGTCTGTTAAACAGTTTAAAATATACGTGTGTTGCGAATAGAGTTGAAAGAGTCACCTCTTCACGACGAAATGATTCGCTTGGTTGTTACATTGTTTCAAGGCTCGATAAAGCACCAATAGAAGGGGGTGCGTGCGCATTCCTATTTCGAGTTTCAAGACTTTAGCCGTTGTATCGCGGCTGTATCGATTCACCCCCTCCAACACATCGAACCCCATGGTGGGGAAACTAACAGTTAACCCATTCTGCACGAGGCGAACTTTTTTAAGCTTGAGAAAAAACCTCCTTGATGGTAAATTTTTATTATACGCATTTCAATTCTCCTGTAGCACCCCAATAAATTACGATCACTCTAAGAACAAATGAATTCCGAAGTTTCGATAACTTAAAGCACAATTTTTTAATAAAAGGTACATGCAAAATAATGAAAATGATAAAAAAATGTTCTTTTATAATTTAATTGAAAATTAACTTTCGTTATTGTATTTCTATTGCAATAGCAAACAACGAGTAATACAGGGTTGTATGAGCAATTTGATTTTCATTTTTAATGAATAATTTGGGTCGGGGTATTATTTGTATCAAATTTTAATTGAATAGTATAATTCAATTTGAGTAAGTTAAAAATGTATGAAGTAGTTTTGCATCGTTGTGAAAGTTAAGATCAACGTTCCTCGTCGACGATGACAAAATTTCGAAGAGTGTAACATGGACTTGTGCAGGCCGCCCCCACTTCTTTCCCTCCAGCCCCCACCAAAGTAGGGGTGAAATTACCCCTGAAACCCCTCCGACGAAGGGGCAACATTCGTAGTTCGAGACATGTCCACAAGATGACGCCAGTATTCGCATTTTGGGATTGAAATTGAACGTTGCAACGTCTCCTACGTTGATAAAGTGGGAAACCTCGAGAATTCGCCGTGGAAGTTTCGCAAGTTTTCGCGCGGGCATATTAAATCCTCGCCGAAACTTACCCGTACCCTACTTACTTGAAATCTTCTTCGTCTTGTGGAACAGTTTAGAGTGAAACACGTAGAAAAATTGAGGTTTGGGAAGCGAGGATACGCGGGAAAGATGGCGTGCGTTTGGGTAAAACGAAGAAAGAGCGAAATAGAAAGAGAGAGCAAGGAGAGAAAAAAGAATAATACTCAGCCACGTGTATGATGGCAGTACAGTAATTTTCAGAGCAGTCGTGCTCGGCTTGCTTGCAGCCAGGGTAAGCGTGACTTGAGGCGATAGCATCGAGATCCCGTCGAGCGGATAAGCAGCCGCCAGCCAGGCCGTTTTATTTTCTAGTTTAAAATGTAAAATAACGGGAATTTCGCAAATTACAGCGGCGTGCGTTATTTGTACAAAGTAATGCGGCGAGCGTGCTTGTCCCTTCTTTCCGTCTTCCTCTCCCGGTCCTAGCGCCTTTCCATTTCGCTCTGTTCATTCGTTACGAATCTAGGCTCCTTAGCATTACGCTTTCGGAATTCCTAGCTGGGGCACGCTATCATTATTTTTAGGATTGGAATTAATGCATAGGCTCGGATTCTAGTACGAGTCAGCACGGAAACGGAAGAACGTATGCTCCGCTTCTTGTCCAACTGTGGTATAGAGGCACGAAATTGCCACGACGCGGTTAGAAGTTCGCTAAATTACGTCGTAATCTCCTCGTTCTCTGTCATGCGAATAAATCATGCTTCATTTACGTGTACCTATCGGCTGATCTATACGGGTCCGCAACGAAAAAAAAGAAAAAAAACAGGAAAAGAAGCATACGGCGTACCCTTGTTCACTTTGTCTTCTTTCTACAGTTCCGTGCGATTCGTGTGTAGGTATACAAAGATGGTTTATTGCGTAATATTTAATGATGAACGTCGGAATGACCGCGGTGCAGCAAAGTAAACGATGTGAAATTAACGTCGTGGTTAGATGCAATGCTCGGCAGGCGTAAGGTTTTAAAGGAGAATTTAATATCAGAGTAACCAGATCTGACTCCGTCGTGGGTCTCATGGATCGGTTTACAACCCTTTGATAACCGGACACCGCGAAACTATTGCACCCCTAACTGCTCTTCTCTGGCATCATAGCGTGTCACTAGATACGCTTCAAGTTCAACGAAGGTAAAATCAATGTGATGGTTGAAAATGAACGAGCTTCAAGCGTTCCGCGTTTAATTGATCGATCTTCAACGCGTGTGTAAATTGATTGTAAAAAAATTGTAACACGTACTTCTTAGTTAGTTGCAATGTAATATTTAATAATTAACTGTTTTATTATAATACAATTTTTATTAAACTTGTATAGTATTTTTGTGCAAATTATGACAGCAAGAAAGCTACAATAAATTGTAATAAAGTAAATATATTATTAAATAAATGATCATATACAGGATGAGTTAATAGGAACTTAACATTTGTTATTTAAGTAACTCGATATTTATTGACTTCAGTAGAAAATATTTCAAAATTTGTTGAATTCGATGGGAATTGTTGAACAGACAGCTTAGAAGTCAAAGTGGCTAACTCCGTGAAAGAAAGTTTGATAAATTGATTTTATTTATAAAACTTTAAACACAAATTATACACTTTGGTAATAAAATACGAAAGAATTTTGGCTTCTGAGCGGTTCATTTTACTTTCTTTATGTCTTCTTTTTTCATCTCTGACTATTTCTATTTCTTTCCTTCCCTTTTAGTTATTTATAAAGAAAAGTTTTCTATATACAAATCCTCAACTGTATTGTTAATCTTTCTGTCACATCTTTTATTGTTTATTTACACTCTTTTTTAGTTTTGAAAAATAAAATGAGCAAGATTGGTAATCCTTCTCTCACTCACTTTTTAAAAAGGATTTAAAAATGAGAAAAATATAACTTTGTATTTAATAATTTTGTATTCAACGTAGCAAAAATGTGTGCTAATATAATGGCGATTATGTTAAAGATTTCAGTATCACGTCTTTCTTCTCTCTCTGATAAATCAATAAAGATTCTCATAAAAATGCTACAAATCGATTTTTTTTTTTTTACCGAATTATACAACAAATCAATAAAATTAACAGTACAATATAAATATTCTTAATTATACCAAATATCAACGTAGAACAAAGCGTTACTTCGAGTACACGCGTCCAGTTCGATTCTAAGAATGTTCTCCAGTTTGGTTAGCCATTACTAAAATCAATACCCACAGAGGAACGCTAGCTCCATGAAAATGAACATCAATACCCCCGTGTTGGCAACGATGTGCCCGTAGCCTAATTTAAAAATATTGACGGTGGTGTGTAATTTTTTACAAAAGACCCCTCAAGCATTTTCGTCTCGTCAACAGCAACTGGCCAGCGGGTGTTTACGCTGTACCACTGGTCTCACAATGCACTCTACGTGCAGCTGTATGGCAATCAAAGTCCGTGGATAGGGTCGACCTGACGGCAGCTTGTGAAATTCAGGTCTGTGAAATATTTTACACGCCTTTTTCCCCCTCTCTTCTCTTTTTTGTATTCTGTCTCTCTTCCTCTCCCTCCCCCCCTCTTTGCCACTCTCTCTCTCTCTCTCTCTCTCTCTCTCTCTCTCTCTCTCTCTCTCTCTCTCTCTCTCTCTGGCGTTACATAGGACGTGCATGCGATAGAAGTTGCGCCGCGTAGGGAACCAGTGACGTGTATTCGCGTACATGCACGTCCACCTCATATGCACGTAAAACCGGGAAAACCGACCAGACGTTCAGTCGGCAAACCCGCGAGGAATCGCGCAAATCTTTAGTGCGTGCTTCACGCGATATTATCCCCACAGTTGCTCCTGAAGAAACCTGTTCACTTATTTTAACAGGTTAATGGCCAGATAAAGAAATTATAGGAATTGATCTCGTTACTATTCACAAATCATATGTGATTTTACTTTTATGCGATCTGTTTGTCAGTGGCATACGTGTAAATTAGATATCTTATTTAATCATCCAACTTACACGTCTGCGTGTTTCTTTTTTAATAAAACACAAACTATTCAGAACTTGTTCAAGCTATTTTTCTATTAAAACAATGTAGGAACAAATTCATAACCAGTATAGCCATTCGAATCGAAATATTCGCAATGGTATTCACAAATTGGCGGACAAATAGCTAAAGCAACAATTATGCAGATTATTTCGATTACGGATCTGTTTTCGTTCTTTTCAAAGAAAGCTTTGATTGCACCCAAATGTCGAAAAAAATATATTTCTACACCTAATATTTCATGAATTGTAACTCGAATATTGTGTTTTAGGTCATTAATTGTTTCTAGTTTGTTAATATAAGCTTAACTTTTCAACAACCACCACAAAAAGATCTAATAGTGTTCAGTCACATGATCTTGAAATCTGCATTTCATGAAATTACACGTTTATGAAATTTCGATCGCAAAAACTGAATGCTTTCTCCAGTTGTGTGATATGTAACATCGTCTTGCAGGAAATAGGCATTAGACACATCAATATGATTCAATTCTGATCATAAAAAGTTACTCAACATTGATTGGTATCGCTTAGCATTCGTAATAACTGCATGTTCAACATCATCTTCGAAGAAAAATGGTCCAATGATCCCATTTGCCTGAACTGCATACTATACAGTGACTTTTTGTAGATGTAGAGATTTTTCATGAATGACACGAGGAATTTTATTATCCCAGATACGACAATTTTGCTTATTAACGAATCCATACATTGTGAAGTGCGTTTAATTACTAAACAAAATTTTGTTCATGTTCAATTAGTGAAATTATGATGCTGCAAATGGTCTCTTTCTTTCAATTCCTGAGTTAATTGAATTTTGTACGTGAGCAAATGCAAATCTTTATGCAAAATCCTCCAAACAGGGCCATAAGATATTGACATTGATGTTGCCGGTTCATCTTCAACACTTTCACTGAAAACAGCTATGTTTTCATTCGTACGTTTAGTTTTTTGTCTTCCACTTTTTGATTTATCAATAACACAACAAGTTTCTTCGAATTTTTTTTTACTAATCTTTGAATTGAGAGCACCAAAATATCACAAATTTTACGATAGGTATTTTTCAGAATGCGCCTATCTCATAATATGTTTAAACAACGTAAGTGCATTACTAAAGGAATAGTTAAAATTGTACTACTTTCTGTTAAAGCAAAATGGCTTACATTATTTAAACAAATTCTATGTATAAAAATTATATAATATCAATATCTAGTCGTCATATTTGGATGATCCTGTATAATCACGTATTGTACCTGTGTACAATAAATTAGTTGAAAACTTTATTTGGTCGAAGACCTTATTTCGAAGTTTCTTAAATTTTCCAATCATACTCTCTATAAGAGTGTTAAACGTGATATTAAACACGCAACTGAAGGCATCTGTTTGCAATTCATGTTCCTTCTTGAATAATATAATATCTCAATTTCATCTATTTCAATGAAGTTATCACTTTGTTGTAAGGTACTTGAAAAGTGAGATGCTTGAACGGAAGAAAATGGATATTGAAAAAGTTTCCCTCTGCTTGGTAACTTTATTTACATGAAGAAATACGAAGATAATATTACAAGAAAGAACACAGGAACGGAAACTGTTCCAAATTTGTTGTAGTAAATTATTAACCATTTCTATTCTATGAAGGTAAGATTCGCAATGTCGCATCCACGCCGGGTTCATTTCCTTCTATTCCATTCCATTCAACGTTTCCTAACTGTCAGAACTATTTTGCGCATTCGGGGCTGTTCGCTTAACCCTTTCTGTGACACTGATTGCGAGACACTCGAGCCTCATTCCTTTCCGTTAAAGCGACTTCCTCAATCGGATTAACGTACAAATATTCGCTCGGTCATAGTGACAAAGAGCGTTAAACTCCTTTCGTGCTCGACGTGTTTCCTCCGATGATGCAATTTCGAAGCTTGGACATGTTTCCACGTTTCGAACGAGATATTGCGGGGTAGAACCGTACCGTATCGCGTTATCGTTTAAATCAAATTTCGAAGAATATGTAGAACGTTCGTTCGGTGGCCTATGTATGGAAGACGATGTCATTGTCGTGTTTTTGTGATATCCTCGTTGACACCGAAACGCGTTTATGTTGCTGGGAAACACGTATAAATGAGACGTCGTATCACGATTTTTATTGGAGATTCGAGGTAATGCTCACGCGACGCATGATATCACTCTGATGATCTTATATTCGTCATATTCTCGTCACGCTACCGAGACGTAATTTAAACGGCATCAACTGACAGAGGTCAGCATCTTGGCTTATTGTAAAATATCTTTGGAAATTTTATTTGTCAAAAGTTACAAATAATCGTGTGTAGAATCGTAACGATACATATTGGCCTTTATTTCTGTATTCCAAGGTATGATAAATTTTTCTTTATCGTTCTTCTTTTCTAAACGAAATATATATATTTATTTTGTATTGTTTATATATTTTTTATAATTTCATAAATTTCATATTTATGAAATTTAAACTAAACTTTTATATTAATTATTTTATATATCCTTTTGGCAAAAGATCATGAATTGCAATATTCAAAAAAGCATATTATTGTAATCAAGTATTCAATATTTTCTACAGAGATCTTTTTAAGAAAAGTTCTTATCCAGTTTTTCATCCAGAGAACTATCTTCTTAGGCAATATTGATTAATCAAATCTAAAAAATCACTACATATGGAAACTGTTACATTGTTCGTTTGCAAGGTGTAATATTTACTGTATTATACTTGTGTATTAATTATTTTACGTATCTGTTTGGCACAACGTAACGAATATTTTATATATTATTAACAAGTATTTTAATGAATTGTAATATTCAGAAAGGTATATTATTACAACCAGCTATTTAATATCTCCTACAGAAACTCCTTTAAAAAGAATTCTTATCTAAGTTTACTTCCAAAGAATAATCTTATCCAATATTCCATATATAAGTCAATAGTCTTTTATTTAGAACTTAACATAAGCTTGTGTGTTAATTATTTTATGTATCCTTTTGACCCAACGTAACCAGCATTCTATGTATTGATAACAAATATTTAATATCCATATAAATCCCTTTGAAAAGAACTCTTATCCAAGTTTCCATCTAGAGAACGATCTTAATCAAATTCATCAGTAAAATCGAAAAAGGATCATTACATTTGGAAACTGTTACATTATTCGCCTGCAAATCGTAGTTCTTTATTTAGAATTTAAACTAAGCTTATGTATTAATTATTCTATGCATCCTCTTGGCAAAAGGTAACGAACATTCTTTATATTATTAACAAATACTTCAACCGTCACAGCTATCTTCTCTAACCAATAGAACAGGATAGATCTCGTTGCGTGATACAGGATGGAAAAATTTTAACTATCTGATCGTATAAAGGAAATGGATAAACGATAGCGGTTACGTCACCCTGAGGGGCGGCTTCGTCACGTTAGATGGAACGGATGTAATGTTAGCGCGATAGGGATGGAATATAGTAGGGTTACATAGCTATTTGCTGAGGGCAAGGAAGGACGAGGTGGAGAAGGGTATGAGAGCTTAACTTTGCCTCCTTATTTCCCAACAGACTTGCTTGCTCTGCCCTCTGCCCTCACCCATCTTGCGAACATTCCTCTTCTTGCATCCCATCCCCCAACACTCTAGCGCGCGTGGTCGCGCTACCCATCCTGCTCTATGATTTACAGCCAGCGATGCTCATCTTGTAAACAGAGACGGCCGCACTATCCGCGATTCCTTTTTCTTGTTGCAATGCCTGTTCTATCCTTTTCTTCCAGTGTCGTTCCTCAAAATTCATTTCCCCTCGTTTCGCTGTTATGCAAAACGACCGTGCAAAATTTTCATTCCTTACGGTTTCGCATCTGACGAAGGAAAAGGTCGAATGTGCTCGATATGCTAGCATTTTTGGAAGCAAGAGTGTTAAATTATATTAAACGATTCAAAAGAGAACATACTATCCCCCAAAAATTATCGTTTACTCGACATATGTAGCACGATATACTGACAATAAGGAGCTATTTTTCGAATAATAATTATTATTAATTAGTCCAATACACAGGAGATATTGCGCGAATTCGTTCATTTATCGAAGAATTTCATTAGAATCGTTCTGGGTATAATTAAATGATGTTTCGTTAGGGGAATATCGTGTAATTAGTGGTTACGATATACGATGCTCGGCAACGTTATCTAAACAGATAACTTTAATTGATACTGGTTATTTTTTCCATATAATGATCGTCTATGTGGTTGTTAATACTTATACGTACGCGAAACTATAATACAACGACGTTTCTGTTTTTTTTTATTTTTATTTTTTCTTATGTTATCAACGAGACGATCTGTACAAGTTGGAATATAGCGGACGGGAATAAGCGTCGGTGCAACAGTCGCTAATACATTCCGTACGATTAAACGACCGTATCTGCGTAGAAAAGATTTAACATTTAAATGTATGCATTGCCTTACCGCGCAAAAGGCACTCGACGGAAAGTAGTATTTTAGTTGAGAGCACCTAGGTGCCACGCCACTAGTTGCTAAGTGCAAATAGTCAGCTACGGAACGGGTACCGAGGTCCCAGACTTATTTCACGGTAGAACGAAGGCAGGATACTTCGGGACGCTGGGAATTCCAAATTCAGATCTGGGAATCCTTTTGCGAATCCATTGTTGAGTGACCTCCACCGCCTCTTATCCTCTGTTGTCAACTTTTCGTGCTTACACGCCGGCCACCACGCCAAAAACCTGTCTACGTTTCCCTAATGAATAGAAAATGGTGTTTGAAGTTCACCGCTTCGTTCACAAAATTCAACAGTTCAGTTATTCCATAAATAGTTCTTCAATTCGTGCTTCACACTGGGAATATTTTATTCAACGAGCTGTCCCTATAGCACCCCCATTGTCCTAGCTTAACGGTGAATTTAGTTCTGCTTCCGTGATAACTACTTATTTGGTTTGCATTGTCTTTACATCGACAGGAATAATACTGTTGTTAGTTGTAATACTATTTAGTCGCGCTAATATTGTAATTACAGAAAGATACCAATTTTTTTTTATGCTTGCAGGACATTATCTATAGCAATGATACTTTTTGGATTAGAGGGACTTTAATCTCAATTATTGAAAAATATTTCTATTAAATATTTATAATTATAATTATTCTTATATATATAATAATATATTTAATAAAATCTTATATATAATAATTATTATATATATTATATATAATTATAATTATTCTATTAAATATTTTAATAGAATTAAAAATCTTAAGGATTTTCTTAAAGAAATAAAAGGAAAGTATTCTTTTGGAATTGACGTAGACAAAATGATTCAAACAATGATTTATGTAACAAAAAAGTAATAAATATATTTAACACAATAACACTTATTCTAAGTTTTCCAATAAGAGCGATAGAACTTTGAATTAAAACAAAACGAAAAACTGCTAAGATAACCTAGTACTCGCTACTTTATTTTAAAGTACATGGCATTATACATGAAATAAAATATCATATAATGCCATTGAATGTGTTTTAAAATAAAATAGCGGGCACTAAATTATCTTCCGCACTTTGCGTTTCATTTCAATTCGAAGTTCTATCGCTCTGATTGAAACAGCCCAGGTGAAATAAATATCAAAAGAATTGAAATAACCTCACAATTTTTCCTAATAAAATTTATACATATTCGTTACCACTAATAAATTCACTCTTACGATATACCTCAAATTCGTAAAGCACGTCCAATTAACATTTTATTCTGTGAAACCTTCGAAACTGGGGAGGGATTGCATTTCATCGGAACAAGATTATAATTCGATTCAAAGCGATATACATTTAAGTAACAAATTAAGGATGGTAACGCAAAAAATCTTTTGAAACACAAGCGAAGATCAACGCTCGTTTCAGTCAAAGGAATTATGATTAAATTCGAGACGGTATCGAATCGAGCAAATTGACGATGGTGGCCGAATCTCTCGACGTATCGTAACTTTTATGGCTCTGGCTAGCCTAGCCTATCATGGAAATATCAGCGGTATGCGGCTCGCCTCGATCCTGTAGATTTTTTTCACTTTCCATCATGCCGGCAAAGCTTCCGTTCCTGATGCGACGCACCTTCCACTGTACAGCGGGAGAATGTATCGATACCGAGCGCGAAATACGACACCGGGCATCGAATTTCGAGGCAGATTTTACGTGTAAATCGTTTTTGACTCGTCGACGGTTATATCTGACGATCCTTCGATTTCGCCGGCGTAACCTAATCACGCAGGTAGAATTGAGGATTCGCGATACCTAACGAGGGGGGCGCCCTCTGAAATAGGGAAAGGGTGAAAATACCGGACACGACAAAATACAGTTGAAAGGTTACACGATCGCTCGATCCACCAGTTATAGGAAAGCCTTGACTGGTCGACAAAGCGTAACTGCACTCTCAAAAGGATGCCTTTGGTGTACGTATAAAACCTTTGCACGTACACACATGTTCTGCACGCGTAAATACGTACTACCAACATTCACATCACCCTCGAAGTGAATCGATTTTCCGTGCCGCATCTCTCGTTCCTCTATTCCTTTTTTCGTCTAATTATATTTTTCACACGCCACATTCTCATCGTTCGATCGACAATAATTATCGTCCGCTTGAAGATTTAGTGGCGACACTCTCGAATAACCAATAATAGTATCAATTTTCTTTGAAAATTTATGTTATGGCAACGAAGTACTATGCGACATCGATGTTTTCTATATTCTGGTTTTGAAATTGTGGAATATTAAATTAATGTATATCTTTTTTGTAGTATTTTAAACGCCTTTACATAATTATAAAGAGCACTGATTTGCATATTTTCTATATTTTTTCATGTTACGTGCATTCTGTACAACTTTGCACTTCTGAATTTCCTATAAATGCACAAAGATTCGCAGTTTACTTATAACTTATTGAAAACGTATGTTTGTTAATGTACCACTACAAAAGAATAAATATTTAAATTCAGTTTATGTTGATTTCCAAGAAATTTTGACCGAGTTTTGTTTCTCACCTGTTCTTAAGAATATCAGTTTCCAAACTTTTTGGGCGCGAAAAAGTTACATGACTGGTTAGGGGTTAATTTTAGGTTACTTCAATTTAAATTTAAATATATGATCATTTGAATTTCTTCTTTCATGATATGATTTGTGGAAGTAATTTTGATTGTAGTATTGTTTCTTTTGTTTGTGTTAATGTGATACTAATCATCTCATTAATTCAATATTTCTTCGTGAGGAAATTCTGTTTGTGTGTGTTATTGGTCCAAATAATTGAGAGTGGTTATAATTCCGAGACTAATCACATACTTCATTTCTCTCAACTTTGTAACTAATTCGTGGAATAAGCGGATGATGCGAGGAACAAAAGAGAAACTAATCGATCACACCGTCCAGACGTTTAATCCACCATTTTAGAATGGCACGACAGTTATGCTTGTTTCTCGTTGCTGTTTTGCAGATAACAACAAAAAATTGATAGCGCAATACTAGACCGGTACATATATAATACATATACATACGTGCGTACAATACTGAGAAAGTAAGTTTCTAACGTAAGTTTACTTGTGATAACATTGTGAAGTATAACACACATTATACAGTTTAATAAAGGTAGTATGCAAATGAAATTACTGTTTAACATCATTTTGCATTACTACACACTTAATTGAATGTAACATAAAATCATTTGCAAAGAGTAAAATATCAAAGCAAGTAAATTAAACTGTATATCTTTGCAATCTGTTTTTTGTACGTCCTAATTATATTTAGACAAGGCGTTGAATGCTCAAAGTAATTATTTATTTATAATAGGCTAATAAGTAATAAACGTATAAAAATTAATCTTAAAGTATTGTTTAAATGTACCTATTCATGTATACGTCTAAATTTGCAAAATAAATATTAGAACAAAGGTAAAGGCTGATTATAATTTACAAAACGTTTTAAACTAATATATTACATTTAATTGTATACTTTTTATGAATTTTGTTAGTTACTTTGAGAACGTATTTAACTTGCAATTGTAATTTTCTTTTTCATTTGAATAATTACTCAGAATAACAGAAGAAATTTTTGTTTAAGTGCATAATAAATCAGAGTAACAGAAGAAATTTTTAAAGCATTAAAAGGATTTTAACAACATATTTTCCGGTACGAAGAAGCTTTTTCATATTTATCGCGTTTCAGTAGGTAAGACCTATTATACATCAAACCGAAAGTAGGGTTTGATTGAAATTTATGAAAAATTTCAAATTAACACACCACATTTAATTTTATATTTTCTATGTATCATATTATTTGTTTCAAGTGCATACTTTAATGTTCAATTCCAATTTTGTTTTTTATTTGAATAATTATTCAGAGTAACAGAAGAAGTTTTTAAACCATAAGGAGGTTTTCAATAATATATTTTCTGATACGAAAAGGATTCTTTAGCATTTATCGCGTTTGGTGTGATTTAATAAGTAACAAATGACTTAAGAATATGCTGTATCATGTAGAAATGTACTTTTCAAACTGGATCACTGGATTGTGAAATTTTATGCAAATACATATCTTTGAGAATATAATAGAAAAAGCTGAACTTCGACAGAGAACTATTTCACCTACCATTTGTCACACAAAATTATAATTTGGATATTTTGTATGTTTTTTCATATTACATGCATTCTGAGCAATTTTGCACTTTTAAATTTCCTATAAATTCGTAAAAATCCGCAGTCTACGTATTACCAATAATCGTACATTTATATTTAAAAGGTCCAAAATTGCTCGAAGCCTGTAAATTTTCTAGATAACCGATTCAAACTTCGCGTGATTTAATAGAATGTTCCGTTCGTCAATTCCACAAGCTTCAATGTTGGAGGTAGTACATTTATTAAGCCAAAAAGTCCCGAAGAAACGAACGTTCATCCGAGTGTTCGGTACGTGACATCGCGCAATTAACTTTTGATTCTTGATATCCATCGTCTGGATACCGCGATCAAAGACGAAAGAAAAGAGAAACAAATCGATCTGAATAGCCGACAGCAGGACGTTTAATCTACCATTTTAGCCCGCCACGACAGGTTCGCTCGTTTCTCACTGCCATTTTGTAGACAGCGACAAAAACTTTATAGCGTGGTGTTAAACTGTGGCACGTAGATGCAATGGTAAGCGTGAGTGCGAACAGAGGAGATTGCATTCGGGGTGAAATTCGACTGCTAGATACGTTTTCGTATTTGTTCAGAAGCTTGGATATTAAATAAACAGCATTTCGTATAAATTTATATCATAAATAAAAGAATACAAAGATTTATGTTTTTTCACGTTTATCTTATCATTTTTACTAAATATAAATATATTAAGGATGAAAAAGATAATAACTAACTTCAGGTAAATAATTAAAAAATTGGATGTTTTTGCTGATAGAAGTTTTATTACTTGTGTCACGGTACAAGCTTTGTTTTCCGTTATTGTTAAGAAATATTTTGCACTTTCCGTAATTTCCTATGCATAAACCCATGTTGTCTGCTTATTGCTAGCGGCACAGAGAATGAAAATTCAAAGCGCAACGTTCCGTTACGTTTTTGTCTCTTTGCTTCCACCTTGGTTCGCATTTTTCCCATGTGCCTGTAATATCGTAGATTGTTACGTTTAAATGATGAAGGGAAAATAATTTCCCTTGATATATTTTTAATGTATTAAATAATTACCAACAGTAGAAGGAAATGTAACAAGATAGAGAAATTCAAGTAAACTTTTCTGAATTTATAAATGATAATTGATAATTCTAAGTGAACTACATTGAAATTTTGAAATTTCAGTCAATAGAGATGAATCGCAGTTTAAAAAATCGAATGATAAAATCGTTGCGAAGAATAAATATACGTAAAACTTTTATTTCTTTCTTCTTCGTAAGAACACTATTTGAAATAAAAAAAGTATCTATCGAAACATGAACAATTCTGTTAACTCCAGAAACAACCATAACTCCATGCAATTTTTACTCATATTGCAATGAAACAAATTAACAAAATAAACAGAAATAAATGAATACATAAATATTTATATAATTCTTATTCTAATGGAATTCTTTAATTTTCAACAGTTTTATTGCAAAAGTGTTGGAATTGATGATGGATTATATAAAAAGGAAATATTCAGAGTGCAAAGTGTTAAAGCAGAGCTTCATGATAATAACGTGCTAAAAAGCTGTTTTTAAATTTTTGAGAAATATCTAACGATAACTTAATATTATTCAAGAACCCAAAAAGTACAAAAACATCGAAAAGCAATATTTTCTTTATTAATTCAAAATGTAACATTATATTATACAATATAACACAATATGTAATTACAAATATACAATATATAATTACAAGAATTACAGTATTATATTACACAGTTCATATTATCAATCAAAAAATTCATTACAAATAATACATCTATTACACAATTAATATAGAATATACAATTATAATAAAATATCTAATTATCAAAATTATGGTATTATAAAACACAGTTCATATTATCAATCTAAAAAATTATAATGAATAATATAATTATTACAAACACTTCAAAAGAACTTAGAAGAGTATATAAAGGAAATATTATAATAAATGTTATGTATAGTATTACATATAATAAAATATATAAAACAAATTATTATAAATAGTTTAATCAATTCGACTGATTTTACCTAATCTTATATATTCATTTATTTATTATAAATTTTACTCGAACTAAATTGTAATCTTTTTTCGAACCCAACCCATACAAATACTTTTACACTAAAAAAAAAAAGAAACGCAGTTGAATGGTTTTTACCACGCAGCGTTAAGCTCGAACGTGTAGCCAAGCTGAACAAATCGACCAGTCGAAAGCTTGATTTAGAAGTTATCGTTGATTTTGTGAAATAAAAGAAACAGTCGGTGAAAGTTTTCATTTGCCGTAAGACCTTATCCATAACAGTTTGCCGCTTTCATGCGATATAACCGTGGCGTCGATACACCGATATCACAATATACTTTCCTGGCTGGTTGCCGTTAGTTCGGAGGCAACGATACTCCGACGAACGAACAAGCGGAGGGCGTTAAACGGAACCATTACCCCAACCCACCGCCATTATTGCTCATTTATCGGTGAAAGCCAGGTGAAACTATTGGCCATAGGCTCGCCACGATACCATACCCCTCACCCTTTTTTCCCTTCTTGAACAATTCTTGCTCCCGCTGTTAAGAACATCTTTCTTCCTTTCACTTCCTCGTCGTCACCTTGCTCACACCTTTGATAATTACACAATTGCGTATTACCCTCACTTCTCGCTAACGTTTTATAAATATTTCACAAATAATAAGGAAAGAGAAAGGCAATGTAGAGCATCAATGCTAGAGGAATTATTTTTTTCTTGTATGTTATAATTTACTTCTTGCAGCTGTATTCACAATCTCGAAATTTTAAATTGTAATTCTGGTAATTGAGACATACTACTGATTGATTATTCTGGAAGATTAGTCAAAATTTTGTTATGTGAAAGTTTTATTAGGATAATAAATTATACAATTATTAAAACACATAATCATTATTAAATCACATATTTTCATCACACATATAAAAAATTAAATACATATATAAAAATTCAACAAGCATGTATAATTATAGGAAAGAATCAAATATTTTATAAAATTTAGAAATCGAAAATGAATGAAATATCATCAAAGGACGGTTTATATAAATTATAATTTAAGTATGTCATTATATTAAATCACATAATTTCATTTGCTTTGATTAGTTCTTGGTTTCGTATGCCTACGGTCCTCTCGTGACATTTCATTTATTTTCGGCCTCTAAGTTTTATAGACTGCTTTATTTTGTTCTGATTATTTTGTATTTTAATGTATTTGTCTGAAAAACGTGTCTGATGTCTGTTTTCAATAAAACGGTACCATACATTATACAACTTGAGAAAACATTCAGTCTTGGCGATTAAAATTTCACAAATTGCAAGTATAATTTCCCGAAATGCAGATTTCAATTGATCTCCAAAATCCTGATTTTACATCATTAGATTTTTCCTTGTGTGGATTTTTGGAAAGTCATGTTTATGTTAATAAGCTAGAAATAATTAATAATTATTACATATATACGTATACATATATACGATGCATATTTGAATGATACTGTATTCCACATATAATTGTAATGCAACGTACTTTTAATAAGAAAAACCAACTTCAAAAAATTCTGAATACTTTGTGTTTTATTAAAAGGAAACATATAAACGTATTTTTTGTATGACTATATATTTTATAGAACGAAAACTTTTATAGGATTATCTGTTAGCATTGTCACAATAAAATAGTGATATTTCGATTGTTCCTTTAACATATCTGAAATAAATTGTTTGTGAACCGAGAAAGAGTTTTGTCTTCCTTTCTTTTTGTTCAAACCATTTAAGGGATTTACCTTGGGATGTGGGGCTTCGATAGTGCGGAATGAAAAGTACATGAAAGACACGAACCAGCCGTGAAGCTATAACTCGTCGAAACTCTTAATGGTCGAGTTTCGAAGATTTTCTCTACTTTTCAAGTGCCGCGCCCGGATCCGTGTCCAAATTATTACACTAAACCTGGGTGACCTTCGTTCACACGGTTTAGAAACGACGAGATAACATTCGGGGATTTTCTCTATAGACCTTCACCTCAGCGTCTTTTCTTTGCTCGATGTAAAATGTGGTTATTCGTTCAGGACAAAAAAAAAAAATAATCTCTGTTCATATACAATACTTAAAACGTTTGAAATAAATTAAGAATTCTTATCGTGTCTTCTTAAACTATTAATTTTCTATATACAGGATAGATTAACAACAGACTGACAACAGATTTTCCTTCGAAATCACATTTGATCGGTAAACAACAATGCAATATTTAATAAATGATATTCTAATATTATAATTTGAAAGTTTGAAATTTATGAAAAGAAGAAATTCTCTTTGCATATTAATTTTATTAATATTTATACATCTATAAGATACTTATGAATACTATGTTATAGTATAAAAATTGTTTTAATGAATTATGTTAAAATACTGTAAACGAAGATATGATTTTCCATTGCAAGTACCGTCAATAACTTTTGACTTTCGCAATTCAATTTTTGGCAATATTTCGTCCAAATCGTGTAAAAATAAAAAGAAAGATAGTTTTCGGGATCGCGTGACATAAGTAGAAGTATCGACAATGAAAATAACTACTTTCGATCTCTCCAAAAGTGTGCAACTGAAATAAAATTGTTCGAATGGAAATGCAGAATGTGATAAGAATGATTTGTTTACAGAGTCGCTTAGAAATATGTTTTCTGGTATATAGGAAGTTTAACTAAAGAAGATAATAATATATAAACTACTAAATTTAATTTTTTTATTTCTAAATATGGGAATGATAAATTTTCATTTAATTTAGGTATAATAAAAATAATTATTAATAGTAGCAAAGAAAAAAATTAAAGTATAAAGAGCTCTGCAATTTGAATATTTTCTATTCATATTCGCCGTATTCTGTGCAACGTTGCGCAGCTTTAAATTTCCTATAAACGCATAAAAATCCGCAGTCTAATTTTAAGACACGATTGTTCAATGTGTTTTCTTTTTGCAGTATACGATAATTATCTCGCGAATCGGTAACAGGAAATTTCTAGAAGAATAAATTGCAGTATAACTTTGTCTATAAAATGGTGACAGTTTTTTTCCTTCCCCCGTAAATGAGTTTTTGAGCTTCGTTTGAGGAGTTTCGAGTGTTCGAGAGGTGACGCGATCTCCTTATTCGGTACCTTTCAGAGCTATTCAAACGCAACCTGTAGCACCAAAACCGATTTCACGATTGGAACTTTCGAAAGTTCGCACTTGTAAGCACGACCAAAGGGGATTACAGAAGTTCAGTAGTATTTCCGCTTTACGAATACGACAGAGAGTGTGTAACACTGGGATTGCGTGCTGCACTCGACACGCCGCGATAAACGTTCGAATACGCGTAAACTTGGCCTTCCATTGTGCCTCCACCTCCACCTATAGAATTTACATCTTCATGAGGACGATGTCATGTTGCCCGTTCACGAATGCATTTTCGATAACGACTATGCTAATGCGACATATTAACGTAAAAAGAAAAATTGTTTCACGTGTATTCGGTGATTATTCGTTTCAAAATAACATCGTTGCGTTGCAAATGTACGATAAGGCAAATGGACAGTTTATTTTGAAGATGGTGTAAGTATTTTTTTTTTCTCCTTTCGAGATATTTAAGGGTTTGCATGCTAGTTGATTCAAAAATATCGATGAAGTGTATTAAGTTTGCCAATGTTTCTACAAATTTAAATACAGTGGAACCTCGATACCTCGGAAACCTCTGTAAGACGAAAATTTTCTAGGACGAAGACTTCCGTTAATTCGAATTATTCGTCGTATGTTTAATACGTATTTTACCTCTACAATTCGACTACAAGTCGAAGTTTGCTTGTACATATCAATCAATCGATTCAATAAGATTAACTGTTCTGCGATTGACAATTGTTTATTCCTTTATGGAGATAGACAGTGCATGCGTTTTGATCACGAAATGTGCTATAAAAGATTAAAAGAATAAGTTAAAGCATAGTTTTGTCGTTTCCCATTCTTTCCTCCGGATTCAATGTGCCAAGGTGAATTAGTACAAAGCAAAGTCACAAATTTTTGTGATAATAAAGAGCAGTATCAAAATTTGAATTTGCCTTTCTTTACACTTTCACAAGTCAAAACCGTCGCACCAAGTCTCTATAAATCGAATTTTCATTTGTTGGACCTCTATAACTTGAAGATGTTTTCCCTTTTCTTGAAGTTCGAGTTATCAAAATTCCACTGCATATGTAAATTGATTTTATAAATGATTTCTATGTGATATGTGAATTTAACTAAACCGATATGAACTTACACCACTTTCATAATTATTTAAACAAGATATACTGGCCAACAATTTCCCGCATCATCTACAACGGCAGCAAAGAAAACAAAAACCACCGAACGATGAATTAAATGTTCATCTATGTCACTTAGAAAAAAATTTGTTTTTAAATACAATATTTGCGATGTATCGATACGTATCGATCATTTGAAAAATTGTCATACCAATTGATAAAGTCTTATAAACTGTTCTAAGTTTATTTACTGTACAAGTAGATAATTCTGCCTTTTCTTTTTTATTACTACACGTAATTTCTAAGCAAATCCGAAAGTAAAAAGAAATTGATGGGTGAAACGGACCAATTATTAATTGAAAGTCTCTAATTTATAAATCTAATAGCGTATTTAAAGCTGCGATGCAAATGGGTTAAAGAGGAAAACCACAATGGCAGTTGAATACAAAAACTATTCCCAGGGACTTATTTTTAGAAAAATTCATTCTTTTTATTTAACAATTTTTAATACCTACAGAAAGTGTATTCTTTGAAATACTTTCTTTAAAAATTTGATAACAAAGTATTAGTTATCGTAGACATAATAGTAACCAGCATGAGAGGCTTCCAAAAATTTATAGAAAACGAGCAAATGAGTAACTTTCCACCAAATGTATATAAAAAGAAAGTT
This sequence comes from Anthophora plumipes, assembly GCA_951804975.1. Taxonomy (NCBI): domain Eukaryota; kingdom Metazoa; phylum Arthropoda; class Insecta; order Hymenoptera; family Apidae; genus Anthophora; species Anthophora plumipes. The sequence goes on along the minus strand of OX638116.1, from coordinate 10,098,638 downwards.
ATCGATGCACAGTGATACGAACCAATTATTTAGTTGAGCGTCCCGAATTTATAAAGTTAGTAGTGTATCTAAAGCTGCGATGCAAATGCGTTAAATAGACTGTGATTAAAAACAAATTCTGAGTGAATGTAATTTCTCTGTTGTAATAAGATGCTTATTTCTTTCGATCAGTCTATACTGACTTCAGTGCTTTTCTTTCTTCTTTATATTCACAAAAGATATTTTACATGCCTTCCTTGAGTAAACTACTGCATAAGCTTATAGATCTGACTATCATATAACATTCCAGGATACTTTTCATATTTATTTCCATTATCATAGGTTTGTTATAGTTTGGAATAATAGAAATTGATCGTCACACGACAACTTGATATATGGAATTGGAGAAACCTTCGAAATGAGAATTAATACTAATTAATATTATTAAATGCATTAAATAATTAATTCCATACGTAATACATTAATTAATATCCATTTGTACGTATCACTATTAACTCTAGTTTCTCTATTTGTCGACGATCATATTTCTCAGCAATTATTCAAAACTATAACAAACCTACGATAATGGAGATAACTATGAAAAGTTTCCTGGAATGTTGTATTATAGTCAGATCTATAAACGTGAAGACTTATGCAGTAGTTTACGCAATCTTGGAGGAAATTATAGCCTTAGGTCGTATGTATATATACTAACATTCTCATATGAGCTGTAACACGCACGGTTCCATGCGAATATTAACGCACGCAAGCCGACGAACGACAGGGTCCTATGTAAGTATGTATACACTATTACATAGGCCTGATAATTAACGAATATGCTAATTAGGCGAATAGAAAAGGAGGGGCCTATAATTAGCTCGGGGCGCGATACAACGGTTACGTTAATTATTCAGTCCTTGTTCTTTACGACCCCGCGACCAACTGTAATTAATTTTCGAATGACGTGACTGCAAGGAGGTTGCATCTATTAGCGTTGTCAAGGTACCAGGTGACTTATGTATCTGACAGGTGATATGTTTCCCAAGATGTCGATATCCAATCACAATGATCTGCGATTCATTGCCTGACAAACTTGGACAACCGTCGCCTATGATTGTCACCTCTTGTTGCACTCAATGATTTCGACCGCTTATGACCCGCAATTTTTCCTCTATTTCGAAATTTTCTGCATAAATTAAATATATAGAGACAGTGTATGTGTTTATATTTTGGGGTTTATTTTAATCTTATGAGGTGCAGAATTAATTTCTCTTCGACTGGGATCGTATAATGGAGTACAACCATTCAAATGGAAATATTCATAAGCTGGTAGAAAAATGGCGAAAGGTCATCCAGAATAATAGAGATTATTTCAATATTTTGAATATATTAACCTTCGATTGTACACAAAAATCAATAAGAATTTACTTCTACATCTAGTATTTCATAGTTTTCAATGTTGGAAAATTTAATTTACCTTGAATGGAATATAGTATCTGCCCATTTCATGGATAATTTAGCAATTTGATGTAATTGTTATATTAAACGTGAGCAATTTCAACTGATTTCGTAATATGTTGAAATTCAGGTAACGCTCATTGCTAAATAAACATCCAAGAGCGTTGCTTTATTTAATAACATTGTGTAAATTGCAATAATATATAGGCATAATGTTCACACAGTACATTAACCGTGACTTACACATATCAGATGTATGTGCGTATATGCTGAATCTACTGATATATCGCATACCTGTCTACACAGTAATTTGTGTTGGGTACAAAATATATACCTGCTGTACATATCACACTTCAATGTGACTTACAAAACTGTTTATTATTAAATGTTGAAAGTATCACATTTATCTTCAAAATTCAAGACCTGTATTTAAAATTTATTAAAATCAATTTATTAAATTCTCATTTATTAGAATTTCATTTCTCAGAAAAAAAAAATGAAAAACATTTTCTCTATTACTATTACTTAGTCAAGAATTATTATTATTACTATTATTGGATATATAGGCAATAATGACAGTTTATTACTTTAGTTTTATGTATGGAAATCTTTATTTTAATTTATATTGAAGAAAGGCACGTTTATACTTTTTTATATATATACTTAATAATACACAGAAAATAAACAAAAAAAGAAAGAATATCTGCGTCAACCTATGCTAAATAGATAGTTATAAGGTTTACTTTTCTATTTATATTTACAATAATCTAATCTAGTATGTTGACTCATTCTTTTGGTCTTACACTACACACATGTATAAACTTCACGAAATAATTCATATTCAATTATTACAGGGGACTCTCTTTTATCTAGTTTCATTTTGACCGATCAATGGTTCCCGTAGAAACAAATTCTGATTTTGCTTTCACAAAGGAATTGAAATCAAAAACCTAAACAAAGATGATTGATTTCTTTATATGAATAAATGTTTAATAAACATCATATTTAATAATAAATACTATATGCATATATATGTCTCTTTTTATTTTTGTTGCATTCTATAAGTGATATCGCGGTTATTCGTTTATTCGGCTAAGGATACAGTCCCATACGAATCGGTTAAAGAGTTTATTGTACCTAACCCTCGATTTACACGAAAGATTGGTTCTTCAGAATATCGTGTAAACCGAAATCATGGCTTTTTGTATGAGGAACAATGTAAATCGAAGAAGAACAAACTTCAGTCAGTTATTTAATAAAATTCATTTATTTCAACGTAATATAAAAGCAAAATACAAATAACAAGATATCAGTCCATTCATGAAATGACAAATATAGATGTACAAAACTATATGTAACTCATTTCATGGAAACTAAAAATATAAAATTCATAAAACAGTTAGTCCAAAGGTTTAACCATGGGTTATTAATTTTTTCTTTCTGGTTGATGAGATTTCACTTTTATTGCTCGATAGTAATTGAGGTGATTCCTTTTAAAGAAATGGAATCATGGTTCTTCTATCACTGTTTTTCCACCATCCAGTTTCTTCAACACTGTATATAAAAAAAAGAGGAATTCTCTTTTTTAAGTTTAATGTCAGTGTTAAGAAGCAAACGATACTAAAAATAACTGCACAAATGTGTACACAGTATAATTTTTTATTTTTAATAGCTGTAATAATAATTTTGAAAACCTTGTAAAACTGAAATCATATTAAAAATACACCGTGTAAATCGGGGTATTTATTTTATTTTAGCCTAAAAGCTTCCGTAAGAATAATACATTATTCCCATGTTTAAATACAACAGAAAAAGAAAATAATACAAATAGGAGTACCATAAGTGATATTAAAAATTTCTGACGAAAGTAAATGCAGTATGTGAATATTAATACGAGTCTTAATTCATGCTTCATAGTGTAATACTTGTTGTCTGGCATCGTAACAACGGCGCGAATGTATGAAATTTAATGTGATCATCGATCCGTATTATAGGTACGAGAGTTATTAATTCCCGGACATGTAGACACGATGAATCCATTAAAGATTTTTTTTTTTCTTTCATTTTAGCCGCGGTCGATACTTTTCGATTAACTTTACGCGAAATGGAAGCCCGAAGGCAGCTAATGGTTTCTCTCTCTCTCTCTCTCTCTCTCTCTCTCTCTCTCTCTCTCTCTCTCTCTCTCCCCCCCCCTCTTTCTTTGCTACAAACTCAGAAAAAAAACATACTCGATGGTTGATTTGTAGGGACTATTCGAATACAGGTTGGCTGAAATGTCGAGGAAAAAGTTAGGGTCTAACGTAGCCTATATAGCGAACGATTAATCGTGATGTAATTACGCGTAAATAAAATGGTAACTTCCTTCTGGTTAACCGATTTCTCGGTCAATTTTCTAGCTTGCTCTGCTGATCAACCATGGTAAAAACTAAGTCGGTTTATTCCTCAGCTTCTTCTTCGTGCTGTGACTTGTGTATTTGAGTTAAATAAACTATATCACTTTTTATTTATTTTAGGAACGTGATGTGGAAATTTTCCACCAATTTTGTAGAAAAGAGAATTCTATTTTATACTTGTTGCAACTCAACTGCCTTTCTGAAAAATTTACACGTGAAATTTGCACATTCTTGTGGCAAGAAATTGTTCATAAATGTTGTTGATAACGAAATGTTAATTTTTATTGAATAGATCTAGAATTTTGAGATTTAAGAATTTTCTCTAATTATTTCTTTACACTTTTCTAAGGATTACGACAGAACTGCAGTTGTTTTTTCCTCCTATTGCAAGGACTAACAGGTGACAAAAATAGCCATTCTTCGTGTATTTATTTTTCTTTTAATATACGGATATAACGTTTGTTCCCATTATAAGAGACGACTGCATTTATCATGGTCGTCATAAACGTGCGCTGCGAGTGCCGTACAGTGCGCGTATAACTTCTATCATTATTTCGAGATTTACGGATGGCCCGTTCCCAAAGTGATCTGTGGCGTATTTGTGTGAAAAACAGAGCGGTGAATAAAACCACAAATATCCACGAGATCTACACCCGCTAATGATAACAAATACCGATTGTCCGGTCTAATCGAAATTCATGCGAGTTTTAACAATATTAATGTTAATGATACATTAACAACGTCCAAGGATAATATAGCGCTTGACAAATAAAACCACGATTCACTGTGACTCGGCGACCCTACTATTCGTCCTGATAACGATTATCGAAGATATTTAATTACTTAACAGGTTCAACACTGAGACTAATGTACAACACGCTCGTACCGTGTGACATACACGATATCGCGACGCATTCATCTTGTATTTGTACTAAATGGATTGTCCTGTTAGGATTGGAACGCGCAATGCGAATGAAAAATGCATACATATGCATAGAACACGGAGACGCGATAAAGAAATGTTAGGGGTGGTAGAAATAAAAGGAAAAAAAGGAAGATGAAGAGGAAGAAAGGAAGAGAAATCGAATGAGTGGGAAGGAAAAAAGTGAATGTGGTTTTAGGGAACGACCGGACAATTGTACGGAAATACGATGTAATTTCAATTTCACACAGTAATAAGGGATCACGAGTAATTGCTTTAATCCGGTGGGTAATTTGTTTGAATAATTAGTTCGAGTGTTCCCCGTAACGTTGGCCGGGATCGATCGACTTTTCACGACCTCTTACTGGTGGACGTGCCATGCAATCGACGTCCGTCAAAGACAGTTCTTTGTCAACGTCGCGTGGTACCCTGCGTCAAACCGACTAGTTTTGACATTTAACACTTCGGATCACTATCACGCGGTTTATTCATTAGGACGTTCCGCATACAAACGTCAGTGTTGCTTATTGTCACTTTCTTTTACTGACGTTGAGACAGTCTTGATACTTTTAAGCTGTTATAGTTTCTTCTAATCCTTAGAAAGTGTAATTCTTCAAATTACACTTTTTTAGAAATATTTGTAAAATTATAAAATGTATTAATAGAAGAGAACGGAAATGTTAGTACTTATCACAGTGTGATTAATGAAACTTTACCAGTTTATCTCCGAGCTTCTGCGTGTTCCATTCGAAATTCAAAGAAAATCATCGTAGTAATTACGGAAACTATTATTTTTAATAATTCAAGATATTCTTATGTTCGTAATAAGAACAACTGCGTTATTGATAAATAATTTTGAATAAAGTATGATTAGTTAAATGTGGGTTTGCTTCGAGAAAATATGTCTACCAGTTGAAGTAAAGTTTTTTGACAGAAAAGTGCTACAAAATAGTGAAAATTTTGGTTATTTCTAAATTTCACAAATGAAACTATGTGCTTCTTTACAAAGTTGTATATTATTAACCCATTCACGTTATATAATGTATATCTGCTTTTTCATGATTTTCTTACGTTAAAATATTCAATGAAGAGTTGCGTTCGTTATAAGGATTAGTTGAAACAACACATTTTAAATTTACTTAAAATATATCAATTATATATAAAAAAATATACATTGTATGTTTTGGTACCTATTTCGTTATTTAGTTATGAAATAAAATTACTTCGCATTCAATCATATGTCAAGGGGATAATTACTAATTTTTTACCAGTTGAATGTATTTTGTTATATTCAAAATTTAACGAAACTGATTATATATATCTGTTTTATTTAATTTTAATCTCGCTGTCATGAAATGGGACTTGGTTTACAATATCTTCTTAATTACTGCACATGCATAGTATCCATCCATATTTCATATTTTATACACTCCTTATACTGTAATAATCCTATATTTAACTTTAAAAAATTTCTGATCCTTCTATTTCATTTCACATATTTATATTTTGATATACCTTTACGCTCTTTCCTTTTTTTATCTATTATTGTTTCTTTATTTTAGTTTATCTATATATTCTTCAACCATTCTACCACTTCTTCTACCTTTCAATCCTGCAGTATGCTTTCAGGACTTGTATCTATCGTATATGCGAAACTGCTTATTGTGCATTATAATATTACTAATTTGTAAAGGTACAGATAACGGATATATGAATGTTTGGCTAATTAAAATGTTATCATTACATGATATATTCCATGAAATCTATTCCATTGTATACCGTAATTGAATATGTGATATAACTGAATATACATCAGATAGTAGAATTATATTTGAAACAGTGGCTACGCTTACAATTAGAATCATAGTTTGAAAAGCAATTTCATCTGTAGATATAGGAATTCCATATATTCAAGTTAAATTATACGACGCAAATAAGGAACCCGGGTATCCGCTATACCTATAAATTTTAGTCTGAGCAATGCGCGTCATTTTCAGATATAACTACGACCTTCTGATTTCAGAGTTAAATCGTAAGCTCATATATCATAGCTGCATTCCTTCCTCCTTCCGTCTATTCTGCGTCTCTTCTCCGAAAGGGTTTCTGCTCGATAATTCTCACGCTGACAGCGATTAACGAAGTTGTGCTCGAAATCCTTTTCCCTTCAAGAAACACGAATCACGATCGTATCTATGGAACAGCGTTATTTACAACATGTATATTCGCAAACTAATATCAACTTGCTATAAATCTTGCCCATGGAAGAAGAAGAAGGTGAAAATATAACAGTCCGCGAACACGTTGTGCTTTCGTGTACCAAGATTTTTGGGGAAAAAGATTCTTAATCTGTGATTGAATAACAATGTAGACAATTTTTTCCAATGTTTTTAATGTTAAAACTTGCAGATGAACTTTAAATATCGATAGCGTAGTCAAAATTAAGTTTGTTTATTCAAAATATAGTATGTTCAATAGATTTCTGCCAATGAATTGTAAGTAAATGCAATTTGTTGTTATAAAACCTTGAATTTTGTCAATAAATTCTTCAATCGCTGTTTTAACTGTCGTTTCAGCGTTCAATACTCTTTTTCGTTTTATTAAAAAAATATTTTAAACTAGCTATTTCTATTTTAAATACTGTATTAGTTTTTTATGTTACCTCTGCTGTATGCTCCTGTTTGAATTCGGAAAGGAAAATCACTTAAATATGATTAGAATGAATTCTCAACTTTTAATCTAATATTGACATAGCTTTCACAGCGTAACAAGTTTTTCATTTAAAACAATGGACTGGTTTCACTTGGTCATATGACAATCGACATGTTTCCAATTTATAAAGACAAAACGGAAACTGTCAGTATGTGAAAACCGCAATTTCGTGTGCAAACATCTAATATTAAAATATTGTATTAAACGTTAGAAATACAAAGAGTTATAACAGTCATGAAGATGTTTACAGAGTAAATTTTAGATAGTGCAAATATTACATTTCACTAGTATAATAAAACAAATAAATAACTTTTGATTTCATACTGTAAATTATCATAAAAAATTTGTATATTAAACTATATAACATTGTACATTTCTCAGTGTTACCTATTATCAATCGTTACTAATATAAAATTACTTTTTGCATAGAGTTAATTTCTTTCTGGATAAAAAGGAGTATTCTTACAAGCAGTTTATCCTTTCAAATCTCAGTATAATAAAATAAATAATTAACCTTTGATTTTATACTGTAAATTCTTGATTAAAGAATAAATATTTCACACGAAACTATATAATACATTTCTCAGTGAAGATATAAGACAATAGGAAGTTACCTATCTATTGCAACAATTATCTATTTTGCATTGCATGATAAATTACTCTTTTCCAAAGAGTTAATTTATCTTTGAATAAAAATTAAAATTCTGATAAATAGTTTATCCTTTTAAATCGAATTATTTAGTTTGCGTATCAACAGTATTATAAAAGCGACACAAAATATTTAGCTTTTGAAGTTTACAAAGGTGTTATACGTTTTCTCTTCAGTAGTATAAAATTCTGGTGATTAGTGCCAGTTTTTGAAATTCTATTTAACAAGAAATTCGATAAATTGAAGTTCTTCGGTATAAATTTAGTTAGCGTAACACAAAGACACGTGAATCCAAACAAAAAATCAAGAATACACGAATGCAGATGTGCAATTCAGTTAAGGATTTGCATCAAACAGAGCAGAGGAAGGAAAAAAAGAAGAAATAATCGTTGGTCAGGAATCCACAGAGATAAGTTGTTGGCATGTGTAGCGGCTGTGTCTGGCTAAGGGACAAATGTTTCGCGTTTACGGGATATGGTGCTGGGTCATTTGTTTCTACTTATGCTCTGTCCACAATGAGTATCTCGGTGTAACGCGATCATTATGGGAAACATGTTGATACTGTAATTGCTTCGTTAACAGTATATCGTTGCGTGGCAATTATAGCTACTTTAACGATCGACTTACGCCTAATACATACCAGTTAGGTCAACTTTAACGCATCGGTTCAACGACTTTGCTACAAGACAACATTTTGAAACCACTATTCTCATTAGTATATTTTATTAATTAATATAGTAGTGTATTAAAAATCTATCGTAGAAAAGTGATTTTATAGGAAGATAACAGAATAATCCGTAAGCATAAACATAATGGAAAAGAACATGTTCATAAAATATATAAACGTGAATTTACATATATTTTAGCATAATGTTAATATCATTAGCTTCGTATCTGTCGGCTGATGTACCTGTTTTATTCCGTGAAATGTTTGTTTATTACGCACATTTTAATCATAATTATACGATAAACAAATTTAATTAACTGTACTTCATAATTAAAATATATCCGGTGTTACATCCAATGTTAAAGATGTCACGACCTGATGAAAAATACAGACCTACGAGTTTTACAAAAACCTTTTAATGAAATCCATTCGTTGTTACTACCAACGATACAAAATTCTACACTGTCAACTCTACCGTAAATCGGTGCAAACGTAAAAATACTTTGCTTTCAGAGTCAACATATTCGCTGTGAAATGTATTCAACTTTCTTCGTAATTGTTGTATTTGATAATTAAGTGTCCGTAATTCCATCAAGGTAAAAATTGTGACAGGAATGATTTCACATAAATATACAATCAATATTTATTTAATTATAACACAGATTAATTATATTAATGGTAATTTCAGTACGTCCACTCGTTTTTTAAAACAACAGACACGCTATTCCTCCTTTCTTACCTTTCTCAACTTCTCTCTCTCTCTCTCTCTCTCTCTCTCTCTCTCTCTCTCTCTCATACTATTTTTTTATCATATTATTTACTCTTAAATCTTTCACAAAAACAATGAAAGATAATACACAGTGCGTTCTGTTCGCTTGAATCGTTTCAAACTTAACTTCTTCAAAAAACAAAGAGGTCACACGAACAAACTTTTACACACATTTTCAATTTATCTTAGCATGAACGAATACTTTTTCTCCCAGTTGCACCATCTGTTACTAAGCACCAAATCACAAGAAACCATCGTTATGACAATGCTGTTCGTGCTGTTTCCTACAACGTTCCTACATCTCACGAAATAGCAATCCAACACACAAATTCGCTCCAATATCATTGTATCAATTCAAACGTTGATCTGGTTGAAAACCACACCACCTTCAGCATCTCTGAACACCTCGTCTTCCAACCAAACACGCGTAGCCTTCGCCGCATTAGTAACGTCCACGCGATTATTTATCCGACGCTGAACGTGAACGCATATTCGTTTCTTCTCCGGCGAGTCTTTTTCCCATAGGACGTGGCTCGCGAATTATTAATCAAATCAAGCAATAAGCGCGCGCGTATAAATAACGATAGCAGCGAGGGCTCGAGCCTAGGTTAAGCTTACGATCTCCTCACCGGTTCCACACCCCCGTTTACCACCCGTTTATGCGGCACACTTCTCGTTTCCGCGTGTTTCCCTCTCCTGTCGCGCCGGTTTTCCACGATTCCGTGGTCGGTTCTACGCCGCGATATCATGGTAGGCGTTAGGCGGCAGGCGAGGGTGATTTGTCGCAGCGGATATGAGAGCGGCGAATGCCCCTTTGGACGCAATATTATTTTAAACGATGATATAGGAGGGGCGCGTGGTGCCGCAGAAACCGCGCGTTCTGGCCCTTCCACGTACAGGGCGTAACGCGCGAAATGAAAATCGTCGCACGTGTATGGTTTGAAACGACGACGCGTCTATATAGCGACGCGTGTGCCACCACTCGCCGAACCAACGCTAAATCGGGCTACACTCGACGATGTCGCCGCTTTTGCGGCTCCCGCCGCGGCAAATTCCAGTCGCGTTCCACGGAATGAGACCGGCCATGTCTGTTCTACCGTCGAACACGCTCAAGAACAGATTTCTTCTTCTTTTTTTTCGCCCTTTCTCTTTCGTTGTTACAATAAAGAAAGTGGGTCTTTGATTAGTCCCCGAGGGAATTTGTCTCGTGATATTTAACCCTTTTACCAGAGACCACTTGTCTTTGAGGCGAGTCTAAATTTTTATTTAACCATCCCACGGTGTATTGGAGGATTTTTGAAGCTCGAGTATTTGAGCACCTTTATTCGAGGATAGACTGAATAATATTTTTATCAGACTGCATTTACGTGACCCCATCGAATGAATTGTTCAGTCAGGATCATCGAAAGACACTGCAATGTAGATTCATTATTTAATTTTAGAGGTACTTATAATAAGGGGTCATAAATAGACATTTATTATATCGGACAGTTCAAGGAAAATTGACTGCACTTACTTTGTGATATATAAAGTGGCAGATAAAGATATTAATACAGTGGACAAATTATTGAAAAATAAACAATTATAACTTAGAAATTCATAACTTTATTTTAATAAATTTTATGTAACACTTAAATTAATATATGAAAATTAACTTTACATTTTGTAATTGAGTAATTGATTTGAGTGATTCAAAACTATATAATGTAAGATCATGCGACGCCTAGAAGTTAGCACTATATATTGCGAAAAATGGACTTACACCACTTTCATAATTAATGGTTATACAAAACAATTTATTAACTAATTTTCAATTGATTAAAACATATGGATACTTTACAATATTAAGGATGAATTGTTTTTTGACGTTTTCTTTTTGTTTCTAAATTATACGTAAATTGTGTGATTTTTCAATTAAAAAAAAAAATAGACTTACATCACTTTTAAAATAAGCGGTCATGGATATATTGTTCCTTATATAATTATAATGAATCATACTATTAATAAAGAAAAACAACTTGAAGAAAATTCCAAATAGTTCGTGTTTTATTAAAAAGAAATATGTAAGAGTGTAAATTGGATGATCTTATATTTGGTTGGATGAAATCTAATGTTGAAATTCTTGACTAATTTACGAGAAATATTAAATGTTGATCTTTACGAATAGTATCAGAGGAATTATGAACAGTGTTATTCTAAATGAATTTGCTGAAACATATATGTACATCCTCTTATATCAACAATATTCCGCTATAATAATACAGACTCAATTTACATATATACAACGTTAGACCCAACTTTAAAATGTCTCATGGGCTCGCTCATGCTATAATAACTGATAATTACTTCCTGCTAGGAAGCACGATATAGGTTCAAAAAGTTAAACGCTTGTAGACTGCGGGGTCGCAGAAAATTATTATTTACTGTCGTCTATATGCTACTAATAAATAAATTAAAAAAACGAAAGAGCAAATATGTATTTCAGTGATATAAATAATGAACAAGATAGTATATTTTTTTCACAATGTGTTGAATTTCCTAAAAAACAAATATCTCCTTTCTGAAGTCGTTCAAATTGTGCTTCAAACATTTTTAATATCATTAAGGTGTTTGTATTATACTATAAAAAAATAGATATATTTATATTGCTATAGATATATAGATATATTGTTTCAGCAATATAAATAATGAACGAGATGGTACATTTCTTTTATAACACTTTGAATTTCGTAAAAAATGTAATTTTCCTTTTTTGAAATCGTTTGAATTGTGTTGCAAACATCTCTAATATCCTTAAAAAGCAATATTTAGGTGTTCGACTTTTACTATAAAAGAACAGATATATATTTCAGTAATATACGTAATAAATGAGATACTATATATATATATATTTTTTTTTTATAACGCCTTGAATTTCGTAGAAAAGAAATTTTCCTTTTTTGAAATCGTTCAAATTGCGCTTCGAACATCTCCAATATCGTTAAAATCAACATTTAGGTGTTCGGTTTGTACTGGAACATTCTGTACACATAGGGTAAATGGTACAATAAAAGGTCACAAGAGACACGCAACGATGCACATTTAGCTGCGAATGTATATCGAAGTTTCTTTTGATCCAGTCACCGCTGCGTCGAATTCTGACCGCGTTCACTGAAATGAGAGTCACCGTGTCCTGTTTTCCCTTCGAATTTAAATTCCTTCGGCAGAAACTTCGATTACAGAGCATGCTTCCCGTACCATTTCCAATTGTATTCTGATCCCTTGTACTTACTCTCCCCCGCCGTGTAGTCTTTTCTTTTAACAGTAATATCGATGCGGCAAGTAGAATAAGTCAGCGACTTACGTTCGTCACGTTGGAAAAATCGCAAATAGAAAAATCGATGGATGTCGAATTCGTTTCGGGATCGTAGCTAAATTGCATCCAGTGTTCCTGTGATTTCGTACGAACGAAAGTCGAGACAACGAATTCGAAAGAAAAAAAAAAAGAAAGAAGAACGCTCGCATTATCCTGTGCAATGTTTCGTGCATGTCTCGAAAGAGGAGAGGTCCTTCTGACATGGCAGCAGCATCTTTTCTGAACTATCGCCGCGTTCGAAATTATCGGCTTGGCAGCAATTCAACAGAAATGTATTATTAAGAGGCTGCGCTTGGCCGGCTACCAGAAGCGCAACTTCTAAAAAGAGAAGTCCATTGGTGCTTCCGGCACTGGAATTTTCTTCAAGGATATCACTAGCTTTTAATAGCTTCGTAAGATCGGACGATGGTAAGCCGTGAATCGAATTTGAATAAGTGACACGCGTTCTTCCTTTGCAATAAGAACCATGCTGCTTTCGTTGCACCCCTGTTACGAGTTGTTCATACATGTTGCAAACAATTTTACTAGTGCAAATACTTATGATGATGTGAGATGTTTCTTTTAAAAATGACATATATAATTTCTTTTTAAATAATTTGGGATGATTGTTTTTCGTTAAATGTCTTCAAAGATATCTTCAAGGAGCAGAATGAAGCAAGTATAAATTTCTTTGGAATGTGGAAAACTTCAATATGAACATTATATTGTAAATGTAGCTTTTAAATAGTTCAGGAAGATTATGTTTGGTTAAATTTCAGTCGATATTGAGGAAGCAAATTGTCAATATTTCAAGAATTAAAAGGAAGCAAGAATAAATTTCTGTTGCGTTAAAAAGCTTTGCTATGAATATTATACTGTAGGTGTAGTTTTTAACCCTGTATAACGCCATGTGCATCGAAAGTTACGCTTCCATGCATCTATATGCTATAAGTCTCATTTTATCTATATATTGCTATACCGCTGTATTATTATATTGTTGCATTATTACAGTATTACCAGTAATTGTTTTTATAATAATTATTAACTCTTATTTCTCCAAAAGAAGCGAAAAATTGTGATCAATCGTAACTTTTCTTATAGAAGGTGAAATAAAGCTGGAGGATTATCTTTTATTAAATTCTAGTCTATACTAAGGAAACAAATTGTCAATACTTTTAGAAGAAACAAGGAAGCAAATATAAATTTTATTTGCAAGAGAAAACTTCAATGTGTACGTCATACTGTGAATGTAGTTTTTAGATAGTTTAGAAAAATTATTTTTTGTTAAATTTCAATCAATATTGAGGAAGTAAATTGTCAATATTTCAAGAATTAAAAGGAAGTAAGTATATATGCCTTTTGTAATAGAAAGTTTCACCATGAATATTATACTGTATGTATAATTCAACTGAAATTTCAAATTAAAAAATTAATGAAAGCGTAAATAGTTTGCAATATAAGAACAATTTCGAACTAATGTGAATTAATGAAGTATAAAAGTACACACACAAAGCTAATAAATATCATAAAACATCATGAACTTTACTTCTATTTCCTTCCTTATTCGTATTTTTCGGCCCACTATTGCCTCTATTTCATTTTTGTTTTCCATCCACTTTAATCATTTCCAAATCAGGAGTCTCTGAGTTTCGCATCCTTTTTCTCGTTTTCGTCCAACTAGATTCCAATCAATTATCTAACCTAACATTTGACCTTATGTATCTGCATAACAGCAAACAAAAGAGATAGAATTTTAAAGATGGCTATCATATACGACCCGTGTACAAAACCTTAGGAATATTCATCAGAGATAGTACACCGTACTTTGTACGTCAAACTTTATCACATCAGCCTCATAATCGAATTCAGATGAAATTTCAATTCCTTTCTCAACATATCGCTATTCAATTGAAAACTTCTCTTACAAAAAGGAAGCAGTTCCATAGTTTACCGAAATTCAATTATAGATTGCTATGAATGTAAAACTAGTTATGAATAGATTGGTGCAAGAAAGAGGCAGATCCGATAATCCACTTTCAAATCCCAAGTTCAAGAGTTCATATCGTAACATATTAAATTTGCATACATGCTGTTACGTCCGTAACCTTCAAGTCCAGCGAACCTTTCTTGTCTTCGGGGAAACCATAGAAAGTTTACAATAGTCAAACCCTCTCCACTTACCAAAATTCCTCCGAACAATTATACCGAAGGGCTGCCCAGGTTTAGTGCAATAAATCGGGTAAAAGAGCCGAACGCGTCACTCGAGACTGCACGAGGCACCGAGAGCCCGACGCTTGAGGATGGCCGTGTGTCAGAGTGCTACGCGTCTGGTTCATGTCCTCGATAGTTTTCTATATCCCAGAAAGGGCAATTGTCTAAACTTGGGTGGGCTTGCTGTACTATCCGGAAAATTCCTCGAACATCCGTCCTCGTCTCAATCTTTCTTTTTCCAATTCATTTCCACCACCCCGAGGATAGGAGAGGGAAGGCTCCATAAAAAGAGACGTACAGGGAGCGCGACGGACTAATAATTGTAACCTTGTATCCAGAAACACGTATCTTCGAACTCATAATTTCTATAAATAAAAGTGTGTGCAATTAAATTTGGTAATAGTCATTATCGAAGCCCCCTATCCCAGGTAAAATCCTTCAATAGACTGACCGAAACCAGGGGCCTTCAGGTACAAAAGGTATGTACGTAACAATGCAAACGCCTTTGACATCGATCCACTTTTCTTAGACTTCTATTACATTCAGCTGAAATTTTACTATTACATTCAGCATTCTTCAACAGAAACAAAAAAAATAAAAGACATCCTAATGAATTGAGATTTAATATGAAGAAATATCAATAAAGTTTTACTACAGTTTTCAGTAAAAAATATAATTCAGTGATTCCAGAATATTTATACAATAACTTCGACATATCGTAAGCTTGTTTCAAAAATATGATAGAAGGTAAAATTTGAACTTCGTTGAAACAGCAAAAAGAAAGCGAGAAATTGAATACAGTATTCAAAATAATTTCCGATAAACGAAAAGTGAGGAAAACCATTTTCCTTGATTACAGTAAAAAGCTGTTAAATAAATCGCATAAAAATTGTATAATTCTTCATGACAGAAATGTTTCACGTTATTCCTTAAATCTTAATAGCTACGCTAAATAAAATATTAAGAACGGTTGTTGCTGGCGAAAAAAAAATAAAGAACAAAGGGAGAGAGAGATTTAAGATAAATTTAACGAATTAAACGTTCTCGCGGAAAACGCTTCTCTTCATCCGAAACAGCCTGTGTTGGTAATATATATCTGTGCGCAGGAGCGCGTGCACGTACATTCACGTATACATAGCAGTGAGGCTATACATTAAATTGTATCCCTGTGTTCACCAACAAACTGCCCAAACTGGCTAGCCGCTGACCGGAAGTTTTAACCGGAAACAGCCAGATGAACGCTGTGCGCGTGACTTACTTCAAATCACGCCAAATTGACTTTCTATCTAGCTCCGGCGGGGGCTGGATGTATCTTCTGCAAGGAGAATATCGCGAAGCCAGGGAGAAAGAATGGTTAAATGAGAGGGGGCAGACAAAGTGTATACGTTGTATCGTGTACGTGCATATAACGAAGACAGGAGGTGCTTTCTAATAACGAAATATCGTTTCCGACACTGCCAACCGAAACGATACGATCCTTCATTGCATATACAGAGTTATCCAACTTGCACGCCTACAATTTTCTTTTCAATAAAATATAAATGATTTGAAATTTTTTCAAGCTGTTTTATTTTTTTCCTGAATGTATGATACATTAGTATTGTACGTGGAACAAAATATCAATTTTGTCGTCCGCAGACGAAATTTTTAACGATTTTTCGATATGTTGTTAGAGTTATTTCGCGAATTGTAACTCGAATGCTGTTTTCTAGGTTATTAATCGTTTCTGAATTATTAGCATAGACTCGACTTTTCAGAAAACACCACAAAAAGATTGAATAGTTCTAAATTGCACGATCTTGGTGGCGAATAGGAATCTGCATTTCGTGAAATTACACGTTGACGAAATTTCAATCGTAAAAATTGAATGTTTTCTCAAGTTGTATAACACGTAGCATCGCGTTGTTGGAAATAGACATCAGACTCATCGATATGATTCAATTCTGACCATAAATGTTACTTAACATTGATTGGTATCGCTCAGTATTTAAAGTAACCGTATTTTCAGCATCATCTTCGAAGGAAAAATAGTCCAATGATTCCATTTTCTCGAAATGTTCACCAAACAATGACTGTGTGAGTGTAAAGATTATTTCATGAATAACACAAGAATTTTCATCATCTCAGATACAATTTTATTTATTAACAAATACATCCATTATGAAATGAGCTTCATCGCTAAACAAAATTTTGCTTGAAAATGGAACAAATAACGCCCATTCTCAGAATAAATTTGAATAAATGTAAATGTGTTGTGATAATATATATTTGCTCATGATTAAAATTGTACTACCTTTTACTAAAACAAAACGTCTTGTATTATTTGAGAAGATAAGATGTGTAAATATTATACTATACTGACATCTAGGCGTTACATTTGGATACCTCTTATTTTGTGTTTGAAATCTTACATGTTATTTACAAATGGGAACTCCCAAGTCTTGTATACAGATTTTAAAGAAACTTACGTTTCATCATATTTTATCAGGTATTTTTATAAAACTGGTCATTACCAAAAACTGCAATGTATAACAATTTACAATTAATATTTTAAAAATGTTAAAAATAGTCTTTCTCAATTTTTATATGACAACTGCAATTAATATTAGTATAATATTTTGTAAACAAATATTTTTGAATTTTTTATATAATAATTAAATTATATTAATTATTATGTTGACAATAAAATATAAGTAAATCAGGTAAATTGTATTAATAATTATTAGAAATATGTCAAAATTGGAAATAGTTATTTTGAAATGACTAAGATTGAATAATATAAATGCTTTGCTATAATGTACACACCTGTTTATGATTAAAATTGTACTACCTTCTACTAAAATAAAGCAGCTTATATCACTTGAAAAGACATAAGGTGTAAACATTATACAATACTAATCTCTAGGCGTCACATTAGGAATTCTTTTTACTTTATAAAAATTTTTTAAAACGGTTAATTTCTTGGTTGTTAAATAATGTGTATAACCAACAGAACGGAAAGTATAAGCTATGTAGATATAATACAAAGAGAAACAGCTTTGTAAATATTTACAGAGAATATATTGTTGCATACCGTATTCTTATTTGAGCCAGCCTCGAGTTAACTCTGTTGCTACTGCAAATTAATACAATGCAAAAGAGTTTCGAGATAACGCGTGTGCATACTAATTAACTTCTTCACAAGGGATGTTACATGGAGAAAAGTTTGAACTTTCCAAGACTGATTACAATTTCTGTATCTAATTCATTGTGTACGAACAAATAGACGCTTGTGTTGCTGAAGTAGAACGTCGGTTCATTAATACTGAACTAACGTTACTTTACGAAACTGTTTCGAGCTCAATACATTCGTAACGTGTCTCCTTGAAAAATTTACGAATAATCATCACAGTGTTTCATATGTACAACACACAACGAAACATTCTGTATTGTACGGTTCGCAAACTGTAGCTGTATTCTTTCGTCAAATCGAAACATTGATACTTCGACTGTAAATTCGACATTTCCGATAATCAGCACGGAAAAGGTACATTAATTAACATCTGTTTTAATGATAATAAGATATAAATTATAATTGTGCATATCCAATTATATATGTTGCTACGTACATTATCAATGGCATGGCAAAAGTATTATAATGCCCGGCGAAATTAAAATTTAATAACCTCCATAATGACGTATTACTTTAATATATGCACTATAGTATAATTTTATACGTTTATATTTCATTAATCGTAAACCACACCTTTGCAAAACCCGACACAATGCGCAAACAATATCCGAGATGGTTCTAATCAGGATAAAAGGTCTCGCTGGTATATCCTTTAAAATGTTAAAAAAAAAAAAGTAAACATTTCTAAGAACGTTATTTTTATTTTATATCGATTTCGTATTCGTTACTTAACTGTATTGCGCATTTAAAACGCTTAATTTTTTCTACATAAATGTGTCGCATCTGTAGTATCACCTGTATTTAGTATTGACAGTGGATGATCAAATTATTGTAATCAGTTATTTGAAGTTTGAAGGAGTATAGAATAGTGTATACATTGAAAATAAACCTTTTTTCTGTTATGAGAAGTATTGCTACGTTTTTAATGAGATATAACAAAGATTTTAAAACTACAAGGTTTTGAAAATTTTGTCAACTATATACATGGTTTTGTAGAGTAACTACTGTACTTCTCGTCGCAAACCTAAGTTCTTTGTTTCGAGCCATTTCTCGATGGGAAATCGTCGTAATTTTATACCCTTAATATTTCAACTAAACTACTGCTCTATGCTTGCAAACGAAGATTTTTATACACAAAAAATTGCCTAAATCGTCAATAATTGTAGCATACATATTCGAAGAATTGTCATATGGATCGTGAATAGTTGCGAAGTGATTTAAAAAACGTTAAAAATAATACACAGTTGAAAAATCGAAAAATTATAATAGGATGAAACGATCAATAAGAGCTATAAAACATTACTGTGCTCGTGTAAGGCAATTACATTAATGCCAATATAATAAAAATGGTTTAAAGAGCTATAAAATGGAGAAACGAGTAAAACAAAATTATTTGAACGCTGTACAATGACCGAACAATCAAGATTCGTTAGATGTGTCCAAACTTTTGGTAGGTAGTGTACATTAATATTTTGTTACTTCACACTTTACACCTAGAACTTCTTGAACACGTCTCCATTTTTGGTACATTTTTCCTTTATTCTGTTGTACTGATGCAAGTTTTTCGATTAACTGCTGTTTATTAGTTATTACTACTTACTCAACTGGACGCTTTAACCATTTCGCTACTATTAGCGCATATACATAGGTATCTTTGAGATTTTCTCCCACTCTTCTGTAATCGCTCTTTCATCATAATTAAATCCTTGATTTTATCCTTTGCGCATTTTTTTTTTAATTACCGTAAGAAACCTTAAATTTTGAAATCTTTGGAAACAATTTAATACATTTTGCGACTTCGAATTAAACATTCATATGTAGTAAATTACCCGAATAAAACTTGAACCTTCTGTAGCTAATTAAGTTTTCTATATTGTCACAAAATAAATCAATTGTATATTTATATGTTAAGAACAAAATAGGATATATTTTACTATTATTGAAATTACGATAGTATCGAAAATAAAATATTTAATTTGTTCATTTGTTCGTAATAATTTGATCACTTACTATATTTAGCAAAATAAGAAAAAAACGAGTCTGTTTCTCTTTAAACCTAACCTTTATTTTTTGTCCTCTTTCTTCTTTAATAGCGCTCTTTCTAGCGCTAGTAGTGTGGTCTCTAACATTATATAATACAAAATAACGAAATCAAGTTGTATGTATTCGTATATGACCAGCCTGAATTACCCGCAGCAATTATACTCAAATTGTGTACCAAGAATATCCTCGAGTCCAGGTCTATTCGGTATAATAAGAGATTTTGTAACACTTCTCGAAAATGCAACATGCGTTGGAATAAACAAGAATATCATTCGAAAGATTGCTAACATCATGCTAATTTTTGGATTCTCACTCAGACTTTTTCTCACACTTAAAAATAAATAATTTTCCAATTATGCTTCTGAATATATTAAACAGACAACTGAAATATTGTTGTTAATATTAGATGTAGAAATAAATTCTTTCCGGCTGAAGTCACGTAACCAGAGCAATCATTCATCTTGAAATATTCGTGATGGTGTACGCAAGCTGATAGAAAAATAGCAAAAAGTTATCGACAATAACAAAAATAGGACCTTGATTGCATTCAAAAATCGAAAACAATTTATCACTACAGAAAAACTAATAAAAATTATTTTATATTTGGTACCGGTAATATCGTTCACATTCAAAGAAAAAAGAAAAAACAATTAAAATAACGAAACAAATCGATTCCAGATTGTGTCAAAGAATTCCAAAATGCTGTTTTCACTTTTTCCGAAATTCACAACAGTTCGGAATAAAAAGATATTTGATTAAAGGAAAAAAAAAAGAGATGAAGAACAAATCATCTTAACATCATCGTCGCGTTAGCGTGTGATTATTTTCAAAAATATCAGACAGATTTGCCGAATGACGAAACAAAACGAAACTAGTATCGTGGGCAAATATTAGCGTCGCTTGTAAAATTGCCTGAAAAGCAACGGGCCGTGGAACGCGCTAAAAATCGGTAATTTGCCTCACAAATAAGCGCGGCCGTACTAATTATTATCCGTAAAACAAACAAGACACGCTTTTATTCAGCCGCGATAAACATCGATAGATAGCCGGCATGCATGATGCATGTTTGTACTTATGAGAACGAGCCGGCCAATCAGGTATACACGAACGGATAGACAGGTATCCGCATTTTGTACATCACCAGCGCGTATTGGCGTATGCAAAGCTTCCAATATTTGACTTGCCGAAGCTTTTGATTTATACGCACGTCCAATAAAATACAGGCTTAACTTTAATGCCCTGGATCCGGCTGTACGCGTACCACCCGTGTGCACGTATATTTACGTCTTCGTGCTCGTATACATACATGTGCATGTATACGTATACGTGTTAGTATATGCACACACACGCACACACACATACACGCATACAAATACGAATATATACGTAGCCGAACAAACGGATACGGGTAGTAGCTACGTAGACAGACTCTTCGACTATCCACCTACCAACTTATCAACGAGAATACAATATGGAACTTCCATCGCGATACTGTTTACCGAGTTTACGAAGGCTGAATGCGATACATTTGCGTGAAAAATGACCCTCGTAATCGGGATACTGGCTGCTTTTGAAAAGGCCCTTGGATCGTTTCCACGACGCGATCCGTCAATAGGACACGTCGGAAAATATAACGATATTGCGTTTAACGGCTATAGGTAGATATTGTAAAGTGTTGGGTGTATGTGTCTGTAGTATCGACAAATATGTCCTGTTACGGAAATAGGATAATGTAATTTCACGTAACGGGATGGCAATGCGAAGAAGTATTGTGTGACGTCAGGTGACAGAAGGTGTTACTGTTTTCCTAGATTTTGCAAAATTTTTGGTTGTTTTTTTATTCGTAGATTCGTTTATTTGGCTTGTAGAATTGTTAGCATATTTTTG
Source organism: Anthophora plumipes (assembly GCA_951804975.1). Classification (NCBI taxonomy): domain Eukaryota; kingdom Metazoa; phylum Arthropoda; class Insecta; order Hymenoptera; family Apidae; genus Anthophora; species Anthophora plumipes. Next base: position 10,076,445 of record OX638116.1, on the reverse strand, counting down.
ATTAGAAATATTTTCCCCGTTTTTCTACAATCTTCTTCCATTTTATGTTTGTTAGGGAGTATAGTTTAAAGCAGGATTGTCAACATTACCAGCGTTAAGAAATATTAAGTTGAAAAATAATGCAACAGTTTCAAAATCGATGAGAGAAATTTTTGCAATTATTTAATAATTATTGGGACGTTGAATGTGAGGTTCGTGTCAATGTACAAGTGAAAACGTTAGGTACTTCATCAAAAGAAACAATTGTATTACAGTATGCAGAGAACAGATGATAAGTTAATTTTAATGTTAACTTGACAAGTTAGCGTTAAATTTGAAGGGTGTAAATTCAGAATTAAAAAAGAATGAAAAGAATTGTTTCAACAAATTTGGTTTTAAGGAATAATTTGATGGAGTATGAACAATCGGCGAAAATGATATTCAATTGTTCAAAGGAAATTATACATGCTTGTACTTTCAGTAGCAAAATAAAAGTATATAAACTTACTTCTATAAACTTACTAATTAATGGTTCATCGCTAATATTTGTTTCTGACATTCTGTTTACTCAATATCCATCTTATGAGCATATACAAAATTTCAGCTTCGTGAAACAAATGCGTGATTAAAAAATTATTTTATTACATAAAATACGAGCTTAACAGTTTAAACGTTTCACTGAATCCGGAATGTAATTTTCGTTATTATCCTGAAGCGTTTTCGGAATCGATACAAATGTATAATCGTTTCTATGGAAGACAGCTGTTTTAAAAACATTGTAAAGGCAATAAATGTGTATATTATTTAAATTTAAATTCATTAACCTCCGAGAATTTACATAATGTAAAGTACAGGAACAAAGCGGAATTAATTATGCGTTGCGGAAATTGAACGCCATTTCCATCTGTTTTACAAACTGAAAACAGGAAAGAAACGAAAAAAAGAGAAGGAAACAAGCCACGCTGCCGAAAAATTTACGAGATATCGAGGAAATAATTGAAAAATTAATTGAAAATTTACGTGGTGATTGTGCTGAAATAAACAGGAAAATGTAACGAGAAAAATGTAAACCGAACCAATACGTATGCACGAGCGCGCGTTCCGTGAAAAGAAGAAAAAGGCTGTTCCATTTTGCGGCTAACGATTCGATGGAAGGTTTTGATTTTCGTCAGGTAGTATTCGTCCGACGGATGGCTGAATTCGTTCGGCAGAACCCATTGATTTCCGGGCTTAGGCAGGCACGTGAGTTAAATACGTATTGGGTTTTGCCCCTGGCACTCTTAACATTACCTAACCTTCTTCACCTTTTTTATTCCTGTAATTTCAACTAACGATCTTTCACTCTTATCGAAGGAACCACCATCTCGTGAGAATCCTTGACAGAGCAGCACAATGTTTCACCAATTGCTAATCTTTTGCTCTTTCGCTAATTGCCAATCCGTATCTAATCTGTCCCTCTATTTCTTTCTTTCCTTTTTTCTTACTCTTCGTTCTAATGAAGACAGATTTCTTATCGAAACGTTGAGATTTAATTATGCACAGTGATATTAGAAACATGGTTTTTTTTAAATTAATTGTTTTTTTAATTTCGATTGATACATGTTACATGAATAAGAGTTTTGGGAATTTTCACAGCCCGGTTCGATATAGCTAGTATGAATTTAGTAGATAGATTAGTGTGAATGTAGGAGGGTTACATGAATTTTTATAATCCAATGTAGTGATAATTAATATATTACCATATACCTGTTATACTTGTTTTAATAATTATTTTGTAGCTATGCATTCATGTATCTAATATCTTTCAAACAGTTTATTGTGACAATTTATATGATATTGTATTTCATGTATAATACCACCGAATGTACTTTAAAATGAAGTAGCAAGTACTAGATTATCTTTTGTACTATTAGTTTCATTTCAATTCAAAATTCTATCGTTCTTACTGGAAGACCATATGTTTATTATAATCGAGAGCATGTTAGGCTATCAATTTTTCTGTCTTTAAAAATTAAGGGAGCTCAATATTTGGAGTTTTCCCTGAACGTGTATGCAAAAAGACGAAAAGTTCAGATTCTGAAAAATAGCAAATTTGTCCATCGTATCGTAAATTTAGGGTAATCTGTTGTCCCTGACATCTTCGATAAGGTAATATTCATAGATTTCGCTTCGATAATAATAAAAATCTGTGCGAATTTCGTATACCATTCGAGGTATTTTCATTGAGATAAACTTGAGAATACTTGCGGTTCGCACGGCATAATACACGAGGAAAGTTACTGTACTACGTCATAAACGCAAATTGTATCGTATAAAAACGGATGTTCTCAAAGTTTACGCTTCAGAATTTCTCATCAGAATGTATGCTTCCTCCCGTTAGTTACGCCGAACTCATTTCTCTTCATACGGAAGAGATGGTAAAACTTTCGGCAAAGACACAGTGTTTGTTTATTTAGTTCATAATTATCCGCGTTTGGTGCTGCGCGAAATATGTTCTACTCTGTGAAAACATTTCGTAGCGTCGAGCTCGTGCAGGTTTCGTTTCTATTATACCAGACGAATAAAGGAAAAGTAGACGATGAGAAATGTGTAGCCGATTGTTGAACATCGAACGAGATAGAATGGCGAGATGATGAAATATAAATATACTACCCAAGGGAATCATCCTTCTTCTGTTTCATCGTTTTGCTACTGCTTTCCGATCCTTGCATTTTAATTTCACTTCCATATGCATGAACTCGACATATTTCAGTTATCGAATAGAAACATTATATACTTATTTAGCGAGGAAACGTATCCGGCGATGCAGTTTCTTGTAGATGTTGCAAAATATACATGTGCATGCTCGACAATTTCGTATTCATAATATTGCATCTATCAAAGCAGATGATTTAAATATAACCTAGCGTCTTTTTGACTTATATTGGCGTCTATTGAATCATATTAGGTGTTTCATCCTATTGAGAATGACCTGAAATTGCTATTTATGAACAAAAGAAGTTTTGCGGAGTAGATAATGACCAGCATTTGTTTTCTTTACGCGTTGTGTTCCAAAATGTTTTATTTCTTTTATTTCGCCATTTTAAAACATTTTTCAACTAAGTTCGTTTTATTTTTTTTTTCAACAATAATCTATTAAACTAAGAGTACTACATTGTAAATATTGTAAACATCTTTTTAGTGTAAGTTTTATAATGAATATCATCGCTCTAAGCATTTTAAACCAAAAGATCGAAATACGGGCTGCAAACCGAAAAATGGTTTTAAATATAAACTAGCCAAATTTATATTATTGTTTGATATATATATATCAAGATGCCCAAAACTAGCTCAAGGTACGTTACACAGAATAAAATGAAGTGTGTCCCGAGTTAAACCGCATTTCTGAAAACAAGGATTTTTCTTTTTATTGTAAATGTGTAATTTGAAACACGAATTGCTTTTGTTCAGCTTATTTGGATTTTATATCTTATAGTAAACTCAAATATATATCTTAAAAATTATCAATAGATTTGATAATAAATTCTGAAATAAAAGTGTTAGTCCATACATAAACCATCTCCTCTACTTTAAAATACACTTTTTACCGAATGCATTTATACACTTAGGACAAATCAATATCAAGAGGATTATTTGTTGCTAAAACTAGCGTGAAGTAATATGATTTTAAAATTTTAAGAAGTATTACGTGTAGAAATAAATTGTTTTCAATTGGAGTTATACAATCAAGTACAGCTATCCAAATTAAAATATCCACGATGGTATTTACAAACTGATAAAAAGTACCAAAAGATTAGGATTGATAATGAAAATTATTTCGATGATTAATTTGTGTTTGTTCTTTTTAAATAAACCTTTTATAATATCATCTATATAAAAGTCGGAAAAATAATATTGTTCAATTTTGATAGATATTATTCAATAAAGAATGTATGTTTATCAGCATAAGTAATGTTCATTTGCTGTATGGTATCGTTAGTTGATGGTGTTCAAGATGTTATTGTTCTTGAAGTGTAACGTCTATCATGAAGTAATGCGTTGTTCTGTCTGTTTGCTGGTTAGTATAGCGTACAAGTTTAGATGTTAATGGATTAGTTGAGAATTAGTTCGATGGGAATGAGAACTAGAGTGTGTATATTAAGGACTACATGTTTGCAGAAATGCAAGTTTGAGAAAGTAATGTACAAACGAAATTCCTAAGAGAGTGAATCAAGGATTTTGAGAAAAAGTGTGAGTAAAAGAGTGAAACATAAATAAGAACGAAAAAGTGGAAGACTATTGGAATACTTGCTTAATTGAAAGGTAGAAAATATCAGAAGATACAGAAATATCTGAAACGTGTGCCAAATTTTTGAAAATCTTCAAAATTTGATAATTTAAAGGTTTACTATTTCAAAATTTAAATTTGAAACTAATAATATTTTCTGTAATTACAATATTTTGTAGAGCTATAATTTCCGCGTACTTAATTAAATTTAAAAGCAAAGGAAGAAGGAAGGTTTAGATTTCTCAAAAATTGAATATATGCTCTTCTTGAAATGATTAGCTTTTAAATTTTATTAAAACGAACAGAATGTCGCAAATTGAACAATATTTGATTATACAATGACACACAGCAATAACGCGAATAGAAGCAATCTTTCGTTTCCGCATAATAACTCCGCTGATGCTAATTCAAGTTTTTTAAATTTTCCAATGACAAACAACATTAACGCATAGAACATTACTTTTGGGCGAAAATCAATAGCAATTTGCCACGTATGTATAAGCAGATGTCACGTTCACGTAGAAAACGTTCCCTTCTCATGGTATTTTCAATGAAAGCAGTAATTATATGAACAGAGGAATCGTTCGAAATTATTGTTATTTTATTTTCGTTCACACGAAACTGTATCTACCGTAATACCGAGCGTTTCAATTTTTCTTGAAACTTTCGAAAAATTATTTGAACGAGGTATTAGAGGAAAGTTATTTCGAAGAGAAACAACGTCAACGACGTCTTGCATGTAGCTAAAGTAATTAATCCTAATGGAGCAAAATGTACGCAAGAAGCATAAGATCTAATTATACGACAAAACTTGTTTTGAAGTCTTACGCAGAAATTCTGAAAGTAAAACGAGCAAGTTCTCGTTTAATAGAATGTATAGATGGGTCGGAAAACACTCCCTGTATCTTATTACTTCACGTTAGCGACTTGTTTTTCTTTGGAATGTTTCCTTGTTATATTCGGTATTATTTCTATACCTGATAGAAAGCAACGCTTAGAATGCCTCTGGCTACAATCGTCTCATACACGGCTTCTTGTTATCTTATTATGGGTAAACACGATACTAGGACTGCGGGGATCTTTGTGTGACGTGAAATGGTTTATTCAGTTTGATTAAAAGTTACTTTATACACATATTATGTAGACATTCGTATATATATTGTTTAATTACATTTTTTAATATTTTCGTGAAATTCTACTATCTGCAATATTTTTTAACCACAAATTTTCTAGAAACTTACTTTAATAACAAATCTAGTTTAAATTACAAAAGATAAGAATTGTGGTACTTTAATGAATATAACAGAATTGATTAAAAAAAAAAAAAGAAGAAGGACTGCTAGGTTTCAAGAGCTTCATTAACATACCAAATTTTATTATATTTATTATTTTACACTGTTACTGTTTATTTTTTTGTTTACCGTTTCTAAAAATAAATTGTGTGACTTATATTTTCACCATTAAAAATATATGGGGCATATCAGATTTATTCGAAACATCAAAAAATCAAAAATCTTGGAGAATTGTGGGACACAATTATTGAAGCGTGAAACAATATAGACGAAAAAATAACAGAAAATCTGATTTCCGGTATGGGAAGCCGAGTTTTTGATTTAATCTGTAGAAAAGGAAGTGTAATAAATTATTAAATATTTTTATCCATACATAACAATTGAAATAAAATAAGTTTTTATTTTTTACACCTAATGAATGGATAAGGAAAGGATAATAATAAACTATTTGCTAAACTTCGTATTACACTATTAATTTACTATTTACAAAAAGAATTTACTGTAATAAAAAAAATCCTAGAAAATCGTTACTAATTAAATTAATTCTGAGATCAATTGGAAATCAATTTTTATCTTTCCACTTTCAATGTCACATGTCCAGAAATCTTTTATAATTTATTTGCATTAATATTTTGTCGTTAGTTTAATTTTCTTAATTTTGTTTACACTCTTTTTACTTGCGTTTTAATGATCAAAATTTTCACTCGAACGAAACTATTCCTTCTGACAATTGCATATAATTTTAAAAATGAATTTTACCAGCAAGCTGAAGAACAAGCTTCGCGGAGCAATATTTTCTCTCACCCTTCGAAATCGAAGAAAAGTTACTTGATATGAACGGATTCGAACGCAGAGAAGAATATTATAATAGATAGTATAAAGTAAATAGGAGTAGTTCGAGATAACAGTTTCAAGATATTAGGGGGCCAGGGAGAAGTCGGAAATCAAGAGTCAGGACTAACTTACAAGGCCGGCGCTCGTGTATCTCCTTAACGAGGAGAGGAGTCTCCGGCGAGAGTAGAGACAGCGTCGAAGAACAACTCGGTGAGAAACTCAGATTAAAATGAAACATCTCGAAAACTCTCCTCTGCATGTTTGCCTCGCCGGATGTTTAATCGTTCCGCGAGTTCGTATTGTCTTGTTAGAGTCAGCGTTTCAAGACATTACTTCGTCTTAAGAATTAAAGCTGATTTATTAGCCGGAGTTATTTTACAGGTTGCGTTAGGCTATGCCAAACAGGGGCTTGAATTTGCCAATTTAGATTTGCATCAGCTATTCTACTCGAACCGCTTTCATTCGTCTTATGTTCAAGTATCATACATACATATACATATTTCTATTATAATATATCAGTAACGTGTAAAAAATATTTGACTAATCTTTCTCCATTGTAATACCAAATTTTACACACTTGCACGTAGGATTTGTTGAACTTTCGTCACGAGTTATCGTTCTATTCATTTGCAAATAGCGTTATTTTTCCTTCGGCAAGGACAAGCAAACAGTTGGAAGGAGGTATCTAATTAGCAGTGAAGAAAATTTAAGGAAATGAAAAGACAACACAATCTTGAAAGATCCGTGTTCCGTATTCGGAATTAACTTGGAACACTCTACACCTCTTTAGATCCAATTAAACGAAACGTTTGTCTAATTGTTTCGGGTCCTCCCCTCCTCTCCACACGTATTCTCATATAAGAGTGTGCTGTAATTGATTTTCAATTTAGAACGTCCGACAAAATCTAACGGCTATTTGTAATTATTCTATACACAATGCATGTTTAATTTATTCCAAATTGAATAGGACTGGTGTTAAATTAAACGCTGCAATCTGCACATTGTGTAACCATCTATATCGGTGAATATAAGGTGATGAAAATATAGTAAATTTAGAGTTGCCGGGACTTTGGTACACAAATTTATGCAAAGTACACGACAGGTTAAACAGATGAGAGTAAGTCTATATGATATACGACACTTTGACGTATAAAAAAAAAACGGCAAACAATGGGGATCAGACTTGTATTATAAAATATCTTGTGTATTAGCTAGTATTTGCAAATGTTATATATTATTATATATTATAAATATTTTAGGACAATTTTACAATTTTAAAATAAATGTTAGAGGAAATTGTTTACTATTTCTTCTGTTATAATATATCTACAACAATTATTAGGTGTAGAAATTAATTTTTTTCGACTTTTGGACACATTCAAAGTTTTATTTAAGAGGAACAAAAGAATCGAAATAATACCAATTATTGTTGATGATCTTTTACCATTTCTCTGGCAGTTTGCGTATTTTATTGTAAATATTTATAATTTGAATTGCTATATCTGATTGTGTGACTCCAGTCGGAAAAAATTTATTTCTACACCTGGTATTCAAATACTTGTGAATTACGTTACAATTCGTTATTAACGTCGTCAACTATAATAAATAAATATACAGTAGTATGTAAGTAAATAATTAATATTGAGAATAAGCAGTACTACTTTGTTCCTGGTTCTTTCTTATAAACAAAATCAGAACGAAAACATTACTTATTGCAAGTGAAATTGAATTTTAGATAACTGAAATGTAATCATTTTTACAGTTCAATAGTTGCGAAAGTGGTGTAAATCCATTTACGATCCAGATAGATTATAGAGCTTTGGCTAAAAAATTAGGGCCATCCATAATTTCCAACATCTTTTCTATTTTTAACAAAATTTAAAGGTTTAGATGAAATTTTCCTTACAAATTTGATTAATTATTAATATATTCCATAATTATTTTATTACACAGAATAGGACGCTATGTCAAACCAAAATCTGTCAAAGAATTATTTTTATTAAAAAAAATCCCCGCACTTCCACAGCCAAGCGACTTTCCCAATAAATGAATCCAATTAAGAACACATATTAGCCGATTTAAAGATACAATTTCTGGATATTTGGTAAAATCATCTAAAAATAAAGCACAAGATGAAACAGTGGATACAGAGTACAGCGTAAAGGATGCAAACTGTGATCAAAGGAAAGAGAGGAACACAAATTATTAATATATATGCATATAATATGAATATGTGTAGTCAGCAGTTAATAAAAATGATTATTAAATTACCTTCAGGGCTTTAAATTTTACTAAAAACGCGAATTATATCGAAAGTTTGTGAGTGACCCTTAATTTTTTGGCTAAGGATTGTACTGGTTTAGTAAAATTCACATAGAAGTCATTTATATGATCAATTTACATATATTTAAATTCATAGAAATATTGAACTTCACATTTCACCGATATTTTTAAACCAACTAATATGCAAGAAATATTTCGAAAGAAGACAAAAAAAAATTGGTCTTACACTGCACTCGAAATAAACGATCCAAGTAACACAATGTTATACAACTTTCCTCATCGAATGGTGAAAATAACTACAACTTCGCATAAACAAGATTAAGAGTAGTACTTGGTGTTGGCCTAATACATAAAAGCCTCTCACATCTCAAACGTCGACAATATTCATTAATGAATATTTAAGCAAGGTGGAAGTCGTTGAACTTTCTTATGTGCAGAGTTAATGTACGTATATTACTGGTGAATGCACGGACGATCAATATATGTGTATGTATGTATATATGTGCCGTGCATACATACCTTAACAGTGTGTAAATATGCGTATAATACATATGTAATGTTTATATACTTGTCACGTGAAAGGTATACGTGTGAACACTTGGGAAACCTCAGTCATATACATACAGACGAGTACACAGATTCCAGTGATATTAGCAATGCAACGTGTACTGCAACCACGCACAAAATGCATAAGCTGCGAATTACCAACTGCCAGAAAGATTATCCTGTTCTATTAGAGGAAATGTTTTAGGTATTTCCGGTTTCCCGGTAATCGTATGTAGACGTTTAACTGTGACAGTTCGCGTTGCTTGAATTGCTTTACCTTGTGATTTCTTGGTATTCACTGCAATCTGTTTCTCTTTTCTTACAAATGAATTGTACGATTATAAAACCATATCAATGTTGAGCACATTTTATTCGATTGAAGATAACAAATAATCATTTGAGATAATAAATTATATCAAATACCATATTACTTTTAATTTACATGTAACACAAGGAATCGAATTTTATTTTGTATTGAAGTCAAATAAATTGTTTTCAAATGATTTCTTATTTTAGATACTTCATTCAAATAAAATAACAAATAACTTAACATAAAAGGTTATTGAATTTATTTATTGTTTATTATTATTATATTTATGTATTTAGCTTGTAATATGAGAGTTTTTATAGATTAACTGTATTTGTTTGAAAAACTGTTCTCGCATCAAAGAGTTTTTCAGAAAGGCATTCATATTGTGATAATTATTGTATCAAATGAAAATAACCTCTCTACAGGATCGGTTTTTATATATTTATTCTCCAATAATATGTGTCCTGAACTTGAATGCGTAGGACAATACATGAAAATTTGTATTTCTGACGAAATTGATATGATAGAATTATTTGAATAAACATTTGATCAAATAAAAATGCAATAAAGAAGGATTTGATTCTAATTCCGAACAAAGAAATAATTTAGAGAAAATTTATTTATGTGTTCAAATAAACCAATACATGATTATTTCAAATAATATGTAACCAAATAAGAATACATTATCTTAATGATTATTTTTCAAACAGTTTATATGGATAATACCCAAGCCTGAACTATACCGATCAAATTGATGTTTCGTTAAAAATATTACTGCAACTTTTACATGTAGCATTTCTTTAAGAAATAATAAATTTTATATTCGTATATTTTTATAAAGTAGAGAAAATGAGGCAGGTGCAATTGAACGTGTAATATGTGTTATTGTAAATTTTTTTGGAAAACATTTATTGATTTACCGTGTGATTTCTTAGTATCTATTGCAATGCATTCTCCTTTTTTATTAATTGATTGTGCAATTATAAGAGTATACCGATCTAACCAATTGTTCGTTACGAATATTACTATAATTTTTATATGTAACATTTGCTAAAAATGAACTAAATTTAAAATTTTTGTATTTTAATAAAGTAGAGAAAATGCGGCAGGTATAATTGAATGTTTAATAAGTGTTCTATTACGAATTCTTTGGAAAATACTTGTTTCTTCTTGAAAAATTAATTACCTAATTGTTTAATTCATTAGGTATCGTAGTATCCTTGTTTCTTTCCACAATTTTTCATAATTCATTTTATCTTTGCTCTTTTCGCGTTTGCATTTTGTACAAACGTAACCTTGCTATTTAACTATTTATACAGTACTGGAAAGATTGCAAGAGCTATATGGCGCAGAAATTCGTGAATATTCATAATGAAAGAACGAAAAGGCAATGGTTGGAGAAGTAGGGAGTTAGCGTGATAAGCAGGGCTCGTGACCATGATCGAACGTAACTTGAAAGTCTACAGATCTGTCTCTATCTCATTATATGCTTAATTATAAACGATGACCGAAGTTGACAGGAACCTCCGACAGGAAGAAATATGAGTGAGCTCGATACAGATCTCAGAATACAGAAAAAGCAGGAAGAAAATGAATAAAAAGAGAATATACGTTCTTCGTTCAACCTAAACGTCCAATTAAACTCTTCGTTTCATCACTCTTTGACAGAGGAGACTTAAATTAAAATGAAGCACAAGTTAAATCACTTCTGCTCGAGAAAATTAAATGTTTTCGCTATTAATCCTTATGTATACGTATGAATATATCGACTAAAGTTTAGTTGTCGACTAGTTTATACTTTTACATTAAAGTAAACTGTAAATAAAGTATAAAGTAAACTTAACGTATAACTATTAGGTGTAGAAATTAATTCTTTTCAACTTTTAGGTACAACCAAAGTTTTAGTTAAAAAAGTATGAAATCAGATCAATCGTCGAAATAATTTAAAGTATAGTTGATAATTTTTTCCATTTCTCTGCAAGCATGCGAATACTATCGCCAATATTTCAATTTGAATTACTCTACTATGTATATCTATTTGGAAAGAATTTATCTCTACACCTAATTTATCGACTAAAATTTAGTTATCGACTAATTTATTCTTTTACACTAAAGTAAAAATATATAATTAGTTGTAAGTTGCGATTTTATTATTTATTATTACAATAAAAGATTTTACAAATCTGCGAAGAATAACGAAATGTAGAAAATATATAAAAACTGTAAAGAAACAAATTTTTAACCATTGAACTATGGTTGTTGGATCATTTTGACCCAACTGTCGTAATCGATTATGCGATTGCAACATATTGACTTTTTCAAATTGGGACGAAAACAGAAAAGGAGAAGAAAAACAAATTTCTAAATTTAAGATTTTTGGATAATTTGATTAATAAGTGTCTTCTACATTAAGATCAAGATGTCGCTGCGCTAGTACAATTCGTAATCCGAGGGTTAATTTTGTAACTTTCCAACGGTGTTAAAAGCTCTAATGTTATAAACACGAAGTAAGCGGAAAGCTTGCTTCAAATAATAATACCAACGACTGCTATCTTTAGGTCAGTTGTATAAAAAAGAAATTGTTTGTGCGAGACAAATAATACGTAGATAGTACAGATTTATCAAAATTTTGCAAGCTTCAGCATTACGCGATCACTGAGTGTTTTATACCCATTCGTTTGTATTCACTTATGTACACGAACTTTCATATTGCGTTGGTGCATATGAAATTGCCGATCGCAAATTGCGTTGAAGTTTCTTTGTTCATTAGGGATACGATAACGATGATTAACATCGCTTTTTGCAAGAAATAACAAAAGACAATCATTCTTCAGTCTCTGAAAGGAAATTAAAAAATTTAAAAGCAATTATATCGTTGTAATTGTGCATTTATAAAAAGATAGATATTATTAGGTGTATCGTGGAATTTGATCAAATTTTATAATTAATAATGTGATACAGATTCTGGCTACGATTCGAGAAAAACAGTTATGTTAGTAACAAATATTAATTTTAATTCTAACTTTCGTTTTACTTTATAAGACCGAGGATTGTCAATTGTAATTAACCTATAATACATTAACGTTTCTTCCATAAAATGATACTAAAACAGTAACTAACTGACGCTTAGATGTATAATCAGCAAAACAAATCGTAGCTCAAGGTGTTAATGATTGTCTCGTTGATTCGAGATACAGTTGATACTTTTCTTCTGGTAGCTGTTATTTAAAAAAAACTCATATATTTACAATTGTCCTGTTTAGATATTTAGAACAATGTCAAATGTTAGCTTTCGAGTTCCTAGTTGTTTGCCAATTTATAGAAAATTTCGAAAAACAGGAATTATTTAATGAAAGAACCATTTTTGAAAGGATCGTCAGAGATTCTCCTGGAAAATTTTCTTCTGAAGCGAAAAATTTCAAAAATGATGAAATTTCGCAACAGATGATGAAATCTGATGCTCATCGAACTACCCGAGAAATGTTGGAGAAATTTGTCACTTATTTTGATTGAATGAAACAGTTAAAAATGCAAGAAAATGTGTATTCCATTGGAATATTTGTATCGTTGGTGGAATCGTGTACAGTTGCGTTGTAAATCAGGGTTTCGTTTGAGCGTGAGAATAGCCCGGTAACAGAAGACTTAGCGTGATCCACCCTTATTAAAGCGTTACTTGTATACTTACTGTTATAGTTGGGTCGTTATTTGAAATCGTTCGCTGAGACACGTTCGGTCTGAAATCTTGGACAGCTTTTAATTTGCCGGCCATCGTAAAGAACGTTCGGCGGCTAAGTTGTAGATATAAACCATTAAACTTTGACATTTTATGACAATCGTTCGAAGCGTAACCAATAACGAGTTCGTACTTTTTCAAAGAAAATTTCGTTCTTGTGCATCACTGTTGTTTCGCAATCTTAACGTTGCAAATGTGACGATGGACATTCTTTCATGAATAAAGAATTTAAAACTGTAGTTATTTATTTTTAATATATTTCTAATAAATTTATTTCTTTACTTTTCATTTATTTTTGATAAATTTATTTATTTACTCATCTTGTGGTTTGATATAACATTGGTCGAATAATAAAATAAAGAAATTGTGTTAAATATTTTATTACTAAAAATTATTTCAATTTTTCTATGAGAAATTGATATGGAGAGAATAAATCATGACTAAATAATTTTTTATGCATCTGAATGTTTAGCAAATACAATTTATTAGTTTAATCGTATGTTAATTTTAGAAATGATTTTTATTTTTATTTAGAATTTTTAAAATTATTTTTATATAAATATTATCAAATTGGCAATATACATACGAGGAATTTTTTAGCAACGTGGTAGTTAATAAGTTAGTTCAATCTTTCCATTCATTTTAGGAGCTTTTAATTGAAAGTAATAATAAAGGTTCCCTGCAGTTTATTACGTAGTTAAACACTGTTATAATTGAAAAGTGATTCTTCTGCAGCAATTCCTTCATTTGTTCCTAAAAATACTATGAAACACTGCAGGAGAAATTGTAAGGTGAACATTTTTACAAAGTTTAAAGTGGAACAATAAAGGATAGAAATATAGCAAAAGGGAACTGACGAAGTTTACATCACAATTGTTTTAATTTTCCAAAGATTTATCTTTGTTCCCCTTATTATTTCTACCGAATGTTTAGAATCAGTCTTTGGGAATATCAGTTATGTTTCTTCTTGATATGAAAGTGAATTAAAAAAATTAATAAGCAATTCTGTAAAAATCATGAAATTGTATATAAAAATTAATCTTCTGCGATCATTCGATCAGTTCAGTTATTTATTCATATACAGTAATATTTCAATTTGATGAAAAATAATTTAAGCATTATCAAATTAATTTAAAATTCTCCGTTATAAATCAAACAATCAGAATAAAAGTGTCAATTATTTATTTATAAATTGAAAGCTTTCCTTTAGAAATTTTCCAGCTTTCTATATTTTCTTCAACATTCGACATAAAATGTCTTCACATATGTGAGATAGTACCTTTCGATGAAATAATTAATACTCTTTCAGCAACATTATTTTGAAACTAATATCCACGTACGTTTCGTATTCCTTTTCCCCGTAAATGGTAGAAAGGATCCATTTGTATTGCAGCTTTCAGTTAATGCACGTCATTGAAAATATACAGTGGTCCGCAAATCTGAAATTAATACGCTACCAGAATTGTTTCAATAACATAAAATATGGATTGAAAATTTATGTTCTCGCAATTACATCGACCATTCATTAATAGATGTTAAAATTGTTGTTACAGTTGATAACATATTCTCATACTATTATATAAAGTACATTATGCAAATGACCACCGCCCGTGTGTACAGATAACACTATTAACCAGCAATGTTATCAACTTCGATAATAAAATTCGCCCTAGAGCAATGCTTTATGAGTAACCAATATATTGTGTAAATACGTGCATTCATTACGTTCGAATAAAGACAAAGGATCACAAGCAAATGAAAGTATAACAAGCGCAGGACACTCGTGAAAATGTTAAAATTGAATAAACGTATTCGTGGTTGCATTTGTTTTTGAATTTGCTTCAAAGAACGGTGTAGGATAATACGACCAGTAAATTAAGTGAAACATTAACTTTGTGTATATCTTCCTTTTTCTATTTTATACAAACGATCGTTTGCTTGTACATACGTGTGAATTGAATATTTCTCCTGGCGTTCATTTTTTCTTCCAATTGTTTTTTATTAATCTATTTTGAAGGCTGTATAATAATTATGCCTGGATTTTAAGTTAATCTAGAAGTATGCGTGTTGTGTAGGAACACTTTCATTCGATCTTTGGATTTTATTATGATCAAATCTATAGTTACATTTATATAAAATTTATAGATCATTTATTTGCAAAGTACCTTTCGAAATATATAAGATTAATTAGAAGTGTTTCACGAATCTTTGCTTGCTAGAACCTCTGTAGAGATTGTCATCTCTTTTATCAAATAAAACGTTTACTATGTTGTGAATAATATTCTTTATTATGGGGAATATAGTTAAAAGGAGCATTCAGTGTTTGGCGTTTGTCCTCTAATTTAATTTAATTTCTAAATATTACTCTCAATAAATATCTTAAAATCCCGAAAATTACTGTTAACAAATATCACAAAATTCTGAAAATTTCTCTTGATGATTATTACAAAGTTCTAAATATGACTCTTGAAAATATAATAATGCAAGTGTCATAAAATTCATGAATAACGAAATTGAATATATTACACATATCGTTGCTTTTCAATTCTCTGTCAATACATAAAAATCTCTTTACGAAAAGGAAGCTATCTGATTTAAAAAAATTAATCTTATATACATCGAATTCCAAAGATTTTCAAAGATCGAATTATAAATACACGTAACCACCGAGAAAAAAATGTGAAGACAAACAACAAGTGCCGGTAAAACTGCACGACAGAAACTGGAAACAATAAAATATTTTTACAACGTTTGCGCATTCTTCTAACAAATGCAAAAATAATCCGATTATTCCTGTACGAATTGTTCCGTAGCTCGTAACCTTTGCGTTCTCCCGTCTGTATATTCCGTATAGAGCATGTATTATATTTATAATATATAAAAGAACTGAACGTCGCTGCTGGGCTTGCGGAGAAAACATCAAACAGATCTTTCGCCAAATGCCGCGTCAGTCATACGTGGGGAATCCAATATTTTATTTTATTCCAGCAACCTTCTCATCCACCATTTTCCTTTAGAGTTTCTTTCTCCACCCTCGAGGCTTAAGTTCTACCATTTGTTTCGCCCCACATACATCTAAACAGGGACGCGATATCATCCTTTCTGTTTCAACTCTTCCCTGTCAAAATCGACAACCAATCATTTTGTCTTTATTGCGTTTCTCGTTTTGCCCACTGTTATAAAGGATATTTTAATTTAAAAACGAAATTGCAGCACGCTGGTTAAAAGATATTTGCAGTTCAGATCTCCTTGGCTAAGCTACTAATACTATCACGATTTATTTCATAAGAGATGCACACACAGAAAGTTTCCTTTAACTGGAAACGATGAAATATCTCACAAGTGGTTGACGGTTTAAAAAAAAAATGCTCTTATAAAAGCTGTTTGGTACCAAGGGAGACATTGTATGAAATAAACAATTTTTATATAAGTGTACTGGTGAGGGAGATATCAAAGTCGAATTAATTTTTGTAGGTTAAAGTTTTGTAGTGTTAAAAGGTTTAAGAATGTTGTTCAACTATTGCTTTCCCTTTCCTAACATTTTTTATTTTCTTGCTTCTTTCTTTTTCTAAACTGGAATTTATTTCACATGAGTTACGTTACAACGTTGCGAAAAACAATGGGAAATTTATTGGATACATCCTCATCACGCGAGGATTAAAAATCTCCAATTACGTTTCTTTTACAAACATGTTAAAAAGAGGAAAAAATGAAAAAATACACCGGTGTAAAACAAACAGCGTAAAAACCAATTAAACTTTTTCATTGCAGTCGATGGAGTTTTATACTCACATATTGATACATTGTTGCTCATTCCCATGAAAGAATATATGAAATAAAATCAAATATATCTCAATTATATAAACATTTATTTATTATCCGTATGACATTTTTGCACGTTTTCCTTGTCGTACATTTCACAGGATCTATTATTTTACGGTTCCAACGTGAAACAGTGTTATTCATTTCGTTCGTACAAAATTTTTAAATAATCGTAGCCGAAAATCATTGCGCCAAGTTATTTATAAATATTTGACTGGGTTATTCAGTTATGTATATTAATCCCAGTTCTTTAAGATCATGTGTGATATAGAATTACAGATAAATATCGCTTACCTTGTCGTTTTTAATATCAGCAAAGGTCGTTCTCGCATGGGAAAGTCATATTTTAACGGCACGTTCGAAAGTAATTTCTCTGTTAATTAGACGAACTTTAAATGCAATTTTAATGTATGCGGTGAAGTTGCAGAACAGCGTAACGTAATTTTAGCAGTACAATGCCTTCATTGCTGTATCGGAGTCGCTCACGGATGCATGCATGGGTGAAATTATTGCCAATAAATCTTCGAGATACCGCGGCCGTACTTTTATTGTTTTAGTCCAGCGAGTTATGACGATGGAGAAATGAATTGTTATTCAATAGTGCAAAAGGCAAAGAAAAAGCGACATGGGATATGCAACATCGTTCATACTTCGTGTCTTCCTTCGATGAATTATTTTTCTATGGAACTTAAACAGAATGCGCCCGTTTAATATGATAACGTTTGACTCTTGGATAACGGTTACTTTATGAGTATGTTACTTGAAACATCAAGACTGCGCCGTTTCGACGGGTAGGATTTCGTTGTATCAATTTTGATAGATGTGGATATAACATTTGTGTAATCATAGAAATGAAAGAAAAGTAACTGCAATTTATGCAACGTTTTGCAGTTGCTGTGAGTCTAGCATTTGTGAGAGAGAAACGCGAATAAATCGTATGTATATTCATATTATAAACAAATTTGCATTTAAATATTTAACGAACTAATACTATATTGTATTGTTGTGCCGTAAATATACCAACATATTAATATTTAAATATTTTGAGAGTTTGAGAAAAAATTATGACAATGTGATATTTTAAATTAATATATAATACAGTTTAAGTAAATAAAAGAGAAGAATTTGTCACACTAATGCATATAACAGAATTGATTAAAAAAGGAAGAGGAATATTACTAGATTTTCTGATGTTGAACTGATTATAAATCTTCCCTATCATGAATGGAAAGAAGTTCAGATTATTAATGAACAGAATATAGGCAAGATGTTGTCAAAGATCATTAAGTAATATAATATGTACATACTAAATTAATATTCAATAAATAGTGTTAATATTGATAACAATAGTGAATCTCTTCTCCGGCTGATCCACAAATTTCAAGCGTTTCAGTAATATACAAACCTTTACTATTTTTATTGTTTTGTCAGTATTGTCATCTTTTTGTTTAACGTTTCTAAGAATCAGTTGTCATTTTTATTTTCCTTGTTGAAAACATATGAGATATGTTAGTTCGATGAATTTATTTAAAAAGTCAAAAATATAGAAACCTTGGAGAATTATAAGACGCAATTATTGACGCATGGAACAAGGTAGACGAAAAAATAATAGAAAATCTTATTTCCAGTATGGAATCTCAAGTTTCTAACTTATTCGTAGAGGAGGAAGCCCCAATAAATTGTTGCATATTTTTATTAATACATAATAATTGAAATGCAATAAATTTTTTTAATAATTGGTATATTTATGAGATAGTATTTTTATTATATTCTTAATTTAACTTACTAATTTTAATAAATTCATGGAACTATTTTTTTAAGTTTTTTTTATCACTCAATTTAATAATAAAAAGTAATATTATGATGTAACTTAGTTCCAAAACATAAGATCATGTAAATTGTATGGGGTTCGTATATTCATGATACACTGTACTTAAATTCTCCCCTTCAAATATTACACACTTTTCAATTTCTCTTCAAATCTGTTACTAAATCACAAAATGTGAAATTGATTTTCATATACATTTTCGTTGAATACTGAATTCACTTTAAATGTTAAAGTGAACACATAAACCCTTCCTTTACCAATTAAGGATCCTCTTATAAGATTTAAATGTTACATAAAATTAATTGAAATAAAATTATTCATTTAGTTACAATCGTTTACGTTCCAATTTCTCCATTATACGAACACTTCTGTCCGCATGTATCGCAAAAATAGGTATAGTTCGGTTTTAAGCAGTTGTATAGTCTCTTCATCATACGAAAAGGCAGCTATAAATTTTCGTTGAACTGTCCGATATAATCAACATCTATCTCGAACAATCAAGCTTGCTCCTGTCAAGCGAAAGGAAAAAAGACACGAAAGAACCGTAGAGTAAGTTGGCTGGTGTTCGAAGAAGTATCAACAGAGAACATCAGCTGTAGCGTGCAAGCGGGCTTTGATCATCCACGAGTCATTCGGATGCGAATTGCTCGGAACTACGTAATTTCGCGAGCTTAACCTTCCAAGTATGCTTGCAACTTCGTCTCTGTCCCGCAGCCAGGAACCTACTAACTGGCCCCTTCCACAGGCGCAACCCCTTGGCTCCCATCTAACTCCCTCGTGGCCTGTGTATTTGCGCAACTTTTTAAATTTCCGGTCGCGGATTGCCTCTGCGGCTCCGCGCCATCCTCTCTCTTTCTCTCTCTCTCTCTCTCTCTCTCTCTCTCTCTCTCTCTCGCCTCGTATTCTTTTTCCGTGGAACAATAAAGCGAGCGCGCGCGCCGCTGTTCCACGCGATACGATGCGATACGATACGATAGGATAGGATAGGATACGATACGATACGATAGGATACGATAGAATGTGGTGCGATACGATACGCTATACGAGCTTCGACTCTCTACGTCTACCGGATGTCCATTTCTCATCGGGCCGAATTAGAGAAAATTTTTCACTCGTGTCTCTGATCACCGATACGCTCCATGGTACAGCCGCGCCTCGCTAGTTCCCCGTCTGGTTGTCGCTTATTTCCTCCCCAACAAGCAAATTGGTTTCTTGCCGTGGAAAATTTCGATGCTGCCTTACGGGACGAATCGTACGATCCATTTTTTCCCCCCGGATATCGCCGGTTTTTTCCCCTTCTGTTTAAATTACTTGTTTGTGCTTCGAACGCTGCCACCTCTGGTTCTGTACGTCCATGTCGAAGTAGGTTAAAACAACGAGAAGAAACGAAAATTTGTAGTTTCAGATTAACGAACGTACGTTTTCAAATAAGTGTAATCTTGTGTTGTTGGTTTATTTCGTTGATTTGTATTTGTATACATAACACGTTTGTTGGTGCGACCTTATAAATGATAATCGTAAATTACAGATTTCGCGTGTTACATTAAACAGGAGATCCAAGAAAATAAAGGGCTATCCGAATGAAACGCCTAGACGATAGTACTGTATAATTTTTACATATTGTACTTTTTCAAATAAAGTAAGCAACATTGTTTTAGTAGAAGTTAGTACAATTTTAGCTGTGAACTGTTATTTATTATAGTTATGCAATTACATTATTCAAACTTAGTATGAATACGGGCGGTTCTTTTGAAAAATACTTCTTGCAAAATTTGTGATTTTTGTTAGTGTAAGTAATTTTGTGATCTAATAATTGACTGATCAGATCAGTCTTCAATTCAAAGATTAGCGAAAATTCAAAGAAATCAGTTGTGTTATTAATAAATAAAAAAAGTGGAAGACCAAAAACTATACAGACAAATGAAAACATTGCTGATTTAAGAAAAAGTATTGAAAATGAACTGATAACATCAATTTCACTTCGTTTGCAAGAATTAGTATCTTACGGCTCTGCATGGAGGATTTTGTGTAAAAACTTGCATTTACACGCGCAAAAAGTTTCATTAACCCAGGAATTGAAAGAAGGAAATGTATGTATAAGTACCAGTATTTTAGCAAACACTAGTATGAAATATTTTATGCAGATTCTTTTCTTTTTTCGATTTTGATAATTATATTCTTTTCGAGAATAAGGTAAAAAAAAAGAAAAAGTAGAACTTCGGTAGAAAATTACTTCACCTAGCAGATATGATAAAAAAGCACTACATACGTATTTTGAATATTTTTTCATGTTACGTATATTCTGTGGAATTTTGCATCTCTAAATTTCCTCTAAATGCATAAAAATGTAGTTTAATGAATTCTTGAATGTTATTATTTCCAATGAAATGTTTTCATTATAGCACATCATTTAAAATAATTTCCTCTGTATTTGTGACACATGAACTTATCGACCGCTTATATTACAAGAATTTTCCTCTGCTTAGTTCACTAATCTCTTACGATACGAAGCAAGAAATATTTTTCTTGCAGTTCCGTGTCTTTCATAGGCTCTGACTCGTTCAACCGGTCGCATTTGCTTTGGAGGGTGAGCAACAGGAAAGCGGAAAAACGGCAAGGAAGCAAGGGAGATTCTGAAAATAATTTCGCAGCCGCGAAAAACATGGAACAAAACTCGGACGTTAAAGGCAAGCAGTGTAGCCAGTAGAAGCGGTGATGCTTTCTCTGCGGCTTCTGCATCTCAGCAAAGGGGGTTTTACAATCCTGTACTATGCTAATCCCGGAACATTACGCTCGGTATAAAACATAAAACTCGCTCACTCATTTGCTCTCTTCTTTCATTTCTTGTCCAACCGTCGACCATTATCGCACCTTCTTCCCTTCTTGCGTCTGCAATAAGAATCGTATAATAACGATCATCTGGGAAACAAATCTCAAAAATGACCTAACCGTGCACTTATCTTGCCATCGATAAACAATTTTGTTCAGAAAACCTAGGTCATTCGTGACTCAAGAGGTATTTCACTTCTGTGTTTCTTTGAAATTTCGATTTTTCTTGGAAATTATTTTAAACATTTTACTTAACAGACGATTGTATACTACAGCAGAGATTTTAGCATGTCAGGATTTTTGCAGATATTTTAGTAGCCTGCAACTTAAAAAAATCATACTTGGACATAAAGGATTCAGGTTGCATATAGAGTGTGAGGAAATACGTTTGCCTAAGGAAAGTTATGGCACATTTTTTCTTGCAACTGTAATACGAGTAATATAATAACGATCATCCGGAAAGAAAACTTTAAATATGATCTAAACGTATTGGTTGTCTTGTCATAGACAAGTAATTTTGTTTATCTATGTTTAGTGGCAATAAATAGAATTAATTTTAAAGCAAATATACCAGATATTTCTAGGTGTACTGATACTAATTGTGCAATTTAATCATGAGCAATTTTCATTGATTTAGATTATATTGTTGTTTATACGTACAGTTTCAGAAGAAAATAGAGTTCTTATTGAAGGTTCAAGGAAATTATTTATTGCTATACAGAGTTGCTTAGTGCAGAAAGGAGCACTTATCCAGTTCAGGCTTTATGAAACGAGGAAGCTGTCCCTACTGTGAAAGAAAGAGGAACTTTGTACCCTTAAAAATTCAAACAGGTGTAGCTCCTGAATCTGAAATGAAAGTGCTACTGTCTTTTTAGATGTATAACAATTTTTATTAAACTTCGTACCCTTTGAGCGAAACAAGCTTTTAAGTATTATGTGTATGAAATTTTTACCAAACACATGTTCATACGACTCATTCATATTTTACTATACATCACTATAAAATCTAACATTATTATTATTCCAAAAACTAAGGTTATATGAAGGAACTTTAAGGATCTTTAATATACCTTAAAAGTTTAAAACTACACCACCATTCCTTTTTTCACAAAGTAGCACCTATATTGAGAAAAGAAATATATATTTCGATCGCGAGAGAATAAAAATATTTTGAAGCTGATTAAATTTCAGCGTAACTAAACTTAGTGTTAATGTCCGATATAAACGTCAATAATAAAACGTCGAAAATAAATTAGATGATCATTCCTAAATTGACAAACTTTTTTATAATTTCTCACTTGAAAAGAAAATGTAACTTCATAATAAAAGTGCTAGTTTTCCGTGCCACTTGCATGGAGGTTATCTATAATATTACTTTACAATTCGTGTTATTTTGAAATATTATTACATTCACATGTCTCTTAACAAAATTCATTAACTACATTATTAAACATGATTCATGACTAATGTGAGTAACGTGTGTAATCCCTACAGCCTGTCTCTGTACGACTAATAAATTTCTGTTTCACATCGTAAATCATGTTCGTGTGACTTTCAGTTTCGGAGAATGCAAAGAACGAAAATATGTTCGGGAGAAGAAAGAAGGAAAAGAAAAAAGGAAACATCGACGACGTCGTCCACGAGAGCCAGTTATTATAATTCCATTTCGCTCGTTATCTGCTTCACATGTGCATCCGAAAATTAATGAAATTAATACAATTATGTGGCTACTGTTATTTTACATTTTAACCGTGATACGTGTGTAAGACTGTATCCAGGTGTACGAGCTTACTGAGCGTGTGGATAGCTAGGTAGATAAGTACGTAAGAGTAAAGCTACGATGTGCTAATTGGGTTAAGTGCCCTACGGCTAAGAGGACAACAAATAAGAACATTATAAAGCCGAAATGGACTGGATAGAACAACTGTCCTCTTGCATGGTTGTGCTTTTTGGTTCTACCAAACACGGTTTTAAAGACTTTTTGTTCACACATCCGCAATAAACGATGCTCACTGGTGCCAGAAATTCTGTTGCTTCTATTTCAGCAGTTTCTGGTTCTCCGAGTACTTTGTGGTACTTGCACGAGCTGGTGTATTAAAATTCTTGGTACAATATACAATTAAATTGGTTTCTAACGCTTTTCATGCGGCTAAGAGGAAATAAGTTACTAATTGTTAAAAGTTTTGTTGTGTTAAATTAATAAGACGTTTCGAAAATTCCAATATAAAGAGTGTTAGTAATAAAAGGATGTTGAACCAACTTAAAAGTCAGTAAGACAATTAATTAAAATAATGCTGAGTTTCACATTAAATTAACCTTCTATAATTCGACTTTTCTTCGAGGAAAAGTTACAATTGGTTACAATTTTACATGTTTGACAATATTGCCAAGTAAGAATTAATAATTATTCATAAAAATTAAGAAACATTAATAAGTTAATATCTTACAACAATACAGTAAATAATTAGCAATGAACAATTAAAATGAAACATGAAATATATGGATAAATAGACATACAACTTTCAAGTCACATAGAATTATAGAAGATCAAGGATTCACTTTAATAAGTATTCTTCGTATAATTGTAAATAAAAAAATAAATCAATAAAAAAGTTATAAATAAATAAATGAGCAAATCAGATATAGTGATTGCAGTCTCATATTAATTTAGTAAAATGAGAATTAGCGAATTTGAAATGTAATTAGTACATGCAACTGTTCCTTTATATTTTATTTTCTTCACTTCGATCCAGATATTTGTATCTTTTGAGGATAGTCGTTTTCCAATTTTCTTTTTTCTATTCCAAACTGTTCTCTTTCCAAATTATTTCAAACTCTTTGACCTAATTTATTTTCGTTGGATAAATGTGAAATCATTATCACATCTGATAACAGCCGTGTTAATTGTAACTGAACATTTTTTCGAGTTAATCGACGAGGTAAGAAGGGACAAGTAGATTATTCAACACACTTATTCAATATGTTACACCATTATTAATTCTAACAGTTCGAATGAAATGCAATACGTAAAACCGGCGTTAAGTATAATATATTAAATACTATATCTCACGCGATTTATAACAAACTAACGCTTTCGGTTGTCGCATCTAGCGCGACAATTCCCATTTAAAACACCAAGTTCCTCTGATTGGGGATAAAAAATTCTACAGGAAATGTATATTTTACTACCATCGACACGCACGTAAATTCTACAATGTATGCATACATGCATGTATAATCGCATAAATTTCCATACAGTGATGTTTGCATAGTTTGCGTAGTTGGGAAAAGGTGTGATAATTCGAAATAGCTAGGTTGCGCCCTTACGCTGCTAACTGTGATAAATATGAAAAAAGTAACTTACCACTATAAACAGGTACAAATTGCTGCTGATTACAATAGTAGCTTCAATATAACAGTTTCAAAGAATTATACAAATACTCGCGCTATGTTTTATGGCACACTCACGAGATTCGCATGAAAATGATTCATAAATCTACTTTCTATTCTCCATTTATCTTAACACTGGACTTTTTATGTAAATTCATATTTTTAAGGATATGATAAAGAAAGTAGACCTTTGATAGAAAATTACTTCACCAGTTAGATATTATAAAAATCACTGTAATTTGGATGTTTCGTGTAGTTTTCCATATTATGTGGAATTTGTTCAATTTTCCATCTTTAAGTTTTCTATAAATGCTTAAAAATCCGCAGTCTACTTATTACACATAAATAAATATCGTGTAACAGTGAATCTAGGGTTACGTCTGACTATATACGGAGTATTCTACTTACGCCACTTGCGATCACAATTTTTATACATGTTAATGATTACTGATATAATACAAAACACCAGAACTTTAAGAACCAGAGCTCCAAACAATTTAAGGAAATCTGAGTAATAATCATGTGAATGCAATGCAGAAATTCTCAATCATATTTAAATTCTGCAAATTTTTTTAAATTCTCGAAAACATCCGACGTCGTGGAACAAAATTTCACCGCAATAGATTAGCTGGCCTCTCTATTTCTATTCCATGGAAGTGCTTCAATTCACTGTGTACTACACAGAGCTGGAAGGAATCCGGGTTTGATTGGATCATACCTCTATATGCCCACCTTTTCTAACACAATTGTAGCTTTCTGATCACCGACTTCTAAATTCGAAGCAAATATGGACAGAAAATTTATTAAATAGTAATAACTTTAAATTGTTCAAAAGGGTATCTAGGTACTCGGTTATTGACATAAAGGTTAAGTAAGTTCACTTTTTTCTTTGCTCTCCTTTTTCATTTATAAACGTTTATCACAGAACGCAACGGCGCGTTGTATGCGCTAGAGCTTAGTTAAAAACAGCGGCATACGCGGCAGTATCACGTGCAACGATTAAAACATTCCCGATAAAGCGGCGTTTAAATGGGAAAATTATACATCTTGTCGGCGCACCTCGCAAGATTCTCTGAGACTGACCTATATAACATGAACGCTTGTAATAATAGGACGTTGTTTTACGACTACTTCCTTAATGGAAGAAGGCAATCAGTGGTCATCGGAAACGTGTTTCTCCCTGTTATTTTCGCCGGTGAAGATAGAAGAAGTAAGTAGTACTATCTTACGTGAGCGAACGGAAATCTTGACGTAACTGGATGACGCGAAACATTAACAGTGTCCGAGGACAGGGATGAAAGCAGCGACGTTTTAGATCTTCTAATGTCAATCCGTGAGACTTTCAAGAGTTTCGAAGCTTTCGCCTGAGAAGGATTACCGATTTTCCTTCAGGCAGTGGTCTAGCTTATTGATGGAAAGAACCTGTACATTTATATCCACGGATTTCTACGTTCTTTGATGGTATTAAAAGACACTGTCAGTTTTCCAAAGCTACTCCTCTTCCTTTTTGTAAGTCATAAATGAAAAGCTCAAAGATGTAGGAGGTCTTTGATGAGAGTTATAAGATACGTCGGTGAAAAGAAAAAAAAGATAAGGGGATAAATGGTTCATTTAATAGCTAGCGACATACACTCTGTAGTGTTGTAGAGAAAGATTCGTAAGGTTCTTTATTAGTTTCAGTTCGATGGTTCTCGCTGAAGTCTCGAATTCGCTCTTCTTTCACTACTTTATGGTTCAGTCATTCTTTATGCATGCACTCACACGTTTATCATAAAATCCACGTGGACCATTTGCCACGTGCCGGACGATACTCGATCGACGTCGAAGGCGTTGCGTTAAATGTGGCCTGACTAATGCATGCGCACATTAAATAGGACTACGATATCGTAAAACAAATACTTAACAGTCTTTATGGAAATTTATGTCAGAAATATTTTTTTATGAATAAATTAGTAATTAAGATGTTACATTCAATTTTTGAACTATGCAATAATGTTGGGCACATTTTATTTGAAATAAGATCATAAATAATCATTTGGAATAATGAATTGTTTCAAATATATTGTTATTTATATTTTACAAATAACACAAAAAAGTTAATTTTATTTTGTGTTTAATTCAAATAAATTCTTTTCGAATAATTTCTCATTTTAATTACTTTACTCAAATAAAACGAGCAAATAATTTGACATAACATAAAAAGTTAAAAAGAAACGGAGAATATTTTGATATTTAATACAGTAATTATTGTTTATACTATTATATTCATTATTCTGAAATAACGAAATAATTAATACTTTTCCTTTTCGTTTCTCCCATTTTTGGTTATTAGATGAGCTGCTCAGAAGTGATTAATTTCACTTTTGCAATATTTTCGAATTTCAATACCAAAGCACGTAATTTGTACTTAACTTTTTAAAAATAAAGTAAATTTGATAAATTTTGTTTCACGGACTTAGTCACTTTGGCTTCCAAAAAGGTTAAATAGTAATAAAAAAAAAAAAAGAAAAAGGAAATGATATTCATGCATAAGTTAATATGGAAGGTAAAGGTCTTGAAATTAATATTTACATGATATTTCTTCGTATTACATTATAATACACAATTTAAGATTAAATTAGATTAGGTAAAAAAGAAGCGTCATTTTCACTAATTCTGAAGAGCTAATTTCACCTTTGAAGCCAATTTGAAGTTAAAGAAAGGATAACATTGAATACATTGTAATTTAGAAACATGAAGATTTAGAAAAGCTACAACGATGACATTATTGAAGGCTGGCCAGCACAACGCAAGTCTCTGAAGATCGCGAGATCTCAAATCTTATCCCTTAGGTGTCTTTCTTCCTTCTCGTTTCCAACATTTCTATGAATATTTTCCATTTCAAACTTCCCAACAACTATCGATAGTTAATACACTCAACCGTATAATATGATCACAACACAATTCTTCCAATAAGATTTGACAAATTTAAAGCTGGTTCTCCCAACAAATATTGTTTGAATTTTAAGGGAACTCGAATGTAAATTCATAAATGTTCACCAGCAGATGGTGTCTATTGTACTTAAGATGTAGGATATAACTGCACTTCTACTTTCCCGCGTTACACTTCGTCGTAAAAAAGTCACACGGCGACCAGTAGGTTCACTTTTCCTCTGTGAGCCAAATGTAACTGCGTCGTCGTAAAACTCGAACGTGGCCATGGCAAGTGAATTTGGCAAAATAGCATTTCACAAAGTTAAGACGTCTAGTATCAGCGTTGAAAATAGGTGGAGAAAGCTAGGCAAGTTCTGACTCCGGCTGGTGTATAACAACTCCCCTACTCAAGGATGTATGAAATCGTACACCTCCATGGGTTACCTTAATGTAACTCGTCTCGACTGGAATCGTTTCTGAAAGACGAGTGCCAACTGCTATTAGAAGTTTGATCTGAAGCGCTGGGCGGACCTTTCGAACTGTCGTATTATACGTGTTATTATACTCCCTCTCGAGATCCTTTAAATGTTCCGAACTTCTCTGTTGTAATTTTCCGGTGAATGTTTCGCAGAGAATCTTTCGTTATCTAGTAAGTTCGACGAGAAAAATGAAGTCTTTCAGAGACAGAGAGAAACGGGAGGCGGAAGTCTCGAGTATTCGAATACAACGCTGAAACGTCTGATACGAATAATTCAATTTCCAAAGCTCACCTGAGATGATATTTCTATGCAAAACGGGTTCCATCAAAGAGGTCCACCTTTTCGATTATGAATTAGCATCTGGAACGAAAGCTTCTAGAATTCTTTTCTATTTTACTGCATTATCAAGCAAACAAAACAGAATTATTTATCTCTTACTGTTGATTATGTTGAAATCTATGGACAGTATACAGGGTGTCTCAGTACTGATACTACAATCGTGAAAGGAGTGATTCTACGTGAGAAAATAAATTGAAAATATGGAATAAATTTTTAATTTGAAGTTCTGTTTTCGAGAAAATCGACTTTGAAGTTTCTCCAAATGACTATATCGTGATTAAGGCATGTGATTTTTAAGATTTGTGTATCATATTGTATGCACAACTGTGCTGGCCGAATTAAATTTTCATCCAAGCTTTCCAATGCATTTTTCGTTTTTAATTTTTCGAGCGCGAGAATGATCCTCGTTTTTAATTGTGGAAGACTTGAATTGTCTTAGGAATAAACTTTTTGTTTAATATGACCCCATGATTGATTTGCCAAAAATGCAAAATTGATTTTCTCGAAAACGAAGTATTGTTTCATATTTTCGACTTATTGTTTCGTGTAAAATTACATTTTCTACGGTTGCACCGTCAATACTGGTACACCTTGTATTAATTCGTAATTTGAAAACTGCAAAGTTGCTATATTACTTAAAAATAACTTGAAATTTCAAAATTATTTCATTTAAAATTTTTCGCGAATATTTTCAGACGATGAAGTAAAATTTTTTAGACCAATTACGTAGATAATAAAAAATATATTTACTTTCGAGTACAAGTGATCTAAACGGCGTCGAAGCAAATTTTCCAAGCGATAAAGTAAATTTTCCGTACCTAGATTAACAATACTCGCTTCAACACCAATTTAAAATAATTCACCATTAAGTCAATAACAGAATAAAAGTGAAATACATAAAAACGATTTGTTCAATATTCGGTCACGGTTTTGTATCGAAACATTTTTACAGACAGGAGAAATAAAACGTTCGTACACGTCGAACATTTTTACAATTCCAATTAACAACATATAGAATCACCATCTCTGCTAGCGCGGTAGAAAAAATTTTATTTCCCCCGTAGCAGTTCGTTTGATGCTCCATAGAACTAGCATGAACGTTCGCTGTGTAAACTGAACCAGTATACTAATCGAGTACACTTTTATAACTGTTTTAAATTATTCCTGTTCATCTAAATTAATTCGACCAGGGAACTTGGTACTACTCAGTGGTAACGAAGTCTCGATCCGTTTCTTCTTCCGCAACTGACTTCAGAACTACTTCGAACTTCGTGTCCACAGGTCATACAGGGAGAATGGACTTCTACGTTACTTTTATAGCATATTTAACGAGCCAAAGAAACCGCGGGCCATCCTTATTCCAAGGAACTTCCCTTCGATAACTACGCCACGTGCGCGGAATTTGATTAGCTTGATTTAGAAACTACAACGGCCGACGGTTTATTAGCGTCGTTTGCGGGACGACACCGGCCGCTGCTCTTTCATTAGAAATTAATGAGCGACCCGTCGTCGACGTTGCCTAGCTGTACATCTTTCTCGCTCCTCCCTGGGTGAAACGAAATTTAGAGGCCACGACAAAAGTTCCCTGCGCCGGTGAATAAAATATACGCCCGACGGGCCAGCCTGTGCACGAATTGCCGGTGAATCAAAATTAAGCTCGCTCACCCTACTTCTCTCCTCCGGTCAAGGAAGGAAGCAACTACGACAGCGATGAGAAATTAAGGGAAACAGAGGGGAATACTTACTGTGGATCAGACCAAAGGGACGAATAGAATTCTTGAATCGATGATTCGGTATTTCGAGAACTTCGTTTTTATACCCTTTGGAATTTAGGTCAAACCATAAATGAACTACTTTCTCTCTTAAAACAGAATCTATTAGACGTTTGTAAAAGTTTCCGTTGTCCATCTTGAAATGCAGTCACATTGCTTTCTGAAATAATTGCCTTTTTTCTTTTTTTTATGTGGCAGTGTTGATAATTTTGGGTTCAACCTATTAACATTAGATAGAAGAAGATTATAGAGCGCGGATAAATATTGTAGTAATTCTGTGTGTCCAATGAAAGAATTTGGTTAAAAAGGAAAAGAAGAGAAACAATGGAAACTTTTGAAAACGCCTAACGTTTATTAGCGTTTTTCAGGAAAAATTTTCCGTCTAAATATTTAGAAAGAATATAGAATTTAGAAAATTGGAGAACAAGTTAATACTTGGAAATAGTAATACAATTACATTAATTATTATAATTAGAGATTGTTTCTCGAAAATCTTCTTTGTTGCAAATACATTGCATATCTGAGTTATTAATCAAAAACTTTTCCTCAATTATATTTTAGTCAGTGTACATTATATTTCCAGTTATTACCACTTTATCTACCAAAGTAAGGATTAGGTTTCATTGGAATAGTTTAATCCTTTTAGTACTGAGACAAACTGGTGTAGTTTGATAAGACTTGAGAGAAAAAATTCAGTTTCAAATGATAATCACAAACTTGGAAAAGGAACATGATAGGAAATAAGGGGAAAATGAATTAATGGCTATAAATGAAGCATTTCGATATTTGTTGAAAATTTTTCAAAATTTATTTCACAGGAACACTTAACTATGATATAAAAACTAATATACGAGAAAGAAATGTAAAAAATATTATTATTTATTAGAAATGGTACTAGAATTGTCTTCATATTCATTTGTTAATTTTGCCAATTCTAAGAGAGTTAATACGAATATTTTCGTCAAATACGAATTTTTCAGGATGCATCTAACCTCCAATTTACAGTCTTTCTTTTATACTACCATAAAGAAATTTTTCCGGTACCTAATGAATGTTGAAATACGAAAGAACTTTTTCATTCACGAAGAAAAAGAATTAAATGCGAAATTTTTTATTATTATAATGAATAGTATTGTATAATCGAAGATAGAGTAATTAGAAGATATAAATCTTCGACGAAACCATTTATTTTCTCCTAACATCGTACGCTCTGTAAAGCCGCTTTGATGATTTTTTCAAACCACCACGCAAAGCTACAGAGAGAACGCAGAGCGCATGAAAGAAGAAACAGAGGAAAAACGAGACGGTAGCGTGGTCTGCTAATGAAACAAGAAGTGTAAGAAATTCGGACCTGCAAGTAGAGGCAGAAGGATGTCCAAAGTGCAGGGAAGATTACACAGGGCATTCGCTTGGTTGCTTGTTTACTCGACAGTACCATACATTATTGACAAGCTTGATTATCTTAAGCATACTTTGCGGTGTCGGAAGCTAAAATCTCATCCCCAGGAGGAAACGAGTGCGTTTTGCCTCGTAGCAAGCAGGACTGCTAATATATTTATTAAGAATCTCCAGCAGAATCTACCAGCTCTTCCCACAACGTCCTGATTCCGCTTTTCTCTCCTCTTCTACCTTCTTCATCTTCCACTCTATTTTTTCCTTCATGCATTTACACATACAGGTTGTTTTATAAATGCATGTCAATACTTCACGGCGTGAATCTACAGACGAATAGGTCAGTGCAAAAGCTCGTCCTTTCGATTTCCTATTAAATCTTTACGGACGGGACTGTCCGATGCGTGTTTAGAGGAAAGGTGATATACGCTTGAAGATTCGGTTGTGACACTTATAAATTTTATACTACATAAACGAACATTTGTTAAATGATTTACGAAATATTCGTGAATAACCTTTTATTAATAATTCGAGTTTGTGGTTTTAAAATTTTGTAGAGTATCTAAACGAGTCCTGAATGCTAAAAGTACTTGGTCTATTGTCTGCAGACATGCGTCTGCAAAGGGTTAGAAAATAAACATATTTGGTATGCAAAATTTGTTCATTAGTCGATTATACAATCTCTGTTGCTTCGTGTAATCTCTTTCTGGTTGATCTGTCGACGTTAATTTCCTTTGCAACTTCTTCAGTTCAAATTCCAGGATTATTTTGCAAATTAAGTATAACGTCATCGTTTATCAAAGAAGTTCAGCTACAGCGCGTTCGTTGTTTAATTGAAAATCACTATATCTAAATTTTGCAAAGTACTTTCTGTACTAGATGAAGAACTGATGTACGGTTTTTGGTAAACGTCCTGAATGTTCTTTTTACAGCTGTTCCTATCGTTACATCTTTTTGGAATTCATAAAATGACATGACGTGAACAAATATTTTCTTTGCTCATTTTGGAAATCTTTCTTTATAATGCAAGAATTGTCGGAAGACAAAAATCTGCTGATAAAATAACAGTTAAATATTGTTCCTCTTATCCGTTGCGAAATTTGCACAAGCGACAACAAGTGTCACTTGCAAATGAATAATTTAGTGTCATTTATTGGACAATATAAGTAGAAAACGTTACAGTGCTGTGCAAAAGTCTAAGGCCATCGTGAGAAATTTGTTTTATACTTGTTAACCCTCCTATATCGCAATTAATTCATTTATCCAATATAGTATTCTTCCTATATTCGATTAATTCGTACCGCGTTGTATGGATAAGGAACTCAGAATTAGTATAAATCAGATTAATTCGTACCGCTTTATATGGAAACGACGTTAAATGAAACTCACAATCAGATATAAGTATATATAATCCACATTTTCAGAGCACCATGTTTTGATGAATATGGTTATGAAATGAACTTTTATAGATTCAAAAGCTAATAAATATATTAGGCATAGAAATAAATTCTTTTTAATTGAATTTACGTAATTAATAGAGCCATTCAAATCGAGATGTTTTGAACCTATTTTCATTCTTTTTAAATAAAACCTTCATTGTACACAATAATCAGAAAAGTTAATTTCTGCACCTAATATGTTTACATATTTCAAATTATATTTAGTGAACTTAAGAGTTCATACCTGAAAATTAAAAAGACAAAGTGAAATGTAAACTGAAATTTATTTTCTTATTTTCCAAACAAAAGAAAACCGAGAAACTTAAATTTGAAATCAAACGTTTTATTAACATTCACCGTCACTGTCAAGTAGTAGTGGCCTAACTCTGCATTCACAAGAAAATTTCCTGACAACTGAAATTGGAAAATGGTGATGTACGTCTATGAAAAGAAAAACCAGAGAAAATCCACAATAATTTGAACCGTAAAAGTGTAATAGAAAAAATCATGTTATAAGGTATCGCGTTATGAGAGGATTGTCGCAATTATTGCTGCGCGTTTACTGTAAATCTATGTCAATTTTTACTATGCTATGTATATATTCGAATAGTGTGTTGCGTCAGACATAGTATACACGTGGAAAACTCGTGTTTCTCGGAGTCTGTTGGAAAATGTAGCGAAGGAACGGAGTCGCTTCTTTAACTATTAATATGGTTTCTATAACTAACAATATTTCAGGTAAAAACACTGACTGAAGACATCTTTATTACTGCAATTTCATTTTTATTCCAACTTTCAACTCGCAAACAATTTTCTACGATTTCCAATACGAATAATTATCGACGTTCAGTAGTTTAATAAAATTATTGATAAAGCTTATAAAATAGTGGATTATAACAAGTATAATGGCAGAAATGTAAACTGCAGATAGACATCGCATCATTGTTTGTATAACATGAGTTACGGATGATTAAAGAAAATATTCGATTAGATCACGTTTACATTAGATTTTTTCCTTTGAGAGCTATCAAAAACTGTTGCGTATGAATAAGCGAATGTGCACAATCTGCAAGAAAGTATACAAAATGGATTTTTGGCTATGATTATGGAGGAATTCAATGCTACGTCGTGTCAATAGCGCGTGTCGTGGCACAAGGGCACTCGAGGTCTTAAAAAATTTTCTTTAACACCTTTAGTGCCGAATTAATTGATATAGTTTGATACCTTTTGAGGAAAAAAATTCAGTTTTAAATTATAATTACGAAATTTAAAAAGGAACATATTAAATGACTGAAGTATTTCGATACTTGTTGACAATTTTTTCAAAAGTTTATTTCACAGTTACACTTAAATACAATATGAAAAAGATGTTGAAAACATTATCATTTATTAGAAATAATATTACAATTGTTTTGTTACTTTTCACATTCGTTTATTAATTTTCACAATTTATACCTCTAGCATAATGGAAAGGATATATTGTTGTTCTGTGCTGCGAGGATTAATTATCCATATCTCGAAATCTAAGATAAATCAGCAATATATCAACATGATATTTTTTACTCGTTTTAATGTGTAGATTTATCTAACCCCGCAGTATTGACATGCATTTATGAAACACCCCGTATATCGATCTTAGTTTCCTTCCCTTGAGAGAAACACGTTCCAACCTATATAACGTTATGGATATCGCGAACACTGGAATTGTTATTACTGCTGGACATCAACAGAGCGGATATCCGACGTCAATTGTAGCTATGGGAAATTGAAAAGCAAAAGGTTAGGAAAAAACAATCATTGAACGTGTACGTTGGGTCCGAGTAACGTTTTTCTTTCCTCTCGTCATTGTCCCTCTACTGGTTCTTGTTCCAACGTTTCTTTTTTCCCTTTTTTCTCTGTTTTTCGTTGCTCGCGTATATCGATGGAGTAGAACGATTGGTTGAAACAGTTATTCGATGTGTGCGGCTGCACGTGAGGTGGTGCACATGATAACGGGCGGAGTTAGGTTACTCGCCTACTGGTTCTCGGGCTGGTGAAATCTTCGGTAACAGAGGAAGAAAAGAAAAAAAAATGCGTTGGTATTATGACCCAAATTGCGCGAGGTACTTCGTGCTTCGCCTGTTTCCTTCTGGCGAAATCCACGTTTTGAAAGGGGTGGAACGTTAGAAGCAACGAACGAGCGTGGACAAGGAACGGAGTGAGATAAAGAGAGTAACTGAGAAACAGGCTTAGACAGATAGATGTAGGCAGACAGAGAGAGAGAGAGAGAGAGAGAGAGAGAGAGAGAGAGAGCTTTCGTGAAAGCTTTGGTTAGCTCCGCCCCTCACCAATAGCAAAGCACAAGGGTTCGCTTGTCTTCCGGCGCGCTGGCCAATATCAAACTTGCTCGGACGCGCAGCCTCCAAGGTGGACCAATCGGTAAACCCGCGGAAAAACGCGCTTTCGCATTGCCACGCTGCACGCCGAAAGTTCGATGTGACGCGCCGCGTAAGCGTGTACAAGCGTGAGCTTTCAATGCACGGTAAAAGCCTTTTGTTTCTGTTGCACGTGCAACCCCTTCTTCTTTCTCTTTCCTTCTCATTGATCCACCGCGTCCCGCTCTTACTCAATCTCCGTTCGTTCGTATCTCTCCTTTCGTCGAGGTGTTCTCCGTTTTATTTTTATCCTTCGTCTCCTTTCTCATTGCTTCTATTCACTTTTTCAACGTTTCTCTTTCGTTTGTTTGTTTGTTTCTTTTCTACTTTTTGATATCCGATGATAAACTAATTGGTACGAGTGAATATGTGCAATACGATATATTGCGAGTAATAATCATCTTCACTGGATATACGCATTGAATTCTTTTTTTTTTTTTTTGTGATTAATACGACGTTTAAGACGATGATTATAACTCTTACTCGAGTTGTTGTACCTTTGTATCCGCTCTCTCGTTGAAATTTCAATTCATGCAACGTAAGACGGAAATTGAGAATAAAAAATTGCGTATGAGATTTCGGTTTTTAGTTATTAACGTTTGAAAATATTCCCATAGCCTAGCAACCCCCTATATATTATATCAACGAATATAGAACAAGTGAAGACAACATCTCTACCTTGTCTCGTATAAGCTGTGATTACCTCTATTTTATACATTCAGAAATCTTAGAATGTGTGGTGTAAAAGTTCTCTAATTTGTCGATTAATTCGCCACACACCTTTAGATATTCAAATTAATTAGAATAGCACATTAATTTTAACGCTGCCTCTTCTAATCTTTTTAATTATTGCACCGTGAATTATGCTGAATTATGTAAATACCATTTGGAATTTACGTTTCCGAATCTCATTTGAAACAGATTTACATTTTTAAGATTGGACCAACTGATTTGAGTTTCCTTTTTGAGAAGTTATAAGGATTATTTTACTAAATGTGTAAAATTTTTTTTAGAGAAAATTATAACTGGTCAGAATTACAAAGCAAAATACAACGATTGCTTGATTATAATTTTTTTTATCTGAGCCTGTAATGAAAATTTTTAAGAATATGTTTCGTAAATCTATATTAATTGTACATGTGCTGAGATATTCATCGAAATCAGTTGACACTACTGTGAGCTACATATTGTTAAAAATTTTTCTGAAAATAGGAATGTATTAGACTATACCGATGTAATAATGCGTGTGATGCTCATAATTCTACCCTTACGTGCTATGGCTATGTGTAAAATTGAGTAAAATTTATGTGTAAGAATCTCTCATAAAGTAGCATAAAATTATCGGAAGAGAAGTTCACTGCAAACACAGGTGCAGACGTCTAGACAGTGTACTCGGGTATGTAACTATAATAGCATTATACATTTTGGAAATGAGGAAAGCATACTCAAGAATGCCAAACAAAAATCGTAATTATTATTATTACATATAATTCTGCGTGTGTTTTTCCACAATTAAATTAGTACTATTTTTGTGAACCTTCATTTTATATCATTTTTCTAATTCCTTTAATTTCCAATTTATGTCCTTGTAAAATATGTGAAGAATTCTTTTACTAAATACTTTCCTCTAATACTATATCATTCCTTTGCCTTAGAGTGTTATAATGAAGGTCTTTGTAGGTAAAAAATTCGTTCTGACTTTTATCTTTAAGTTACACGAGTTTAATTATTTCGACGAATTTTTACAATAAGCAAATTGTCCACGTATGTCTCTTATTTTTGAATTTTCGAACTTTCGAATTTCTCAAATTCAGAGTTTTCTGGAAGTAGATTGAACGGTGACAGTACTCAATTATCCGAAAAGGAAAGATACAACCTTTTCTATTCTTCGAACAGTATTTCTTACAGCAATCTAATATTTTTGAATATTATTGAATGGTACGTATTAACTGCACCTATTGAAACTGTATTTGATTAGCGGGCAATATTCAATCGAGTGTGTTTTCAAGAAGATAGAGAATTTCCGAGATATGAAACCCCGATTGAAAAGTATATTGCTCCGCCGGAGCAAGGGGAATTAATTGTTTCAACTGTCACGCAAGAATGGCTCGGCAAATTGCTTTTCGTCAATGGACAAAAGAAACGTCCTCGATATGTTACAAATTTCACTTCACAGATGGAATACTTTCAGGAAATAACCAACCTTCCGACGTGCCCTCGCTCATTTTTACCGACGAATTTTCCGTAACACTGATTACAGCGCGAAGCATCCAATTTCATGGGCTCTATTTATATTAGCTTGTTTTATGAGTGATTTCATTTGTGGAAGACACGTTCGTTACAGCAGAGCTGACAGAAATTACACAATCTTCTGCCAAACCGGTGTGTAAAGGAATATTTAAATCCTCTCGTCTGGAAGATGTAGATCTTTTAAGGTAACCAGGATTTTCAATTTTCCTAAAGAAGCGAAATGTTCTGCACTAGTTGCTTGCAAAAAATACCAATGGCTTGTGTATGAAAAAATTTTATTTATCAACTAAATATTAATTAAATGTTAGTTTAGTTACATTTTAATCTTTGTAAGCGATCTTGTATGTGAGTTAAAAACGTAATCAATCAGGATTTTCGTTGAACAGTGACACAACTAACAAAGGTAACCTTTTCAGAAAATCGATTTGAAATTTTCTGTGGTCAAAAATTATTAGTTGTTCAATCATTTGGCAACGAAATAATTTTTCTTTCTTTGCGATTTAACTTATAATCTAGGATTAGGTCTCTATTTGAGATCTATTTTTAAGGTCTGTAATACAATACAATATTGTTTATTTGGAATTGTTGACTATTAAGGAAAAGGTTAACAGTTCTAGTATTTCGAACTTTTGGATGAAAAAAGCATATCAAACAATGAATTATAGATCTCGTGTAAATACGACGAAATATAACAGAACTTGTGATTTTTTTTATTGTTACACAATTGTAACAATAATATTAGCATATCTCAGACAAAACACAATCGTAAGATATCGAAAAGAAATTCGATTGTTCTATGTATCGTGATAAAATGTTTTTTCATTACAGTTTCCTCATTCGTGTAATTACCATGTCAATCCATTCGCACAAAAAGAAAAATAAATCAAACGAAAAGAAAAAGAAACCGTAAACCATAGTTGTAACAACAGAATCCAGGTTATCTCTACGAATAGAAATATTTTTCCTTTGCCGTATTACCTTTGACATCTGTCATCCTTAGCTGGGCACGCCGATTAAACCGCCTAAGAACGAACCCGTTAGAAAAACTTACGGATAC
This sequence comes from Anthophora plumipes, assembly GCA_951804975.1. Lineage (NCBI taxonomy): Eukaryota > Metazoa > Arthropoda > Insecta > Hymenoptera > Apidae > Anthophora > Anthophora plumipes. The sequence continues at coordinate 10,037,277 of OX638116.1, read as the reverse complement.
AAAGCAAAAGGTAGCTTCGAGGTAGTGGGATCAGAGGGCACAGCACGATGTTGCGCGTGTTTGAGACAGCCGACGCGACGATGGAAACAAACGAAAGAAGGCGAAGGAGTTCAAGCAAGGGACAATGTTCCCTCTAGTGGAAAACATACGTGCACGGTCAGACATCCCGAGGTAACTTCAATAATTGCCGCTTCTTCCTCCTTTCTCCCTTCTCTCTCCCCCCTATCTCTCTCTCTCTCTCTCTCTCTCTCTCTCTCTCTCTCTCTCTCTCTTTCTTTTTCTGTTTCGTTGACCTGACATCGTTTCAATCGCATGCATTCCTCTCGTGTCACAGTCTCTTATAACATGAACGCTTTTTGGATCGCTATCGGTTGACATTCGATCGCAGTGTATCTCAAAGGAGTACACTTTATGAACATTGGGTTGGACAACGGAGAGAATAGACAGTGACTTGCGTGTGCGGAGCCTCTGTTGAAAAACGGATGTGAAACGATGAACAGCGAAATGAACAATTGACACAGGATCCTCTTTCTTGAAAGAATAAGCCGTGTAAAATGACACTGTTGGTATACCGCTTCATTGAGTTAGCAGTTTTTCATTTGTGGCGGTTATGTTAGATGCTGAAAAAGGAACCGAGATAGAGAGGTTAGGCGGAAAAGGAAAGGTAACGTTTCGTCCAGGGTCTCCTAGTGGTCTCATCAGTAAGGCATCCTATATATATGTATACAACGCGAGAATGATCGCGTGTCCCTACCATTGGTGGTTGAGCACATACATTGATGTCTTGTATTATAGTAGTGATTGATAGATGTCTCGTATGACTTGTAAATATCTCGTATTATTATCCTGCAAATGTTTTAGGATAGTGGTTTTCAACAACCTAGTTAGGTAGAGATTAGTAGAAATTTCCTACCAGTTCGCGAAAAATTTGTTCAAATCATGTAGCCGCTGTACGTGCTGTAGTCAAAGAGTTAAATATAGTTGATAAAGCGTCGCGTGTGCGATTAAACATGAATCGAAAGAAACGACAGGCATTGCTATGATACGTAAATTAAGCAGCTTTCAGCATGAGAAAAATAAATGAACCACCATAGTGGCATACCTGCAAGAAAAGATTCAACGAGAAGCTACTATAGTGGTGTATAGTGGCTGAAAGATTAATATTGTTCCTTTACTGCAGTCAGAATCCGATTAGTTTAAGATTTTCGTATTAATAACATGTGTAATTGATACCACGTGGCGCAAAATTCAGAAGCTTTGCTACGAATTTGTACGAAATGTTGATATTGAACGTTGGATCAGAATTTTACTTCTATGGCGTTTCAATAAACTGTTACGATCTGGGTGTAAATGTATAAGAGTATTAAATTTCATTACGACGTCGTTTTGTTTGCTTTAATGAGAACCGTGCATTTATACAGCTGTTTTATTCGGTTTTAACTATCTTTTAATGGGTCTTCGTTAACCTGGATAATACTTGAAACATGCGGTGATAGATGAAGCAAACATGATGTGAAAAAGTTATTAAGAGGACTCATTTATTTGCAGTTATCTTTGTAAAGTAATTAAATAATTATAAGAATGTATTTGAAGAAAAATTACACTAAATTTGATTCTTTTTACTTGCTATAATTTAATTAACGATTTTTGTACATAAGATTCTGTAAGAAACGAATAAATTTTCGGTTTTAAGTATTTTTGCTCAGCACAGTGGAGAAGTTCGAAAAACTGCGCGTATATACACATTGCAAATGTAAGTATCTATTAGTCAAGTATTTTTTTGTGAAATGAATACTTACTACGCTTTTCTCGATCTGTAAGTTTATAGATTTTAATAAAAATAGGGAAGCCAACGATTCCTACTGATGAAGGTAACCCTTATTCTATGTACAAATTTGGTGTTTCATAAGCTGATGTTTCGTGACTTCCTTGATTCCATGTTATTAAAATATAATCCACGCTTTTATGTTACAAGATAAGGTTATAATATAAGGCAGATAATGAAATTAGACAAAGACTGTTAATAAATTTGTTTACCTTAGAACGTTAGCATTCTTTTTACACTTATTCTTTAGCATAAAGTGTAAAAATTCCTAGGATACATTATTCATCAATACGTATAACGAATTTGTGAACAACATACATTAGAAAATATTTCTATACTACAATGTTCAATTTTCACAAATGATGTTGTATTTGTTTATATATATTTATAAACATGAGTAACTATTTAAATTTGTTCGTATTATATCACTTTCCTAATAAGAGTAGCCTATTTGTATTAATCAATTAATTTCTTGTTGACTTGTTAACAATAGTTTAGTTACCAGCAAAATAATGAAAAATGTTACTTCTTCGTTTAACAAAAATCAAAGTGAAAACTAAAGACAGAAAACTATTTCAAACCTTTTAAATTTTCACTATAAAAAAATTGCGAACATTGTTTAGCAAAGTTACTTGTACAATAACATCTAAAATATTGTGAATTTGAATAAACGGAAAGTCACATATTTATGAAGACTTTTTTTCCATACTTCTGATTAATATTATCAGCCGCAAAAATTCGTCAGCTTTCGTTTGGAATAATATACGTATAGAAAGTGTCATTCTGCCTTTCGATGTAAAAAGGACTACAGGATATCGTAAAGTACATGGAAAAGTATCTGGTAAAGAACGAAGTCACGAACAAGGAAGTCTTCATGTTTCGGCGAGATCTCTTATTAAAACAGGACAACGGAATAAGGAGGCGAAGCACGCGATAGGACCATGGTACAGGAATGAGGTGAATAGAAGCGTCGAGGACATAGCCTAGGTGATGCGAAAGTACGACGTGTTTTTATCATTTAATTTTGCAGACAAAGACTTGCAGGTCTTTCGTTCGAGGAGGTCAAACCCAGAGGAAGCTGCCGTTTCTTCCTGAGACATTATCTTCTTCATTTGCCTCCTTTAGTTAAGAAACATCCCGTGGGATTAGAGATAGACTTCTTTTGTTTCGAGCACAAAGAGTTCCCTCCGACTTGGGTTATCGGGCAGTTCTTTCAATGTCTTTGTACTGAATGCGACGAAAGATTTAGTTGAATTTCCTAAATAAATAGCCATGCAAATTCCTCGGAGTTCTTGATAATTAAAGCGATACTTTCTTTCGATTATTAGGAACTACATCTAACACGGACCAAAAAAAAAAAAAAATTTGGATTTGATAATTAAAGTATATTGATTTATTTTAATTAGTTATGTATACTTATATTTATCATTGAAAACGTAGCAATTTCAACATATATTCAATTTCTTAATGCACGAATTTTAATTGCTTATTATTCTATGGCTCATCAATTTAATTGTATCATATTTTGTATCAGTATCAAATAAAAGAAACATTAAATAATGTTAGTGTAAGTATTCCACAAACCATGCTTCATTTACATACACGTTTCTCTTCTTTCAAAGACTCAATTCATGTTGCTTAAATAATTGCAAATATTATTGCAAACTAACGAATATTATTGAATAAATTCATTATTGAATATTATTGAAAAATGTTAAATTATTATATTCTATGAAATCATAAAAATTAATCACACTGCTACATACATACATACGTATACGATGAAGACACTTTACCAAATCTATACTTCTACTTTTTGTATTAAATCTATTATTTAAATGCATTAAATGAACGTATATTTTATTATCAAAATGTATGAATAGCATATTGAAATACCGTATAATACAGAAAACTGTATACATTCCGTTTTTCTCACTGAATCATACACAAATGGGCGCGATTGCTCTGTCTGTCAAAGACAGAAGGATAATAACAAAATACCGTGAAATATTTCAAAAATGCTACTAACTAAGAATTTCAAATTCGTTTTAAACTCGTCCACTCTGTCCCGTGGAGTATATTCCATCTTTGAAAGGGGGGGAGATCTCTTCTTTGAAACACATAATCAAAACGGCATTCTATATTCTTCTACGCGTTAAACAGTCTTTCAGAACTACAAAAGGATACCGGTTTTAATCTATAACCCTATAAAATCTTCCTTCGAGGCTCTCGGAGGCCACTGTCGCTCGCTCGCTCGCTCGCTCGCGTATACCCTACACACCGGGGCGGGTTATGCTGAAAGTTTTATGAAAAATGGTAGAGGACCAGAGATACAGAGAGAATACCAGAAGAAGAAAGACGTAGCGAGGACGAAGAAGAAAAGAGAGGAGAGTGAGGAGGCAGAGGGGAGGATCGGTGTAGAAGTGTGGGAAGGATAACGCGGCGGAAGTGGGAGGAAAGAGAGATCGGTATAGCCTCCGCTGTTTCTCGCGGATTGCAAGAGAGCGAGATTGACGTGAATATCCGCTCTCTGCTCAATAAAACACGCGAAACAAAAAGCCATCGTAAAACATCGGTTTAAAGTTTCATGCGAGTCTGCCCAGATGCTTCCCTTGCTTTTCTTTCCTTCTCCTGGCGCTACATCTACTATCCTCTCAGGCAGCCACTGCATCGCACTACTGTGTTTCCTGACCCCGTGTACAAGAGACTTTTGCCATGGAAATTTTTCCTCCAAAAGAATGGTCCAGCCTAGGAGTTTCCACGACGAGCTGCGCCGGGCGTCATCGTTGCTCACTTTGTGCCAGGGAAACATTGTACGGACGCATTAAACAGGAATTGTACGAAGCCGCGGCATTCGGTGCTGAATAAAGTAACGTTATTATAGGGGGAAACGTATCTCTGCCTGGGGAACACGCGTGATACTGTTCCGATTCGATTCTATAAAAGCCACTTTCGATATTCGCTTTCGTCTACAGAGATCGTAACGCCACTTCCGTTCAAGGAAATTTTAACTGGTTTTATTGAACTCGCGGGAAGTTGTTCGGCCACGTTTATTGCATTATCCTTCGCGTTTCAATTTGTTCCTTTGTCTGTGGATCTATTAATCCTTCTTTTTACGGCTCGATATCGCGTTTGTCGTTTGTTTCTTCTTTATGTTACAGAGCGTTCTGTCTTTATTAGGAAATATTCAGTTATTTTCTACGGATCGACCGAATCTACTGGGTTTAGTGATTTGAAACATAGGAATGTATATAGGATAAAATTAACGAGAAATTAATTTTCATTTTGAACAACAATGAGCTTCGTCGCAAAAATTAACAATTTTCATGCTTTGAAGCATTTGAGCTTCATCGCTAAACAAAATTGTAGGATAAGGGTGTCGAAAGTGCCCTTAAATCGAATCAGGTTTGCCTTTCGATAGTTTATCGAGAAAGAACATTTGACATCAAGTTTCGACTCTCTATCCGGATTGTGGGAGTAGTTACAGGGACTATACGGCTTACCAGCTTTTGTTCTGTTTTCTCTGTGTGACGGCATCAAATTTTGAAAAGAATCTGGTAGATCGAAAATATGGTGGCACATGTTACAGAATTGCTTCCAGTTTTTTAGTTGCAAATCCTAGCTATGAAATATAATATGCGTAAAAATATGGGGGTATTTTTTTGAAACAGGAAAGAAGCTATTTTTATGTTCTTTCAGTAAAAGTATCTGGATGTGGCACTGTCCTGAATTTTCTCAGATTTTTTGAATACGAAGCGTCATTATTAAAAAAAAATAAGAAAAATGGAAACAATGACTTTGTTGTTCGTCAAATGGCCTCTTTCTTTCAATTCCTGGGTTAATTGAATTTTGTACTTGTGCAAATGAAAATCTTTATGCAAAATTCTCCATACAGGGCCATTATATGTGCCCAATTCTTACGAACGATGTGTAATTGATGTTGTCTTAATTTAATAACCATTTATTACTAAATACATCTATATTTAATGATACTTTCAAATGAATCTCGTAAATGTTTGGAAGATTATTGATAGAATGGAATTCACACAGACATGAGTAGAAATTTGCGAATTTATAGAGGACAGTTACTGCTAAAATGTTAAAGCGGTTTCTTGAAAACGCAACAGACTTCTCATCTTACCGGATGCTATCTTGAAAGCTCTTTAATCTTCGAATGTGTTTCAGCTTTATTTATGCCTTTCATTTCATGTCGTATTATTCTTTAATTCTATGCATTTTCAGTGATTCTGTAATTTTCACGTTTGAAAAAATCAATTTCAAATATGTATTGTTAATCCTTGCATATGTGCCTTTGATATATTGTATATTTTTTCCATCGTTCATTTAAAATTTTCACCGGTTGCTCGGCCTGTTTTTCTTTTTAATACAGCTGCGCCAAATTATGGTTTTCTGTTGCATTAATATCTGCACGTTGTAATGCACAGTTTAAACAAATTAATTCATATGTATTTTAACCAGATCGTTTCGATCTCTCAACAAATTTATGAGAGTTAATTAACTGCGAAACAGTGTTGCAGACATGGTAGTATATGACACGTACATAAACACAAAATATCTGCCTCGTGTCGTAATATGTAAATGTCTGCAATGTAGCAATTATGCGTTCAGCCAATATGCTATTATGAAATAATATTACACAAATTTGTCTTTTATCGTTAAACGCTAAATATGATTTTCATTGCCAAAGTTTCATTTATCGACACCAAAACAAGCATCCCAAATGATACATTTACACAAACAAATTTACTTTGACGTTTTGATCATTGTAAAGACAGATATGCGATTGGCAGGAAAATATGCTGGATCAAAATTTGAAAGCGATTCCTGAAAATATCAGAAATGTTGAACAACGTTGAAATGTTTCATATCAAGGGAGTATTACGAAAGTAACTACTAAAATCACACCTCTGTATAAAAGCATACTCAATGCTAATTAACACAGCATTTATAAGTTTCGCCTAACTCAAACAGTTCAAATATCTCGGTTGGTTTTCATGATGCGGAAAAAATGTTCAAAAAGAAAATTAATGGTACAAAAAGATAAATAATTTGTTTAATGTTAATATACATATTCTCACATGCTTGTTTCCAAACAAATATTGAAATTAGTGATTTTTCTTGCTCAAGATCACGTGAAGATCAACAGTGTGGTAATGAAAATGTATGGATCCATTAAAAAAAAGACTAGTGATCTTGAAATTTTGTAAAAAGTTCAGTTAAAAGATCTCTGGTAATCAGAATATTTATTCCTGTGCATTATTTATTGCATCTCTGAGAATTTCTTTAGTCTCATGAAAAATAACCCCCAAAAATTTAATTATCTAAATTAGGCGAAACATCCTGTATAAATGTGGTAATGAAAATACATCGATCTATCTTAAAAAATGTTGATGACATTGAAATCCCGTAAACAGATTAAGTAAAAAAAAGAGATGCCCAGTCAATCAGAACATTCATCCCTTTGAACTATTTTGATTTCTCGTATTACAAAGAGAAATCCCGAACAATTTACCAATTTAACTGTATAACATACTAAGCCTTAGTATAATTTTATCAATATATTTTCATAGTAAGATACAAATTCGCAATATCTGCAGACACAATTTAAAAATTGCCAAATAATTTACCGCGATTAATCGATAGAAGAAGAAGAAAAGGAAGAGAAAGGCGAAGCTTCGATGCATGTGTAGCTTATAACGGTGTAATCTGAGGAAAAGCGAGGGGGAAAAGGAAGATTTTGGGGGTTGTAATGCTGGGAACGTGCCGGCGCCTCTCCGTTTGCCTTCGAACTGAAAGAATGTAATTACTCGAAGGATCAAAGTCAGAGAAACAACGTCCGTGACCCGCGTGCGTTGGTTTCATCCTTTTTCTTGTTGCATTCGTTCCTTTCGTCGTCGTCGTCTTTCGACGCGGAATTTAAATATCGACGGAAGTATTCACCGTTTGACTTCGGTAGCTCCAGTATTCGCCACCTTTCGTTCCTGGTACTGCCAGTCAAAGAAAGACAACTCGACGCCAGCGCCTTTTCCTCTCGTTGTCGTTGTCGTTGCTGAGCGACGAATAGGGAGGGGGTTCGAGCAGAAAGGGAAAACAGACAGTCGAGGGAAACAAAGGAAGTTATCTACCATCAGCTTTCCCCTTCCATCGCCGCGTTTCTTCCCGGATCTTCGCTCCAAACGACTATTAAAGTAGGTACGGATGTTTTAAAGTTCTTACCTTGCCTTGTTATCCCTATACTTCGCGAACACTGCTAGAAACCTGTCTCTTACGAGAAAACTCGAGAGATCTAGAAAACAAACATTGCGATCGATTGTGAACCGATTAAGTACTAATTTTAGACCCTATTTTATGTAACACTTTTCTACGCGGAATTTGTTGTTGCATTCAAATTCGATAAAAAATGTTAGTCATTTATTAAAAAAAAAAAAAAAAAGATGGAGGTGTTCTTTATATCTCGATACAAAGGGAGAGAAGTGAGAAATTGGTTAGAGTACTGCATGTCCCTCAACGAACCACGCAATTTTTGTCTGAAACATTTTTTTATTCAGAACTCGGTGAATTTACCCGTAACAAGATCTTCTGATAATAAAAATTTTTTATGCATCTTGTTGGTACGATGATGTTTCGTACGTTTATTATGTTTAATGAATGTGTGTTTGGATATGGGTGAAATTTAGGTTACATGTCTTTGGTATTATATAGAGAACAGATTTTATAGTAGTTATAGTACAGTAAACATCCTTTTAACCGGCTCTATATCACTTATAAGATGTAAAAAAAGAAATTAAAATATATATATATAATTACTTCTCGATAACATGGATCTACTGTACTGTTGTTGTATTTTATTTCATGGCAAATATTTCGACAATATTCGAAGTATTGAATGACAAATTTCGAGAACTTTTTATAATTATTTATATATTTTTAGGATTTTATTAATATAAGGTAAATTCTACCTAATATTAAAAATATTTTAATTTTAAATAAAAAATAATTTGAAATTATGTGTCAAGAAGCAACTTTAGGGAACTGGTTTGATAAAATTCAGTGAAATAGACACATAATACAGCAGACAGCAGTGGAATAGATAAATGATTATATACGTAGATATGACAATTAATAATCAGTACTAGATATTCTTGTCAGAAAAGATTACTTTGCATTATAAAATGTTAATTAACATATTAATAGATAATCCATGATCGGAGACGATTAAAATTTTAGCAATCAATGTTCGAAGCATCCAATTGAACAGATATTTCAAATCAAACTTCTGGAAGTATTATATTCTCTGCAAAAAGGAATTAACTAATTCAAATCATTAATGTAACGCAATTTGAAATACTCTACAATCATTTTACTGGTTAATGGTTTTGATCAATGATGTATTAAGTACATATAGTGACACCAATGTATCATAATAATTTTTTACTAAAAGTTTTTAATCATTTAAATTTAAGTAATTTCTTAATTCTCTTTCGAGTATTCATAAATTTGATATTATAAATATGATCCCAATTTTTTTTTACTAATTAAAGAATTGTATCTGCTCATTTAAAGAATTATATTATCAGCTGAATTGCAGATATGCAAATATATAGCGCAGATGCTAGGGAAGCTATTCAAAATTCACAACTACTGTAATGTACAATTTATGTCCGGAGCTTTCGTTTAAAAATCAAGATGGCGACAATGTTATTTCAGAGCGTTACGCGATGCGCATAATGCACGTTATAATTAAACCGTGCTTCGCGTTTTATTGCACAAAATAATCAGCGTAACAGGTTTAACGCACCCTGGGGATTGACAGAGAAGTCACAGAGATAACGTCAACGAATGGTGTCCACACAATTATGCCGTATTAACGCCGTATAATTTTGCCGTGAGGACGCAATGACGTCCAATAAATTTTCACAATCGATTACAATGTCACCGTCGACGGGAAAGTTTGCTTTGTACGCCTTCAAGCTCTAAAGAGGGCACACTGGGGAGAAAGATTAAGACTTTGTTACGTTCAATTGAACGCGATGCCGAAGGAACTAGAAGACGACGCTCTACACGACAAAGTACTTCGTCGATTTCCTATATATCAGTTCTAAATTGTTATTAATCTACCGCTACTCTACTGTGCCCTAATTTGACATTTTTGTACTTTCACGCGATGATAGAAAATTTTCTTCTAAAAGGAATTAATAAATTCATTTTTAATTATAGATATAGAAATTATATTAATTATAGATAGAGAGATAGAAACATAGAAATGTAGAAATCGTTAATTTCTAAGTAATAAATTTAAAAGAAATTTAAGAGACTAAGAAACAAATGTAAACCATAGTATAAACTACTGTGGGTCACGAAAGTATTCGTACACCTTTAAAACAGAATAACTTTTACAAAATGTGTATTGAACAACATTATCTAATGTTTGTTCGTTTCATAAAGCTGTTGAATGCACGCAAACAGTAAAATTATCATTAATAAAATATATCATATTTCTATTTATACTAATACAAAAATGATGAGAAACACTTTGTGTATTATTGTCTGATTTACTTCTTTCAATACAATCATCGTGATAATTATTGCAGGAAGTTTAATTGAAAGAAGTGAACAGTAGGTTCCTTTACAGAGACTCTTACAATTTATTAACTACAATATGATACTCAAACTATTACAGTGACTCAAATAATGAATCCTAATAAAATGTTAGAAAAGGATGCTGATATTTCACTGATTTTCTATATTGTTTCTTTAAAGACACACTATTTGGTAACAAATTACTCTTTTCTAAAAATCCGTATACACAGTTGAAGCTATTACCCCATAGCTTATGAAAATTACTTCTAATTTTTCATTTCAAAACCTACAGTGGAAAATTACACGTCCGTCAGTTTTCCGTAAATATTTTAAATATTCTCATGCTGGTTATTACTATGTCTAAGATAATTACTACTTCATATCAAAATTTTAGAGAAAGTATATAGTTCAAAAAATGCACTTTCTGAAGGCTTAAAAGATTATTAAAAAAAAGAATTAATTTTACCAAAAAGAAATCCCTAGAAATAACCTTTATATTCAGTTGTTACCATGGTTTTCTGTCTTAACACTTTGTTGACCGATTACAGAAATCTCCCTATATTACGAAAAAGATGGATATACTTGATATATTTGTAAATTTCGCAATGTAACATTACAGAGATCAGTGATCAGTCTGTTAGCACACGTCAATAAAATACTATGTAGTTTAACATGTTTTTACTTTATTTTAGAATTTCACCAAAGAAATGTTTTTCAACGTCAAATTTGTAAACGTTGCCCACGATTAATGTGTGCAGTTGGCAATATGTTAAGTACGTCTAGAAGATTCGATCTATTTGGGAGATCGAAGTGTGAACGATGAATGTTTTGTACTAATTCTTTGAACCACGTAAGAAATCAAGTTGTGGAGCTACAATTTACCGAATCTTCCAACATCACCTTAATAATACCCAATTCAACAACCGTTTCTCGAGTTTCATCGAGGAGCACGGCATAATCCGTGCAAAAATGATTCGTGCGTATCGATAGCTAGCATTATTTATCAGAATCAGTAAACTCGTTTGCCGTAAGAGAAGTGCAGGGGCACACTTGTCGGTTCACAAGGGAAAGAAGAGGTAAGCCACGCGTTTAGAATGTTTCGAGAGACCATGAGCCACTTGAAGGGGAACACATTCCATAGGGTGGGTGCTTACGAAGAGAGGCTCGTACCAAAAGCGTGCCCCAGCTTTCTCGTTGAACCTTAAAGCGTGAATACGTGAGCTTTCTGTGAGGTATGCGTGGCACATTGCTCGTCGCTATGCCGCTGTCTCAACTATGGCCAAACTGCGTTTCACGTGGCTCACTGGCGGTATAACGCTAAAAATTCACTCGAAGAAAGAGCCATTCCGCTTTAGACCTTTACACATCCTGTCACATTCTCTTAGCCGTTTCGCGTTTTTCCTTTTTCCCCCTTTTCTTTCGTTTCGGTTTTCCTTTTTTTCCAACCAGTCCCGCCATCTTTTGTCGCCGCTCTCATTTAACGCACACTCTCTCTCTTTTGAGCTATACGAGCTAACTGTTGCGCGTTTCTTTTGTAATTAAGTCTCCTGGAAACTACATCGTGTTCTGAATGGCCAAGCACAGCTCGTAATTTACTCTCGCGTGTGCCGATCTTTCTGTTCTCCCTTCTCTAGGCTTGATTTTTCACAGCGCTGTTTCCCTTTTGAAGGATCGTTTGTACGTTAAACACTAGCTAGATGCATTGTTCCCTTTTAATTTACCAATATAATGAACTAAGTTCGTGTGTTTCGATCGAGCATGTGAGTTCGCAATTCTTTTTAACAGTATTGCTACACAGTCTGTCTGAAAAATAACGGGTTTACCAATGTAATAATTCAAATACTGATCATATTTGGAAATATTACTCGTTTTATTCAAAGTATGTTTCTTTGGTATCAATGCAACGCTATGCATGATTAAATTAACGAACGAACAGATTTCTGAAGACCTGCTTTGAGAATTATTTCGAATACTCTTGTCACGGCTACGTGTATGGTCGAAGTGTCATTATAGCGAGTTTTGAAAACAATATAAAAAAGTAATCGTAGAAAATCAAATCAGATGAATAAGTGAATGTGTAAAAGTTGGCAAGGAACTGGTTTTCTTTGAAAATGAACACGGAAAGTACTTAAGGCGACTCCCAAGACAGATCTCCAGAAATCTATTCGTTCATTGGTTTGATCATGTATAGCGTCGTATAGTTACTGAAGAAGCATCATTTATACTATGATAACACTATGATAACAAGCTAGGAACAATTAATGATCTTATCTTCAACTGCTATAAGGTTTGAGGAAAATGATTCGATCTCCTTTTTAGTAAGAGTTGGCACCTCGTGGTTCCCATAGGGAACTATAAACTTTATTCCAGGTTTGTCCATATGAATAAGTGGTTTCTCTATCACCTTCTATGGTGGATTAACAGCTTGTTTCTGAGCTATAACTTTTCTCTTATCTTTCAGTAGCAAACTAGGTTTGTCATTGGATTCTACACCTCTGATTGTGTTCACTTTGTTACCTATTTCACAAAAAGCAGTTCTGTTAATCTTCCCAGGCCTAAAGAACAACATTCGAGTTGCAATTCGTGAAATAACTCCAGCAACATGCCAAGAAGTCATTAAAAATTTCAATAATTGAATTGATGTCTGCTGGTACACATTTGAACGATATTCTATTCCACATATAATTATAATGGATCACACTTTTAATTAAAAAAAAAAAAAGAAGTAACTTGAAAACCTTCCGAACAGTTTGTATTTTATTAAAAAGAAATATGTGAGGGTAAAAATTGGATGACTCTATAGAAATATAAGAAGACTAGACATAAATCGATCACTCGTAAATATACTGAAATTATCACAAACATGAATATACCATTCATCGAATAAGTAACACACACTGCGTCAAGACTTTTGAGCATACTGTTCCTTCAAGTCCAAACAGCATTTTGCAAGGGACAAGCGAGAGTAAGGATGATATTTCATTTACTTACTTATACATTTACTATAAATTTCCACGTGTTTCTACATGTGGCACATGTATTCGTGCGTTCCGATCAACGAAACGATCGAAAAATGATTTACATAAACCAGTTTCTTCACTTGTGATTTACTTTTTAGGTCAACTCCATTTCGGCTGCATCATTTTACGTAGAATATTTTGCCGAATAGAATATTCAAATTTCGCAATTGGCCCTCCCTCCCCACTGAACCTTCTCGACACACACCACTCGCGACTGCCCTTTTCGCCTGGAATTTTGTTTTCCGCTATAAATTTTCATTTTCATCTTCGCCTTTCATAAAAAGAGAATGTTCATTTCTGCCGAAAAGTCTACGTATTCGCTTTCTCGACCCGCTTTGCAACAATATGGAATTTTTAAATCGCTACAAAGCTAAGTTTCTCATAACATGCACAATGACGCGAGCTGGAAAGTGGAAAGCAAAGAAGACAAAAAAAAAAGAAAGGAAAGGAAAGGCAGACGGTAGTTCTTTCTATTTCAGCGAGAAATCGATTTGTATCTGTATAATTAATTATACGTTGCTGTTGTGGATTTTATTCGATTTTCGCGGTATATCTTTTGTACGTTATTTTTGCAACAACCATTTCCCGCGTTATCCTTGCACATTTTAATGCGAAGGTATACGATCCTTAGAATTTCTGGCATAGACGGATGTTTAACATGCGTACAATAGTCCAGCGGATACGATTTATGAGGATCGATGCTGTATTATTAAAGCAATGGTCGACACGAGGCACATGGGATGCATATTTGGTGGCGACCCGGCTTGTACATTGGTCAGCAGGCGCTTCCGGTGTTTCAAGTGAATTTTCTCATCAACTAGAGAAACAGTGAGATTAAATAACTCTCCATTTGATATGACTTTTTAATGTAATTAATTCTTCTGAAACGGAACTACAGCTCGCCAGAGGTCAGCAGTAAATGTATATTTTAAGGTAATGTGTAAAACATGGGAAATATTAAATATCTACAGGTATAGTTCAATACTTTTAAATACGATATTAAACTGTTGCTGATACAAAATGAAAAGTGTACATAAAACTGATAAAAATTTGTAATTTTGATAATCTTGCATCTCTGTTATTATTGTTCTTACAAAAAGAAATTTGCATCTTTAATATTATTTGTTCTTTTTCTATAATTTAAGGTTGAGTATTTAAGTCTTCGAAATTTCATTTCAAATTTTTAATTACACTTGCAATTTTCACTGTATTGAAGTATTCTTGGCAGAGAAAGATTTTTTCCAAAATATCAATAAGTATATTTTGCATTATAAATAGATGAATTTGCACTTATTGCTCGTTTTAAGTGATCGCTACTATTGTATACGTGATATACATTTTCATTGTACTTTATCAAGTGTTCATCATATTTTTTTTTTAATCAATAATTGGTATGCGTATTTTCCTAAGTATGTACATATATATTACTATATATCAAGAAAAATTTTCAAGTTCATTCAATAATCTAGTACGTAATGACGTTTTATCACTTTAACAAGCTATTGCGTTGCTTGTTCTCTTTTTGTTGCGTATAAACAGGTGAAAAAGGCTGCATTTTAAGTGCTCTATTAAACATTGCAACAACACATTCGTTGAGGAGAATTTGAAGCATCATTTAAACCCCTGTGAACGGCAATTATTCACAGGAGGGAATATAAAAACATCGAACAACGTATTTGGTACAGTAACATCGTTTCTATCGCAGCAGCAATATCTGCGTTTAATAACAAGCATATTGCCGGCATTCGAGAGCCACTTAATCTATCGATAACAGGGTAACACAAGTGCGCAGAACACTCAGTTTCCATGAAATCACAGATATTAGACGCCACGTTTATTACTACTATTATGATTGTTATTGGTGTTGTTATGCAAGGTCTTTACTTGTAAAGAAGACAGTATAATAAAAGAAAAAAGAAAAAGAAATTTTAGAAGTGAAATTTAGATGCTCCTTTAAATTGTACTACTGTTTTTAAGTTTAATATTTCTATTATATACACAAATTTCGTTGTAAAGAGAAATCCATCAACCTCCTTTTTGTACATTTCAGATGAAGTACATAATTTTTTTATGCAGCTTAAGAAGTAATAAAGTATTACATTTCTATTATAAATTATTACTGTATATTAATGTTAATATATAGTATTTTATTAAAAGTAGTATAGTATTTTAGTAAAACTGCATATTAATATTAATATATAGTATTTTATGGAGGAATTCAAAAAGAATTCAAAAATTTACTTTAAATTATACAAAAAAAGAAAAATGGTAGGTTATTTAATATTCATTAATTTCGGAAAATAACTGGTTGAATCACAATAAAGGTATAGTTAACTAAAATTAACACGTATGAACCTGAAGCGGCTATACTCGCAAATGGTGGATGTGAAAATTTTCTCACCTAAGCTAACCAAATATTGCATTTAACCTGATCACCAGCCTATGAATTTAGACAACAGGCTCTATCATAACTGGTAGCAAGTGGTTTTCCTCTTGGACTTTTTCCAGACGTTAACGACAGTTTTTGCTCTGTTAATATCTCGGTGATTTTTCCCAAAATTCCACGTCAAAACATATCTTCTCCAATTCTAGGACTATTATTGTACAATAGAACACTTCGTTATAGTAAAGCAGATAATCACGACTTGCTAGGAATTTCTCTTCTAGGAATTTCAATTTCTGGACTCTTGAATAAATTAGTGTATCATTTCCAATTCTCAGGATCTAAAGCCAACTTGTGTGCTATGAAGATTTGCGCCTATAACCTGCAGATGTTAGGGTGCAAATGTTCTCATCACCAAGAAAAACGAATCCAATGAAACCAGTTATCGAGCTCACATTCACGAATTATTAGCCTAAGAATGAGTCACAGACTATCCCTGGCTGGAAGAACTATGCCATTCGGATAGCTTATCATTTCTTCTCGATATTGCGTATAATAAACATTTACGAAAATATTCTTCTCCTTATCAATTTTCTTTACAAATAGAAAGAGTTCTCATAAGCTTATCAGAGAATGTATTATATTACACATCAATATTCTGTTTTTCTATATAGACCGCACTACAGTGTGAAAATAAAGAGAGGTAAAATCTCGATTTGTGGATTTAGAGGTTCCTCAGATCTTTCCTCGGCTCTAACACTTATATTTCTATTCTTGCTATTTGTTTCATCTGTTTCTAAATATTACTCAAATCTACCATTTTATGTGTAATTAATTTACGTTGAAAAACTAGAGTGAGGAGTGTTTCATGAAATCGCATAATTTTTATGGTTACACGATTCTTATTATATTTCTTGGAAAATTTATAATGAATCAGAGCCAAAGAGTATCATGAGAGTATCATAGGAAAGCAAGTGAATTAATGATACGTCATCTGACACTTGAATAATCGATATTTGATCCTCTAGAATTAAAGATCACAGATGCGTGATGAATTTCTTACACTAAAAGCAGCTTGATGAAACACATGATCCATGATAAAAAAAATATAAATAAACTGGACTCAGCCCGCTACTTGATATATGCAGATCTAGCCGGATAGGTACGCAGTTGTGTACGTCGCCGGTAATACACGATACATAAGATACGAACGGACATGATACCAACGGCATGTGGCATAATCATATATCATATGTTACCACGGTATGGCGGAGTATTCCCCCGGTTCGAGACGAGTTGCATCTCACACTACCATGGCGGATACAATCACCGTTCCTGCCAACCACTACCGGTGTACTGGAAGACTATCCCCGTTGTAACAGAGCTGCATGAACTTTCCGATAGAACGTGAGCATCTATTGCAATTTACGAATTCACGTGAAGTTTGCGTTGCTTTCAAAATGATCTCATTTATCAGAATTTATACTTCCATGGTATCCCGGAATTTTTGTAAGTAGGCAGATTTCGTCGGATCTTCATCGCGAAGTATCTTGCAAAATTTCAATTTTGTGAACTTGAAGTCAATTCGTTTATTTTAATACTACACAATGGAAAGTGTGGCTGATTTTTCCTTGTGTATGTCAGAAATTAGAAAAAGAGTAAATTATTGGTTCAAAGACGGATGGTGAATTTACTATATGATTCACTTTCTTCTGAAGTTTTGGGGATAAGTGCCGTGTATTTCCGAGTGTTCTCTTACCAGAAGGCACTTTTTCCTTCTCCACACCGTGACAAGCTTTTTAACGATTTGAAAAAAAAATCTTGCCGAAAAAAGCTAAGCGGGATCTCGAAAGACCACATCGAAACCCTGAGCGAACGTTACATGTGAATGTCTACACTAGAAACTGCAGCAGAAATTAACGTAGATACTGTTGAAAACAAGTTGAGAACAAATTCAGAAAGAAATCTTAATAATACTTAGTGCAAGTCTTTTGCAAATGGTGCAAGTGGTTATTTCAAAAAGAAGAGGATATATAAACGAAAAAACAATTTAAACATTTTCAAACTATTTACTGGTGGATATTAAAGAATTGTATATATTATACACTCTATTTCTTCTAGGATAAGTGCATCTTCAATAAACATTATGTTCATTAAGATGTATATGTAATCATGTTATTGTAGCATAAATACATGATTTATACGAATTTGGTAGGTGTTATAGACGCGATGGTGTACGTCACAAAAATAAAGGGCGTTAGGGGAATTTATTTTACCAATAGCGAAAGGTACTTGGTCAATTTGAAAGAAGTAACTGCGTGAAGTCTCTTGGAAGCGATACAATAATTGAAATGGAACGCAGGAAAGAATCGTTCGCTGAGAGAATTTCTTTCGCTTAATCGTGCCGGCGAATGCGTTAAAGGTTTCGGAAAGTTTTGTACTACTAACACTTTCCTTTCTTTTCACTTTTCTCATTTTTCTTCGACGAGAATCACTTAAACTGCTGCGGTGTACATATACACACGTAGCCCGACATGGGAATTCAGGAGAAACGTGTATGCGTTACCTGGGATTTCGGGCTAGTTCCCTAACTTTTTGAACAAGAATGGAAAGTTGCCGGGCACACGCCATCGACGGGTAAATGTTTGGATCAATGAATAAATAGTGAAACTCGGGAAAAGTTGATGCAAATACTTCATTCCCTCTTTTCTTTTTTATGTGCAGGACGTAGAAAATTGTGCCGAGGTTAAGTACTAAATCGATCGTAATTGTATAAAAGTATTATATAAAACTAGTTTTAATACTAGAACTGCCAAGACAGGTTTCAGATACTTTCCTTTAAAGTTATTAATATGGTGTTGCTATAATTGATAATGATTTTTAACGTGATGGAACAATTGTTGTATTCCCTTTCAAATGTTTTCATTTTTAATTATCTACCTGAAGTGTACTTAAATATACGAAGATCTGTCAAAATGACGGGCCAATATAATTAGTCACAAAATGAAGTTTAGATCAATAGATATGCATCGATATCTCTTCATTCGTTTGTACAAAGATTTTGCGTTATTTATCTGAAAAATGTAGGTCTTTATTTATCATTAAAAAATTTCTATATTTAATAATCTGTTATTTCACATATTTTCGTTTAACATGTAAAAACAAATTTGGCTGCTCGCTGTTTCATTTTTCTGACGATGTGTTGTGAATACTTGTTATTTCTACACACGAAATACACAACTCTGATCTAAGGATAAACTACTGCAAATATTAATGGATTTCTGTTCTTAAATATCACCAATCTTGCATTGAAAGGAAATTATACGTAGAGGCAATTGAAATATTCGAATTAAAATTATATACTTACGCGCTTAAGTAATTTGAAACACGTTTTAAAAATAAGAATACAGCAATAACATATTTCATATGTGGTTAATATTAATTATTAAACTACCTTGTAATAAAAAAAAAAGTATGTATGATATCATGAAAATCGAGAAGAAAGGAAATTCAGGTGAGGGTTACTTGTTCCGCACTATGAGATTCGAACTCGCGAACTTCAAACAGCCGTCGTGCTGGCCATTGTCTGTGCTTCCAGAATCTTTGCCACTGTTTCCTTTCTACATCCTTGTATATAGTTAGTGCACGCGTACCTCATGACTCTTCTAAGCCGTTTTTCACAAAAACGAAATCTTATCCGCGCAAATTTCATTCTACAATATTTTTTTTTAATAAAAAAGCATCACTCGCATGTATATAACTCAAAATACACGAGAAAAATTGAGATAACACGTTATTCTACGTAATGCTCCATCTATGTAGTGAAATAGATTATAATAAAAGATCGTGCTTAGAAGAATTGTTTTTTTTTTCCTTTTTTTTTTTAATACCGTAGTGAATAATTCACTGACTTAGAATAATATAGGTCACCGGTTAAGACAGAAAAAGCCGGGTATCATTTGCAACTGGTCTATCTTAAGAATCAAGGAGAAAATTGTGAAATTTATGTGCTCGTGCTTTCTCCACGAAGTCAGAATTGGCCAATGAAAAAAGTCCATCAGCCATTCTCACGCAATATATAAATTATTCAAACTCGGTCTTTATTAGCATAATAAATACAATTAGAAATGGCAGTCGAAATGATAGTCCGTCTATCGGTGCTAGTTCGTATTCGTAGTACACCAGCGCTTAATGCAAATTCAGAAAGAAATGCGCATTTAACATTAACACGAAAGATGTTCGTTGTTACATTATATTTTCAAACGTGAATTCAAATACACATTATTGTTTCATGTTCATACTATAATTTTAGACCAACTGGGTTTTTTTTTTTTTACATTTTTTCTTGCATGAAGATTCAGTTCAAACAGTTTTGATGTACATTGCTACATCGAAAGTCTTTTCTTTTTTCTTCAGCAAGTTAAAGGTATCAGTAGTTACAATGTAATCTATGATAGAACCGGTAGGGAAGGGTCGTCACAGGGTGTACCGAAGAGAGCTAGAAACTACCTAGTTGCACGGCATCGTGAGGAAAGTAACCCCGTGTCTCGTAAATTCCTTACGATAGCATTTCCGTGACTTATTACCGCGGCAGGCGAGAAACGTCGGTGGTGCCGCGGCAACTAATGGCGCCATGTGGTTGGAAAATAAGAAGATATAAGTAAGAAAACGTATAAGCAAGTCGGGAGCAAAGGCGAGAGGAAGAGGGGAAGAGGTGGCTGCAATCGGCCGTAATGTTAGACGACAACGAAAGAAGCGGCCTCCCTTCGTCATGTGAAAGTCCGAAACGACATTACGCCATTAAATGTACTTATATAAGACAGTGGCCGGTGGCCAGCGAACCGCGTATCAATCACGATAATAGGACAATAAATATCTAACCGACAGCCGACTAGCCAGCTAAGGTCAAAAGTACAGCAGCTTGCAATTTCTGCCCCGACTTCTTACCGATGTCCATGCCCTGTAGTTCAAGTTTCGCGTCCGCAATATGTAATCGGTTCCCTATCGTGGCCTAAGTCTCGTATTAAAGTGCCACGTTGAGCCTTGGCATTTTTGCCATTGAACGTGCTACACTTTGCCCCAACGTTCAATGATCGGTTTGCGTTGGATTGGCCAACGAGACTTAAGAACATCGTGCTTTTCACAGGCTTGAACTTGAGATTATTTCTTACGTTTTACAGGAACGCTTTTGTAAGAAACTCGTTTAACATACGTCCCTCAGTTTCACATTTAAGCACGTTCACTATCGACACCGTATATACTTGACCCGCCGATTTTCACGATAGATTAGTATTGTTTAAGTAAAGCATCACATAGAATGTACAATTTAATACATGGTACTTGTACATAAGTGCAAGCATAAAATGTATTATGTGAAACTGATGAGAATAATTGAGGATGCTTCAACAGAACCCTGATAGCGAATGTGTTAATTTGAAACAATGGTAAAAAATTAATGAAATGGGATGGTAAATAATTAATTTTGTAAATTATTTTATCGAGTATAAGAAAATAAACATTTAGGTTGCTGATTATTCGGATTGCTCACAAAAATAAATCTATGTGATGGACATAAAGCCCTTTTGCACTTGTGAATTACTCTAATTTGTATCTTATCTTTTATCGCACGTGTGACAACCAGCCATTTTGTTTCATTGGATTTGTACGTCATAAATGATTATTAAAAAACGTCATTTGGGTTAATGTATCTTGTATATCCTGCGTAAGATTAAGAGTCCGAAGAAAATGTATAATCGCATAGAATATGTTATTTACAGCTTTAACTGTAATTTACATCTCTTTTGTAATAAAAGTACAAATTATATATGCTTTAGTTAAAGAGAAAAATAAAAGTCAAAAAATTTCAAAACATTTTTTCTACAAATGACCAAATGATACAATCTTCTACTGGAGAAGTGTGTTAAATTGACACGAGGACCCGATAAGAGTTAGTAAGAAACGTTTAATTGGAATTAACAGTATGCATATTAATTTTAGGGTAAATTGATGCGTTTGTTTAAAAGATGTATCGCAAGCTTTCAGCTAATCTGTACAAATTTAGTGACTAAACAAATATCCATAAAAGTTCATTCTTTTGCACATGATTGTAAATTATGGCCGAGCACCTGTAAATAGTAAATTGCTCAAACCCGTATTCATAAAACGTAATTATTCGTAAATATCGTAAATTAGAAGCTCAAACTTTGCTTTCATATTTTTCTTACAACGTACTCCTTTATATACATGGTAATTCCTATAATTCGAGTACTTAAAGCACTTTTCGACGAAACTGTATTTGACAATATTATTATGTCAAATTTTTTCAAAGTCATACTTTTCAAACTTTGCGACACGTTCAACCACTTACCCCATCTTGACTTTCAAGTGACCTTGGAACGATTGTGACCTTGAAGTATGGAAAAATGGCGACATATACATACACATTTGGATGCTTTCTTTCAAAGTCTGTAAATTGTCAAAGTATATCACTTCAAGCTTATTTAAAGTTCAACATAAAATATGTGCCTAGACTTGCTTTACTGAAAATATTCTGCGCTATTTAAAAAAGTTGCAACGATCTTCCTAGAAATTGCTACCACATAATAACACTTTCCATTCGTAACACAATAACATTTTCCTCAATTTTTTCGTGTCGTCAAGGGGAACCATGTGATGCAAAAAGGGAATGTTAACATTTCACATTAAGAGAAACGAAACACCTGAATTTCCTTCGTAAAACGATATACTCGTTTAATGCTTGTGCAAGTTGAAAAATCTTTTGCTCATCGAATATAGTATAACTCACGGGACAGCTGTCATAAATGTGACATAGGGTAAGGGGTGGGCATGAAGGAGCCCGCGCATTAACTGTGCAAAACTACGGCATATAAACTTCCTTTTCCCCTTGTATAAACTATAAAAGAGCGGGCTCTGGGCCGGCAGACGACCTCGCAACCCGGACTAACTATTAAAAGTTGCAAATTGCTGCAGACACACTGCGGGCCCGACGTTAGCGTACCGGCCGTCTTGAGCACTCCTCCGTCCTGTCCTAACTTACTTACCCCGCCAGACTTACTTCCTTACTTACATAGTCACTCGCTTACTTACTTATTCCTAACCCGGGTATTCCTTATCCTTGCCTCTTTCTGCACCGCAGTTTCCTCGCGTAACATTACTTGTTCATGTTCTTTCCTCGCATCTGCCGCAACTAGTCTGCTGGAACTCCCGAAAGGTGTAGGAAGTAGGTATACTAAACTTTGGATAACGAAACAACTCCCCCGCCCGCTACCGTATTATTTTTCGCATTTATTAAGGGTGAACTTTCGAAGCGGCCACTCGCCGGAACAGCTGGCCTGCTGCGGTACGATTATGAGAGGAGCTCGTACCGTTGCTCGTACGCTGATCCGATTATCGACTTATAATTTTCGACAGATAGTGAAATGAAATATTCATTCGACGATATCGACGGAAACCGATATAAATATTATATTGCTGTTCGGTCGCGTTTATCTTTATGTTGGTAATGTTTATGTAAACGCGTAAAATTGCGCAGCTCTGATGTCTAGTCGGTGTCCTCGAGTTCCGTGTTGCTGGTCCCTGTGGGAAAAAAAGAACTGCTTTAGTGGAAAGAATGTTCTGATTGATAAATTATATCATCGTTCATACTTAAATTTAGTAGTAATTTAAGGAATTAGACTGACTTTGAGAATTAGTTCAATAGATAGAGAAAGATATAGCGTTAAATTTAACCCTGCTAAGATCCCCAATTACATCTATCTCCTGATTTACAGAGTACTTTCTTCACACGATTACGCTTTTACACGGAATTCAAAAATAAAATCTGTTAGGAACGTTCGTTTATTGCAGCAAGTATTAAACCTAAAAGAGGGAATTCCCCCTTTATTGGTACACAATGTTGAAGAAACTGAATTGTAGAGGAACAGTGATAAATAAACCACGCAAATAATCTTTAAAAGAAAAAATTGTTTTATTGTTACAAAAAGAGAAAAAAACTGATTTAATATTTAACCTATTTTATTTTTATATGACGTTGAAATAAATGAATTTAATTAAATGATTGACTAAATTATGCTTATTTTAGTTTTCTTTCCTTGATTCACACGGTTTTTCATGCAAAAGGCCAAGATTTCAATTTACACGGTATTCTGAGAAACCGATCTTCCGTATAAATGGCGACATAGGTGTGTATTCTTAATGTACTCTTAAGAGAGTCTGTTAAAATTATATATACCCTTTTTAATAACTACGTCACGCGCGATAATTTTTAAAGCACGGAGTAGTAAAGCCTTCACAATATTACCTTCTTCTTTTGTAACTTTCTTCTTGAGGATCTATTTAGATCTAAACTGTTCGATACTTGTCGCTCTGTTTGAGTTTCAACCGAGATAAATTGTCGAAGAGTTAAGGTCTTCGGGTTGAAAACGACTGAAATATGCAAATTTCGTATTTGTATTACGTAATTTTGCATTATCGAAATGTTTTGACGTGTCTTTCATAATATATTTTATTGTAAAAGAACAATATATTGTGTTCAGATTATTCATTTACAACGTGTACACATTTGGTAATAATCTTTCTACATATGAATTTTACAATTCACCCTTTTCTGTTGATAATGCTTCGTTTACGTTGGGTCAAAAAAGACCCGAAAACCTAATGTGTATCATATAAATAATCGACATGAAGATATTTTTAATTTTGACCACGAAATTGCTTTCTTTTTTATGTAGAATAATTATACCTTTTTGAAAATTGTTACTGTAAATAATCGAGTTCTATCATGGAAAATAAATTTCTGTATAAACGTGGTTTTAATTTTGGCCACGAAATATCGTTCTCCAGTGTCATTGTAAGCTGTATATGATTAGTATTGAATATAATAAACTGATCACAACATAACGTGAGTTGGCACTTATCTGTGGAATATTACATCAACGCCAATCCAACTTCAATCATTCAAAGAAGGACAAGAAGCAACGATGACAGTTTTATTTGATAGCGACTGAATATCAATTTCAGGGAGATCATAAGAATGTACTGTAACAATATTCAACCTCTCTATAGTACACCATTTTTCAAGTACTGTTCAAACATTGATTTTGTACGAGAAAATGTCAGCATGGTTTCATTCTTTCTCGATTTATTATCTCATGCATTTGAAATCGATCACCCCAGACTAATTGACACTTTGCGGGTTTGAAATAATAGTAACCGTGGAATAACTAGGATGATCGAGATACGTTTTTAATTTCCAAGCTGTTACTTCTTCAACTCATTCAGTTCACTGTACAAACTCGGTTATTTGATAAATTTTGGAAAAAATGTATTACAATCTTTTAGAAAATCAAAATTAGGATACTTAAGTTCTTTTTCACTACAAAATGGAGGCTACTGTTTCCCTATTTATGATAGACTAACTATAAATGAATCTATTTCTGACATACGTAGAATCATAGTATAAAACAGTTCGATAAAGCAATGTGAGATTATGTCACACATTATTCCATACCGTATGTTTCGTTGTATTCTTTATCAAAGGCATGGTAAAATGGGCCTAAAGGTGACTTACAACTGACAAATTATTTAGACACAATTTTACTATCCATTGTACCGACTTTCTAATTGTTAAATCAGCCTTTTCCTTTTTCTATGTTCGACCTTCCTTTTTACCGGGATTTTGCAAAACTCTGATACCTCGTCCTTTCGTCATTACTTTTATCTTCTTTCTCCATCTGTTTTAGAAACGTCCTTCGATTCGTTATTTTCAAAATTAACTCCGCCTTCGACACCTCAAATACTCATCCTCTACTAAATTTCCTCGATTTTACAATTAAAAACCAAAAACCAATCAAACCTTCATACAGTCGAAACAATGGTAAACCAAGTTGGGTATCTAGGTGTCGCATCATACAAATGTATGAAAAATTGAATGGACGCTCGAAGAATGAGAAAATTATTAAGTGTGTACGATGCTCGATCTGCAACACCATTGAAATTCAATTGGAACGCGAAGAATATCGTTGCACTCACAACAAATTAATGTCCTAAGAGCAATATTATAACAGTTAATGTGAGGCTAATGAAAAAATGACTGAATGTTCAACTACTCTGCAGAATTTTATATAATTAGTAGGATGAGCAATTCTTACAGAGCTTTGAGCTGTTGTTTAGTGTACTACTTCTTGCGTTGTGATTCTCACAGTATTTTTCTTGTAACATATAATGTTAGTATGTGTTTTGATTGATGGATCAGTGAGAGAGGTGGAAATAAGTACCCGAAAAATGCAAAGATATAACAAACTAGAAGAATGTGGAAAAACCTAGAAAGGAGAGAAGGATAGTGAAGTTAAATGTGTTAATAGCAGGAAAGCAATTTGTTCAGACCTTGAAATTAATATTCAAAGAGAGTTTGTTAGGGCCTTGGAATTAAGGCTGAAAAGGCGTTTTCTATGGGTTTCCATGGTTTCACTGATCGGCTAGATGCGAGATCGGACAGTTCAAATATAATATTCTGGATCCTCTTCCTCATGTCTCATTATTAAATACCTGATCTTTTTCTCATCGCGAATGCAAATTTGCACAACACAATCGCAATCCAATAAGCGTACACTACACACGTCAATTATCATGTTTGTTGGTTTCGATCATTGTCACTTTCTTCTCAATTGACCACACCAATTTCAGGTTGTAATGGCTAATAAAGCAAATGAAACGTGCATCGTTGCACGGTATAAGCATTGCGTATTTAATAGGTGTTGCAGTAAAGAGCATCAAGAGCGTTTATTTTAGCAGTTAGGCGTGATACGCCATTTCTGTTGGCGAATATATCGTACAAAATATTTCGGAAGCTGTGGTACCGATGGTAATGGAACAAAGCATCTCATTGGTGTAAACGCTTTATCGAGCGGAGTGTGTTGCTTACATTGGTGCACTTTATCGTAATTCGGTTTAATTATCGCTTGATTACATCGAATTCAGGAACGGCATAATTAACACGGCTCCCCTGGCCGCGGTTGTAAAAAATATACCGGCAGATGAACGAATTCGAAACATCGTTTGTGCAAATGAGAAGGTGTGACGATTTTGTAATCGAATTGGATCCCAAAGTTTTGCAGTATTGTTCCCATTTTGTTTTATAAGTAACTATTGGGAAAAATATTATTAGTAGAATCAGAAAGGTGTGAGTACGCGAAATTTTTTTAAATAACATTTCTTTAATCTCCGTATGTTAATTAACATTCTGATAACAGCACGTATTATGCAAAAACTTGTACTGGTTGCAGGTATTTTTCACAAGTTTGCAACCTAGGCTAAACGGTATGTTAGAAGACAGAAGAATCACTATAATCAGTAAAATGACTATGCACTGACAGTCTTTGGGTGAAAAATAACACAATTATATGGAACTCGTGTTTTTAATTTCAATAATTCAATGAGGAAACATAAAATAAATAATTTTAGCAACAGTGTTAATGAGAGAAAGGCAATACAGTTTGTTCAAATTATTTATAACAAGTTTTACATAATTGATATGAATGTTGTCTGCATACAATTTTATCGTGCTTTTGTTGTGTTCTATATCATAAATCTTCCACTTTTTTCGATATTGAAATATCTAATTGAGATGATGTTGATGCAACCGATTTTGTTACATTTTGCAACCCTTTTTTTGTATTATGAAATATGTACTATTTATTCTTTTATCTTTAGTTTAGCGTCACGTGATAATCTATAGTATATAAAATAGTAAATTTTCCTCCTTCTGCAATGATCGTCTGTGACAGTTCCAAAAAAAAAAAAACTGGAAGACCATGAGTGTAATAATTTTAATTGAAAACACGTGTTAAGTTCGATTCTACTTTAACTAATTCGAGCTTAATTTATATTTGCACGTGGTGTACCGACTAAAGAAACTCGAAGTACTCAAGTATTGAGGACTATAAATGTACTAATCTGTGTTCTACTAATACTATTGCTCTTGGTATTTGCTCCACCGTGGTCTTTTACAATCTACTGTCTTTGTAAATCGCCTAAAGCTTCTTTTTACACTTTCTTCTAGCTACACACTGATTGATTGCTAATATACAATGTTAACATACCAAGAATGTCGCCGGCGGCTTCTAGGACACTTGAAATGCGGTTTTTCCAATTTTTTTTGGAAAGGTGGGAGGCGGTCACAGTGCAAATCAGCACAGTGGGCGGCCATATGGAATTTTCCATTAGGATGAAGACTCTTCCGTTCGCGAACCGTTACAGAAAGTTATCTCTTCGGAAACCCGTGGTTTATGGCATGTCCTGAAGGTATTGAACGTGAGAAGGCACGAGTACCCTGAACGAAATAAAGAAATTGCCTTCTCTTGGTATGGTACATTTCGATGCATGAAACTAAAGAACCAAGAAACTTCGAAGCTCAAAAATAACTGTATGATGTAGTCGTGCCATAAACTATGCCCATGTGCGCCTAACAGTACAATTTATAAATCCGCCAAATGAACTTTTAGTATGTCATTTAATAGAGAATAACAAATATATTAATATAAATTTCATTATAATTTTGTACACAATTGCATTCGTTTTTAGATAATTAAGGACGCGATGGGTCAAAAAAGACCCAAGGATGGCCTAAGGTTTGAAAAAGAAGTACACGATTGAGAAGAAAAATGTAGTAATTGTAAAGAAAAAATTGAAAGTATATTTAGATCAGTGATAAGTTGAATCTTTTTAAATTGTTTATTAATATAATATAATTGCTAGAATTTAAATGCAAAGTGGAATATACGTGTCCTTGCATATGTATAATTTTGTGAACTTGCATTTCATCACTGTACATTACTCGCGTATAAATAAAAGAATCCATTTGTCTTTTGCTTATCTGATTACGTGAATGAAGTCATAATATTACTTATATACTTATTGAAAGAAATCCCGCAGTTATGGCAACGGTCATCAAAGTATTAAGTATAAAAATTTCTTAAGGAGATCATTTTAACTCTGAAGTATATTGACGAAACGCATTTCATATTGTTATACTATTACTAGTATAATAGTAATTTCAACGATTTCTATTCATCGTGAACATTTATATTTTATAAAGGTGAAACACGGTCAGAAGGGAAAATTGTTACCGCGTGAAATAACATTTATTTCCATATTAATTGAACTTTCGGAATAATCATGTATTTCTAAAAGGAAAAGGATTCGAGGAAAGTGTGAATGTTTAACCGAAGAAAAATTTCATATCTACATGCAAATGAATTTTAAGAGGGTATTAAGGTATCCCTTTCTGTACGGTTATGCATAAATGTACTCTACAGTGAGTAGTCTACAATTACGGAAAAAAAATGAAAATATATCGTATGTTAATAAACTAATTATTATATTACATTACTATAATATTTTTCTCGATATATTTATGTGTATAGTCATTTTTGCAACACTTTCCATCTGTATAGAATATTTAGCTGCTACAAAAAGTGTCGAAAATTCGCCTACAGCAGAGTATACTACTGCACAAAATTTATTCGTTCAATTTTCTGTGCAAATGTACGAGATCTATAATAAAAATCGCGAGTTCAAATGTCTGCCTTTACGATATTTCTAGATTTTATCTAAATTAGAACAATTGCTCTATTTCAACGAACACTTTAAAACGATTCAACTTATCGCTGATCTAAATTTTCTTTCTAGATTAAATGACATATTTGAGGCAGACTTTTTTAATTCTTTCCTTACAATTATTCCAATTTTCTTTTCAATTGGAAACTTGCTAAGAATCATCGTTGAGGCGCACAAAGACTGATTACACATACAAAGTTCACCAGAACGATCACATACTTAGTTAAGAAGATGAAAAGTAACGATTCAATATCAACAGTACAGTGGTCGCGTGTACCGAATTAACGTTAGTGATACGGTCGACGTCGTATCATCCGTATGGATGACACCATTTTTCCATTAAGTCTGTCTACAGTAGTAACGTGTAGCAAGCTTTTACGATATCACTGATTCGACTGTTATTCTACTTTTCCCTCCGTACGTGGTGTCTCATTTTTAATCTTTCCACACATAATTATCTACCTAACTATTCAATATTCTAAGAAAATCTATAAAATAAAACTTGTTTCATTTTAAAGATATCTGATAATAAGCACAACCTTGCTCCAAGTGTAGATGACTCAAAAATTTCAAATTAACCTTTGCTTCTTAATTTGTTAACACATTCGCGACCGATGGCTTTTATGTGAGACGCTTAGCTGAACGCAGCATATAATTTCTGAAAATCTGTAGCTGAATATCGCAAGATTTTGTTATTTAAACGTGTGTGAATACGATATTTATGATCATTTGTTTTTTAAGTTTGGAAAAAATTGAATATTACAAACGTAAGGCTGAAAACATTTCTGACAATATTAAAAGTGACAGAGCTGCATGAATTCATTAAATATATGTTTTTTAGAAACAAATATAATGAATTTACTGCAACGTAAAACAATAACATCTTTATACATTTATTTCACATCTAATAATAACTTGAAATACATGAATATATTATTAAATTAAGAAATAATAACACAATTTTACAAGTTCAGTAATGAAGTACAGTATTTAATAATAATGCCGTTTAGTGTTATATAATACTTTACAAAAAAGAATATAAAGATTTATGGAGATTATGAAAATTTAGAGAAATATACAAATTTTGAAATGATGTAGAACGTCGTTACTGACAGTTTTCCAAAAAGTTTTAAACGATGTAAAACTGTGTTACCAGTCTGGAATGTGTTAACTGGAAAAAAAACAAGTTAACTCGCTATTGGTTCGCAAATACTTATGTAGAACACTATACTATAATTACTGACGGATTATTCAGTTTTAAATGGCACTATTACTAATATAAAATCAATCATATTTACGTTCGTAAGAATCACAATGTCGTAATTGATTATAATTTGTACTAATTTTTTATTACAAATTGGAAAGATTCAATTTCTGTTTAACAGATTAAGCAGAATTTCGTCGCATTTCACTGAGGTTCAAGATAAAAAAAAATTTCTTCACTTCCCTCTTTAACTTAAAATTAAATTGAATTTTCAAATTTCAAACTTTTCTCTTTCAGAAGTTTCTCAAAAATTTGAAATTCTGAATTCTGTTTCAATTGACAGAGAATACGAAGGCAATTTAGTCAGCTAGTTTTGTTTCTAAGGATTGTCTAATACTTTTAATACACGTTCATTTCGTTCCGAACTTACTAGGCAGTTTCTTTAAAGTGACGTTTACTGTCTATCAAGTATCGACGACGTTGCGATGCATAAGGAATTCAGTTTATGGCATCTGTTAGGATCCGACGATACCCGACATGTCCTATTTCCGCCAGTCGATGTCTTCTGGACTTCCCGTTCACTTCCTGTTGCTACGGATCGCTAGCCTTACCGATTTAAAGAGTAAAGACTAACCCGATAATCTATAAACGAAATTACTCTTCACTCGGGAAAATTTCGCCGTACGAAGAGTATGTATAGAGGGCTCACTATAGGTGCTTTATCAGCTAAAGCGTTTTATAGGTGTCTGTTAGCGAACAGTCCGATATAAATTTGATCGTTTCCTTCTCTAGACTTTCCATCCTTAGAAATAACTCCTTTCTTTTACTACGTTCTTTTTATACCGTGACTTTACAGGTTGAAATATAAAATAATGACCGAGATGTTTTGTGGTGGTTCAAGAGTGTGGAATGTTGAATGTTCGAAAGCTGGACGATAAAATTATATATATAGATCTTTTTGGGGGAAAAGAAGAGATCAAGTTTCTTTTTATTTTAGTAACTTTGCTGACCAATCGAGGAGATTTATTTATGCTACGAAAAAAAGCAAATTGATACGCTCGATTTATTTGTGAATTTTGCGATGTATAATTGCATAATTATGTCTGTTTTGAAAGTTACACTGTACAAAAATATTATAATGTTTAATATATTTTTACTTTATTTCTACATTTTACTAAATAAGTTGCTTGTACGTTTTGTTTTGTGCTTAAATGTAAGAATGTTACTAAATTATAATCACAGATGTTGATGAAAACTTCAAGAAGATATTTTACGGGTATTTTTCTTCTTTTTTTATCGGCAACTATCCATAGTTAAGGGGTGAAAATCACACTTAAAGGTAAAAGTTGCAAAAATATTTCAGCTCATATCTTGAACATTATTAGAGACGAAGGAACAGTGTATATTAACGAATTTTGTATTTTTCAACGTCAAATTTGTAAGCATCGCTCGCAAAAAATTCGCGCGGTCTGTAACGTGTCAAATAATAATAATTATTACTACATAAACTCGAATAATAAATAAAATATTCGGCAAGAATATCAAATCACTTTTCTGTTTAATAAATTACACTGAAATGCCATTGAAATCAGGAATGTAATAAATTAGAATTTATGTTGCTTTGTAAACGCAGCTTTAACAAGGAAAAATGTTGGGAAAAAACACTTTTGAGTACAAAAGAATTTAATTTCAAAACATGTTACACCTTGTGTTTATTAGCTCTATATAAACACTTCAATTTCTGTATTTTAAGTAACTAACTACTAAAACTCTTCCTAACTATTACGAATCTAATTTCTTACATAAAACAAACATATCGAAGATTCAAGTAAAAGGTTTAGCAAACGTTTTTGATGCAACTTAAGAAAGTTTAATACTACAAACAAAAATAAATTAATGTTATGCTTCACAGCAGAAATTAACAATAGTAATTAAATTTCTTATCCATTTTCGTATATCAGCCAATTTTCTAATTTTAACTAAGCAACATGTATAACATTTCGTTTAAAAGATAGGACAAATTTATTTCGTCTCATAATGATCTTTCTCTCGTGCTTATTATGTGTAATAGATACGTACGAGTGCATAGACACTTTGTACCTGTTTAAATGACCGTCATTTTATTACGTTTAAATGAATATCATGTTTTTTTTCTCTTTACTGTTTCAGGAGATGAAAGTTAACTGGACGACGTCTCTGGGAAACCAACCAAAACAGGACACCAGCAGTGAGTACTGTGCAATTTATAACTTTATTTACATGTATATGTAACTCGATGTTGACAATACGTCTGACGTCCTCTTTAATATTAAATGTTCGCCAAGTTATCCAATATTCATTACAGAGAATCCGTTTTTAAACACCTATTTACATATAGTTTCAAGGAAATACTAGTAACATAAAATAAAATATGAAAATTGTTTAACCAGTTAACTGTGGCGATCTTTTTGCAAAGCGCGCACCAGTGTGTGTTACTGCACTGCTTACGAGTTAGCTCTCAGGAAGTTATGAATCCAACTCAAATTATTTATAATTTTTATTTGCTTGTTTC
The DNA here is from genome assembly GCA_951804975.1 of Anthophora plumipes. NCBI lineage: Eukaryota > Metazoa > Arthropoda > Insecta > Hymenoptera > Apidae > Anthophora > Anthophora plumipes. Next base: position 10,004,058 of record OX638116.1, on the reverse strand, counting down.
ATTTCGTCTTGACCTCTAAACATTTTAAACATATTAAAATTTACGAATATAATTTAGTTTTCGCCAAAATTACAATTTAAATATCAAATTGTAACAAAATTTTACGCATGACGGATATAGTCGTCATGACACAAAATTCTGCCACATCTCCATGACGGATATAGTCGTCAAACACACTTAACTGGTTAAATATGAATTACAAAAGATAGTAACATTTTTAATATAAAGTAATTTTAAATTTTCATACAAGTTTACTTATCGTTGAAATTATTTCTTGAGTAGGTTTAATAAATAATGAACAACATTACTATATTATCATCAGACACGTTATAGGATTGTTCGAATAGAGCTTTCAGGAGCTACTGAATTTATAATTGGCTAGTGTATACAATTTCTGTAGCCAAGATTAATTTATTATGCTTGCATGTGCAGTGCTAGGTAAAATTTGATGCGAGTGGAATGAGTAATGTCAAATTATCACGTTAAGAACGAGTACGGATTATTAATACTGTCTACTATCTATTTGGGTAAAAGCATATTGTTTGAAAAGATTAATCGAAGAGAATAATCGAAGATACAACTTATGCCTGAATGAATTATTAATAGATGTAATTTTAACAATTTATATATGCTAAATATTCACAAATGGAGCTTCAATAAATGAAAGATATTATTAAATAAACGACTGTCAGATTTAAATATATCTCGTTAATTTATAATCTGATTATTTTAATCTATTTTAATATTATTCAAAATTAATGTTTAAAATACACGTCATTCTTAATTTCAGCAAATGACCTTTCAGTGCGAATGGTTTAAGGAAATTAAGATTTTATGATTATAATTGTCCACTATATTCAACTGTTTGTTATATATAATAAATGAATAACTATAAGGATTGAACAAAAGAAGGTTACTTGATCATCAAATATACTGAAATTTCTTAAATGTAGCAAATACTGCAAAAGTATTGTATGTAGCATAAATATCAAAAAATTTCGTGTAGAAGTATTTTTATTTATTTATTAAGAAGTTGAAAATAACATTGAATGCTGATTTTTTACTCTAAACATAAAATGTAGCAATTTCTAAAATGTAGCAAATACTGGAATGTATGTTTCATAAATATCAAAAATTAACACGCAGAAGTATTTCTATCTGTTAATTAAGAGGTTGAAAATAACTTGATTTCTTGCTCTAAGCATAAATTCAATATTTGATTAGATATTTCATCTTAAGGATTCCATTACGTAAGACAAACTAACTTTAGTATTACTCTAAAATTTTTCATTCACCAATTGGCCTATAGCCAAAATAAAGAAGAGCGATGTTAAATTTACCGAAGCTGGTTTTATTCAATATACCTTGCATGTATTTTGATTTCAGTATAATGCCATACTTGTATCAATATTTACACGTATATTGCGGAGATATATCATTTCCGTAACCCAACATTTAACACGATAATGTACGTTGACAAAGTTTGTAAATCATTTAGCATATAAATATCCCTCTTACCTCAGGCATACAACTGTCATTATTTTACTTTTGTTTATCAAAACGTTCGAATTGTTGCACATGCAACATTTCACGGCGGCAATTGTTTGCATCTCAACATAGAGATCAATTCTGATATTTTGTTACGAATTTCGTTCATAATTTCAAGATGTTAGTTACTCTTGTTTAAAAAAGGAAAGTTAGGAAAAGCAATTTAATTGTTATTTAACTAAACAAAGGAAAGGGAAGCTTCACAGAAATATATACGAGAGGAGACTTATGGACGCATTTTTAACAAAAAGTGTGAAAAAAAAAGACTTTTAGATCTTTCCAAAACATTTTCGTCGATTTTTCTCTGAGAGTTCCTAAAGGATCATATTCACAGCGATAGTTTTTTTGTATACTAATATAGAGAACAATTTTGATATTTCCTTATAAATTTCAGTATTTCAAATAATAAGTTAAAAACGTTAATTGTTCTTATTTAAAAGGAAATGTTAAGAAGATCATGGCAATTAAGTAAAATATGCTTTAATAATAATTTAACTAAACAAAGGAAATGAAAGCTTTGTAAAAATATTTAAGAAGGAACCTCCTTCAGTTCTTTAGCAGAAGAAAATTGGTGGATATATTTTTTTAGCAAGAAGTATGAAATAAATATTTTTAGACCTTTGAGAAGCGTTCTCTTCGATTTTCCTCGAAAGGATTACTAAAAGACCATTTTCGTCATCAGACAGAATAAAGTAAATATTCATGAATCGAGGGAATTACGACGCAGAATTTAGAATAATAGTTTCGTGTATTCATACTATAATTTCTACGTATAAGAGTTGTCCGACGTAGCATTGAATAGACGTTGAACGTACGTCACGTGATAAGCTCTTTCACTTTCTTTTTCGCTATCTCTGAAGGAGCACAACCGCAGACCAGTAAACCCGTCATAAGTACTTCCTTTCCAGGGATTTCCGTTGCATCTGCTTACGAAGAGGAAAAAAAAAAAAAAATATATATATATATATATATATGTATATTAATATGGTTGTACATTGCTTGGAAGGGAAATATCTTTCGGCATGAATCGCTGAAAATTCCACCGTGGAATAGCTTCGTTTTATCCCTTGCGTTTTATTACACAATAGGATTCGCGGATTCGAAATCTTTCTACTTTTCGCAAGTTATTGGAAACTATTAACTGGTGAATCGTTCGTAGTGCGGAATATATCTTTCGAATTCTATTCTCCTTGGGGATCATGACCTTTGTGCATAACCAAGAACCTCTTTCTGATGCTTTTCGCGTATACCCAGCCTGGGCTCGTGTTTTTCTTTTCGCTCTTTTGAATTCTGTTTAAAATTGTTGTCCCGTTTAATTTCCGCGTTTTGAGCACGCACAAAAGACGGAAAAAATTTCATTATAACGCAAGTACTTTCAATTAACTCGGGAAACTTATTATAATTAAATGCACGCCGAGGTTCCATTTCGCTAATTACGTTTGCAAATACTCGCAGAAATATTTGCCTATCACGGCGGATAATTTGTCTGGGAGCATTAGCAATAATATCGAGCCACTAGTAGGTATCAACTTTTCGCGTCATTGAGAGGACACGCTCTCATCATGAAATGGTGCAGCTGTTCAAAATCGTAACATCGGGACTTGAGTAGAAGTTTCCTGATTGCGTTTACAGGGAATTTAACAGAAAGTATGGTATTAATTCCCCATATATATTCTCCATTTCGTTAAAGTTCAATCAATTTTACATACATAGGTTTCTTTTTCCTTTTGTAATCACAAAGTAAAATTGCTTTCGTACATTTATATGTAATACCTTGCAAATTTATAGTGAGTTTTCTGCAATACAGGATGTTTATGTTGTTACTAGCGAGTGTTTTTCCTGCAAATAATAAATATTAGAAAAAGATGAGAGAGGAAAATGTAGTACTACTTTTTGCAGAAAATGTAATGGCATGTACAATTTGTTTGTGTCTGTATTGTTTTTTTTTTAGAAATGTAAAATAGGCTTATTTCTTGTACTTTCATTTTTTCCTAATATTTACTAATTGCAAGAAAACACGCTGGCTAGCAATAGCGTGAACACTCTATATATAATATTAGGTAACATCTTCTGTAATTTTGCAAGAAAGAAAAGTAACATAGTAAATATTGTTCTATGAATAACAATAACTTCAGTGTTTCATTAATTCGTCGGGCGATTGTGAAATTAGAGTAGGACGGTGTCCTACTTCTCCACTCGTCAAGTTGAAAATTACGGTAATACACAGCTGATGCTAAAGAAAACGACACACAGGTTAATGTACAAAACATAGTACTGTACAATAAAAACTTGATTTCCGCGAATCTAACTCGGTAGATTCTCTCTTCCTCTTTAACGTGACTTTGCTAGTCTCTAATTTAATGACTAACGGCCTCGCCCAGTCGTCCCTCTGTCGCCTCAATATAAACCCTTCAACTTGTATAAAAAAAAAAAAAGCTCAAAGGAGGATCTCCTAACGACAAAACGCACACCGACAATTATGACAAAAACGTCAATGCAAAATTAAGATACGATCGGTCGTTGATGCAAAAGTATTAGTAAATTAATTTGGCGCTTCTCAGATTGACCTCTTTCTAAATGCAATATACTTCTATTTTGCAGAATTTTATTTTTAAGAATTCTAGATAACTATTTTAAGGAATTTTGTTTTTAAGAATTCAAAATAACTCTTTTAAAGAATTTTATTTTTAAGATTTCGAGATAACTATTTTAAATTCAAATATTAAGTTTAAATATTTCCACTTCTGATAGGTGGTTTAGTGACAACGAAGCCAGTAACGATAAGTGACTAACTTCTTCAAAAGAAAGTCCATCATGTCCAATTTTAAACAAATAGAAGACATTTAAAGACAAGTTTTTGTTTCATACTGTAAAGTATTTCCTACCATAAATTAAACAACAGGTCATTTCACTCCTAGACACTTTAAACAAAAAAATCCTAGCCTCAAATTATAGATTCTTTCTTAAATTGTACATAACTGATAGACCCAAAGAAGAGCATTATTCGTCCACGTTCTATATTTGAAACTTGCCTTTCGAAATTAATCCACTCTATTAATCTAAAGCAAAAGAGATTGATGCCTTTGGAGCAATGCTAAAAATATTGATAGGATCAAAGAAAGAAAAATCATTAAAATACTGATGGACCCCAAAAAAAAAACAGCACTATTCATAGACGTCCTTTACCCAAAATTTGCCTTTAGAAATGAATCTACTCTATTAATAATTAAAAAAAGAGAGATCGATACCTTTGCAGCAATGTTTAAAATATTGATAAATGCAAACAACTGCCTCATTCATCCACGTCCTTTACTCCAAACAGTATTAATCGATAAAATTGATAAAACCCTTAAGTACCAGTAGTCGATGAACGGATGAAAAACGGAGGAAACCTACCTGACCTTACCTCAGCTGTCTAGCGTAGCTACGGGAAAAGCCCAAAGGGAGAGCACGTGTGTCTCTTTCCTATTATGTACAGCGGGCGATGAATGCGTGTGCGTGTTTGAAATTCAGTGAGAAGCAGCGGCCATATTTAACTCAGTCTGAAATTCCTCTTTTTATAGACTTGTAAAACCGTGACAGGCACATGGGACCCGATCCTACCTCCTCCTCCTCCCTCCCATCCTTCACCCATGTCGTTCTCTTCTGCATCCCCCCTTGTTACCTTTCCCTCTCCTACATACAGTTGCCCCATCTGAAACGGTTAGATGGTAGTCCTGAATCTCTGGTCGTTCTTCCGAGACCAGCATTTCCATTGCTGGTCCGTTTCTACCCTACCTATACTTCTCGAATCCTCCTTCACCCCTGTGCACCTTCAACGTTCCCCCTTTCGAAGCTACGCTATAGCTCCCCGTGGACAAATGCAAAACTAAAACGCACCTCCCCTATTCTCTGTGTAAATATAGCCAGGAACTACTGTACGGTCGTTGAACGGGGTGAGCACACTTTTTCCAACTCCCTACCGTTCTCCACCGTTCCCTCCTCCTCCTGCCACTCGCGATCGCATTCTCCCCGTCCACAGAGAGTAGATAGCTCTGTACGCGTTGTGGCTACAACCGAACCGAGGAATATCAAGGCGGCGAAAGCCTGCGGTTGTTTTACTTTTCTGTAAGGGGATACTACGAAACTCCGGTAAATCGGTACACCTGCGTATCGTGCAACTGCGACTCTCCGCTAACCATTCGAGGGCCGGGTGTATATACTACGTAAGCCTATGGAACAATGCTGTAGGATAGACTATATATTTGTGAGGCAGCAAACTTGTGAAGTATTGTACTGGTTGGTACATACATGAATATGTTATTCGATGTTTAAAGAAACAAAGAGCTTTAGGTAAAAAAAGTATTTAAATAAGAAGCAGCGTACTTTCAGGATCATAGATTGAACATATTGTCATGAATTTGAAACAGTTCCTTAAGAACTATTTCACTGTACATAAAGAAAGATACAAAAATTTTAAGAAATACTCTTCCTAGTATTAGTTACTTCAAGGTCATATGGAAATAATATTGGAATCATTGTCAAGAATTTAAAACAGTTGTAGAATAGACTATATATTCGTGAAGCGGCGAGCACGTGTATTGTCATACTGTTTGATGTATACGCAGGTAGGTCATTCGATATTTAAAGAGATAAAGAGCTCTAGTTAAAGAAATATCTAAATAAGAAGCACGACATTTTCGAGATCATAAATTGAAAACACTGTCAAGAGTTCAAAACAATTATTTAACAACTATTTCAGTTTGTATAGAAAGAATTAAAAAATTTAGAGAAAAAATCCTTCAAAGATTAATTGCTTCAAAATTATAAATTGGAATCACTGTCATGAATTTAGAGCAGCTGTTTAGTAGCTATTTTAGTATGCATAAAGGAAAATTTAAAAATGTAGAGAAATGGTCATTTAAGGATTAATTAACTCAAAAATTCAATCTCAGAAAAGTGTCATTCCGTGGAGTTAAATTTCATAGCTACGAAGAAACGGAAAAATGTCCAAAACTGTCTCAAACTTTAAAATAAAAAATTCTTTGCTGCTGGCATACACAACTGATAGAAAGATGGGGCAAGTGTATAATTATGACATCTTGCCTATTTTTATGTCGAAAGAGAGGTAAATTTTAAGATTAATTTAATATACTATACACAACAGAAATAATAGCCACTTGTCTCTATTGATTAATTGATCCTCATAGATCTCCGAATAATTTTCATAAGATATATACCATCTTTTATTTTTTGATAAAAATGGTATATATTTTGACAATGTAGACTATAATGATAAGAATCGTAATAATTTGGAAGCAAGATTCGTCTTTGGTGATTACTAATAAAAATAATAAATGTTCGAATACCATCGCCAAATCCCTTTGATACAATCATAATCGGACTTCCTTCAAAAATTCTGTATTACTGAATTTTAAGAGCAACCTTATAATGCAATATTAAGAAACAAAAAATATTTGTATTAATTTAACTCATTTATGATAACTTGGATCTACCATTCTTTATATTTTCCTCAAAGTTGAAGCAGTTTCTTAATTCTAAAGAATCCAAACGTCGTAAAACAGACAAGAAAGATCAAAAGGACGATTCATTACAAATTGATTTCTAACAATGAAAAATAAAAATTTCTATGATAGTACAACAAAATCGCTTATCACAAATTACCATAAAACTAGAATAAATTGAAGAATAGTTCATCTATTGTTACGTACTGTAACCTAGTTCTTCCCGCTATAGCATTCTGTGACAGCGAACAATAAGTTCTCAAATGAAAAAGAATAGAATCAACTAAGCTGAAGTAACTTCTTCTATCTAACAATAGCTTCACGTAATGTTATAAACTTCTACGTTCGAACTGAAATCAACTAAACCATCTAGAAAAAAAAAGTGTAACGTTCAAAACAGACGTCATACTACTGATAACAATACAATTTAATATTACCATTACCGATTTTATTTTACAAATGTTATCACGTCATTAGCAATTAAGAACACTTTCAGTCGGGAACCTAGACGATACATTAACCAACACAAATTAACGGTATACAGTTGATACAATTGCGCAAGTTCCAGTTTAGCTTAGCCGCCGGATGATGATTTTAGAACCGTGGTCGTTTACGAGACCTCGTAATACATGCTCGGGGAATTTAGCATGCACGGGAATATTATCTAAAGATGACGGTACACCATGTATGTACGTACATACGTACAGCCGCAGAAAAGCTAGGACGTAATGAAAGGAGATATTTTGACGATTACATTTCACCAAAAGAGAGAGCTAAATCCTTTGGACTTTTATAGTTTTAAATCTTTCTCGTGATACACGTTGCAAAAGGGGTAGAGATTTTATGAACCGTTGTAAAGTGTAATTGAGATTTATATTGAGAAAAATGTGATACATGTATGTGTACACGATACTACAGCTACTAGAGAGAGCTATGTAACGTGAGTATGTAAAAGTTGTGAAATATTAGAAGTTTGCAGTACGATTTGCTTAGTACAGCTATACGAAATCTTTAAAATCTGAAATGTACACTCCCCTCCATAAGTATCGCTACTAAATTTATGTGAATTGTGTATTTATGATACAGTAGTGTGACTATATCTCAATGAAAGTAATATTTATTAAGGATGTAGTTACCATAGAGGGAATAGAGTGCATGATATATACAATTCTTACTAGCAAATGCTGTAAAAATTTTCGTCTATCTAAGGATATTTATGCAAAACCCACAAATACTCATGAAGAGGGATGTACATTCTGATCCACATCGTGATTCTGTAATTTAACGTAACCACTGATATTTCGAATTGAAGCACTAAATATACATTCGTAACTTCTAATGTATTTTAAATATGAAAGAACCGTAAAAACTGCATCCACGGATTGGTAGAAAAAGAGCGAGAAAAAAAAAGGGTACACTTGAACCGAATTTTCGTTTCACGTGAACAACCGAGCTGATATGTTACGCGAGACGGACAAGTGCGCGTTAAAAATTTGTATTCGCCCGTCACTGTGCTCGGTCGAATCGCTGAAAAAAATCTGACCGTTTCGCACACACGGGGTGGAGGGTGGAGGGCGGAGAAACGTAATTGAAACAGAAACATTTTAGCATGCTGTGGCAAAAAGCGGCGAAACATTCTTTAACGTGTTCCGTGAAGTACGATGTTATTACCCTTATTCCAAAGAACGGACCCGTGGAAGGAAATTCGTCTGGAAAAAGGGGGAATCTGCATACCGTTTTCTTCGTATGATCACAGTTACTGGATGTGTCGCGAAAGAAGGGGAAAGAGGGCAGAGCTTTCTGGCAATAAAGGATGAGGAGAAAGAGAGAAGGATGAGGAGTAGAATGCTGGTGAACGAAACTAGAGAGCAGATGGTGAAAGCCAGAGAGAGGGATGGAGATGGAGAAAGCGAGAGCGAGAAAACGCGAGAAAGAGAGAAAGAGAGAGAGAACGCGAAAGAAAGGAAGCACGAAAGAGACAAAGCATGAGAGAAAGAACTCGAAAGAAAGAAAGCACGAAAGAGAGAGAACGCGAGAGAAAGAGAGAGAGAGAGAAGGAGAGTGCGAGGTTACGAACGAGAGAGCTAGAGAGAAAGAAAGGAAAAGAGCGAGAGGGTGAGAGAGGAAGCGGATTGGAAGGTCGTGGTGCAGAGGTGGATTGAGCTTGGCTGGTAGACTGCGTAATCGCGTATCGTTTTTCCTACATTATGAATCGCGCCAGGGGATAATCGTGCCAGTATTTACGGGGCTTTTCGGCACAAAGGGGTTACACCACGAGTCTCACTCCGGTATTCCGTTTATCTCTGGCAAAGCGTTTACCGTTAGACCATAAGCTGCACGCCTTTGCTGTTTATATGCATTACTGGGACCGTTATCATTATTAACAAAACACGAGCTGTCTTTCTCGCGTCTCTCATTTTCTGCCGTACATCGGCCCGCCACCGGTCCCAACTACTCAAGCTTATCACACACTTCCCGTCTCTCTGTTTCCTCTTTCGCTTCGTTCACGCTTTCTGCCATTTAACGTTTTCACGTATTGTATATGCACATATGCATACATATGTACATACATACATGCATACATACATACATGTGTGTGTGCGCATATCATGTACACGTTGCTGCGTGTTTTCTCGTTCACGGGCTTCCTTGCTTCTTTGTTTTTTCTTGCTCAACCTTTTATCCACCTTTCTAAAGGTAGTACTTAAATTTAATGACACATGAAACACCAGAAAATTTTGCTAGTCGTGTTTTATCTATTAATGTACAGGTGTACGTGAGAATAATGCAAAGGTCTGTGCTACGAAGCGACATCATCGCGAGAGTAAATATTTCTCCCTATTTCACATCATTAGTTCTCGCGCGTGTGTAATTTCTACCCTTTTCTGTTCTTTTTTTCTCTCTTTCCTCCTTCCCATTTTTGTTAATTCAAACCTTCTTTCAGAACTGTCGCGCACGAAACGGTTGCTCGTCATTAATTTACGCCATTTGAGACGATAGGTGGTGCTTGTGAACGTTTCTCAAATTAATGTTTGAAAAATATTCCTAGTTTACATTTCCCAGGTGCTTATCATTTTCCAACGATCTTTCCTAATAATCTTATTTCCAATTTCCGCGACTTTTAAACGCTACGTGAATTCAAACGCTTTAATTACTGAAAGGGGAATAATACTTCAGAAATAGAATTTATCAATGTTGATAGTAATATAAAAAGGATACAATGTCATGTAAAATTCCGAAGATTTACAAATCCAACAATCTTAATATTTCCTACCAAACAGGTACAAATATACTTCGAGAAATGTAAAATTAGAAGCATATGAGATAAGACAATAAAGTTTCGAGAATAATGAATTCAAGTATCCTATTTAGAAAATTAAACAGAGACATTAGGAAATTAAACTAGCGTCACGTATGTGTGACGCGCCAATTCTCATGATAGATCTGCATTATCTCCATGCAATACATCACCTAAAATACACAATTCGATTGTTTAATTCGTATCACGTATTCATAAACATAAACATGCATCGTATTATGTAAAACTTGTGAAAATAAAGATATTAAGATCGTAAACAAGAATATTACAAAGTGTACAGAATTGTTTCCTGTTTTCGTAATCCTGTAATGGTTAAAATTCTTCTGTTCTCAATTTGATTAATTAGTTTCAGCGAAAAATTCTTCTTTCATTCGTTTTTCTTTTACACTATTCCAAGGTAGTTTATTGAATATAAAATACATTGATTAGTACTGATTCGTTAATGAAACTTTTATTACTGATGCATAATTCTGTGATTATTTCCGCTTCGCATTATCGCCACTGTGTTCTTTACTAATGAATATTGAATTTAAATGTGTACACAACAATAAATAATTTTTAGAGAATTTCTTGCACGAGGAAGGTAGTCCTAATTTAAAGTTTTCCAGCTTGTGGGTCTAAGAATCCTTCTCTTGAGAGTTCTAGGGTTAACCCATTTGCATCACAGCTCTACATACGCTACTAACTTCATAAATCAGGGATCCTCAACTAAATAATTAATCCGTATCACTGCGTATCGATAAGTTTCCCTTTTACATTCGGTTCCCTTTTAATTTGCTTAGGAATTACGTGTAATAATCAAAACAGCAGATAGTATTATCCATTTATAAAGTAAATAAACTTAGAATAGTTTATTAATCAGTATGATCATCTTTGAAATGATCAATACGTAGCGGTATATCGCAAATATGTTTAAAAGCATAGTCACTTCTAAGTGATTTAGATAAACCTGTAATTTAACGCGTAAATTTTGGTCTTTCTTTTCCTGCCGTTGTATTTACACGAATATTTATTCGTGTGGGAAATTGTCGACTAGTGTATCTAGTTATTGAATCATTGATAAATGATGCCACTCTAGTCCTTTCGTTTTTTTTTAATATTTTACAATAATTTCTCGAAATTAATTAACACTTTTCCCTTAATCAGCAGGATTTTACAAATAATTTTCAAGAGTTTTCTATAATAACAAATACATTTAATAAAAGGGATATACAGAATTGTACGCACTTAGTTATAGATAATTACGAGTGAAGAAAGTATATAATATTACGGTTATATTTTATATAATAAGCAAAATTATAGCGTTCGAGGATATATAGTGCAATAAGTTTTCTACACTTCTTGCTGCTTCTTGCTCTAGAGTTTTTCTGCTCGTTTCGTAATAATACACGCACAATCGTCTAATTATCTTATTTTCAGAGTTTCCTTTTACTACTAACTTGTACATTTTACCTTGACGTAAACTGCAGCGTTATTATTTCGAGATGATAGCTGTTTTGTTAAAATAAGTAACAAGGAATAAGAAACAAGTAGACATTTTGTGTTCGACCACTTCCAATTGCATTGGAGAAATAAATGAAAAGCGAGAAAAGCCATTGTTAGCAGTTTACATACTAGGTACGGTGTCTTCGGCCTCGTGGGAAACATTAAATTTACTCTGTACAGTCAACGTGCTAAAAGCTTGGTCCTTTTTATTGTTTTTAATTTGACGAGAAGTGAAGATGACAGTCATGATAAAAAAATGACAATCATTATGTATGGATTATTTCGCTTCCGGACGTAAATCGATTGATGACACAACGACGGTAAAAATATCTAATCTCTAAAAAACAGGAGATTCCTCGACCATTTGTATCATAAACTCAGGATAATCCGTTGTTCCCAACAGAGTATCAATCGTAAGAGGGAAGTACATGGAACGTTACGGCCCGTACAAGGTAGCTAAGAATCCCTCGTATGTACTCGAAGACGTGTAAGAAACGGCCATTAATCAGGGAACGCGGGTTCCGTTCCGGATTCCTCAAGTTGTAAACGAGCGAGGGAGGAGCGGCAGGTGTGTAGTAGCATTCAACGTTCGTGGAATAGCCGCGTTTAACTGACGACACGATCAGCTCGATGGACCGAGAGAATAGGATCGGTCGATGTAGACAAGTGCATCGGGCATTCTCTTTGTCCTCGACGGTTGTACCGAAACCGAGGTTCGCGCACACGTTCACGTTAGTATCCTGACCGACCCCCGTGGTGTATCGGTAACTCGTGGTAGCGTTGTGCGGCGAAAGCACTGCGAATGGCATTTGCGGGTAGTGCATGGTTGACGAGGGAATCGGTAAACCTCCCTGGCGGAGGGTATCTGGAAGATCAGACCGCCGTGCGCCCTACCATCATATATCGGCTCATAGACACGCGAGAATACGCCTGATCCTAGCCCTCGAGGCTTATGTCACTTATCTGACAACATCGGATGCTCGATTTTCTCACTCGAGATTCACCGATAGAGATTAGAGCCGTTCCGCAATTTATCGTCGAAATTTGTTAGTCGAATCAGCGACAGAGCGACAGATCGAATCGAACGACCTACCTTCGTTCACACTGTGCGCAAGTAGAAAATTTTGTTTAGCCAGGTTGTGTAGCGGTCGTTCCACTTTCGAATTCACTCGTTGCGCGCCGTTTGCGGTTCCCAGATTGAACGGTTGTGATTTTTCGGCCGATCAAAAATCGAGCGCGGCTAACACGAGATTGGATAAAGAAATCTGTAGCGCTGGGACAAATATTGTTTTTTAATATTGTCGAAGTTTACTTTTCTTTTTGCTTTGAAAATGAATAACTGTCACGCGTACGCGATGAGGTCGAAAGGTAAGCGTCGTACAATTAGCATATTGCTTATAAACGTGTACACACCGCGTGGCCATTAGGAAGTGTGAGAAATGCATTAGCAGATCGCGTAACGCAAGTTCACTCGGTGATTGCAGTGTACGAAAGGATACCATTGCGTTGTTTATTCTGTTTTCCCATCAGTGATCGTTCGTACATGGAAAACAATCAGATCCTCGTGAAATTTCTACACGTGGATCGTTCTACAAAGGGGAACTGCGTGAAAAAATTCATTACACCTACGAACTCCGAGCTTGCAGGATTATTCGCGCATCAGACCATCGGTGTTCCTTTGATGGAAGAATACGTAACACACATTAATCAAGTTAATGCAACCATGCGCCATCTCTTTGTCCCCGAACTCTGCGTACACGCGTTCTAGAACACGTTCACATGTATCAGCGAGTCGTGTACGTGTATGGATGAATGTACACGTGTGTAAGTAAGGCCAGGGTGACTTTTACGAGCGTTACACACTTTGGAATTGGTGCCACCGCGTGCCAACTGTAAAGCTCGAAATACCGATCGTTTCTTACGAGCACGTTTCTCACAGATTGGTTCGACGAAAAGTATCACGCCAATTTTGAAAGCCGCTATCTCGCTGTTTTTCGAAGAAAGGAAGCATTCCGGGCGATTATCGAGCCAGAGTGTAACTGTGTCGAATACTTTATAGACTTGAAAATGTACATGCATTTAATCCCTTAACAATGTAATAAAATTAGGGTTTAACGTAAAAAATGTGCAATATTTTTATATTCTGACAGGTGTGAAAAAATATATTTTGTCAGTATCTGTTTAATAATTTCGTCGAGTACGATAAATTTTAAAATATGGTGCACATGATACCACTGTATATTTGGGCTGCAATATCTTGTTTCTTTTCTAATTCTTTTTTCAGTACTTAATACTCTGCCTTAGTCTAACTCAAAATGAACTATTAAATGTTTAACATTAAGTTTACAGACTTTTTATGTATAACTATTTCTACGGACTCCCGTTAAATTAAAGCGCAACCGAAAACACGAATTTTTCTTCAAAATATTGATTTATTTAATTTATAAATAACTTGATTACATACGATTAACACATTAAGCTCCACACCTATCTAGATTTTTAATCAAATTTAAATATGTTTAATTTTTAAGCAAATCTAGAAAATAATATAATACTTTATTGATCATTAATGAATTTCGTTAATGGAGAAACGACTCTCTTTTGTAAGCGTTACAAAGTTACAACTTTCTTCGTTAAATTTATTGTAACATTCTTTGCAAAATTTTCGGAAGTGAGCTGTTGGATGAAAAGTCGACCAAAATCAATGTTGCGTTTAATGTGTTAACTTGTTTATTTTAAATATATTTTCGTACCAATCTATTAAGATGGATCAGCAAAAATTTCTGAAAATAATAGCAATAGTTTCTACAATCTTTCCCGTGAAATCCCAAATCTGTGCTAAGTCTAATGTTAATGGAAACACTAAGTTTCTTTTAATAAAAATAAATATATTCGTTATTTTGTATTTACACTATAAAAAAGAATTGCGAATTTACATATTATCAGAATATAGTATCGCAAGTGTTATGCAGTAAAGTAGTTAGAATACAGTAACATTGTTACTTTTTCATTATATGAAAATGGATTTTACAGAACACTTTTGAGACTTCATGTAACAATAGAGTGCTCGAGTATCTAGAACTTTCTTGTTTTGCACAATGCAGAGTAGTACTGAATGAAAACTGTAACTGTGCATTTACATTAATTCTTGCTGTATAGAATCTTACTTTCGTAATTTTGTCTGCAAGTAAAAATGTTTTCCATGTTGTTACATTAAATGATAAGTGATGTACGGTTAGGAGCTTTGTATGCTCAAAGATAAACATAGTATATCTTTGTTAAAATATATCGTGATATTAGAATGTAAAATAAAGGTTGGCAATTATAAAAAGCAATTATAAATGCAGCAGAAGAAGTTTCGACTTAAATTTTTAGTTAAAAAAAAAATCATAGAATAAGTCCTGTAACATTCCCTTTCGCTTTGAAATTTGAACTAGAAGCTTTTATTAATTAAAGTAAATAATTTTCGTTCTATCCATTTTCACAAACTTGTTTTAATATGTATTCATATATATATATATATATATATATATATATATATATATATATATGTGTATTCATTATTCCTGAAACTATCATGATTCAAATTGCCAATTTTTATGTAAATTCATATCTTTAAAGATACAGTAAAAAAAAGTAGAAAATCGTTAGAAAATGATCTCACCCATCAGTTATAATTTAGATATATTGTATATTCTTTCATATTATGTGTATCCTGGGCAATGTCTCGGCTTTAAATTTCCTATATATCCATAAAAATTTGCAGTCTAGTTATAAGAATTCAAGCTCAAAACTTATTTGCAGAATTAACAGGAAGGCAAATTCATACTCAATAATTGAAGCACTGTTTAAATTAATTTATAGATATATCTCAAGAAATAAATATCAATATTAATTCATTTCACGGAAGCACAGGCTCAAACTTAAAGAATTAATTTATATTGCACAGGAATTTCTTGAAGATTCATCTCGAAACGATATTAATTCGCGTGCACCGTTATGTTGTCCGTGAAATTTAAAGATTATCCTCGTCTCTGTCGTTAATAAAGGTAAAAATGAACAAAAAAAGAAGAAAAGAAAAGGAGGGAAATTTCTTTCGCATTGTTGTGATGGTGCGAGTTAAAAACGCAGAAGTATTGGCACGGAAAATGAACGCGGCCGGACTTGCTCAGTGACTGAACATTACTACGAGTATGTTAAGAGTTCTCCGGAGAGAAACAGGGATTGTTGCATAGCATCCCTTGAGCGGTAAAAGTAAAATCGCTGGAATAAGACTATGATACTGAACAGTGAGAATCACTGCAATCCCTGGTGTACGATAACTCAGGTAGCGTGAATAAGCTGACCTCTCTTTGCTGGAACATACCGCCATTTATGCAACAACACAGCATCGCTACTCTCGCGTCCAACTCTTTTTCCTCACACTCGCGCAGAATTCGTTGTGTGTGTCCTACATGGCCAGCGATTTAACATCCTATCGTTTTACGGCACTCGTTAAACGCACAGTGGATACAAAAGCTTCCTATGTGTGTTCTGATTCCATACGAATGGATACTGTCTGCTTTCGTAAAAACAGTCCCCATCGAAACAAGTACTTTTTCTAACATGACGTGTAGCTTCCGGTAATTTTTCGTCTCTACACCATGAACTCCGTCGATTGTTCTATTTTTTGACTTTCATTTAGTATTCAAATGTCATATTCATTGTTTTATAAGACAATGGAATGGTTAATCTTATGTCTTATATGGCAAATAAATTATGATTTAATTGTTAAAGTTCTACGCAGCGTGATCGCGCTTTTTATGATTTCATGTCGAAGAAAACCCACTGTATTTGAACGATATGAGCAACTCAGAGTGTATTTCCATGAAATACTATGGGTTTCCAAGGAAAATGGACTTACACCACTTTTATAATCAAAGGTTATACAAAGGAATTTTCAAAACGTATAGATATTTTAAAATATTAAGTGCAAATTGTTTAGAAATTAAAAGTTCATACTGAATTATACGTAAATTATGTGATTTCTCAACTTTTTTCTAAAAGTAACTTAAGCCTTTGTTTAAGCTATGTTAATAAAATTCATTAATGAACGATAAGGTATTTTTTAAATTTGATACTGTTTGTACTCAAGAATCAAGTAGTGAGTCCTCAAGCGAGTATTGGCACGACGTGTAACGTGTTAATAATTACATCGACTATATATTAATAATTTATTATTTATATTAATGAACAATCATCGATTTTACACTCCATTCGCTTAGATTCGAACAAAAATCCGATCGTTCCAGTTAAAATTTTATATCAATGTGACGATCGTATCATGATTATTATCGAACAATAATTAAATATCAACAGTCGGCATTTTCTCTAGAGTTCTCTTCCACGTTTCACGTTGTCCATTCCATCTGACACTAGCTTCCGAAGCTTAATTGCTTCGAGATTCTTTAATTCTTCGTGCACTTCGAACGTATGCGATCGTAGCAAGTTTGAAAACACGTCCATGGAATAGTGCAGAACTTTTATCGATAAAAACCGCGCTGGGGTTTGGCGGAAAACGTTCGCGTGAAAGAGCAACGATCATGGGGTGAAATATAGTGTTAACGAAGAAATGAATCACGTCAGCGTATATCTACCCCTCTAGATAGCTAACCGAGTAATTTTAAAATGCAGAAATTCACCTGGGGATGCCTTATCCGCCTTGGAAGGAAAATTATTTTGTCGCCATGACACGTGCCTAGGGGAAAGAAACAGAAAAGAGGGATGGGTAAGGAGCTTAGGAACGATATGAAAAACAAAGTTTATGGTGGTTGTAAAGATTATACCACAAAGTGTGCCCAGCACACACGGATATGTTTCCCTTTTCCTTTTTCCGCTTCTTTTTTCTTTCTTCTTTTTTCTTTTTCTTTCTTTGCCATTCTTTTAAGAGCTCGTCGTTCTTGTGCAACCGACAATAGATTGCATTTGTAACACCTGCTTTACAGAAAAGATTGGATGAGATCTACCGCTGCTATTTTAAAGCGATTCAATTATTCAATTAGTGTTCCCTAAATTATTTCTCTTCCTTCCTTGTAATTTAACCCTTTCACTATGATCATGTCTACCGAAAAATAATCACATAATACGGCTGCACGAGACGCGTGCACCACACAGTTATGGTGGTAATAATTTTATCCATTTATACAGAATGTCTCAGTTATAATGGACAAATTAATTGTTTTTGGCGTTATTAAAATGTAGAAAAAGTGACTTAGAGTAGCGTATGATTATATGGTTTAAGGATGCAGTGTTTATTTTCCAGTGAGTAACCATAGTCGCTCGTAGTACATAGAAACCATTTTATAGGAAATTAGTATAGTCATCCCATAATGGTCAAAGAACTAATTTATTACTGCATGTTAGTTAGGAAAGCTGTGTGATAAAATTTCATCTATGTACATCATAAAACGTAAAATTATGCGGTTCAACTTTGTAATTGAATTTTTTAAATATTTTAGGTTAATAATAAATATTTTCTGGTATTAATTATTTTTAGATCAATATATTTTAAATCAGTCACACTAAAGATAATCTATTCTTCAAGTTCATTCCTTACAAATGTCACAACGGTTTGGTAAATTACGAAATAACAACGAAATGCATACATAAATTAGTTGTCACAAAATCACAAGACTTTCTAATATGAGTATTATTTAATTATAGTAACATTAAGCCAAGAGCACGCACGTTAGGATAAGAGTTTTCTCATAGTTTTGTATGTTGCTGACATTTAAAAATACTTAAGAAGACTTTTCTTTTATTTAGTATCTCTCAAAAACATTCTTCATTACAGATGGATTGCATTTTTCAAAAAAGGATCATAAAAATTGTCTATGAGCAATTTTTTAATTTATAAAAGGGGTGTTGTCAGCTGATTGAGTACATTTCATACGCGCCTGCTCCGAAGTGAACCTCTAGTCACACTCGTGATGATGAAAAATGTATCAAATTTGTATTTTGCTCAAATATCAGTTTCAATTTAAAATTGACAATTTTTCAAAAGAAAAATTGGATTTAATATCTTGGCTTTTTTTTGTTTAACACTGTATTGCAACAGTAAACATTCTCAGAATTACCGTGTTCAGAATCATTGGACGGTGGTTACTTAATCAAAATAAATATATTTTATTCAACAACACTTATAAACTATTAATACAGCAAATAAGCTAGGTGCATTTCTCGAAAAGTCTGAAGTTGGAACATTAAAGGCTATCTGACTTCTGCTCCTTTTTGGGATTTACTTACTTAAAAACTCCTTTAGACTAGTTAGGAAAAATCTCAAAAAGCAAGACATTGCCATAACAAAATTTTGACCCTTGAAAAAAATCATACATCAATGGGTTAGGTGCAAAAAACATCTTTTTGTAAACAAATCGTTGTATTCAACTCAATACTCCAAAACCACAATGATAGAATAAAGAACCACACCAACTCAACAATTCTACCTGGTCTTGAAATAATGCTTAAAAGATTAAAGAGAAAGTACACGTTAAATCTTGCGAAATAAATAAATGTGTATGTGTAAAACAATAAGGACTAAATAAATGCTAATTAATAGTGGAAAAATTCACATGCTACTATAACAATACATATATCTGCTTATCGTCTTTTTGACAAATTTTAAATATGTAACAGGAGTTGATAGAAGAATTGTTATATCTAGAAAAAATGTAAATGAAAATGTAACGTGCTTCGTTCTGATTAGACGTACACAATTTCATCATACGTTGTATTTTTCTGCTTCGGTACTGGCGCTGACATCAGCTAAAACGTCAGTTGCTCATTCGAACGCGGCCAGTTTATGATAGAATTCGTACGCAGGATGCACGTTCAACAAAAACCGCATAGGTGTTTTAAATAAATTGCTCCTGGACACGCCATAAGCTACTCCACGTGGCCACGGCCATTTTCCGATGCGAACCTGTGGATTAACGGAACATGACCGCTTTAGGGAAAGGTGATGGGAAAAAATTTAACAGAAATTTGCATCGAACTCGGCTCGGCCCAGTAAATATGCAAATTCCGGCGAACATCGGGCGTGACTCGTTTTTCGGGTTGGGATGGAGCTGGGGAGGAAGGAGGGTGGAGAGAGAATACGAAAAAAAGACGATAAGTATTGTCCGTGGAAAAATGACATCGTTGGTATGGAACAAAGAAATGACAGCACGCGAAAGTATAATAAGAACAAAGCGACAGTGCTGATTTATTGAAATTTTGATGAATTAATCGAGCTTCGGAGTGACATTCGTTAACATAGTACTTTTACTTTAAAATTTCCTATTCGGGGAAAATAGTCGCATGATAATCTTTCTTTATTCCCTTTGTCACTTGTATGTAACTTTCAACAGTTATATAACTTATCGCGAACCTGTATTCTCGCGAATAATTAATTGCTTCAAATGTAATGATACTGAAATATTATATTTCGTAATCGATATTCAATCATTACGTTGAAAAAATAAATTCTTCCAAATTTACGCTGATTCTGTTGCTTCGAATGTGAAGGTTCTTATGAATCCCATTGTAAGATTTGTTATGGTCTTTTCTTAACACATTGCCAACCGATCGGGAAAATCTACCAGTTTTACGAGAAGAATAGATGTATATGTACTTGATTTAATATGTAATTATATTTAAAAAAGATTCTCTAGTATTTAACATATTATTAATTTTTACTTTACTTCACATTTTACCACGCATATTACTTTCGTTTGTGTAAGTTGTATGAGATATTAGATAATTATTATTTTATTATTTGAAGTTACTTGTACGCTAAAGATGTTACTATTAAGGGAACATTAAGTGATAATCACCGATTTCGATGAAACTATGGTACATAATAGTTCTTAAAAACATTTTCGTCACACACCTTTTCTCTAAAAGAGTGAAAATCGTTCTTAATTTGTACGATAGTAAACATACTTTATCTGATATTTCAACAATTATTGGAGGAAGAAGAATTGATGAATTCGTTATTTTTCAATATCAAATTTGTAAACGTTACTCACGCAAAAATTTTCACGGTCGACAATGCGTTAATATAAATAATTATATACTTTTAACTCATAATTAGTAATTCACTGTTGAATTCTCGAAGAAAGTTACAAAATAATTCGATGTTCATATATAATTCTGTGACAATTTTTCTTATACTAATTTTTCCAATGAAATAATAACATTTTGTATGAAATTTGAAACACTATTAGATATTTATACAATATTGGCAAATGGATACTTGCACGAAGATTGTTGCAGGGGTAATTCGCAGAGGTTAAAAAGCTGATCGAAGTGTGCGATTACGATAAAATGTGAACTGAAAGTAATACCTTTAATCTTACAAACGCCTCTAGTAGTGTGAACTTCACAGGGATGCACTTCTCTTGCATGGCTTCGTTAACCGCAAGATCCATTTAACTACATTGTCTTAAGCTACCAGCAAAGGCACCTGCCAGCAGTGTTAACCAGTGTTCCACTCACTAACACTGTCAACATAATTCTTGCCTTATCGTAACTGCTGATCTTAACAGTTACATGTTACACGATACTGCATCGATGTGCAGTAATTGTCGTCAGAATAAAGTGGTGAGTTACAGGTGAAGCGATGCAATCATGTAGCCTAGCTCGGTTGTCGCTCATTTCGCGGTAATTATACACTAATGAGGCCTCCCAGGCTCGACCCGTTTCACATCCAAAAAGGTACAAGTCAGTCTGGAAAATAAAGAAGGAAACAGAACTGAAACGACTGAATTTGCACCATGTTCTGCGGTTTCGTCTAAAGTAGAGCGGATTCATTTCATTTTTATTGAACTGACGCCGTCGTGACGCTCGGAGATATACCTAAAATATGATAAAAAAAAATTTTTGATCATTTTTCAATCAAGCACGAAGTTGAACGATATTTCGTCAAATTAAATTCGTAGTTGGTAGGCTTCCTCTTCTTTTTCCTTTTTGTATAGAATTATTTCTACGTCTGACGAACGTATTGCGCGTCCAAAGCAATCGATTTTAAGCGGTTTAAAATTTCGTTTTAATACAACGGAAAACAAGCTACGGTGGAGCGCATTTTTACGTTTTAACAAACAAATTTTCATTTTACGTTGTTTTTTCCTTTCTTTTTTTCAAATGGTTAGTTTACTTGGAAATTACTCAGAAAGCTGACCGATACCGATCTATACACGAAGTTTTATTTTCTCTGATCCACGTTATTTTTCCTAAAGCAACTGATAATGCATGCAATAACCGTTTAATCCTCGATGTACGTTAAACACGAAACGAAATTGGAATGCACTCGCATCTAAAACAAGCCTAGACGATTACGCGGCCGCATATAAATTCTAATAGAGATGATTACATCCTACAGCCTAGAATTTTATACTATAAACAGGACCGTGCATAGGGAAATCTACATACAAATTGAACTCACCTTTCCCTAACGTATATTCGACTTTCTGCAAATTTTATGCCGCGCAATTAAGTGATTTCACTATTAAAAACCGACGACTACGGTAATCGATAATTTACGTACATACATACATACATACTGGTCACAGTATATACATACGTGCACACGAAGGAAATTTAATGAACCTGCACGCACAACATAAAGGAAGCCGCGAAACCTAATTAAGCAAAGATTCGTCTCTTGTGATTAATCGAACCATATTTTGACGCTATTGCATTTAATTGATTACATTTCCCTGAGCAATTCCTGATTAACCGCTAGCAGGATTGAACCGAGAAATTTATGGAAATGTAAATTAAGCAACAAAGTAAGATCAGGCAAATGATTGGAATTTCAATTATGCTACAGAAATGGAAGATGACCCTTGATCGTGTTGCAAGTTGGAAGATCATTGTCGAAATTTTTCTATGAATTCAAGATGTAATTTATTAACCATCGATGACACCATGTGATTTAGAAGTTACTCACGTTATCTGTTAGGTGTATAAATTAATTTTGCGTTCTTTTTCACAAACTTCCATGTTATTTGACGTTAAATTAACCTTTATTAATTTTAATTTTCATACAAAATATTATTTTATGGTTACAAATATTATAATTCAATAATATTAATTTCTTTAACTGTATATATAAATATTAATTTAATCGATTTATAAGTAAAATCAAATTATTAAAAATATTATTTGTCTTTAGAATAGAAAATCAAACACAATTTTAATTTTCAGAATAATCTCCGTTATTTGAAATCACACTTTTCCATTTATCAGGTAATTGAGGAATTACTTCTCTGAAAAATATGACGGCTTTTAGTTGATAAAATTGTTCAGAATTTATATAAAATAACACTGAATTAATTTGTACAGCCCATTCAATTTATAATTGTCATTTCATTTATTTATTGTTACATCATTTCATTGTATTGCTGTACTATTATATTATTGGTCATTAATTTCCTTATAATAATAATTAATTTTTCTTCTTATGAACAAGAAAAAATCGGATTATAGAAGGTTAGAACATTCGTTATTAAAATGCTTCCTAAATCTCAAGAATTATTTACATAATTCCTGTATATCATTGATAAGAAAACAGATCGGCATTGACTTTTAAAATATTCCAAGATTGAAATCAACATTGTAACATTATCATTGAATAAAAGTTCCCGAAATATGCTTAAAAATTCAGATGGAAGTTAATCTAATCTAACATATATGTTTAAAATATCTAAATTATCATTCAGAAATTATAAAAGACGTCCCATTGACAGAATTCATAGTAATACTTCTTCTTTTTTTTAAGTTCAAACTCTTTTGTCGAAATAGAAATACTTGTTCTTTTAAAATAATAGCTCTTGGTTAATGATAATTCACAGTAAACCACACAGGTGATAATAAAGAGTTTAGTTAAGACTTGAACGTGACTTGTGCAGAGTTGTTTATCCAGATGATACAAAATTGCATTACACGATAATACGTTGTCTTCTTTATTCGCGAAAGACTACAAACAAGTATGGAAATATCGCGCGATATGCTGTATTTCATATAAAAATATCACCTTGATAACTTAAAGTTGAACTTTCCCAGGGTGAACGTATAACAAGATGAGTTTCGATTTTGAAAAAATACGTGGGTCGCCTTAAAGAAGAAAAAAAAAAACTATAATGATAACACCCGCGGCAAGTGTACACGCATATTTTCGTATCTTTCGCATCTGATTATATGCATATAGGTGTAAGATAGCTGAAAATATTGCAGAAGATTAAGGAAGTTCGTAATCGTTGGGAAGTCTGATATTTCCATCATTTATAAACTTTCACGATGCCGTGAGGAGCTCGAAAGCGATAAAGAGTTCCAGTATCGTTAACTCGCTCCTGAAGGGCGAGTTACTATCTCCCATGGGGGGATACAAAATTAGCCTGCATCAGAACGTACGGGTCCTCTTTTTCGTCGAAAATTATGCTCCAGGGTCAATATATGCATTGCAGTAAATGATACGGATGTTAAAGGAGAATGGGAAACAACTGAATTAAAAATAAACAGTGAATTGTACCTATGTCACCAATGGTATATATGAGTAAAAGGTAGAATTGAAACGTATACGAAGTTCTATAGTGGTATTTTTGAAGTTCCAAGCAAACAAAGGTATATTTATCCACAAGCTGAGAATGCAAACAACGAAGCCACCGATTTTTCACATTTATAAAATACTAGAGGTATAATATTAAATATTGAACGTACGCAAGCTCAAGTAAGATAGTGTTCGAAGGAAGTTAGGATGAAAGTCGTAATTGTGGAATTTTTAATGCAATTTTAATTGAACTTTCGAAGCTCCTTAAAAATTCTATTTAAGAATAGAACACTTTCCATTTACTGACTTTTAATTTGAATTTTCTGAGCATCTAGATTATAGAATACTAATTTTCTAAAAGAAGCTATTATATTATTATAATTACTACAATTATTAACAGGTTCAGAATAAAAAGAAAATAATAGTAAACCAATTAATTATTTCTGAGCAATATATTTAGAAAATTTAGAAACAATATGAGTGCGTAAAATTATATTTAATTAAGACACTGTATTAATATCTTTTTTACACAATAAAATTTCAACGATTTTTCTACACAATAGTAGGAAAATCTTGAAGATTTATGAACGAAATATCTGTAATTTAAATGACTTTATCATAATCCTTAATATATACTAGCATTTTGTTTCATTAATTTCTAAATTATTATTAATTTCTAAACATTTTAACCGATCTCGACAAAAGTTTGTATAGTAACTTCGTAAGAACCACTGGAAAACAGTGCTACCATGAAACCTGCATACTTCCCTCCCTGATTTTATTTCCTTACAATGAAAAATTAACCATGTAATTAAGTATATATATTTATTTCATATAGTGAAAGAATATAATACACTGCATAAATTTGTAAACTACATATCACTGTGAATTAAAACTAATAAATTATTATGAAATTATTAAATTTCTTGTAGAAAATAAATATATCTGGACACCTCATCACTTTTTACTTATTTCATTACGTAGACGGATATTTTATTTTATAATTTATTTTATGTTTCATATATTCACAATACATCGTCAGGTAGTTTAAATTAGTGTAATAATTATTATACTATTAAATTACTTCATATATACTAAATTTGTACATATTTTTGTATAAACAATTAGTATGTACTATTATACTAATATAGTTAATGCTAAAATATACTGAAAATTAAATTTATTCATCTGTTCATTAAAATTTTATCACTGTACGAAAAAGTGTAACTTTATTAAACGTTGCTGTGTATTGTTTATTCCATAAAATTGTGTAAGTGACATGTAATATATATATATATATGTGTGTGTATATATTATATACATTAGTACATATATATAGTATTCAAATTGTTATGAACAGACGAATAAATTAAACCACTTGGTGTTGGTGGTATTTCGACATTAACAGTGGTAGAATATATTCTGTTTTGTTCTTAACATATGGATAGAAAATTTTACTATATTTTGGTAGTTTAACTTGCAAACAAAAAGTTCAAAATTTATATTAGTAACATACCGAATATGAATATAATCGGAAGCCTACGAAAATTATTCCAACGTTCAACTGAATCAAATGTGTAAACAATTGATTGAGAAACTTATGTCAGTATAACATCATGCTGTAAGAATAAAAAGGAACTGTAGAAAAAATAGAGACGTATTCAAACAATTTATAGATACAAAGAATGTCATAACGAAGCATTAACATAATGTCTATTTAAAAATTTTTAACAATTTATACTTTTCATAATAACGAAGATTTCACTTCAAGTATACTATCAACTCCCGTTTTGTTTAAACTTCAAACAAACGATAAATAATTTCAAAATGTTGATAATAATTTGACTGCACATAAAATCTACTTCTCACCTATTCTATTACATTTCTGACTCCGGATCAAGAACGTTCGCAGAAGTTTCAACTGCTTAACCAGTCTCAAGGGGATGATCTTCCTCCTGAACTCCGTACACAGACGTTACCGTGATGAAGATCACTTATGTTAGAATCACCATGTATGTATATTGATACATTCCAGAAAGAAAGAAAAAAAAAAGGAAAGAAAAACGTTGGTAGAATTGATGGGTAGCCGAAAGCTACTATCGCCAACAGTAAGGCCATAATATCGCAATATCGAGCAGGTAACGGTGGCAGTCGACCAACGAAAGAGCCGTGGTACTCGAGGCCTTGGGGAGCCGTTAGATCGTCAAGGCCCTTAAATTAGCAACGACGTAACGGCGATAGTTGAACCAGACGGGTAGAAAGAGGACAGGTGAAGTGGTGCAATTTCGCGCACGGACGAACTGCGCTGAGCCGCAGCGCTACAGCATAGTTCGATATCGAAAAAATATAAACCAGTGGATATGCAAATGCATCCTAGAAGCACTATGCGTTCGTTGGTTTCGGTTACCGTGGACGGTCCGAAATCGCGGCAACTTTTCTCGTACGCTTGTCTGATGGTCTCGAATGAATAGACGCTTTTCTGAACATGAGTGGCCATAACTCGCTGTACTCGTACGGTAAAAGGTAACACATAAGAACTTGGTCAGAAACATATCCGCACAAATTGCTCGAAAATTGCTGGCCACTTTATTTTTAGAGTTCTTTTTATACACGTATGTAATACTGACGATACGTATGCATAGGTTAATACTACAACTCTTGGTGGAATAATTAGAATATATTTTACTTAAGCAAAAATTGTATGCAATGAAACTTGATATCTAATGAAGGAGAGATTATGATAATTATATCTCATTGCAGTTCTATTTTATCTCAATACAGTGAACTATCTTTAACACGCTATAAAGTTTGATAAATTTGTAAAATTTACCTGGTTTTTTTCTGTTTGTGTATAGGAACTGTATTTTTTAATGTTTATAAACATTAAGAAAAAGAAATTGCACGATATAACAAACAAATGAAATTATTTCATACTGAAGAAGCACAAAAGTAATAGAAGAAATAAAGCAGCGAAATAAAGTGTGCATTTTATTTGTATAAAATTATTTCAAATAAATAAACTGTTCCAATTGAACGAGAAACATTTCCTTTGTAATATACATGAAACTGTGGATTCATAAGTGAAACATTTCAACTGTAATAACGTAACTAAATTTTATTAATTCTGATAAGCTCCAGCAAATTCAACGCATTTCTGCCAACGAGTTACAAGTGAATTTAGCTTATTATTATAAAAATCTGAATATTGGAAATAAATTGCTGCCTCACCGTTGAATATTTTCTTTTTCACTGAAAAATTACCTAAATGCATAAACTGAACGTTATATCGTCCGTACTCTAACTCTGTTAATATATTATTTTCTATTTACAGCACCTACTAAGTCCCAATTTTAATTCGCAATAGTTAATATCTCAATAGCAATCCCAATAATCATCTGTGCCTTGATTGTTCACTTCTTTTATACGTGTTCGTCTGTCCAAAGGTGTGTCTTAGTGAGAATTGGAGAAAAGTGGAAAAATTTTCCGGTTCAATCGTTGAAGCACTGTGAGGCCATCGGTACGTCGAGTACATGTAACGATTCATGTGTAGGTCAAAAGTAATTTGGAAATTTAGTATTTCCAGGCCATCCTATTTTTGTCCGCGTCTTAATCAGTTCTTAGTCTGAAAAATAAGATTGCGATACGTTAATTATTATTGAGCAGAAGTAGCCAAGCGTTTAAAACCCGATTAATTGTTTGGTGTTTCCTCTTGCTTGTAAAATTAATAACACGATGAAGGTAAAAATATTCAAGTCCTCAAAAATAGCAGTTTTCTCGACCGTATCATAAACTTAGAATAATCTGTTGTCCCTAACGCTGCTAACATTAAATACTCTATTTTTAATCAGTACGAAATTATGATTCCTCCTTTTCAACAACCCCTCCTCCAATTGTACTTCCTCGCAGCCGCATAATAACGTCGGTATTTTCCAATTTTGTCATATCTCGGTGGTGGATACCCAGCCCGAAGTAGCCGTGTCCTCGAAATTGGCCGCATCGGTGATCTGCATTAACATCGAGAGCAGTTTCCCTTAAACGAGTTTCATTAGCGTGAAGGCGTTTCTAGTGGCGCCCCGGTTCCACACCTTCGCTGACGTTTTCTAGCTTTTCGTTGCTTGCCAAGCGTTTACCTTGGTAGTGTAAGGCGCTCCTCATCATGAGCTCCGCCTCAGTAGTAGTAAAGTGTATCTCGTCGACGATAATTACCCCCCTCCGCCGCTACAGGTCTGCGTAGTAGAAACAAAACGGTGGGAAAGGAGGGTGGCTCGTATTCAGACACACGTCACTTCCATATGCCGCCTAACAGTGCGCTGTTGCTTTTGGCCGTACCTCGGCTGGGACTTCCGTTTATTAAATTCATTTATCTTTCATGAAAATCATGTTTGTAACATGTACCTCTCTAATTGAACGCATTAAAAATAATTTTCCGCGAACACACCTTAATATGCGAGCACGAGCGTATCTGCCACTCTACCCTTGGCTACTCTTATTCAAGCTTCGTCTACACTTCTCTATTCATGCATATATGTGTTGTATGTATGTATGTGTACGTAGAGTATACAGATAGGTGAGTATACGTATGTATACATGAGCTCTGCTAATGCATCCACGCCTAGATCCTCGCACTTGTGTCTACGAAAACGGCGTACAAGCAAAGCGAGCGATTACGCTTAGACGCCTATGTGCCGTGTTTCTGTATGTATTTAGATACGTAGCTACATCCGAATGATACATATTTATGATGGAACGTGTGCTGGCTGGCTGAATGTGTGCAACTAAACACCCACGGCCTGGTGGAATGGATTATTTGCATAGCAAATAGCGAGACGCGGTTCTAAGTGGGAACACCAGCCACGTACGAGACTAATCTCATCCTTTTGAATTTCTCACCCTGTGTCTATGAGGCCGTTGCTCGTCGGAAACATAGCGTTGTTTCACCGATGACAAACGCACGCACGAAGAACCTGTTATCGAGCTCTGGTATCCATGTATAATTACATGTACACAGTTTGTCTGAAAAATAATAATTAACAATATAATAGTTAAAATATTGATCGTATTTGTAGAAATCGTTCATTTTATTCAAAGTATATTTCTTCGACATCGATGCAACGCTATGCATGCTCGAATTAACGAACGAATAGACTTCTGGAAATCTACTTTGGGAATTATCTTGAGAACACTCTCTTGTCACAGTTAAATGAATATCCGTGACATGAATATTCAAAATTAAAACGATGAATTTTTCTAAAATGTTTTATTGAATGTAATAATATTAATGTTCAAACAATAACATAAATACCATGAAATACGGTTCTTATAAAGAAAATAGAACCAAAAATATTATCATGAGTACAAAATGATGATTCGTGATATTCTATATATTGAATTATAACAAAATAAATTCTTAATACAGCTGTTAAAATTAATCATTTATTTATATTTTTTAAATATTTCTCTCACTACGTGTATGGTTGGAGCGTCACTGCAATCTTGAAAATAAAAACAGTAATCACAGGGAACTAAATTAGGTGAATAAGCGAATGGGCAAACGTTGGTGTTTACTTTGTGGGCAAAAGTTCACGTATGACCGAGGTGCCATGAGCAGATACATTATCATTGATTAAAATAATAAAATGCATATCATTTGCATTGTTTTGAAATTTCTGAAAAATACACACGAATTTATGGACTGATCTGACTGAACCATTTTTGCTATTATGTGAACATAATTTAGCCCTTCAACTATAAACCACTTGTCTGAGTCTGAATTTTCGTTTCACTATCGCAATTACATATGTGGGCAATTTTTAGAATTTGTATTTGTTAGAGCAGTTTTAATTGACAGCACGTGCTACTTTATTATCACAAAAAGAATCTCAATCTTCTATACAAGCATCATTATTATTTATTTTTAAGCTTATTAGCAAAGTATAGTATAAAAGTAGAACATCAAAGAAGGTGAATAACACGTAAGGCTATAATTATGTCAAATTCCTTTTTTCGTCGAATGTGAGAGGTGCAAAAGTACACAAAGCCTTTTCGATTAAGTTAGAATACAAATATTTTAATTCAGAATTAAAGGTAACCCTTTTGGGAATATAGTGCGGCAATAAATACAAACAAATAACATTCACGCGACTGGAACAAATATACATGTTTAATATACTTTCATTAGGAGAGAATGCAACAGGTTGGTAGATACTTAAAATATGTAATAAAGTGCATTTCTAGGAGCTCTTCTCCCTCTGGTAAACAAACATTGCTGCATACTTCTATAAGTATATTTATTAATGCAATTAACGCTTATTAACTTTTTGCCCAATTTCCTTCTCGGCGTATTGAAATCGTTATCGAATCTCTACTCTCGAATTTTTAAATATCACTTAATGCACTCCGGGGAAAGCAAGTACTTCTGCTTCCGTTTTTCTTTAAACAAAATCAGAGAAAAAAGAATAAGAAAGTACATATTTTTATTCATTCACAACCGCTGGTTTCGTATCGGTGTTCCATACACTTTTTTCGTACTTGCTTTAGTGTAATTTCTATTACGTCAACTACGCTTTCAATAAGATACTAGATTTTCTGTCAGCTTGTAATAGTTGCTTTTCAATGTATTATATTTTACACGCCTGTACAGTAGAAACATTTCAGATTATGTTATTTCCATTTTCACTATCACTTCCAACTCTGATATTTTCATTCACTCGAGTAGTAATTGTCGTAGGAACAGAATATCAGTAATCTGATAAATTAAGAGTTACGTACAATAATTTAATAACCATACTTTTATTTATATATGTGTATTTCTTGATATAAAACACGAATTTCAACGAATTCAGCAAATTGAGGCATAATATTTGCATACGCTCTTTGCATTCTGCTTAGTTTATTTATTTATATGTATATACTTCTTTTTATCGAGAAAGGAGAAATTAAAACATGCTGAGAAAATCGAAGTCGAATAGAAAATATAGAAACGTTTACGAATATTTGCCTAATTTTCTGGGTCAATTGTTCTCTGATAGATCATGGAAATCATCGATCCCTATTGATTAAACAAGCTTAAAACGAATGGAAAATATCATTAGCTTAGAGGACGTGGTGATTTCCCACGGAATTTATCGTCGTATAGCAAATTCTCGATGAATGATAATATGCAGGTTTAATGGAATTACGACGTTCTGAAAATTTTCTGGTCGCGTCGGCAACAAGCGGCGTTGGGGCAAGCATACAGAACAAGCGCAAACAAAAATATGCAACGTGGATGCACAATTTGCAACACAGATATGAGCGAAACCTTTTAAAAGCGTGTAGCCTGGCATGACTGCTAAATCGTGAGTGATAACGGATAGTAATGCACGTCATTTCAAGCATTCGCGATACGCTAGCCTTTAATAATATCCGGTCAAAAAGCGTGCCGAGTGGTTAATGCAAGTTATCGTAATACATATACACATGCATACAAAGCAAACAAAGTGCGAGCTGGAAAATGTGTAATCACAGTAGATCCGCTTGAAATTTAGTTATACGTTTTATCATCGCGTTATACCCGCTATATATATCTTTGCAATTGTATAATACCGTGAAAAGTTTACAAAAATTCCTAAAACAATATGTGTTGAGTTACAAGGATAACTGTTAGGTTAAAACTGTGACTTTATGACACGGATGGCCATCTCTGCTATTTTCGAGGACGTTTAATTTTTTAATTCGTTGTTAAATTAATTCTCTTTGTAAGCTGATGTCGAATCCCAGAAAGCGTTCTATGATCGTAGAAATTTTGCGTTTTTGCATCCTAAATGACTTTCTGGTGGTCAGTCGTCATCAATAGCAATTGACGTATCTTGAAGTCATTAATATATGCAGGTGCGTTGAAAAAGCTTCTCAGAAGAAAATTACACTATTTTAAGGAACACAATCATTATTTTCTTTTTACATTTCAGTCGCTAATACTTTTTTTTGTTTGTTAATAACTCTATATTTATTTTTCGATATTCTTGTAGAGTGTGAAAAAACAAACTTAATGGGCTACGTAGAATCATACTATTCGGATCATTTAGTTTTGAGATACTTACATCTGAATGTATTAAAATTTTACGTGGTATCTCAGGTTACGCAGCAGTCTAATTCACATAATTGCATACAAACGTAAGTAATATAAAACATTCCTTTGTGATATTCTACCACTATTTCCGTCAGACACCCAATTAAGTGTTGCACAGTGTATGTGGTATCACCACACGGATGTCCGATACATTATTCGACACATGCAAAAACATTGTAGAGAGGATAGCTAATTCCTTAGATTAGGCGTTGTATATAGACCAGTTAATAGTTGTCATTCCAAAAATGCACCACATATGTGAATACACTGTTCGAAATTTGTATAAAGCCTATAACTGTTAGCTCCTTAATCACCAAGATGAACGGTATGCTAAGGAAACAGAAAGAACAGCTCGATAAGAGAAACTTAGGCGATTTGTGAATGGCGTCAATGCTTAACAAGATAACTTAACACCAGGATAACTTAGATTTTAAGAATTGTTAGCATGAGGTTTATCCGTGAATATGTTGCAAATAAACGACTCAAGAGAGGAAACGACCCTTCGGTACACTTTGAGGTACAAATAAAAGTAGTTCTCCAGTTTCTTAAACTGTGGTGATCCTTCGATAGCATCGCACACTACGGATGCGATACGCAACGCTGTTCGTGATTTATTAACAGGAGTCATCATGTAGATGCATAAACAACCTTTGTATTAATGGACTTGTGAAAACGTACGTAAATTTAAATAAGTTTTTCGTAATTAAACAGATAAGCTGTATCCTAGTTAACAAGCGAAAACAAAACCGAGTCAGTTTGTCCAAAAGGAAGAGATTAAAAATAGTCCGTAACAAGGCACAGTCAAGACACTTTCTCTTCGTATCATCCGAAAATAGGTGGATCCAAAGACGGATTACGCTTGGTAACAACAGGACTTAATCAACACTCAGTCAACACTCAGCGATGTCATCATCTCGTCGAAGAAAGACGTGTCGCTTAATTCCCTAGATCGCGGTCAACACCTAGCTTCTCCAAAGATTTAAGGCAAATTCGCTGTATAGCCTGTCACTCTTGTCGATGTCGATTTTCTACAATTGCCTCCTAATTATAGTGGACCCGGTTATTCGCTAGGTGTAAGGGATGAAGTCATAAGAACTCAACATATTAACTATTATATGTTCATCTTTCAAACAGAAATTGCATATCTAGTTTATAATTAAAAATTATAACTAATTACTTAATTTTAATATTTGCACATATGAACATGATGTATCTTACGTTTAATAGAGGCATAACAGTACAATTAAAAATAAATGAACTATTGTGTTCGAAGTATTGGCTAATCAATGATGAGTTGACTTTTCTCCCACAGTTGAAAGGTTAAGGAATTTCAAGAAATTAAAAATTAAGTATCCGAAAATGACACAAATTTTATTTTCAATCACAGTGCAATGCTACGTCAAAATTATTCCTCCGATGCTTTCATTTCCCTCCTATCCAGATCATATTTCCGGCTTTAACGAATGGTGAAATTCTGTTATATCAACGTGTTCGCATCATTTCGTATCAAGTGAATGTAAATTGATTAAATAGTACATTTAATTTGTATATATAATCAAGATTATTGCTTTTAAGTGGAACACCCGAGGTAGTAAAATACCATTTAGCATAATTCATGATAGCGATTAGACAGAACGCTATTAATAAAAAAGTAAGTTATATAAGAAGGAACTATATTGGAAACTTCAAACTTGAGTAATTTCTATTTGAAAATTCACACATTAATTATCAATTATCAAAAGGATTGTAAAATAATACCTTAAACGTATAAGTATTTCAACGAAATCGTGTTGTATAGCGATTAATTAAAATTCGAAAAGTCGAAATAAAAGAAGCTTATGTCGCTTGGTTAACGCTCGCGAAAAATTCCTCCGAGTATTTAACAGCATAAAAATTCTACTCCATAGGTAGTGAAATATTTTTGGATTTTACAGGAGAGCACGTCGCCAGTTACATCGAAGTGCACAATAATTCTCCATGTATTTTATACGCTTGAACCGTATGCAGGAAAGTCCTCTGTGTTCCCTTCATACCATTGATATTTGCTTACAGCACGTGAACCTTTTAAGCTCTCTTTGTTTATTGATCCGACGGTGTTGCATCCCAATGAATTTAGTTGTCGGAAAGCCGTTAACACGTATATACCCTCTACTGCGGCAGAATACGAAACTCGCGGCGCGCGGAAATAGTGACTCCGATGCCTGTCTAAATAATATTGGCCTGTGTCGATCATCGAATTAATCTGAAACTAATTCACTGATCAAAATCAATTACGCCAACTTAATTGCCAGGACTAATCGTAACAAATAGGTTCGAGTATGAAACCGGTGATAAAGTTCTGCTCAATTTGTATACACGTTACATATTGTATCATAGAAACACCCTCGCATACTGTAGAAAAATAACTACAGGGGGAAAAAAGAGAGTGGCTTTTAGCCTCACTCGTAACATTCATCTTTCGAACTTGCCGGACTCTAGGATACACTCGAGTAGTTTCGGATTTTAATACAGGATAGCTTCGTAGCTGTATATGCAAAAAGAAAGAAAAAAAAAATGAAGGAAAAAGAAGACAGAAGGAGACGGGGAGAAAAGTAAAGGGAAGGGAGTAAAAAGGGGGTAAAAGCAGATAGGTAGGGAAGATATAGACATGGAAAGACCGAGCGAGACCAAGAGGCAGGAGGAAATAGATAGAACCACCCTGACACGGTAGCCGTTTGTGCTCGTCGCACGGTATTTAGAGCTTTAATGCGAGCAGACTGAAATGCAGACCGGACTCGTGTACCCGAGGTCGATGGAGTGAGCTGGGTAATGAATAGGGTGTTAGTGAAACACGATGTAACTGCTAACGTTGAAGCAGCCACGCGGCTGCATAACGCGTGGATATCCTAGCTAAAGGACGGCCACACGCTTACCTGCACTTGTACAGTGCCTGGTGACGTCAACACGTATCGCCTAATAGTTGTTTCAACGGAACGTAGAAACCGTTCGATTCGCTTTCTGTTTTTTTTCTTTCTTTGTTTCTGTTTTTTTTCCTTCTTTTATTTGTGTCTGCTGCACGGGCAAAATTGGAGTTGCGAATAGAGCGAAAATGCCACGGTGGAAATCGGAGAGATACTTTCAGTGAAATGTGCACAGAGCGCATAATGTTGTAACGAAACTGAACATTCAGTTGCAGTTCAGTTTGTGCAATTGAGTTTGTAAAAAGAAAAGGTACACGGTGTTATAATCTATTTGTATTTACTTTGAAAATGGTTTCTGGATGAGATGTTTAGTATGAAGCATTGGTAAAGCTAAAATCGGGATCAAATTCTGTGTTGTGTAGAATTAAGCGCAATTGAGCTAGATACATGTGTTTCCTTTTTTAATCGATGGATGTGCATTTCTATTGGAGAAAATCACACGCTGAGAAACGATTAATTTAACACTAGAATTATCAACCCCGTCAAAATGACGGGTGTCAGATCCTTTTCTTTGAAATTATTAACATCACGTTGATACAATTACAGAAGCTTCCCTTATTTATTCCCTTTCAAGTATTAGTCTTTAATTATCTATCCAAAGTATATAGCTGAATATATCAAGACCGGTCAAAATGAATTTACATTAAATTTGTATACCTGTTTGAAAAATAAATATAAAACTCAATCAGAATTGAATATTATTCTTAAATTGATTAAAATTCACGAAAAGACGTAATATTAATTCATAAATAATTAATAGAATATTAATACCAGAATACCAAGCCCGTCAAAATGATGGATTTCAGATACTTTAAAATTATTAAGATCGTGTTGGTATAACTGTAAGAATTTATAATGATTTTTAATAAAATGGAATAACTCTTACATTTCTTTTCAAATGTTCGAGAGTTTAATATATCTACCTATATATTCCTAAATATACGGATAAAATGAGTTATAAAATGAGTTTTAGTCTAAAAACTATACGCCAATGTATTTTCATTCGTTTATACAAATATTTAGCGTTATTTATCTGACAAATTTTCAGCAGCAGAAATGTAGCTCAATGAACTAAACTTCGAGAAATTCAAAAGAAACTTCTAATACACGGAAATCCTGACAAACTGGATTATGCAACAAAAGCAGAACGAATTTAA
Source organism: Anthophora plumipes (assembly GCA_951804975.1). NCBI lineage: Eukaryota > Metazoa > Arthropoda > Insecta > Hymenoptera > Apidae > Anthophora > Anthophora plumipes. The sequence goes on along the minus strand of OX638116.1, from coordinate 9,967,410 downwards.
GTTACTTTAATTATAAGAAGTATGTTTGTGGAAAGTGTATATTCCAAATAAGATCTACTTCCAAAAAAATGTGCTCAGTAGGCGAATTATAAAGAAAAATTGTTTTAATAATAAATACCTTAATTAAAATATATGTTTCCATATATTTTCTAATTAAAAATAAATTATTTAATAAATTAAACGTTGTTTTTAATTATGTATAACTTATAACGAAGACTAGGTTGTGTTGAGTGCTTGATGTTGACTAATTCGAAGATTCAGGAAAGGTTAAAAACTATTCAAGTTTTTATGATTAAAGGTGTGAATTTAATATACAGAGTATGTTGACCTTAATTACATACAGTTGTTCACAAAAGCGCAGGATTTGTAAAACTTCGAACAACTTAGAAACGTTTCCCGAATGATTACGGAATAAATATTTGAAAGCAACGGATTATTTAATCCATTATACAGAAACGTGTCTGACTGTACACGATCCTTTGTCACTTGTTAGCTTCACCTAGTCCACGTGCCTCTAGAATTTTAACCAGAATATTTGTCTGTTTGAAGCAGTGTTCCAACTTGTTCATTTTTACGGGAAATGAGGAAACCTTATCGTAAATTCCGAGCGTATCAAACAGCTGTTTATAATGGGGTTAATGGAAAAACCTTATATAAAAATTTCTATGTGTATCTGTATAAAGGAAGATAAACACAAACGCAGAATATATACTAGGAAAACCATTAAATAATACTGGTGGAGTATCTGATTGTTTGAAACGCGCACACAAGTGGCCTGTGTGGATGTTCTGGTTCGCAGAACGTGAAACAAATGGTAATTTTTTTCGTCGACATTCGCAGAACTTTGTTTTTCTTCAGTTATTATTTATCAAGGTATATTTCTGGCATGCTCTCGTGCATACATGATTTTTGCGCGTGCTAGGTCAGGTCTATGTGTATGCACATACAACCAGAGAATACATTGCTTTCGTCTTATCGCGTATGCACGATGCCTGCTCTCCGCAGCGTACCGGTACTCAACAAAGTCTGCATAAATTATTTAACAATCGGAGCAGTCCGATGAGCTTACGTAGTTGGATACCACCAAATCTTCAAATCCACCAAGAAAAATTACATTTACGCAACCAAACGATATGTATATTTATAGTGATTCCTTCGACTTTCCACGATTATTATTATCCTAGAACTGGCATTTGTCCAAAAGTATAGGATCATTCTACAGATACGCCTATATGTTTCTTTTTAATAAAATACAAACTATTAGATCAATGCAAAAGTTCGTGCCCGATTTTGCATTAAAATGCACCTAATTTGGTATGTAAAATTTGTTTATTTGTCAACTATACAATCTCCGTTACTTCATATAAGTTTCTTCTGCTCGATCTGTTGATGTTAACATTCTCTGCAACTTCTTCAGTTCATATTCGTGGATATTTTTGCAATAAATTAAGCACAACGTCATCGTGTATCAAAGAAGCTCGGCAAGAGCGTGTCTCGTCGTTTAATTAAAAATCTGCATGTCTACATTTTACAAACCGTATTTTTACTGCACGAAAAGCTAATGTACAGTCTTGGTAAACGTTCTCAATGTTTTTTACAGCAATTCCTACCGTTGCATCTTTTCGGAATTCATGAAATATGACATGACGCGAATGAATATATCACTACCATAAACCATGGCCTATTACCAAACCTTTCCTAAGTGAAAACAAGCACATGGTGATGGAAAACTAACCCAAGTTTTCCACCTTTCTGTTAGAAAAGTAGCGAAAGTCGAGATTCCAAGAGTTTCTCAAAAAATCAATGCAAATAGTTTTTGACGAAAACAATATATAACAAGGAATGAAAACGAGAAAAAGAAAGAAGTTCTCGGGTTCCTAGCAAACACACGACACGCGCTCACATTATATTGAACTGTTAATAAATAAAGACTTACTTTATGAATGTTATAATCCTTGCGTTACAGTGGCATAATTATTATTTGAATAGAAATTTTCATATTTGCATCATATAATAATCTACCAGGTGATAACAAACTTCATCGCAATAGAGAATCCGAAATGAACGTTGCTTTCAGTCGATCCAACGTGTAACATAAGTGATTGAAACTCGGATAATGTACAGTTCCAGTAAACGATTCTTAATAATTCACAAGTCTACGGATCAATTCCAACGTTGAACGATATTTCGTAACGTCCATAAAGCCGAGCGTGAATCAGCAACGAATAGATCCGTGCCCTGTGAATAACGTTGAAAGCCTCGAACCAGTTGTAAATGACTCACGAAATTATACAAGGGACTCTACAGGACGAGACCAGGCACAATTCAAACAAACGTAACTCGGTAAAATTGCGAAAGTTCCGTATATCTCTGCGGCGTGAACACGCATGCATGGTGGTATCACTTTATCCTCGATGGGATACATGATAAACACCGTGAATGTGAGGATCTAGTTAAATCTGAAAAAGTTTCGCTATACAGACGGAAGTTTGGCCGGGTTAGAAGGAGGAGGGGGAAAGAGAAGGTATTTAACGAGAGGGAGACGTGGCGCGCGAACAATGACGATAGCTTGTCAGTGACGAAGCATACGGAAACCTTGCCTCTGTAGATAGAAAAGGTGAAGGTGGAAGAGAAGTTGGTGATGGTAGAGGTGGTAAAGGGAGAGAGTGAACGAGGAAAGTGGAGAACGACTTTTCGAGCACGGACCCTAGGTAGCAGAAAAATTTGTCGTGGTTTCTCCTGCACCGGCGTAAAAAGCTATGATAATAGAAGCGTAAAGAGGGTCCGGGGTTATTTCATAATTACAGACTGTACTTAGACGAGCGTGCATTACGCCCGTTCTCCCCCCTCCCCCCTTTTTTCTCTACCGCCTGTACGTGCATATATTCGTATTATGGAATTAAGGGCAGAGGCTTGTTCGTAGCCGACACGAAATCCGGGGTACAGAGCACTTTCTTCTATTCTTTTGTGGTGCCTACGTTCTTTTTCGGCGACACCGTTACGCCCATTACCGGGTTATGGGATTTTTTCTTAATTAAACATACAACGGGTCTTGCAACCTTATCCCGAGCTCCTTTGCCGGTGCCCCCTTCGTTGTTTCCTGTACCAACCTCGTTTGTTTTTCTTTCTTTAATCTGCCGTGATCTTGCCCGCCAACCGGGGGAAAAGTTTCCTTCCAACCAGCCACCGTTAATTAAACCTTAACAACCAATAAACGTTCTTTCTTCGTCTATTGGATAGATATCTTTCCAAATCGGTGTTGCTGAAAGGAATTGTTGGTATCTTTGAGAAATTCCTATAAATTTGAGGAAACAATAACGACAAGGAAACAGACAATCGAAAAGATTGTAATGTTAATTATTAGGTGTAGAAAATAAATTCTTTGTTACTGGAGTCGTATAATCGAGTACAGATATTTAGATCGAAATATTCGCAAGCTGACAGAAAAATAGTAAAAGATGATCAACGATAGTGGAAATTATTCTAGCAATTAATCTGTTTTTATTCTTTTTATATACACATTTGATACTTCTCAAAAGTCCAAAAGAATTTATTAAGAAATATATACATATATTATTTAATATAAATATTTAAGAAACATAAAAAATAGTTACTTTTTAAAAGATATTTATTGTATAGTACCTTCAATTATGTGGGTCATTTAAAATATTCTCTGAATGAAGTAAAAGTGGGAGGTGTAAGCGTTCTAAGGATTTTAATTTGTCATATGAATTAATTGCCATAATCGTCAGAGTCAAATAATATCTTATCTTAATTTGTCGTATTTTATTGTTATGAATTAACAATTTCAGCAACATATTTTTACACATTGATTTATAAACATTGATTTTTCTTCATATAATAGCTTTTAACCTTTTACAGTTTACGCATTAATTTCAAAGATACCATCATTTGAAGTCAGAAAATTTCAATTTGACTTCCGAAATGCTATCAACTTTATCTACATTTTTATAACTTTCCCGTCATGTTTACTATAAACAATTATGCATTGATGATACGTTAGGACTCACAGAACGATGTTTTATTAAAATTTCAGGTGCCTGAAGGGACACAAATTTTGTATTTTTTAACCCTTCGCGCTCGGAGTATTTCTTTTTTTTTATAATCAATTTTGTCAAATCCAACATTCGGAAATAAAAAGTTACAGACGTTCCCTAACATTTACTGTTTGTTATTAATTTGCTTTATTTTAATTTAAATAAAATTTTAACGAAGTCTCGGTAGCAGCGCGAGTAGAGTGCAAAGGTTTAACATTCTCCTTTGCGATTGGAAATTACATGTCTATCTTTCGCCATGCATATAATGAAAGAGTTAAGAAAAAAGCATAAAATTGCGGAAAAAGGTCACCGAATATTTTTATCCCAACAAACTTGCAAGGCTTTAAAAAACTCGGAATTTTCAGGATACCAAAGTCCAGAAGTCGTTTTTCCGTTCCACCTTTTTCAGAAGTAGCAAGTAATTATTTATTATTAGGTGATTGGACACGGCGTGATATATAGAGACAAGCAATGCCTTCGTAGCTATAGATCACGTCAAACGTCACCGCATGTCACGAACGAGTTTCTCTGATGATGTAGTCGATCTCTCAAGTTCCTTGATTTGATGAATGCATGCTCCTCTCCTCAGTCTCCCTTGCTCTCTCTCTCTCTCTCTCTCTCTCTCTCTCAACTCGCTTTCTGCGCATAATCTCTCACTGTACTCGATGACGTTTGCACCGAGGTTTCTCTCACCACCGTTGATGCAGGTCATGGCGTACAAGCATTTCTATAAGCAATGGTATTGTGTATATAGGCTCGCAAACAAGCACGTACACAGCAAGGCCAATGTGTGCACACGTCCACTCATATACTAACGTCTTGATTACTTATACACACTGTGTATACTTGCTAGGATTGGCGTAAAATAGTTTGGATATTCTACTGGCTTCTTTTTCACTGTTCTTTTCCCGATACCACCCTTTTTCTTCCTCTCCTTCTGCGTCGCGTCACTTTTTCGCTCTACTTTGCTCCTTACGACTCTTCTTCTTTATCGTTTAGAAAGGAATTGGCGTGCAATATCCATAAGCGTGTAAGAAAGTTTCGAGCATCTTGTTGTCCGGTATTCTCCCCGGGAGGTTTAAAATTTCTTCAGTGTCAACGTAAAGGAGTCGACTCTTTTTCAGAGAGTCGAGCTCTCGAGATTTTTGTAGACACTTCTGCTCTATATTTCGTTGGTACTTTATACTCTGGTAAACAAATGTTTGTATTAGACATACAGTCGCTGTCATTAATATTTGCACACTATTTAAAGCAGAATAAGTTTTTCAAAGTTGGACCAAACGACTTTTATACGATGATAGAAAGTTTTCCTTCGATAGAAACTGATAAATACTAATTATAGATATAGAAATGTGAAAATCATTAATTTCTAAGTAATAAATAAAAGAATAATCTAAGAAGATTTGAGAAACAAATGTCAATCATGAAATAAACTACAATGTGTCGAAATATAAGAAAACAATTTTTATTATTTTCTTCACCATTCCGACCAGTTTTAATTTTTTTAACAATTCTTTAGTAAACCAATTCTAGTAAACTAATGTCTTAGGAAACTCTCGCGTTATTTGGTCCAATTTTGAAAAGAGTATTTTATTTTAAAGAGTGTGCGAATATTTCCGCAGCCCACTGTAGTTTATACTGTAATACACATTTGTTTCTCAAAGTCTCTCGGATTTTTTTTTTATTTATTACTTAGAAATCAATTATTTCTACGTTTCTATACCTATAATTAGCATTTATTAATTTCTTTTGACGGAAAATTTTACATCGTATAAAAGTCGTTTTGTTGAATTTTGAAAAATTTATACTGCCTTGAATGTTGTGCGATTAATGAGAGTAACTGTATATAATAACAAAACAATTATCATTACTCTAAACGTTAAGAATAAGTTTTAGTAAATTAATAAAATGTTTAATTACTAATGATACAACGGAATTATTTATTAATATAATTGAATATTTCAAATCTGAAATAAAATTCATTCATTGCCTGTTTATCAATTTACTCTTGGACCAGTTAATATTCTCTGTTGAGGCTAACAAATTTCCCAATGTACTTCACAGTGCTTCAACTGTGATGTATTATTAAAGTAGGACCATTAATCAAGTGAATTTCAATCTTCTGTCTATCCTGTCTTCTCCTACTCACCTGTATCCCAACCGAATTTCTAGTTGCGCGATACTTGGCTGTTCCGGGCAGCTTGGTAACTTTCCTCGAGTCCCCATCTCACCCGTGCCCACGAAACAAGGTGATCAGAGGTAGACCAGCACTCGTATTAAATCGAATACCAACACTCATTAAACTCGCACCTTCCCCTCGTCGTGAAGGTTCGATCGATCGACCAAGAGAGAGGTTAAAGAGGTTCAAGTACGCTTTGAAAATCGATATCACCTAGAACGCTAGAAGGTAGACAGACATGAGCAATTCGTCTATTAGGCGAGTTGGTTTCGGTGATTTTCTCAAGGAATTGACATCAATCAGCGTTATAAAAATCAGACAGATTTTGGAGTGGGATTATTAATCAGAGACGAAGCATTTATTCCAGCTGTTTACCGAAAGAAAAGGAGATGACATTTACACACACAGACGGGTCTCTTCTTATGCAGTGCATATTTCATGCAAATATAATTCGAGAAAATCTTCAACTTTCGAACAAATTGGAAAATTATTATCGTGCTAATGGCAGAAATTCTGAACAAGCTTTCAAATTCCAAAGTTAGTTGAAAAATTGTATATTTGGATATTACAAATTGTACAAAGAATTAGTAAAATCATAATCGCAAAGTTTAATTATTGATCATATTGTCAGAAAATATAAGGCAATATTGAATGGAAATGAAGTTAATACTAATTTTGTTTATGAAGAGCCTTTACCGTGCAAAGCTGATACGGAGATTATATCTCTTCCAGCGATGAAAGTGATTTGGCACCGGTTCGTGGACGGTGCCAACATTATCAGACAGCGACAATAATGTTGATGAAAAAATATAAAAAGAATTGCGACTTTTCAATCGAATTGAACAAACAAAGTTTCAAAACAGATTTATATTGAGTTTTATATCAATTTCTTTTAGAATTTCGTAGGAATTCACATTTCCTTGAATCTCTATAAACAATTAATTTTAACTTATTGCGGTTTTGGAAAATTATTTTGCATGCAGTTTTCTGTGGAACGTATCTACCGCATAAAAATAGACTTAACTGTATAATATGACTATGTTATGTAGCACACAGTGTTTTATTCTTGTCTCACTACTAATATGTTCAAATAATGTTTTAAATAACAGAGAATAATCGAGAATGAATTTTTGAATTGAATAAATGTAAAATCAGGTTTAATAATTGTATCGTTCGGTAAGATATTAAACATGTTTCAAACTATAATACCCTAATGTACATTCACAATATTTTCTATTTTCAAAATATTTTGTAGATTATTGAAATTTAAAGAAAGGAGGTTATAAATCAGAAATGGATGGTAAAATATATATTAATGCACAAATGAGTATTTAATATAAATGTTTGATCTTTTAAAAATATATTTGTAATCCATTCGGACGTTGGTATTTTTCAAAAAAATTGAAAAGAACATGGACAACCAGTCTTTGTTACATTGTATTATATATATTGAGCTGATTAAATCGATTGAATTCTTTTTAATTAATTAATTTTTCAGAAGGAGTTATTCGATTAATTTTAATATATATCCAAACATTTAATGATGATTTAATACTTACTTCTCCACTTAGCATTTAAAACCAAATAACACGAATATAATGGAAATTTGTTGGTTTATTAGAAACGTGTATTTTACGTGTTATATCGGGTAAAATTGCACAGTATTCATAACTGAAACGCGTTCACAGTTTGATAAGTTTATTCGATAGATATTTCCGGTTGTTGGTCCAAATCGCTTTGATCATTTCACAGCATTAAACGCACTGTAACTTGACTGGTAATTCAATTATTCACTTTGTTGTAGCGAGCATTAATTAACTGACAAATTTATCTCTAATCGCAATACGGTGTGCCGAGAGTAACGCTGTTTACAAATTCGCAATACAGAGTGCGAAGCGTGCACACATGAACGGACCTCCGGTAATGCAATTCTCTAAACGTTATCCCACAGGACTCGAAATAGATACCTAGCTACTCGAGAAAATTGCTGCAAATGGAAAACTCGAATTGTCTGCTTGACCATAAGACCATGAAAATGTCTTTCGTAGAAATTTCAGAGGAAAATAACCTCTCAGGTGGTATTCAGATTAATATTATAAACGTAAAACTGTTTTTTATTCGTCCATACTTAGTTTTAGTATTAGAAAGTTCGAAGGAAATGATCGTCCTTACTTTAATACGACTTTTATCAGATTTACGAGACCCGTCAATTTGACGGATTTGTGATTTCTCAAACCAAACTATAGAAACTATTGTTATTATTTCCCAGGAATTTTTAGTAAATTTTATTAATAGAATTATACGAAAATATATCCAAATTTATGAGTAAGTTAGTAATATATAATTGAGTTGTTCGTTAATTAAATAAATCCAAGGTTTCGTTCATTCATCAATTTATCTGTAGAAACAAGATACATTATTCTTGATAATTCCGAAAATATTATATTTCCATAACTTTCGTTTGTACAAATTTATTATACTTACAATTACACTTTCTTTGAGTTTGTTTACGCAGTGAAATTATTCGCTAAAAAATACAAAATTCGTCAATTTATGCTGTTCCCCTATCTCGAACCATTTTCGAGATATTAAACCAAACATGTTTACTACTCCCATATTTTACGACGATTTCCCCCTTTCAACGTGGACGATTGCTGATAAAGAAAAATACGAGTTGAATATTTTTTTTTTTTTTAGTATAATCGTATACCAAAGTTTGATCAATATTTTTGATTATCATTCCATAATGCTTCTTATTAACACTCGTGCATTCTTCTGTTTGACTATGCATTCACGATTTTTGGGTCTGGAATGACCCGATTATATGGAATTCATATTTTAATACAATGAAAGAACTTAGGAAATGTGGAAATAAATAATTTGACAGTTAATAATTAGAGAAAAACCAGGTTAAGGTGCGTAGGTTACCGAAATATCTAATTTAACAATTAATAATTAGAGAGAAACAACATATATTGCTTAAATTGTATATAACAACTTTTAGATAATTGATATGAGTGATATGTGCATACAAACTTTATCCATTTTTCGCATTCTATCGTACTTATTTGAGTACTAAAAACAAGGGAAAAGTTTTTAAGTCATTGAAATTCATAGAAGTGCATTTTTCAAGTTGTCGCTGACAATTTTGCATTTTTTGCTACATAAATGATTGATTAAAAAGAGAGAAAAGAATTTAGGGTCATTCTAACATAATACAGAAATATTATTAATACTATTATGTATCATTTCAGTGATAATGATAAACGTGTTACACTTCATCGTCGGTGAAAATTCCACAGTGTATATGTATTAGTTTCTCGTATATATTAATGTACACTTCTGCAGTCAAAGGGTTAAGTTTTAATGATTATATGGTTATTCAGGATTATGATGGAGTTAGTAGCGTTCTGTTGAGGAGAGGAATTTTTAGATACATGCGTGTTAGATCTTTCGTAGATTAAGCCACGTGATTTAAAAGTTACATATTTCTAATCTTACTAATATTATATACAATTGCATTGTTGTATTATTACATCGTTACCGTTCAATTTCTTTATATTAATTATACATTCTTGTCTTTAAACATTTGTCAAAGTGTGAAATTATTATAATTAAGTGTAATTTTTTTTCTACGAACACAGAAAAATCACGTTATAGAGGATTTGAGGTAGACTTTTCTATGACACGCAGAGTAATCATATTTCATAAGAACGTTCATTAAACTTTGTATCATCATTATCGCTAAATAATGCAAATTATCAAACAGACTTTCTAAAAGAAATATCTTTAAAATAACGGAAACTTGAAAATCGAATTAAATTGTCAGAAAAACTTATGGGAACTAAGAAAACAATCAATCACTGCTATTATAACATGGAAGTCAACTAACAAAGTAAAATGATTACTCAAGTGGCAATTTTACCCTTTGTCGTGTAATCCTTGCGTTTTAACGATCGAACTCTGAATTCAAGGCTCATTTTAATTTCGATCACGTGCTGATATAGGATGATATAACGAGCTCGTCGTGCGAGGAAAACATCTGTACATGAGGCAACGGAGATTTCTGCCGTACGTGACGGCCGAAAAAGCTTGACTGACATCGTAGCAATATGACAATTATCTTTGACATAAATTTCATTCCGCTTCGCCGCTGCCGCCGCCGCTGCTATGCATTTATCTCACAGTAGGTGTCCACGAATGCGAATCAGGAGAATTCGTACGAATCCGATTGCAACGGAACACGGTTGAAAATTGTTAAAAGTATGAATGAGTGATTGCGTATCGCGTTCGCGAGTTAAGAACGTCGATACGGCATGTACCATCAAAAATGCTTAACTCGTGTTGCACCGTTATTCGCGGATGACTGATAAGAGATAAGCCCCTTACGCGCCGGTGTCTCAGATAATTTACGCTCGTCAAAAAATTCCATTTAATCAAACACACGTGACATATCACGCTGTACGCATTGGCGGGATTCGATCAATCACTGTACAAACCCGTTGGAAGGTCTTGTTGGATTTACTTAATCTATTTCTTTCGATTGAACGCACATGTTGTACAAAGTGCAACTCATCGCACACACAAATTATCGAGTTCCTGTTGAACTCCCAAGTACTCGCGATGGCTGGTGAAATTCTTGAAACGTTAAAACATTGTTAATTTACCATGTTCTAAGTATATCGAATTTCATCATAACTATAATACTTGCGACAATACTAAATTTCCGCTAACATCGCCACCAATTTTTCTTTCAAAATTACTCTCGTTTAAAATTAATATTTAAATTCACATGCACTTTTTAAGATTAATACTGTACTGTGGATTTTTAAAAATAAGTCGAACTTCGATACAAAATTATTTCATTTACCAAGTGTTACAAAAAGCACTATGATACTAAATATTTAATACAATAGTTTATGTAATTAGATATTATTGGAAATGGGTTATTAAACAAAAGTAAAGACTGTGATTCTTTTAATAGAACTTTATTAAGCGGCGTGGAAGGACGTCTTAACTGTTTGAATATTATAGAACGAGTGAGTGAAAACCCGTAAGGGCGCGCAGAAAGTCCGCTGCCCACTTAAGAAAAAAGAAACTTGGAAAACGTCTGTTTATTTTCCAGGGCCTTAGGTATAAACTGCTACAGGCCTATGGACCCGATGACATCTGGTCCGTTCTATTATTCTAACAAGCAGTGTTTGTCATTCATAACACAATTCATTTTTGCTTACTAGGTGACGGATTGTTATTAGTAACAATCCAACATCAATAATTTATAATATGAATTATTATGCTATATTTAATAAACTAGTTCATCGTATTCCTCGACTTCTCTTCTGGTGTAAAAATATCTTATAGATTAAAGAAGCAATTTTTCTAAAATATTTGTATACAACAAGAATAATATAGAATTCTGTTTATTTCATAAACAACTTTCAAAGCTCCTCTTCCACAGTTCCACTTCCCGCACAAAATTTCTTCTCGTATTCAAGGAGCAATCGATTGAACCGATCGAACTATCCTAAATTCGGTATTAAATTCGCTTTAAAAGGCACCATACATCTCTGTTGCACGGATAATAGTGGAATAGAAAAATAACGGGACTGGAACGGCTTGCATAGCAGGAGCGAATGAAATTTAATTGCGTGGAAATTCCGACGTTAGCTATTGTTGAATGCAGGTATGGAGAATAGGGTTGGCGCCACGCAACCCTTGCAGTTTCATAGGGGTTTACTTGAGTCAACCAGGTAATTAGCATACGTCGTTATACATAGTTAGCAAGGGCAAGTAAGAGTGAGAAACAATGATAGAGAGGGAATGAGAGAGTCACGAGGAAAGTCGAGATCATGGTAGAGGGCAGAGATTCGACGCGTTGGAACGGTAGAAAGGATAGTAAAGGGAAGGGTACGCAAGCTGTTTGTTCATTTGTCGTGGGATAATCCTTTCGTACACATCGCATAAAGATGTTACACATGCGTTTATCACCAGCGTAACTAACGCTACCTCCATCCATCTCTTTCTACCCGTACTTTCAGTTACAATTGTGTTACTCATGACGCGTAAATAAGGAGCGGATATTAATTCGAAAAATCCACAGCTTTACGCGTCCCTGTGACATGCGTTTCATCACGGTGCCGCGCACGAGTTAACGACAGTCTAGTCGAGAATTATCTGTAATGAGAGCATTGTTATATTCTTTAAACGGAGGGTTCCTTCCTTTTTTTCTCATTTTCCTTTTTTGTTTCTTTTTCCTTCTTTCCGCTGGTTCATTACAAGATTAGCCGTCTGTGTACACGACAGAACTAACGGTAAAAAGAGAAGCAACCGGTATGCGTTCCTTTGAAGATAAAATGATATACATTCCTTGCCTTATAACACGATGCGTTTAACGTGAATTATGAGCACGTTTCACACGGTTCGGCGTTAGATATTCTCGTTCCTCGAATTACTCCCACAGTTGTTCTACTTGTCCAATATTCGAATAACTACTTCTCATTTGTACGTCGTGTCATAGCAAACGAAATATTTTATATTGATTTCACACATAAAATATTACGAATGTTGATACAAATATAATTATCATAAATTATTGAAAATTATTATTTATATAATACAAATGCAGTTGATATTGCATTCTTACAATTACTCACGCAATTTGTCTACTTATCAAATCTTCGAATAACTGCTTCTTATTTGTAGATCATGCCGCAACAAACGAAAAATTGTGTATTGATTTTAGATATCAAATATTACGAATGTTAATACAAATATAATCATCAAAAAATTTAATTGAAAATAATTATTTCAGAAACAATTGAAAATTATTATTTGTACAATATAGTCGATATTTGCATTCTTACAAATTCAAAAACTGTACACATTTTATATACTTGTACATAATAAATATAGCAGAAAAGATTATATAAATTCGTTATATATACTTTAAGCATTATTCATTTAGGAAACAGACTAAACTATAATTCTTCAGACGAGGTGAAAAAAATTTTATAAAATAATTTCCACGTCCATTTATTAGATTCCGCTGCTTAGTATTATAAAAATAATAATTCTACTAAACTTTTATACATGGAAGTCTTATAAGTTTAGTGACACTTAAACTATAATTTCTAGGTCTGGGTTATAGCGATTCTCCTGTATATCTAGCTCCGTATCTTAAATGTCAATGTCTTCTAATTTTTCCTAAAGAAAATTCAGGGGTTCGGTTTTAGAGGTAGTAGGAGTAGAGAAAGATGTAATAATCATTCTGGAATGCTGATAAGAGTCGGCAAGTAAGAGACTCAAGCACATAACTTAGGGTTGATGCGTAACGATTTAAAGGGTCGTATGCACAATTGCGCGTGGAACATAAAACAAAATTTCGAGATCACTTATCTTAAGCTACGTGATAAACAGAAACATATTGTCACATTTTCTATCTGAAATTTAGTATCCAACATATTTACATCACTGTCCGCATTTACAAATACTAACGACATAACTCAAGTAATAATCATATACCTAAAATTCTGCCATTATGCGTTACATTTAATATCATCCAAAGGTTCCACGATTAAACCTGAGTGAGTCTCTTACTACACTAAAGATAGAATTAAATATTCCGAACACAAAGGAAAATGAGTGGTACATGCCTTGATTCGACTTTGTACTATGTATACAACGTTATACGTCATAGTAGAAGGTGGAATAGTAAGGGTGGAAAGGGGGGTGGGAGTTGGAAGGAACAAGCGAGTCCGGGGTTGCGTTTCATATTCATTACATCGGTAGCTATTTGTCACAGACTGGTATCGCGCTAAAATACTGGCCGAGATAGTCGAGGTCCCCTGTTGCATTGTTAAAACGTCCCGAGAAAAAAGGTCTTCTTAAGTGAAGGGTAGGGGTGAAAAGAAACAAAAAAAATGGAATAAAGAAAAATATACCCTCATGTATATATTCCTTTCACATACTCATCGATCATACGTCTATTATTACTGTTCACTTAACCAATCCTATATAACCGTGTGCAAAATGAATTTCCGCCAGGTAATCAGCTAATAAGAATAAACGTCGTTCCATCGATAGAATTTCAACGCGCAGTTTATTTCCTTTCGTTGTCGCGCGTGACGGTTGAAGCTCGTTACGAACGGTTGTAGCAGTTTTGTTCACAGATGATCGATAACCAACCTCCCCACCTCTCTCCTCCTCCACCTCTTACCATCATACTCATTCAGCTGGCCGTGCTTTTGGTTTTCGAGACGCAAACGCAGTAAACAGTGAAATGATTTCATCTGCGGTTACGGATTTCGTCGAGTGTGTAACGACGCGCTCGGCAATTAATTGTCGAAACAAGTGGTAATCGATCGCGCTAATTGACGCGCTCAGTTTTACCACCGAAAAATGGTATATTTAATGCCCTCGATTCGATGGTTCCACGATCGCGAGTGTAATAAAAAAGAAATCGTTGCGATTAACAACAAGGAGAGATGATCGAATTGTTGTAACGTTTGTATCAGGTGAATCAATAGCCAACGCATACATACATACACACACTCTTAGGTGTTTTGTTGAATTCTACCCGAAGGTCTCGATACCATGAAATTCGTTTCGCTGCTCCTTCTCCGGTCTGAGTATAAGAATAACCGATGTTGACACTTCCGCGAGATTAACAAGCCTGATTTATATTCATACATTCATCAATTACATACATATCTAGACCTTACGTGAGTTTAGATATTCTAAAAAGATATTTACATGCACGGAAGAAGGAAAGTATAGGCTTTGGGGCCGCGCATATATGCGAACGTGAAACGTTCTCTTTAACTTATGATTGCCGGCCAGTTAGTCCGCTACATATTTATTTCGTGATCTTTTTGCATATTCTTATTCCGATATTTCGTTCACTTGCCCAGGTAAATAATCGAGGATCGAATGAATAATTAATTGTTTGCACTCCACTGCTTCTGCTACAGAGACATTTATAATACGGACCGTAAGAGTATTCAAATTTTATTTATGTTGAAATAAAGCAAATTAATGAAATAAATGAAAGTAAATATATTCACGAACGTGCACAATTTTTTTTCTTCTTTTCGAAACGAAACTTTTGATATTTTTACAATTTCGTTACGAAACTGTGCTGGAGTTGATATATCGATCATACGAAAAAATACTCGAAGCGTAAAAGGTTTATATGCCTTATATGGACCGTTTATTTCGAAAGCGGTGTAAATCCATTTACGACCCAGATAAATTATGTTAGTTTAGTTAAATTCACATAGAAGTCATTTAAGACAATTAATTTACGTATATTTAAAGTAATAGAAACCTTTAAATGTCTCGGAAGAAAAAAAGACAGACTCGTTACTTTCGAAATAAACGGACCAATTAACAAATCATACTGTTGCTATAATTAATGGTAATGAACTAGTATTGGATTAAGTATGGAAATAATCGAATAGATTTTCTATAATATATTTTACATTATAAACCAACCATATATCATCATAATAATATCATATTTTTAAGGCTAAGCATGTTTTATCCTATACTCTCGTTTATATACTTCCTTCATATTTATACTGTTTCATAATATATATTGTTTTTTCTTATTTATATTCATCATTATTTATTCTACATTTTATACGCTATATTATGCATATACAATATCATATACGTTTTACACTTTTTTCTTCTTTTTCACACACATTTTAAGACGTCTCGTGTTTCCTTTGCTATATCCTATGAGAACTATCTTTTGGAGGTATCTGTCCTCCTTTTTTATCTTTTTCCTCACTATGTGCACGTGTTCATCTATTGACTAAGTAAAATGTCGCTTATAATTTGTATATAAAATGTATATTTATACGGCCCATATAGTTCTCATAGTGATGCTTAAAATCAAACAGAAAGAAATAAAATAAAATTAAATTTATTCAATTTATTAAAATAAGAAACTTCTTTGCACACTTAAACAATAAAGACATTCTAATAGCCTTTGATTAAACTTTCGCTCACTATTTCGAGCGAAAATAAACATCCAGATAAACAGTATCCAATCTTTATTATCAAACATCCAAAGTACATCGAATTCAATTTTGAAATCATGCATGAATAGATTGTTAACATTTTCATTCGACCGAATCAACGGTCGATGCTGCTTTAATCCCCGAAGTAGTGATAAAAAATGCCTTACGATACATTTCAATATCACACATAAAGAGAGGCATTTCATATAACCTCTTATACACCTTTCCCCAACAGCTCTACATCAATATAAATATCCAGCGAAACATAACGATTCTCGACTCTTATAAAGGGTCATAATAAATACGTTGAAAATCGTCTAAAATTGCGCGCTTCGGAAAGCTCCGGCGTCTCTCATGCAGGAAAACGGAAAGATAAATCCTCGAGACTTTTTTACAACGTTGGTATGCTACACGTTAGTTAATAAAACGCGATACAGAAGGATGTCTGTTGACGTAGGAGACTGAGGGTAATACACGAACGTGAACGTACGCACATACCAAATGCACGGGTGTGAAACGAGAGAGAGAGAGAGAGAGAGAGAGAAAGGAAGGAGTAAAGGCAAGGTAAAAAGCAGATCATGAGGTCGAGGAAAAGGGAGAGAAAATGAGGTGAGAGCACCAACGAAGATAGAAAGAGAGGGACCGAAAAAAAGAGGAAAAAAAATAATTTGGAAAACCGCGGGAGCACGATACACCGGTATCTACAGGGTACCACGCGCACTATGTCATACGGTCTGGTTTGGGGTGATGGTGGTTGGGTTGCAGAGCGTGAAGCGGGGAACTGCGCGAAGAGGGGGGGGGGGGTGACATGGCTACTCTGGTGGGCGAGTGGGTGTTAAACGCAACATTTTTCAGCAGATAAGTCACGTATGTTTAATTATGTATATTACTGCCTGCGGGGCTGAAAAGCAGAGCACGACTGCCGCCATCGCATCGCCACGTATTCCTTCCCCCACTGTGGTATCCCGTAGTTCTGCCCCGTCTGGCCGCCACTCCCCCAACAGCGAGCAGGTAAAAGAAGGGGTAGAGGCAGGAACTCGTTCGCCGGGCTGTATTTTATTTTAATTATTAATTCCTTGTGTGCGTGGCCCATAGCAATTAGGCAAAGTTGCAAGGATGCCAAATTCCACGGTGACCGAGAGAACGTTCCATCCTATTCTCTCCGTCACACACTGTCCACTTGCAGTTTTGTGGAATTGTATTAACCCCCGCATTTCGTAATTTTCAGACTGCTCTTAACGTGGTACGATCTGTGTATGTATGTGTATACGTATGTATATGTATATGTAAGAAAAGAAGACAGAAAATTGGCGCCGGTTGAAGCGTAATTACGGCGTTGCTCATTAGCATCAAAGTATCGCACGTGTAAAAGCCATTTAGTGGCCGCGGTCTATCAACGAGGCAGTTTAAAAACTCTTTCCGCAAATTATCGCGATATATATATATATGTTCTTAGGTAATACACTTGTTCCTCGCTTTTCGCGTTCAAGAAATACACCTTGCCTGTACAAGCGTAGAATGAAACGTTCGCTCGGTTCGAATTAAATAGACTTAATTTGCACGCAGTATGAATATAAAATAGATGATAATAAATGTTAATAGGTGGAAATACTGTGTTCCCTCTGTAGTGGGTATTATTTTAATAATTCAAAGTGGTTTTTGAAATTGATACGTTTCTTCTTGAGATGCACTAGTTATTAATAATTTCTTATAACGTTTCACGAGGTAAATTGACTACTCAATTCTGTAAAAATGATATAAAAAGTATACGTTTGTCTATGTTAACTTATACATCCATATTAAGGTAATTATTTATAGCTTTATAGATGAAGCGTGCAATAATATTTTCAGCGGTTTAATATAATTACAACTAAAAATATTTCTTGCCCGAGGAAATTTGAATAACCATTCCTTCTTTGAGGACTTCAATAGAATGCATAAAATTTGTAAATTTCTCGTAAAAGTAAATTATATTAAGTATTCCAATTTCTGTTTCTTATCAATGTGCTCACTTATAAAGCAAAAAAACTTCGGTATTTATAATCTTCAAAAATAAAACTTTGCATGTATGAAATAATAACTTTTAATTTTTGTACACTTTAATGCAATCTAATTTCAATTCAAACTTTAATCACGCACTTTTAAGTGTAAAATCAATAGCAAAAGTTTCAGTAGGATACGTTAGATTTTAACAAAATTAATCATTGTCGTAGCAAATTTCAAAATATAAAAGGACAATTTCAAGTTTTAATAGAAATTCTAAAAAATTAATTCTGTATATACATACATATATAATATATTACATATCCTTGATACAGAAAGTATCAACAAGTTGTTAATAACAAATCCAGATTTGCATAACTGATGCTAATCACACGGTAAATTATTCACGTTTCGGTGAATTCGTATCAACAGAACAGATTTAACCCGATTCGAAAAACAATTCGCGCAGCATCGTATACCTGTATTCGCGCGCTCGCCTCTTGCTTCATTATTAAATAGCGCAGCCGTTCACGAACTCATGATTATCAGATTTCTCCAGCTATCTGCTCGACATGAATTGCAGCGAAGGAAGTCGGTATTATTAAGAACTTTCTTCTTTTGGTGCGGCCTTCTCAAGGGTTGAACTTTCCCTGAGGAAAATTTTGGAGAATGGCAATTAGCTTTCCTCCATTCCGGTTTCTGATATTGCTTTGCACCTGGCTTTAATAACCGCCGCGTGCAGGGAGAGAAACAGAGAGAGAGAGAGAGAGAGAGAGAGAGAGAGAGAGAGAAGGAGAGAAAGTGCGTGAGAGGAAAAATTAAGAGAGAAAGAGAGTGTGTACAGAAGGATAGATAGAAAGAAGAAAGTAAAAAAAATAGAGAGAGCGCGCGAGAAAACAGAGAGAGAAAGTGAGATGAAAGAGAGAAAATTTGAAAGCAAGCGGAGAGAGAGGAAAATGAGAGAGCGCGCCCAAAAGGAGAAAAGGGCAAAGAATGAGAGAGAGGACAAAGAAAAAGAGTGAGTGAGAAAGTGAGAGAGCTGAGAAAGTAAGCGAGGGGGAGAGGAGATTGAGAGAAAATAAAAGAGAAAGAGCGCACGCAAGAGTAGAGAAAGGGAGAGAGTAAGAGAAAGAAGAATGAAAAAGGGAGAGTGAGAAAGTAAGAGAGAGGGAGAGAGAGAGAACACGCGGAAGAGAACGCGACGAAAAATAAAATAATAACCTAACGGTGCGGCGCGCACCACTGTCGTTGACGACGACGTGCTTTGTCGGTGTCGCGCTGCTTTTAATAATTAATATCATTATACACGCTTGAAGGGTCAGAAGCAAAGCGTACTACCGTGTATGCTATCTTGGGTAGGTGGCTGTTTATGACTATTTAGCCGGGGTGGCACGGTACATAGGTTGACAATACGGAAAAATGCACGCGTACACATATTCTGAGTGTACGAATACCGCGGCGGCAAAACGAATATTCAGCAAACATGCTTGTCTTTTAAGTTGTTTTCCTCTACCTTTTCTTCTGCTTTTATCTATGTACAATTGAAAACTACTGCTTTTATGGTGACTATGAAATGCGAATATTTTCACACGTATAAGTTTCAACAGATTATAGAATTGTGCAGTGTTTAATAATGAAACAGTTACTACCAGATAATGAAATACAGTTTTTAAATGTAGCATGAGAATGTCGTTGTTGAAAATGAATTCCTTTGACCTTTTAGTACAGTTTATGTAAATGTAATTTTTCATTATTCTTAGGCATGAAGATTATTATTTACTATTTCTACAAATTTCCCAATTGAGCTGATAATTATATGATTAGTAAATTTGTAATTAATAAAGTATTTCAGGGTTACATCTCTTTTTAGATGAACATTCTAAATTTTACATTATCAAGTTTGCAATACTTCTAGAATTACATTTATTCAAAGAAGAATAAAGTATGAAAGCTCAGAAGTACTCTAAAACAGATTGAAAAACGAGAGTTCGAAAAAAGTAATTTGTCATTTAAGTAAAAATAATCCTGGAAAAATATGTTGGATACTGTTCGTCGTAAAAACTTCAATCACAATCTTCAAGTTAAGGAATTATTCGAATGAGTATCTTTCACAATTTGGACTTAACCCTTTGCGGTTCGTGATATTTTTGCAATTTCGTTCCAGCTGGCTTGTGCTATATTCACAATTTTATTTGATTTTATTTTCTATATAAAGAAATAAAATATATATTTCATTATTGTTATACACAAAATGATAATATTATAAACAATTATAATTAAATTATAATACAACAAACAATTATAATACAACGAAAAATATTCCTGGAATAACTAGCATCACCTTCGAAATGTGATATCGAGTCACACTTGACAGAAGACTTCAAAGGGTTAAGCATTTTACATGTCAAATATCATAACTAACTAAACTACCTAACTAAATATAGCTCCATGTTATTTACGAACAAACAATACCTTACATTTTTCTAAAAGATCGAAACGATGAGAAATTTGCATTCGCGTGCAATTCACGCAATAAAATCATTGTAACGCAAAAATAAATCGCAAGCCTCTTTTTCCCTTTCTTCCTCTTTTTTCTTTCTTTCTTTTACATGATCGCCGACAGAATGAATTCAAATTGATGAAATTATTTCGATACACAATGCATTTTCGTTTTTACGAATTACAAAGCTTTATGTACGCCGCGTACCAGAAAAGCTATAGAAGGCCGACAATATTTTTCATAAACCGATTCGCCCGCCCGTTTCCAACCAGAGCACGCACGTACCAACCATTCGAATTAATCCTGATTTCCAGGAATCACGAAGTCCCTTTTAAAATAAAGTGATACGCGGTCGTATCAAACGAATTACAAAAGAAACTTGCTCGCTCGCGTCACAGCTAACCCCTAAGTGTTATAAGCTTCTAACGTACTTAATATGCTTTACGCAATGCGTAAAGGTGGTGTTAAATGTGGTAATATATATGCGAGGGAAACGCACACAGGTAGAAAAGAAGGGAAAAAAATCGCAGCTGCGTAATTGTAATTCAAACGCGTTATCGCCGATCGTACGGAATGCCCGTGGAGTAATTAAAAATTTAAATAAAACCCTCGATAAGGGAAATGATCAATCACGAGCGTGTTGTAGTCAACACGAGCGGAGTTCAACCGCGATACACTTCCCCGCGTCTCTGCTCAGTATAATGCGTGCTAACGCGAACGGGGACTAGTAATCCTATTGTATATTCCCGTGCGCCATGACATAAATAAGGAAAGGCTCGAACGTGAAAGCCCAGTTTTATAACTATATACATACATAGCTAAACAACGTCGACCTGTACATTTGACGAGTTAGCAGGTACATACAGAGGTTAATTAAGATCGAAGATCTAAAAATGGATGTGCTGTTGCTTCGTGCAATTATAGTGTCCCTTACAATTGTTAGTAATGAACCATTTTTTTAAATATCTTGCATCCATGCAACTTCCATCCATACAATATTGTTCGTACGATGGCCATGGACGAGATATCCTCCGTGTTTGATTATTAGTACAAAAGTTCTCATTCGAAAAGGTATCAATTCACGGCACCCCATAGCGAATGAAAGACACATTGTTTTTATGTAAATTTATTTTTCTTGTACATGAAATGATTCTGTTCTATGATAACACATAGTGCTGCAGTACAATTTTTACAACAATAAGTAGATTCTTTGCGTAAATTGTTTAATTTTATCTTTTTTTTCATATTATCAGACTCTACTGTTTTGCAAGACATATGCAGGTTTGTTTTTCTGTTTTTTTATAATTCCTTACGTTTACGTTGGATCAAAAAAGAACTGAAAACCTAATGTAACAATTTTCGGTTACCAGTACTCCATATAAACCCAAAAAATAAACTTTCAATATGATATTAAAAGAATAGAAACTAACATATTAATAACAATTTCGTTACAATTTTTTTATAATAACAGCAGTTCTTAAAGAAATAAAAACGCGATGGGTCGAAAAATACCCAAAACTGTAGCAGACTTACTCGACGATACTAAACTGTTCGTTTCAATTTAACTCAACAAATTTTCCATCCATTTTTTATCAGTTTCTTTAACGCTTATCATTTAGCGTATTGGTGCTTCAAATATAAATCTTAACCCTTTATGGTTCCATATCACTGGGAAGTTATGTATACCATGTACCTATGTTTCATAAGTTTCATTTTATTTCTTTATTATTATAATATTGCACTGTACTGTTGTACTATCACATTACTACTAGCCAAGTTTTTTACAATAATTAAGTATAAATTCTTGCTGCTCTCAGTAATACGTAAAATTATATTCAACCATTTTTCGTTTTATGAACGAGGAAAAATCGGGTATAAAGGGTTAAGATTGCAGTTGTGTATTTTCAATTCTGTGACGATTATTTTTATCGTAAGATTTCAAGAATAAAAAAGTACTTCAAGTTGAAATATTCGACGAATTATATCGACAGATCTTTCGTGTAAACCTCGAAACGTAGAGAAGTTGAAGATATTGGCAAATAGGGATAAGATCGACAAATTATTTCATTCACGGATTTTCCATAAAATCAGGGTAACCAGAGGTTGGTGTCGCGCATTTAATAATGCAGAACACCGGATGTTCCTGCTTCGGCGTCGAATCTGCAAAGAGAGGCACAGACCGAGCAGAACGGGGATAAGCGGGAACAAGAAAGAGAAAAAAAAAAGAAACGGACAGAGAGAAAGGGAGGAACGATAATCGCAAATAGACGAACAGAGAGAGAAAAAGATCAGTGAAGCGGGAGAGGTTTGTTGCTAGGGGGTGGTTAGGGAGAGACCGGGTTAAATATTTCACAACGCATTTCCGCCGCTGCACCCTAGGGATGGTTAAGGTAGCAGAGAAGGAGGAGGAAAAAAATGTACTGCAATTTCATGCAACAGATTCACTGGTTGAATATGGATTTTCGTATGTACAAATGTTTCCTGAAAATTTCCGGTACAATAGTTGATAATTATGTGAAAGAGTTTTTGTAAATTTTCTGTAAAATTTATTATTATTATCTGGGTATTATTTATCAGAATGACATGCTTGTGAGTTTTGTTAAAGATATTCTGTACGCTTAAAAATATCATTGAAAGTATTATATATTATGTTTCAGCTTTATAGTAATATTAATAGTTCCATTTTTTCGTGAAAGGAAAAATTTGTTCCATATCAATTAAAGTAACATTAATTAAAATGATAAATAAAAAGATTGTTAATCGCAGTAATGTTAAAAAGCTTTTATTCACTTTGTTTAATAGCTTTGTAATGTTTTTCATTGCAGTACAAAATTTACTGAACATATAAATTCATTTAATGAATAAAATTTAGTAAATACATTAACTAGCTGAAAAAAAAGTATTATCAAAAATTAAGAATATTTATTTGTAGAAAGAAACGACGAAAATATATTAAGAATATAATTATCATAACAAAACTACAATAATAAAGCATGTGATGTCACTTTCATATAGTGTTATTCTATTAAACATTGTAGTCAACTAAAATTTCTATAGAAAAATCATTAATTTGTAAATAGAAAAAGGAAATAAATTCTTTCAAATTATTTTGTCTTGTTATCAAGATCTCATTGATACCCAATGATAGCATCTTCAGCTACAGAATTAATATAAATTGTTCTAACGAAATTTAATAAAATAAAAAATCTCAAATTTATAAATAGTAAAAAAGTAATGAATCCTTTCAAATTGTTTTACTTTATTACGAATATATTTAGCGATACACTGGAATAATATACCCATCTATCCAGAATCATTCTTGCAATCATAATACACATATGTATTTCTACTTTAGAATTAACACAAAACGCTTCACACTTGCTTATCACTCGGATATACAATTTCATAATAAACTATTTCAAACGTATTCTATAACGTATCACATATTTCGAAACGTATTCTAAACGTACACATACACGTGGTGTATCACAAGTGCTTGTTAATACCAATATCAATACTTAATTCAGATATGATAATAAAGGACGGGAATCTTTTAATCGTATTACGCATTGTATGGTGTACCTTCTGCTCCTTATAATCAGTCCGTCACTTAGCGTTGCTTTTCCAGAAAATATATCAGGCTGCACGTACTTAGAACCCTAGGATCCGCGACCCTTCTGACCAGCGATTGCCGCGCAACCATTAATGTAATGCCCCTTAACCTTACGAACGGTTAGATGGATCGCGTCGGGGGTGCTTTGTTGCTCTATGGCTCGTAATAAACGCGATCCGTTAGCCGGCAGTTGCTCACGTGCACGAATAACTTTATAGATCTCGTCGCAAAGCCATTATAGACTCATCGTTGGTACTTTATATACTCGAGCTATACCGGCACGCTATTCGCCTGAATGGTACGGACCAACGAAAAGGATCAGTATGATCGCTCGATTCTTTGCTTCATCCACCTTCGAACGTAGACATCGTTTACGTTGTACCCCGGTTATCCTGCTGAGCAACCTTTACACTTTTTATTTTACAACACAGCACAGGCCGTTTCTAGGTTTCGTACGTATCTCTGTAAGCTTGTTAAATATTACTATAAAAAAAATCAGAGCACCTGTTGGAATTTGAAAATCTAATGAATTAGTCAATTTTTAATTTTCTCTTTCAAGTAGGTAGTTGTATATAGTTACTTTCATTAATATTCGAATATCTTTTTTTAAACAGAAACACTTTTTTGAAATTGAACCAAACAGGGTATTTTTTTGTTGCGGAGTTGTAAGCATTAGTTTGCTAGATGATTGACAGAAGAAAGTTTGAAAAAATTGTACTTTCTTGGAATTGCAAACAAAATAAAGATTTAGACATATACACTCTTTCTCATTAATATTCGAACACCTTTCAAAACAGAACAACCTTTTTAAAATTGTACAAAACGGCTTGAGCTTCTTTTGGAATTGGAAGGATTAGTTTATTAGATGATGTGTCCAAGAAGTTTTGGAAAAATTGCAATTGTTTGAAATCGGAAGGAGAATAGTAAAGATCGCTTTTTGCAACGTTTTTGTTTAAGCGTGCAATGAAAATTTAAAAAATATGTTTTATAGAATTATGTTACACTGAAAATTTCATCAAAATCGGTTAGATTAGGTTAGCTTAGTGACAAATATTCAAATATTGAAAGATGTAAGAATCTTTAGATTTATCATATTTAGAAGGTCGTGAAGGACTTCGATTTTAACCATTTTTTGGGTAAAAAAAAAAAAAAAGATAAAAGGCAGCTTTTATCATTTTCTTCGCAATTCTGACCAACTGTAATTTTTCCAAAAATTTGTTTACGCATCACTAATAAACTAATCCTTCTAACTTTTCAAAAAATTTGGTTCAATTTTTAAAAAATGATTCTGTTTTAAACGATGTCGGAATATTAATGAGAGTGATTGTATACGTTAAATTGAAATACATTTGGTTGAAGTCACGTGTACAAATGTGCATATATAATTTACTTGGAAACAGAAACGAGGGGAATAAAATTTTTACGTCGAAACCGTAATGACGTCTTCTAATGTTTTTAATATCCTTAAGTTTATTCTACGGCTATAGTAATGAACGTAAACCTTCTCCTCCTTCTTCTTCTTCCGGCGTGGACTTAAATACGCGAGTACTTTGTTATTTTCCCAAGCAGAATGATAGAAAATATTCGCAGCTATTACATTTTCAACTTTCGGAATAACCTCGGCTATTTAACTTGATACGGGGGTAGTTTTATGTTAAATTTTACGAGTGCCCGCCGTTTAATGATAAAACCATAGGAGCTACGTCGAATCGCGTACATCAATTCAAACATTTCCTTCTCTGTCTGTGCTATATTACACTTCCAAAGGTAATTTCAAATCGTAACACGAGATGAAATATTTAACCGCGAATTCCACGTGTAGAACAAACAATTTCCTTTCGCGCGGGAACGCGATATAAACAAACTTTTCTTTATTACCGTTGTCCATCCTAACTACGTTGTTTATCAGTTCATTTCAAAGTTTACTACGCACGCGCGCACATAGTATTTTTCTGTTTTCTTTTTTTCTCGCGAGGTCATGCAGATTGCAATCTAATTTGCTCCGTGAATTACGAAACGGCTAAACGTCAGACGGGTCGTGCAATTTGATTTACACTCGTTGTTGGAGACAGCAGATTATGCTAAGTTTATGATACCGTCGACACATCTGTTATTGTTAAGTATTTACATATTTTTACTTTCATCGCGTTATTAACTTTAAAATCAGGAGAAACGTCAAAGTCTTTATTGGTTTTTAAGTGCTTGGTTTCTTGTGTTAAATAGCAATTGACGTATCGTGATCTTATTCTTCGGACCAAGGTCTGACTAACAATAAAACGTGGATAAAATTATGGACTTGGACATACTAAATTCTCAAACTGTCTTCGATCAATACGGGTACTGTTAGTTATATTTAACACATCGTTGGCATGACAGAACTATGACAGCTTCGACTCTTCCTAACCTTCTTCATTGGATAGGATACTTTTGCCACATTTCTTCAATTTTTGTTAAGACACATCTCGGAATCGAGGAACGCATATAAAAAGACTGAGTCAGGATAAAAAAGAACAGTACTCTTTGACTAATACACTTGAACGCACATCTATCCTAAAACTCAGGACTTTAGACTTTCTTTACTTTTACTTTGGACTTTTTAAAAATTGATCAGAAAGACTTGAGTTAGGTTATATGTTGTATAATAGTTGACTTTTCGAGAAATTATATGGGTTAGTTTATTAGATGACACATTAAAAGCTTTTTAAGGAAACTGCAATTGGCCGGAATTGCGAAGAGTTTAACAACAATCGCTTTTTACAATTTTTTTATCTAAAATTGTAATGAAAGTTTTTAAATTTATATTTTGTAGATGTATGTAAATTATATACATGCTATACATTTTATATTAAAGATAGTGCAAATCGAAGTTTTGCCTGTCGCTTCTTCCTACATCAACCGATTTTGATAACATTTTCAACATGTATATAAGATACAATTCTAAAACATATTTTTTAAATTTTCATTACGGATTCAGATAAAAATGTGATGAAAAGGGACATTTACTATTATTTTTTTGTAATTTCGACCAATTACAATTTTTTCAAAAATTTCTTTACATGTTATAGAATAAACTAATCCTTCTAACTTCTCAAAGTGTTTGGTTCAATTTAAAAAAAAGTTACTGTTTTAGAGAGTATGCAAATATTAATGAGAGTGACTGTACTTTCTTTCCGTCTCAATTGCATATTTACCCATATTATAGTAGCAAAACATTAAGTGTCAAAAATGTACCTTCCTGTTCACCACTTTCTTTTTATTTTCACATACATAAAATATTAAAAAATGTTCTTGCCTTCTTCTTTAAATTATATCTGAAACTATGCGTTTTAAGATTATATTGACACATAATAAGATTAATAACAAATACCAATTACCAAAAGGTATTACTAATATCATCTCTCATATGTAAATGCTACGAACTTTCCAAACAATTCAGTACTTTACATTAAGAATTTGCACGAACTGAAGGATATAGATAAGTTGTACATTGTTATTGTCACAACATAAATTGTGAATACTGTCATTGTTCCAATATAAAAATTGTATTTGCAAATAAGGACATTATATTTGCTCTACAATTATCTTCACGAATTGTGTGAGAGCTAACACTCGTCGATTCCCCTGTAGCGATTATAAACGGCAGTTTTTCATCATAAACGTTTACTAATGGTAAATTACACTTCTCCGTGACACGTGTACCACTTTTAATCACATTCGAAACGCGCACGTGTGCCCTATAATAAACAACGTTCTTATGCTTTTTTTATATCTGTTAATCACTCTTAATTCGACTGAACTCGTGCACGTTGCCGTTGCAAAGAACGTACACAGCGTGATTTTTATCGGGAATAAAAAATGCCTACGGCAGCCAGTCTTTCATTCGCTTTATATCAATGAATAATAGCTCATTACCAGTCTGTAATTAATACTATTTCGAGTAACAAATATTTGTGCCGCGGTATCGCGTTGCTGTGTGCTTGACGTTTCATTATGCACGATTAAGAGGAACAACCAAGAGGGAAGGGAACAGGGGATATTATTCAAATTTGTTATGCGTATAAAATATTGCACGATGAGAGAGGGAGGTATTCCGCATGGTAGGCGCCAAAACGAACGAAAATCAATTTTCGTACGAGGCAGTCGGTGGATTCGAATGGCCGAGCCGCGTTATTTCGTTTCGATCGAAATATGCAGCTGGCTTTTGCTTTCTTTTCTTCTGGTTGTCGTACTCAACGGCGATCCAACCGAGCGATCGATAAATCTGTAGAAACGAAAGAAGGTTGGTCATATGAAGAATCTGGAAATCCACTTTGTTATTTATGTGTCCGCTTGCTCGCCAAGATGCAAGGATACTTGTGCATGTGGGACAAGATTATCATTTTTCCCTGGTGAATCCCGGCAAGGCTGCTATTACTTTCCGAGTTCTTCTACGTTCCCGCCCTCCTACGACCTGATTCTACGTCGCGAAAGCGAAAAGAACTGCTACGTTTCTTTCTTTTTTAGGGACTAAGTGCACGAATGTTCGAGCTGTGAGTTATTGTTGCGTAATTATGACACGAGTCACGTAGATTGGTAACGTTGAATTCGAGTGATAGTTTTGTTAAAGGAACTTATCACTTTGGTCCTTTCCTTTCGTCTCTCAATGCTTCCTTGCTTTACAATTTCAAAACTCTTAATGGTAACAGAAATGTTATAAAATTGTGTATCGTAATCTAATTATGTTATATTTGGAAGAACAGAAACTTTTGCGGCGATACATTTCTGAGTATAAAGGTGCTAATTTTATTTATTTATTACTATTGAATTTCCTTAGATTTCTAGTAATAATATCTGAATACATATAATGCTAAAATATTAAACTACTCCACTTTGTCAAATCTTCATGCTTGCAATATTTCGATTATTAATTTGGTAGATAATTAAAACATTAAATTTCTTTTCCCATACTATACTGTTTTCGTTTCTTTTTTTTCACTTAATAATTTCTCTTTATATTTTATTTCATGAAAAGACAAATATTTACGCAGTACATTGTATATAAAGTATTTAATTTATATTTAATAAATAATTTGTATTTAATATATTAAACAAATGTTAAATATGATTCATATCAAGTACTACATTAAAAAATTTATTCAGTCTTGAAATTGACTATAACATCTGTTTATTAACATTGTTAACGAAACGTTGTACCATTTAAAGTAATTAAAAATTCGCGTTTGCAGATAGTAATACTCTATTCAGCATATTGGATATTTAAACATGTAAAATATCTTACCAGACAATAAATTCACATATGTACTTTTTATCCATTTTAATAAGTGTATTAAATATGACTTTTAAAAGTATAGAAACGAACGAAGTTCAATAATGTGCTGGGATTATTCTGCAATGTGATAGATAATAAAATTTAATAAAGTAATGGAATATTTTATAAAACTTTCATAGACTGTCATTCAGAGTGTTTTAATCATAAGGTGAAATTAAATTTTTCATTATGTTTTTTCGCGATATAGTTTTTGAGAATCCGGTAAAATGCATGATACATTGGCCACGCGTTACTTTATGGTAGGAAGTGCCTCAGGGGTGTACGACAGTTCGGGATCAGAGGGGTCGTTGCGCTATTTCCATTAGTCCTGAGCCTCTGGCATTAGCTTTAACCATTAATGAGGCGGACTAACCCACACGCGACTACGAGCGCACGCACGCATATGTTTTGTCGCGCAGGTCAGCCTTATGTGACAAGCCAAAACGCACAGTTTATCTCGGTCCTTCGCTTGCCCTCTATATTTATCCCAAAGCTAGCCGTATCCTTCCGTCCACAGTTGCTGAATTAACAAGTAATAAGCTGTACGTATGAATATGCGCATGCTTATGTGAATTCAGCTGAATTGCATGTACCGGATAATGTTGGTAGGAAATGATTTGTTGCGCTAATGAGATCGTTTCGAGCTGCTTCTATTGTTGTATCCGTAAATAAAGACGTTATACGTTGGATTAATGGACGAAAAATTGATTACAAGAGGTAGATAGAATGGGTGACCGAATTATTACGAACAGATGGATAAATTAATTATTTTGATTTCAGTAACAGTAAAATTATACACTTTCTTCTGTTGTTAACATATTGATAGGCAATTTGACTATCTAGTGACAGCTTAATTGACTAAATAAATTAAAGCTTTATCCTGGTTATTTACTGAATATAAATTAATAGAAAAATTATGAGAAATATTATAGTGCCTAATTGAATCATAAATGATGACTAATAAATAGCATCTGATTGAGGAACTTGTATCAATATGATATTATGACACAGGACTAAAAGAAAACTGTAGAAGAAGCAGAGAAATGTTCAGGGAATTATCATGACGGAATATTAGCATATGTAGTTTACAAAATTTTCAACAATTTATAAAAGCTTTAAAGTCATTACTATATTGCTTTTAAATGTATCTTCAATTCTGTCCTTGTTCCAACTTTGAATAAATAATACATTTTCACTATACTTTAACAAACTATGATAAAAAATTAAACATCATTTACAAAATCATCTCCGATAAATTCGATTATTATTGTAAACTAAATAAATTGCTAAATATAATTATTAGTCTGCGGATTTTTATACGTTTATAAAAAATTTGAAATGCACAGAATGCACGTGATATGAAAGAATATACAAAATATACAAATTATAGTGCCTTTTATAATACTTTGATAGGTGAAATAATTTTCTACCGAAATTCTACTTTTTGCTATATTATCAAAACCATAAATTTGAAAATATTTGCTAGTTATATTATGAATGTTTTTAAAATTTGACAATTTTTCAGCACTGTGTTTAATTACAATTTAACGATGAAGTTAAGTTGATAAGGAATTGCTTGTTTAATTATTGAATTTTAATGGGATAGATTTATCTGTCTTCCAATTTACTTGAAAGATATGGTATTCAAAAAACGACCTGAATATAAAATTGAGGCATACCAAACGTAAATTATCTTGTCGAAAAGTAATAAAATTTGACTAGTTTGTTAATAATATCCGATTTATCAAAGTGTTCATAATATTCTTTTATGTAAAAGTTTGTCATTAACGTTTAACGTTTGAATAAGTACATTATACTAACATGCAAATTAATATCAATAAAACTGGAAGCTTTCACTCACCTTTGTATTGAAATCCGTGTAATTAATATATCAAAGCGAACAATTTTCATAAAACAAGCGTGTGATATTAAACTGACATCGACAATTTTAGCTACGCAGTGAGTGCTCACATTTTATACAAATTTTGATACTTTCACCTTTAATCTTTGCCATATAATAACAAACCACCTTTGTGCTGCAGCTCATGATCAAAATACAACAAAAGCGGTAAATACATTCTTCCAATAAACTTGAATTTCAATTCTAACTTCAATATCAATTTACTCTACTTCACAATTACGTGTAGAAAGAAAAAAACAACAACAGAGATTAAAAATATATTATAAGACATTCGTACGAATCAAATTTACCAAAAAATTCTGATGTTCATTAATCGTCGAGGAAAAAAGAAGAGAGAAAAAAAAGGGAAAAACCGAGAATGATTTTCGTGTGGTTTAGTGGAAATTCGAACGACAGCCCGGGGCTTGAAACCTGAGAGTCAATCATGGGTGCACGCGTAGAGATCCTTTCCTGAATTTGAATTTATTCGAAAATAATACTGTATCGGTACAGCGCAAACAATAAGCCCGGCAGCGCTTTGAACGCTCTACGCGCACCGAAAATTCCGCGCACATTGAAGAGCACAGATGGACGAATGTCCGTACACGCGAGAGAGCGCCGGCACTTGCATATTTCCCCAAATGCGTATCTCTTATTCAAATTGCATGGAAAATTCGGTACGTCCGGCCCGGTACAATTTATGGACGGGCCGCACTTTGCGGCGTGTCACGGCCGCTGGCCTGCACCATTGGTAGCTGTAATTGGGATTTATGGGTGTGCACAGTCCTTTATGGTGGCCATGGTACCGCATCGTATATACCTGTATTTGTTTCTGCGCACGTAAATAAAGTGAATGTCGCTGGATGGACGGAGGGGGGAGGAGGTGTATATAAAAAGAGAAAGCGAAATAGTGAATGATATAGAGAGACATGGACTGAGCAAGGGATGAGGAAGGAAGAGAAAGGGAAAGGACACAGGGTGTAGGATAAGGATGAGAGAGGGAGAGAAATTGTATAGAACGGGACACTTGCTATTGCTACAGCTCGAGTTTCTCACGATCGACGACCATTTTAAACCTACGTATATGTACTTACGTATTTTGTCGTCGAATGTAATCGATTTATCGTCTATGATTTCTCACTTTCTGTTTCTATCGGTCATTCCTACGATGATTAGAGAGCTTGAGTAACATAAGGTCACAACACGGTGACTGGTGAATAAAAACGCTACATTCAGGGATTTGTTTTTAGCGTAATTAATTCTTCTTTTTAAAAAATTTTAATGCTTACAGAAAATGCATTTCTCGAAACATTTTCTCTAAAAATTTGGTATAAAAATATTAATTATCATGGACGTAGTAGTAAGCAACGTGAGAGGCCTCCAGGAAATTTATAGAAAACGGCCTGTACGTGTAATTTTCTACTACAAATTCTGTAATAAAAAATTATGCGATTTTCTTAAACTATGAAATAATAGTTTCAGTGCAAGGAAGGATTTTCAGAAAAAGTAATTTGTTATTAGTGTATCTTTGTGTATAGTAATGCTTTATTGATACAAGGGGCGAAGTTGTATAGAAAATTAGCATTGTAAATTAGCATTCTTTGTATTGGTTTATTAATATTTTTCTAAAGTTTCCACGTGATTGCGTTAAACACTTCCTGCTTCACGATTGGTCGGAGTGATTACGTTCGTTGCAATTATCTGAAAAAATTACCATCTGTCCTTCCTATTTCAATCTTTCCTTGAAATCAAAGAGAAAAGAAAACAACACAGGTCAAAATTTCGTTAGTTTAATCTGTTTCAAGACACAAAAATATCGTCGATATCAAAAAGGGAAAGGCAATGCAGCGAGAAGTGAATAAAAGATGTTACTCATCGAGGGATCATTTAGCGTTACGCACGTTTCTCAAAATATGGATGTATAAGCATGAAATAACATTGTCCATGGAGTACATACCGGTGGCCATGGATCATAAAGTTTCTAGTGGCATGGGGATTCGTGTTCATCGCGACTCTTCGTATGCTTTCGAAGCATTAAGCTCCCACGGTTCGTCCGTGAGGCTCGACCGTTGGAATATAGCTGTGTTTGATTTAGCGCGGAATGTGGCCTGCGGCTAGTGCCACCCAACCTCTTCCAAATTACGTTTACATAAATGACTAACAGTTACCAACAAGCCGAGGATACAACAAACAAACGGGAACTGGCCGGCCTGGCCTCGCTTGGTCTACCGTGGCCTAAGTAAAAACTCGTTAATTAATTAACCTCTCCCTTTCTGTGCGGGGCTTTGTAAGCAAACACAGAGACGACGTAGGGAAACGGCAGAGAAACGCGAACGCCAGCAAGAGAAGGTGTACGCCAGCGTCCTGCTAAACTCCCAGGATGTCCAGACTCAGGAGGCCGTAGGCATGTTGCGGTAACCTGAGCGGACTAGAGCTACTACTACTCTCTAGGTCTGCAAGTCGTAGCAGTTGTTCTGACGTATTGCCCCTTCGGCCAATCCTGCCCGTTATCCTTAAACCCACAGCCAGCATATACATTCTGTTCTCTCTAAGCAAAACATACCTGCCAGCGTTTGCCCTTAGATTCGACTTTGCTGGGAGAGATCGTTACCTCGTTACACCGGGAATTATGCGGTGGACTGTCAAACGCTATGCAAAGTTTTCCTGAGTGTGGAAACAGGCTACTGGATTGATATCTTAAAGTGGAAATATTTTATAAAATAGTAATGGGCTAAAATATTGGATACTGACTTCCATTTTGGATTGTACAATTTATATTATTTGGATAGTTCAGGAAGGGTTTGAATTTTCGTTTTAGAATTTTTCTGCAAGGCTTGAGAGTAAAGATAATATTATATTTCCAACAAAATGAGTCCTCGAGAATTTTTCCAAGGGACTGAACCGTGCTTCAAGGGTAAACACGTATTCATGACAGAATGTTTTCCTTTTTCGTATATACACACATGTACACACATACGCGTGTAGGAGAGAGGATCCCTTGACATGTATGCATTAGCATTATCTAACCGCTTGTATTTATCGAAATAACGTACGGTAAGCTACATTATTCTACATGTATAAAATAATTCCACGAGGCGGTACATCATGCAAATTGATAAACTCTTAATGCTTAGCGAAACAAACGGGTAGTTTGCGTTGCATTGGTTAAATATTGGGTGTGTATATTAATACGGTGCCTTTAAGTTTGCCTGTTTCCAGTAACTGTTTAAAATTGAAATATGATCCTGTTTTATGGAAGTTTTAAGGAAATGCCATCAGCATTTATGTAAATTCATGTGATTTAGATACACGATAAATATTATCCCGAAAATTAACTCGTAAAGTATGTAACAAAAATACTTTTGTGTGATTTGATTTTGTTGAGTAATAAAATTAACTCATAAGACATATAACAAAATATAGTATCAGAGATTTCGAAAAGAAAAGTTTGATCCGACCAGCTGCAGAAGTTTGAGGACAATGAATTGCAGCGAAGTCTTTAGTTAGAAAACTACACACCTTTTAATTATTACTTATTTCAATTTTTACAACGTTATTTACACAACTTACACTTTAAAAGTAAATCACAGAAGTAAAAACAAAATACCTGAATAGATAAATTCACCAAATTAAATTATTCAGATTTAAATGATAATTATATTACTAGGATTTCAGTGATGCTCAATAATTTGTAGGCAGTGACAAAGAAATCAATTCTTTTAAATTATTTCTTCTTATTGAAATTTCTGCGAAACCTAATGATAATATATCCATATACTTACAGTTATTCTTATAATCATAGCACATTTTTACTATAGAGTTAATACACAATGCATCAAGCTTACTTAATCATTCGGATACACAACTTCATTATAAAATATTCCAAGCGTGTATTAAATAAACATAAATAAATTCGTCAAATTGGAATATTTTTTCACAATGGAATCTAGTAGTTAGTCGAAAGATGGATCAGTTACAGAAACTAACGGAAACTATTATACATCGCCGATTAAAATTTTTATTTTACACTACCTCTTCCACAAATAAAATTAGAATTTGATTAAAAAAGAAAAACACACTAAATTCACACTCCTAATATTACAACTACCGATCTTTAAAATAAACTTCCGGACTTCCTTAACCCCGGTTCACGGAAAATCCATTGAAATTCACAACTACGCACGACGTCCGTCAGTTTCGCGTTACGCACGGACGGCGCGACTGCCTCGAATAGAATTCACATCAAAGTAAAAATTAGCACTGGATGAAGAAAGTGAGAGCAAGTGAAACAGACTGTTTCGACGTTGCGACTGCACAGGATCTCTCGTGCGAGGCAACGGATCGCATGGAAGAAAAGCAGAGCGCAATGAACGAGGGGTTGGTATTCAACGGAAGATAGAATAAGAGGGAAAGAATCGGCGGAGTTGTCGTAAAGAGTGGAGAAGAGAAAGAGAGTATTCTCTATAACGTGGCTAGTAGTCCGCGTTTGCGTTGACCCTGGAGGCTTTCGAGAAACGAAGCGCGTAATTACACGCCCAAGGGCGAGCACAGTTCCAAGCAACCCTCTAACTCACTCCCCAACTCCCTTCGCTACGCGACCCTCCTCTTGCGCTCTCCACCGCTGGCCTTTCGCTCCCTATACCCACCACCCCTTCATATTCCGCGTCGTTCTGAATAAACACTCTGGCGAACTGACGGATGGGCGGCTCTCTCTAGGCATATACGTATCTCTGTACGCGTGTACACGTTCGTGTGTGCTTCGACAGCGACCGCGTGAGGAGAAAAACACAGCATGCTCTTGAATCGGTCACTCGAAAATCTTCAGCCATGTAACCGGTCGTTTCAGTGTCGTTTTGTCAAGAGAGAGAGAGAGAAATTTTCGAATTTAATGCGTACGATGATAATAAGATACGATACAATTACACGCAAATCACAACGCGGAGTTTCTATCCATGTTAACTCATTGCAGTCGAAACTTTTGCGCTGAAGTTGAATGTTTCTTACAGGAGAAATTTTATTCTGGCCCCCGCAATGCAAAAAGACCTCAGCCTGGTGGATTAGAGCTATAAAACATAACTTATTCGTTAGTCACATTTGACCACCAGACCAAGGTGCTGTACGTCTCGTATGCACCATGAATTCTCCCTCGAAGAAACCTACGACCGCGGCTGCTGAGACCTTCATACCTACAGATTGTTTAAATTACCACCACTACAGTTAGCAACAAGATTCTTCTTCTGAAACAGTAACGAATACTTTTTTAATAGATAATTCTTTTATAGAAGGATTTATTGTGATCATACAGACTGTCGAACTAAAAATGAGGAAGATCCAATGATGCAGTTTTCCAGCACTATGTTTTGTCTGTATTTAATCAAAAAACCCTTTTTAAATTGTTTATAGATACTTAATGATGCTATAGATATGTTCTTCAGTTAATTTTGAACTGTCGAAGCAAACCAAATGTGTATAGAGAATAACATCGTATAGAATTGGAACTGTATTTAATAAATACTTTGTTTTTTTAACATTTACTCAAGTTATACATGTGTATTTTTAACCTCGCATTCAGACATCACCGTAAAATAGATAAATATAATAAAATGTACAATAAACTCGCGACAGAAAGTTTTATTTACATTCTAATAACCATTTCGCTCAAAATGTACAAGTGTGCGATGATTTATGAACGATTTCCCTGTATATCTTTAAAACCACAGTAAATATAAAAAACTGTTTATAATAAAAATTTGACGGTTTCTTATGCCTTATATGATGATGCTATTAAATTAATAAAAAAATTCGTTCAACAAATTCGGACGATATTATGCTAAAAAATTAGTAGTAAGCATAATTAGACAATAATTGTCACAGGAGACTGAACACATTACTAGGTAACAGCGTAATAGTAAATTAAACACACTTGTAACCTGTATAAACGTTTCTATAAAAAAAAAATTATACTTTTATTTACATATAATCATATATGTAAATAAAATATATTTTTAAACATATATTTTTATTTACATTTAGCGATATTGCGTCCACGCTCTTATGCTACACACCGTGTTTCCATTTCTACAGTATGATCGATAAATATATCGTACATAATTATACAAAAAAAGTGACAGGAAATAAAAATTTCATTATTGTGGTCTTTATTTATTTACACATTTTACTTTTATTTTACTTTATGCTACAGAATACTGTTTCGTTTCAGTTAGTAACAACAGATATCATTGAGTAAATATGCGATTAAAGCTAGTACA
This sequence comes from Anthophora plumipes, assembly GCA_951804975.1. Taxonomy (NCBI): domain Eukaryota; kingdom Metazoa; phylum Arthropoda; class Insecta; order Hymenoptera; family Apidae; genus Anthophora; species Anthophora plumipes. The sequence continues at coordinate 9,929,575 of OX638116.1, read as the reverse complement.
GCACACTCCTGAGTTCACAAAACCCGTAAAGAAAGAGAGAGAAGAGCAGGTGAAATTTAGGGAACACTGTAGGAGCGGAAAATACGCGGAACGAAGCAGACGACTAACGTACACTTGAGAATTTTAGGCTTTCAAAGAACTTTTGTTCGAGGTCGAACTTCTTGTTGCGGTACTTTTTAATTATCGGAAGTAACGCGCAACGGAACACACGGATCGGCATTTCACCGGTTAAATTGTTGCAGCGTTGCTCATTGTTCTACCAGCCGGAAAGTACCCTCATTTCCGTGTTTTTCTTTTTTTCTTTCTTCTTTTTATTTACCTTCGTCGTTACTGCGGACGATACGAAACGATGTTTCTGGGTAATGAAATTAGGGGAGGGCCCGTTCCAAGGTGAAATTGAAATCGTGGAAAAACGCACATCCGTGTGACGACGACCGTATAATGTCATTGTTATCATTCTCGTTGGATATTTCAGATTAGCAGAATTGCTTAGCTTAAAGTGGTCAGAACGAAACGGAGATATTGTTGACAGAGAAGTTTCAACACATCATCGAAAAAGTGTGTATATATTGTCTCTTTGCTCCTTTTAAGGTAGTTCTCTATGTCCAGTTGTATGTTGTATAAACAGCGAAATGGATGAAACTTTGTATAGGCGTAGATATATTCTACTGAACGTTGTCACCAAGGTGAAAAAAATATAGCGTATACACAATCGTCATCCACGGAGTGAAACTATAAAAACTGCAAACAGCCTTTCTCTTTGTGTGTGTGTGTGTGTGTGTGAGTATGTTTTTTTTATTTCCATCTGGGTAGCGCGACACATTAAGCTGTCGGTAGGGCATACAAAATAACGAATGTTGTATCATGAGAATTTTAATACTTTTACGTTGGATACAGTTCACCATTGAAGCGTTTCGATGCTAAATTGCAATCAAATTTCAGTGCAATAATAACTTTTTCTATTTTAAATATAGCACCTTTGAAATTCTTATCTTAAACATTTTTTATCTTAATTTTTATCTTAAAAATTTTATCTCGAAATATGACACCTAACGATTAATCTTGTATTTTGTTTGTACGTATTACAAAAGTTTTACGTGTTAAGTATATTTCACAGTGAATTTTTAGGATGAATTTAAGAAAGGAATGAACAACTCATACGATAGTATTGTTACTCAATTATTTAATGCTGAATTTACTGCCGAACTGTTTCATGAACGTAAGAAATTACGTTACTCTGCTCATATCTTTACTCAAGTCCATTATTCTGAACTGTTGCAAGGCTGTGCAATGTATACACGTTACTATTACGTAGTATTATATAGTATTACTACTATGTAGGTTATCTAATATAGTCCAACTACAGACTGCACAAGCAACAGGCGCATAATTATTGTGTCTGTTCGAAACAAGGGAAAATTAAGTAAACATTGTTGGTATATATACTCGTACCATGCAAGTAAATTTCGTAAAAACCGTTATTCCTTGCATTAATTGATGTAATATTACATTACATATGTACAAAAAATGTTTATATATGAAACTACTTATTATCAACACGAAAATCTTAATTTTCAGATTTTATCTTCAAAAGAGTACTTCTTTAAAAGGTACTTTATCCTTTTCAAAATTAATCATTTGCACTAAATCACATTTTCGTATTTAAAATTCGTATTATATTTTGTGCAATCAAATTTTAATATTTTAGTAATAAGGATACATTAAGATATAAAATATAGATATTTATAACCTTAATTATTGGACTCTAAGTTCTAAAATTGCATTGCGAAATCTGCAAAAAATTATTACAAGTTTCGTGATTTAAAATTATATAAAACTCGTTTATATATGTAAATTGTGCATAAAATCTACAATAAATTTTTTAGAGTAATTTGATTGGTTTACATAGTGTCAGAATTGCAGTGTTTGCAAAATGTCTTTAATTGCACCAGGGAAAATATCACATTTTGCGTAATAAAATGCGTGTAACTGTATCCGTTGAAACGTAATATCATCTCCGTATGAAAATATCATAACTGGCGCACATGAGACAACTTGGAAACGGTTTGAACTTTCCTTCGTCATTCTTTAAATTTTTACTGTTGACGATTTGCGGTTGTGCACAATGAATCGCTACGTTTGTGATTTTTCGAGGAAGCTGAGCGAGCACGCTGCTTGAAATTTCTGATACTTCGAATGATCTCGATGCTTTACATTCCTTAACTTCTTCCTTCTCCCAGTTGCTCTGTACGCAGCATATTTCCCATTGTTCCGTGGATAAAGTTATGTTTAGCATTTCAGTATTCTTCGAAACGAAAAATCTTTTCTTCTTTGATTCGATCATTTGTAACGGTATTAAACATATTTAGATATAAAGATGAATACGAAAGGTCAGCTTAGCTTGACGTATTTCCTTTCCACCTTCAATTGAATAACTAAAGAAATTTTACTTGCCTCTGAAATGTTGCACAAATTTTTCCAGAGAATGATTTCATCTTTTTATTTTACATTTATTTGTAAATAAATAAATTGAGTAATATAAATAACCATTGAATTATAAATTATAGGATTTTAAGATAGTATATATAATTAACCAGTGTGTTATTTAAGTACTCTGTAATTAAGGATTCTGTAAATTATTATCAGCACAGGTATTTGACCAAAGCAGATTGACAGAACTGTCAATTTGAGAGAGAACTCTCTAACCATCGTCGTGTATAAATTTTCTTCGCCTTTTCTTCTTTCTCTTTCTGCTGATTTAGTGTACATTTATTCAAACATTCGCTTTTAAGTGTTTATCAAATGTTAAAAATGAGCTTCATTACTGAAAATGATTTTTGTGGCGAATCGTGGTAATTATTTATACGATGTTGTATTTTATGTATAATGTCATCGAATATACTTTAAAATAAAGTAGTGAGGACTGGATTATCTTCCATATTTTGCGTTTTATTTCAGTTCGAAATTCTATCGCTTTTATTGGAAGATTCGATATATGCACAATTTTCCATCCCACTTTGAAATATTGAAGTAATTCGAAGCAAAGCAGTTTACAATATATCTCACTGTTAAAAAAAGGATTTTAATTTCAGTTTCTATATAACACAGTTTCTTCTTTTCTTAAAATCCTATTCCGCAAGAAATTGAAAAGAACGTTAAGAAACAGTAATTTGTCACGATTATGTCAATATTTAATCTGTCTCATTAAAAAGTTATACCTTTATTTCTAAATTATAGTTTGACCATGTTATTTCTTAAACATCCTACCGTCAAAAGTATACGAAGTATACGTACAAAGTTAATGAGAGTAAAGAAAAAAAGGAAAAACGAGTATCTAAGTGAACTATCGTAAAATCGCAATTCCCCAGAAAGAAACAAGCTTCTCTAGGATCAATCTATTTCTTGGCGAGGCGTAAATCTAATGGGTTGTGGAAGTGTGACGAGGAAGAGATAGCTGGCACCTTCTCTCTAATACCCGATAAGCTGCTTACTATAGATCAGAGAAGATCTCCGATGTTGTATCACAGGCAATATGTTAAGCGTTACCTGCTTACTTTTATTATCTTCCGTTTATGCCGCGAGAAAATGAAATTTCCCGTGAAATGCCGGCGATTTGTCTTGTGGGATTAAAAAGCTCTTTAATTTCCCTAGCGGGAGCCGACGCAACGCCGCCTCTTCTTCAATAACAGCCTTCCCTTGTATCCGGTTTCAGGAAGGTTGAACGCCACCTTAGGAATCCCCGCGTCGCGCCACCGTCGTCTCATATAACCCGTAACTCGTGTCTAGGAGCGTTAGATAGTCACGTTACTTTTTCGAAAGTCGAGCTAATGTGCTCGAATTAAACAGAATTCCAGATGAAGACACCCAACGTGAGCGAGCCGCCTGCCCTCTGACATGCTAATCACCGAAATGCCCGGTTCTTTAGAAACTTTTTTTTTCCTTTACTGCCCACGGCTATTATGAAATATGCAGATGCTACGTCACTGCTCGTTCCTTCGGATCACCAACTGTTCAAATATACATATGTATATGAGCAGCAGGGTAGCTAATGCTCCGCATAAATTCATAATTACAGAGTATGCTTTCTCCTTTCTTATTTTTTTATTTTTTTATTTTTTGCAAATCCTCTCTTCTCTTTGTCAGTTACAAAATTAACATTTCCATGATTCGGTAAGTAGTATATATAGGTAGACAATGAATATTTTTAATCAAATAAAAGAAATTTGAATAAATTCATAATTACAGTGTATGTTTTTCTTCTTTATATTCTTTACTTTTTATTTTTTATTTTTTATTTCAAATTCTCTCTTCCCTTTGTCAGTTAAAAAATTATTATTTCCATGATTTGGTACGTAGTATATATAGGTAGGAAATGAATATTTGATACTATTAAGAGGGAAATTTTTTTAAGTAATTTGTTACGTTGTGCATTATGTTACATACTGATTGTTTGAGTGCCAGGGATCATTGGACAAGTTTTATTGAAAAGTATTAAGTGGCGCGATAGCGCTTATTTCACGTTGAAAAATACCAAGCGACTCAAAAAGTATTCGAAAAATGTTATATTCCCCATATATCGATGATAGCGAATTGACATACTTGCAAAGTCCCTTTGTTTCGAAGCAGTTTCTGTCGACCTGCGATAGAATTTGTACATGCACATCCAAATTACACATACGGTCTGATGCTGTCACTAAAACAGTTAATTTGCTGAAGTTCTTTATATATACAAAATTAGGTACAGAAATGTAAGTTAGAAAGCATGGAAACAATGTTCCTTTATAAGACTTCCACCATTCAATTAGATGGCTCTCAAATATTCGCATTTCTTAGTATAACTAATGTTTACTTAGAAACAGGTTTTCATTTAAACATCAGTTAAAATGATGAAACTAGAGAATACATATGTCATAGTTGTACAGTTGTCAGAACTCATTAATTCCGTAGATATCTATATTAATATTTTTTAATTAAAAGTATTAATCATTCGGTAAGCTTATAGAGATCGTTGATCTATTATTAGAGACATTAGACATTGATCTGTTTATCGAATAACATATGTAATCTTTGGATATTGATATTTTATTTCAAGTTAATCAATATAAAATTTTCAAGTAAGTTTGATTGCCTATAAATATTTACAGCTATTTAAAAAATTAAATAAATAAAATTTGTCTGAAAAATGTTTGCATATGAAAGGTTTCCACATTCTTTCATGCACAAAGTATTTCACATTTTTCTTTAAATTCAAAATATTAATTTATAACATATCCAATAAAATCTAATATATCACGACTACATAATGTTATTAACACACAGATGTCTCCAAATGAATCATTTTTATGCAAATTCATATTCGTGAGAATATATAGTAGTAAAGAAAGGAGAACTGCGGTAGAAAATTATTTTACTTATTAGGTATTATAAGAAATATTATACTTCAGACATTTTGTATCCTTTCTTTTTGTATGTCAAGTGCATTCTGTACAATTTCGCAATTCTAAATTTCCTATAAATGCATAAAAATACGCAGTCTACCGATCATATATTACTTCTACCTACTGTTGCTTTGCTGCATAATTTTTCCAACATCATTTCGTACCACCTTCGTGAAAGTAAGTCTATATTTGCAAAATTGTATGGTTTCTTAATATTTCCACCTTATTAAAGTTACTACTAACCTAACCGCGTTCACCTTTTTCAAAATCGTTATATGAAAAATCTTCTCTAAGGTAACGAAAAGGTGTACATCAAATCTTCCACTTTCTTAAAGAATGAAAAGAAAAAAAGGATGAAAATGTGGGGATAAAAGAATTCTTCGCATTTTGATACGAGAGGTTTTCTACGTCGATTAACAACGAGACAACGAGGAGGCAAAAGGTTAGCGCAAATAGGAATACCAAGAACACCGACGCCATTCACTATACTCTCGGACTCCTCCATTAATTAATAAAGTAGCCGCGTAAAGTAACAGTTTTACTGCGGAACCGACAAACTTAATACAAGAGAAACAGCTTTTGTTCCTCCGCGGTAGTGTAACGAAGTCGTCTGCAGAAGCCAAGCCGAGGCACCAGCCAGATTACTCGTTGCATACTTAAAACCTTAACAACCGGGCGCTTTGAGAAAATGCTGGACCTTTTTCAGTACTCTGCCATGAATCACCAAGCCTCTCCCGCCCATTCGTCCTACTTCGAAAATTTTTCGCGTAGCAAAAAAAAAAGAAGAAGAAGAAAAGAGAAAAGAAAAAAAGAAAGAAAAAGAAAGAGTGGGAGAGTGGGGAGAGGGAAGGGTAGAGTAACCGAGCACTGAAGGAGTTCAGTTACTACTGAATGCGCACTTTTTACCAATGCTGGCCGTTACCAGTTTTTTAAAGTAGACATCGAACTCCTCGAGAAGTTCGATGGGCTACGCTCTTTATGCATGCGTCATTTTGAATTCGTTTGAACGACACGAACCGATAACCGGGAAGATGCTCTCTCTATTATATAGAAATTATTGATTCCGTTGCTCTACGTTTAAGTGCACGAAGAAAATAAAGTTCGTGTTTAAAGCTAAAGTCGGCAAGAGGTTTTCCCGTGGTCTCCGCTTTTTAATGAATTCCTGATAACTTTATTGAGCCGCGCAACGTGAAAGTAAAGGAGGACGATCGTTTTAAAAACTGTTTCAACAGTCGTACTTTACGTAAATTCAGTTGTAGCTATAATTATCACTTTTCAAGTTTTAATGTTTTTCCTTGGAATTCTGAATTGAAGTCGCGCGACGAAAGGTCTTCTCATTGCGGGTGTAATAATAATTTGCACATGAAGTGTGTATTTGTTAGATTTTCCAAAACTTTCTCTTTTAAGGATTCTGGAAAATATTACTATTGTTTCGAATTCTCGGATTTTTGACGTAGTCAGAAACATGACGATTAGCTAACTCATAAGCCTTAAGGATCTAAATTAAATTACACTTCCCAAAAAACCGGTTTCATCGAAATTACCATCTCCTCTCTCTCAGTACCTAATCATACCTCCGACACGCACAACCTCTCATGGGATGAGATGTCTTATCTAAAAATTTTGTTTATTATAATAAGTACAACCATAGAAATATTATTTATAGATTACATTTTTATGGAAATTAAATAATTGGAATTAAACAAAATTTTCCTTTTAATTTTTCGCTGCATTCAGTATTTCATTTTTATATTTTCTATGGAAATTTTAAGTTATGTCATTTATTACAAATATACTTGGTTCTTAAATTACTTCAGTAATTCTAACACTTCGACTAGTAATTTGAGTTACACTAAGATACATTGATATATAATATTTACCTGAAATTAATTTGTGTTTCTATGTGTAGACTTTGTACATACATTTTTACATCCACCCAATGTACATATGTATGTACATATACAATGTCGCGTATTTATTTTATTGCATCGGTATCAATAATCATTTATTCAAACAATACGAAATGAATAACTGACATATTGAAAGCAAATATTGATTATTGAAGCACAAATAATCATCGAGCCATTATCAAAATAAATAATTGAACAATTCATAAGCAAATCCAATTTTAGTTTCAAAGTTTAATATCAAAACAACCATAATATTATTTCTACAAGCATTTCTACCATAAAATTGCAGGTTCGATAAATTTGTATCTAAAATATTTTTAAATATAATTAAAAAAAGAAAAGAAGAACGTATGCTGTTGTAGCAGTGGTATTCCAATGTTGTGATATGAGACAATGTCTTGTATGCTTCTTTGTTTTTCTGTTTCGGCTATTGCGTTAATTCGTCTGCGGTGTCGGTTGCATTCAAGCGTGGTGACAACACACTTTGTGTTTTTTTTTTTTTCTGGCGATCCATCTTCGATCACAGTTATCGTTATTATACAAACGAAACAAAAAATTGCTGTTAAAAAATTGCAAAGGAACAGATAAAAATATCGTTTGGTAACATGTTAATTGCATTTAATATTTCTCTTCCAAACACCAAAGGTACAAATAAAAGGAGACGAACTCGTATTTTTAATTCATAATCTTTCTTTCTTTCTTCTTTCGTTTTACTTTCTTTTTTTTGGAGACGACAGAAGGAAAGAAAAGAATTGTTTAATTTGGCCTAATGTTTGGTCGGCCAGAGGGACTGGATTTATGTGCCGACTTGCTGTACTCGGGCAAGGCTAGCATTTACGGCGAGATCTCACCGCAAGAATGCTGTCTGCCATCCTTTCCTACCCTCCTAAATATCATTGGAGTGCTTTTGTGTAGTGGTGGTATCGGCGTGCCAACAAGCAGCAAGCTGCTGCTGATGTTGCTACAGCTACAGCCAGCTTGTTTTTCGAGGCGCTTTCATTACGCGTGCCGTGGCTTCTCTCGCGATTAAACCACTGAGTTATGCGCACGTGCGTTTTTAACAGGCCACACACTGTCGTCACTCGAGCATCACGCTTTTTCTTTCTTTCTTTTTTCTTTATTTTCACGTATACACTATTTATTTTTGTTCCCGCGCAACGGGATAGTGGAATCCTTAAAAAATATCACGTGATCCACGCACCGCGAGGAAATTGAATTTTACCAAGCGAACAGGCTTGTTTAATTCTGCTGCAATGTATAGGAATTTCATTGACTCACTTCTTTTTTCTGTTAATGGGGTTCCTTGTGTAGGGGAAAAATCGATGTTGATTGTTTACGATTAATTTGTGAATGTTAATCGCGTGTAGCTGTTTAACGTACAATTTGTACGTAATTATTTTGCAGTGAATAATTTGCAATTACAAAATGTGATTACTATTTATAGTGGTAAATTATATACAATTGTAGCGTTATAGTATTATGAATTAAAATGGCAAGAAACAATAATTATGCTTAAGCTGTTTCTTTTCATTTATGTCCAGTGGTTGATCAAATTATTATGAACAGATAAATAAACTAAATTTTTGTTGTTAATATATAAATCGACGATTTGACTACATTGTGAAAGCTTAATTAGCTGAAAGATAATTCAAGCTTTATCCTGGAAATTTACCGAATATGAGTTCAATAGAAATCCTTTGGGAATCATTAATCCTCTATAATTCCATGTGACTTGAAAATTACAAATCCTTTTATTAATACTTTATACGCCTCCCTTTATTTGTTTATTACTATACTGTTAGACTATGGTGTCATTCCATTGTCATCAGTCAATTCTTTTTATGATAATCATGAATTCTTTCTTTTCAACAGTTATCAAAATACAATTTTTCTTCTCACAAATGAAAGAAATAGGGTTATAGGAGGGTTGAAAGGTACAATTAAATAAGAAATGATAGCTAATAAACAGGAACTGATTGAGAAATTTATATCAGTATATCATGAAGTAGGATAATAGAGAACTGTAGAAAAAATAGAGATGTTCAAGAAATTATAGATACGATGTGTGGAGTGACGAAACATTAGTACGTATAGTTGAAACATTCTTAATAACCTATAGAATTTTCAAAATCTTTGCTGTATTTCATCAAAAATATAACAATACTTTTCATGGTAAAAAGTATTTTAAGTGTAGTTTAATTCCTATTCTTGTTCAAACTTTAAATGATTGATACATAATTTCGAAGTGATAGTATTATTATGATCATCCACTGTATTTTAATATATTGTTATAATATCTAACTGTAGTGAAATGTTGGACACCAGTTCTAAGATCGTTTTTGATGAATTTTGTTATTACTGTAAATGAAATAAATTACTAAATATAAACACGAAGCGTGTGAAGTCAAACCATTAATGAAGGTATACATTATTTCTTTCAACAGTGTATTTAGTTTAGTAATTTCCAAATATTGTTATTAATAGTTTATCACATTTAATGTATTGAAGATTTTTAAATGGATAGTATATCATTTCATATTCTTACACAAGCTAAACGAAATAATAAAAAATTGTATAGTTGATTTATTTTGAAAGTGATTTATATTGAATCGTATAATTAATTAGAGTAATTGAAAATAAGTGAATAATCAAAAATCACATTCATGCATATCTTTAAAAGAGATAAAAGGAAGAGAGAAATAAATACACTTAACCAATCTAATTGTAAATTAGTACACTATCTACATAGGTATGTATGTTCGGTATGATTTGACTGTCAGCAGTATTAATGGAAAATTTATACATAAACTCTTGTGACAGTTAGCAAGCAATTTCCGTAACAACGATAACCTTGCTCATTATGACACGAATATCAGCATACTCGTTCATTGCACGTGAAACTTGAACATATTAATTAATTACCAAGATACTGTACGGTTAATCATGACATACAGCGTACGTCAATGATCGTATTAGTATACAATACAAGAAATGATAAATAAAATAAAACCCATTTATTAGAAATTGAACAGTACAGAAAAAAAAAGATTCAACACAATAAAACAACAAATAGAACAATTTTATCGTTTCAGTGAGAGCCTTTTAAGCTTGTTTAAAGAACCACGGTTTGACGGGTGTTCGCATGTGTACGCTTGTAACCGCGTGATAGCATTATTCATCCCTTGGGCATGTTTGACCGGGTGTACTCAGATGAACGTTTCCCACAACCGTTTCCCTTGGTCCAAAAAACTTTTCCCTACCCCTCGAACACCGTGTACACGAACAAGAGGAAACGTTTGAATTATTAACCATTCTTTTTTGGATAAATTATTCGAAAGGAGCAACCGGAGACCGATTGCTTCGAGAGAGAGGTGGTTCCAAAAACCAAGCATAGAAAGGAGGGTGATACGATACGATAGGAACGTGGAATACCAATGTATATCGGCGGGGGGGGGGGGGGTAGTAGTAGTACAGGTGTGTAACCGCGATAGGAATCGGCTTCGGAATATGGGGCCATGAGAAAAATAGGACTCTCCTCGATATTGATGAAAGAAGCAAGATGGAGGATAGAGAGATCGGAGAAAGAAATGGTGTCGCATAGAAGATGTAGAAGAGGAGGAAGAGGAAGAAAAAGAAGGCGTGAAAGAAGGAAAAGGAACAGAAATATTAAGGAGGGAAAATGGAAGAAGGGTACTCGAGTCGTCAATGGTGCACGTGCAACCTGCAGCTGCAACACCGCTCGCTAGAATATTACTCAGAGACTATCGCTAAAATATTGTCGAGAAAATAACAAGGAACGAATGAAAAAGCCGCGGTCAGGTATGGGGGACTTTTCGAATGCGGAAAGAAAAATACGCGGGGACATATCGAGGCGGGAGGAACGCGTGGGTATGCGACAATCGTGTGGGTTAAGGGTGAAAGAGATGGGAAAAGCGGCGGAAAGAGAGAAGTGGAGGCATTGCTAGCTGGGTATACAAGTTTCGACGACGCGTTCTTATTTTCTAAACAAACACACGCCACCGTGCCGCGGCCGTTCCCTTCGGCAACGGGTTTATTTCGGAGGATTCGTATAAGTGCGCGTACGAATTGCCGTGCGAGTGAAGGTCGTATCGTGGTCGTACGGACTGGCTGGCTGGCTGTTTGTTTGTTTGTTTGTGATAGAATAGGTACGGACAGGGTGTACGGGTGTGGAAAACTTTTCGCTATTGGAATTCGAAAACGGGTGTATCGGGTCCAATAATGAATTGTCAACAGATAATGCGGAAAAGCGACTTTTCCATTTCGCTGTTCCCGCGAGTTGTTTCCTTTGTTCGCGTATAACTTTTTTAAAACGCCCGTCGGGATTGCATTTGATGGACTTTCGTCCAGTCGTCGACGCCATCGCTGCCAAAGAGAGGAACGTGGTAGAATAGGCGCGAACGAGCAAGAAGGAAAGGAATTTCCCGTAACTTATAAAAATATCATGCTTTCATATTTTGTACGCTAGCTGCCTTCCTTAATCGTGCTTTTCGTTTTGAAGAAAATAAATCCCACCTCTGTTTACGGAGAGCAGCATATTTTTCCGCGCGCTTCTGCGATAGAAGCACGTAGAATTAGAAATGACGGTAGGTTTATTTAGAGAGTTTTTAAATATTATTGCTCCTGTCCATGAAAAACGAATGGTGCTCCTCGTGCAATGAAAAATACTCTGTTAAGTTGTACAAATGTCGATTCGAATCTGTTGATCGAACCTTCCCGGTTTTAACTGTGTTCAATGATTTCTTATATTCGATATTTCGCTAGTTTAAATAATATTAGATAATATTAATTGTATCAAAGATGTTTATTGAGTCAAGATGATCAATTACTCAAAGAACCCAGACTGTGAAAGTCCGGAAACTCTCATTAAGTATTTGTTTCTTCAAATTAACATATAGGGGAGATAGTCTAAATATTGACTAACATTTTTATTTCAGAATTTATTATTGGATCTACTGATGTTTTTAAAGATTCAGATGAGTAACATTTGATTATTTATGAATAACACGTCTATTATACGATATGAAATCAATAGAAACTGAACGAAAACAATGTTGCGTTTCAAATTATACATTTAAAATAAAAGGGAATATCTTCATTTTTAGAAGTGTGGACTAAATATGGGCACACGTGTGAAGTAATCAAAATGAAAAGTAAAAAATGCATATTTTCAGGTTAAAATATTCAAAAACATGAAAATGCAGATAAACTTAAACCTAAATTCTATTTACAATATAAAAAAGAAAAACATCCTAAAACCCTTTGCCGCTTTTAGAGTCTCCATTTTCTTTACCTATAATAGCTTCTTCTGTATTCTCTTTATTCCATTACTTCCTTTTATTCTGTCTAATATACTTTGGACTAGTTCTGGGCATCTTTTTGATCAGAAACGCTTAGAGCGATGACATTCATTATTAAACTTATACTAAAAAGAAGGTTAAAATGTTCACAATGTAGTACTCTTAGTTAGTTAGCTCTTAGTTTAATAAGTTATTGCAGAAAAAATACAACGAACTTATCTAAAAACTGTTTTACAATGGTGAAATACGAGAATCTACATATTTTGGAACATAACGCATAAACAAAATAAATGCTGATCATTATCTTCTTCGTAACACTTCTTTTATTCATAAATCATAGTTTCATCTTATTTTCAATAGGATGAAGCACTTAATATGAGTCAATATTTCAGCTATCCCATATTTAAACCATCTCCTTTATACAGTTATATATCATAATAAAAACTCAAAAGTTTCTTTACTTTTGTATTTCTTAAGAATTCTCTAGGTAGAAATAGCAACTAATTTTTTTTATTGCTTGATACTTCAGTTAAAAACAATATTAAATTTTCTATTTATTCGAGTTATTCTGCACATTTTGCTGTTAAGACGTTGCTGTATGCACGTACATACGTTTCGTTTTCGAGCTCCTTCAGGATGTATCAGTGGCAATCGATCGAATGGGGGAGCTTCTCATCTTCCAAGTGGTTTAGAATTTCGAGAGTAAAAATTTGCACGATGATACATATATACTTAGATGTGGAAAGTCATGTTCCAGCTGATATTTCAAAGTGGTATCGATTTGCAGCCGAAATAAAATAATATAGCTAAAGTACACTAATTGTGCATTTAAGAATACCACAAAGTAGACAGAATATTAAAAAGAATATTTACGTCAAGTTCTGTCATATTCATTTATCTTTGTACAGTGACACCCATTAATATTCGGAACCTTCTAAAACAGAATAACTTTTCTAAAGTTGAACCAAATAAATTGAGTTTTCGTGACAAGTTTGAAGAATTAGAGCACTAAATGTCTAAAAATGACAATTGATTGGAACTGCGAAGAAAGTAAGAAACATTTTTATAACTCTTTTATCTGAGCCTGTAGTGAAAGTTTAAAAAATATGTTTTAGTATATTTATGTCAATTGTATATGCATGCTGAAAATTTCATAAAAATAAGTTAACGTTGCTATGAGTTACAAAGCATATTCTTTAAATATGAAGCTCAGGCTCAGATGAAAAAGTTGCAAAAGCGATGTTTACTGTTTTCTTCGCAATTCCGACGAATTGCAGTTTTTTCAAAATTTTTTAAACTAATTCTTCTAATTTCTCAAAAAGACTCGATGTTTGATCTAATAAAAAAAAAAAGGGTCATTCTGTTCTAAATGGTGTCCAAATATTAATGGGAGTCACCGTATATACTCTACTATAATATTTCAATACTATCACTCTAATACTACCAAAATTAAAGAAAGATCGGAAAGCATTAAAGTGTCTTCTGCATCCCCATAAACGACCTATTCCTTAGTGAGATCGATGCCTGGTAAGAAGGGTGGACTGGGCAACGTCTCATATAAGATCGTAAACACAATATTCAAGCACTTACGCGAAATGAAAAGCTACTCTGTACTAGCATGAAAAAATAAAGTGAAATGTTCGTAGAACCTGTATGAAAATCTATTCGCGAAACAATTTGCGTGGAAAGTCCTGTTAACCTAAGCAACTCTTTAAAAAATGTGATGTCACAGGAAGGAAAACAGAGAGGCACACGTGTTTATGCATATGAGATAAAGAAAGGACCAGCGTTGAAAGTTAAAAGTAAGAAGCTGTAAACAACAGCATCCTGTGATGCACAATAGCTCGTAAACAGAGAGAAACTTACGCAGAGATCAGAAATAAACCCCTTGCTGCAACGCTAGAGGGCGCATTGCGCAAAACCCTATTGCCTAGCCTGCTTTCTCTTCTCTTTTCTACATCTCCTCACCCCGTCCTCTACTATACCTTTCGTTAATGGTTACCACTACTGGTCCCTTTCGCCTACTGTACCACCATGTCTGCACCCCTGTCTACCATTTACCTCTCACTACCGTTTACCACGTAGGATCCACCTTTTACCTACTGCTAGTCGTTCCCTCACACCGTAGACATTTACCTATTCAAACGTACCACAACTTCTCTCCGTGTCTTACGCTAACGCATTTTCTTTCGTTTCATCTGCTTTTGGTCTTTCATTTCTTCTTTCATCTTCACCTTCCTCCTCTCGTTTTCGTTACTGGATTTGTTCGATCTTTATCACACCTTTCACACCTAATTGGGCACTTTATACCGTCCCAGCCGAGATATTATCACGGTAATAGCAATACGAAGCACCAAACTACCGACATCACGCACAATAGCACAATTTCATATGTAC
The DNA here is from genome assembly GCA_951804975.1 of Anthophora plumipes. NCBI lineage: Eukaryota > Metazoa > Arthropoda > Insecta > Hymenoptera > Apidae > Anthophora > Anthophora plumipes. The sequence continues at coordinate 9,914,512 of OX638116.1, read as the reverse complement.
TCTCCTCTTTTCTGTTCCGCTTCTCATTTGCTTTCTTCCATTGCATTAAACCGTTCGTTCGATTTAGAAGTCACTCTAACTTCTTTGGGCTGTTCTGTTTCGTTTAATTGAGACAATTTTTGGCTGGTACTTATGTGGACGGCTTTCGTTCGTTTGTAGACGGTTTGTAGTAAGGAGAATCGTGAGATTTTCTTTTCTTGCTCGTGATCTTTACGATCTTTTTTGATTACATGTTTGTTTTAAAACTTTCGCTTCGAAGAATTGATATAGAGGGTGGTCCTTTTAAATAGGGCTACCTAAACATCACTTCGAACTGTTCTGATGCAAAAAATATTTTCGATGTAGTTCACGTGGTTTTAAAAGACAAATCGAAGGGAGGAAAAAGTTTTTTACAAATTTTTACAATTTGTAATAATATTTTTTCCAATACCACTTGTATTTTTGTTATGTATAACTACAATTTTTTTATCACATCATGTAGCTGGCCGTAAAATACGTCAGAATATGTGAATACTTGCTCATCTGTAACGAATACACGTTGTTTATTTGTTTAAACAAAAGTTCGAAAGCATGCACATTATCGAGACTGTTTCTCACGAACTAGCAACATATGCTTTCTGTTTACTGTGCTTTTTTCCAAATAAATTCTAATATAATTTAAATAAATTGTGTATCCAACATGGACGTTGCAATTAAAGCGTCGCGCAATTGGCAGTTTACGTTTTTAAATATTTCGCAGTCAAAGGGTTAATTTTTATAAAGTTGTACAGTTGGTAAAAGAAATAAAATGAAAATAAAATTTGCACCATTGCTATTACTTGCACCATTACGTGATGATTTTCGAAATGATTCGAATAAAAGAACATATTTATTCAAAATAAAAAACATACCGAGTTCCATTGCAATCGCAAAGAACATTAGCGGTGAATTTAAAGCATAAAAGACCGTAGTCCACGATGCACACCTATCTTCCTGTTTCTTACGAAAATGATATCGAGTACTCAGTTCTCTGTTTGTTCATGCGTTGACTCCATTAATATAAATTGTAAAGCTCCCTGGAGATAACCTTGCTCGAGATACACATATAAAACGAGGTTTACCATTAGGAAACCGGGGGATTTACCTTCGTATAGAATGCACTTCGCGTATTCTTTATGTTTATGGATATTCCTATGTTCTTTTTCAGTCAGTGTCACGATTGCAGCGGTTCGTAAAAAATTCATTTCACGTTCCGTGTGATTTATAGTTCTGATTTCGTTTAAATTGTGATAAATAAACACGTTGGTGTTTCTTGGAAAAAGGAGAATAAAAATACGAAATCATAGTTGTAAAGTGATAGACGGGAATGTGATATTCTGGCAATTTGAAAATTACTTTAGCACTAAATTTTCTTGACATTTTAATTCAAAATTTGTATAGATACTATTCGATGACATTTTGGTTCAACTTCAAAAATTTTCACTATATGAAGTTAACAAAATTATTATTAATTCTTATTAACGAAGTGATTAATCTGAACTAACTTAACGATATAAAAAAGTAAGTTTTGCATTCATCACACTAAAATTTTCATTTCCTTTGGAAACTTTGCAATACTATGTGATGATATCTTAGTTCAACTTCAAAAATTTTCACTTTTTGATGTTAATGAAATTATTATTAACTATCATTAACGAAGTTATTAACTTGATCTATTTTAGTAATATAAAGTTTATATTTTTCACACTAAAATCCTCATTTACTTTATAAACCTTGCAGTATCATTTGATGACACTTTAATCTAACTTTAAAAAATTTCTCTAAGTTATCCTAGCGATATGAAAAAATAAGCTTGCATTCTACACACTAAAGTCATCATTTACTTTATAACCTTGCATCGTCACACAATTTTGAGAGAAAATGAATTTTTTGATATACCACAGGGTGAAGAGAAAACTTTGTCCACATGAAATCTTTCCATTATTTGTAATAATATGGAAGACACTTTTTACTTGGGTGAATGTGTGGAAGAGATTTCAATCTCTACATTCTTGCTCTTATGACAATTTCAGCATTCTGCCATTAATGATCATTCCAGTATTTAAGTACCAAGAATATTCCTACATAATATCATATTTTTAAATTGTTTCATTTATTCAAAATAAACAGTGACTATCATATTTAATCCAAAGATTTGTCGAATAGCGTTAGAATAGAAATCCTTTCGACCAACTTTCTACACAGCGCAAATGTCCCATTGTAAATTACCTTGATTTTGGGTAGGCATTGGAAATTGGTCACGTATTCACGCCAAAGTGGCAGATACCGTGCGAATAACCCTACGATAAGATTGACCGTTGCAATAATCACCGAAGCCCGCCGTTTTCAGCTAATTTCTCTGCTATCTTCGGCAGTCGATATATGATCGTCTATACGGTGGCTTGGTGTGCGAGCATTCGTTAGCATAAAGGAACCACGGCTAACCCCTGACCCGTATCGCGACATTATCGGCTTTCTGGTGCTGGTCGTTAACGTGGTAACTGTAATTGAACTGCTACACAGACAATCAGTGACTCTTCCTTCCGCCACTTTTGAATTTCGCGCCCTCGTAATCCTCTTGCCGCCCATGGTCTCACGTTCTAGAGAAATTGTTCTTACGATCGAAGAGATCGTTTCAGTTAATCGGCGATCTCGTTACGACAAAATCGAAGGATCAAATAGAACTGTAATCCAGAAGTGTGGTTTTGCTTAAACATTTTGCGGAATAATCTACCGTCTATTTAGTCGGTGTGTACCACGGTTTCCATTGTATTTCTTGATATCGAGAACCCGACGTAATTAAAATGAGACAACAGCTGCGTAGACTGTGTAGTGATATTCAGTGTTATCGTTATCACTTTGTGATATTCGGTTAAGAGGAAATAATATGTTACGAACGAAACAATGGCGCTGATAAAGGAATCAATTTGTCAGAAATATTGGGTAATGTAAAATGGATTTTTGTAAAAGAAAGACAGAGAGCACTGGTGAAGTTCTCAATGTAGGTGGAGCAAAATGGCTCCGGACTTATCTAACGTCATTTCGTAAAATCTGTGAAAGGAATAGAATTCATGTTTTATGATACGTTATTTGAAAGACATATGGATGTCGTTGATCAGCTAAAAGTGATTCTGTGAATGTAGTATTGATACAATGGTAACTATGATTGAAGAGAGTTCACGAATAGTGAAAGAATATTATGGTTGTGCATATCATTTGTTACTTACAAATGTATGGGGTCATCCAAAAAAACACGCTTATATGTTTCTTTTTAATAAAATACAAATTATTTGGAATTTTTTCAAGTTGCTTTTTTTTATTAAAAGCATAACCCATTACAATTATAGTCAATTATATTTTCGTCACCCAAGATACGACAATTTTACTTGCTAACGAATTCCATTTATTGTGAAATGAGCTTCATCATTATACAAAATTGTGTTTAACAACAGTGGTCAATATTCATAATAAGTTTGAATAATCTAAATGCATTGTTGCAGTACATACCTGTCGGTGGTTAAAATTGTACTGATTTTTACTAAAACAAAATTGCTTATATCATTTAAAAAGGTATGATTTATAAATATTATGTGGTGTTAATATCTAAGCGTCACATTTGGATGACCTTTTATTTTAAAAATTACTCGTACATGTATCTTCGTAATAATAACTACATTTTCGTAACTTTATACGAAATTAGCACTATCAAACGAGTGACAGAATCTTACAGACGAAAAGTATTCAGCTCGAGTACTTGAAATTAAGGCGCGAAAGAGAAAATGTTGTCACGTTTGCTCAGAGAGATTCGTTCGAAGTGAGTAAAATTTTCATGCTTGATTACTATGATAGCAGTACTGTTTATATTAAACAGAAAAAGAGCAACGAAGAGTAAAGAAAAAGAGAATACAAACAGCAATTTTGTGTAGATACAGTTGAATCAGATATATTTTTTATTTATACTCTATCCTGAGAGACTCTGTTTATTTTGTATATTATTCATAAACAAGGATAATAATGCAAAGCGTCGAGCTGGTACAAAGGTAATGCAAGTTTTTACCGTAACATATGACAGCTTGCTTCTAGGGAAAAACATTTTCCATACGCTACGAAATATATTTTCCGTTGTAAACACCGGTAATTACTATTATAGTTTAAAAAATATTCAAAATATTTCCCTGAAATTTTCTTCGGTTTCAAAGCAGTGAAGTTAATTAACAAACATCTTGCAAATAAAGCAGAGTACTTCCTAATGATCATTTATTTAATATTATCATTATTATATATATGGAAAATCTTGGAATTATGAATTATAAAATCTTACTTTATTCAATCATTTAATACAAACATTATTTAATGTTGTCAAATTAATAACGTGCTACAAAATAAAATATTAAAATCTTCAAAAATAACAAATGCGTCGACCATATCGTAAACTTCAGATAGTCCTAACAATAAAAGTGAAATCATACTAATTGATCATACAGTGTCTTCATCTTCAAAAAAGTAACAATAGATACTTTTATTAAAGTTCCCTACAAACTCATCAAAATTTTCGGGACATCCAAGTTCCCTTATTAAACTGAAGTAATAGCCTGCATACATTCGAAACACTACTTTCCAGGCGGCATTTTTAATTTCACCATCGCCGCTGTTAAATCAAGCCGTTCTCACGAGTAAGATTTATCAGAACGAGACATTAATTATTCCTTCCTTCCATCGCAAGGTACGTGAAAACCGCTCGGGAAAGACATAACCTAGATATTACAGATGGCACCACGAATACGAGAAGCTCTAAAAAAGAAAAAAAAGCAAAAAGGAAGAAAAACACGGGAAAAAAGGAGCAACGCTCGTTGCTTTTCCATTAATTCGCGGTTAACGACACTCAGCGGGCGAGTGGACGACGTTGGACAGAGGTAGACGGTGAAAAGGACGAGCTGGAAAAGCAGGAAAGGCATCTTTCGCGTACGGGAATACGGTGCAATGTATCCGGGCAGGTATAGAGCAGACAATATACGTGGTTAATGGGAGCGAGCTCGCGAATAGCTCGAGGAAACTTCTCGAAATATCACTCCGCCGGTCCCTAAACCAACCGATGCAATGGCCGGTATTCCTGTTGGAAGCGGAATAATATCAGCTGTAGGGGTAGCGTAGCAATTTCATTACCGTAACCACTGGCTAGCCAGGCATTCGTGTGCAACCGACAATGCTCTACACGTTTATGGAAGGGACAGCCTATACGCGAGATTACACGACTGTTCAAGTAGAGAGGACCACGTTGTTGTTAATTCACCGGAGAGCCAGAAACTTTGCAGTGGAACGTACGGACGAGCGAACCGTATCGAAGTGACTTCCGGATAAGCCGACGTATCAGAGGGGCCGAGGGGCAATGGGGCACGTCTCTACTTCGTATGCGAACGAACGCTGTTTCAGGACCCTCTTGGGGGAAGGGTCGGAAGGACCGACGTAACTGGAAACCCTTCAGCAGCCGCTTCTACGTTCTGACCAGCGAGTGATGGACGTTGAAGGGTCGTTTCTAAAAAGCCGGATGTATCGATCGATTTTCTCTGATTAAATTCCACAGAGAGCCGAGGTGTATTAATTAAAAATGAATCGAATCCTTGCGGAAGTCTTTCGAAAGACTCGTTTTACTGATCCCCGCTTCTCTTCCGATCACAATTTGTAACTGTTCGAACCAGTGTCGCGAACGTGAAACGACGGCTTGAATAATGAATCGAACGTTATTGCTTTTACTAAGTGCTAATATTTTGAAATAAAGTCGAAATTGTAGAATGTTAGTTCTAAAGGTAACTGATACTTATGATTTCTTTCTGAGAGAATCATTTATGATATAGAATTGAAAGGTCTAGCAAGATAAGCATGGGTAAACGACCTCCAGGCCATTTTTTATTTTTTGTTACTTGCTAAACAATATTTTTTAGAAATATTTTTTGAGAAAATATTCTGCAAAATTTCAGATCTCTATCCCTTCGTTTAAGGGCACTAAACTGTTTTATTTATTTTCTCAGTTATTACTTAAGATACTTAAATGAGTAAACAAATGTAAAAGAGCTACAGACTAGCTTTACTTGAGATATTTCTTCAAAATTATAAATTAAGGGTAGCAAAAACAATTAATTCTTTAAGGGTGGCTTTTGCAAGCAACCCTTTGAATGACCATCTTAAAAAAAGACAGGAATAATGTTCTGTTATCGGATTATGATATGTAAGATTTTCAAATTAGTCAGTAATTTAAAGAACATTATGAATATGTAGAATTGTTTTCTTAAGAGAAAGAGTATTTCAGGCAAAGAACATTGTTCAGCAAGATAAAATAAAGAATGGCCTGAGAGCCGATTATCTATGCTTATCCTGCCTTTATTGGGGATGAAAGAAGATTCAAATTGAAGATCAAATATTTTTCATTTTAAAATATCATTTTTCATTTTCTTTAATATGCTAGTTACTTTTACATATTTTTGTTAACGTTTTCGACGATGTAATTTAACATATAATAATTCTTTGCGGATAGCTATAATAAGAAATGTCTACTTAAAAGAAGAAGCTCGTACTGCTCGCAAAATGTATAAAATCATGCAACAAGAGATATTTGAAGAAGAAGACGGATTATTTTACGATGCTCGAATAGCAGAACAATTTTGTAAATCAAATATTTAACTGTATCACGAAACATTGTTAAAAACTTTAAACACGTTTTTCTCGAAAGTAAACTTTTGAAATTGGCGTCCACGGTAACATGAAAACTACTTGACCAATTAAATTCAAACAAAGCTCATTTTATTCGTACATATACATACATTTCTCTACAGACTAAATCTAAAATATTGATATCATTTATTATTTGCAACAATTTTCTCATCGATAGGAAGCAACATTTTTCTAAAAAAAAACGTTAATTTTCTTTGACACGCTATAAATCTGGCAAATTTTGTATCTCTTCTTTTCTAAATTAGCTTCAGTTCCAACACAAAATATCTAACTTTAACAAAAAGCTTTCTGTTACAATCAAATGACTATAACGGATGCTACGAGGAACGTGAATAAGAGACAAATCGTTGAAAATGTTAACAAAGTGTACAGAAGTAATGAGAATAACAAGAAGAAACGGAAAAAAAAGAAAATTTCTTCAATTTCAAAATGTGTTCTCTCATTTCCAATGAAATTTAATCTTACATCATAAATGATTCTCTCAGAGAAAATTCATAAGTATCGATTACTTTTAATGCCGACACTCGACAATCCCCTTCTCATAGATTCAACAATATACACGACCAATAAAATTTATTTACTACAATTCATTTACTGTTTTACTAAATTGGTGTAACAGTAGGTCTCTTGTTAGATGAAGCACAGCAGTCGTATCCAAATGTACATCGAATAACAATTGCAATATTGTTGTGTGCTTAAAATTCCCCTTTAAGATTCAATTTTGCCACCGCTGTAATAATATAAGAGACAGTGATATTCCAGCGACATGTAAATATAGTGCAGTATAATCTGATGGTTCTGAGTTGGAGCGCGCCACAGTAGAAGGGATCAAGTAAATAAAGAATGTAATGTACAGACACATTGAAGTACGCACAAAATTCATGTAATTTTCATTATATATCAACGATAGGAGTAAGATGTCTTACGGATCATTTGTAGTAATTTCGGGTAGGGAAGTAAATGTTGAATATAAGAGGGGGCGCAGAACATAGGGACGGTAGTGAAAGAAAAGTGCACGACTTTAATTAGGTTCACTGGGGCTAGAAACAAGCCCAGAGTTGACAAACTACCTCCATCTACCATCGTCCCCCTTGCGTCTCTCTTCCGTTAACTTAAGGGAGCGTGCTGTTTCCGTGAGCCATGGTAGAACAGCATAACATCGCCCCCATCATCTCCTAATAAGACCTTGGCTCTCTTATTTAGCTGGAACTTTTCTAAGAAGAAAACGCAGTAAATTGCGTAACGCTACCTCGAAATTACCAGTTTCCCTGCTTTGTCTCGGTACCTTCTTTCATCTCTGAAGCAAAACCTGGGTTACGGCGCGAAAGTACAACTTCCACGGGGCGATTATACCGACACGGGACGGTACCCTCAACGTCAAACAAAAGACACGAATGCATAAGTATTAAACCGTTCAATGTTGGATCACTTCAGTTTCACGTATCTTCTTTTTCCTCCATCGTTCGTGTGGAACTTCGATACGACGAAAGAACCGCACAATGTTTTTTACCAAGAGAATTGTGCTTGTTGTACAAAAGAAAGTTTTTTTCAATGTAGCACGTTTTATTATAACTTTTAAAATAATACGTTTAATATTCGTCGTGTTTTAAAACATTAATAATTTTCATATTGTATTACCTTTCTGCCGAGAACAATGGACTTGCTATCGGCATATTTTCAGGCGAATCAATCGTCCTCTTCAGAACATTTATTCGAAATAATTAAGGGGACATTCCCTGGAAAGGGTCTTTAGGAATATCTTTTGTATAACAAGATCTACACGATTTTTGTTCCGTACATTGGTTTATTAATATTTTGTAACCATTTTAACGTTGTTATATTCAACACCAAGACGTATTTATTCTCTCTTTCTGCCTAATATTAATATTAAATACTATTAACATGAATATTTCGATTTGAAAATATTGAAAGCTGTATGATGAATTTACCATGCATTATAGTAAACTTTATTTACAGAAATCTTCTCGTCAAAACAGTTTTCGTTTCATAATGATACAATTTTCTGTTCTCGAGATATAGACGTTTAAAGTAAGCCATCACTTTCGACATTTTACTCTTCTATCCTTCTCGCACGTTCTGATCTCTCACTTCCACTCCGTCACTGATCTATGCCAACAGCACACCGGTGCTCTGGTCAGTGGTAGACATTGAGTAAGCGTTTTTTTTTTTTGCTATTACAACATAGATGCAGCGTATGTACTGCTAAAAAAAAATATAGGTCACACTACCACAAAAGAACGTAGGTCACACTACTAGAAAAAGAAAATGTAGGTCACACTACTTCCTCAATTGTTCCCATTCATATTCTATTCTAATATGTTAGAATAAAGTCCTATATCTTGGGATCTATCTGATGTATCGACTTCAAACAAAATGCTGTCTCTTTCTCTCCCCTCCCCCCCTCACTCTCCTTATCACTCTCTTGCACTTTCGGTCTTTCTCACGCGTTCTTTCTCTTTCGCGTTCTCTCTCTTATGCTCTCTGTCTCTCTCGCGTTCTCTCTCTTATGCTCTCTGTCTCTCTTGCGTTCTTTCTCTCTCACGCTCTCTGTCTCTCTCGCGCGTTCTGTTTCTCACGGTTTCTGTCTTTCTCGCGTTCTCTCCCTTTGCGCGCTCTCTCTTCTCCTTTTCTCTTTGTCAAGTTCTTTCTTTACCGCGCTCTTCCTCTTTCTGTATTATGTACTGTTTCAAATTTTGTAAGTACGCCTAATCGAAATAGAGAAAGGGAATTGAAAGCAACGTCGTTACGTATTTTTTATAGGTTAATGTTCTTGGTGAAACGTGCCCCGTAAACGCATCGTTATATATATCACACGCGGGAAAAGTGGTTTCGAAATGACTAGAATGGTGATGTTAATAGCGGCGGAAGTGTCAAGTTAACCGTGGAGAGGAAAACAGGTGATTACAACCCTATCATTGCAGTGGTTGTGTCGGCATTGTAATAGCTGCGCCGTGGCACAATTGTAGTATCAACAATGTTGTGAATCGATATTCAGGAATAATGAAAGAACATTAAGGGAATACACACCGTATAAATAATTCGTACAGGCAAAAAAGAACCAGAGATCAAATGCATTCGTATGAATATTAAAGTTCCATTGTATTTGTACACTGCGTTTCACCATTTATCCTTTCATCTATATATTGGTTAGCGGTGCAATTATAGCAGCAACATTTTCAGCCTTCTCTATTGTCGTTGTTCCCTATACGCACATGGAACAGAGCTGGATGTTAATTGAATTTCTACCGCATTATCGTCCACAATTCGAAATAACAGAGCGCCGCGAGCCGTAAAGGCTGCGATATAATATAGGTACATCTTCGACATTTGACAATCAGGCTACGCGTTTTAAATACGCGTATATCAACTTTGTTCATACTGATATTATACGCACAGCACACCATTCTTTCGACTATCAGACAGAGATGTCGTTTTAACTGAGACTTCATTCTGAATACCTTTGCAGTCACGTTAAAATTACACTTCAGTGTGTAATTCACTGAAAATAATAGTCGGAATTTCCACAAATGTTAGATTCATCTTACAGAAATGTGCAATTGAGTTTCAATTTCAATTATTAACAAATTCTACGACATTATAAATATAGCAATCCAGATTATGGTAACTAGGTATATGATATAATTGAAATTACACCTCAATGTGCAATTCTTTGAAAATAATAGTCAAAATTTGTAGAAACGTTAGATTAATCTTATAGAAATGGAAAATTGAGATTCAATATCGATGATGAGCAAATTTTATGATATTATAAATTCAGAAATTTAGATTATAGTGAGTGCACAATGTAATTAATATTATATCTCAGTGTATGATGCATTGAAGATAATAGTCAGAATTATCAGAAAAATTAGAATAATTTTGTAGAAATATGAAACTGAGCTACAATTTTAATTATTTACAAATTTTACGACATTGTAAATAAAAAAATCCAAATTTATAATAATTTAATACACAATACTCCCATTCTTCCTCCCTCCTTTCCGTTTTTAATAACAAATATAGGATATTTTAGTGACTTGTTTGAAGAAAATTTCTAGGGAATCCCTGCTATGTTGGGATTTCTACAGAATTATCAGTTACTATATTCTCTATTCATTCTACTAACAAATTCGCTAGAATTCTGTCGAAGTTCTTCAGGTATCTTTATAATATCCTGCAAAAAGAAAACAGAGAAGAGAAATGGAGAGCTAAAGAGAGCCAAGAAGGAAAATAAAGGAAAAAAGGACGGAATGAGAAAAAACTTATAGGAAAGACAGAAAAAGAGATAGAATATTGAAAATCAAGGAATCGTAAAATTTAGATTCATCTTGCAATACTAAAACCAACACGATTCGTAACATAGTCTGAAACAGTGCTCTGTCACCTATGAGAAATGATTGCTATTCAATTTCTTCTAATAGGTTTCAATAAAACATATCTACCCTCGTAATCTACCCTCTTTCTTATTCCCGCAAACCTGCCTTTATAAACCATTATCCACACTGCAGAATACTACCGGAGTTAGAGCAGAACAATACACGATTTGACGGGACACTATCTTCACATCCTTGAAAAATGAACTTCTCAGTCCAAGCGGAAGTTTCTCAATTTTATCCGGGAATGGTTAAATAACGCGTTATCCGAAAACTTACAAACGGTAGGTGTGTATTTGCACAAACGTAGCAGGCGAGTCATCGGGCAAAGTTCCGGGCAAAACTTTCTGCTCGGATAATTGTTATTATCATGTAGCCGGCTTAATTAGAAGCATCAAAACGAGAAAGGAGGTTGTGGAGAGGAGGAGGGTTAGGGGTTGGCTCGGAGTAAATCTTAAGAATTCTTGTGCACGATTCGGCCAGTCATCGTATACACACACCAGGTCGCGGAAGCCTGTAACATGGCCAGGTATGGCGATATATTTGCAGACTCGGCGAAACTCCCGTTGCAAATCGTGCGGCACGAACTGGAAAACTTTGACTCCCGCACGGGAGTCTAACCTCGTTAAGACAAACCGTTTTGGAACAGAATTCTCTTCGTTCGCGCGGCAAACCTTGTGCCGGTGACGTCACAGAACTGGCAAGGGTCAGCGAGGAAGAGTCGGTGGTACGGAAAGCTCACAAAAGAAAGTGGAAAGAAAGAAAGAAAGGAAAAAAAACTTCGACACTTGAATGTTGAACATAGCCAGGACGAAATAGCCCTCTGGCAATTAATAACATTTATGATGAAAGAGACTCGCCGACGTTTTAAGAGAAAATGAATTCCCGTTACGTATGTACTTTTGAAACGGGTTCTCGTTCCCTCTATTCCTACTCTGACGACGACGACGACGACGTTTTTCCTAGCTCCTGCTGGGAAACGAGCGTCACTCTGGGACACGGCAAGAACTCGCTTCTATTTATCCTGCGAAATGAATTCTTAGACGATCGGAGTAACATTGTTGCTATCACGATAGAGCAAATACAACAAGATACTCGAGTCTTCTTGAACGTTATGCGGTTCGATTGATTTCAATTATGTGGTTCAATTGAATGTAAACAATTTTTAATCGAATCCAGAGGATTTGGGAATAGGATACTCTACGCGATTACGTTTCTACGACAGTTTTTGAGGATACTTGAATCACTTGTATATATTAGGCGTAGAAAGAAATTTCTTTTTATTATCATTTTTTCCTTAGATATTCTTATTTCGTTATATTTTATCTATTAGTTTTATTTCTTTAATGAAACTAAGTAGGTTAGGTACTTTGATATGGTATTTTAAGGGAATGTTCCAATTTGTATTTGTTACGGACAATGCCATACTTTGAGCAGACCAGTATTAGATGATCTGTTGTCACCGGTGTGAAATCAATTCTTTCCAAATCTCGAATACAATGAAAATTTTGTTCGTGAAGAATGAAAGCAGATGATCGTCAAAATGATTTCTATTAATGTCAATGAACTTTTGCCATTTTTTTCTTTTGACAGCTTGCAAATACCATCGCGAATATTTCGAGATTAATGACTATACTGATTACGTAACTTCAACCGGAGAGAATTTATTTCTATACCTAATATGAGGCACTGCAAGAGTTGATATAAAATTTTGCAGGTGACATTTGTTGTATGTGCAAATTTCATAGCGGATAAAATGAGCCATGTTCGATTGTTATTTCGTCAGTAGACCATTATGTTTTGACAGTTCTTACGTTTTGAAAATGAGCGAAGAAAGGATTCATTCGCAAAATTTCATGGTTTATGGATTCCGGAAAGGTGTATTGATAGAAACTGCTGTAAATGATATTTAGGACGTTTATTCAGATCATGCATCGGTTCTTTATATTGTACAGTAAAATAAATATAATTTGCAAAATTCATACATGGCAATTTTCAAATAAATAACGGTCCACTCTCTCACCGAGCTTCTTTGATAGACGAAAATATTATCCTTAATTTATTGCAAAATGATACACGAATTTCAACTGAAAAAGCTGCAGAGAAACTTAACGTCAACAGGTCGACGAGAAGAAAATGATATAAAGGAACGGAGTTTATACAATTAATTGGTAAAAGAAGTTTACGTGAGAATATCGTTTGTATTTTAATGCAAAATCGTGCACGAACTTTTACACTGACCTAATACTTCTTTTTACTGATCGTGCGATTCGGAATAGTAGTGTTTCACTTTCTACGAGAAAATAAATAGCTCGCGTCGGTAGATCTTCAAGTTTTTTTCAATTGTTTCGAATAAGCTTTGCTTTCATCTAGCAAATGAAACTAAGCGGTACACAAACCGTAATACAAAGGTAATTGTTTTATAAACATTCACGTGAAAACGGTGAAAATTGTCATTATTCGAGCTGACCGAAAGCGTAAATTTGTACTTAACGATGCTCTGTTACTCGTTTAGTTCACTTCGAGCTATTTGAAAGTGGTATTTAATTAAAATCTTTGAACAAATCAACGAGCTGTATGTTACCTGGCTTGCGAAAGATAATTTGCCACATTTTAGAATTGTCACAAATATAAATGCAGAATTATCAACGTTGAATACGCCATGTTAAAAATCTCATTAGCGTTTTTAATTAATTTGCTTTAGTAACATTAACATTCGAATCAATTTAATTTATTCTAAGCTTATCGTTTATATAAATCTAGTGAAAATTTTAAATACAAAACGTTCTCGTTAGGCGGATTATGCAGAGTTTCTTCTAACGTTTAACGATCTGTCAGAGATAAGAATAAAAAAAAGAAAAAAGAAAGCTCAGAATAGAAACATCCGGTTATAGTGTCCGGTTTCGTATTCTCTTCCTTCTCTCTTTTCCGACCTGAAAGTCTCCAGGCGTCCTCGGAAAATATTTCATGTTCAGTTAATTAGCGTAAGACAAACAGGCGAAAGTTACGGCTTCAATGCGGACAAGGCGCTTTTCTATTTTCTGCCTCTTCTTTACCCTCTTTCACTGTCACTACCAGATAAATGATAACGGCTAGACATTTAATTTTTCGCTGAACTATATGCCTTCGTATCTAGATACAGTACGAAATAACGCTCACTTCATCAGTATTTAACACAGATTTGTTATAGATTATTAATTTCTTAATTATGGAACATTCTATCTGCATGTATATTTGTTTAAACTTTTAATACAAGCAATGTTTTTAGAATAACTTTATGTACATATTATTCGAAAAATAATTGTTCCTGTATTCATAGATTTCGATGGAACGCTCAAATGAGAAAGTTGTGAAAAACGATTTTTACTATTTCCTTTGCAATTCCGACCAATTACAATTTTTTCAAAAACATTTTTACACGTTATCGAAAAACCTAACCCTTCTATCTTCTCAAAAACGGAAAAAGCTCATGCCGTTTGGTCCAATTTTAAAAAAGGCATTATTTTAAATGGAGTGCGAGTATTAATGAGGGTGACTGTAGGTATAATTACAATTATTTAGAAGTATTTAACATAAATCATTAATTTCTTAATTATAGAATATTATACTTGGATGCATGTTTAACTAAACTTTTAATAGAAGTAGATATGTTTTTACAATAATTTATGTAGCATATAGATATAATTATAACTGTTGCCGTAGTAGAATGTATTTCATGATCAGACATACTTTGCATTCTTTCACTGTAGGTAAATTGTTCTACAAATACAAAATTATGGGACATTATAAAATAATACGATCACCCATCCATGGGTCAGTTTAACAAATAAGATTTCTAATTAATGACCCAAAGTTGGTTCACGCAGTTTTGAACATGTCAAACATACTCGAAAATTAAAACAATCTCTTCTATTCTATTAACGATTGCGCTTCTCTTGTTCAGTGCTCAAAAGTGCCAGCTAATATGCCTGTAAAATAGAACTAACTACACTTCTGAACTTTGTCAATGCGTGTCTTTACTGTTACCATTTATGGATGTTCAACTAAATTAAAATCCATGCTTTCGTAAGTTTCGAGCTGTTGTTAAAAAGAATTTTTTCATTTTGTAGGGAGTTTGGGAAGATGGAAGGGTTGAAGACTTCAAATAAAAATACAAATTGTCGGATGATCGTTTATCGGTTGCGTACTCTTAAAACTTTTTGCTAACGGTCAGTCGCTCTTTCTTCCTATATCTACTCTATCCTCTGCCCATCCTGGTCTTCCCTTTTTAAAAGGGAAACGTCCTGTCCCCTCTCCTCGACTTGGGAAAACCCCGAGGTGGCTCGCTTTGCCAAGCCTGGTTTTCCTCAAGTAAAAAGAGGGGTGAGAATGGTGTCCTTCGACCATCTCTACGCGCTACCTGGCCATCGCCCCGCTTGACGTGGCCTTCGACCCCCTAAACGCTTAAAATGCCTACAATTTATTAAAAATTCAAAGTAACGTAAACGAAAAAAGGAAATAAAAGACGAAAGAAGCGCAATCGCGCTGCTTGGCATTCTTCGACTGAATTTTTACAAAGATCCGTGGCACTCAAACGGTTAAAACACTAATTAATACAAAATTTACATTTCAGGACTATCGTTCCTTTCTTCCGAAAAATAACACACTTTGCTATTCAATCGAACCTCTATCCCCCAAATATGAATTAAATCATTCTGTACCTTTAACTAGATATCAGGAGGACGTTAATAGAGTAGAAGCAAACGATACCGCAGGAAATTTGATTCATAGTGGTATAGATTGTCGTTACGCATCGTTGATTAACCGATTAACCATCCGGCGCGTACGCTAATAAACCAATAACATTAAATCAAATCGACGTTATACGTAGCTATAAAACGAACGTCATTCCTCGTGTGTCCGGAGTTACCACCGATCTTCGGGGACAGTCTGAAGAAACCATAGAGGAAATCAAGATGGTTCGCCGAGAGCAATATAGCCTCGTTCCATACTCGCGATCCCAGGCAACCAGGCCGAAACCTACAGTCTAATGTTTCATCTCGGGCGATGCGTGTATGTGTGTCTCTGTATATGTGTATGTGCACGCTTGGAAATTACCGCGGCGCCCGAAGATGTGATCGCAGCCAAGAGCTATCCGTGCGCTCCATTATCATGCAGATATATACACGTAACAATTCGGGAAGATGTACACGCAGTGATCCTCTTCTCTCGCCCCTTTCCCTATTTCTCAGTTTGTACCGGGAGCACTCTGGACCCGTAGATTGAGTTCAAAGAGATACACGCGGGCTTGGAACAGGGATAGCTGAGAATTCAAGCAACAAAAGGAGATGGTGGGAGGTTGGTAGAAAGGAGAAACGTGGCTGGAAGAGAACATTGTTAACTCGGAAGAAAAGGGGTGAGGAGGTGGAGTTTCATAAATAAGTTGATAGAGTTCTATCAGGTGCATCGCGCACGTGGTTACGAATTGCTACATCAGAGCCGGTGTGCGCGATTGGACCGATATCTAACCGGCCCGTACAATGGTTAGTAAAGCAAACGTAAAGCCGAATTGCCGACCGCACGAGTACGGTAGACCACAGTAGCATAATAACCGAGAGTAATGCGTGAATTATTGACTGCTTCCTATCTTGCTACCACTGACTCCGCTGTAATACGTACACGAGGCCAATCCACGTATTAATACACTCACGTGCACGCATGCACGCGTGCACGCGTTCCTACTCTCTACCTGTGTCCGCTTTCCGTATTAAATGGTTTCGTACACGTAGATTAGCCGCTGTCTACCCTATGAGCGCTGCCGTAAGTCATATACTAACCGTGGACCGAGTGTATTGTACTTGCGTACGTACGCGCAAACCGCTGCGTGTTTTCATGATTGTGTCGTGTATGAAAAGAAAACGGGGAAACTCTTACAGTACATGCGTGAACCGCTTTATCGCGACCACTCGGTAAACGAATACGTTTGCGAGCAATGCTTGCGAGGGAACCAAACCACGTAAAGGATTTTAACACTAGGTTTATAGATATTTCTTGTATACCTATTTCTACGAACACCTGTTAAATTGACAAGTAAAAGAAAATATATATTTAAAAAGAAATCGTTTTATCTAATTTATGAAGAATTTAGTTATACAGTATTAACAGACGTTACATTTATTCAGCGTACTTCTTTACAGAAACGTACAAGTTTATGTATACATTTTTCATAAATGTACTTGTTACACTTAATAATAATAATAAATAATTAATAATAATAAATATCTATCAGAAATTAGTTCGATCACAGTGCTTGGGCATGTTTAAAATATTAGGCGCGAAATAGTAAAAATGGCTACGTTGCATTATGATTTTTATTTAATATCTACTTTTCGATTACTTTTATATTTGTTAGAGGAATACTAATTTCATGAATGAAGCAGATTTATTGCTATTAACTATGAAATTAGCTGAACCGCCAATTTGACGGGTATCCGAAGAAGTAGGTATACAACATACAGAATTTCAAAATTAATCGGCTGAGGAGGAAATGAATTTGGATATATATTCGTATCATATCATTAATGAAAGTCGACAAAAATTGCTGAAAAGTAATGGTAACAATTTCTGCAATTCTGCTTGTAAAATTCAAAACCCGTCAAATTAACGAGTCCTGTAAATCTAGTATTAAGATAGAAACCACTGGGCTTGCAAAAATAAACATTTTTTAATTTTTACAATTTCTAGAATGAGTCAATAATATTAAAGTAAAATTCGCAAACATGAAGAAATCATTCACTGGTATCCTCCTCAAAGCATTGGAATGTATGGGAAGTGTAAATATGATGGATTTCAGGCGAAAAGAGTTGTTTGTGAGATACTACTCCAAGATTGGAAGCTTAGTTTTCATCGTAGCAATTCGCCTATGTGAAATTTATTCGAATTGAACGTTGTATTATTTTCTGTGACATTTCTTATATTTTTCTTCGTTTCGTGATAGTATTCAGCTTGGGCGAAATTTTAAGATGCGAGTCTAGAAAATAAATTAAGAGGAAAATCAAAAATATAAAAAATTACGTTCAACGCTTCGTTTTTAAATTATTAACTTCTTGCTTTACGATTTTTTAGTCACTAAGTACATTAATCTCGACTATTCATTGTTCTAATACAGTATTAAATTAAAAAAAAGCCAGATTATTATATAAAATTTGCACATGATAATCTTCAGTCTTAAATTGGAGTTAAGCTTTGAGCACAAATACAAATTTAATTCTTTTGTCGCAGCTTCACCGTAATCTGCACCGTGAGTGCGACTCATAGTTATAAGGCAAGAGGTTAATCGTTGAAAATATCCCCGTGACTGAGCAACCCTCCTTACACCAAGGAATCTAAGGTCACCGTGTCATGGGAAATATAAAAATTTTCGAAACTAACGATAAATCAATGTTCTAGGTTTAAAATAAAATATAAAAAATTGCAAATAATGTGATGCAGAATGAAGTGAAGGTAAAGAAAGTCGCAAAAATAGATTAAAGACTACAAATTACCATTCGCAACGTTAACAATTCAGATTTCATCCGGCAGAGAAATTTTATATTTGTGGAGTCAATTAGGAAACGGTTCTATTGTTCATACTGATTTGCACTTTGTAGTAAGTATAAGTAAAAACAAATGAAGTGTAACAAAGAATATTGAATTAGACGTTCCGAAGAAAGAAAATGAAATAATATGGAATACGGCTGTTGTAAGCGAATTCTAACCATGAAATATTTTCCGTTCTTCTTTGAAGTTTCAACTGAACAATAACTGCCCGGCAGCTGAATACACATACAAGCATTCTACAGGAAAACGTGCGTACGTAGCTTTGGTTATAGCACAAATACAAATCTATAATTTGAAATGCCATCGACGCAATACAGGATCTATTGAACAGACAAATGCACGCCCAACGTTGCGAATTTCGACGTTGTGTGACAGGCCTTCGAGGGTTTCATTGAATTCTATCTCTCTAAACAAGACCTGTGTTGTTTCTAGTGATGGGAAATAGAGGATGTTTTATAACATTTCGATGACGTACTGCAGGACGTTTATATAATTAAAAATAAAGGAATAGATTAGGTTTGGAGTGTTTGTTAATTATATATGAATTCCATCGGTATAATTAAGAAATGAAGAAGTGAATAAATAAATGATTTAGTACAAAATTTTTCGGATATATCACACAAAATTCTAAACGATGTGAAGTATCAGTTATATCTGTTAAATGCTGTAACTCCTATTTATGTATTATGCGAATGGAGTCGTACATCACCTCTGATCTTCCGTAAGAAACTCAGTAATTTACATATGCGGGAACCAAGATATCGTAGCTACTTAAGAGATAAGCGACTATACATAGATATATCAAAAAAAAAAAAACGCTTACATATTTTTTCTTAATAAAACACAAATAGTTCAGAACTGTTTCAACTTTTTTTTGTTGTCGAAGGTATAGTCTAGTATAATTATGAACAGAATAGAATATCATTAAAATGAACATCATAACTGCATTTGCAGACATAAACTTTGTTATCGAAGTTTTCAATAACTTTCCAACATGTTGCTGGAATTATTTCACGAATTGGAACTCGAATGTTGTTCTTCAGGTCATTAATTGTTTCTGGCTTGTTATAATAAACTCGACTTCTCAGGAAATCCCACAAATTTGGTCTAATGGTGTAAATTGCATGATTTTCGAGGTCAATTTTGCGAAATTGCACGTTGACGAAATTTCGTTCGAAAAACTGAATATTTTCTCGAGTTGTATTATACGTAGTATCGCTGGAAATAGACATCAGACACATCGATACAAATCGATTTTACCTATAAAAAGATCGCGGTATAAATATCATATAAATTTCAGTGTCTGCAATTAATATATTTTTAAATACGAGCATATGTGCACAGATATAGTATTTTCTCTGCTCGTAAATGTATTACTTTTTGTATTTAAAAGAACACATGTATTAATAAAATCATGAAATTGCTGGACAGCTGTATGAAAACTAAAAATGAATAAAAAATATGAATATAAATTATGAATATGATAAGTTCATTCCAATGCTTGTCACAAACTGAAGTGAAAACATTTTTGTAAAAATTGAACGTTGCACGAAGATTAAAAGTAAAAAAAGAAAAAAGGAAGAGGAAGAATTACTTTCATTAAAATACAAAGGTTTTATTTCTCATGTCTGTAACTTTATTTGTCATCAAAGGTCCCGTTACTTTTACATTAAATTAATGGATACACTAAAATGAAGAAATATGGGACTGGTATACACAGGCAACTGTTAATTATTTTGAATTCAGTTTGCATTTCAAGGCAGGCAGCCGTAACAAAGAATATACATCTGTATTATTTTTTTTTCCCCCTTTGGGATGAAAACAGAAGAACAAAAAAAGAAGTATGAAAATTTACATGAACACAAACACGTCACCGGGATGACTGGACATATGAAAATAAATCCGTGCGTTTTCTGTCTTCTAATATCGTATATCTAGATTTTCACGAAACCTCCGAAACACCGGCAAGGTGCAAATTGAAATTTATTGTTTGAAAAACAATTCGAAAATAAAGATAGAACCTTTTTAAATCGTGCGTCGACCTCTCGTTCTTCACGACACAGGATTTCACAAATTGCTGATACGCGAAACAATATCGTACAATTGGTTATCTGACCAAGTGTCTCTGCATGGTATCAAATCTCTGTACAAACAATACAAAAATACACGGTTATGAAATGTATTTGCTTTATCGAATTGACTGTAAAAAAAAAAGAACACAAAAGGAAATGAAAAATAAAATTCGTTTCCACGAAAAAAATCGGGTATTTTAAAAACGAAAACGTGCAACATGGTAATTTAAGCTCTGACGCTTTTAAATGTCGGAATCAACTGTCAACAGTGTTTCGAAGTGATTTCCATCGGAATATTTGGAAATTTTACCATGTGGTTCGTTGGTTTCCCCGTAAACAAGTTATCAGATTTATTCGAAAGGAAGCTCATCGCTTTTCCAGCACAACAGAAAAGTGTAATTTAATGGCCGACTATAAATTCTTATATACGTCATTGCGGCTTGTATAGTCACGCAGACAAGCTGTCCCGTTAGTCTTGCGCTTGACACACGTGTGTATGCGCGATAGAGGCATGAACTTCCTATACCTAGTACAAGGTAGGTTGCAGTCGATGTCGTCTATCAGCTCGATGGAGGAGTCATCGATCAAACCTAAGCGAGCGTGGTAACGACGGTGAAACTCGGGAGACAATATTCTGCTTTGGGGTGGATCATTCGTTAAAGGAGCAAGCTAATGGACAGAGCATCTGGCTACTATATAATTGACCAAAGATGCACTGTCTCGATTCTATTCACTATCATAGATGCCAGTTCCTTTTCGCTGACTCATAGAAACGAGAAAAAGGTGTACGATTTCATTTCTGAAAATTAAAACACTGTCATTATTGTTATGATTATTGTAAATATAGAGATATTGATATTATCTTTGATCACAGATACTGCAATTCAGTGTTTTTATAATGTATTATATTTCCAGGGAAATATGAAAATAAGAATTTCATAATGATGATAGCTCTATCGAAATAGAATAAGTTTCTTTTGAAATATGTCTTCTGATAAAGCAATAGTTTGAGAGGTAACCTCGTGGAAATGTTTCATGATAAAACACTCTGTATTGTGACGATAGAGTAGGAGTTCTAAGTATTGAAAATTAAATAAGAAAGGAAAGTGAAGTTTTAGAAAATTTTATTAGGTTTAATTCGGTTAATAATTATGTTACAAATGGAAATTATTCCGGTGATTCATCCGTTTTCGTTCTTTTTGAATAAAATTTTGATTACACTCGAAAGTCGAAAAAACTTCATTTCTAATAACTTGATATTTCTAATACTTGTCTACGTATGGGAGCAACATTCCAATGTCAGAACTATCGTACATTAAAATGAAAATGGTGTATCAGAACTAAAAATTTAAGTCAAGAGTGTATTATATTTATAAACGATTAATAATTAGAATTGGAAGAATTTAACATGTCAACGCATTATTGATCGAAGAATTTAGGCGAACACTAATATCTGTTGATTTTTACACAAAATAATAGTAGCAAGAACTTCACCAATTTTAAGATCTAACAACTTCTTGTACCGATACACCGGGACGAATAATAAATATGGCGACGTTTTTCCAATAAGCTGCAGTCAACTTAATGATGAGCAGTTGATTTTATTGTTTATTTGTTAAGTTGCCGATAAATGATGGTGATCATGTATTATATTCACGATTAACGATTGAATCGTTACGAACTGTGGACCAGATATAGATCACTAATTGATCTATCCTACATGTAAAAATTTTTACAAATAAATCGGTATCCAAAGGGTCAAAGTGCAAAATTTTAACTATATGCAGAAGTATAGATGTCTAATGGTTTGGATTTTCTGTCAGATGGACGGAATTTAAAATGACCTGAATTTAAAATTCAAAATTTCAGAGGTACAATGACGATGATTTAATTGTCTGAATGCGAAGGAGCGCGATCGTGCTTCTTTTGTGTTGTACAAAAAAGCGGAACAAAATATATACTTTTGTTGGTAAAAGACAACGTTTAATACCATATATATATGTAAACTAAATTAATATCGTTTAATTTCATTTTTAAATAATAATAGGCATTTCATTCATTATTTCCACGTTTTTAGCATATATTCAAGAAAATTCTTCAGCACTTAAATGGTTAAAAGACGTATCGATACATGTTCGGTCCAACGATGTGCTAATTTAAATAAAATCTATAATAAAGATATACTAAAAAGGGCAAAGAAAGTTCTCATGAAGAGAAACGCGTCATGCGACTATCTAGAGACACTATCTCGATTCTTGACGATGCTAACGCACCATCACTTTGATGTACCATTTGAGCTGGTGGAAGACAAGGAAAGATAACTTGGATGAAAAGATACAGTGAATGGATGTTACATTCTATCCTCTGGAGAAGACGTGAAGCCGGTGTTGCGGTACCAAGGACATGGAGAGGAACAGTAAGATAGAAAGAGCAACTAGAAGCAATAGAAAGAGAGAAAGAGAGAATGGTCGAAGAAGGAGAAGGAGAGAGAGTTGAAGCTCTTAATTAGCTACAATTACCGTAACATAGCAATGTCGAGCGAATCGCCCGAGGCTGATCTTCAATCTTTCCATCCACTTCCATCTGTATGCTATTCCTCCTTTCTCTTCCTTTTCCTCCTACCCGACGTCCTTCGCTGTCGTACGAAGCCCCAAGATTCTCTTCCGCTCGGTGTCTCTTTTCCGAGCCCCATCTCCGGGCTATTTCCTGCAAAACAGCCAATTTAACAAAGGATTTTAAACTAATATGCGGAAAATAAAAATCGTTTTGGTTACTTTCGTCTTTCCTCGGTTATTTGAATTCTCGCAATCAAGTAGCGTAGTGCACGTTTGTGAATTTCATTTCAATTCTCCTGTTCTTTCTTACTATTATACGCTTGTCGTTGTTTTACAAAACGCTCGAGCTTTTATGGTATTTGCACCTAGTATGTTGACTTTAAAATAATACGCAAAGGATCGCTCGAGGTACAAATTGGGAACTTATAATGAAAATTGCTTAATCGTATAACGACTACAATTTTTATTTTGAAAATAATTTTAAGAAACATTGAAAACCAGGCTTTCTTTAAAAATATTATCCTGTTCATTCATTTATTAGAAATTTGTGTTCATACATTAGTCATTTGTTTCATTTTATCCTATGTTTCACTTTATCCTATGCAAGACTTTTAAGTTAAGGCTATAACTGCCAAATATTGCTAGAATTGTGTTCCGGGATGTATGAATTTAGTAATAAAACAACTCACGTACAATAATAACATTCAGGGGAATAAATAATGATTTGTGAATTCTAATTTGAAAAAACCTACGGTTTAAGTGTTTATTTACTGGACAAGTGATACTATTCGTGATGGTGCTCGTAAGCTGATAAAATGGCAAAAGGTCATCAGCAATAATAGAAATTATTTCGATTGATCGATTTTCATTTTTCATAAAACATATTGATACGAAATATTCAAAATGATCTTGTAGGATTTTGAACGTCATTGTGTCGTATACGATTGAATTTATCTTGACTAAAATATATAGTAATTCCATTTAAAAGTTTTAAGGTCACGTTGGTTGCCAAAAGAAACAGTACAAACACGAAAAAATTACATGCGCCATTGTATTGCTTGCAAGAGAAGTATTACCGTTCCCACACTCATTCTTTCTTTCCTTAATATTTACTATTTGCAAGAGAAATTCTGGTTAGTAATAGCGTGAACACTCTGTATATATACGTTAGGAAAATTCAAAGAGCATAGCGAGATTGTTGATCGCAAGGAATAACAGGATAGAGGCGTATGAATTTCTCGTTGTTACCAGCTAACACTGCACTGGTCGTGTCGTAACCTTCGTTGTTCGGTATTTTAGTTGGATAATGAGGAATTTTATCTGATATAATGGTACAACCTCCTGTATTGGTATCCTTCAAGAGGAAACTTTTGTTGTTTAAACTGAAACTCTTCTTAGCCACGTTACTTATGCGCCCCACCTCTCACCCCCCCCCCCCCCCCCCTCTTCTATTCATCTCCCTTTGATAGAAGCTGTATTGCTGTTGTTATTTTCGTACTTCCTGTGTAGCATCTGGCTGTGCATGTATAATTCAATTAGCTGTAACGAAACACGCAGTATGGAAATACGTATTTCTTTACGGCGCGGCATCCGATATGGAAATGTCGCTTAAACTCGTTATCGATTTCGTTGATTCAATTTTTGTTTTAATTCTGGCCGAATTGAAAGTTAATTATGATCGCGCATTAATTCGCCCCGCGCTGATTTATGATTTTACGGTAAAAAAGTTGCACGAACCATGTGTCGTCGTTCAATGTTTATGTTATCTGGAAACGAAGTGGTATGTTTATTGGTTCACGCAACGGTATTTCATTTCATATTGTAATAATCTATGAAATATTTTTACCGGTTATTGCTCACTGACGTCGTTTATTCGCTTCCCCTTTTTTTCTTTCTTTTTTATCTTTTTAATCTGGATAACAGTTGTGACAAAATGTTTGAGACTCTGTATTTTTCTTTTGATTTAGAATGTTTCTAGTTTTTGAGATATCTCAGATTCTATCTACTTTTTAATCTGAAATACACGCGAAGTACATTTAAAATTTAAATGCACTGATTGCAATTTGTACAATGTAATTTAAACAAACTTTTTCAATTTAATCAATGCAATTTTGCATTAATTTAAACAATTGATTAATGGAATAAAGTTTCTTGAAACAGTGAAAACGTCTTTTCAGAACGTCTCTTTTTAATGTTTAAAAATTTTGGTCTCTTTTTAACTTTTTACAAGTATTTGCAATATTTATGAAAAATATATGAAGAACATAATCTCTTTTTAATTTTTCACAAATATTTACTCAAATTCTTTTTTGTTCTCAGAAATTACAGACAAATAGCAATAATATAATATTTGAAATAACTTACTTTTGAATTTATTTCACTTATAAAAATAATATCAGTTTAAATTAATTCTTATAGGAAGAAACATCATTTAATTTTCTCGAAAGATCATAAAAATGAAGTTTCGAAATTGACAAATTTTTACATTATCAAGTTTATTATAAACTTTATTGACAAATCTTATTTGAAATATGATTCCAGTTGACATTAACTAACCAAACAATTTTTTATTTATTTTCAAACTAACCACTGCTTGTGAAAACCTTTGTCATAGATACTTCATATTCTATCTCTCACTTCCTCCAGAACATCCTTACGTTCCTAGAAAAGAATAGAGAAATGTTACTTCATAATAAAGAAATTTCAGTAACAATTTTCAAGAAAATGTACTCCACAATGGTTGAAAAACTGCCCAACCATACAATAACGAATCATTTATTTCTTCTTTGTTCTTCAAACCTTCTTCTACCAAGAACAGAGCTCAGTTTCTACTTCCGGAACCTTAAATACACATTACGTATATTTCTAATATTCGTCTTAATTTGTCTACTAAAATCATTTCTTAAAAATTTCTCCACGGTGTGAGCCAAACACCTTGTACACCAATTATAAAGCAAAAATTCAAAGTTGAAAAGTAGTTGTACTTCACGATTGTACGATAAGCTTCATCAACAGCAAACTGCGTATAAAAAGTTCGTCTTGGAACAGTAGAGAGCTCTTGTTACATCCTAATGTATGACTTGTCGAAGGATAACGTAGAGAGACAGACGAGCCGGAGGAAGTGGCGAAAAAGAAACCCGAGTAAAGAAGCGTGTCGCGATGAACGTGAAGAGTGGCGGATTGTATTTTGGCAGGCCGTTGCCAATAGTTCATGGATACTGTGGCTGGTCGAGTACACGTCACCATGTATACGTTCCGCATCTCGGTTTGTCTCCTCCTTCCTTCAAGTCGACAACTGCTACGCCCACGATCACAAACGGAATTATTTATGAGTTTGAACATGAGCCAGAGCTCTTCCGCAAGTCACTAAGACGCTCCACAGCGCTAGTCGCATTCTCTGAATATCGAGATAAGGCGCGGGACCAAGGTGATTTTGCTACGTTCTGGAATTTCATCATGATTCGGCTTAAATTAAAGATGCACAACGATGCACATGATGGCGAACATAACAGCAGGATCCACAGAAACGTTTCTGCGATAGCTACTGTTTCATACAAGTTGTTGTTTGATGTCTGTTTATCGATGTCTAAGTGAAATTAATGATATATAGTGTAATATAACATTTTCCCTTTTTGCTTCCTTTCTCTCCTTCTTTTAGATGATTCATTTGAACCATAATAAACAAATAGATGTATTTATATAGGACACAATTCGTTGAGTTAATAACAGATTGTAAATCGACAAGGTTTGAAATGCTAAATTGATCATTTTGGAAAAGGCGAAGTAGTATTTTAATGAATAATTGAAATTGAAATTAAAGAATAATTATAAGTGAATAGAATAAGATAAGTAGATTATATGTGAACAAATGTTAGGAAAATTGCAGTCATACAAACTATGCTTTGTTTAATTTATTATTTGTATATTTAACTTATGATGAATGTTATTTATTTTAGTGTTTTCTTTAAGACTATTTTAAATTTATTTCAATTACTATTTCACACTATACCTATTACAGTTTCAAATAAAATTATTGCACAAACATAGATCTTAATTTTTTAATTATGCTCTGGGCTAACACTTTTGGTAATAAAGTGTAAAATATTTTAAACATTTATATAATAGAACTAAAAAATTATCAATTTCTTCTGAATTCTAACAAGATGTCTGTTCATTAGAATTGGAACTCTACGATTTAATTTGTGTTAATGAAATATCACAAGAAATTTATAAATTCCAGATAAAAAAGCTTATCTTATTAATACAGAAAATTATAAAACTTCAAGAAACAATAATGATTTTGACACTGGAATTTCAAAACCTCCAAGAGAATATATAATGATGGATATTTTGAACTTTTAAGAAATAAAGTTTATATTCTACGAGCTTGCACTAGGTTGCAATTATATTGAAAAGGCAGGCAAGTGTTTATATCATTGTACAAAATACATTCTCATATAAGCACTGCTTTCATTTAACAATTGACTACACATCATATTTAAATAATCGCGCGATAAATATTTACTTCCCGCTTAATCCTATAACAACATGCTTGCTGTTTTCGTATACATGGCTTCGCCATTATAAAATTATGCATACAAACTTTGAGTACGTTCTGTGGAGTACCGTTTAATGCTCAAATTAACAACAGTGTGAGAAATCCGATAATATTCGTACCTAAATCCTGTCAAAATTTCATTAAACGCGAACCTATTAAACTAAGATCACACACGTGGTGTGAATTACACGTACACTAAAGTTGTGACGAAAGAAAAATTGTATCTATTAAAAGTGCAAATTGTAAGTATACGTTAAATATTTTCAGTTTTGTTTATTTAACGCTGCATTAAACCAGTGAATAATCAAAGTTAACATATATGTTGGTCGAAAAATCGTAAGAAAAGGGTTTTAAAATAATGCTGGCAATATATACAACAGTTCATAAGAATATCATTTGATATCATAAAAATATTTCTTTTTTATAAATCTAACAGTTAAACGTTCAATTCAAATTTGATATAATTCGATGAAATATTTGTTTTGCGCAAACATAAAATGAAGCATGTATTACTCATTGATACGAAATACATGCATCCTTGTCTATAAGTCATTACTAGACTATGAATTTTTATGCATTTACAGGAAATGCAAAGGTGAAAAATTGCATAGAATGCATATCATATGATAAAAGATACAAAACATCAAAATTATTGTGTTTTTTATAATACCTAGTAGGTGAAATAATTTTTTACCGAATTTTTAAACTTTTATTACTATACTCTCAGAAATATAAATTTGCATATAAATCCATAGTCTAGTCATGAAAAACCTAACCGTTTTGCAATAAATCAAAAGAGGAAAGATTTTTTATTAAGAAGTTACTTATTTCGATACGAACCATTCTATCGATAACAATTACATTTAAGGAATATATTTTTATTGGTACGGCTGGTATTTTATTATAATTAATAAAAAAAAATTGAGGTATTTATAATGAGGTTCAAAACCAGTTGTTAGCACGGAAAATTGCTATCAGACTGTGTTGTGCCTATTGTAAAACATGGAGGACAATCTATTATTTAACAAAAAATCTATTATTCTTAAAATTTAACAAAAATCAGAAGAATAACAAAAAGGAAGCATTGTCTAAATATCATAAAATTACACACCATCCTGTTGGAAAACAGAATAATTGGTAATAATTTTGTATTTATACGCGACAATGACTTCAAACACCCTGCTAGAAAATGTAAAAGTTATTTGGAACAGCTGCAACAAAATAGACAGCTAAAATTAATGCAATGACCACTCTGATTATCAGATTTGAACCTCATTGAAAAATTATGAAATGAATTATACAGAAATATTTGGAAACGCTGTCAAACATCACAGAAAGATCTGTGGACACATTTGCAGCGGTTCTGAAGCGAAATCCACGAAGAAACTTTAAAAAAACTCATCACAAGTCTGTCAAAATTAGTTCAAACCGTCTTCGAGAAACGAGAAACTTTGAAACTTCGTACGTACAACTTTTAATATATTTTAATATTAAAAAACCATATTCGGTGCAAGTAATTTGTAAATAATCATTTGATTTAATAACACGGGTACTTAACAGTTTTAATTTAAACGTAATTCTCGTGACTTATGTACGAGAGTGAATTTTGAAAACTCCGAGATGAACCGTGCACACGCGAAACCCTTTCGACGTCGGAGCTTGTAATATATTTTCTTCAAACAAATCGTACATTCAAGTTTTTGTCGTTACAAATACTCACTACGTTCCACGGACGCTATATTCGTCTAAGTACATTCGTAAATCAGGTTGAATAATGGATAGATAGGAATACGCCTTTCTAGCTGTGTAACGTGACGATTCCTTTTCTGGGAACATTGTTCGGTATACGGATTTTCACCTGGTGCAGGAAACGGAAGGAAAAATCCAGGTGAGCGGTGCAGTAAAAATTTAGGCAATTAATTATACGTAAATTCGTTGTAGCCAGTGCTGAGAATAAACTCGCGTGTTACTGAAGACCATTCTGTGTTACGTATTTTCCTCCACTTAGCGTGGCTAGAAACGCGCCTTAAATAAATGTACTTTAAAATAAGCTTTAAAAAATTCAACAAGCGGTTGCATCCGGGAGAAGTAATTATAATTATAATCAAGTATTCACAAGCGTTACGATTACAACGCGCACTCTCTCTCCCTCTCCCCCCTCTCTCTCTTTCTATACTAGGTTTTTAAACATTTCATAAACACGCTGCGCAATTTTTCGAAAGAATTCGAAGATTCTACGCCGCTTATGGAAACACCTGGTACATACGTTAACTAACCACGTTCCCCTTTCTTCAACGTGAAACGCTATAAATACGTGTTTCAGAAAATTTTCGAAGAGCGTACTCTTTGTTTCCCTCGAATTTCCAATTTTGTTTCTCAATTACTCGCCAAACATAAAAAGAAGGACCTTTAAAACGTATTTCATACTTTATATTGTATATTTTGTATTTTATATTTTATGTGTTATATTTTGTATTTTTAAAAATATAATTAAAAAAAATTAATGATATCAGTTTTCATCATAAATGAGAGTTAAAGTATCAATAACAAAAAACGTTTACGTAGATACCTAGCGCTATAGTTCACGTTAAAATTGTCAGAAATGCTAACATAATAGTAATAAGTCTTCCAAATATTATAATACACGTTAAATTCTTAAACAAAAAACAAAAAATTTTTACAGTTTTCACACAAAGATTAAAAAATCATTAAAGATGCTGTACTATTATTTCATATAATTTTGCCTTTATAAAGTAACAAAGAACAAAGCTAGAATATATATAAAAGCACATATAATTGAAATATCACTTTAATACTTCGAATTAGGATTTCCAATGGTACGTATTTCGTAGCTTCGTTCCTTGCCTTGCATCAATGTTACCAAAAACAGGTGAAATCCTTACACTATTCGAACAGGGAGTAGCATTGCAATCACCCTAGTTCGATCTGCCACCAGCGAGCGGCGCCACTTAATGGATAAGTAGATAAAGACAGTATATGGTCAGACGCAACGCTGTTACATTACTTCATCACGTGTACAGCTATACACATATCTCGCTGCTTGTTTCGTAAATATATAAATAAATGGAAATACTTGCTATATTGTGTAAATACCTTCCAATTGTAACAATATCAAATT
This sequence comes from Anthophora plumipes, assembly GCA_951804975.1. Lineage (NCBI taxonomy): Eukaryota > Metazoa > Arthropoda > Insecta > Hymenoptera > Apidae > Anthophora > Anthophora plumipes. Next base: position 9,883,472 of record OX638116.1, on the reverse strand, counting down.
TTGCTTTTCGGAAATACATATACTTCAATAAATACGATAGTATTTGGTATTTAAAATAATATTTCGTATTCTCGCATATATATATTTTAATATCTATCAAAATTTACAGTAAATCGTACGTTTCTTCTTTAACCTTTTTTGATTTTTCTTTATTGCTTGTAAAAGATGTAATTCAGTATTAATTAATGGAAACTGAAATAAATATCCGCATCTTCAGTTTAGATACTTAATTTCAAATATTTCTAGAAACATATATTTATAACTATTATTCTTTTAAGTTAAAAAATAAATTACACCTTTTACTAAGCATTAAACTTAAATGATTACTGTTGAAATCGTTAGCATCAAGGACAAGGATACATACTGTTACGGCTGAAACATTTATACCGTACATATAAAACAGTAAGGCTAGTTTTAATGTTAGCCATTTCCAATATAAATTTTCAAAGTTTATTCCCGGTATAGCACTTAATAGGCGCAAATATACGATGACGCGTATAGCATTCCACATATTAAGAGTGATGCATTTTATTTGTTCAAATGCTCGTTAAATGGGAACAATAAAGTACGATGAGGAAATCCAAAATGCTTCGTATTTTATACATGCACCTGTACGCATAATTTATGTGCACGATTCACGAAATGACTGCAAAGAAATATTATAATTACTTTCGTTATAACATTATCAACCACACTTGCCTTTGTAACTATTAAGTAATAGGATACAACAGTAGTCGGTTAATAACATTATGTTATAAATAAAACATATTAATTGATATTATTTTATTAGCAAGTTTTATTAAACTGAGCATGCATCGATTGATGAATGATACATATTCGCTTGAATTATGGAAAATTGCAGTAAACATTCTTTGAACAATATTTATCGACGTTATCATTAACTTTTTATATATATATATATATATATATATATATATAAAAAGTATATGTATATCAATATATATATATATATATATATATATATATATATAATCGAGAACTATGTAGAACTTTTTTCAAACTAAAGGAATTTAATGTTAGAATTGAAATATAAGTATTAATCAGTATACGAATTTCGATGGAAATCACAAAGAACATTCATTTAAACCGAGTATTCAAGTGTATAGCGGGAAATAAGATCATTAGGAAAAATACTGCAATATTCTGTACATCTTCGCGGATTTTTTTAATTTATTGCAGATATACGATGTGTGTATTTATTGTATACATATTTTTGTGTACATTTTGTGAATGTGTACTCTTCATCAGAAAGAGTAAAAATATTTAATAAAATTAATGTGTAAATTTAACGTGTAATAAATTTAATTCTATCATTTTTGTGTAAATTCTACTTTCGTGTCTGAGCTTCTTTGTAAAAAAGTATTCAATGTGAACAGAAGAATCGGTTTGGGCATGTATTAATTCAATATTGTATGACAATAGAGAATTATTAACAGTTATTCTAGCAATAAAGATTATCTAGAAAATGCAACTCACTTTATTTCTATAGAGTCATTTAAAAACTTTAATCATCAATAAGTAACATAATGGACTTACAAGAACGAATAAAAATTCTTAAAAATGATATCGATCTTATATCCATAGTTCTCAAATATCTATCTTATATTTAAATGAAACGAAGACACGTCAAATATCTTTGGTAAATATAAATGCACGTTGATTAATCATTATTTTTTACAAACTTTTAAGCATACCGAAGTTTTCGACACTTTTCTTTGACACCGTTTGTACGCTGTTGCTTGAAATAAATACGGAGAAATCCGGTTAGGTAAGCTGTCCGGCATACGCTTGTAAATAAAAACATTTACCTCGAAAGCAACGGATTCCTTTTTGAAAGTAAATTTATTCTGGTAACAATACCTCCGGTAGAAAATTCTTAAAGCATATCGAAGATACAACGATAAGATACTTTCTACACAAAGGCAAATAGCAACCAGACACTGCGTACGAGTATATTCCATGCCCTTAAGGGTAAAAGTTGCTCGAGGACTCGGGGCAGTAGATTTCACTACAGATCTACGAAATCAGGGTACAACCTTTATACTGAAACTTCCCGTCCACGGTTCAGAAAATTTTCGGCTGTCCTATCGCTTATGCGGCAAAACTTTTTAAACTGTATGGTTTATGAGACACTTGGTGCATAATTACTTTCGAAGAAAGTAGATCCTCGGGCATCCTTCCGTTCTGAAAAACTCCGGGGAATTATGAAAATTTCGGACGTTGAAGTATGACTCGAAAATTCATTGCAATTCGAATTTATAATCCACGCTGCTTCGTCACGATTGAAATTAGCTGCAATGTACATTGAAATGAAAATCACCGCATACTTCCGCGAAAGTATTTTACTTCGATTTACTATGCTGAGAGAATAGAAATTTTCTTTAGAAATTAATATTTCTCTTATGTATTTTACTGGAATAAGTTTTAATTAACACTTTCTGTTTGTAACGCAACAGAATTTCGCAAAATCCTTAGTGTATCATTTATAGTATTATCAACTTTCATAGATATAGAAGCCCTTCTTCAAAAAGTAAACAAAATTACTAATAGCAGACACATTTCTTCCTCTTTTTTTCTTTTATTAAGTTAAAAATAGAAATTTTCTTTAGAAATGAATATTTTTCTTATACATTTTACACGAATAATTTTTAGTTAACAATTCTTTTTTAAGATGCGTAATTCAGAGAAGTTCCACAAAATTCTTAACGTATAATTTATATTATTGCAAGCTTAACGCATATATAGCTTAACGAAGGTCTAACGAAAACCTAAAGAAGGTCTTTCTTCAAAAAGCAAACAAATTGCTAGTAGTAGATATATTTCTTTTCCTTTCTTTCTTTTATCAAGTTAAGAATAGAAATTTTCATTAGAAATTAATATTTTTCTTATATAATTCACTCGAATAATTTTTAATTAATACTTTTCTTTTGAAGAAGTGTAACACAGAGAACTTCCGCAAACTTCTCAATGTATAATTCATATTATTGTAAGTTTTCATATATACAGTAAGACTTTTTCCAAAAAGTAAACAAATTGCTAGTAGCAGATATGTTTCTATTTTTTTTTTCTTTTATTAAGTCTCTACGCGAACTACCCTAAAGTAGTTTTCGATAACCATCAGACATGGAAATAGCGCTGCCAATCGCCGAAAGTTCAAACATCTGTGGGGCATTCCAAGTGGAGTGAATATTTCTGGGACATAATGGAAAGTGTTTGCACAGCAGATGGCACTAAGCGAACATACTTCCTTTAAATTCAAAACGTGCCTGGTAGGCTGAAGGTTTTGCATCGAGATGTATCGATCAGTGTTCGAAAATGTATGCTGCCGTTGCTCGTAGGTAATAATTATTCTCTATTTATTAAGAAGCATCAATGATCAAATAATGTCATTTGATAAATTTTCATTTCATCAATATCATTTATTATTTTCATACTGTCAACTAAACCATAATGAATTGATATGCTAAATAAAATAAATGTTTATTAACAAAAATTCATAATGAATACGTTTCAATAATAATTACAATAATTGTCCATTGTAACATTTATAATTTCATTTAAAAAAATGCAAAAAACTGTTTGTTATTTGATCAATATAAAAAACGTATAGTTTAAACGAAAATGAATTTTAAATTGAAATGCAAGAAACCGAAAGCTTTAAATTGAAATTAAATAGAAACTCTGAAAGAATCTTTCAATCAATAATGCTGTCAAAGTATAAATACTAATTTTATCCTGGATCAATAGCAATCATATTTACGAAAAATGAACGCTTTTCATGGATACTTCTAGTATTTTTAAATATGTGTCGTACTTCTGGTATTTTGATGTACATTCTATAGAGGGTGAATAATTCAAAGTATTAATTAAAAGACTCAATCAAAATCAGTTAATAAATTATTAATAATTAATCAACTTTACACAATTACCATTATTTGATATGAAATGAAATTATGGCATACAATATTGTAATATATTGTATATACAACTAATATAGTATACCTATAAAATAAATACATTAGACATTGAATTTATTGGCTGTATCACCAATAAATGTGGGTTACTGATACATTAATTACCGATTTATCAGGGTAATAACAACGATTCTCATGATAATAAATTTGTATAAAACACCGCTAATGAATGACGTTCATCAATATTATGATTCAAATAAAATATGTGCGATTAAAACTTATGTCGTTTTATTGCTCTTTACTTAAGACATATCTAGGTGAAAGGAAAATTATCACAAAGCAAAGAAATTTTTCTCTGAGAGATTTAATTATACACTACATTCAACAAAGTATTTTTTTAAAGTAAGGAATTATCATTATAGAAACATAGTTTTATAAGTTGGATGAAAATGAACAGGTTGATTGGAATAAATAAATTGTCACACTACGAAAAATATGAAACCAACAAGTTTAAAGTATATTTTATTTACAAAATGTAATAATAAGCAAATTAATAGAGTAAGGTACCAATAAAAATTAAAATTGTAGAGAAATATTGTAATTTTAGAGTTTATCATTACAAATACATTTCATTTGTTGGTTATTCATTTTATTCAATTAAAAGAATTTTAATTCGTTCATTTTTATTGTCTAAAGATACTAAACACAAAAAAAGTAAATTAAATAATGTTAATAATTGAAATAATAGATATTAATAAATAAATCAAATAAATTTGAAGACAATAATTGTTAAGTTCATAATTTCAAATCTCCATATTATTACTATTCTTCTTTTAAACTAACGTTTTTGCTGTCTGTCTTTGTCAAAGTATGATTTCCATATTGCAAATAATTTTATTGAATATAAATGAAAGAAATCATACAAAACAAAGTAAACTGTAACACCAGGAATTACATACATTTCTTATAGAAAATATTTACACCTTAATTGGGACGAAATGAATAATTATAGTTTAGCGATTTATAGTATTAATAATTACTAAATAAAACAGAAACAAGCTTTTACTAATATATATTTATAAATTCATTCATCTGTTTGACATAAAACATTTCCAACAATTACTTCAAGATAATAATTTAATCTCTAAATACTTAAAACAAATATTCCGATTTATCAATCCACTTTTTCTTACGTTTCTACAAACCTAAAAGTCTACAAAAACGTTTTCCCGATGAAATGTACATTAACACATTGTACGCCTGTCCCACATTATTACAGAATATTCAGCCTGCCGAATGTTTAACTTTCGCAAAGCGCACACGGCGCATCTTCAGTAAAAAAATATATTACACAAAATTTCAATGAAAATGTACAAAATTTTTAATATATTTTTCTTCGATTATCCATGCCTCGTAAACGAGCAATGTGACCACCGGCACTCATGCTTTCAGCAGCCGATATTTAGCCGGCGTACAATCTGTTCAAATAAAATTGAAACAACCGTCCGGATGTACATATGATATGTATACCATCATTCTGAATCCAGTGAAAATTCAAGCGATCGTAGCAATAATATTTTGTTCACAATATTCGTTAAAAGTACTCTCCAAACAAAAGCAAAAAGAAGAAAGAAATCGAACGTAAACGGGCAGAAAACAAGAGAAAAAGGAACAGGAAAAAAGCGGAAAAAAGGAAAAGAAAAGAAAAGGGAGCGTGAATAATTTGAAAGGACGAAGAGCAGTGGTGTATGAGGCCGGTACATCGAACAACCCTATCGGCTTGGCGGTGAACAAGCGACTGCTGGCTCGCGTCTTAACTCGTGCGATTCCGCGGACGCTCGGGAACGCCGGCGCCTCTGGGCGTCGCGACGGCGGGCGTCCAGGGCTGGCAGGCTGGAAGGCAGGCAAAGGCAGGCGTCCCTTCGCGCTCTCCCCGCCAGACGAGTTCCGACTCTACGCTCGGCCGGACGTGACGTAACGCGCGCAGCGTGGAGAGCGTAGAGAACGTCGTCGCCGTCGTTCTAGTCGCCGTCGACGTTACCGTCGTCGTTGCCGTTTCTGTCGTCCCTCTCTCTCTCTCTTCTCTCTTTCTCCCTCTCACACTCTTCTCTCTCTCTCTCTTTCTCTTTATCTCTATCTCTCTTTCTCTCTCTCTCTCACACACCCTTTCTCGACATACACTCTCTCTTTCCTCGTAACACAGACACCTGTGCTCTCGTGCACGCCGAGATAGCAAGACGTCCGCAACTCGGTGACGTTTTCTCGTCGCAGATCAGTCGAGTGTCAACGTTATCAGTCGTCGTGACGTGCTTCGTTCTTTTAATCCGTTACGTGTAAACGCGCCACACCACGCACGCAGCACCGCGTGCGTTCTCGCACGCCACACTGCGTAACAGTGTCGACGCTCAAGACTTATACACATATACACAAGAACGAACGAACGAACGAACGGAATTATTTATTTGGCGAATGAATAAAAATAAAGTGCAAGTGAGTAAAAACGAAGGAAACAGATACGAACGAGTGATAATGAAACAATTGTGAGTGAGACCACACTGTATGTATACAGGAATCGAGAAGGGGGTACGAGATCACGTGTAACCGTTTCGAATACGGTGCACCGTTACATTTACGTTTTTACGGTGGATCGAGATATTTCTCGATACGCCACATCGTGAAGATCGTGATATATTAATCGCTTGATATCTCATTAGAGGATAAAAAGGAAAAAGCTTTCTGTGTCCGGTTGAAAATTAAACTCGTATTTAATATCGCGGGTGGAAAGTACAAAAGAGAAAGAAAAGAAAGAAATAGGAAGGGGCCAAGTTTCAGGGGAAGTAAACTGTGGAGAGCGAAGGGAAGAAAGTAAATGTGAAGAGATATCGGTATACAAGAGAAGGGTCGCGCAACGATGTAAAAGTAATGTCGCGGGGGAGAAGATTTACCACGATCTTCGTGACGTCGCGATAAATAGATCGGTGGCGGTAATATGCAGTGACTTTTCTCGATTTCATCCCGACGATAGACGAGCAACGTGCCAGTCAGTTTAAAATATTACTGATCGAGTGATGCCACGCTCGCAGGACATTAATGTCAACGATTGATCCACGGTAACTGCGATCGCTGTCATAACATCGATCCACACCGGCGGAAACCCCTGCTAGTTTTCAATCACGCGACCTGTATCGCACCGCCTGTCCAACAGTTTTTCCTCCTCGATCAAAACAAATATAAAAAAAAGAATAGAGGCAGGTTGTGTAACTGGTGTAACGTCGCGGAAAATTTGTTCGGTGCCACGGAGAGGAATAGTAATCGTTCCCTGGTCACACACACGTGACGCAGGATCGTCTTAGAATAGCAGTTAGCCACGGTGAAACAGGAACAACGCGAAGATGCTGACTATGTCGACCTTGATGATGCCAACGACGATGACCACCATGACGAATCCTGGCTCTATACCGGCTCACAGCATGCCGCAGAAGATAGAACCGCCTAAGCTGACCGCAGCAGCTACGCTCACCCACACGGCAACAGCTGCCAACAAATCAGGTACTGCTTTATACTACAGATTTATGGCTTTACGCTATCATTCGAGCGGGGCTCTAAGATAAATTTAACCGGCACATTGTGCCGTCGAATATGCCTCGCTGCTCCTGTCAATTCGTGAACGATATACGTTACTGAAGTTACACCACCGCTCGGTCGGTTACACAAACGGTCGCACCACCTGGTATCTTCGCTCTATTCGCGCTCTTTTAAACAATACGTAACTCGCGTCGATAGTATTATTGTATACGAACGAAGAAAATCCTGTGACAATTGATATTTCGAATTAAGGAATTGTTCAATTCGTTTTTTTTTAAATTGCGTCTTTCGTTGTATATTTCTAAGAAACGGGTTAAAAGAGGAGTGTTCGAAGAAATGTTGCTTGTCGTTGAACTACGAAGTTCAATAATATTTTTTTCCCTGTGTGTTAGTTCGATGATTCAGGTATTTCGAGTTTTTAATCTCGTGAAGGAATGTCGAATTAATTTTACAGTCTGTGAAACTCTGCAAATGTCTTTTATTAGACTGGAATTTCTGTCAGTGCGTTGTTATGAAAGAAACAAACCGCTTACTATATTCCCAGAGTCTCCGAAACGTCTATACTTATTATAATATTTATTATATATATTTTAACACATTAATATTTATTAAATATTAAAATATTTCGAAGCGCGAAATTGTTCAATTCGTTTTTCGTCCAAAACGGTATTTTTCTTTGTGTACCTCTGAATGATTCAAAAGAAGAGTGTTTGAAGAAACGTTGCTGGTTGTTGAACGACGAATTTTGACAATACTTTTATCCCTATGTCCCTTCGACATTTCGAGTATATATGTTTTTGTTCTCACGTATAAAAATGGTCGAATTAATTTTACAATCTACGAAACTCCGCGGAGGTTTTCTATTACACTGGAATTTCTGTCAACGTGTTGTTGTCAAAGAGGAAACAGCTTAATGTGTCTCTAGATTTTCCGAAACGACTGTATATATTTTAATATTTCGAACCGCCAAATTAATCAATTTGTTTTTCATCGAAAACGGTATCTTTCTTTATGCATCTCTAACAAATGGTTCAAAAGGAGAGTATACAAAGAAATGTCGTTTGTCATTGAACGACGAATTTCGATAATACTTTGAGTATGTGAGCTTGATGAATTATGTTAACAGTATACGAAACTCCGCAAATATTTCCTACCGCACTGGAATTTCTGTCAACGTGTTGTTGTGAAAGAGAAAACTGCTTAATACGCCCCTAGATTCCGTAAAACGTCTGTATTTATTTTGATACGGTATCATGATTGAAGGGTATCGTACGAAAGCAATGGATTCTACACTTTTTACCACGTTTTATTTCATACGTACCATTCTGATACTTTTGCCGCGAAACTACCGCAATTCTGTGTTCCAATTCCGGCATCCATAAAAGAAGTGCTAACTTCTTGTAGAGTGCGCGAAATGGGGGGGGGGGTGTACGGGAGGGGGGCAGTGGAGAGCAAGGCCGGCTGATCTGGATGTGACCCGCATAGAAATTGGAATATATACTCCTGGCTATCTAAGATGCTCGCAAAAGTAATAACATTGATCGCCAGGAATTAATTGCTCCCTATTAAGAATGCGCCGGACTTTTCTCGCATTAGCATTCCTGACTATTCGCGTTGTTCGCGCTACTTTTACCCTACCTTCGAGATCTCCCAACACCCCGAGACCAAATTGTCTCTTGATAATTACCGGTTAACAAACATTTACCGTGAAACCCAACGAAACATTACAACTAACTAAAAAAAAAAAGGGAAAAAAGAAAAAAAATATATAACTCGACCGCCGATTTGACAAAGCCGCGGAGAAGCTAGAGAGAGAGAGAGAGAGAGAGAGAGAGAGAGAGAAGAAGAAGAAAAGAAGAACGGTTGGCGTACGTCCAGGACTTTGTAGTCGCTACTCGAACGACATTCTTGCCAGAATTATTCTTCGTTCCAGCGAAATCCCCCTACATCGTGCTTTAATGTTGCGTATCGCCTCGTGAAACCGTATTGCGTTTCATCGTGTGTAAGTGGCCTCTATTCCAAGCTGGATCCACATATGCTTTCTCCTCGTCTCGATACGCGCGTCTCGGTGTTTCCTCGATTCTGCTAGCGACGACGAAACATTCAATGGTCGGCCGCGGAAAAATGATTTCGTTGAGAACACGTACATGTATCTCTCTCTCTCTCTCTCTCTTTCCCCCTCTCTGTCTCTCCCTTTCGTTGTCGTTGTCGTTGTCGTTGTTGTCGTCGAGTAAACCGAACCCGTCGAGTGGTTCCATCCAGATAGAAGAAGGGCGGAGGAGGAGGTGGAAGGGAGGAGAGGAGGAGTCCTTAACTGCGCGTACTTAGCACGTACCAACTGTAGCTGGATTACAATGAAAACCGTTGTTACGGGGTATACCGTAGCTGTACACGATATTGTTCAGTTTCGGAACGAAGCTTGTGAGTGCACTCTTATCGGATAGGCAGGAACATTCAAAAGTTCTAGATAGACCTTTAGGAAGCTAGAATTTAAAAAGTGCTCAAACGTTTCTACCATTGCCTCGAACCAGTACGTACAACGTTCACGAGGTTTCTTTTTCGAACCGGCGTTCACTGTCGTACACAGCCGCTCCAATTTTCTCGTTATTGCTCTAAGTCAAGTGTAGCAATTTCAACCATGCTATTGCAACGAGACTCTGATTACAAATTGCGCTCGCATTGATTTTCTATTGTGAGGTTTAGCTCATTGGCCGGCGTTCCTCTGGTTACACGAAATTGCTCCTCAAAATTGACGATACTGTTGTGTCTCTTTTTTTGCGGCTTCTTTTTTATTCTCCTTCTCCTTTTTGTTGTTTCGTTTTTATCGAGGATGAAACGATTAAAAAAAAATTGCTCGAGAGTGTAATTTTTGTGTGTTAGTTAGCTATACGAAGTAAATTTATGGTGACAGATGGCCTCGTTACACGAGACATCGGTAACGTCACACAAATGAACCATTTTGATTCGAAATCATACGTCTCAGCAATCGCGACTGTTCGCTATCAGTTGGGAAACGTCAGTACCTACGAAATCGCTGTAACGAGATCGAAATCTAACTTTCGATGGAGTATTTGGTCACGTATGTAATTTTGAAGGTTGAATATGCAAAGCTATTCGTGAAGCAATTCCCAGGTATTGACTATCATCGTTAACTGTTATCGAGGACGCATTATAGTCTTTGAGGTCGTGTTCCGTGACTAAAAATAACTAGGATATTGTTACGGTGAAGTTGAGGATCACTCATCCGGCATGTTGTGTAACAAACAAGTAAAAAAGAAATATTCTTGATAAATCAAGAAATTTACTTCAAGACGATCTATTTTGTTCTGAAATCACTGACTTTTTGTAAATTTACTTTCCTATAAACATCAGTTTGTTCGAGCTTTTGTGTAACTGTATTTAAAAAATCATTATGCCTCTGTAATCCTTTAAAACTTACCTTGATTAGGTTGAATGATTTATTGAAAATGTGATATTATTAACGTATCAACAGTTGTGCTATTTTATTAAAATACTGAGAATTGCGGGTAAATTGTAATAACAGTATTTCATGTTTTTACATACTATTTTATTAAGATATTTTAAACACTGTTACACTTTAATTTACATACAAAATGCAGTGCTTGCGTCTCATAATAATATTATGTTCATACCTTATTAATTTTATAAAGATACATGTATATCTGATTTTTAATAAAACACAAATTAATTTTTTTAAGGGCACGAATAAATAAGAGTGTTACACTATTATTCACCTTATATACATAACACTACATAAGAGAGCCTTTTAGTCAGTGACACTACTACCACCATTTAAAAGTAGTATTATCCTTATTTACTGAAACAAAAATTGAACGTTTCTAGTAATCATACATTGTATCATAATACACACAATATTGTCACCTAATTATTATACTATACCTAATCTATATTAAAGAAACTACAAAAATCTACATTAATTTCTTAAAACAATGTGAAATTTTCAATGAAGCAATATTTTTCATATTCTTTTAAAACACTGAAAACAAATTGCCGGTGAATCATGATAACAGTGTTCCATTTTCTTATATGCTATTTTATTAAGATATTCTGAACACTGTTACATTTTAATTTACATGTAGAATGCAATCCTAGAATTTCGATTAATATTATATTCATACTTGAGCACTTTAAAATAACTTTATACTAATAAAACAAACTTTTTTTTTCTATTTACCTATTTTCAGTTAAAAACACGAACAAGTAAGTGTATTACACCATTACCCATCTTATAGATATCACTAATGTGATACCCATAATACATATATTAAGTACAAAAATAAATTTTTTCCGACTTTTGGTTACGGTCGAAGTTTTATTCAAAAAGAATGAAAACAAATCAATCATCAAAAATATTTCCATTATCGGTGACATTTTGCTATTTTTCTGGTCGCTTGCAAATTCCATTGCGGACATTTTAATACGAATGACTGTAACGATTATGTGATTTCAGTCGAAAAAAATTGATTTCTTTACCTAATAGCTAATTAAATTAATTAACAATACTAACACGCACAAGGATTACTACATAGAAAAGGATTTCAGCTAGTAAGTCACAATCCTATTACTACTATTTAAAATTAATATTATTGTTACTCGCTACAGCAAAAATTGAATATTTCCAACAAAATAACGTTCATTATAATTCGCATAATCTCCCCTAAACCGGTATTTTCAAAACATTATTAAAGAAACTAAAAAAATCTATAATTAATTTTTCAAAGAACCGTGTATATCAGAAATTACACAACTGCTCATTTGTACATCCTCCATCAGTAATAATCGAAGAGTAGAAAGAAACTTGAGTATTTACCCTTGCGTTGGTCTCGCGAACAAACGGAAGCACGACATCAATGTACCTGAATAATAGATTGAATATCCGTCAGTAGTATCGGTAAAGCGTTTGTCCGCGAATTGCTTATCACTGTGGTCAGAAGGTAAAAGTACGACAAAAGAAAAAAGGAAGAAGGAGAAAAAGACAAGAAGTCGGTGTAACGCGTCGCGCGACAGCGTTCGAAGGCGTGTTTATCCACGTATGTATAATCGAGAGCGCGGAATACGTAGAGCTGCCAATAGGGCAATCCCTAGCCGTGCACACTTAGCACGTACTAACTGTAGTTACCGTTACATCGCAAGTGTACGTGTCATGGGAGCGTAACAAGGGCGCAAGTCCCGGCATCGTGCCACTTCGCCACGTATACTACCTGCGTGGCATGCACGTTAGCTACGTAGGCAAGTGGATGCATGGAATTTATCGAAGACCACCAGACGTCACGGCATTTGGCCCCGTATCGGACTCTGACGTGAATCAATCCTGTTAATTATTTTAAGGATTAAACGTTACTGGCCCTCGAATCGTGGAAACCTGTGGAAACGCGAGCTTATCATCCTACCTCAATCTTTCTACCACTTGCTGAATTTTCTTACCTTCTTTCTTTTCTTTCTTTTCTTTTCTTTTTTTCTTTTTTTGCTACCCCCTTCTCCTCTTTTCCGCTTGTTCGTGTTCGAACAGTTCGGACACTTATCTCACAGTAAGGCACGCAACGTGCCGGATACGCCGACTGCCTTGGGAGCAAGAATTTTTGCTTTCACAGAGGTGTTAAGGTTCCTCGTTTCACGACCAAACGACTCGTTTGGGATAACGAAAACATCTTGCCTACACGAAGCTGACGAGATGGAACGTTCAATTATTTACAACCAGTGAGAGAACGTCGGGACTTGGAAGAATAGGGGCCAAGAGGGAAAGGCGGTCTGATAAGAAAATTAATTCTGTTTACTGGCGCTTTATAGGGTGAAGTAGCGAAAGTGTAAAAGGATTCGTTGCAAAATTATTCCCTTTACGTAGGTACGCAATTTCGTTACAGCTTCTCACGAGCGTCCGAAGGGCTTTCTGTTGGGTTTGTTACGAGAACACAACAATTCTTCGTACACGCGATTTTAATTATTTATGATACTTTTTTCGTGTACAAGTATGTACGTGAATATTCGTAGAACTGTAAATGGCTTTTAATACGACTTGCTGCTCAGAATTAGTATTCTTGATTTATGCTTAATCCTCATCCGTTTTGATTTTGAATTTGACACACCTTTCCGGTAAAAGAGTGTTTCATTCGACCATTCGTGGAAAACATTTTGTGAAACCTTTAGACTTTCATTTCTTTTTTTTTTTTTAATGAAGCACATATAGTTTGTACTTTTATTGTTAAATAAAGCTTTCACATTCACGTTATTGCGAGTCAGCATTTTTCTTGCAAATAAATATTAGAAAAATATGTGATTATATTCGATTTAAAAAATTGAATATCACCTTCGTTTTTCTTGCAAGAAACAATTTTCTTCCTCTTTTATTCTTTTCTAATAGGTACTATTTGCAAGAAAAACACTAGCTCGCAATAGCGTCAATCTAAAGGCATTATTTGCCAATAAAAGTGCGAAATATTGTGCTCTATTTAAAATTAAAAAAAAAAGTCAAGGAGTTTCATTTTCACACCACATTCAAAGTGAACAGTTCATATATGCGATAGAAAACAAAATGCAAATGTGCTGCATAATGCACAGCCTAATATTTATTTTCTTATATTCAATAAAAGAATTTACAAAAATAATTTATAATATAATACAATTTTTTGTCACTGTGTCAAATTAACACAGAGAGACATACACTGGTGCTCATCGAAGTATGAACAGTTTGTTAAAAAGCATTGTATAAAATATGTTTATATTACCATCTTCTTCTATCCATAATTATAAAAACCACTAATATTATAAAATATTGCCAAATAATAAGTCACTAATATTTTGATCTACATAAATGTATTCTTAAAAACAAAAGCTTTTTCTCTTTCTATCTTGCATTCGAATTAAACTGAAAGAAAATAACTGGTGTCATTATTATTAGTTGGGAGTTATTCTTTCTTCGCTGTGAATTTATTTGACATTTGGAAAAAAAAAGTTGTTTTAAAATACATAATTCTTTATACATTATTTCTTAATTTTATGTTTATATAATGAAACTCTAAAAATTAAAATTGGAAATAAAGATGGAAATAAAATTATCTTGTGTTGAGCAATTTCTATGTTTATTTTTTCTTTACCTTTATCAAATGTTCTTACTTCCATGAACGGTGGTGTCTATAAGATGAGAAAGCGAGAGACGAATAAGAGTTAATCCTATTAACATTGTAAAACTGTTAATAGAAATACACAGGCAAATTTCACGTAAGTGAATCAGTTGATTTTTCAAAACCGTCTAGATACTCGAAAATGCACACATCCACACATACAGATACGACGCGGCCAAAGAGTAAGTGCTCGTAAACTTGTTTGCCTGCTCGATGTGCTGTAATAGCGAGGAAGCGTCCATTAGTACGCGAAATTCGTTTAAACGCAATTGAAGAATGGCGTAATCCAGAAATTGAATTGAGAGAGAAAGGTCGTATGCTTTTTCTCTGTTCAAGGCGCTTCAGTGTTCGCTCGCCTCAAAATTTTCACGTTGGAAAATATTGAAAAAGTTCGTACAGGCGAAGATAGCGGCATTGTCAAAATCCACAATTACTCCTTTCGCGAATTGGTATTGCCGGGTATACGATGGAATGGAATCGAAGAGTTTTCGTTCGCGTTGCGTGGAACGTTAAAGAGCATTCCTTAAAGTAAGCTGCTCACTTTTGGTACAAAGTAATTGGATTTGGAAATCAATTGTTTGCCGTAAAAATTGAGCAAATACGAAGTTATTACTGCAAGCATTAAAAATATCAAGAATTATACTAAGCGTTAAGTCATATATCAAGAGCAATTTCTTTTTAGAAACCTATTTTTCATATAAAAATATATTATAACGTCGATTATCTGAACATTTCTCCAAGCACAAATACGAAATTTCGACGCAAGTTGTGTTACAAGTGATAATCAAAGCGTTAATTAAATTGACACAAAAGAGATAATCAAAGCGTTAATTAAATTGACACAATCTTCTGTCTATCTCACGTAAATAAGGAAAGTTGTTTTGAAATGCATTAGATGTAGAAATAATTCTTTCCTACTGGAGTCTCATAATTAGTACAGTCATTTAAATTAAAATATTCGCAAGTGGTAAGAGAAATGGTAAAAGATCATTGACAATAATGGAAATTATTCCGATAACTGATCTGTTTCCGTTTCTTTAAAGAAAAGAAATTGATTGTACACAGAAGTCGGAAAATCTGCAGCTTAATTATGACAAATCAAACGTAAACCTTATCTGCGAAATCGACGTGAAAGCAAATTCATGCCGAATAATTAAAACACTGTTTAAAATAGTTGACAGATACGTCTTAAGACACATACATATATAAATATTAATTCATTCAACTCTGAAATTTCACGGAAACAAAGAACCATACTGTGCAATTTGACATTTTTCAATTTCCTATAAATGCATAAAAATTCACAATCTACTTACAATAAAAATTCGTGAAAAATCAGCTGTCGCTGAAGAAAACGCTCGAAATCATTAATCCTACAATTTCATGAAATTCGTGAGCATTCCGTGTGAACGATTCCTGGTATTAAGTATTGCTACCAACGGATCTCGAACTGTACAACAAGCTTAACAAGCAAGAAAGTTTACTTGAATTGCTCGAAGAACAGAGTTTCGAGGGATTCGAAGCTTGCTAGCCTTTCGTCGATCTATCAACGTGTACCTAACCGTGACGATAATACGTTCCGTATAGATTATTGCAGCAACGTATTCGAAAATCATTCGTACAAAAAGAAAGCGAACCTACAAGCAAATTGCAGGAATGAAAAGTAAAAGGGCAAACGAAGGTGGATAGGAAATTTTCCCAAGATAGAACAGAAGTCGACAATGGGTGCACCGATGGAAAAGAGGCCGACGACGAAAATGGAGGCGATGGATGGCTTTAGCTTCGGTTTCCTGACGAGGTTACCGAAGTTTCGTCCGCAGATTCAATTTTAGTTGGCGCGCCAGGCCGCGCCACCACCATCCGCGCCGCTGAATGCCACGTAGGTACCTTGCAGGGGGTGGTAACCACCCTGTCTTTCTATATTCACCTTTCCACCACCGTCGCCGCCACCCAGCCGTTGCCAGCCTCTTGCCAACGGGCTGCTTCGAGGTCACTTTATTCAGCTCCGCTTAAGTTTTCCACGTTTTCCGCGCCTACCACCTGATTGTGACTTGTTTCGATCTCTCACCGCTGGTTCCGATGTTTCCGCGAATTTATCGATAGGATACTTCGTACCAAGCAAGGCTTGTTAGCAATACTCACGGATGCATTTCAATTTGATTATTAATTAATTACAACGCCATGACATATAGACAGGTAACCGTTCAATATTGAACGTTGATCGAGCAGGGTTTTCTGACGACAGTATTGTGTTGCGAACAACAATCGTCGGTGTTGTTAATTCTATGGATAATTGCTGTTATTAATTGGTGGAAAATGCGACTGCTGCGGTATAGAATCGGATCGAAGCTTCGAAGTGACACCATTATTTTTGTTCCACGTGTAATACTTCCGAAAGATTGGCGAGATGTTTTTAGATGTTCCTTTTTTTTTTAATTTTTTGAAAATTTATCGTGTAGCTTCGAGTCATTTGTAAAACGTTTAATAAAAGAAGATAAGATGTTTAAGCGTTCTGAATGAGTTATATGTTTTTACACTTGGTGTCTTTTAATGTTTGAAGAAGATTCATTGAGTTGAAGATATGAAATGTTATGGAAGTAATAAGGTATAATTAAACAAGAAATTCTATAAAGAAATAAAACTATGTATTAGTTGCTGTTGTGTACACGTGAAATAGTAAACAAATAATGAGCTTATTAACAGTTTAACTACACATAAAGATTTTGTTCTCAAATATTTGCTTATTAAAAGTACAGTTTCAGAAAATTAATATTACCGCGAAAAAGTCACGGTGCAAAATTTTTGGCCTATATTAATCAGAGTAGATTAATATTAATTCTGCAATTGATTAGGTTACGTTAAATTTTTCGGTACGTCTAACATAATCTAAACACATAACCACAAGTAATTCATAATTTTATTCCTTATCCATAAGCAATTTGTAATTCATAATTTATCATTCATCATTTAGTAAACTGTCCAAGGATCAGATATATGTGTGATGATAAATAATTTTTTTATCATTTTCTACACAAAGGAAATACAGTAAAACATTGATTGTATGAACACCCGTTATGTGAACACTTTATTATGAACATATTCTGATTATAGTGAATTGTATCGAAGAAATTACCAGATGTGGAAATAAATTTTTTTTCGGCTGGAATCACACAAATTCAAATAGAAATATTTATGACAGTATTCCCGAACTGCCAAGAAAATGACGAAAAGCCATCATAATTAATTTCTCTTCACTTTTTTTTTTTTTTTTAATGAAACTGATTTCCGTCAGAAAGAATTTATTTCTACAACTACTAATAGACACGTGAAAAATTTAATACACAAAAACCAATTTCAAAAAGTCTAGATGTTATTCACAGGTATATCTTTATAATAATATTTTCGCTTGAAATATTTTTGTCACGTGTTATTTACACGCGTGTATTTTTTAATACAACGTAATTCAAACATACCGTAACATGAATATTAGTGATTTAAATATTTCAAAGTAATTATACATGATGTACGTCAAATGAAATAAATTATACTTGTGTTTGATGAACGTTTAAAAACTATTATATTGATCAAGGGCAAAGAAAAAAGTGACCTTACACGTTATCATGATAATGTCTAAAAATATCGCGGCCACGTTTTGCTAAGCTATACCCAGAAGTGATTGTCAATATTCACATACCACAAAGGAAAATCTTTAACGCGTTGTAAAGGAAGCTATCTTCTACGGAGAAATGGATAGAATTACTGAAACGTTTAGAGACACGTAGGTTATTTCCAAAATGATATCAAGGAGCATGCATGTGTATTTTGTAACTAGTAATTGAAAGAAATGCTAATAACTATTTCATATAAGCTTCACTTTCAGTCTGGTTTCTATTCTGATAAAAATTATTTAACACAATTTATGAACAACTAAATAATTAGAGAAATAAAGAGAAATAACGTGATTATTAATTACGTGAAAAGATATTAATTTTAATTTTACGTATCGAAGATAATACGAACAATATTATTTTTATTATCATATTTTAATTTTAACTTTCTATATTGATGTACATATATTATCATTTCATTTTAATCTACGTCTAAAGTACTTCAAATAAAAGCTGAAACGTGGAAAATGTTTTTTATGAAACATGATCTTTGTGTAAGTAAAAATACTTTAGATATTTGAAGGTTGCTTACGCATCCATAACAATGTTTGTTTTGATAATTGTCATATTCCATTGATTTCAAATAAATGTTTGTGCAAATCGTTTAAAGAATAATTTCCAAGCGAATTATTCGAAAACTTCAGTAACAGAAATTCTAATTGTACATTTACATTCAGTTTTTCATTTATTTGGTTTCAACGGACAGAATTTTTTCTCTTTTCTGAAAAAAAAGCAATCACGATGAAAGTGAAATTCAAATAGAATTTACAGTACTTTAACATTTACGAAATCACGATATTTATTTACAGACAAGCAAATAAAATCCAAAAAAGGTCAAATAAATATATTTTTCACATCACCTTGAACTGAAATGAAACTTCAAATGAAACTCGATCAAATACAACTCAATTACTCCATATTAGACGCAACGAAGCTAATCTCAAAAAATAAATTTGGCAAAAATCATAACTAGACGGCGAATTTATATGCACTTATAGAAATTTTAAAGGAGCAAAATTGCACAAAATGCATGTAATATGAAAAAGTACACAAAACATTCAAATTGTAGTGCTTTTTATAATACCTGCTAGGTGAAATAACCTTCTTTCCTACATTTTCAAAAATACATTCGCAACTCTTCCTCTACAACTAGAATCTGGAAAGTCAAATACTTGAGTCTCGTTTTCAAATGCACGCGACGGGGAAAGGAACAGAAAAAAAAAACACTCGTCCAGCAAACTTTTTCAAACGTTTACTCACGTAAATTTCTGCTATAACAATAGCAAACAACAGGATGCAAATATCGCCAATAGCATCATAGACAAAAAAAAAATAGAAAAAACGTAAAACAAACTAAAGTAAACAAGATATGACACCGGAACGAGGGTAGGTATTGCACACCAATCTCACAGATCGCAACAAATCTGTCGGAACAGGGGGATCGTAGTGAAAAAGTAAAACCGATTTGCAGCTAATTAACGATATAGTGGTGTTTCCAGAAGCGTCGCAAACGAATTGTAATCTCGCTGCAAAATTGATTATCCAACTGGTACCATAGAGACGACTGAACGTAGGGGATAGCTTGGTATAGGTAGGGTAGTCACGACAGGAACAACATTTACCGAGCGGCGTAACGACTGATCCGTCTATTCCCAGTGGCAACGAAAACTCGTAAAACGGTACTTGGAAATTCGCTGCGCCAAGTTAAACTTGATAGAGACGAAGGGGGTGATATGGTGGTTTGGTGGTGCTAGTGTTGTTACGCTAGTGATACTACCATTTCTGCCTGGCCAGTCGTATAGGTTTCTGCTATAGCTGAGACCCAAAGGACCAAATGACTACCGCGTGTAGTCCAGGCTAGTCGCGTTGCTAGGCGAAAACCAGAGCTACTACCTGTCGTGACCGAAGAAGTGACCCGAGGGGGAATGGAAAACCATGTACCGGTGTCAGAATGATATTGTTTTGGCTTAGAATGACTCCTTGGTCGATGGTTAAAGAACATTTCTCCCTGGTAAAAACCTAGTGGAGAAAATACGAAGAAGTCGTGTACGTACTTGCATTCCTCCTCCTCCTTCTTCCTCCTTATTTTTCAAATATCGCATATGATGTATAGAAGGACATTCATGGAAAAATGGTGGAAGACAGAGAGAGACAGAGAGGAGTTCGGGGGAAAGGCGACGGGTGTGTAGCCCAAATATTGTCGTGGGACAAAAATATTCAGTGGTAGAAATATTCTACGATACCTAAGAATACTGGTTCACTGGGCAGGATATAGGGACGAGTGCATCGACGACGCCAAGATATATCGAAGGAACGAAGTATCGCGGAAGTGGACGACGCACGAATCGGAGATCCTCCTCGAATTCTCCATCCCTCTCCCTTCATCATCCTGTCCCCTTCTATCCGCTTTTACAGGACGAGGTCCGTGGATTACACGTGGAGAACCGCATGGATTTGCGTGCAGTTGGCCGGCTGCCTTGACTATCGGAGCAAAATCTGACCCCCTTTTTCGGCGACGGATAAATCTAAAATTTGGCATGAGGAAGACTCAGCCATGAAAGACGCGATTCAAGAAAAGAAAAAAGTCTCACCTTTAAACTCGATCGACACCAGATGTGGATTTCTTTTCGAGGAGGGAGGGAAAAAAAAAATGGTGTCTGGTGAGCGTACTCGAGAATTCTCTGTTCGCCTCGATGTGAAATAATGGAACCTCCCTGCACACTTGTACGCTTCTACGGGAACGATGAATTACGTGCTCAGAATTACGAAACACACGAATCCTATATTCTAATCTATGAAATGAATGACCGTGAAAGGATCGTAAAAGTTTCGACGAAAATTCACCACGGAAAGTGTTTCGAAATGCTAAATACTTTCGCGATTTATAGCGTGCAACTTAAAGAACGATGGAGAAGGAATTTAGGTGATGAAGATAAAGTTGCACGAAGTGAGAAAATCGTTTTCAAACAATTTGAACAATTCTTCGTAACAGATTAAATGATATTTTTTTTTATTTTGAACAGATACAAAGGTAAACTAGCTTTATCTTAAATATTAGACAGCTTAATTTCTAGTGCAAATGTGAAAATAATGAAATCGTTTAACCTGTTCTGGAAAAAATTCGAGTAATCTTGTAATTCCGAGCTTCGGTATTGTTTAAAGGTAAAAGTGCATTAACATAGTAATCAAATTCTTAATGGTAAGTTCACACAAGGATCTCTCTTCTGTTTAACTCTATGAATGGATCGAGTGAAGTGAGAAACGTTGAATAGGAAAAGGAGATATTATTCCCCTTTCTTCTTCTCTTTGTTCACGCTTTGTATTTCGTCTTTCTATCCTTTCACCACGATTTCTTTTTTTTCTTTCCCTTATACCTATTGATCTATCTCAACAAGTGAGACAAAATAAAAAATTTAATTGTATATTTTCCATCAAATTAATAGAAGTTCAATTAACGTTATTTTTCTGACTAAAATGATCTCAAAAATTCAGATTAATGTTTTCTTTACGATTTGTTATAAATATTTTATTATTTTAATACAGTACTTGTAAACTTTCTTGTTTACTTTTCAAAAGGTTAACCGAAACAATGTGATATTTACTATCACAAATTCAAGTAAAATTGTTTCCACGACATCGCGATCTTTCAAACACTATTGCATATTAAAATATGCAAATCAACATAAGAAACGATAACAGCGAAATGTTCTTTTGAATCCATTATTCCTCCACCTAAAAATGCGAAGAAGCTTTACTGTTGCATATCAATTTAAATTTAAATTATTTCGTCACAGAAACACAAACATTTGTCGTTGAATTTTTTCACGGTTTTACGATCTCGGTATATCGGTTGTTCTACCGATTGTACATCGAAATTGCGACTATACAATAAGTCTTTACTTTGCATTTTTGTTGGTAAAGTGATAGGTACTTCCACGACCAGCAGGTGTCAAACCAGTATAGGTATCTGCGTAGGTTGTTAGCTGCTTGATTGGTTGACTGACTGTCTAGGTGGTTGAGGCTGTATCGGTTGGCTAGTTAACTAGAACATACCCTCGTATATCTGCCTATAAAGTAGCAGTTGTAAGCCGGATGCAGAAGTCGTGTTTGTCGAATGGATCGAGTTCTCGCACCTCCAAGTACACGATCTATCGTAAATCGCTTCGTTCGATGAATCGCCGAAATCGACTATCAAATTGATCGATTGATATACAATAAGAATTGTACGATGCTCGACACGCGACACCAACGTAATTCAATTCAAACGCGAGGAGTATCGTAGTTATTTCCAAATGCTTCTACTGAAAAAATATAAAAATAGTATCTTTTCTATTTCAAAGGATATCCACATAGTTTTATGCTTTTTTTATTTTTCATAATTAGGATTTGCAACTAAAAAATCATCGAAAATTTCATGATATATGCTGCATCGTTTTCGAGATGCAAGATTTTTTTCAAAATTTTAAGGTACCATGTAATAAGGAAAATAGGGCAAAAACTGGTGATCTGAAATTTTTCCTTTAACTACCCATGTGCATGTGTACTCGGAGAAGATTCGATGTTGAATTTCTGGAAGACAAAGTCTCTAATGAAAGAAATGTATTCTATATTTTCGACTTATCTTTTCACGCAAAAACAATCCCTTCACGGTTGTACTATCAATACCGTTTCTGTGCTACGATTAGTTGATTGATGACGGAGGTGAAAATAAAGATTGGAAAAATACGAAGATATAATTGGATGTTAGAAAATTTTAGTGTAAAGAAAAGAAAGGGTAGAAGAAGTTTGTAAATTGGAGGGATGTAGGAAAACCCAGAAAGGAGAGAGAGTGTTGAAAGTAAATGCGATGCGTCTTGAACTGTGTTTACGGCAGGAAAGCAATTTGTTCAGGCCTTGAAATTAACGTTCGAAGAGAATTTGTTAGAGCCTTAGAATTAAGGCAGGAAAAGCGTTTTCTATGGGTTTTTATGACTTGTCCGTGACCGGACAAAAATAAAGTACAAAGTATTGATTCGTTAAAAATCATGATGATTTCACAAATATACGATCTCTCGTAGTCTTTCTTTTTCTAATTAATAGATTTAAAAAAGTTCCACGAATACGTTCAATGATTATTTCGTTCCAGGGAGCAAGGTCCGTTCAATTACAAGGTTTGATTTTGATCGCGATCATGTTAATTATCAAGTGTAAATTACAGTATAGAAGTCGTGAAACACGATAGCCAATTTGCGTGTATGGTATGTAAATTAATATCGACGATTCATTTCCTGTTAATTTTATTGTGAATTCGGAAAGATTTGCACCCATAATGCGATTCGTTACTACCGAATTGAAAACATTAATTTTAATTATTGCACAGGTTCATTAAGCCGCGTTCCCATTAATCGGCGTGTTGGCCCAAAAACGCTCAATTCGTAATCACGTCAAATCGCGTTGTAATCGAAATAAGCATTTAATATTATGCGACTGTTTGAAACGCGGTGAATTAGTTCGTTTTCATTCCGACGATTTTGTATTGTCTCGTTGCCCTGGATGTCTGGAACAACGGTCGTCTACATTATTTTCAAACTTTTCAAGGGCTTTATATACATATATATTTACATATATATATATATATATATATATATATATATATATATATATATATATATATTCTATTGCGGGCTCGGAAATTACTTGTAGCATGAAATTCGCCTTAATCAGATCGTCGTGTGGTACAGGAGAGTTGTTTAAAAAAAACAAGGGTTGAACATCGTTCCTCTTCTAAAAGCACATTTCCACTGTAGTAAAGTTCGTGGTCATTAGACGTGTTCACGTATTTAGTTATTTCGTTCGTTGCTACCAATAAAAGTCTCTTTGTTCGTTGAATAAAATTTTGTATGCTATAGTTTGTCCGAAAAAGAATAAGAATTTTATGCAAATTATGTAACTTTATCAACTATATTTACAATTTTGTAATTCGTTTAAATTTCCAGTGACAAAATTAGTTTTATTATTTTAGCAATGATAACTCTTTCTCAAAGTGATAATTAATTTCTTTCATATGAATTTGACTTATAAAATTGAAAAAGTACAGTTTGTTAATTGCCATACGTAACATTCAGTTTTCCATTTAAAAATTGCTGTTACAAGTTAGAAGCTAGTGTAGTACAAAAAAAATTTAGAAAATGGTTTCATTTGTAAATATAGGAATTAAAAGTTAATTATTCGCAAAAGTGTAAAAACTTTATCACAAGATTTAACATTTGATTCAATAGTTTCTGAACACCTAGTAATGAAGTTGAAGAAACAGTTTCTTCCTAAACTGCAACATATTTCTACATCTATACATTGTTTTGATGAACTTGGATTATCGATCACATTTTCATACTTTTATTCGTTGCCATCATTTTTGTCCCCTCTGTTCCTGTGAATAACTTTTCTTAAATTAGACCAAACAATGAGAGTTTTTCTGAGAAGTTAGACGGATTAGTTTACTAGGTGATATATATACAACATTTTGAAGAAGTCCCAGTTAGTTGGAATTACAAAACAAATAGTAATAGTCACTTTTTACAACTTTTGTATCTGAGCCTCTAATGAAAAGTTTAAAAAATATGTTTTATAGATTTATGTTCATTATACAAGTATTGAAAATTTCATCGAAATTGGTTGATACAGGAATGAACGACAGGCATTGGAAGATGTAAGAATTTTTGATTTATTACGGTATTAGCTCGACAGTTTAACCGTTTGTAGCTCACAGTAACGTCAATCGATTTCGATAAAACTTTCAAAAAAAATTTTCACATCTATAAAATGTATTTTAAAAATCTTTATTATTAGCTCAGATAAAAAAGCAAGTAGTAAAATTCGATCTTTACTATCCTCTTCGCAATTTCGATCAATTTCAATATTTTCGAAAACTTTTTAGCACATCATTTAATAAACTAATCTTTCTCACGTGAAAAAAAGGCTATCTTTTGGCCCAATTTAAAAAAAGTTATTCTATTTTAAAAGGTGTCCGAATATTAATGGGAGAGACTTTAGATAATAAATAGAGTACTACTATTCGTACAAGTTTCTTTTACCTCCCACTATACCGTTCATATTTTAAGATAAAAATTTCCTGGGACTTTTACGTCAATCAACTTATTAGCGGATAACTGAATACGACGGACCAATAGAGCGTGTCCCATCAAGTTTATATACTTTTTATTACGTTAAAGTTCCATCATTCTTTCGATATGCATAAGTGACTTATTAATGTAACACCTTCTTTCAAAAATTTGTATCACCATCCCGAGATCGAGTACAATATACATAGATGATCGCAACAGGCGACGGATAGTGCATTCGCTGTAGCAACAGCCAAAGTGGTTGCTTGCATTAAGTGCGTTTCACGGTTGTGGATTTAAGAGAGCAGCCAGAGGTGGGCTGATCAATATGCTAATATTTTGATGCTTCCACTCCGCTCCGCGAATTGAATTACGCTCGACGAACGAAGATAGATGGAGAATACGAGAAGAGCACGGTAGGAAGAAAAGGGGATGAAATAGGATGAGATAGAACAGTTATGCGTTTGAAGATAGGTATTATACAAAATACCAGTTTTCATCACAGTGTACTAGCGTGTGTACAGCGGCTCCAGTAACGCAAGAACCCGCAAATGAATTCATATGCATCATTGTCGCTGATAACACGATCAACTCGAACACGTTGTTAAAAGTATAAGTGTATGTTAGAAAGAAGTGTTCTTATTCTTGTCGGATTTCTGATAGTGTCTTAACCCTCTATAACACGATTTTTCTATGTTTACGAGAAGAAAGTTACAGTTAATTACAATTTTACATCATCAAAAATGTTGAAAATCAAGAATTAATTTGATTTGTAATAATGTAATAATACAACGCTGCAATAGTATAGTAATAAACAAATAAAATCTCGATAAACACTTGTGTAACTTTTAAGTTGCATGTCACTATGGAGGGTTTGAACTGTAATAACTTAAACATACAGGAAATAATTAAGAAGAAGCTTTTGCTTCTTTCTATTATCTTTTCTTTTGCAACATATTTGCGGCTACTTAGGTCCTCAGCTTAGTTGCTTTAAATTTCCTTCATTTTGTATAATTAGATTCTGTCGTACAAACTTGTGTCGTTTAGAAAATTAATTGTATTTTTTGTGTGATTTTGTAATATTCTATGGCATGTTTCTTTCTTTGTGGCTCGAATTTTCTACATTCATGGAGTAGATGTTTTATTCTGATTTGATCGGGGCAGTGAGTTGTTTTTTAAGACGTATCTCATTTTCAAATTTTATAAAGAAATTTTGAACTTCCATTTCTAGAATGGTAAGAACAACAGAGCAAGGTAAAACAAAAGTTGAATGCGACTGAGACAATATGTAAAATGCACCATTAACAATATATTTTTGTTATGAAATGGAAGAATATATCATACTTCGTTGAATATATTTTATAGCTCTAATTGTACACTTCTAACCAAAAGTTTAGGACTAATTGCTATTTTACACTGCTTTTTCATAGATTTGAAATCGATTTTGTGACGATCAATAGCAATTTACATTGTTTCGATTGGTTTGTGTAATAAGAACACTGTTGAAATTCTCTTCAAGTTTTCAACTCTTTTCGGAAATGTTAGTATGATGTACAATGCATATCGATTCCAAGCTTTTAACAAACTTATTAGTCTATATCTTATACAATCGTTCTACTACACAGTTGGTTACGTAGATATAATATAAACTCTCTGAACATTTTTTTCCGTATCAGAGATATTTAAGTGTTCCAGTTAGGCAAAACACTATATTTAAAAATCGTAACGTGATAATATTAAATCCACGTAACAGACTTGGATTACGCTAATTGTTGCTAAATAAAACAAGGTATAATATGTGGATTATGGCATTAATTATTACTGACAACGTAATTAGTAATTTCAAACATTTCGAATAATTCTGAGAAACAAAGCCGTATGTTGAAATCGCTGATCGATGTATAACTATAGAGTGTACTTATGGCATTAGAAGCGTTGTGGGGTGATATCAGTGAGATTAATAGCAACAGGCATTTAAAATCGTTTCGTGCATTCAATAATGTGTAATTTCAAAGTGAAAGCATTCTTACATCTTTAACAACGCTCTCTGAATAGAAGGTAGGATTCTTTCCGCGTTCACCCGAGATAGATGGTTTTTATCTGATTCACGTATTCAGCGTAAACGGCGACCACAGTCTGTCGAATCCCCGATAGGTTAACGAGGAAAGTTTGTATGCGTATTTATTACTCTCTCCGGAAAGGGGTGCTATCTTAATGCCATGTCATGCGGAACCTGCCATGTGAAACACTATACTTCACCCTTCTGCTAGAGCTACAATAATCTTGTGTCTCTTTTCCGTTTATCTGTGTACTTTTTCGTTACGGGTTTATCAAGGAACTTCTTTTAAAAGTGTATCATCGCCATCATGATTTCAAACATCGTGCTTTGACCTTTATAATACCGAGAAGGGAACAGTATAACTATACCCCAAGCATAACTTTTTGTATTGACTGCTAAAAATAAATTTGTACTTCAGTATAGTAATATGTTTATTACATGTACGTTTACAATTAGGACAAAACGTGTAACCTACCTAGTATTAAATATAGATTTTGGCCCTGGTATTATGAAGGTTAAATGAACCATACTTAGATTCGAGTAGTTTTCCCTAACGTTTTCGTGAGGTAATATTCGGTGATCGAATTGAAGTTTAAATGTAAATAATATTGCTGAATGAGATACTTGTGATGAAAAGATACTTATTAAGGATGATAAGGCACATATAAAATTGTGGAATAATTATTTTAAACTCCATAACGAAATAGAGAGTATTCTTTCTATTACCTTCTATGTATTTGCAATATTATCAGAACTTTCGACAAATCTACAATGTTTTGTAATTCTTTAACTGAAAATCCTGCAACATCAGATCAATAATTTTTCTGCTATTAGATTAGAAATATAAATTAGTTTCAACAATTTCAAGCTGATAATGTATTTAAAACTTACATATTCTTTGTTGATGTAAAAATTTAGTTTATAACCAAACTTTTAAAATAATTTGTTTGCAATCTGTCTTATATTATAGGTACTATATAAAAGACAAAAATTCTTCATATGGTTTATATGTACAAAACAATACTGCTTCAAATAGCTTGTAAAATTTCCAAATTGATATGTCGATTTCAAAGAAAAGAAAATGAAAACAGAACATGTTTGGCAAAATAGAACTTTCAAGTTGGCGAAAAGACGACAAAAAGTAAGACGAAAATGGTAGATACTTTATAGAATAAAGAAATTATTGTTTCAAAGTATGTTATCTATTCTTTCACTTAAAAATTCGCGCGAATTTCCTGAACAAACCGATACGTTCTAAATAAACAGGTAATCGTCGATATTTTCCTCTTTCACGATCTCACCACCAAAAAATAAGCGAGTGTAAAATCGAGTGGCACGAGTAGAATGAACCGAATTGTCAACGATCAACGTGGTTTCTCAAGCACAAGTAACGTGCAAGTAATTGGAAATTGCGCAAGCAGGAGGAAAAAAAAATCGAAACTCGGCATTTCAGTGTAACGAGCGTGCTCAGTGAACGTTGCGCGACAGAAAGGCGAGCTACGCGAGCTGTACAGTTAAAAAATCATTCCGAGAGAACTAACGGATAATTTGAAGCCGGTTATTTCGTAGCAGTTGATTCGGTCACCGTAATCCAAACGCATCATTTCTTCCCGTCGATTCGTATGTTTTATAGAGGCTTCCTGTTAAAACGACCCGATAAAATCTCCGTCCAGTTCTCGCCCAGCTGAAGCCGGCACTTTCGTCAGGTCACCTTTTATATCCTTGGTTCGTTGAAAAAGATTCGAAAGGAATCTAGAAATGCTATCCTAAATTGAACGTAGTCTGACATATGTATGTATATACAGTGTGTCACAGAAGTATTCGTATCTCCTTTAAAGCAGAATAATTTTGTTTTTTTTTTAAATTAGTCCAAACGACTTCAGTGTCTTTGAGAAATTAGAAAAATTAGTTTACTAAATGATGTGTATAAAATATTTTGAAAATGTTACGATTGGGTCGGGATTATAAAGAAATTAGTGAAAGTAGTTTTCATTACTTTTATAAAAATTTAAAAAAGATGTTTTGTCGATTTATGTAAATTATATTCGAGCACTATGTAAATTTGTTATAAAGGGAGGTTCATTATTGTGTCTCTGCAAAATCTTACAGGGAAGTAATTTTAATAAAAATAATATTCGAAATTGAGAAGGATCCGGTGACTTATGGACGAGAGTGTAAAATCGAAATTTTTGGTTTACAACTGCAATAAATTAAAAGATTCTTACATTTTTCAACACCTGTCGCTTGTTTCTGTATCGGTCACATTCAATAAAATTTTCAGCATATATGTATATAACTAATATAAATTTACAAAACGTATTTTTTAAATTTTAATTACAGACCTAGGTAAAAAATATGAAAACAGAGACTTTTATGATTTTCTTCGCAATTTCAACCAATTGCAGTTTTCTTAAAAAGAACTTTTTACGCGTCAGCTAGTAAACCAATTCTTCTAACTTAAAAAAAAAAGAAAGAGAGAAGAAAAGAACTAAAGTTGTCAGTAGTAGCTGTCTAATTTTAAGAAAGTTATTCTGTTTTAAATGCAATACGAATATTAATGAAAATGACTGTATATACATATGTCTGCTTTGTCCTTTAAAAGTGATACTTGTCAGTGAATTTTTACTATTACGATATCTATCTGTAGATTAATATTTCAAATTTCGTAATTTTTTATTTTCACAGTTCCAATGACCAATTGGAATTTGTTTAAAAATATTTTTGACGTGTTACCTAGTAAACTAATCCTTCTAACCTCTAAATTAAATTCTAAATTCAAGTCGTTATGTCCAATTTAAAAAAAAGTTAATCTGTTTTAAAAAAGAATGCGAATACTTCAGTATGACCTACTATATGCACGTTCTGCACCGAGCAATTATGATCTCTAAGATTACGACACGAAGTTAGTAAGCGAAGCCAATCAAATTTACGAAGAGGAACATGATCGCTTCCACGACAATTAGTCACCGTCACCTTCTCTCCAGTTGAACGCTCTGTGCACCAGACGAAAGGGGTAGTAAAACCGATATAAAAACAGACTTCCAGCTCGTCCATCTTCTGTTACGAAACGTTCACATCTCTGAAATTTCAAACGTATTCTACCGTCGAATTTTCGACCGATTAAATGGCAAACAGTGACGATATTAAAAGACATATATACCATTTCGTTACTCGAATCCAGGTGAGTCTACCGATTCCTTCGACTTTACCGGTACGATGCTTGGAGACAGGAAGAGTGTGTCGAATTTCTTCAGGATCCAGTCGAAAGTCAATGCACCGTTCGAAAAGAAGAATTTACTTTTTTCCGGGAAATAGAAAAGTCTAGCGAGGATCGAGGCGTTGTAACTGACGTTTTCGTTTAAAACTTTCATCCGTTCGCTGGTGACAAATCGATTTACTTCGTGTATGATTTCCCTCGAATCGTACAAGATACGGTCTTTCACGTCTATAGGCATAGATTTATCACAGTTCCTATAGATATTATCGAAAACAATAAGGAACGAACGTGACGTCATTATTATTATTGTGTTTATACGATGAAAGTTTTATAATCTACCTAGAGAATCGATCGTCTATCGATCACTGTTCACGAATCTACTGTAAATTGCGATTTAATTGTCTAGTACGTTAAGGGGTTAGTAATAGGCGATTCGATAGGATGAAAAAAAAAGAAAAAAGAAAAAAAAAAGAGCGGCGGTGCTCTTTCTCTTTCAATTACCGTCACGCAAAAACAAACAAAAGAAGCGAACGGTGCATTAACAAATCCACCAGTTTCAATGGGTAATTATTTTTTTCAAAAGAAAAACTGGAGTTCTAGTGTGTTCACGCATGCGCTAGCCAATATCTCTCGGTCGAGCTATCCGCATTTTACGATCTGCCGTTTACCATAGACGGATGAATTCCCATGCGTTTTTGCTCTGACCAACTCGAACGAACCAACCAGCTATCCAGCAGCTCCGGAATAGTGGAGGTAATAGGGGAGGTGGGAGTAGGGTGGTGTAGAATAGTGAGCCGGGGATCGATGGAGATAATGCCCATTACCCTTAATACGAACTCGCTCTTCTTCCATCTCTTCCCTCCTTTCACCTTTAACCTCTCGTCGGTCTCTCTTTCACCCAAGCCATTCCATTCTCGTGGCTCTTCGCAATCTGTAACCGATGCTTTTTTATCATCTTCGATTCGAGGAACTCGAATCGAGTCGTTATCATTATTGATCAAAATTTTGAAATCCCGTGTAGAGTGTAGTTCCACTTTCTACGTTCTACAGTGGAAGATCACACCTTTGTGATTCGACTACGACGAACGCAAGAGGTTACAAACGATATTTTCTAATATCCATTGTGTTCAATCACTTATGATCAAATAATACATTGAATATAAAATATATAAAATATACTCTTTTTTGTTGAATATAAAATATACTTAGTGAAACTTTTATTGCTGAGAATGCTACATAGTTCTTTCCCAATTAGTTCTGTAGTTATTTACTATCCTTTGGAAGTAATAAAAACGTAGAGGTTTGCTTCGCATTATCGTCACTGTGTTTTTTACGTACAACGACGACTAATAAATATTGAATTTAGATGTACACACGACGATAAATAATTTTTTGAAAATTATTCGCACTAGAAAAATAATTCTAATTTAACGTTTTTCTGTTTGGGAGTTCTATGCTTAAAATAAAATAAATTGTCAAAATAAATAAATATATATAAATTTATAAGCATGTATAGTTTTTTCGTTTCAAAATGAACCTTTTCATTTTCAAAAGTTCCATTGCAAAAGTGTGCTGATAAGAAAAAGATGCTCAGTGCTCAAACAGTTCAAAAATTCATCATTTTTTGTCTAACCTTAGCAAAATAGTCCCTGAAGAGATTAATTCATCGAATCCGTATATTAACACGAGAAACACCAAATAAAGAACACTTTCGTTTCAAATGAATACATTTCGAATACAATCGTCGTGGAATCGTAAAATTCTATAGTAACGTTCGATCGTTTATCGTTTATTAACGTAAATCACGTACATTAAATTTCTGTGTCAACGAATTTACCCTTCTCCCGATCACATTACCCGAGCAATTTTTTCGCGAATGCGCAATCATCGATGCAAAAGAGATTCATTGTTTCACCAACGAGTGAACGTAGCTATACAAGTATGCACTTATCTGAAGTGGGAGCCGCAACGAGTTTTCTGTGAAGGGCTACTCTCTTGCGACTCCGCGCGAGACGTGTTCTTCGTTACTGATTTAATTGCTTTGCTTACCTTTAGAAAACGCAGGCCGCGCCAGAGAAACAAAACAAATCGCACTGGATGTACCGTTGGTAGTTCGTTGTATGCGGACGCGCTAACCTGTTGAGTGTATTCGCGTAGGTGGTGAGTTGCGGATACGTATACGCGTGAAAGTCTAGGGATGAAGTTTCTCGAGGAAATACACGTGAGACATCGTGCTCGTGAGAATTGTAACACGAACAATTGGGAATACATCCATACGAAAAGCTCAGTGACAATATTGGCCGCAACGAATGCTTTTATTTTTTTATTTTTTTTTTTAAGAAAGAAACTTCGTTAACACGAAAATCCCAACTTTTCCGAAATTTTGTAAGATTGTAGAGGATTTCGATAAGAAGCACCAGAAAATATTTCTTTCACTATTTTTTGATTCTTCAAGGTGAAAACACGTGTTGAATGTTAATTTGGCTTTTTCTATTCTTCTGTATATTTTGGAAAGTATTGTACATGTATACAAACGTATTCAATAACTTTTCATGCTTTAATAAATTGAGCAATGAAAATTTTTGACAGTATATTGTTTATCTTCGACTATTTTTATTTTAATAATCTTATATTAAAATGATCTTTATATTGATCTTTATCTTAGCTCAAGAAATAAGCAAAAAAGTAGCGGAAAAGAAAAATTGCCTGATATTTCCAGCGAAGTTCCATGTATAAATCTGTACAGTTTAGAAAAGGAAATTGAAATATTTGGATTCCCTTGTTGAGGTCTTTGAAGGATTTCATATAACACTGAGAAAATAATCTCTTCTTTAATGTAAAATCTATAATCATCATTTCTATGATAAATTTCTTATTATTCTTAGGTTTGCGTATTGTTGTAGCCCGATAAGCAAAATACTTTAATATGAACTTTGCAATTTTACACATTGAAATTTTCAGGAAATATGTGTATTGATTTTCAAAATTTGTTAAAATTCGTGTCAAGAACACTTTTTAGTAGAAGAGATTTTCTAGTCTACTAAACAATGCGCACGAACATTAATTGGAAAAGAAAACTTAGTTCGTTCGTCTCTTTCTTAAAATAAGAATAATAAATTATAATAAAATATACGGTATTAAAACAGTAAAAACTATATTTGGCATGATTAAAAATAAAACTACAGTGGGTGATCGAATTGTCATTTCGAAATTGTGTATCGCCTATTTGATATTTGAAGAAAGAATAAAATTGAAAATACATCTAAAACGAAACCTTTCTTTTATTACGAAAAGTATCTTTATGTTTTCAATGAAATGTAGCGAAGATTTTTAAACTACTACAAATGGTTAATTATTTTTTAAACTATATATACTAATATTTCGTCGCTTTCGAAAATTTCTCAGTCAATTATTCTTTTATTAGTAAAATAATTTAATAATTCTCATAGATTTCCTATTGGATTCATATTCAGTATGTTATCAAGATGAAATTTTAATTTTCTTTAGCTGTTTAAGCTGTATAAATAAATTACATATCCGCTACATTAACACCAAAAGTTCATTTTATTTTTATCGAAGTTAAAATAAAACAGCAAATATAAATATTAACGCTGTAGCAGTTCTTAATACTATCAATCTCTTTAACGAACCAAATTGTTAATTAAAATTTAGATAAGAATGTTGACCATAACGTGTAAGAAGCTTGTTACATATTAAAGATACATTTATATGCAACACGTGCATGCATGTACATAGATAAAACATTCTACTATGTGGTAACTAGGTAAAGGATGATTGAACTCATTGGGTTGGAATAATCACGTTTGAAGTGTTAACACAAGTGTATTAATACGTGATTACCTTTTAAACACTATGCTGCATATACCTATTTTAGGACCCTTGAGATGACATTGGACATATTAATTTAAATTACTGCAAGTGAAAATGAAAATTACCATCAATATTAGCTTATTTGCAAAAAAGAAACATTCACGCTAATTATTCTTTTATAGGGATTTAATATTCGTATCTTAAATTGCATAAATTATAAATATTATTTTACAGTGTTTAATTATTCATTGACTGAATAATTCTTTTAATTAATATACATATATCTATAAAAATATTTTGTGACAGTAAAAAGCAAAGTTGTAAGTTTTTATCGTGATAGTAAATATAATTTGAATCTTTTTTCATCCTTTACAAGTTCAATTAAGTTGAACATGTTCCAAAGTTACAGCGAGAATTTCATTAATCCCATGAAATTGTCAAACAAGTTTTCCGTTGTGTCACATTCGAAAAACAGGTCAGATCCGATTGCAATTAACTGCCCTTTTGTTGTGCATCGAGACTTTGTCGAGTATATTTCCTTTATTGTGTTATCCTTCATTATCAGTATTATATTTGTTTAACAAGAGGTTGCCTCTGGTTAAACGTTACCTGTGAAATAATTAAATCTAACTGATTATCAAGTAAACGAAGAAGAAATATTCATTTCAAAAGATCGAAAATCTTAATGTAATTATCATTTTGCAATGTTACACATTGAAATTGTTATTTTTATTTCATTAACTAATATCTATTCGGTAGGTCGAACTGTAATATTATCAATTCATATTATAACTTTTATAAAATATAGCGATTCAAAGTGTGAAGTAATATTTACGTTAATTTAAATTCACTGTTTTGTATAGGTTAAAAAATTAATTAATATCGCTAATTTCAAATTGAGTGCGTAAACAGCGATACCACTGAAAATTTACATATTTCATTTTTGTGTAAAAATTTGTAATTGATATCGAGATATCTGGTATATTTTTCTGTGTACTTTATTTAATAATATAAATATGTGACCACATAATATCAAGGACTGTTCTTTTAAATCAGTATTGGCAATTATTCATAGTAAATCAATAGTGACAATAATAATTTGCAATAGTCAAAGTATTGACAATTATCAATACTAAATTATTATCAAAAAAATACAAATTACCATAATTGTACAAGGTGGAAAATACTATTATCAATACTATTATTAATGAAATAAAAATTACCAGAATTGTATAAGGTGAAAAATATTATTATACCGAAAACAATGATCAGTACTAAATTATTGTTAATGAAATAAAAATTATCAGAATCATATAAGGTGCAAAATACCATTATACTAATGGCAAAAAAATACAAAATTTTTTAATCTTCTTATTTTCTTATGTTATTATATCAACGTATCATTTGACAAAGTAAACACGTATCAAATAATAGTGTAACGAAATTCCGTAGTTACATTATACTTTCCGTCTGTCTGCAAATAAACGAACGTACTAACGCCGTTAATCTGTAATTTCATAGTCTTTCCAACAATCGTTTGGCAATTAAGTGCACTATAACGGAAGTTATTCTGAAAGTTCAGAGATGCTGAACTGATACCGGCTCCGGATAGAGGATATTAAAGATTGTTTTACAGCCAAGCTTCTCTATGAACCATGTAAATGAGTCACACGGCTTAAATCGTTGGCCAGTATCACGAAAAGCAAAATCAAACGTTTCGAAACATACAGCTTTCAGATTCGTATTACATTCGTGGTATTCGTATAGAAATTTAGATTAGTGAATATACAGCATGTACTAAATTCAGCATTCGATTCTACATTTTTCTATTAGAGTAATTAACACGTTCGTTTAGGTTTATTTAGAACATAATATTACTGGAAAGAATCTAAATGTGACGAATAATTAAACATACTATTCTTTGAAATTATAAAAATTCTATATTTAATATTCTACATTTAATAATAATTAATATGTTCATTTAGCTTTATTTAGAACGTAATATCCCTTAAAAGAATCGAAATGCGATGAAATTATTCATGAGATCAATTAAACACATTATTCCCTGAAATTATAGAAATTCTGACAAATTAAACATAATTTAAGGAAATTATAAAATTCTACAATAAATACTGTTATTGGTTACAAAAGCGTATAATATAATTAATGTTCAAGAAAATAAATTGTCATTGAAACATTTCCATTGTATGCAAGTGCATTTAAATTCGCTGAAAATGTATTTTAACATGTGCACTACATGTAAATCCATAAAATTGTTGGAATATGAGTCGAGTGTCAGTCAGTTCTTTAGTTTGTTTTTTGTCTTGCGTTGTGGCGGAATCGGGGCGTAATACGTTAGCGGGTGTGCATGTGGTATGACGTGGACGCGTGTTCTGCATAAAATCCTGATTCTACCAGGTTATGGGCTGAGGCCGCCATTAATTAACTAATTACAAAGGTGAATTGCGTGTTAAGTATAATCTCAAGATAAATCACGTACTACATATTAAATAAAACTATTGTTGCATCGAATGCACATGTAACGAACCTTCAGTCTGGCGGATTATCGTTATAAAATTATTTAGTCACATTTGACTATCAAACCGAGGTACTGTACCTATACTTAGAGAGACCTAAGGCCAACAGTGAAATATTAGTTTATTACTAGGCAAATCTGAGGATCTTCCGGATCCCAAAAATTCAATTTGTTATTTTAACAATAACCACTTCCCTTTGAAAAACTAATACCCCACTTTCAAACGCAAATAAATTGAAGAATGTATACTCACCTAGTGTGTCACAGCAAACAAACCAATAGAATAATAACCTAGCCTATAAAAGTTAAAACACTTAGTAAGAGCGAGGATTCTACAAAGATTTTACAAACAGGCGTTCATTAGAGTCATACACAATAGCTTAGTCAAGTATCTTAGTCTCGTCACTCTTTGTTAGCAAATAAATTATTTCTTATATTACTTTTAACAATGTTTCGATTTTATTCATTAGGTTTCACACCGAGTATATCGCGAAGTGTTAAATTATCTCGGGTAACTGTTCGGCAATTAAGTATATCGAGCATTGAGCGATCTGAACAACTATAAATTGAAAGTGTATGATTGTACGTCGAGTATAATCTCGAACCAGACCACGTGGCGAACACTACGTATTAAACGAAAACTATAAAACTCATCATGAGTGTAGGACATAAGGAAAGTACAGAAAAATTAACGAAGGATAATTATGACACCTGGAAACTGTAGGTTGAAGCGATTCTCGTTAAGAATGATTTATGGGGCTATGTTGATGATGCAAGAGTAAAACCTGCCGATGAAGAAGGCAATGCTGCTGAAGTCGCTGCCTGAACAAGACAGGATAAAAAGGTGAAGGTCGGTATTGTACTTGCGGTAAGTCCATCAGAATTATACCACATAAAACATTATAAAACTTCGAGAGACGGATGAAATGCACTAGAAAGCGTATATGCTTCTAAAAAGGCGACGCGCGTTCTGTATATAATCCTGATTCTAACAAAAATTTTTAATGTAAAGATAATAAATTCTAATACATTTCATAGTGCTGAATAAAGCTCTACTAATACCTATTTTGTTGTTCTACAAACAGTTAAATGAAAAAAATATCAACTTAATGATATCTCGATAATATAAAAATACCTTTCTTCTAAAATTAAAATAGTTTTATACATACACATACTTTCAAACAAATCTTTCTACAATTCCACGGATATAAAAATTCTTAAAATTCTGAAAATTGTTTCAAATGATATCATACCCTTCAAAATTACAAAATATAAGAAAAATGTAAATAAAACGGGTTTTCATATATATTTGGATTTTCCTTTATCTATTAGAACTGTTTTATTTTTTAATTAAAGAATTTAGAAGTTCCACAAGTATAAATAACAACAAAGTTAGAAAGCTATATTTAAAATAATTAGTAAGAAGGATTGTTTAAAATAGATAGCAGTCAAAGAACTGTCCTTTAAAGTAAATTTTAAATAAAGCTTTTAAAATACTAAAGAGTTATTAGCAACAAAATTAAAAAATAATTCGCAGTACAAAGGGTTAAATTAGGAAAATATCTATTTAATAATATCGATAACTTAAAAATATATTTCTCCATTGAAATTAGTATATATTAATACCTTATTACATGTTATTATATGTGAAATTAAATAAATCTTTTCGCAGTTCTTAAAATTCATTTACTTGAATAAATAAAAAAAAAAAAAGAGAGTAGCTGCGTGTTAATTAACCTTGAATTATTCATCTCTGCTACTATTTCTTCCCGTACTTTTGTACAGCGTTCCGTCGATACGCGCGATTTCTATGTTCATTTTTCGTTTGGACTATGATACAAGCATCAAAGGGTTCGCTGCTACACGATAAACACGTGTTTTGATTTCGTGTCTATGTCGCACTCGTGGATTATGTCATCAACTGGTTGGCGGTGCACTTTGAAATTAGCGACGTTACGTAGTCGAGTGTCCCGCTACGGAATAACAATGTCTGCCGCGTGCTTATTCGCGTGCACACACGCATTTATGCCCAGCTATTGCATTCATTTACATTCTGGCAATTTCAAACCAGCGTTGATGCCATCTCCATTTTCAATTAATCCTTTAACGACTGTACGGAATACTCTCACGTCGCGAATTATGTATCTTCGTTAGCAGAGGTCTAACTATGCATTCGATTCTTATTTCATCTTGTTTCCTACTTTTCACTTGAACTTCATCGAACAAAACTAATTTAAATTTCATGGAATAAGTATAAAATATTTTTTAGTGATACATAAGGATAAAATATGATTATACGTGCATTCCAACCCTTTCGAACCTGTTGAAATCAGGTTTCGGCATAATGCAAATAAACTTTTTGAAAAATGATCATTAAAATAATATAGTAAGTATAGAAATATACTTTTCCGACTTTTGAATGCAACAAAAATTTTATTTAACCCTTAACTGGTATAATGGACTCATGAATCATCTCAAGGACGCAAAATCTGTTAAAAAAGGTTCGTTGTCTAATTTTACAAATTGTATTTCTACTTTATTTTATAATACAAGTTTAATTTTCTATGGTTTTCTTATTTTATACACTATCTAAGAACAACATTTTCATAGAGGTTTATCTAGAACCAGATTAACACATTTTCTGCGCTTTATATTTGGAGTTTTTCATGATCCCAATATACCAGTTACGTTTGCGAAAAGCATTATACCAGTTAAGGGTTGAAAAGAATAAAAACAGATCAATCATCGGAATAATTTCCACATTTTTAACGAGCCTCTTGATAAGGCAAGGTAACCCATAGATGTATTTATATTCATATCTATCGATTCCTACTGTTTCTTTTATCATTTTGAAACGAACTACGTAATAACGTTACAATCAACGCTCGTATGTGTGTATACATGAAGAAGAAACTGCGATTATTTGAGTTCACTTGTACAGAATGACAGGAAACACTCAACACGGAGCTTTCAAATAATAATAGGACAAATAAACTAATTAGAGAACACACATACATGCATATGCACGTCTACGAAAGTGCAACGCGACTGGTTGTTTTGCAATGCAGTGGCTATTACTCTCGTTTGCTCTTTCATGCATTCACACCTACTGTTGCGTCCATCTACGGTCCTCTCGCAATTGCTAACCGGTGTTGGCGACATTTCCATTTTCCATTAATCCTCTGATGACCGCGTAAAATATTTTCCCATCGAAAATTAGATATTCCGATTGTTATTTTCTCGCGCGTAACAGCTGCATCACGGGCACCCTCGAAATGGTTTTCTGTTTCCTTCATCGCGATTCTATTTTTCAACGTTTTCATTGGTGGCAAAACTGTGCGAAAATCGGAATGAAAACGGAACATATTTTATTTTGCCGTTTAATTGTTTTACCTCACGTTTAATATGCAGTGTATGATAAACTCACATGATGAGGAAGAGAAGAAAAGGTTTTACTAATAAACTGAATTATATTTCATTTAATAAAGAACACTGTTTGGATAATACTCTGCGATTTTTGCGAAATTCTTGTCTAACACAGTACTTTGAAAAAATATGGAAAATTTAATCTAATAAACAAGTATTTTGTTTTAATATAATATATATAAATAACATATGTATTTTATTTTAACATAGAATATATAAAAATAACATATTTTTTATTATATTAAATTCTAAAATAAATTTTTATATAATTTTATATAATTATTTTTAAATATATAATATTTATTAATAAAAAATGTTATTTTTTATTATATTAAATTATTATATATTCTATACTTGTATTTCTCTTTTTAAATATTTTTCTACAATTGTCCACGATTATTAAGGAAAGAAGAGAACCTTTACAGTTGCGATTGTAAAGTATATTTCTTTCGATATTATTATGTGCAAACAAATTGTTTAAACCTAAAATTGTGTACCTTTGAATACAAATTTCAACTATACATGCAGTTTTCAAGAAGTTTCATTCGTTTAACCTGTTAACTAAGTTCACCTTTTAAACAGAAATGAAATATCTCCAGTATATAATTAAAAAGTAGTGAAAATAATAAGCAATTATCTCATTTTAATTTTTGCAAATATCAATATGAAGTGTCTTACATTCAATACGAGTGTAACAGTGTAATTAAAAATTAATTGTGTTCTAAATGATAATTAACCAATGACGAATTAACTCTTCTTCCCAGTTAAAGGGTTAAATAAGGTATGAAAAATTCATTCTTTGATCAATTTTGTAATGGATAATTTTTAATAATTCCTTATTATTCCCTAAATATGGGCAATAACTATTTAAAAAACACGTGTCAAATATTTGTGGAAGAACAATACCATACGAAATCAATCACATGATAAATATACTTATTATTGTAACAAATAGTAATCTGTTGTTTTACCAATTATTTCAAATTTAATCTTGATTCTCTAATTATTTTGTGCAAATTTGTAACTTTTCAACCTGAAATTATCCAACAACAACTTACGAGTATATTTTACAATTATTAGGTATTGAAATAAATTCTTTCCTATTAGATTCACATAATCAGTGCAGCCATTCAAATCGATATACTTACACACTGTCAGAAAAATGGCAAAAGGCCATTAACACTAACGGAAATTATTCCCGTGAAAATTAAGAATGAAAAATGTTTCGATTGCTTTTAAATAAAACTCTGATTACATCCAGAATTCGGAAAGAACATACTTCTGCACTTACCAATAACAACAAATATATAAATAATTGAAAATAGTATATAAATATCTGAACTACAAAATATATATTCGTTTGTTCTAATCAATGCAAAAAGATAATTTATTCCTTAGGTTAAATCTGGTATTTCTAACAAACAATAAGAAACATTATTTCTTGTTCATTCGAAATATTTTATTTACTAGTAGCGCTGCATTGACATGTAACGAAGGGAATAGATAACAATCCGAATGAAAAATAAATTCCTCCTTTTACTGTCACCAATAGCAAATTTGAATTATCTGGTAAATTATTTAATTTTCCGGTTACCTGGATGCATTTGTACAGAACGTAAGTCTAGCATGCGGTA
Source organism: Anthophora plumipes (assembly GCA_951804975.1). Lineage (NCBI taxonomy): Eukaryota > Metazoa > Arthropoda > Insecta > Hymenoptera > Apidae > Anthophora > Anthophora plumipes. The sequence goes on along the minus strand of OX638116.1, from coordinate 9,841,324 downwards.
TGTTTGCAAAATCAACCTTGTAACGCGGTCGAGGATTTCGCAATGATGTAACAATGTTTCTGGTACGCTGGTTCGTTTACTCACATACGTTTATACTTAGCGTTCCGTTAATCCACATTCCCAGTAATTTTCATGCGGCGACACTGTCATCACCATTTTCAATTAATTCTTTGATGACAATGTGAAATATTCCAGCGACCGGGTTTACCTAATTTTCTATGGTCACCATTCAACGTGCTCGACTCGAGAATGGGGTAAAACTCTTCTCGAAAAAGTTTATGAAAAGTACATCTAGAAGTTTGAAGAATAGATATAACATTCTTAATGGAATTCGAATACATTTGCATAATTCGTTATTTTATCTACCCATTCGTTTCCTTTTTGCCTCCTTATTGAACAGATTTGGAGCGGCGCTACTTCTGCAAGCTAATACTTCGAGATTTACGTTCTGATCACATTCAGGAGGGCACAGAATCTTGTCAGCTCTTCAGCTCCTGAAATATTACTAGCCATTTACGTTTGTTCGGTCAAATTATTTCACTCTTATAATATGCGTGGTGTCTGCATCTTTATTTAATAGATATTATAATACTGATACATATTCCTTTCACTTACACTCCCATACATAAGTATTGGGACACTTATTACGTTCGTGCAGAAAGTATTATATTAATAAAAATATGCAACGTGTTCACGCGATTAAAGTAAGTGGTAGATTTGTGAAAAAAATGGATGACGGCGAAATGTTATCATTTTTTATCCACAATACGGTGGTTTGCATAAATTTTACAAAGTTTCGATGATTTTCACGTAATTACAATACCGTGAGGTTTCACCGTGAGGAGTGATATGATCAAACAACACGCTATTAAGATCTTATTTTCATAAAAACTTCACAAATAAAAATAGGTGTGTACTTGCTGTTCTACGAGACTCCTGAGTATCTTTCAATGATTTCTAATGACCGCTTATGTTTGTTTTGCATTCAATAAGTGTCCTAATACTTGTGAACGAGAATGTATCAGATAGTTGCACATGAAAGATTACAAATTCATAACCGAAACGTAGTTAAAAATAAAAAATGTATCTAATCAAAATAAGCTCCTGTATGTTTAATATATTTTTTCCAACGTATTGCAAATTACTGTAGCCTATTATCATGAAAATTTGAATATTCACAATAAATTCCTCAAACGTATTTTTAATTGTCTTCTAAATCGTTAAAAAATTATTTAAGTGCAATAAAATCGCTATTATTTTACTATCTTGTTATCTCTATTCGCAGCAATGTAAACAAATGCTTTTCTTTTCCACAATAGTGGAAATAAAATTTAATTTGAAATTGACGTTAAATTAAAACGAAAATCGAAACACAAACATGTACTACTAATTAAAAAATTAGAAAATGGCGAGGGTATTACAGAATTTGGAAAAGAATATAGTAATTATAGAATTCACAGTCACATCTATTAAAAAAGAAAAGCACGAAATTGAAAATTATTTGCAAGGTTTCCCCTTTCTCACGTCAAATCTTTTTACTTAACAGTAAAAAGGTATGAAACCGCTAAATTTATAATAGAAACTGCTTTTTGTATTACTATCCCATTTTTCTCTTTTTCGTAAAGAAGCTTATTATTTTCTTTAAAATATATAACAATTCATATAAAAAAAGTTTGTATTCTATTATCCGAACGGTCTTGTCCTTCTATTAATTCGAATAATGGAGTTTCTACTGTACTTAAACTTACTTTGTGTTGCACATTCAGTAGCTCTTTCTATTCCACATTCTGTATTAGTATCTGGTGTTGCCTATGCTGTGCTATGTCTCAGTTTGAATTCGTAAAAGAAACTCGTTCCCGAATTGTTATCAAAGATAATTAGAATAGTCGTAACTGAATATTTATCTAGCGAGCTAATTAATAAAGGTACAAAAGGTACATATTTTTAATCGCAGAGCTACTATCTACTATAAATTAAATGCTAATTTCCATGGATTTCATTAAAGTGTCATTTATAAGCAAATTGTTAAATTGTTATTCGCCACACGGTTTCAAAATAGCATTCTTCACACGGTATTCTTGCAAAGTTCACAGAGTGTTCGAAATCAAACAGAAAGAGTAATTAACAACGTACACGTAATTAACTACTTTCAATATTTCCCGACGAAAGAGTAGCTTTCCGTTTACCGATGGAAACTTAACAACGATGCAAATTAAATATTCAACGATAGTCGACGGTCTGTTTGGAATATTAATTGTTATGATATGGTTAAGTCACTTGATGACAATAACAATCAATATATGTTCTACACCATGTACACGATTATCTGTCATTTTGCATTAGTACATATCCAGATCGTTTCAATGGTATAATGTATCTATGGTATTGAACGATTATTCATAAACTATATAAAATATTTAAAAACAGATTATTCGAATGCAGCAGTGATAATCTAGAAAAGAACAGTTTTAACAAGTTTATACAAAACCTTACTTGAAAATAAAAATGATCGTATAGAAACTTGATTAAAAGTAACAAGAATCTAGCAGTTTATTTAACAACGTCTTCTAAACAAAAAAATATTTGCTTGGAGATTTATGTTTCACTTTTAAGAAGTATTATTCAGTTTCTGTAACTTGTTGCAATTAAAGTGGTTTAAATACTCAGCTCTCTTCTCATCTCTTGTTTCCTTTTCTTCCTTTTCTCTTATACAGCAAGTTGTAAAAACCAGAGAAAGAATTTGTCTACTTTGTCATTATTGTCCAACAGAATAATTGAAAAAACTGGGCATTTAACGTAATTGATATACGTTTCTTTGATTAAAAATAGATGAAATTATTATTTAATTATCCTTTTTATATTTGATATTTGATATTACTTCTTAAATATCACCTTTTTTTTTTATTAAATACAATGATCTGTGCTCAAATATAATTATTAAATTATTGTAATCTATTATTTAAGTACTGGTTGTTCTAAATAATTGATAAACCCGAATTAAATGATTCCAATGAAAATAACTGAAGTTTACATAAACTGACAATTGACATGAAACATAAGAAAGTTGAAGTGAGTACAAACAATTCGTGATCCAAGTCACGTGTAAGGTAAAGCTGAGTCATTAGGTTAATTAACCGCGATCAATATTCAAAGAAAAGTAGAAAAAAAGAGGGAAGCATATTTTACGTGCGCGGACATTCTAATATGATCACAGCATCGAGTTTCATTTTTAATACTACGGCTCTAAAATAATCACTGCTGAACATTAATTTTCCGATATAAATGAAAAACGTGAATCACCTATAAAACTGTCTGTGTCGCATGCGTTGAAAAAAAATTATGCGAGATATTCTTCTGGATAAAAGAAGCTTGAAAATGATTAAAATTTTAATAGGATGTGTAAACCCAAGGTCTTTAGCATTTTGAAGCAAAGTATTGATTCGTAACTTATAGTATATACTCCACGTTAATAGAAAATTGAGTATTTAGAAGAGATCTTCTTCTGAACCAAAGAAACTTCAAAAATATTAAAATCTTAATAGGATGTATAAACCCAAAACTTGTAGTACTTCAAAACAAATTGTTGACTCATGACTTGTGTAGATCAAGTGGGAAAGAGATTCACTATGTATTATGAATATTAACACTCTTTAGTCAGTATTAATTAAATGTGTACATATTATATTATTAATTATCTTTGATAACGTGTTGTTACTACTTTCGTTTTATTTTTTAAATAATTTGAACTTCTTTTCCATTAATGATAGAACAGATCGATATCGATGAAAACAATTTCACAACTTGTAGAATGTATATCACATTAACACAAATTTAAGCATTTAAAAGATTAATTAAGTATATTAAGTACATTCACATCAATTTATGCTCAGTAGTACTTTGCAATTTAGGAATACTTCAAATATCATGTAAATTAAACGTTTAGAGAAATATTGCTTACATATTTTTAGTTTATATATTTACTTCAAGCTGAAGAATTGTTCAATGTCTTAATTCCTACAACTCCGTTGAACAATGTGATTATCGTGGATTAAGTATAAACTTCGTGAGATATTTCTTTAATTATACATGTATCTATGCACATGGAAATACGTGATCTTTATTTTAACAAATTCATAAATCATACATGAGAAATGTAACTAGAAATTAACTAGTAAGTGTTCACGCGGTTCGCGACGTACTAAACCGGCGTGATTCCCTTACGAAGTTTTACGTAGGTAAGGGATGATTTTTAGTAACAAACAATTATTATTTATAACAAGAGTGAAATCTAAACTATCTTAATCTAGGAATTTTTATAAGTGTAAGTGTCTAGAAAGTCAATGTGAATTCGCGTTATGGTGAAGAGAGAGGAGTTTGTTGTAATACTGATTTTCTGTCCGTCGGTTGTCGATCATCTTACCTCGGATAAGGCGTGTCTTAGGTTTTGAGACATGCGGATTGGTTATTGTCATTAGTCGGAAGTAGCGAGGGTAATCCTATTAACTGATAGGTTAGAAAAAATGTGGAAGGAGATACAAAAAAAATAACCACCCCCAAGCGAACAGTCACTCTCAGGTAGAACATGTGCCCCTTGAGTGACCGTCGCGAAAATCCGCTTGCCTCGAACCCGGAACGGTATAGGTAATAAACTTATGAAGCACTCTGAGGTGAACAATACATGAAAGAAACAAAGTAAAAATTCTAAGCCTCGGTCATCGGTGAAAAACATGGACTTATAAGGAATGAGATGGAGAGTCAATGGCTTCATAAAGTTATTGTCTCTACCGACGGGTCAGGATTTCGAGAAATATTCGAAAGATATAAAATTTAGAAATCCTGACCCGGTTTATGGAGGGTTCTTCCTCCTTGGGGTAGTGCAAGTATATGCCGTTTAACAGTAAGATTAATTATCTACATTAGTTACGTGTATTCGTTGGGGAGGAAAGTGTAGCTCTAAGAGGAGATTAAAACGTTACAAAATATATGCTTAACGGAGGATTTAACCCTTTTAATATATGGTTAATAAAACACACATTTTGTTATATATTTTATGTTTAATTTTAAGTCAGATTTTCTAGTTGATATTATAAATGATGCAGCTAGAGAAGTGATCATTATCGTATAAATCATCAACTATTTCCCAGTTCGTGTGGCGGCTGATTTTGTACAGTAAAATGGCAGATCGATCGAGCTGAATGTGTCATTAGTAAGACTAAAGTGGGTTGGTTTGATGTCATTTATAAGGATTAAACTATCGCTGTCTATTACTTTTTGTGAAATTCTTCCTCTTCTATCAGTTCTGGATCCCCACAATATATTATGGCTATTGAAATCTCCAAGGATAATAAATGGCTTAGGCAGACTTTAGATAAGTCCACAGAGTTCACTCTCTGTAAATTGGTTACAGTTTCGGATGTAATGTATGTTATATACAGGGTGAGTTACGGAAACTGTTACAAGTGAATATTTTCCAAATAAAGTTAGGTATAGGAAAATTATTTATTGAGACTTTTATGGCAACTTTAAATCGGATTAATTTTAAATTTCTCGTCAAATGGAGTCATCTAAATGAAAATATTTAATCCCATGGTCATTTAAAGTATATGAAAATGAATACTGTATGTTATAATGGTTGAACAAACTGTTTTTCTTACTGATGAATTGAATTTGTCAATGATATCTATTACAAGTATTTACAAGTATTTAATATTATAAAAATGTTATAATTTTAAATGTTACTTTTTATCTGCCGTTACCTATTTTATCGCTCTTTGTTTGGAAAATATACTCTGAAGAATATAAATGTGTCGTCGCGCGAATTTTTTGGGTGACATAATACTATTAATTTTATTAAAGACATCATTTATTTTATTTATTGTGTTATTTAATGATTAACTGCGTTTAAATCCTTTCCAAATTTTAATGCAAGAAGGATCTCTTCTTGGAATGACATTATCAGTGTCATTTGGTCCTCAATATACTAATTCGTTATTTTCGATATTATTGTTTAAAGTATTTTCAGTGAATACTAATAATAACATTTTGTCGTTAAAAAAATGCTGTTATAATCCATGTATTAATATGAAGAAGTGTGGTACTTCTGATAAATTTTTCAGTTTAATATACGGGGTGTAAATGAAACGAGCAGTAAAACTTTCGTATAATATCTTATATTTAATCTACCTATTCGATGATATACACAGTTAAAAAATGTAAAAAGATTGTATACATAAAAAGAAATTCCAAATATTTTAGATATTAACTAATATTTACATATTTTCCATTCACAAAATTATTATTGCAAAATGTTGAATTATTTCATGAAATTTGTGTGTATATGTGTAATGTAAGACGGCAAAAATGAGTCAACATACTAAGAAAGATTATTACAAATACAAGTAGGAGAATGAACCTAATAAACATCTGTTTGGTGTGGGTGGACGCTGATATTCTTTCTTTCTTTTTGTTAATTCTTTATGCGTGTAGTTAAGGATACAGATAAAAGACGTATAGGCCTGACTTCCTCGAATATAACAAAGATTTATAAAATAAATTTATGAAAATAAAGATTTCTTTTCACAAAAACTACACTAATAAACTTGCACTATTACCTATGTATCCAATACAAAATCCCAAAAGCAGAATGCAACACACTACCCTGAATGCCGCACCTATCAATCGGTGACGAATTTTGAAAATTTAATTCACGATTTCACTATATGATATCCTAGACTCGTAACTTAAACAATACGAAACTGTACGATTAATCATCTTTCGATATGTTTGCGTAAAGAATTAGCAAAAGAAAGGTTATTAAGGGCAGATCGAAAGATTTCGATAATTTGGAGAATTAAATACTTCCATTCTCATCCTAGACACGATCGCGTAATATTAGCGTTGTAACATTTCGGTTAAATGTTTCACGACGGAAATGACAACGTGTGCCACACACTGGTCGGGCTCACGTTCGCGAGCGCAGCTGCACGCGTGTATACGTGGCATTGTGTCGACTGTTAAGCATTTGATACGGCTGCCTTCCTGTCGCGCGTCCATTGTCGTCGGCCCGTTCGCGATGTAACAGAGCCAGCCGGTTTCTCGGTGTGCGAGCCACCAAGCGATCCGATATGACGATGCTCGCCTCTGCGACAGCGTTTCCCAAACTAATTTACTCACTTTCGAAACACAGCTCGTTAAGCCTTTAAAAAACAATCATTCAAGATGCTCGATGTCGTTTGTTTCATCGGATGCAGTACACGATCGAACGAGTTAATTCTGTCGAAATTTTTGATCGATGTGCGTGTATTATTGTCATTTCAGAGATCAAAAGTATCCAATTTTTCATAAATGTATTTTCGAGCAGGGAACTATCGGTTTTTCATTTTGCTGCACAGTGTATAAGATACTTTGCATTTTTTAACGTGTCATTTTTATAGAATACTATACAATTTTTAACTTGTGGAATAAAATAGTAAAGTTACTATTAATATTGTAATTATACTCTGTACTATATAATATAGCAATCCATACTATGTGATATTGACAATTACAACATTAAGAGTAACTTTACTATTTTATTCGACACGCCGGATACTTTGCAATTTTTAATATGTCGAATAAAATAGCGAATTTATTCTTGATGTTCTAATTATTAATACCATATCGTATGTAGTATTATATTAATAATTACAATGTTAATAGTAACTTTACTATTTCATTTGATACGCTAAAAATTGCAAAGTATCCTATGTGTCGAATGAAATAGCAAAGTTACTCTATACGTTGTGTAGAAAACTGAAAAACTGGTCGACATAAACGAAACAATAAAACTCCATACTACATGATATTAATAATTATAATATTAAGAGAACATTGCATAGAATTTTTTGCACTTCTCTGAATAAGTCGCATTACTGTGAAATCGTGACAAGCTTCTGCTCTCTTTACGAATATGACGGTAATACTCTGTCGAAATAATTATATTCACCTACAAACAGTTATTCATTGTATGTAAATAATTGGTGATCTGTATTTAATAATGTATACAATAACGTATCAATTTACAATTACGGTAAAATTAGAATGTAACTGTATACCATGTAGAATAAGATTCTAATCTTGAAACTCTAGAATAATATTGTTTGATCAGAATTGAATCATCTGATAACTAGACTGCGAATTTTTATGCAAATTTATATTTTTGAAAATATAGCGAGGAAAATTAAAATTTTGACAAAAAATTATTTAACCTACCTAGGTATTATAAAAAAAACACCATGATTTGGATATTTTTTTATATCAGGTGCATTCCGTACAATTTTGCACCTTTAAATTTCCTATAAATTCGTAAAAATCTGCAGTCTATTAATAACGATCCAGATGTCACAATTACTATTTTCGACGAATCTTTCATTAAACATATGTGATATATAAATTTTCCACGCTGTTCGGTATAAATTTCTAAAAATTAGTTTAATCAAGCATCGAACACTGCTTGAATTTATAAAATTTCGTCATATTAATCATTTACAAAAAAAGAGAGGAATAGAATTACTTAAATCCTTTTAATTCTAAAAACATTTTCAACTCGCAAATGTAAAAATGCATCATACAGTGGAACAGAATTGTATTCTATCATTTATCAGCCTCACAACCAGAATAGATGGATCAGCATCTGAAAAGATTTACTTTCTCCCATTTAACGAAACACATTGGGAAACGCTGGCATATAGGTGTTCATCCAGTTTGACGTTGCTGGTACATGCACCTGTGTATACGACGCACATCGTCGTCCACTGTTACACGCTTTACAACAGCATGAGATTGTGTTTGTACGCACTTCTTCTTTGAGCTAGGAGGTCGAATGCTTTTCAGTATAACTCCGACCGCTTTAGCAATGCTTACGATATTCGGACAATTTACGTGTTACCGTCTCCGTTTTCCATCACACGTGAACTAAACTGTCGCAGTGTAAATTTCACGATTTATGAAGATAGGTAATCATCTGAGTGCAAGGATACTATTACGCAGTTTGCATCGTCTCCACTTCTAAAATTACACTTTCTCCGTTAGTAATTTACCTTTTTAAATTAGTAATTTATTATTTAAATAATTCATTGTTTCTTAGTCGATCACATTTTTAAGATAATCGTACAAGTGACAGAAATTTGTACGATATAAATTTTTCATTTCTTTATTATTGTTTTTTTATTTTTTGGTGAAGTGCAACGATCATACAGTTTGAACAACTTTTGTGTTAGTTTCAGCTTATTGAGTTTACGATACGTCGTAACGTCGGTGCATAGATTAGACGTGATTATGGAGTGTAGATACATAACGTAATTGTGAACATTTTGAAATTTCTGTAAAATCGTGTGTGCTCGTTGATTTGCAAACGTGTGAAATGTTCGTATGTTATAACGCTTCGCAAGTGTGACGGTTAATTACTGTGTCGCAGAGCAATCGATGAGAAATCATTGCACAGCTATATAGGAGTTTTGAAAGCAAATACGCTTGTGATTAATAGATGAAACCCGTGTCCTAGTCAACAAATCAAATATCTATCGCGACCTAATCACACTGTTCAAGATACGAATTCACTGGTTTATCGTCAGTTGCAGTATACATGTAAAATTTGAATTATCCTTCCTATTTTTTCTCTCTTTGTTACTATCATAGAATTTCTTTATATTTTTATTTTTTAATTTTTTTTTCAATTTTAATCGTCGTATATCGAGCTTGTTTTTTGTCGTTAGAATTTGATTAAAAGTAAAAGCTATTTTTACCCAGGATTTTCTTTCGCTTCGCTTAACAGCTATCTCAAGAAACGATGGATCGATAATTTTAATAGAAACTTTGTATTCGTGTATCAGGAGTTTCAAGATTAAAAGACTCACGTATTTTCTATTTAACGATGTATTAATATGAGTATTTTGCGATGTATTAATATAAGTATGAACAGCAGGAAATTTTAATTCATTGAATAGAACCATGAATGACAGGACATGAAGACGAGTTTACAAACATAATGTAGAAACAATACATTTTATGTCATTTCGAGAGTTTAATGATTCATAAGAAATTTAATTCAGTTGAACAGTTTGTTTGTCAAAAGAAAGCAGTGGTTTTCATGCATTTGTTATAGTAAAAAATTTCACGTAAAATATTTCTAGGCGATCAAAAATGCAATGATAAAACCACGTTTCAGCTTGAAAAATATTGTTCAGATTTTTATTTAAATGACTACGTAGTAGTAATATTTTATGTATCGACAAATATGTGGATTGTACATTTTATAATTGATTCGCAAGCTGTTACTATTTTATACAATTTTGTAACTTAATATTAACCTTTAAAATCGATTATTCGTAAATAATTCTCCAATTTAATAATGTAACTGTAAAAATTTCGTCTTGCTTGTACGATGACGCATTCTCTTTGATACCGTATCGAGTTCCTTTCACGGTTCACACTGTTCACGACTCAAAATGGCATGTAATCGATTCCGGTGATAATTATATGCGCCAATAGCTGGAGCATGACCACGCGAGGTTCATTGTTTCTCAGCTTGATGATTTCTGTCAGTAATGATCAATAATATAGAGGGATACATGGAACATATGTATACAGAACATGTACAGGGTGTTCCGTGAAGTGTTTAACGATCACGTATTTAGGAAGTGATTCTGAACAAAAAATGTCATACATTGAATTTATGCATATTTTCCTTAAAGCACTGAAAAGCATGAATTTCACATAAACACACACAAACTATATAGGTTGAATTAAAAAAAAAAAATGATAATCGCAAATATGATGCTATCTATGTACATTTTCACGTTTCTAGTAATTGAAAAAGAAATACTTTTATTTCAGAATTTATTATTAAATCTACTGATAATCTTGAAGATATATTACTCGAGTATATATAAATAACACATTTATTATATGATATGAAATCAAAATAAGCTGAGCAAAAGCAAATTATACATTCAAAATAAAAGAGAAAATCTTCACTTTTAGAATTGTGACCTAAATATGGGCCATTTGCAAAATAATCGAAATGAAAAGTAAAAACTGCATAATTTCAGATCGAAATATTTACAACGATGTTCAAAATGTAAATAAACATAAACTTAAATGTTATTTATAATATAAAAAAGAAAAAAAGACACTAAAATGCTTTGCTCCATCTTCTTTACTCTAAGGATTGTAATATAAAACAGAAAAAAGACACTAAAACGCTTTGCTCCATCTTCTTTACTCTAACAATTGTAATAACTTCTTTCATATCCTCTTTGTTCCAACATTTTCTTCTATTCTGTCTCATGTACTTTGAACTAGTTCTGGACATCTTGAAATATATATAAAAAATGGCCATTAAAGTCTGTATTTCGATTATTTGTCCAGCAATGCTTAGAGCGATGATATTCATTATAAAACTTATACTAAAAAGAAGCTTAAAATGTCCATATTGTAGTACTCTTAATTAATTAGTCCTTAGTTTAGTACATTATTTGTGAAAAAATAAAACGTACTTACTTGACAAACGCTTTAAAATGACGAAATAGAAGAAATAACACGTTTCAGAACGTAACACGTAAAGAAAATAAATGCAGATTATTATCTCCTTCACAACACTTCTTTCGATCATAAATCCTAGTTTCATCTTATTCTCAATAGGATAAAGTACCTAATATGATCCATTTAACCTAGATTTAAACCATCTCTTATAAGATATGCCTTTTGCAAAAATGAAGGCGATCTTGATACTTCTTTGCCTTCAGCGCCCAAAAAGAAGATTTTTTTTATTTATTGTAGTGTTGGTATTTAACACTGTTGTAATATACAAATGAAAGTAGAAAGTAGGCTTCGTTAAAAGAATGAATTTTCCACGTCTAAACAGAAAAGAAACCTTGTAAAAGAATTTGCAAAAATTATTTTTAATTAAAGTTTGCCTTTCTCAAATATTAGCTATCTGAAAATTTTATCCTGTTCAACTCGTATGCTGAAAATTATTAATACTAAAACTCTTTGAAGTAATCTAACTTGCTATCAGTGAGTATTTTGTGATCCTTCATCCGAAATGAAGCTTTGCAGTACACCATGTAAACAAAATAAATGCAACTTATTATCTTCTCCACAACACTTTCTTCACAAATCGCAGTTTCACCTTATTTTCAATAAAACACCTAATATGATTCAATACTTCAACTAGTGCATATTTACACCATCACCCCCATAAAGCATCAAACTTTTGTCAACATTTAAAACTGCCGAAAAATCGAATTCCCGCGTAACCCATATACCACTGGAAAAATAGCGGTAAAAAGAACAAAAAAGAAAAAGAGTGAAAATAAAATAGTGCCGTAACAATTTTCGTAAAAACTTTACAACGAGATAGCCATGGTCGTATAGGAGGGTTACGCTTCGCAGAAATAGTAACGCGTTGTCGTGACTTTTAAGTTCATTTCCTCGAACTACGAAAACCGTTTAACGTACGAAAACCCTAAAGCTATCGAAGCGTAAAGCAACGACGGCGTAATCAAATGGAGACCGCGTAAGCGGTCGCCGATCGTTTTTATCTATCCGAGTTTGCGGCATGCAATCAGTGAGGCGCCCGTTGACTCGTGACGCTTCCGGTTCAGGCTTCCGGTCCGCGGAACCGCACCGTTTCCGTTCGGCTGCCCAGCCCACCGATCTGACCGGTCGTAGTAGTAGTCCTCGTCCTCGTCCTCGTCGTCGTCGTCGTCGTTGTCGTTGTCGTATATCGTAGATCCATGTTCGAGAAGCACTATCGAAATCAGTGCCAGAGCTTCGTCACCGTGAAACACCGACGTCATACTCGTTCTGAGCCCCTGGGGATAATTGACTCGAGTGATTTTCGTTGTTGTTGCAGAGAAACGGCGCCTCGTCTGCGTCGTTCCGTGTCGATCGAGGATCGAACATCTAATGTACGTGCCAGAAACGAGGTTACGCGCGATTTTCGGGCCAATCTACGCGGACCAGACGATCTGGCTGCTACGAAATTGATCGGCTAACAAGTCGCCGGACTTCGTGTACGATAGGGAACGACGTTCAATTAGTTTATACCAAGGGAAATATATATATATATATACGTAGACACGTTCTACGGACGATTGTTGTGCGTGTTTCATTTCGACAGAGAAGACAATGTTGGAAATAGTTGGAAATTAAGGGAAGTGATGTGTTGCTGTTGGGTTTGGAAATTTTCAGATATTCCTTGCTGAAAGTTCTTTGTAAAAGTGTCGGAAGACGAGGAATGTGGATGATGGAAAATCCATCGTTTTACAGTGTCTTCTATTTTTACGCCGTAATCGTGGAAGTTTCGATCAAAGAGTGCTTGTGTTCTGTGTATGAATTGTGCTACCAATCTTAATCGGGATTTTCATCGTTGAAAGATGTAACAGTGGGTATTCTCAGCGATATCGAAAACCGTCTAATAGCGTCGATTATCTTTCCAGTAGATATGTATTTTACGTGCTTACAAAAAATACGAAATACTGCTTGAAACTTTATTTATGAGAGTAAAACGTTCTGTGATAGAAAGTGATAAATTTACGGTGAAAATATTTAACGGATAATTAAAAAAGTGAACATTTATGAAAATACTCCAATTTACAGCAACGTAATCACTAAACAAATTAAAAAAGGTAATTCTGAACTATATTTCTTTAATAATAATCAACAGAAAGTACAATATTTTTCAACGTACAGGTAATTAGTAATATTTGTTTGTTACATTTAAGAGTTAAAGTTCCAAATTTAAAGTTCCAAATCCTGATATAAAACAGACATAGAGAAAAACGATAATACAACAAAAAAGGGAATTCAAATTATATATAACTCTTCTGATACACGAATACAAAGAAACCAGAGGCTCACAATAGAAACCTATACAGTCATCGGATAACGCTAATAGAATATCAAAGACCGTATTGCTGCGTTTCGCCAGTAATTCGAATCGATTTTCGTTTGAACAACAAAAGCCATTCAACGATTTCAATAATCGTAACATTACAAACAGGTCGTTATTCCCGAAATCTCGCGCGTTGATATCCCACATTCCGCCAGTTGGACGACGACTCTGGGAAGAGTATCCCACGCGGGTGAGCCGAACGATAAACAGCGTTATGCACGTTCCTCCAGTGTTTAGGCGAGGGCGGGGAACCGATGAGCTGGTTATATCGCAGAGTTATACACCTATAGAGTTTTTGGATCACGATGGCTGGTTGCCGTTCTAATCTGGCCCGAGGTTAAGCTGGATAATCAGTGTCGATCATCGTCGAGCGAGAAAAAACTAGCAATCGGTGAACGAAAAAGCGAACGAACGTTTTGTGTATGTGTGTATATGCTGGGCTACGTTGGACGCGAAAATGGCTATGGTGCCGGGTAAGAATAAATTGAAAATGGGCAGTGCGAGCCGATACTACAGCGCCTATCTCATCTACGACGTGGCGAACTCGTGTCTGGCCGCGTTGCACGCCAAGATGTCTCCTCCGGTTGTCGTCACGCGAACCAACCCTCCGTCTCCTGTACACGTCCAGAACCCTCGTAAGTTTTCTTCGCTTTGTTTTTTTTTTCTATTTTCCACGGTTGTACATACACCCGTCCGCCGTTACCAAGCGTGTTGCGTTTGCCGTTTGTTGAAATCTAGCCAGGTCGTGATCTTAGCTGACGCGCCCACCCTTCATCGCGAGGAATTTTCCGCGCTGTTACCATTGTGTCGTAATTATCAAAGGTAGTCTCTCAACCAGGAAGGAAACAATAGACGTGCTATTCCGGGATAAAGAACGGGCTTCGTTTCATATTATGACAGCACCGGCCCGATGGTGGCGTTTTCTATCTTACTTTCGTGTTTAATCGCGCAACGTCGGATGCAAGGTGTACGGGGAGCTGGTTGCATTCGCGACTGCACAATTTGTACGAGAGTTCATTCTTTCAGTTTGATGCAAGTGTTAACAATAGTTTTTATATATATAAATAAATGTAAAATAATAAAAGAAAATATGTATAACCTGTCACAGAAGTATTCGATCACTATGTAAAATGGAATAACATTTTTAAAATTAGGCCAAATTATTTGAGCCTTTTTGAGAAATTAGAAGAATTAGTTTACTAGCTGATGTATATATACATTTTTGGAAAAGTTGCAATTGATCGGAATAACGAAGAAAACACTGAATGTCGTGTTTTCAACTTCTTTATCTGAGCCCTTAATGAAAATTTGGAAACACATTTTGTAGATCTATACCAATTATATACATGTTGAAAATTTCATCGAAATGGGTTAACGCTGCTATGAGCTACAAACGATTAAGAATAGCGAAAATCGAACTCTCGGTTTGTAACTGCAATAAAACTAAAGATGCTTGCATCTTTCAATGTCTGTCGTATGTTTCTACATCTATTGCTTTCGATGCATTTTCAGTATGTATATAACTGGTATAAATTTACAAAATGTATTTTTTCACATCTTCATTAGGGACTCAGATTAAAAAAACTGAAAAAGCGACATCTACTGCTTTTTTTACTATTTCGACCAATTGTAGTATTTTCACAAATTTTTATATACTTCACCTAGTAAATAGATCCACCTAACTTCTCAATAAGACTCAGGTAATTTTGTACAATTTAAAAAAATATTATTTTTTTTTAAAGGCCAAACAAATACTTTTGTGACAGACTGTATGTATATACTTTGGTGTTGTGAAAAGAAAGTAATTATATAAAATAACGGAGAATTTAATGTTGTAGAAGAATTACGCTAATGTAAGTTTCTAAAAAATATATTTTCTACCTTATATTTAACTTGTACATATTTCAACAAAGTATAGCGTGACAAAAATTTACAAATGATTCAAATACACGAAATGTACTATAAAATTTGGCGATGAAAATATAATGGTTTGGGATTATTTCTCGTGGTATGGTATTCGTTCTCTTTATCATATTTATGGTAAAATAGATCAATTACAGTATTAAGACATCTTAGAAAATACAATACTGCCTTAGGCTACTGAATACATGTGAGAAAAATGGATGTTTTAGCATGACACATGGTTAAAATAATTAAACTATGGGCGAAACATAAAAAGATTAATGTTTTGGAGTGGTCTGCTCGATCACTAGACCTTAGCCCCATAAATCAATCTTTGCAGTAAAGTGGAATGATCGATGAAAGATCGAAAATGTTCAAACTCAGTAAATGTATTTACAGAAATACGCAGAAATTTGAATTGTTTATCAGAATAATATCCGGGAAAATTAATTAACAGCGCTTTTTATTTGTATCGCTCGGAAGCTTTCGTCGTTACCATATTTTGCTCAAACATGTACGAACTAAACATAAGATAAAAAACATATTTCTTATTTTTTCTTTCACAACTCCAAAAGAAATATATGAATATTTTTGTTCACAGCTGTATGTATTTTTCAAATTTTTATATATAATATAAACACCGTTGCATTCAATGTACGTTAATCGCATCTTCTCGTTAGGTTTTATTGTTTTACAGCTAACTTTTAGGACAACGACTGTAAGATTACAAATTCACTACTCTCTAGTATTTACAAATGGTAATAAGGAGCTATAACAATAGTTAGTACCTCACTTCTTTATAGTGCTATAATCATTGTCGCGTGTGTCGACATGAACGTTCTATAAGCGATTCTCAAAACATATTCCTGAAGAACGTTCCTTAACATTAATTATTCACGTCCTTTGGAAAAAATTAACCTTATCTATCCTTTAACGACATCGTTGACATTGAACTGTGGTAATCATCGGTTCGTGGGAAATGCAATAATACACCTATGCTGGCCTTCGTTCGACACCCTTCTGGAATCGACCGTTCTCCTTCTTCGATTCTTTTCGTGAATGCCTACTTACTCTCATCGAGCATCTCTCTTCTGTTTCGTGAACGGTAACGCAAGGTAAAGAGGTAAAGGAGGCATAGGTACCGGTGCAGGAAAGGGTGGAAACACCCTATGAGACGGGATAGCGTGTCTGTTTTGATTTATAAGAATTCGCCACGAACCCCTAACCTACCTTCCTAAGTCTGGCCTCACCCTGGCTTCTTCTAGATCGAGCTAGATCAACCTCCCCTCCCTCACCACTCGCGTTGCACCTATCTTGCGCGTGAATAATAGGCAGGTACCCAGCTACCTGTCTTTCCGTTAACCTCGCCTCGTCCTTCACGCTTCCTTCTTCTTTTTCTTTATCCATCCTCTTTGCCACTGTCTCCCGTGACGGTGCACCGATCATTCTTCTCCGTAGACGACGAACGAGTTTCGCTTCGTTGTCGGTCAACCAAACTATCTATCAACCCGGTTCTGTCCGTATGACCGGCGATATAAAGTATCGTAGAGTCATGAATGATTTTGCTATTGTGGTTGTGACCATTGTTGCATAGGTATATCTGCACGTGTGTGTATGTTATATGTCAGAGCGAATATGCTGTTCAAGACTCATGAAAAAAGAAAAAAAGTTTCTTAGATCTCTTTTGACATTGTTTGTCAGGTGGTTTTTGCTTTTAGCGTTTAACCTGGATTAGGTTCAATTAAGTTAGGGAAGTATTCGTCAGGATAAACGATGTCGAACAAAGAAAAAAATTCACGACTACTTTTAACTATTATTCGGTTGGAACGAAACAATTCATAGTGCTTTTTCAGTGAAATAATATAAATTTGTATTCTCACTGCCTTGCAACGCCGTGATATTCCATAAGGGAATAACGATGTAGAGAGACGCAACTGTTTTCTTTCTGCAGATAAATTTTATTTGGAATCTACACTTTCTCACAGAAATATTCCTTGCAATTCAAGCAAATTGAATTTTGTTTTGTTTTTGCTGCACAATCCAATTTGAGAGGATTTTCGTGTTAGAAAGGAATCTCAATCTAAGGATCTTTGCATTTTCATCAAAACCACAGCTGACCATATGGGGACTCTTTGTAGAGAATTGATGAAAGAGAAAGATGCATCAAAAGCAAACAGCAGAATTTGTTGGCTAGGTAAATTTCACCTTTGTCGTGATCAATGATGCTCTGAAGAAGGCTGAGGACTTCCAACGCCTTGTCCAACCTACTCTTCCTTCATCTCTGCTCGGTTCCCTGCAATCGATTGTCCTTTGCCTTGTCCTCAAGCATGTGAGAATTCCAGTGATTCTCCAACAGAGGAATTATCCTCTCATCCTGTTCAAGAGATCATCGGAGATGGAACGTATACCAATGACCTGGCAACTGTTCGTATCAAGGATGGAAGACTGTCCAGCATTGACACTAAGCAGCCGGGATTACAGCCATTGAAACATGTTATCGGGAAAAAGCTGCAAGTGGTAATTCTTTTCCTTCAAAAAGATCTCTCTCTGAGATCAGCAGTCTGAACGTTCAAGATCCGAACTGCTTAACAACACTATTCGGCACCGTTTCAATTGAGGAGAAAAATCGAATCATGATGAAAATGAAGTCGTTGAAAACAGTTCCTTATCAATGGAGAAAGACAGACTCGACTGTGCATTCTATGCACTGATCTTCGCGACGCAGATGTAGCACTGTTGTGCTACCAAATCTGCAGATGGAAAGGATGCTGCTGTTTCTCAGTAGCCGATTCTTTTTCCAAATAATTGTAGATCATGCTTTCAAGCAATAATCCGGCTCGAAGGACCAATCGCATCTTTCGACGCCGTTATTCCCTTATAGAATATCACGGGGTTGTATTTACTCGCTTGCACCGGTTTCGGAGACGCTAGTTATTGGATAATCAAACTCTTTAACCTAGTCCATTGTGATATTACGTGTTTTATGTGTTTTCTTCATGTATTACTTGCTTCTCGGTGTATTGCTAGATTTCAATGTGTTATTCGCTGATACTCGTTTGTGATATTAATCTATCACTCGTGTTCTTGATCCCTATTTGCTACTCGCTACTCGCTTTTTTCTCTCCTGTTTGACTGTGTTTACTCTTTTATAAGCTATTTTGTGTTACGATTGATGGATGTGTTATGTGATGGGGATGACTGAATATCTGGAAAGGAATTTTTTAGATTATTTGTGGATATAAACACACAGTTTCTAATGTGTTTGATAGTTTATTCAAGTTAATACATAAAATAACGTAAATGAAAATACGTGGAAGTTATATTAACATGATACGCACGTGGTAGAAGTATTACAAAGACTGCGTCGCAAAATCGACCAAGGAACCAAGAAACAAAAGAACTCTGTGAACGATGTCACGCATACATCTACAAATACCGATTGCCATTCGGTTAATAACATATCGATTATCCATCAGGATTGTTGCTAGCTGTGGTGGTGGTAGTTTAAACAATTTGTAGGTATAAAGGATACAGCGACCACGATCGTAAGTTTCTTCGAGGGTGGTTTCATAGTGATTACAAGGCGTACATCATCTCGGTTTGACGATCTAATGTAACTAACGAATAGTTAGTATTTCATGGTTATAATCTGCCAAGTCAAAACCTTTTTACATTGTAAAGTCTGTAACAGTATTATTTAAAAAAAAAATGAATAAATATCATTCCCCAAAGTTTTTTCTACAATATATTGTTTATTATCGATAAATCCATAAGTTTATTTCCAATTCTAACACTTCTTACATTTTCCTGTTTCTTTCTTCTTTCGTTTTCCTCGGAAATATACTAAAATTTATTAGATACTTCATATAGTCACGAAGTATAAGTTATAAAAATATATTTTTTATCTGCAATTTTATCCTGTCGAGATACTAAAGGTATATGCATTTTTTCCTTCAGAGTTACAAGAGCGCAAAAAGGTAAAAGTTGTAGGTTTTTCCCTACGAAGGAAAAACGTTTCAAACAGCATTTCCGAAGTTTTGCAAAAAAACGCATATATTCTGGAAAAAGTAACGGGTAAATCGGTCGAAACGGTAGAACTTCTTTCTTTCCTTTTTTTTTTTTTTTGTTATCGTGCTCTTCGCTTGTGTAGCTAGTGATCGCGCATTGATCGTTCCTCTCACGGAACACGAGGCGAGCTTGATCCCATCATTGATCAACAAGACGATCTATCAACGTTTGTGCCAAAACAAGAACAGCTACAAAACATTAGTGAGTCACGAAAGATTTTACATTGGCGTTTCGGAAAACCGTACATACATAACGGACGCGTCATCAGTCTTTTTACTTTAATACGCCATACTCGGTACATATTTTTTCCTCGCCCACGAAATGAGTCGTGGTACTCGAAGGATGAGTTGCGTTAATTTGCAGATGTCAGGTCTCCGCGCTTATGAATCTTACCATTTGAATTTTCTTTGCCACCCATGCTTTTTCTTCAGTGATATACGAGTAATTACACAGTTTTATACAACGAGTTCGATGTTCTTCATATTGAAACATTCTCTTTCATCGGAAAATAATAAAATTGTGTAACCTTTTCACCAACATTTACGAGCGAAATAGGCAAGGGATATTATATCCGTGGGAACAAAAGTTTGTAGCGTTTTCCAGTAAGCGACATTTAATCACGTGAAACACCGAACAATTGTATGAAAGATTCGAAGTTGTAGGTGAATGGGATCGTGAAACTGCCTCGAAGATGATGAAAGGTAGTGGAACAAAATGGCGCACACTTTGTTGAATAAATCTATATACCAGTGTCTAAATAGTGTCTTTGAATTTTGCTTAAGAAACGCTACAAACTTTTGTTCTAACCCAATATTTTAATCTTCTTTGCTTTCCCTTTTTGCATTGAACGCGAATACGTGTACGTCAATACAAGCAATATGTTGCAAATATATCTTCGAATCTTTTCCCGATATCATTAACACTCGTGTAGTTGTCGGTGGGTCTTTTTAGACCCAAGAAATAATTAATTTTCATTCTTTCTTTCCCAGTGTTTTCTGTAATATTAAAGTTTCTGGTATTCCTTAGGAACAAGAACAAAGTATCTGTATTCATTTCTTTTTTATTCTATTAAACACAAGTACGTGTACAAAAATGCAAGAATTATGTTGAAAGTGTATCTTAGAATATTTTTCCTGATACCATTAACACTCGAACGGCCGTCGGTGAATTTTTCTAAACTCAGGAATGAATTCTTTTTATTCATTCTTTTCTTCTGTTTTCTGTGATGTTAAGATTTCTGATATTTCTTATGTACCTCACGACTGATTATATTTCATTGATATTTTTGAAATAAAGATTCTAAGTTCATAGATAAGACTTTTATTTACACGATGTGTATAAAGTCCGCGATAATGCAGACCATTTTACCAACGGCCGTGTGAGTGTTTATGGTTTACCAGGATAAAAACACACCGCGATACGACAAATAATTGGCTGTGTTAAAGAAACGTTTACAGTGATTTAGACAAGGAACAAATACCATTACTGGTCGAAGACAGGAAATGAAATGTCTACAAACTTTTTCGATATACGCTTGTCGACCTACTTATTTTCTGAATGAGAGCTTTCATAGTGATAGACTATACCGGCTTAATACAACTGTCGGTTTTAATCTACACAATTACTGATGCTTTAAAAAAAGAAAAAAAGAAGGAAACAAAAGTTATTTAACGTATAGTCTCTGTATGCTTTCTAATGAAGCACATTTATACAATTTCAATTTTACGAAGCACTGTAGAATACATGTATGATACTCGATATTAAAAGTAAACTTTTTTTTCTTTCTTTTTCACTGCTTAAACAGTGGAATTAGGAGTTTCTAATTAGATATTAAATTGTACGTTAAGAGGAGTTCATACTTCATACTTTTCCTTTCCTTTTTTTTTTCTTTCTATTATTATGTATTCAGAAGATAAGAACATTTGAAACGTAAAATGTTCCGTTAAATTTAACGCGAACCTCAAGGATTTCATCCGTTTTATACTGTACGCATCCCTGAATACCCGAGGGATTAATTTCACATCTCTGAATAACATTATAATTTGTTTCATTTGTAAGTCTGACTGAGAGCGATTATCCCTGAAAAATTTCAATCTATTGTTCGGAACATGTTGAAACTTCTCTTTTACTCCGGCTACTTTCATTTCGAGACATATTTAAATATGATACTACGATGTAACGTAGATATGAAACATCTTACATTAACAATATTTTATAATTATCATGAAAATTATACGTTGTTTAAAACGATTGTTCTATATTGTAGAGATACTACGAGCTTCTTTCAATGTATAGTTATAAACTCATCGTTACATCGTTATCACTAACATTTACGCTCCTTTTTCGATAGAATTGTACGATTGAGTTTCAACACTTTCAACTAAATTTATATTAATACTAAATTTCTAAAATCAATCTTTAAATTTCAAATTTTAAGAATTTCATGTAATAGAAGAAAAAGGTGTTGCGCGTAATGAAAATTGAAAGTGACACTACCTAATGATAATCGACATTTATATCACAAAAGATTTTACATAACAAAACGAAACAAATTGCGATAAAATAGTAAAAGCGAAAACCGTACAGCGAATTGCCTACTTTCGAAACGTTGATGTCGCTTTGAGAGAGAAAACCGGAGTTTCCAGTAATGAAGGTAAAAAACTTTTAACACTCGAAGCAACGCTAGTGGCGGGCAATAAAGCGAATTAATATGTTCTCGTTACTCGCGGGCGTATTTCGACGTAACTCATAAAAATTTTAATCCGCTAGTTAAGCCGCGATTGAAAGTTCTATCAGAGACGAAAACTGTGCTTTGAGTACGTGAAAATTCTACAGGTCATACGGTTTAATAAAAAGAAAGCGATCTCCTCCCCCTTCTCCTCCTCCTTGTGCCGAGACGAGTGTAGCAGCGCGTATAACTAGCTTTCGTGCGAGTTCAAATTTAGATAAAATCAGCGGTTTTTATGGCTGGTAGATTTTTTTCGTTGATCCGCCGGTGTAAATGCGAAGGTAGTTACGGGAACACGGTGCGCCCGAGGAAAATAAAGAATTAATAAAGAAAATCCATTCGGCCTGAAAGAGCGTGTGTGGAAATTTTTATTTAAATGAACAGTAAATTTCCGATTGCAGCCGGAAGTCTGCTATTACGTATAATCCGGCCACTTTCGCCGGCCATTTCCTACTGATAGCTCGAATTATTACCTTTATCTTAATTAAGACAGAGAAAGAGCCGGTGAACAACGAGTGCTGGTTGCTCGTAAAACATATTGCTTTGATTGCCGAAACAATACCTCGTTAACCTAGTATTTAGTCACCAATCTATTTATCGCTTTGATATTCAACAATTCCCTTTCTATTTTATTCCTTTTATTTTCTTTTTCATATATCCGTATGCATATACGCAACGATAGTGATTACTATTCATTTAAAGGAATGTCTCGAAAATCTAAATAGTCGTGAATCTTTCTTATCGTTATTTCCGGATTTCTGGTGACCGAAAAGCCTAGATTATTCTTATTAGTAGATCACTAACTTCTGCTAACAGTCCAATGAAACGCAGAATAAACGATTCAGCCGGAAACGTATAATCGTATTATCGAATGCTCTCTCGGTGGATTTCGATTCTTTCCTTTCTTCTTTTTTTTTTTTATTATTATAAATTAGGTGGGTCGTTCAATTTCCTTCGGCGAGAATGAAAAATATGGAAATGCAAACAAAAAGAAACAGAAAAAAAGTATTCATTATTGAAGTTTCAGTATCCAGCGGCATAGTGGTTGGTGCACGTTGTACAAAAGCAGTCTCTCGATTTAATCGTACTCGCGGCTGTACATTTTAAAATAACAATCCAATTCCGGGCAACGAAAATTTTATACCCGTGCGCCTCAGATATTTGTGGGGTCAGGTCTGTATTACTCCCTCGGGCGCACCGCAGCGGTCCCCTTCAACGTAAAATTGTTTTCCGCAACGCGTTCGCGAGAAATACAACAGTCACTCCCGAAAAATCTGTCCGTCCCTTTAAGATAAAGTTCCACGGTGTGGAATACATTTTTTATCTTTCTTTCTTTTTCTTTTTTGCCTCTCACGTTATTACGTCAGGCACGCGAATGTGTAACGTAACAACGATGTTCGTTCTTCATTAAGTATTAAGTTCGTTGAGTTCAGCATTCTGCTAAATTCAAGATACCATAATTCTGGAAATGGAAAATGAATTCAGGGGAAAAACTCTTACGATCGATTTAAGCAGAATAAAATACTGCAATTAGAATATTACAAGCTTAAATCGTTGTTCTGCATTTTGTGTGTTTTTATTGTCTATTGGGTGACTAAATTATTATGAATAAATGGAAAAATTATATATTTCATGAAGTATACTTTTATTTTTTGTCACATATGTGTTTAGACAATTTGACTATATTTTTGGTAGCTTAGTTTGGTAAGATAAAGAAAAAAATTAAATTTTATTGTGGGCTAATGCATGCACGTATTGCATATAAATAGATACTTAATACATAACAAGTTTCTTATAAGTATTACGGTCAACATTTTCATCTGAATCTCAACTAATAATTAGTTTCATTAAAGGAATTAATGATACGAAGTATGGTAACAGTATGAATATTGAATAAATGAAATATTTTATGCTTTTGGTAGTTTTATGACCTCAATAATAGTAAACTTCACTTCTTATTGTTATTAACATATGGATAGATAATTTGTGTGACAGCATAACTAGCTAAAAGACAAATTTAAACTTTATCTTGGTAACTTACTGAATATGAATTTAATAGAAGAGTAATGTAAATTATTAAAATGTTAGATTGTAACAGAAGTGATAACTAATAAATAGCAATTGATTAAAGAAAGTTGAATCAGTATAGCAGCTATAAAAAAATCGATTACTTATAAGTTTGGATATATTTTTGTATTATTCCGTTGATAAAAATCAGCAAAAATAATAACAATAGAAAAATCTCTAATCTAGTGTTACAATCCTAATTAACAGAATCTAGCAATTGTTGTTCTTCGAACAATTTGCACTACACGCATCAAATGTTTTTACACGTCTAACTTCCCATAAGGACTCAATCCGTTTGATCCAATTTTTAAAAAGTTATTCGGTTTCAAAGGGTGCTCGAGTATTAATGGGAGTCACTATATACTTTCTACAACCATTTCTCTCATATCCTCATTGGATTAAAAAGAAAACGCTGTAACACCTTGCACCAAAAAGACAAGACCACAGCATACACCATCTATTCTCTACAATAACATACGATCACGTTTGTACTACCGAAGACATTCGCGTGACAGATTCTTCAAGAACGCGGTAAAAATTGCCGATTCGATCCCGATAGATAACCGTCCGTAGATTTTTCATACTCGTATCGAAATTTCGTGACGTAACGACGTCTCGAGAAGGCGGGAGGAGAGAGGGGAAGTAACGGCATTCGGAAAGCATCGAGCCGAAATGTATTCACGGCATGGGCGCATATGTCGAATGTATCGATGGAGAAGGTTCTGGTCGGTTTGTATCGTAGACTCCCAGTCAAACGTTACCCGCTTATAAGCTTTCTCCTTGGCATGCGAAAAGGGGATGCACAGGGGTAGAGAAAGAGCGAGAGAGAGAGTGAGAGAGAGAGAGAGAGAGGTAGCTATCCATGCGCAACAGTAACGAGAAGCCGATGCTCGTTTTTCAACGATGGAGTTTCACTTTGATATAATGGCAGGTTCGTAGCAACGGGTTCGGGGGTAGCAATAGCGGTCAGCGGTTTTATGAGATGTGAAATTAAGCCTCTAACTGGCTGGTACGAGGCGTATTCCATTCCTGAAATCGGCTTTGCCAAACGAAGACTTGAAAAACTGTACGTTCGACGAAGAAAATGAAAGAAAAATTAATATCATTCTGGAAAATGTTCTTTATCTATCTGTAAGCAACCAGGATGTTTTGTCATGTAAATTGTAAACGATTCACCTATAGATTGATAGATACGAGGGAAAATAGGAATTGTACGAAATTCGGTTATTTTGGGACTATTCAATTACGAGAATTTCGTAGTTCACCGCGCACGCTACCACCGTTTTATGTAACTATTATTACAACTGTTAATTCGACTGTTCCGCGGCTGTTCGCGCAGAAACGTTTGTCGCTGATTACGCAGCACGGTCGCTTCGCTAGCAGAAGACACCATGCGTTAAACTCCTGTAAATTTAATAAGCTTGCCGGGGAAATAGTCTTCCGAAGAAATTTCTCGAGGAAACGCGGTTAACTGGATATTTTTCTTTTTTTTTTTTACACAGGCAATCGGTATTAACGTCTCGTTGAATGTCATTATGTACTGGATTAAGAAGAGTTGTAATTTGAATATACTTCGAATTTTAACGTAATTCTTCTAAACGTTGCGTATACGCAAAGACTTAAATAATCCGACTGAAAAATAAGCTCTGTAATACTCGTTGACTTCGATTCATCATACATGTTGCAAGAAATATGTAAAAATTGTGTAAATATCAGAATTATAGCGATTTCATGAAACATTCGTCACTTTGCTTCTTTAACGTATATACAATCAGCGATAAAATTAGGTAGACATCTACCTGTTATAGGAAATACATAACATAAATATAATATATTCTTAATTATTTTTATTTACGTATTTATAAGTACAACATTAAAAAAATATATTTATGCATAATACAATATATTCACTAACAAGGAATAATTTCTATTAGCCGAGAAATTTGGCGAAGAAAGGAGATATTTTCACAAATGTTGCGTATATGCAATTTTGGGAAGAAATGGGTTAATCGTTTTTGTAATATTGTTCAACGTAAAGTGGGATTTTTATGAAATTACAAACACGATACGAGAGACTTTTGTCATCGAAAGAACGAATTACAGAGTTAGCTCGTGCAACCGAACGTTTGACTGATAAGAAGTTAACGTTAACCCGAGATGCTTAAAATAAGTTTCAACTCATTTCGCTGGCGAATTAATTTAATTTCCGCCAGTTTAAATAAGATTTAACCAACGAAACGTCCACTTTGTTTCCACTTTCATTTAACTTGTGAAAGCTTGAATATCCCGTTTCGAAAATAATTAGCTTCCATATAAAATCACCCTCCTCTCCATCTTTCTTCTTCTCTACAAACAACAATTTCCTTGAAAATACTCTTTTCTATTTTACTTACAGTTAAATTCGAATCAAGAATTGAGAGACAATTCTGTACATTTTACAAATAGTAAATATAACACGTCGTCGTAGTAAGAAATTATTCCTATTTCCGTTACAACTTTCCTCACGACTAGACGTATTCTCGAAGGACGTGCGCGCATAAAAATAGCGAATTTCCAGCAGACAGCTTTCCAATGTACTCACATGGATTAAGCAGAACCTTTTTACATTATCCGACTACCGTCAGAAACATCCGGTACTTTTTGTTTCGCTCCGCTTCGATCTTGCATCCAACTCACCCCTTTCCATCATTTTTTTTTCTCCTTCTTCTTCTTCTTCGTACACCGCTTCCTCTTTTCCTCTCTCATCCCACTGTTTTCGATGCCTTCTTTACCTTCGTCGGACGTCTTATGGTCCACTGCATCTTGTAGATTCGTTACCACGGCTTAGCCGTTCTACCCGGATTCACCGTCGTCGCTTAATTACCAGCCGTTTAGGTTTTAATTGTTAATTTAGCGCGTTACGTTATTCTTCGCGGCGCTGGTTGAAGGTGAAAATGCGGGTCGGTTACGTCGCTAGGCGGGGAAATGGGATTTCTCTTGAGTGCCACGAAACGGAAACGAGAGAAACAAGGACAGCCGAGTAGAGGAAAGGAAAAAAAAGAGAGAGAGAGAGAAGAAAAAAAAGTAAAGGGAGAAGGACGATGCTTTAACGCTGCGACTGTGCTGTTAATGGATCGTTGTAAAATGTATTCGTGAGGAAGTCGGTGAATGAGAGAGAAGTATAACCGTGGCTTGCGCGATAAGAACATTCGAGAGATAACAAGTTTACTGCCAGATGTTAACAAATGTCGCGTTTCAAGTCCTTTCAGCGAATCGTCGCGAATGTTGCGTTTGCTTGGAAACACGCGGAGTCGTAGGAGAAGTGGCGTCAACGAGGAAGAATTTTTAACGCAAGGTGTCAAGTAACGAATTACCTTATTGCTCACCGGTAAACTT
The DNA here is from genome assembly GCA_951804975.1 of Anthophora plumipes. NCBI lineage: Eukaryota > Metazoa > Arthropoda > Insecta > Hymenoptera > Apidae > Anthophora > Anthophora plumipes. The sequence continues at coordinate 9,813,248 of OX638116.1, read as the reverse complement.
TCGTTACTTTAATTGTTATAGACTTGACTGCGTGGAAAGATTTGTCTCGCCATCGAGTAAAATTTTTCTGGATATTATGAAATATGCGAAACTAAATTTCTGTGAAATGATTCTTTTACTGTCTGAACAATACAATCACAAAAGTAGTAATGGTAACACCTCTATTTCAGGATTTATTATAAAATCTATTCATAATTTTTAAGACATAATATTGGAGTGTATATGAATAACAAGTTCAAAATCGAAATAAGTTGAGTAGAAGCAAATTATACATTTAAAGTAAAAGAGAAAATCTTCATCTTTGGAAGTATGGTCGAAATATGGGCACACTTGCAGAATAATTGAAAAGAAAAAGAAAAATTGCATATTTTAAGGTTGATATATTTAGAAACATGTTCAAAATGTAGGTAAATATAAAGTTAAATGTTATTTACAATATGAAAAAGAAAAAATACGCTAAAACGCTTTGTCACTTTCAGACACTTTATTTTCTTTACCCTAACGATTATAGCAACTTCTTCCATATCCTCTTTATTCCAATACTTTCTTTTATTCTGTCCAATGTAGTTTGTACTAGTTCTGAACATCTTGAAATATATATCAAAAAGAGATCTAACTTTTGGCTAGTCCATACTTGGAATTAGAAACGCTTAGAACAATGATATTCATTATAAAACTTATACTAAAAAGAAGATTACAATGTCTACAGTGTAGTACTCTTAGTTAATTAGCTCTTAGTTTGATAGATTATTGCTGAAAAAATAAAACCAATTACCTGAAAATTTAAAAAAATGGTGCAATAAAAGGAATTACATGTTTTGGAACACAACAGGTAAATAAAGTAAATGCAGGACTTTTTTTAATCATAAATTGTAGTTTTATCTTATTCTCAACAGGATGAAGCACCTAATATTATTCAATACTTCAGCTAGCTCATATTTAGACCATCTTCAAGTATTTTTTTTAAATATCTGTTCATAGTAAACTCAAACTTTAAACTAAAAATAACGAATAGACTGTGGACTTTTATGCAACTTCATAATTTAGAGAATATAGGACAAGTACTAGAATTTTAGCAAAAATTATTTCATTTATCTTATTAAATAATAATTTCAATTCAGATCGAAATATTCGTGATGGTATTCCCAAGTCGCCAGAAAAAATGGTAAAAGGTCATCAACAATAATAGCAATTATCTGTTTTCATTCTTTTTAAATAAAACATTTAGTGTATCCAAAAGTCGGAAAGAATTTAATTTTTATACCTAATATTATAAAAAGCATCATAATTCAGATATTTTGTATACTTTTTCATATTACGTGTATTCTGGGCAATTTTGCATCTTTAAATTTCCTGTAAATACATAAAAATCCGCAGTCAAATAATGAACAATAAAAATTATTTGTGTAGGAGTGACAGAGTTTCGTGCGAGTGTTTAGATTGATACGCGAATTGCGCGAATGAAAAATACCTGTGGTGTGAAAGAAATGTATTTGAAACTGAGTACTTAAAAATATCGTGGGAAAGAAGCGTGCGTGGTCAACCAAAGATTTTCGTGGATGTGGCATAATTTTTTCAAAAAATATTTACGTAAAATAAAAAGAAAATAGGAACAAAGAAAAAGAAAGAATGCACGAGTGAAAAAATATGAAATATTTAAAATGGTTCTTCCATTTCTGACCTAATATAACCTTGAAAGTCATTGTATCATATGAAAAATAAATTCATTGGGACATATGCTTTCATGTGATATAATATAAAAAAAAACATAGCATTTTATTCAAAAAATTAAAAGTCGCCTTTTCGTCTATTTCTAATATTTATTATTTGTAAGAAAAACGCTTGCTAGAAATAACGTGAAAACCTGCCAAGTCTAAATCGCTGAAACGAAAAATACTCAACCCTGATTAAACTAATCGGGCATAAAATGTGCATGCATAATAAAATAGAAACAGTTAAAACTCTACTTTACACCAGTCAGAGATAGGACCATTTCAAGTCCTTGCATCGCCGTCGAATAAATTTCCTTTACGAAAACATGCTCGTTAATTACGTCACTTAATACCCGATGCGCAATAAAACGAGGCGTAACCTTTGCCAGCGGCAAGCCATCGGATTTTCTCGCACGATTTGCCAGAGATTTGATATAAGTGTCTCAAAGAGTAATTCACGTTCCTACCTGTGACTGCACATCGGTGGTCAAGGTCCCCTCGTTAAGCCAGACGGCGGTATTTTCCCTATATATTTCAGGGTCGGTGAAGAGTGGAAGTCCTCTTGCTTTCTCTCTCTTGTAGCCCTTACACTCCTCGTTTCACCCTTCTCTATCTCGTCTCTTGCTGAAACCCCCAGGAGAATATTTTGGTCACGTAGCAGCCATCGTTCTCTCTCAAATACCGGAGTTTCCAAGCTCCGTGCTCAATGCACCTCTCTGAGTGATATTTTGCTATTTAATCCTCTCTCGATGTTAAACGTTACTCTACTCTCTATCTCTCTTTCTCTCCTTCTCTCCATCTCTCTCTTACCGATCTCTCTAATTTCCCAGAGAAGACACCTCTCGACTGTTATCCTGCTACCATGTCCTTTACTGTGTCACTTCTACCTTTTCGTATCTATGCCCTTTCGCAAGGTTGCCAAAGGTACATTAGTCCCGCAGCAGAGCATCGAACCCACAATCCTCCCTTTAAATCCTAACGGTGTAACGACGGGTTGTTCTGTGGGGTTACACGAATGACCCAACGACTTTTCTTCGTCGAATTTCTACCCCTTTCCTCGGTCTCTCTTCACGATCTCCCACCCTTTTTTCTTCTCCCTTTCTGTTCTGCCTCTCTTTTTCTCCATTTCCCTTTTAACTCCTTTCTCGTCCTGCTTTCCTCTTTCACATCTCGCAGCCGTGTCCCTCTTTCTTCCTTCATTGTTGTCTACCTCCATTGTCATTCATCGCGCGAACGACTCGGCCGATAGCGCGGAACGGATTAACCCGTCTTTGTCGATGATACCAAGAAAGGAGGGAGCCTCTTCTTCGTCCATCGGAGCTGTGCAATTAACGTCAAACGTCCTCTTGTACGTTCGACTCCCTTTTATGCTTTAGAATCGAAGACGGTCGAATTAGAGGATCGCTTCGATGTCATTTCGGAGTTATTAACGTTGATAGCGGTGTTGGATTTGTGATATCGGGGCCAAATGTAATTTCGAGTTTATCTCTTGTATGGGGTAGATTCTAGATCAGACCGACAGAATATGTTACCGTCATGGTTCATTGTGTTTCACACCTCGACGGATCGAATCGCGAATGATTTTCTGTTGAAAATGTTATACCGAAAGAGAAGCTACGAATTTATTCGAGCATTATTCGTACGTTATAACTCGTGCAATTTTACTATGATTTTTCACCTCTTTCGATGAATTATGTTTGAATTTTTATTTATTGCTGGACGATTTAACTGTGCAACGCAGTTTTAACCCGTGTATACAGGTATTGAAGTTTTTAGATGATCAGCGACTTATCGTGGAACTAAATTAAATTTTAATAATTCAATTTTATGATCTCTAGGATTTATTATAATATTTATTATTGTAGGATTCACTGAAATTATATTACTAAATTCATCAATTGATATTATTTTACATGATACTTATTATGTTATTAATCATTTTCACTACATATTATCAATAGGTGCAGTATTTACTATTATTTGAATTTTTATTTATTGATTTCCTTTAATTTTGGAGGTAATAATACATCAAGGATGATTAAAATTAACTTTTGTTGCTAATATAATTGTTTTTGTCGAATCTCAGCCAAAATCTGTGTTACGAGTCTACCTCGTTGTTATGGCAATACCATGCTAGGATAATGAGTTGAGAACATTTGCCAAATGTAGCCAAAAAGAAAAGTAACGAGTTTTAGAATATTATCCTTTGCGATACACGTGAATGTTACGTGCGAAATGAAAAAAATTTCAAATTTATCGAGCGATTACTGTCTCAATTCACAATTGAAATTTGTTTCGTAAACAAGAGTCGATAATAATATTAAACAACGCGAAATCGTAGCTTTTCAGCAAAGCCGTGATTAAAATTCAAAGGGGTTTTAAATACTCCCCCTACGGTTGAGGTATAATTATATTGCTCATAATATTGAGAAAAAAGAATTCTCACAGGCACATAAAGTGATCAATGCGGCATGAAATTATCAATTATTCTGCAGAGAGGGAGGAGGAGGGGATTAAAATTACGCTGTTGACTTTGTCATTATTAATTTATGGTTAAAAACACAGAGCGTTAGCTTTTAAACGTGACATTAAACACCGGGAAGAGGTGAACGAGTGATATTCATTTCGGTTTGGACAACAACAGGCAAATTGAAATAAAAATTCTTTTGACACTGTACAGACACTAGTGAACTTTTGGATATACACCTTCGTCCATGATTATCCGGAGTCTTACGTCTATTTGCAGGTTTTTCTGTAACATTGGCTATGGATTACTCATTTTAGGATCTAACTTGAAACCAATATAAATTTTACGGTTACTTTTTCACTACTAATTGATAACTGAAGTTCAAGATCTCGTTTCTTTGGTTAGAAAGTGTATTACACACATGGTGTGTAATCTGTCTCAAATGGATTAAAAAAATTAAAGTACGCCAATTGATGTCTCCAGTCAGTAATGTATTATATTAACCCTTATCAGACTATGTAACCTACTTTTTACTATAGTAGACGTTTGTCACCTATTACGTGACATAGTAAACTTGCCACGTGGAAAGTGCTTAAAAGAACATATATTGATCTTAAATCTCAATTGAAAATGTTCAGATATATAATTTTATGTAATAAAATTTTTTTCTTGTTTTGTATAATATCTGTATGATACTTTCCTCATGATCATCATCTAAAGTGACGATCTAGCGGCAATTTAGCTCTGAAACTCTGACGTCCGATAAAGGTTAATATTCTAATTAGACTTCTGAGATTAATTTTACATGAATCTTGTTAATCGAAAAGTATCCAAGAATCAACAAGTTACTTTCGTTATTCACACGTTTAACCTTTCAAGACTTAAGCGAAACAAAGTTGAAAGAATAATTGCAAGTCGGGAAGAAATTCAAGCATCTTAGATTACCCTAATGCTCGCATCTTGATACTCACGTAGTAGCTTTATTAGCCCCGGTTTCTATTTATAAACTAATGGTGATTTATAAACGACGGTAAAACAATGGCGGAAGGTACAACCATGAATCACCGCCGCCGGCGGGAAACGTTTCGCGTTGTTGCCCGAAACAGGTTAAGCCTTTGCGAAAATTAAAGAGCTTTCGTGAAAATTGCGAGGGACACGATAAACCAAGCTAGCCGGTTACGTCAAAATTGTACATTTGAGAAAAAAAGGTGTTCGAGGAAATATTTAAATTCAAGATAGTTCGTATTTAAATGAAATAAAATCTACCTTTCGACGTAAATTTCTCCCTTTTGTGCTATAATTATTACTTTCTACGAATGTTATGTAATTTTATGTTAATAAAAGTTTGTGTCTGTATTTTTAATTTCAAAAATTACATTTGTATATTCTTGCAATTCCTTTTGCGATTGACTGTATCATTCAGTTTACATTTTGAAGTTTTTGAAGCTGTTGGAATATGAAAAAATGAAGCGAAATATTTGTAAATGATATTTATCGCCGCAGAAAATTAATTTTCGTAAAATTGCTAATCGTTCATTTTAACCCGAGCTCAAATGTTGAACAACTAATTTCATAAATTGAAATGCAAAAGCCTAGAACAATTGCGATAATAATTCTGATAAGTGAGCAGTTTGATAAAATTCGAAATGGTAAAAGTTGTTTTCATTTTTATTTCATTTCATTGTTATCTCACAGGTTATTACATTGCGATGAGATTCTATCGATGTTATATTTGGGATATAAAACAAATTTTGAAACACTTGAACATTTTAAAAATATCTTGTAAATTAATCCTAAGTTCCTCTTATCCTCGAATTAGGTCGTAGTTTATTCATCTTTTAAATTAAGAAAAGTCAGTTGTTACATCAATATAGTGAATAGTTATCTTTCTACGGCACGCTAAATTAAAATCAAGAGATATAAATAAATATTCTTTTTTTTATTTAGAAACATATGTGACTTTAAACCAGAACTAGTCCGTAAGCCAAGTTCTTTTCTTCTTCAAGTGATTGTATATTTAATAAATATTCTTCCTGCCTTTTTTTATTTAGCTTTGAACCAGAGCTAATCAATAAGCTAAATAAATATTTTACTTTTTCTTTTCAAGTGATTGCATATTTAATAAGATTGCAAAGGGAAAGGAGGGCAAGTGTTCTTGAAAAATCTGAAGAGTCAATTATTCAAGTTAGGTTTCTGTTTATTGTTACAAAATCAATTGTTCTAACTTTCGTCATAAATCTAAATTCTACGTATATACTTGAGAGAAATGGGAGGGAAGAGAGAGAAGGAGAAGTTCCATCGTTATGCAGCAGGTTTAAGTCTAGGTTATGACAAAAAGAAATAGACATCAGCAGCGTGGATAAAGATAGTTAAACAGGTTTTACTGACAATGGATGCAGCGTAAGTAGGTCAGAGAATAATAGTAAGGTGGAGTAATGGTCTTGTTGAGTGAAACTGCAGGATGTAAGCATGCATTTCCGTTTGCGAGAATAGTTTAGTCTCATCTCAATTGCATTTCAATATAAGTTGAACATATTCAATATTTTATTGAACTAGTACACCGAGAAAATCGATAATTTAGCTAAACAATAAATTTCAGGTTAGGTATTTCGGAAACATTAATCATTTTCATATTATTATATTAGGTTGTCCTAAAAGTTCCTTTCGCTTGATTGTTAGACACGAGGTGTAGAATCGTTTATTTTTGGTGTAATTCTATAGAATTCCGATTTTTCATTCTTCTCCTTTTTTTCGGAAGACTTATGATGCGATTTTTCCAAAATTGCTATGGTTTTTCTAGCAAAATATTGTTCAAGGTATTTTTTCACCCGATTTAAAATTTCCGACTCTAAACTTTCTGCATTGATTATGAACCGTTTGAACAGTTACAGTACAATCCCAATAGACGACGTAAATCTAATTTGCAATATTCCAAATAACTATTGCCTTTTATAAATCAACGCAACGTTACATGTTACAAATGCATTTCCTGATTTTCCATCTTTCAAAATAACACAGAAAAATTCAAGCAACACTTTATCAAAAAAGAAACATACTGTTGGAAAGCTAGAAGATAATTAAAGACCATGAGTTCGATTTTAAACATATTGGACTGCATGTTTACTCGAAACGCTGTCAGGCAAAGGAATGCGTGAATATAACGAAAAGAACTGTTGGGACAACCTAATAGAATAGTCCCAAAAGTTCTTTCCGTGTTATTGTTAGACATGAGGTGTACAATCTTTTATTTTCAGTATAATTTCACTGAATTATATACGATTTATTCTGATTTATTTTTTCCAAAATTGCTGTGTTTTACTAATAAAACAATATTTAAGTTGGTTTTTTATTTAATTTAAAATTTCTGGGCTCTAAACCTTCTCAAGCAATTACGAACTATTTGATCAGTCATAGTACATTTCATACACGACGCAAACCTCATTTACATTATTCCGAGACTGTCTCCTTTTTTAAAGCAATGCAATATCACATGTCGTAAATGCATTTTTTGATTTTCCATCATTCAAAATGGTACAGAAAGGACCAAGACACTCTTTGTTGAAAGCGAAACTTATTCTTGGGAAGCTAGAAGACAACTAATGACTGTAAGATCAGCTTTAAACATATCAGGCTGCATATTTAATTTAAACGCAATGCGTGAAAATGACGAATAAAACGATTTTTTTGTAACTTTCCATAAGCAATACTGTCTTCCTAATTTATTTAAAAAACACACATTGAAATTGAAAAAATGTTATCTGAGGATGATAATTGTACCATTGCAAACTAATAAAGAAAATAACGGAATAAAGGTTTAAGATTATAAATTTGGATACACTTTCGTCTCATTCCACTGGTAAAAGCCAACAAAAATTACTTAGAAAATAATGACAATAGTTTCCGTAACTTTTTCCGTTGAATCGAAGAAGATTTTTAATTTTGTTAATTTTAAAATATCTCAAGTATAATACATTTAAAAAAAATTACAAATTTATCAAATATCACGCATTTCCCATTTTCGTTCGTCAACCGATCACTAGTTTCCCGTTACAGTTGTTACACGATTAGAAACGATATTAATCATGAAAATGGTTCCAACTAAAAAGGAGAAGTGAAACGGAAGAAGGAGGGAATCATGCCTCGCGATCGTGCCCGGTTCCCCTGTCTATAATCCAGCACTTTGCTCCTTTTATTTGCCGAAATAGATAAATGGCGTTTCGTGTCTCTTGGAATAACCGGCTGCGATACTGCGGCATGAAATTGGACGACGCTGTCACAAGAATTGCATTAGTCGTCGGGCGTAGCGTGCTGGAAAGTGCACACACAAGCTAATTACAGGACGACACGAATGCCTCTAATTACTTTTATTCCAATTCCAACGAAATTTGTTGGAGCGGGAATCCCCTGCAAGCACGTATATACGTATAGAAAATATCTCCAGGTGTGGAAGTGTCCGCGCAACGTTCCTCTATACTTTTCACGTCTACGTGTGGTTTCCTTTCTACTTTTTTCTCTCTCTCTCTTTTAAATCTTCGTATAAACGCGTATGAACGCGTATCTACAGAGGTGTATGCATGTCTATCGAGGTTACCGTGTAGCCGATATCGCTATTAAAATCCACGATCGAGGATAATCCGCAAATTGAGCGAAATCTCGATGACAAAGCGTGTCAGACTAGTCCTGGTCAGCGATTTCGTAGGATCGCGGACGATACACTCGTTTGTGCATGTGTGTATGTGTGTGTATACCAGTTTGAAACACGGATCGACAAAATAAAGGTTGATTTCCATCGATCGGAACCTCTATCTGATTTTAACCTGGACTCATGTACGCTCTCTTCACCTACGTGAAACCATTTATTCTTTCGCTACGTGTGCTGCGGTAGCACGCACGTTTTGCGACAATGATTTTTCGGTGTTGTTTGGAAAATTAACAGCAGTTCCCACTCCACTGTCCTGTTTCGTTTGTGTTTACGCTCGTGCTGCACCGCCCGACGGAATGTTTTTCACGCGTCTACGAGGAAAATCTGATTGTAAAAGTGTCTCTTTTGCAGAACCGGTTGTTCTCTATCTCTCTTCCTCCCCATCTCTCTGTCTATCTATCGTGGAAAGTAAATTATTGGCTGCGATACGATTGAGCGTACCGATTTCCAGATTCAATAGCGACATATTGGTTTTGGTTGAAGATTTTACTTGTCTCGTAAACAATACAGTTTTTACCACAACTAGGACAATATGATTCCGAGTGTTATTTAAATATAGATAATGACGAAGGTGAATACTGCGAAATATTAAAATGATAATTTCTTTCATTTTCTATTCGATTAACCCTTTGCACTGCGATTGTTTTCCTAGTTTGTTCTCGGCTAACTTTGATTTAATTTTTTCTGGTTTCGAGATCTTATCTTAGGTATGAAGAAATTGATTGCAATTACTTCAAGTTTAGTTTCTTCATTAATAAGATAATTGTTCATAAAGGATACGTAATGTCGCGAAACAAATATGTAATTTATTGTTATTTATATTTTTTTAAACTGTGATATTTTTTGAAACAATGTTCTGATATAGGGTGGTCCAAATTTGAAGTACCAAAGTTTATCAGTATATTCTATGGGTCTAAATATAAGGAAAAAATCTTATACATAGATTACTTGATCCTTTATTAAAAAGTTATAAGCAGAAATACGGAATTTGCTTTATGCGAGCTGTGTTTATTCTCTACAGTCATTAAATTAATATTAACCGTTACTACAAGTCACTTAATACTAATTTTTAATATTGATACTAATTTTAGTACCAAATTCGTAGATGTAACTAACATTCCATTTCTGCGTAATCATAATTCGTTATTCTGTATGTTTTATTAAATTTAGTTACTTTACCAATAATAATTATTTAACTAATTATTTTATCTTAACTAATTAACTTTATCCTAAAGTAATATAATTTAATCTTTCCTTCTCGGTATAACTGTTGCTTCGAACTTTCATTTTGAAGGCAAAAAGGAAAATGCTATTTTGCAATGTTACGCTACCTAATGTGCACTGAACCCTCAAGCATGAGAATGAACCTAATGCTCATAGTAACTGAATTGTACCATACATAAACTGATTTCCTCAAATGATCCGAAAATATACGATTGTGTTTGAACAGTTGCTAAGGAATACTAATATTATTAATATTTCAATGCTGAGAATAATATAAGGATTTTATATATATATATATACATGTATGTACATACTGTTTGAACAAAAGTGCTTTTATACTTATACGTTTCACTAACTGTTTGAAGTGTTACACTAAAAGTGACCTCATAGTGTAAAAGATTAAATTTAGTAAGTATTAAACATTATTTGTGAGATTATAGTGGATATTGAATAATATTCTAATTTTTCATTTCGGGTTTTATTAGTGTATAGGTACAACAAAATACAAGAACAAGCGTGAATAGTCCTATTTTTCTTTCTCGTTTTGTGCACGAATGAACGAGTTACATATGTATGTTGTAGTAATAATTAAAGAAATATACTTCCGGCAGTATTCAATGAGAGAGACGTAACTCTGATGCAAAGTAGTCTGTCATAATGAACGTAGAATATTAATTAGCACTTAAGTGTTGCAAGAAAAAATAGGAAACGAGAAACGAGGAAGGAAAAGCTTCTTAAGAAAGGTTAACTCTCTACAATTCGCTGAGCTGCTAATTGAATTTTTACGGTTTTACGAGGCTTTTAACGTCTGCAATATTGGTTTGACAAATATTAATTAAACCTGATATTCGGATATTTTGGCGAAAACTTTGATTTTGTGAAATGAACACTTGCGAAAGTATAGTACAATGAAAAGTAATAGCAAGTGACGAAATTAGTGATAAACACGTAACTACGTAAAATAATAAATTTGAAAAATAAATGCAATCTTTAAACCTTCTCACACTGTTCCCTCTGGATTTTATATATCCAGAGGACGTAAATATTTTTCCCTTTCTCCTAAAAATTAAAAGGAAGGAACCATCGTTCCAGAGAAAACTATTTGCAAAAATTTGAAAAGCAATATATGCAAAAATTTATTAAGTTCAATATCTTCGATTATTAGAAAAATTGAAAGAGTACATAATTTACAATTATGCCATATCTACAATTACACAAATATCACTTTTAATAAGTCCACAAGTACCAAATAAAAATGTATTTGGTTTCAACAAACTGTATAATTAAAAAATTCCACATGTTAAAATTTATACATTCTTTAGAGAATACAATGATTTATAACTACTGACTAAGATAGCGTAAGAAACAATAAACTCTACAATTAAAAATAAAAATTATGCAGCATACGTTATTGTGCATTTTATACGGTTTCATCCTATCAGTCTTTTCACCGTGCAATTAAATGCCAGAATAAGAGATCTTGATTTCTGATGACAGCATGATAGACCATCGTGCATGAATATTCACAGTTAACAGCATATGTTCGAAATGAAATCAATATTTTACTTCATTAGCACATTTCTCTTTCTTTCACAGGCAATTAGACATTGAAAGATTTTCCTATCGTATCATATGTAAAATTTTAATAGGAAACGGCAATCAGGTCGTTTACCAATAGTAAATAACACGCTTCTATCGTTTCTGTATTACACAAATAGCATTAATATATTTAATAACGATGCTCATTAGCCTATACTCATGTCAATTTGGAATTTGACAAACTTCTGTATATTTGGAATGATGTACACTATTCCACAAGCTTCCATAAAATCAATGAATCATTCAGTATGTTAGTTTTCGATTATCAGCATTCGAATCTTGCTTTTTGCATGAATCGTTTACCATATTTTTGCGAGTTTCTCGAGGTGAAATTCTTTTCCCATTGCAGATGTCCATACGTGTTTCACGGTTCCGTGAATTAAATGAAAATAAATCACTTCAGACGAAGGAGAAGAATGAATTGCTGGAAATATGTTCTAGTTCAATGAGAAAATCCACGGTGGAAACATTTCGAGACTTCATCGAGCTTCGCGAGATGTTAGTTTTCCGCGTTATTTTGCCGTATTATTTGCACAATGGTGAAAACTTTGAGAAAAATTAAAACCAACGACATTAAAAATGTCTAAAATCTCTATTTCTTGCGATATGAAAGGAACAAAATATAACCAGAATTAATTGATAATATTTAATGTGTTGAACAGCTTTCTATCACTTGTTCAAGTATTCTTAAAAAGGACCGATTGAATGAGGCTCGATCTACCTCAACTTGTTCCAATTATAACTTGCGAACTGCAAACGGTCACAGCTTAGAAACTCCCCGTTATACCACGTTCTGCTTGATTAAAGACCGCCTATTATATCACGAAGAATAATGTCACGCGTTGAAGTTCTTTTTCGAAAAATTTTTACTGAAAACTCGTATAATGAACGAAATTAGAATTCACCTAGTTTCCCCTCCCGAACTAACGACCTCTGGACTTCGGTAACAATACTTTGAATAAAAACTATTCTATCCTTTGAATGTGTTTAATTATTCTCTCCTATTAAATTGTACACGCGCTCTAATAAATTTATAACATATTAAATTAAATTAACAATTTACAATCGAATTTCTGGCCAATTTGTAATAAAAATCAATCTTATTTGTCAATTTGTTGCAACCCTGCAACGTAAGAAGGGATTCGATCTGGTGGATTGTAATTGTAAAATACATTTGGTCATCAAACCGAGATGTTGCAGGCATAGCAACTGCAATGAACCTCCGAATGGATTTATGACCGCGGTCAATGAAGCCTTTACAACTTTCAAATTGTTTAAGGTACCACAATCACAGTTAGCAACAATCCCTTTCCCATTTACTCAATCGAAAACATAAAACTCATAACCTAACATTCACCAATCACAGTACAAACTAGTTCATAAAAGAGCAAACGCTGTCAAACACAAATCAGTTCGGCATAAGCGTATCGAGAAGAGACAGTAACAAGTAGCAGAATATTAAATAATACAGTATCAAGTAAACACAGATCACAAAACGTAAAATCACAGAAAAAATACTCACACAACAAATAACGCAAACTCAGTACAACACGTAGTAACACGTATCAACCAGGTCCAAGGATTTAACTATTCAATAACCTGTATCTTTCCTTTCCCAGTGACTGAGTCACGTCTATTACATACCATATCCTCCAATCATAACACAAACTAGTTGATAAAAGAGCAAATACAGTCAAACACAAGTCGGTGTTCTTCATCAATGCAACTTGGAAGAAAAACATCCGACGGATGGAGAGAATTTAACTTCAACCTCAGAGAGGATTTTGAACAGGGCAAAGAGAATTGGAACATTGACATCACATTGAGACTTTAAGTAAAATTATTTAAAACTTTTTCGGACTTTGTTCGAACTTGGATTCTCTCATCTTGAACTTTGCAGAACCTTTTGCTAGCAAATATGAATTGGAAATTAATAATCATGGTAGCTGTATTCTTTTATCTATCGGTGATTGAACAGGAGGAAAAATAAGAAAGGAATTATCTCGGCATGCAATTGGAGAATAGAGGCCATTCACCTTTTTGAAAGGTATGGCAGATGTCTTAAATGAAACTACGCTACTGATAGGATACTGGGAAAGCTGGTGCTCACATAGAATTGCTTTATTCTTCAGGGACAACAGTCTTATCCGACTTGCTGATATGCAATCTAGTTATTTCTGCAGATCGAAGGTACCAATCTATTTTTACTATTAGATAATTCAACATGACCGTTTGGACGTACATATGTTTCAAGAAGACACTTTTCTAGAATAGAATGTCAGCTCAGAATCTCAGTCAAATGGAAGCGACAGTTGGCGAGCACCGTATTTTATTCCTCTTGGCACCATTGCTTTCAAAAATTTTCAGTAAAATTTATCAACCAGGTAATATAATATAATGATAAAATAAAAAAGAAATCAGTCGATTAATTGTACCCTTTTTTGTAAGAATAACAATTTCGAAATCAAACAAGAATGTTTGTATAATGTATCATAAAGGGTTTGATATGTATTCATAGTTTGAAAATAATTTTTCCTATCAACACTAAATACACACTAACAAAACCTTTACTATTGTAAAGGTTCATTAATTTTTAAAAATTAATTTCAGAAAGAAATACAAGAGTGAAATATCTTGAATAGTTGAGTTATTAATAATCTAAATTAAATTAAGCACCCAGTTAAATGACTTGTTTTAAATTTGATTTTAAATTTTAAATTTAATTCTTCTATTGTCCGATTAACCAGTTTCTCCATTTTTGTCTTTTTTTTTCCTTTTTTTGGTTTTTCGCTGAGAAAAACGCGAAAGGTATGTAGCCTAAATTATCTAAAATAACCGATAAAATAGATATGTATGTAGAACGTTAAGCGAGTTTAATGTTAAATATCATATTAAAGTACCTTTCACATTATTGAAAAAACATTTACTCTCTGTCCCAGTACAACATTAGCGGAATAGGCTTGAAATTTTAAATACGATGGCTTACTTTTTACACGCATCATTTAACTTATCGAAAGCAGGTGATTAAAAAAAAGAAAACAAAAAGAAAAAGAAAGAAGAATCATACCATTTTACAACTGAACAGATAATTGCGTAGACAAATAATTTGATCGAAACGTTCGAAGAAAAATACAAATAGTATCGTGTTTTACAACTCATTATCGTCAACACTATTTCAGTTTAAATTAACAACGCAGCCAGCTGGAGGATTAACAACGTTAAATTTCGCGTGTCCCACCTGCTTATAATTTCATTATGAATCCTTTGTCTTCCTAATAGAATGAATTCCTTCCACGTAGCCGGTATATAATCTTGTAACGCGAGAACACGGTCCACCAGCCACAAATCACTTTAACCAATAATTCAGTCACGGTGAATTATCGATGCAGCCTGTAATAAGGATATCGAAGAGGAAAAATTGCAAGGAGCAGTACAGCCCAGCCGAACCAGGATACGAAAGATCAGTTTTCGTTCGTCCGGGGGGAGTTTTTGTAAGTCTGCATCAGTCTACTTTGCCCCGATCAAAGGAAAAAGCGCCGAGCAGTATGGTTGCTTTTTAGCAACCTCTCTAGTTTTTCATCACGAGTTCAAAGGAAGTATTATAGGGAGTAGGGAAAGAGTAGTAGGAGAATGAAGATACTCTATTCCTCCGTCTGCTACTTTACTTCATCCTTGGACCCCCTCATCTTTTTCTACGGATGCTATTTGAAAATATATCTCACCGTGCAAACATATTCCAAACGTGTGCAAACTAAAATGTTTGACAGATGACCAGTCGATGGAATTGGTTTAAACGGTTTTGATAATTTTCGGAACACAGTTAACTTTTCCAATAGAACCTGGCTGTCGATCCATAAATCGGTCAAACTGAAGGCAAAACGCATAGATCGAAGGAAGTTGAGAGTAATAGATAGGGAAACGTAGATCTTTCACGGAATACCAAATGAGCAGGAATAGAACCTTCTTCCAGTCACATGTTCTCTACCCCAGTGTTTCAACTCTCGACCTTTAATATTCTCCTAACCTATCCTCATTCGCGATCCTTCCTCTTTTCTTTCTCCTCTCAGTCCCGTCTGTTCGATCTCTGAAGTCATGCCTCTATGTTAGTGTGATTCTTTTTCTTTTTCTTCTTTTTTCTTCGGGGGGTAGCACGACAAGTCCTTCCACCAATATTCTCAGACTACCCAATTTTACGTAAGACCTGCTAAGAATAACAATTCGATTCGTCGAAGTGGCCAAAAGTGGCGACGAGAGAAAGTGTGGGATTGTTACGAACGTATTGATTCTTTTTCCTGGATGCGTTAGCATATCGATTCGCCTGCTTTCACGTACCCGTAAGGCCACGATGAAGGACTTCGCGAGACAGAGTTGTCTATCAAGCTTATGAAAACTCAAATGAAATCTCTTTTTCTTTTCCTTTTTAATACGAAGCATCGATTGCATTTTCAAAGGTATAGAAAATGTTTGAAATTGTGTATTTTTCCTTCGTATGTAAAAGTAACTACAGGAAAAAATTAACGAGCATATGAAGTGAATAAAAGTCTACAGATATTTACGGTTCAATTTTTTCTGTTATTTATCTTAGTATTTTATTGAAAACATTAAAAAAAAAGAATGTTTGAAAATTCGTAGAACTTCAAATTGCATCTACTGGGACGTAATGCAACCTTTCATGACTTTTAGAAACGAGTACGTTAAAACGTGTTAGTTAAAAATCCCAATTAATTTACGATGTAAATTAAACTGATGTTTGCATTAAAGTTCCTAAAATTCGTTCATTAGTAGTAGAAAGTTAAATTAAAAACTTGAAGACGGACCTAAACAGAGTTGCTCGACATGTGCGCCACGGTATTTGCTTTAATTTTTGTTTCTTCGTGTTGCTCAAGTCCCGCGACTTTTTTCGCGTTTCGTGCAATTTAACAGTTCCTTTCCCGAATATGATTTTTCACGAATATCAAATAGATTGCGTAAAATGACTTTCATTTCAGTGAAGTCAAACGTAATTATATACATTGTTTCGAAATCAATTCACGCAACATCGTTCATCTATCAAGTAAAAATTGTGTTGAGGTTTCTCGAACGTTGCAAAGAATAGAATGCTTGTCGAGTTTATAAAGAAAGCTTTGACAGAACCTTAAGAACTTGAGAAGTAATAGCTGTAATGGGTGAAGAGGCGAACCAAACGAATGAACAAACTTTCGAACGGTTAGCAAAGTTTGTCGTAAAGCCAGGCGATGAACAGGATGCGATCTCTAATTGATAGACAAGAAAAAACGATTGCGATTGATAACCTTGAACTGGACTTCTTCTCGCCTTCTCTCTTCACTTTTTTATGGTAAAAATGTAATCGTTACTATAGGTGGAAAATTAAATTTTTATATTACAAGAGTTTCCAATGACGAATTTTAATTATTGGTTTGTTTGGTTTGGTTTGACTGCTATCTAATGTAAGTTTATCTCTCGTTCAATTAGTATGAGTAAATTATACAAGACTTATCATTATGTGCACTGATAAAATCAAGGTTATGAAAATTTATTACTTTTTCACTGCACAAAACATGTACGTATTATTTTAATACGTATTCTTGAAATATTCATACAAATACATACTGTTTCAAATAATCATTGAAAAAACTTGAGTATCTTTTTTTTTTAATTACAATTATTTAAGTTTCTTTTTAAAATGGTGTAAATCCATTTATTCATAGATTGAGATAATTGAAACTTTGCGTTTGAACTAAAAAATATTGGCAAGTGTTAATAAATTCGGGTAATATTTTTAAAACTATAAGCTTGTTAAATTTTATGGTTAAAATTTATTTTATATATATATTAACTTCGTTATGATAATAATTAACAAAATTATTAAAGAAAATAAAAGATTCTCTTAGCTACAAATGGACTTATACCACTTTAAAAAGAAAGGCTCATTTCTTTGTACATTTATCAACTACGGTACAGCTTCTACCTATAATTTGCAATTATTATAAAAATAGCAAACATTTCTAAATTAATAATGTGATTTTCTCAATAATTTTCTCAGAATCTACCAAATTTGCAAATACTTGTTAAAACACAAAATCAAACTTGTTCAAACACAAGTTTATATTCGACTAATAATTCAACATTGTGCTTGCAAATTCAGTTTAACTATTTTATTGTTGGTGATACATATATGTGACCTTGTTTTGTTATTTGTAATCAGTCGGCGTCACATAAGTGTGATTTCATTTTGTGTTAGTCGCAACGATGATCAAACATTACCTCAAACAATCTGTCTTTCGGTTGTTTCTTTAATCCTTCGTACATTAAGGTCAGTGCTTTAACAAGCACCATAGAAAATTGAACCATTAATTTAACACTTTGGCTACGAAAGGCGGATATATACATCACCATTGATTTATCAATATATACGAAAAGCGTATATATACGTCCTCGAAATTTTCTTACTATAACACATTTACTGTTTTCTTAACTGTTTCCTAACATAGAATTTATCGTTACATGTAACATAGCAATTCCAAATAGCAACATAGTTCAACGTTCGCATGTTTTCATTAATACTATTCAGTCTCAATTTCGCGGTTCTCGTAAATCAAATCGTGAATTAAATCGTATAAAATTATTCCTTTGCTACATATGTAAGTATTTATCTATTTCAATTTGTGATCAGTTTTATAATTTTATTCATTCGTTATTTTTCTAAATAATATACTGTACTTTAAAAATGTTTGATCAGAAGAAAAGAAAAGGAGTAAATATGATAAGTAATAGTGACAGCCAGTCACGGCGACTAATATACGAATATCGCACCGTCTGTGCAAGGAGTGCGCCGCAGTTAAAGGGTTAAGATATTATTACCAAGTAAATGTATAATAAACATTTGCTAATAAATAATTAGTATACATATTTAATAAAACAAATTAAAATTATATGATAAAATTTAAATTGTAAAAATGGATTCAAACGCAACTTTTTCGAAAAATGTATCGTAATTACACTATAAAATATTGAGAGATTGAGGAAAAATTTTTAAGACACCGTCGGTAAGTAACAGTCAACGACCGAATTGTGCAGCTATCAAAGTGTTAATGTCAAAAATGGCGAAGAAT
Organism: Anthophora plumipes; assembly: GCA_951804975.1. Taxonomy (NCBI): domain Eukaryota; kingdom Metazoa; phylum Arthropoda; class Insecta; order Hymenoptera; family Apidae; genus Anthophora; species Anthophora plumipes. Next base: position 9,794,432 of record OX638116.1, on the reverse strand, counting down.
CGAGTATCGAAAATCTGATCTAAACTTAATTATCTTTAACACTTTCGAGTCACTCAGAATGTTCAGAAACTTGTTCGATATTTCGGGATACTAGTTGAAAATTCGAATATGAAGTACACTTGAGAATGTTGCTTGCGTTGCGTTTAGCAACGTCAAGAACGTCGATAGCAAAACCGCGACTGCATGGACATTGATTATGACAACAAAGGAAAGTTAAGATCGCCAGAGAGCGAGTGACACGAGCACGGTCAAATAAAAAGCAGCTTCGCTTTTGGCATCGGTGGATAACGCAAACACAGCTGTCCAGTATGGAACATCGACGCACGCATTCGACGCACCGGACGTGCCCGTTTCATAAATTCTCGTATAGCATAATTTGACTCAGTGCATTTCATTCCGTTTATTACATCGTCGGTTCAGAAACACACACTCGCGTGGATTCGTGAAATTTTTTTCCAGGCATAATGACTTTCAGCGAAATATGCCGTTTCTCGCGAAACGAGAGTTGCACAGGCACGTTGACGGCAAACAAAGCGACGTAACTATTTCGTGCTTCGCGCGACGAATACCTATGGCCTATACTAAATACGTTTTCGTAGCGTTTGCAAACGATCGAATATTTTCGTTCTTTCGTTATTAGAGAGTTCGAAAGATAAGTGCAATTTTGACGATTAGTTGCGACGATTCAAAATTATTTTTAGTCGAAGCTTCTTCCTTTTAAATCGTAAACGTCAATCTTAAGTTCAAACTGAAATTAATGCAAACGTACTAATTTTATAGACGTATAATACTTCTTTTATCATATCTTGACCATGATTTGCCACCACGGGTGTGACTCGTCATTATACGGCAAGGAGTTAACCCTCTATGACACCATGTGACTTGGAAGTCACGTGTCATCCATCTATTAGTCCTTTTCCTTCACAAACTTCAATGTTTATTCATACAAATTTGAACTCTTATTTTGAATCGATCTTTTCCATTTATCAGGTAACTGAGGAATAACTTTTTTACAAAAGAAATGGCTTTTAGCTGAAAAAGTTGTCCAGACTTTATGAAAAAGAAAAACAAGTAATTAATTTATGCATCCAATACATTTTATAAATCTCATTTTATTTGTTCACTATTACACTATTTGATCTTTTAAATTTCTATTTTTCTATTTGAACTTTTCGTTTATTGTGATCTTTCTTCTCACGGACAAAGAAAAATCGGTTCATATAGGGTCAATTATTTGAAAGTACATGTGATCTTAACAGCGATTAAAAAATACAGAGAAAAAAAGGTGAAACGTCATTTAACACTATTTATATATAGTACGATAGGATAACACGAAAGGAACAAGAGCACCATGTAGACCATAATACATACGTCTATAGCATAGAACATCAAGCGACGCATTGGACGCACCAGTCGTACTCGCGTGGCCATTTCATAAATTCTCGTTTGTGTAATTTGACTCAGTACATTGCAGCCCCTTTATTACGTTGTTGGGGCAGAAGTCGCGGTTGCACAGATTCACGAAGAATTTTCCGCAAAGCAATGACTCCGGGCAAATAATACCGTATGTTCTGATTGAAATAAAAACCAAATGGTAAAAAAATACTGGTCAATAGTGTTTCGAAATTGCGTGAACAAATAGAATCCTATCTAATATAATGAATTGTACGAAAAGTTCGTGCGTTTTTGTTCTACGACATTCCACTATATTGTTTTATTGAAATGGTTCATTAATATCGTTTGATCTTATCAGAATTGTTTGAACTATTTTCGACACATACGAATCTTCACAGTATCTTCTCCATACGCTTCATAAATACTTTTTCACTGTGTCCGTAGCTGCGCTTCTCCTACGAAACTCGTTAAGCAGTATCTTATCAATAAACATCTCTGATGAGTTATAGCAATGAGAAAAGAAACACAAATGAAACGGTCGAAATATACTCGTAAGTGCAACAAGAGGTGGAATACTAAATAAGCTTGCAAAAATGAAAGAATAACTAAGAAATAATTATGTAGCAGACAATACAGAGACATCTCTTCAGAAACGCACGAACGTTTCGTTTAACCCTACATTTCGTTGTCCTAAACAATTATTCTACGATATTCATTTCTCGAAGTAATTATAGATTATTTTTATTCTTTCTTTTATTGGTGTACTGTATTTATATTTTAAAGTCTTTATTTACAATAAAAATATAGTACACGATCCTACACTTTATTCGTAAGCTCCTTCGAGTGTCATGGATTGAAAACGGCACCACTTTTCCGGTTAGTTATCGAACAGAACGAAATTCCACTGTTTACTAATCTGAAAACAATGCAATAATGAAACTCAAATATTTTTAAGCTCCGCTACCGGCGGAAAGCCAACACATATGCACTGTTACGCGTTCGGAGATGAGCACAACGTGCATAGTAAATGGATCGACCAATATTTGCGGGCTTTTGGCAAACAATCAAACAAACAGAACCTGTACGCCATGTTCGAACTAAATGTTAGTTAGCGCAAGTCAGGTGTGTGTTATTTCCATTAGTAGCGACCGTGATTGTATGGCTGTAACGTGCGCCATCCCTTGTTAGACTCTGAGTACATACTATCCCAATGTATACTTAAGGTTCTGAACATTTATATGTGTGTACAGACGATGTGTGTACGACTTTAGTCAGCGCGACGAGTTCCTCGACTCTCTTTTGCGTCGCCTAATTGTAAGTGTTTCTAAATATCATTAACCCCCTTTGCGTTTTAATAGTGTGCACGGTGGTCAGTTTCGTAAGTTCTGTTTCCTGATATGCGTACATTTGCGAACAGGAAAACGGAAATTCTCTCTGCAGAAAAAATTGTGTTTCGTGAAATTGTACAAATAATGTACAAATATATACAGAGTGTCGTCTATCTGATAGTACAAGCCAAAAGGAAATTAATCTATATGAAAAAATAAGTTTAAGGAAAAGTATAATGTTTTTCGTTTGACGTTTCAATTTTGTTGAAGTGTGCGTACACTTTCGATGATTTTATTTACGTCTATGTAAGGAGGATATGATTGTGCTGTTCCCATTACCGTCTTGATATCTTCTAAAGTATAGTATATAATAGTAATTTTTAAACTATAATTCGTGCATTCCAAAAGATTCAAGAATTAATAGTCAGGGATCAGCAAGTGATTTTCCAAATATTTGATTTCATTATGAAAAATATATTAGAAATACCACACGATCCGTATTAATCTTTCAGTAGAGTCGTATAATCTCTTTGTAATAACTAGACTGCGGTTTTTTGTATATTTATAGGAAATTTAAGGACGCAAAATTGCACAGAAGATATGTAAAATACCCAAATTATGCACAAATTTTAAATTGAATCCAAATAATTATTTACAAATGTTTAATCATACAATTAATAGTTATCCCGAAAAATTATATCCAAATAATACATAGTAAGTGAAATAATTTTCTACCGCAGTTCTATTTTTTTTTCTTTTTTCGCTATATTCCCAAAAATATGAATTTACAAAAAAGTCCGCAAGCTATCAATGACTTCCCAAATGAACATATCTTCTTACGTTGTACCAAGCAAAACTATATAAAACATAAAAGTATAAACCTCATCATATGAAAGTTATCCTCGAACACATAAAGTTCAAAAACCACTGATACGTAACATAAACTTATTTTACTCAGAGACCGTTGTACAATTCGTTTAAACAAAAAACACTTCTACAAACTAAAGTAACAATAAAATACACTATATAGAAATAACTGTACTGTAATTTATATTACAAAAGAAGATCAAATGTAACAATACACGTACTTTATCCTGAGAAACAAAGCGACCCTCGTATATTACTCAAAACGTGAGTTTTATTATTCATACAAAAGTGGTGTTCAAATCAACCACCGCGCTCGTTAATTTCCCTCTAACGTATAATTTCATAATAAGATCCACAGATATGCCTATGCCGTGTGATTGATTTGTGTCACCGATGTCATCTGTGGACGAATCGGGGGGTACGTGGGGCGCATGAATGGCATCAATCACTTGTCGCTATGCAAGATTCAGAACGCACCGTGGTGAAAAAAAAAAGAGAGAGAGAGAGAGAGAGAGAGAGAGAGAGAGAGAGAGAGAGAGAGAAGTGCCTCGCTGGCCAACCGAGCGATACGTGTATTACCCAGCCTGGACAGTTGACGAGTTAATCTCGGTAACACGGGTGGGAACGCATTCTTCCGAAATGAGTTCACCTTCGGGGCCGCGTCGCGCGTAGCCAAACGAACTGGATACAATCGGAAAACGAAGATCGTAATTCAACCGGTCACCGTAGTATTTTTCTTCGGTGCGGTAAAATCCATCGAACAGATTGAATCGTTGCGGACAAACCGGTCGGGGGTGCTGCGTTCGTCTACCACCGGCTGACTAGTACCTGAAAGCGACTTTGATAAAGTTAGCGACTAGTCAGAGGATAGGGGTGCATGTACGGCGCGCAAGTGAAGAAAGGGATGAAGGGAAACGGCGGTAAAGATGGAGAGGGTGGAGAAGTGGCGAATGTCCTTCACACGAGAAAGTTTATACCGTGGTGATGCGGTCATGCGACGGATGGGTTTTCAGCGCAGTGCCGTGGCGGGAAAGTCAGAAAAGCAGGGGTGAAATGGGCGGGATCGGTTCTGGTTGAAAGAGGGGTAGTGACAAAAAAAAAGAAGGGAGAAAGAAAGAAAAAAACAAGAAAAAGTGACGACGGTTTACTCAGACGAAGGATATGGGGAGTCCACGTTTTACGTATTTACGGTGGGTACACACTCGCGCGTACAAGCCGCATAACTCACCGTCTGGTGACCTATATCCAACTAATTTTCAGATAATTAATATTTCAGTCGCGGCGTTGTTACGCGCGAGTTAATTTCGATTTGGCCACGTTTCAGTTTCCTGCAGTCTTCTGCTACCGCCCATTCCATGCCGCGTGGACCGCCCACCCCTCCCACATTACCTCTTTTACCCGCATTCTACTACCAACTCGCTTCGTCCCTCTTCTTTTTTTTCTTTTCTTCTCTTTTCTTTCTTTCTTTTTTTTTCTATCCCTCTCTGTCTTTCTCCCTCGTCTTCTCACTGTTCGTCATCCACCTCTGGTTTGCCTGTGTACCCCTCCCTCTCTCTCTCTTTCCCTCGCTTACCCTCTAGCAACGCCACTCTACCCTTTCCCCTCGGTTAAACCGTTTCCCGTGAAAAGCGTCGGCCAACCAGCCGTGTGCATTCGTACGCGAAGTGCGTGCATAATTTATTTTCAGCGTGCTTTACCTTCGGGCACTGCTGAAACGACCGGCCTGGAACGCTTACCGGCCAATTTGAAATTCACCTATCGGAATTGCGTGTCACTTGTTGGTGCTTTCATTTCGTTGCCCGATGAGGAACGAATAACAATTCACATCTTACTGGCAGGTCCGATTTATCGTACTGTTCGATCACCGAATTGTTACGTTTAGCCTGATGCCGTTACTGAAATACGAATTAGGGAGTTTGTGACTGTTGTTACAGCGGCCTCCGTGATTCTCTGAGTATAGGCAAAAATTGAAATATTTCCGATGGTAATCAAACTGGTAAATTTGTATCGATATTTCAACCACAGTTCAATCTTATTGATCAAGAAATAACTACTTCCTTTTTTTTTTTTAATATTAAATTCGACTCACTATGGAAATATACGTACAAGAAATTTATATATTTTAACTTTTGTATAAATATAGGATTTCAATTATAATTTTAACGACAATTGTGAAGGATACAAAATAATGTTTCAGTGTTCTTTTAATTTATACATGCATTGAGTACATGTTGCATAATACATATCTTTTAATTATCATTTCAATAAATGTTTCAAAGATATTTTAGTGTTAGCAATACCATTATTATTATCTTTCCTTTATAATGTATATCGTTATTTGTGTTTGAAGTTTTTTAGAATTAAACCGAATGTCTGTTATGAGTTCGAAAACAAACGTGAAATAACAAATTTAATTGTTGCTTTTTACAAAAGGAAGAAAGTGACAGATTTATTCTAGAAATTTGTAAAATTTTCATAATTTTTAATTAGTCGTACAAAAGATTTCCGATTTTGATTAAACATTTTTTAAATCTAAAACAATTAAACTTGTGCACATTGTGTAACTATTGTTGCATGATATACCTCTGCAAACTTAATACAAGATTCACGAGACTCATCACGTATCGTTTATTCGTAAAAACGTAGTGATCGTTATACAACTTTCAGCATTTGCATACATTATTTCAACGAACAATAGCTACGTGAAACATTACTTGTACAACCACTATATCGAATCGGTTGCTGAATAGTATATTTATATTTCAACGAGTGTTTTGGCTCGATTAATTGAGAGACATGTTGAACCGCTGCAAATCAAGTCATTAACGTTTCATATCCTCGCATAGATTGTTCGTACAGAGATAAAGCCGCTTGTATAGATTTAGTTAGATTAAATATGTTTACAGCACTGTTTTGGCTTTATTGAATAAATCATACACAATATGATTAACATTAAGAATTCAGGTAACCGGAAGAATAGAATGGAAACGTGCTCAGCTATACATATATCTTATGCGTGAATTTGATTCTTATAAAATCGCTTACTTAAATCTTTCCAAGGTTTTTTTAAATGATTCCAAGTTTATCTAAAAAATTATCACATACAACATTTAATTCCCATAAAATTTACCACGAAACGTCATACATTCCAACGGCTGGAATCGACAGATCTTTTCTAAACAATGGACAACTAATAATATACGTCACTTGTACACAAAAATACCATACAGTTGTTAAGACATAAAATTACAAAAAAATATCTATTTATAAATCATTACCAGACAAACTCGAATAGTGAATGTTATTAGAAAAACGCAGTGTTTAGTAATTTTCATTCATTTGTTGTTAAATTTTTTACAATATAATATATCTTAGATCTTCTACACCTCCTTGTTGCTAATTATAAGTAGAATTATTGCAATATAATAGAGATATAAAAGTTTTAATTAGATAGGATCGAGAATTTATATTTACAGTGACTTCCATTAATATTCGGGCAACATTTAAAACGGAATAACTTTTTTAAAATTGGACCAAACGAATTGTCTTGGTGTGAGAAGTTAGAAGGATTAGTTTACTAAATGACGCGTACAAACAGTTTTGAAAAAATTCCAATTTGTCCAAAATGCGAAGGAAATAGTAACCATCGCTTTTTACAACTTTTTTATCTGAACCCGTAATGAAAATTAAAAGTAAAGTATATTTCGTAGATTTATGTTAATTATACACGTGCTGAAAATTTCATTGAAGTTGTTTAACTGTGCTATAAACTACAAACGATTAAATATGGCGAAAATCGCGAAATAATTGCGATAAATTGAAAGATTCTTACATCTTCCAATGCTTGTCCCTTGTTCCTGCATCAACTATTTTCCATGAAATTTTCAGCATGTATATAACGAATATAAATCTACAAAATATATATTTTTAAATCTTCATTACTAGCTCAGATGAAAAAGGTGGTAAACAGCGACTGTTACTATTTTCTTCGTAATTCCGACTAATTGGAACTTTTTCAAAATATTTTTTACACGTCATCTAGTAAACTAGTCCTTCTAATTTGTCATGAGAACTCAGTTTATTTGGTTCAATTTTAAAAAAGTTATTTTGTTTTAAAGGAATATTAATGGGAGTCACTGTATGTATAATGGCATACATTCCTATCATAATTCAGTTATTCTATTAAATATCCCATTATAAACTTCTTCATTTTCACTATTTTTTATATATGAAAAATATAAATGGGAATGAAAGAAAAGTTATTAAACAAATTATAAGTATTAGTGTAGGTAAGTCGCTTGAAAAATTCATATTTTAAAGAATGCATATTGGCATCATTTATACAATGATTCAGTACTATAGATAACATTAATTCATAGCTTTTTTAATACAACGGAAGCTACGATCATCTTATGGAAATATCCAGAGAATAGATCGCCACAAGTGAGACTGTACTCGTTGGAAGTTGATGGTTTGGGATTGGGTTGGGAGTCTTCGCGTCACCAGGAAATGGCGACCGTTTCCTCTTCGTAGCCCACCCACAGCTCCTCTTCCTGCTGAGGATTTAACTATGCAGTGTCTCTCAATCTATTGTAATACTTTTCTCTCTAAATGGGGAATAACTTTTTCAGCTTTAAAACGACACTTCTTTTTTTTTTATATACATATTTTCCTTCCCTTTAGAATATTCCCAACTGGATTACACTTTTTCGTTGAAAGACAACATATATGTATGTGTATACAATAGAAATTTTTTGCACAATACTTAATTTCAATAATTGTCTCTGGCTTATTAGCATTGACTTGACTTTTCGAAAAACCCCACAAAAAGAATCTGATGATGTTAAATCGCATAATTTTGGAGACCAATTGAAATCTGCATTTAGAGAAATTACACGTTGGCGAAATTTCGATCGCAAAAATTGAATGTTTCCTCGAGTTGTGTGATACACAGTAATATTTATTACTAATCAACCTGCCTAATTTTCTTGCCAACGGCTTCCAATGTGCCCTTGGTGTAGATATTAACTTCTTTGCTTGACCAGGTACGATATCATAGGTCATTATACCGTAACCAGTGTGAGAAGAAAAAAGTAAGGATAGATTTCGAGTTAAATCATGCAACGACCAGCACGAGCCATTGGCAACTATTCCATTTCTGATTTTTCCGTGTCGCTGTAAGGTCACGCCGGCAGTGTCGGCAAAGGAAAATGGGAAAAAGGGGCGAACCAACTTGGCCTGGCTACGTGTCGCTGAATTTAAACTTCTGCTTAAGCTGCTTCCCTGCATTCGGATCATCGTAGCGTTCATGTAGCGTGCAAGCACACTTATTGGTGTTGTTCATGATCGTTGTGTGCATACATACTGAGAACACGATCGTGTTGTTTTCTGATCAGTTTTCTGATTTTTTTTTCAGTATAAAGAAAATTATGTGATTTAGGTTTAGCATTCAGCAGAGATCGAGGCTGATCTGATAGATACGCTAAATATTTTTATAAATATTTCTAGTCCAGTATATCGTAGAGTTTGCGCATAAAATGTAGCTGATACATGATAATCTAAAACCCGTGACGGGAAAATTAGAACTACTCACACTTTTTAATATTTTGCGTGTTTTTGGTAAAATTTAAAGGCCTGAATGAAATTTAATTTGGTGTATTCCAAATATAGAGTTAAATCCTTCAGAGAATTAACTTTTATTAAAGAAAATCTGTGTACTCCCGTTTCCAGGAAACTCTCTCAACATGAATCCACTTCAGAATATTTGGAATTTATTTAAAACACTTGTGTATACATCGTCAATCGCTGTATTAGTTGATTTAATCCTTTCGCTTCAGCACGCTTATAATAAAATGTGATTGCTGTAAGCGGAACCCGTCGCTCACGAATTGATACATAAAAACTACAATCGAGAAGAAAACAACAGGTTTTGTTGATGGTGAATTTTTTGCCGAATCTCCAACTTTTCTTGTATTACTATAGAGTCTTTTTACTAGAGCAATTTGAATCGAAGGGGTTAAAGAAAACAATTTTGGATATTTAGCAAAATTGTAAAATAAAGTACATGATAAAGTACATTCAAAAATAAAGTACATGACAAAACAGTGCATACATAGTATAGCAAAAAGCACATATGCTATATTCGAAGCAAAGGAGAGAAACACAAATTATTAATAGGTAGTTAATTTGGAAGTTAATAAAAATTATTATTAAATCACGTTCAGGTCTTTAAATTTTGCTAAAAACACGAAAGATATTGCAAATTGTGAGTGGTCCTAATTTTTTGGCCAAGGGCTGTTTATGTTCATCGCTCGTAACCGGGCTGAAGCATCGTGTACGAATGAAAAAGAGAAAAAGATGTGATCCCATTTGCAGTGAATCTAAAACGACACTTCCTTCAAAATATTTCGATAGATATCATGAGAAGTTTTCGTGTCTCAAGCATAGTAATGTTACTTGCAATTGATGTTGCAGGCGTTTTAGAATCGAGAATTCTGACTAGTTCAATATTGAACGTAGTTGTTCACTCTTTACGTTTCTTTCACATTTAGTACTTAAATCAATTGTGTCTATTTCTAGTTCATTAATTAAATTAAATTAAATTAAATTAAATTATTTATTAAAGCTATATTTAAAGTAAATATTAAATTTACTAGGTGTACAAATAAATTCTTTCCAATTTTTGAATACAATTAAAGGTTTATTCAGTAAGAATGGAAACAGGTCGATTATCAAAAGAATTTCCATTATAGTCGATGACCTTTGCCATTTCTCTGACAATTTGCAAATACCATCGCGAATGGTTCTATACAAATAACTAATGATTATGTGACTTCAATCCGAAACATCTGATAAATGAAATATATGTATCATATTAATGAAATAAAAATGCACTTTTTATGTATTCGAGTAGTTTTTTTTTTTTTTTTTTTTTTTTTTTTGAAGAAAGTTTCACTGTATCACACCTTTTTTCAATTATCATATCTTGCAGATACACTGAGATTCAGTAAGTATTTTAAAAATCGCATCCTCCGCAAGATTAACGATATATATTTCACCTAGTCAAAGTAAACTATTTCGAAATAAAATTGACAATATTATAACTTACCGTCACTTCTGCAATAATTAAGAACGAGAAATTTAACTGAACGTAGAATTATTAAAAAATAATCCATAATGGAAATGTATTTTTCAAAAATATCAAACAAATGTTACAACTTAAATCTTTTGCAAATATTTTACTCAATTTCATTCTCTCGTATACTAGAGCTAAAATTATAGTTTTCAAGGACTAAGAAAAATATTTGGTACTATCGATTTCTTTGGGCCAGCATGCAAACAGTCACAAAGAACCGTCGTTCTATTTTAATTCTCTTCGCTCTCCATCTTCTCCTCCCTCTCCGCGCGCATTGTTTCTCGCGGATGCTATAAAACACAACTTCGGCTTTTATTGAAATATATCACCGATTGTGGTAAAAGGACTCCGCTCGTAGTCGTTACCCGCGAAAGAAAGGAAAGAGGAAAGAGTCGAAGAGTAAGATTGGATTCTGCGTTCGGTTCGAATAAGTAGTATACTGGTACGAAGAAAATCGTGAGCCACCGCTCCGTCTTACTCAGCAGACATCTCGAGCATTCGGTACGAAAGGATACGTTCGTAGGTATCACGGTAGGGTAAATGTAGGTGGGTATTATCAAGAAAGGAACCCGATTGAACTATCCGAATCGAATTTTGAAGAAACGACTAAAACTGCCTCTTCGATAGGGCAAAAGATCGTGTGCCGTGACAAACATTGGATAGAAAGTGGAAGAGAGGAAATAATATTTGTGGACAGAAAAAAAAAGTATTGACGGACGGAAATTGAACGGTTTAAACAATCTTTTGCAACACGATGAATATGGTCCGAACATATTCGTTGATTGCCATTTTTGACGCATGCTCGTTGGAAGGAGGAGAATAAACAGGACATCTGAACGGTTACCGGATTGTTCAAACAAAAAACACGCGGTCCAATTTGTTTCAGTTGCAATTCCTTTTTCCGTTTTTTTTTTTTATTTTCAAGTGACAATTTTTTAAATATATATTGTTTACGTTCAGAGGGGGTGAATAGAATGAGTTGAGATATTCTGTGCTATATTTTTGTTAAATGGTAGAAACTAAAATCCACACGTAGAATCACTAATTCATTCACCTTTTCGTTTTTTTTTTTTCACTTTTCGATTAATGTTAACCCTCTATAACCCAATTTTTCTGTCTAAGAGAAGAAAAATTAAAGTTGATTAGAATTTTATATCTTGAAAAATGTCGAGAAACAAAAATTCATGATTAATATAAAGAAACTGACTGGTAATCAAATAATAATACAAAGATGCAGTAGTATAGCAATAAATAAATAAAATATAGATAAATGAATATGTAACTTTTAAGTCACACGGTGCTATAGAAGGTTAAAGAAAGAAGTATTGAAGACATAATTTATATTTTTAAAAAACGTTCTCCTTATGTACCAGTTTTTTTGCTACTTGCTTGTAGAAACTGTTTTAATTATAAACATTAAATTTAACGAACTAAATTAAATTAAAAAACAATTGCAAGATAATTATTTCAACTAACTTAGTTCAATTTATAAACATTGTACACTTTCTATCCACACATCTTCAAATAATTTCACACATTACTTACACATAAAAAAATTGAAGACACATTTTATTAAATATTTTTTACAAGAAAATCTAGAATAATAAAAATACAAGAAATCAATTGAGCTTAACCTTTCCCAAAGCAAATTAGTAAAGTCGAAAAAATAAATAAATTGGCGAACGTATATAATTTATTTCCTTTTCAAAACGAAACTTCCGACTTTCAAACATTTCATTGCAAAGGTGCGTTAGAATTGATAAATCAGTCATATGAAAATATACTCGGAGCGCAAAGGGTTAAAATTCAATCGAGAAGGAAATTAACACTATTTACAGCATGTTACGAGCAAAGGAAGGGAACCGGAGGAAAAGAAAATTTCGTACAGGAAAGAATAGAAGGCAGAATATTCCCCGCGGGAAGGAAGTATGAAAATTGAGTATTACGAGTAAAAATTCCGTTTGAAGGTATTTTATACAAACGGACAAAGCGACTATTCGATCAAGGGTCGTGTAAACATGAACTGCAAAGATTCCGTCTAGCCAAAAGGAAGAGATCGAAGTCTAGATGAGAAGATCGCAATAGAGAGAGAATGAGAGAGAGATGGGTTACTAAGCAGAAAAGAGAGAAACCGAGTTATCAGCGTTCTCAGGAGCAATATCATAATTAACCATAGTCGATGAATGCAAAATTCCGAACAAGCAGCGGCAAGATCAAGAGCAAAGATCGAACGTTCATGAAAGTAGAAGAAGGAGGAGGGAGGATCTCAACAGGGAGCGAATGAAGGAAGCAGGAGATGAGCAGTAAGGTGAAGCAAGGCAAGGACTTGAGTTTGCACAAATCAGGCTAACTTAGCTTAGCGCCGATTTCAGAAGAGCACCGAGTCTACCTCTATACCACTGGAACAGCCAATACCCGACGGGGCTGCAGACGAATCCTGACTATGCTGGCTGCCACGGTCCGCTCTCGCAGTCCCCAATAAGCCGAAAGATGAGAGCAAATATTGGCGGGCGGGAAAAGTAGAGCGGGGGATTCGTGAGAACGGCGCGGCGGATGCAAAAAAAAAACGTCACTGGAAAGATAAGGAAAAACTCACGGGGGCCCCCGAATCGCTTAGCTCGTCCTACGAGAGACGAAGAACAGGCGGAAGAAAAGAAAGTCGGGATCGTTGGAAAAAGGACAGAATCGAGGAAGAGATGGGATGTTGGTGACGCAAAAGAAGTTAAAGGAGCCTTGTTGGAAGCCACCGAGGTGGCTAGAGCTCTGCCTCTCCTAGGATGAAGAAAACTGGAAAAAAGGAGGGGAAAGACAAAGAGAGAAAGAGGAGCACCGATTCTGAGATAGAAAGAGCCGAACAGAGAATAGAAGAAATAGAGAAAAGGGGTGAAAAAAGAGGGAGGGAAGAGAGCCGGAGAGCGTGGCAGCAAGGCGGACAAACGGATAGGCAAGGGTGAAGGCGTCGAGTGCGCTTATTTGTCTTGACACGAATTTATTTTCCCGTCCAAAGAAACTCGGGATGACGCCGACCTCCCTTGCGGATGTCCCATGGGATAGTTATTCCACTTTGTTATGTCACTGGGTCCCACGGTGACGAAGAGTACGCATCAGCTTGATGCTGATGCGAAACGATTCGCAATCTTAAGGACTGTTCCTTTCACCATTTCCCATTCAAACTTGGGAGGAAGCTAAATGTTTGATTGGTAAACATAATAGCGTGGTTTATAATTGAAGGTGTGACTAACGAGTTGACTACGTATTTTTATGCAAATTCGTATCTTTAAGGATGTTATATGAGCACTTATAAAGACATTTCTTTTTTTTTTTTCAAGTTACTCGATAGGAAGGACTACGTTCCTTTATTCCGCATCGAACATATTTTGCTTAACCTCCTCAGAGACGATATCTCTTAATGCAACTGGAATGTGGGTATAAAGTATCGCGAAGCTATGCAAAATTTATCGATTATCATCAGATTAGTCCAGGCTGTCGTGCAAACTGATGGGCGCAGCTAGACCATATTTATGAAATTCTATTTACTTTAATTGAGGGGAATAATCTAGCTCGGTGCATCGATATAGAAAGTCAAAGCTTTGTGCGACAGGATAATAATGTTATCCTTGTGACTATCTGAATAGAAGAGACAGAGAAAGAGAGTGAGAGAGAGGCAGGAACGTGTAGAACCGACAGGGAGAAGATTTAGAACATGACAGAGAACGATACGATAGAGGAAGGGGAATGAGAAATATTAGGGATGGTATTCACTAAATATACGTATGTATGTGTGCACACGAGACTATCGACAGTGATATTTGTAACTGACTCGCTCGTTTAGAATCACTATGTTTGCTGGAAAATACTAGGCGTTAGCTGAACTATTCGATGTACTTTTGTATCACGTTAATCTAGTGCCCTATAACAACGAGTTAATCTCGTGACTCAGATTCTAAGATTTGACAAAAATCGTTATATTAGAAACAAACATCAATTTTAGTTCTAATTTTAATTTTAATTTATAAGACCGAGAATTGCCAATTACATTTAATCTATAATACATTATCGTTTCTTATGTAAAATGGTATTTAAAGCAATAAATAGCTGATCCTTGGATGTATAGTCAATAAAACAAATCGTAAGTCAAAAGGTTAAGGAAAATTTAGACACGAGGCATCGAATTTTGGTAGCAAAACCAATTCTTTGTAGAAGTACAAAAAATATCATTCTAAAATCAAATTTGTCGGTACAGTTCTGACTTGTAAAGTTACACATTACTCGATTGAAAGACACACTTGTTTTAAGGAATTCATAGTCTTTGCAGGAGTCCTGATTGAAATTTGTGCTTTCTGTACAATAATCTAAATTTAAACTTTTTTAAATTATAGAATTTTTAATTTTAATCCTTTGGATTATTAAATTTAAATTTAAATTTTAAGAAACTGTTATCTACAATTGTGCATCACAATGAAATTGTTATAGTTCTTAGAGGAAGATCATGATCGATCGTTCCTTTTCATTGCAAGTGGTAAACGTGTGTGAAGCAATTCATTCTTACGTTCATTGTATAAATAGGATTACAAAGGTTCGAAAGCAATCACGTCTTTCGCATTACTACCATAAACGAAAATGAACCAGCTTTGTCAAAAGTAGCACTATTTCAAACAAATTACATAGAGATAACGTTCTCCTCCCTCGCGGCATTCACGTACCGGCAGTATTTTCCTGACGACGAAAATGAACATTTTAGTTTTTTGAATGTATCAAGATAAATGACTGCCTTTCTCAGCACGATATCTAAAGTTTTGATTAATTACACGCGGTGAATGTGCCGATGATCAAATTCTATTTCCTAATGTTGGAAACAATTCTATGAGGAACTAATAAATTCCTGAGTGTTAAAGAAGCTGAACCAAACTTAACAAAGCGTTGACCTATTAGAAACAATGCATACAATTGTGTTTGTATATTTTCCAGCTTTAAGCTTGATATTCAGATATAATTCAGGTATCATTTCTGCAAATGAGTCCTTTATATAGCATTAAGGCTTTTATTATTCACATTTTTTTTTTTTTTAATTATATATCGTTTCCTACATTTTTCTACAAGTAATTTGATTATGAGTTCAGATCATTCTACTTTATTTATGTTTACAAACGGGACAAACTAATAACATTTTGTTTTGCAATATCTATATTTTTTAAGAATTAGAAAATCATTGAAATTAGTTAATTAATTTTATGATATTTTAACATTTATATATTTTTCAGCTTGAAACTTGAAACTTGACATCTAGATATAACTCAGATATCTTTCTGCAAATAATACTTTATGTAGCATTAAGATTTTTATTATTTACATTTTTCGTATTTAAGTTACGTATCGTTTCTTAAATTTTTGTAAGAGTAATACGATTATGAGTTCAGATCATTCTGTTCGGTTTGCACTGCAAACGAAACAAAACAAAACAACGAAATTTAGTTTCTGCAATGTTTTAAGAACCAAAAAATTGCTAAAATTAGTCAGTTAATTTGATGACAAAAGTTTTCTAGTTATGTGCTCATAATAGTAGCATCAATAATCGATACACATCAATAGAAAACTAGAGAAATCCTTCTGGCAAGGAATTCAATATTTTCTTTCTCCAAAATTTTTAAAGTAGTTGTAAATACTTCTTACCGTCACTATCTTGAATGCAAAATGAACTTTCATATAGAAAACTTTATTCCCTATATACAATAAGTCACACAAGTATTCGTGTCCCCTCTTAAAACAGAGGAACACATAAAATTGGACAAAGCGACTTGAATTTTTTTGAGAAGTTAGGGTTAGTTTACTAGATGATGTATGCGAAAATTTTGAAAATCTTTCGATTCGATGGAAACGCAAAGAATTTAGTAAAAGTCGTCTTTTTTTTATGTAAACCCGTAATAGAAATTTAAAAAATACGTTTTGTAGACTTATGCCAATTATACTCATGCTGAAAATTTCCTTAAAATCAGTTAACACAATTCACAATTTATGCCTGTAGCTTAAAGAGAATAGTATATCGTTATTTGCTACTAAAAAGGTTAAAAACACGTCAATTCAATCCACGACTTACTTTTCAAATTCCTAAACGACGTTACCACGAACAGACCATACTGTCAATTTTGCAATAATCGTAATGATCAGTCACCTAAATCAACTGCTGGACGCTTAACCGTGTCCTCTCTTTCTCGAGAAAGACAGGGATTCACAAAAGCAGGACTCTATCGTTTCGCATCGATCGAACAAGCGAGGGTAAGCTTGTCTGAATTCGATAGAGAACGTACGTACCCGGGTGTCCTGCAGTGGCTGGTTTAATTAAAGCTTAGCTCGTGCTCGTGACTTTTCCATCGTCCAGGACACGTGAATTCGAGACAGTGGCAGCATGCGTGGTTTCACGACGACAGGAATAAGGAGCAAGCGTGCCGGGTGAACGTTATACATAGAGATAGAATTGAGTTCTTTGGTTAGAAGATTGTACGGGAGCAACTAACTTCTCTGGCAGCAACGCAGTCTAAAACGAGAGGGTTGCGACAGTGGGATGGAACTGGGAGGCTCGAAGAACGTAGAATGAGAAACGAGGTAACCAAGAACGGAGAACGAGGGAAGAAGGTTTCCCCAGTTGGATAGAATATGTGAGACCTATCTACCATGCTGCTCACGTGCCTTTAACTGCCACGGTGTGTCTGTTCTCCGCCTTGGCGAGCATTGTGAGCTATACTTTAGGCCGCTAGCTACAGCCACCGTGCCACCTTCACCTCTGGACGCCGATCCTATAAACGTAGTACTTCTGTCCTCCGTAGCTATCCAACGCGTACTTCATCTATCGAGTTTCTCCTATCCTTCCTGAGGTAGCCGTCTGTCTAACAACGGGCCGATAAACACGCGACGAGCCAGGAATCCCAAAAACTAACCGAGATCTCACCGGCAACCTTGCTTCGATCGTTCGCTAGATAAAAGTTGCATTCACGGCGTGGGATACGCAGCGGAAGTGAAGCGTAATCCTTCAATTAAATCTTTGTTGTACTTTTAGATACAGTTCGGTGTGCTACGAGCGTTCGTTGCTGGTAGAAGTTGACGGTCGCGTTAGAAGCAACGGAATCGAAGGCTGTCGACTCTGGCGAGATTTTTTCCTTTCTTTTTCCAAAAGAGCCCTCCTTCGGACTTGTTTCGCGGAGCTCGTTAGAGCGAGCTACTAATTGCTTCACGTAGTTCGTTTTATCCCGTAGAACTTTTTAAATAGATTTTCGTTGACCTGCCACCTCTAATAGAATATCCAAATGACTGCTTTTTTCTTCTTCTTCCCCTTTTCTCTTCTTTTTTTCTTTTCTTTTCCTTTTGTTTTTCTTTCCTTTCGTCGAGATTAATTACTTCGAAGTTTAATCGCACGGAGATGCAAAACAGTTTAAAAATAATTATTCAAGTATAGCTTTTCGATAATATCTCGTTAAAGTAGAAAAATTATCCACGATAGAACGTTGCGTCTCGTTACTCTTGCCTGAGGAGTGATTTCTTTCTTTGGGTTCAGTGGTGCAATCGCAACACTGTTTAACATGTCACGCGCGAGCTCTTCTTTACGAATTCAGTTTGACGGAATTTCTTTGAAATCTCTGTTGAATTTTCGAGTATACGCGGAGCACCTGTTTCAAGTTCCGTCAGGTTCAATTTAATCCGAAGGAAAATCCTGCGAGATCATGTTCCTGTCGAGCATTCTTATGAACCGTGAAGTATATTTAATCACACTGGAGTAATTGCAATCTGGGGCTGCTCGCGCATTTGTTAATGCGTCAAAACTGAGAATAGCTAAATTCTTGTCCAATTAGAGATGAAACTTGAACTTAGTACATTGTAACACTTAAATGATATTACGTATTGACGCTGCAAGCATCTGTGAATGTTTTAGAATTTTTAAACGTAAATTAAAGTCATTTCAGTGAAGTTTCTTTTTCATACACATTGGTTGGAATAAATTTTTGCTTTTTGAGGTTTGCTAAGTTACTAGACCTATTAATAATCCTATGCACACCATTAATTAAACAAATATTTTACTCTCCATGCAATTTTTCTTGACGACTATCAATGTAAACTACTGTTCGTTACAGAAAGATAGTTTCATTCATTTTTGTTTACCCCACGCTCTTCCTTAATCTTTTCGCTACCACAGATTTTACTAGAAAGGTAGATGTTCCATTTTCAATCGTACAATTTGCCAAATTGTCTCCGGAAGTTTAAAAATTCATGATTTTCAAATTTGTAAGAATGTAAAATTTGTTTCGTTAAATTAAAATGGAAGTGCACGATAAAATAGAATTCCGATGAAAATGCGGGTAACAGAAGAGTACAAGCAAAGTTTCAAAAACACCTATAGGAGCCAACAGTGATCAAAGGGTTAAACATCATCAACTTCTTTTATTTTGTTTCTATACTTATATCCAATTCCACAATCGTGACATTATTCATCAGAAATAATTTATCTTCAGGTTTTAGTGTACATGGATCTCGTTTAACGCGAGAAAAAGATAGGTTTCGATTGAAATTGTTAAAGATACATTAACTTCAAAATGTTATTATTTATACTTTAATATTCTATACATTTACCATGTAGTTAAATTAATTCAAAAATTCGATTTGGAGTTTTAATGATATTTTTATCAGTGCTGTTCCAACATTTCTGAATCGCAATTTTCAGTTTTTTTATTGCAGAAAATTGTCTGCTACTTTAACAAACTCTTCTAACAAATAATCCTGTCAAGTATATACGTTCATATCAGATCAGTCTAATTTTTTCACTTCATATTATTCAATCCACTGTGCAATTATACAAGCAGTGAGCATGAGTAAATTGTCTGTGACTAATAAACGATCCATTAGAACTTATTCACAATCCCCGTCTTTAAAGAAACTCAACCCCTACTAGTAACAACTGTTCAAGATATTTTACCCAAGATACGTGCGTGAACTCGCACGCTAAAAAATTCGTAATTATCATATACAGCGGTAGGTGCATACATATGCATTATCACTATATTTAACAATGACATTTTTCAACCAATTACTATGTTAATAGTGAAATCTTTACGAGGGGAACGAGTCACGGACACTTGTATACGTGCACAGAAAAGCTCGACCTATATTTAGATTTTATGAATTTGACTGAAGGATTTGTACCTCACTCGCGCAATTTATACGTGTATTCCTGAAAAAAGAAGGAAGGTGGATTTTAACTTGCGTCTTATAACGTCTTATTTCGTACGCCGGCTAGCTCACTTTAATTGTAACAAACGGTTTCTTAAAAAGAAAAGAGAAAAAAAAACTGTTGCACACATTGAAACATTTCTCGAGCAAAATATCAACGCGAGTAAATTTTCGTTAAGCGATATTTACATTTGTAGCAATTTTTTTAATTTAATTTTATATTTTTCTTAGTACGATTAGAGGAAATGGGCTAGCACTTTTATTTCAGGATTTATTATCAAATGTACTGATGATTTTTAAGATATAACACTTGAATGTATATAAATCGAAATGAAAAGTAAAAATTGCATATTTTCAGGTATTGAAAAACACGTTCAAGATGTAGATAAACATTAAATATAAATGTTATTTACAATATAAGAAGAAAAAAGAATTAAAATGTTCTGTCCCTTTCAGAATCCCCATCTTCTTCGCCTTAACAATTCTAACAGCTCTTTCCTGTTAAGCGGCATATACCTGCACTACCCCAAGGAGGAAGAACCCTCCATAAACCGGGTCAGGATTTCTAAATTTTATATCTTTCGAATATTTCTCGAAATCCTGACCCGTCGGTAGAGACAATAACTTTATGAAGCCATTGACTCTCCATCTCATTCCTTATAAGTCCATGTTTTTTCACCGATGACCGAGGCTTAGAATTTTTACTTTGTTTCTTTCATGTATTGTTCACCTCAGAGTGCTTCATAAGTTTATTACCTATATCGTTCCGGGTTCGAGGCAAGCGGATTTTCGCGACGGTCACTCAAGGGGCACATGTTCTACCTGAGAGTGACTGTTCGCTTGGGGGTGGTTATTTTTTTTTGTATCTCCTTCCACATTTTTTCTAACCTGTCAATTATAATATCAACCACCACCCTCGCTACTTCCGACTAATGACATTAACCAATCCGCATGTCTCAAAACCTAAGACACGCCTTATCCGAGGTAAGATGATCGAAAACCGACGGACAGAAAATCAGTATTAAAACAAACTCCTCTCTCTTCACTACATAACGCGAATTCACACTGACTTTCTAGACACTTACACTTATAAAAATTCCTAGATTAAGATAGTTTAGATTTCACTCTTGTTATAAATAATAATTGTTTGTTACTAAAAATCCAACCCATTCTCAGTCAATCATCCCTTATCTACGTAAAACTTCGTAAGGGAATCACGCCGGTTTAGTACGTCACGAACCGCGTGAACATTCCGTATCCTCTTTATTCCAACATTTCCTTTTATTCTGTCTAATATACCTTGAACTAGTTCTGAGCATCTTAAAATATATATCAAAAAATGATCTAAATTTTGTCTAGTCCATATTTTGAACCAGCTTTTTGCAGCCAATATCTAGATTATTTGGGCAGAAACTTTTCGAGTGATGATATTCATTATATAACTTATATTAAAGAAAAAAGCTTACAATGTCCACAATGTAGTACTCTTAGTTAATTAGTTCTTAGTTTGATAGATTATTCCTGAAAAAAATAAACCTACCTGAAAAATGTTTTAAAATGACAAAATAAAAGAAATTACATATTTTGAAACACAATACGTAAAGAAAATAGATGGAGATCATTCTCTCCTCCACAATACTTCTTTTATTCATCAATCGTAGTTTCATGTTATTCTCAGTAGAATGAAGCACTTAACATGATTCAATTAACCCATATTTAGACCATCTCCTATAAGAGATGCCGTTTGCAAAAATGAAAGTGATCTTGATATTTTTTCTTGACCTTTAACTCCAAAGAAAGAGGTTTCTTCATTTATTATAGCGTTGGTATTTATTTCTGTGATAGACGTTTGATATGATGAAAGACAATTGTTAAAACTGTTGTAACATACAAATGAAAGTGGAAATTAGACTTGATTAAAAGGATGAATTTTCCAGGTTTAAATGGAAAAGAGATCTTATAAACGAATTTGCAAAAATTATTTTTAATTAGAGCTTGCCTTTCACAAACAGCTATCTGAAAATTTTATCCTCTCGAAACCATATCCTAAAAGTTATTAATAATCAAACTCTTGACAGTAGTCTAACTTGCTATCAATTAGTATTTTGTGACCCATAATCCAAAATGAAGTTTTAAATAAAATAAATGTAAATTATGATTTCCTCTGCAACAGCTTTTTTTGTTCATAAATCCTAATTTCATCTTATTCTCAATACAGTACCTAATATAATTCAATACTTCAGTTAGATAATATTTAGATCATCTTTTCTGCTCTACATGTAGGTTGAATTTGAAAAAGTCCAAAAGACGGAGAAGTTTTACAAACCTCGCACAAATATCCCATTAACTTTTGAAAATTAATCATGGACACTTGTTTGCTCTGTACTTTTAACTTATCCGGAGATAATCAGCCAACGATTCGGTAGGTATGGAATCACGATACGAGGAAAGCCTACAAAATATATTAGAGTCTTATAACGCTTGCATTGATCGGGCCACGCGGCTTACGATGGGGTTTACAGGGAAATCGCATTAAGTTTAGCCGCGACGCGATTCATAATTCCATTATTAACCCTCGCGAAAGCGAGCCGGCGATGGGTCGCTTTGTTCGCCTTTGAACGAACGGTTTTACATTATATCCGGCAGCTTCCTAAGTTCGAACCTAATCCCGGAACGTTAAAAAGAAGGAAAGAAAGCAAAAAAAAAAAGGAGGAGAAGAAGAAGAAGAAAAATGTGAAAAATTCTGCTGCTTAATGGGGAACAGATCGTTAAAATCTACGTTAATTTCTGTTACCTTCTTCGTTCACTGATTAAACGGTTTAATTCGATCTGGTAATATTATAATTTCACCTTGATACGAATGACTTTATGGTGATTAAATTACCGTGATGAAGCATCGACGTTAAATCGGCGATGTAGAGAATGCGGAGACCAACAAGGATACAAAGTGGAAAATCGATGGAAGAGACAAACCTTTCTTTTTATCGTTAAGCCTAGATTCGCAATGTCGGCTGCTGGGTGACCCCGTTACCTCTAAAACCTGCCTTTTAGAGCCAGAGGTAAAATATTCAAACGAAATGATACCTTCGAGCTCATAATTTTACTGTACGTTGATGTTTTCCCATATTTTGCATAACAATCATATTTGTTCTCTTACGAATAATTCACTTTGATGTTGGAAATTTTAACGAACTGAAAAAATGTTTCAATTATGACAGATGCAATAGTCAATTTTACCAATTATTTGCAATTTGTGTAGATTATTAGTGATCATGCTGTTCTGCGTTATAGTACATCAGTGAGAAAATTAGGTAATATAATTAATAATGTTCCTCTTTACCAAGGTACAGAATCATGTCTAATTCTACATGTACCGCTTGTATATGCTAATTAGTAAACAGTTAGATCATTAGATCCTAACTTAAAAAAGAAAAAGATCGTCCTTGAAGAGATTAACGTAATTAATAATCGTACAGTGGTCTAAATTTTGTATTCCTTTTTATGCTATGCATGAAATCATATCTTTGCATGAGAAATGATTCGTCTGCATGCAAAATAAACGATACTTTCTCACATTATTCTTCATAATTGAAAGATGTTTCTAACAATTATAATGCATCTGTTTTCCACATACTGATCCTCTTATCCCTTATTCTCCTTTTTCACTCACTCATGCATTTTTCTCTAGCTTGCTTCACTCGTTAACCTTTTTCCCCTTTCTTTCTCTCTTTTTCTGTAAGTATTTTCTATTTCGATTAATCGGCACGTTAAAATCTCCGTTATTCGGAAATTATATTTCACAGACATCGCGTGTAACAAAACACAGGCAAAATAGAACTCCCAACTACAAGTACGAATAAATTTTCAAGTGCTCGTACCTGCAGGGATGTTATAAAAATCACATTTTTTAATTTCGCGAGTAAATTTTTCTCTTTCCTCCTTTTTCCTCCCTTTTTTTTTTACTCGTCGATTTGAATTTTTAAACGACGCCAAGCCTTTAAATTTCCGCCGCGGCGGCCTCGTCGGTACTACAGATAGGGGGAAATTAACAAAATGGGATGAAACATCAAATTCGTGGTAATACAGCAAGTATGCTGCGTGTTCCTCTCTGAAATTTCGCTCCTCGTTGCCAACTCTTCTGACAGAAAATGAATTTCAAACATCTCCGTGGTTTATATCACTCAACGATTTTCCTGGGCCGTATCCTATATATGTATATATATATATATATATATATACATACATACATATGTGTGTGTGTGTGTGTGTGTGTGTGTGTGTGTGTGTGTGTGTGTGTGTGTGTGTGTGTGTGTGTGTACATGTGTGTGTATATATGTGCGTGTGTGTACATATGTGCGTGTGTGTATATATTATATACATATTGTATACTATCCATATATTCTGTATATGTATAGTTAACGTTGAACATACGCACATTTCCATATATTTATCAGGGCATCTCCAAACGGACATCCACATACCAGCTACGTTCGCCGGGCCACGGGAATTCTAGGTCGCAAGCGCCGATTCGAAAAGCGTACTATGTCAAATGTTCGTTCATCGTCGTAGCCAGTGAACGCGTAGCTTGCAGAAGCTTGGAAAATGTACAAAACCGTTTAAATAGAGCTACACGTAGGCTAACGGTCGTATACGGAACCGCTTTGCCTGCCTTCTGCGCTTCTTCTCTTCTTCCAATCTTTTGTCTTTTTTGTCCACCTCCTCTCTCTCTCTCTCTCTCTCTCTTTCTCTCTTTTTCTCTTCGTCTCTCCTTGGTAAATCCATCAATTTGAAATGCAGACAGGAAGCAGGCTTGACTGGCAGAAGGGTGAAAGGCAGGGGATGCGCAGCAACCACTGTAGCAAAAGAAGGGAAAGGAGGGTTAACGCAATGGTAGCAGGTAGGAAAGAAGGGTAGGAGGGCAGAGCCAGGCATCCGGGCAACCAGGCAGGCAAGTCTTCGCTATAGAATGCATTGAATCGCACCGAAATAAAAACAGCCTTTTGAATGTTTTATATACAAGACTGCACCCGACCACAGTTCCACCCCTCTTTTTCTGCTGCCCACGTGCGCAATCCCCTTTGCGTTATCAAACTCCCCAACCTTATACCAACGAGACTTCCGTCTACCTCGAACTCCGCTCGTTACCCTACTCTCTCGCCTTCTCTCGCTCTCTCCCTCTCTCTCACGCTCTCTCTCTCTCTCTCTCTCTCTGTTCCCCTCCTACGTTACGTTACCGCGAACCCTACCCACCACCCACAGTGTGCCCTCTTTTCCATTCGTTCCTTTGCCGCGCCGTTCATTTTTTTCCACGAATGCACGCTTTGCAACAGTGCATCGTGCCAGATTGAGCACACTTGTGCGTGCTTTTAGAGGAGGAGACTGAAAGAAAAAGGAATACGAATCGTTGGAAATGTTTATAGGTTCCTTTTTTTTTCGACCCGCTGTTTCGCGCCGGTTCAATCGATGCGCCCGTTCGCAAATTAATTAACAATGCCGCCTTGGTTCCGGCGGAGTTTTCGGTATACACGTTGCACCGGTGATACCTTCACAGGTAGTGCAGTCAGAGATTTAGATGGATATTTTTCATTGATGTATCAAAAGATCTCTAACTCTTCTGAAATTCTGTGGATAAAAATGGCCTTGGTCTAGATACGTCGAAAAGTTTGACGGATAATTGATAACTGTTTCGTGCTACGTTCTGCTGTTTGCTTGGGTTATGTGCAAGTGCTGTAACGATAATTGTACATTTCTCAGATTATACAGATAAGCTTTTCCAAAGGTCAATCTTTTATTTTATAAACGATGAAATCAATCTGTGTAATGACGAGTCACACTTGTGGTGCAGATTAACTTTATTTTAAATTTAAGATTGCAATTTTCAAATAAAAATTATATATAATATTTTGACTTTCTTTTATTTAACACTACTTTGGAAGAGTGACTATTCGAAACTAACATATGTAGCGACTAAAACAATCGTATGGCAGGAGGTTACCTTTACAAATAATATATATGTACTATAACATAACAGAATTTTGTATTACCTATTGTTTCAAATGTGATACTTATGACTAGACTGTGGATTTTTGTGCAAATTTATATCTTTAAGAATACAGTCAAAAAGCACTATAATTTGGATATTTTGTAAATTTTTTTTCGTATTATGTACATTCTATACAATTTTCCACCTCTAAATTTTTTGTAAATGCATACAAATAGGCAGTCTACCAATGACAATCTAGAAATAAACAATGTCTCTAAATAAAACGTCAGGAACCTGATTTCTTTTTCGCTAGCAATACATTTGTTATCACAGATATAATAACGAATTCATTTTTTCTTTAAAATTATTAGATGTAGAAATTAATTCTCTCCGATTTTTGGTACAATCAAAGTTTTATTGGAAAAGAATAAAAGCAGATCGGTTATGGAAATAATTTTCATTATTTTCGACGATCTTTTATCCTTTTTCTGACAGTTGGTGAATACCATCCCGAATATTCTGATGAGAATGATTATACTAATTACATGAATACAGTCGGAAAGAATTTATTTCTACACCTAATATATATCTCAAATATCCACTGAAAAATATCGCTCAGATCGTAAAAACGTGTTCAATGTGATTCTATGTACGATTGCATAGAATATATAATACTATTTACAACTTTAAAAGAATTGTTTATCAATAAAAGCACGAAATACGTGTGCTTCATTAAAAGAAAAAATAAATAAATAAATCAAGCAGTTTTAGTAAACGTTTTCTACAAATGGCCGAATAATGCAATCTTTTACCAGAAAAGTGTGTCAAATTGACAGAAGGAACGAATGAGGGTTAAAGAAAACCGTGACTCTATTTATCCTGTCCAGTTCTTTCATCGCAACGAACTAACTTGAGCAATAAACTCAGGACAAAGAAAGAAAAAAAAAAGAAACAAGGAGGCACAGTTAATTGGATTTCAAATCGGTAAAGCCATCATTGATAATTCAACTGTGTTTATCGGTTTGAAAAAGCCCGGGAACATTGACTACGTTAATCTTTCATCACGAGAGAGCACATTCGTCTCTGGGGAATTTAATCTGCGGTTCAGAAATATAAATCCCTTTAAGCGCGGTTAGTAGGTGTGGTCGAAAGAAGGCGTGCTGAAAGTTGCACGGATCGGATCTTTTAATTGCTCTGTACGCTCTCGCGGTAGGCCGATATGAAAGCGCTCAGCTACTTCGAGGTAAATACACTTCTCTCTCTCTCTCTCTCTCTCTCCCTCTCTATTTTTCTCTCCCTCTCTCTGTCTATCGAGCAAGTACGAGAAACTAGACGAGATAGGTTATGCACACTAACAGAATCAATGGCGTAAACGTTTAAACTTGCATTATTTACTTTAAATTTCGTTCAAGGGAAGAGTTTACTACTAGATTTCAAACCATATCCTACTTCTATCCTCTTCGCTTTATCACTATTCTCGTGGTAAGCATTCTAGGTCCCTTATTCTCGCACTTTCGCTAGTTTGCTTTCCGCATCAGCTGGACTACGGAAAGTTCTACATTATATAGTTTGTAGGAAAACCCTCATAGGTTATGCTGGCAGGTGTGGTAACGTTTAGGTGTGGACTGCGGTGTGTTCGCGATTAATTGAAAACGGCATAATCTCCTCTGATTCCGGTATCCTTGGCTGTTAATGACCTCCAGCACCGTCAGAAACCGGTGAGATCTTCGTTTCACTCATTAACAGCGAAACCGTACATGGTTAGGGATTCCCGTGTTGCAAATGGAAAAGGATTCGAAACTTTCGTGGAAATGAAATTCCCAGGGTTTATTCGGCAAGCATGCAAACACCTTTCGAAAAGTAACGCACCCGGAAATAGCGTTTCCTTCGTTACGCTCGTTTTAGCGTTCATGCGGAAATTAAATGTTGTGATAGATTTCAAACGCATTCGCTACTTACAATTGCACCGATGTATCCTTCATTTTTAAGAATGTTTGTCGCATTTGTATTTGAACAGGTTTGCGAGATCGTATTTCTGTTAAATAAATCGAGTCGCATGAGATTTAATTGTATTTCGAGGAAGAGAGTTTAATTCAGGTTAAATAGATTAACTTACGAAATAATTTTAAATTAGGAAATAAACGATCCGAGGTTCACGAATTTTTATGTGGAAACTCTCATTTGTTTTCATATTAAATAACACGTCGAATGAAAACTGTTTTGTTATTTCAAAGAATGTATTGCAAATGACTTTTGAAATATATGTATGTTAGATACAGAAATAAATTCTTTCCAATAGTTTTTTTGGTTAGGTTAGGTTAACTTTTTCGGGGTGTTCAATCTAACATAAATACTTATCCATAAGTAATTTGCAATTTATAATTTTAATGGACTATCAAGAAGTCAAAGATGTATATGATAATAAATTTTTCGTCTAAACAAAAATACAGTGGAACCTTCGTTGGTGATATACCCGTTTATGTGAACGTTCGATTACGAATATATTCGAACGTATTGTGAATTAATTGTATCGAAGAAATTATCAGATGGATTCCTTCCAAATGGAATCACACCATCAGGAACAGTCATTCAAATCGAAATATTTGCGATGATATTCACAAGTTGTCAGGAAAATGATGAAAAGTCGTCATGATTAATCTGTCTTCACTATTTTTAAATAAAACTTTGGTTGTACCCAAAAGACGGAAAGAATTTATTTCTATACCTAATAGTTTTAATGAGAAGATAATTAATTTCACAATATTTACTGTTAGTTTTAGTTTGAAAATATTAATCTTCATTACTTTTAATGAAAAAGTAGTGGATGAAATAATTATTAAAACAAGTACTTCAGATTTTAAAATATTATTTACATACATATCAATTTATTTCGACATCTCTCTTATAAAATCGCTCTTGGTGAATAATTTTTTTATAAGTATATCATTGGAACAAATACGTTCGATGAAGAAAATTGATAAGGATAAATAGCTAAGCAACAATCCTTACAGTAGCAATAAATAAAAATAAAGGTGCAGAATCTTCGCGATGCCAATAAAAAAAATTGCAGCTTTTCAATCTGTTCAGTAGGGTAAATTTTCAACGCTCCTTAATTATCGAATAATTAGTGCAAAGTATTCCTCGAGACTCGGATGTGAATTTCGCCGTTCCTTTATCTGTGACAAATCGATAATGTCTGAACCACCTTCAAATTGCTCGATTGAAACACTTTCGTCCCTCTCGGCTTCAATTAAAATATATTCTAATTTACATCGACGAAACGCTGTACGCAGATAAGATTACTTGAACGTTAGAATAATGCTTTGACAGATACACAAAAAAGTACTCTGTGTATTTATAAACCACTCACACTAAGATTCTCTTGTTCTTCTTTTATTTTTTATTTTTTATTTTTTTTTTTAGTTAATTGTTTAATGTCACATCAACTGATTGTATAGATTATTAGCAACATCAAAAAAGAAAATGAGATTTCAAAGTTCACTATATACTTTGATGTGCTTTAAATATTGCAATAATTCAAATATCGTCTCTTTCTTCTTTCGATCGTCTTTTAGGGTTATATTAGCAACTAGTGAGTAACAACTGATTCAAGAAGCTTGTATCAGTATAACATCGTGCATGACGAAATGTATTATTCCTTTGTATATATTTTTATATAGATACGTGTCTTATATTTATATATATTTTTAATTTTAAATAATTTACACTTTTCATGATGAAAAGTGTTTCCTTTAAGTATATTTCCAACTTTAAATTTTTGTTCAAACTTCAAACAAGTGATACGTAATTTTTAAATGTTCATAATAATTTCATCTTAATAACAATTATAATTATATGATAATTTTGATAAGTTTAGATCTTGACAATTATTTAATTCTGTATAAATAAATTACAATTTTGTATTGTGAATATATATAAATTATCATTTATTTATAAAAGATTTAATAATTATCATGATCAAAAATGTTAATGTTTCTCTTTTCCTTTGAATGATACTTGCCACTGAATCTTCTTAGTTACAGTACCTAGATGTGTGTTAGTATTGCAAGCTTCGTGGTCCTAAATGGATTCCACAAACGAGTTTCGAGGAATGCATATCCTTGTTGTCGCGATGTACCGGATGTAACTAGAAGGATGGAGTGGTCAAAATTAGCCTGACAAGAACAGTTAGGAAATGAGTATGATTCTTCATTGTTCGAAATGATTCCGGAAAACTACAGATGTCTATAGGAACGAAGCATTGAAATTCGACCGATGTAGATGTAGTTTGAGTACTGTACAAGCTCAATGATGAACTTCACAATAGTGCGTATCAGTGAAACACGAGTGCGGTCGAAGAGATATGCAATGGTAGTACTGTTAACAAGTGTAACGTAATAGTGAATTTAACAGATGATATATGTATGTACACCTCCTCGTACTAAAGTTTCGAGAATATAAAGTTAAAATTCAGAGAACAAGAAAAATTTGTAATATTACACTTGTAACATATTCAAAGGCGAATTTGAAGTTCTTTTAGGTACAATTTCATTTTGCAAATACAATGAAATTGTAATACAACAGGTATAAATGAATGTACTAATTAAATTTCCAATGTGTAAAGTGTATTGAATAGAAATGAAATTGTGTAACTGTTCCATAGAATTAACTCCATAGACATGATGAAGTGTTGCACATTTAATTGGTTACAGAACACTGTGTTTCTTGTTTAGAATCAAAGGAACTAAAACATTAAAGATTAAACACAACAATTAATGTACTATTTCATTTTGTAATATCAATACAATACTTAAACAAAATTATCAACTACCTTATCTTTTCGTAATGAAAACTATTCTGTTCTTTCTTAATTAATTCTACCTTTCTTTTAGCTAACTTTACATATTAAATATTACGTGACGACCTACTTTGGCTTTATACATTTTGAAATTCTAGAAACTAACAAGCCCCTTTGAAATCACTAGGACATGTACTAACTAAATTTGTTTATTCGGCTTGCAGCTTGGACACTTCGAGAATTTAAGAAAATAATTTGCATTTTGTAGAATGATAAAGTCGAGTGAATAAACAAAAATGAAAACATTTCTGAAGAGTTATTTAAATCTTGTAGGTTTCAAATGATGGATTCAAGGAAAATAGATTCTCTTGATCTATAGGACAGATATAAAGGATTTATTTTATTTTTGTTATGACAAATAATACAAGTTAAAGCAAATACAATTAATTCAGTTAGGTGCTTTGCTCTCGAGTGTCCGGCTTTAATCAGCCGTACTCTCCCATTACAAATCAAACGAGTCGATGTATTGCTTGACCGTAATTATTGCGAGGAGGCGGCTGGTTGGCTTCCTGTATTCTACCTCTTGAAAGGCAACCGACAGATCCTCCAGCCGTTCTTTCCATTTCAAGGGCGATTCAGATATAACCCCTGTACTCTCCCTTCACAATATTACACGATACACGTATGATCTGAGGGTCTGCTCGTGTTCCTCCTAGAAGGCGATCGCCCTCTTCATTCCAGGGGAAGGAACGGAACAGTCTTCTCGGAGCATCCTCAGGCGTCTGGGTGACCTCCTGTACTCTCCTCTCTAAGAAGAGACCGGTAGATCATCTAGCCGTTCCTCTCCTTCAGAGAGTAACCCAAGTGTAGTGTATGTACTCTTCTGTACTGTGTAGGCGTCCTAAAGCTAGGCTTCGTATTCTCCTCTCTAAAGGATGACCAATTGATACCTTCGTTCTCTCCTAATAGAGTACAGCAAGAATGCTCCCCGTTGCATTTGCGATAGCGATATTTATATTTGATTGCTGCTAACGACGCGAAGCTCATCAAGAGGCTGTATTGCTACGTGGACCGCGAGCTTAACTAATCTAGAATTTTCCATCGCGCCTCGATTATTTGGTCGACGACAAGGACAGGCATCTGTCCCTCTCGCTTCCTCTCTGGCGTAGAAAGATCTCGTCGTTTACTTGTTTTGATAGTTGTTACAATGTGAATTAAAAGCATCTAAGAATTTGCAAGCAATAGTTTTGTAAAAGAGTCTATCGAATATTATTTAAATTGAATTTTATTTGATTATAATCGTCTGTATTACTTCATTTGGCTGATGTATTGATATTTAACTTGCAATGTTAAGGTAGATAATATTCAAGATCAAAAGAAATATATTTTTATATAATTTCCGAAACTCGTTCAGAGTAAAATTTGGACACCATTCAGTACGGTAACAGAATTTAATCTGAATTAAGCTTAATTCAAACGCTTTTAACTGGAGCGAAAATATACTCGAAAGTATGTTTTATTAATATGATTTTGCATGCATGCGCGTATATTTCTAATGTGTGTAGCATACGTTTTTCAAGTTAAAAGAGAAATCAATTTGGGAAATGTAAAGTGTAATGTTTTTAAATGAATCAAGTCGATACTTGCTTATTACACAGCTTATAAATATTTATTATTATTATTATTAGTAGTAGTATACTACTAATATACTCCAATTATAAGCAAAGGTGTTAAAAATAAATTGAACTATAAAAACTATAATTTTTAATTTCCAGTGTGCCAAAAAATAATAACACGCCTAATTGAAGCATTTTACCTTGCAAGTTACTGTAATTGAAAAACTTACAAGCATAATTGTAAAATACTTTATTAAATATTGCGATATATACGATACGAGGAATATTCATATAAACATTTCCGAATTTACATCGAACCGATAATTAGGAAGATATTAAGGAAAAATACTTTTTAAAAGTATTAAATATCGTAATGTGGGTATTTTTAACGCGGTTTCTCGAAACCAAATTTTTTGAACTGAGAGTATCGATAATTCGATGAATTTTCATTCGATTTGCTTCAAATTTTTGGTGATAATTTCCAATAATATTCTCTTCCGTTGAACTTACAAAATTTTCAACTGGATAATTAGTTCCTTGATAATATTAAAAGAAATACTGACTTTTTCACTGATTGTTCACATTTGTGTTCTCAAATACCCACTACTTGGTAACAAATTTTTCTTTTAAATCCATACGTACAACTTATATCGTGATTCAAGAAAATCAGATGATTTTTCCATAAATTTTTGGTATCTTTTTTCTCCCGATTACCGCCATAACTACAATAATTAATATTTTTACATCAAATTTTTCGAGAAGGTACTTTCTGAAAGTGTTTAAAGATGATTAAAGAATAGAAGAATTAATTTCGCCAAAAATAAATCGCTAAAGATAACTTTTTCCGTTGCTGTGATTTCCCTCCCTTAAACGAACATATAACGATCGAACGTCGATCGAACATATAACGATCGATATGTTCCAAGTAATGCAACAATAAAAGCATCGTATATGTGCGATACTGCTTGATTGCCAAACTTGAGTGGTTTACTCGAATCGAGCCAAAAGTTGTGTGTTCCATCAGCAAGACCGTTCCTTGTTCCTTCTAGCTCGCGCCTTACTGCCGCCGGTGGTTAGTTTTCGGATATGGGTAATAGTAATTCGTTTCAGTTTCGGCGAGCGAGCACTGCGGGCTGGGTTCTTAAATCATCAGATAATTACTTTGGTAATTAATTACAACTCTGTTGGGCCATGGACCCACCAGCCATGCCAGTGGCAAAGTAAAGCGTACTCTACTAATAAACGAGACGTCGACGCCCCCTCTCCCCTTTCGCTCTTCTCACCGTCGTTCAACGTCCAACCTACTTTTCATTATTCTTCCTATTATGAATCACTCATCAACTTTTTTCTTTCTCTTTTTTTTTTCAACTTCCGTCCTCACCCTCATGTTCGTATTCCCACGCTACCCACTTTAGCCACAAGAAGCGAGAAACCCGCGCTAGATGTCGTTCAAAAATCCACGCTCCTCTATCTCTGACAAGAGGAGGACGATCGTTTTCTCATTGCAAACCGCGATAATTATACCGTTCAATCTGCTAAATGGGATTGCTAGAGCTTCTTTCCAGTTTCGACGAACTTTTAAGAGGTGATGTTAAAACGTTTTGTCAAATTGTCAGATTTAATCGAACGCTGGATTAGACTACATTGATTTTCATGGGAGATAGTTGATTATAGTGACTTTGAAATTTATAATATCAAACATGAAATGGTAATATGAAGTAATAACTGTAATTCAAAATGTTATCGTTTTTATTATTATTATTCTCAGCCCAGATGTTATTCAACAAAATATATCCTTGACTTTCGAAGTTTTCTAGTTTCGATTGAAGTATTGTATTTGAGAGATCATTGAAATCTTCTATGTTTCTACACATAAATGTTGAAAAGCATTTGAAAGTGTTTTACTTAGAAAAGTAGAGTTCCGATTATTCGAAATAGCCGATTAACCGATACACTTGCCTTAAATATTCTTCAGCTAGCCGTCGCGAATTTTACTTCGCGCAAACAAAGAAATCACGGTCTCGTGCATTATTGTTAGAAACAGTTGACGAAAAAATTGAACGAATTTTTGTGTTTCATACTGTGGGCATTTCACAATACACACACACAGTAGCGACCACAGAAACTGCTCTTCAAAAATATGAAAGGTTTTGGTTTAATCATCACACGAACGGTAATCGTCTGTTATCAGGCATTAGAGCTTCAATTTACATTAAAAAAATATATATATAATTTATTACCGTTATTCTACAAATAATCCGGAATAATTATATTCTTACAAAATTTGTAAATGATGTACACTTTGTATTAATGCGTGCAGAAATGAACAAAAATTTTCAAACTTTAAACATTATTGACTATTCCGAATGTAATTTTTTAGATAATCCAGTACTTGAAATCAATACAAAAATCAATTAATCTCTTCGAAAGATATTTGCTTTTTTATCGTTACTAAAATGTATCGGCCGTGAGGAGCAAATAAAAAAGAAATTTGAACAACCAAACTGCAAGTCCAAAATAAGTTACAAAGTGTGTAAAATAGCAAGCAACTATGGTCGCCCATCGTATATGAATGGCATTTCGTAGTGAAAGGGTTAATAACTGCTTCGCATCCATTGTACACCGAGCGTATCAATTTTTTGAAAATACGCAACGAAGCAACAAATGGATACACGTCTTAACACAACTTTATTTGCATTAAATTACAAAACACTATTGGAAAACCGCATTAAAATACTTTGTAATGTACCTATATATTCAACAAACTGTGTTTTTAAAGAGTGGTACAATTTTATCGACCTCTACTGCATGTAGCTATTTTTTTAAATGTGATACTAGAAATATTGTTGGCTAATACAAACAGCGATACGTGTAATTTGAGAATTGCGAAACTTCTAACGAAGAAAAGTCACCCAATTCGTGCCAAGATTAACCAAAATCAATAAACCAAGTATACATTCATTTATAAATGTTATCTTTCCACAGGCTTCGCACAAATTTAGCAAAATTTATAGCTCTTTCTACCTTTGACTGTTGGGTCATGCTTTCTAGGAGCAATGACCAGTCTGGCCATAAGAGATATTAACAGGGTTACAAACAGTTCACCTGAGTCGTTCTAGAAGCATCGTTCATAAATTATATGGTCACGTACGTATGTATGATAAGTGAAATACGATCGGCAAGAGGAATTATCAGAATCTGTCAAAATGTCTTCTTACCTTTCAATCGTCTTATATTCCTATTTTCTAAAGAATTTCAATTACTTTCATTTCATCAACCAACCATAACTTCTACGATAAGATATTCTACAATATTTTTTCGAAAGCTACTTTTACAGATATTCTTCTTTCTCGAAAATCGAAGAAATTCATTGAATGGTTAAGAAAATCGAAACACTTCAATCACCCGTGAAATCTAACGGCTGATCAACAGCTACGGCGAATTGAAGGAAAGTCGTATCTACGTTAACGCAACGTAGTATACGCTATAAGATAACTGTAGCGCAAGTTCGACGACACAGGAGCTAAAAGTTCTTTGGTAGATCATGACAGCTCAGAGTCAAGCTCAGTAGGGATGTTTATAAGATACGATTTAATGAAGGAAGTTGCGGGGAATGTCTAGATACGGAAACTAGCATTCGCATAAGTTCCTGGGACGGTCGTCCATTAGTTAATTGTGGTTTCCGGATCAGTATTCTGGCAGGCATCGCGTGTTTCCACGGTGGATTGCTAAGTGAGAGCGGCTTAAGAGCGCACGGCGCAGGAAGTGGGAGTGTAGCAGGAACGTAGGTGGGCTGGGTGACGTCGTACGGGGTCTAAGGTAAGGGAGTTTGACAAACCCTACGGTACCCAACGCTGATCAATGCAAGCAATCAGTCTTGTTCCGCTGCCTCGACATGACAGCGTTACCCATCTTCCGAATACCCCGGTCGCTCGTTGTGCTCAATTTCATTCTCCTGTTATCGGTAATCCTACGAGGTTCCCGCCGTTACGCAAACTTTTCTGATCGTTTCAGTTATAGGGGTCGGGAAGGGAGAAAAGTGTCTGAGTCTAGTGCGAAAACTCCCCTTTCTGTCTGCTGTTATCGCCTCCCGAAAGAATTACACCGCACCACCTATGAGTATCAAAAAGAGAGTAATGCCGATTTATTTTAATAGAGGTTGTAGTGAAATTAAATTGAACTTCTGTTTTTATTGTAAACAATTTATCGGTAACAGTTTCGTCGATTTGTTCAAACGTTCATATTTTTCCATTTAAATGCTACAGAATCTAATGTTTTATTCATTTAAAAAAAAGGTTCTTATCAAATTATTAAGTATATTAAGTATCCAACTTTCTTTGTCAAAATTCGTTTAATTTTTATTTATTCATTTCTTTCTGTTTGCTGACTTACTACTTAACTGTTATGCAAGTTCTTTTTATGTTCATGCTGGATTTTCGTTCGATAATCTTTACAATTCTTTATTGTCACGTGTTCAAGGACCACTGGATTGTTCACGATCATTAACATCGAAATTACTTTGTTTAAAATATTTAAATTAATATTTGGATGTATTATATGATAAGATGTTTTTACCAAGAAAAGAACTTATTGATTTGTATGCTTTTGCAGCTGTTTTTTCTTCTTGGTGTTTATAGAGAATTCGATGTTTTGTGTCATTTTTGTTAATACAATATTGATTCGTTTTTTGTATTAAAATCAATCAGCTTTCTTCTGAATATACAGTCACTCTCGTTAATATTCGGACACTATTTAAAACAGAATAACTTTTTCAAAATTCAACCAAACAACGTCAATTCTGTTTTTAGAAATTAGAAAGTTTGGTTTCCTAGGCATATACAAAAAAAATTTTGAAAAAATTAGAATTTAGAAACTTGAAAAATACATTTTGTAGATTTATGTCAGGCCTTTCTAACTGTATTATTCCGAACAATTACAATTTCTTTTCTTGTACATATCATCTAGTAAACTAATTCTTCTAACTTCTAAAAAACTCGTCGTTGGTTTTGATTCACAATTGCTTCTCAACGACTCCCACATTTTTTGAAATTTGTTACTTGGAAATTAATAAATTCTATATTTCTATGTCTGATATTAATATTTATTAATTTCTTTTAAAGGAAAACTTTATTTGATCGTATAAAAGTCGTTTGGTCCAAGTTCGAAGAAATTATTCTGTTTCAAATGATATCCGAATATTA
Organism: Anthophora plumipes; assembly: GCA_951804975.1. Classification (NCBI taxonomy): domain Eukaryota; kingdom Metazoa; phylum Arthropoda; class Insecta; order Hymenoptera; family Apidae; genus Anthophora; species Anthophora plumipes. The sequence goes on along the minus strand of OX638116.1, from coordinate 9,756,896 downwards.
ATAAGAGCGACTGTAACTACAAATCCTTACTAACATATGAAATAGCATGACAAAATTTTCTGAATTTAAACTACATTTCCGACTAATCGCAGAAATAATGTATTACCTAGTGATACATCAAATAAACATCTGTACTGTGCAAAATAATAACCGAATAAACTAGTTTGACCACCCCCCCCAAAAAAAATGAAACCATTCCAACAATAATTATCATTCTTATTATTTTGGTTAAAATTTTCCATTCAATTTTTCTACCACGACACAGTACTTTTTATCCGCAAAAATGCTCAGTTTCACACGTACCGATGGTATCGAGAAACAATCACGTACATACACAGAGATATCTCTGGAAAAGCCACGAAAATTCCGTGGCTTAGGTTTCGACCGAGTGAGGGAGTAGCTATGGCAGCTATAGCCGTATGAAGGAAAACCGTCAATTCTGTAATACTGGGAAACATGTTCCTTCTTCGGTATGGCGAATAAAGCGGCAGTGATTTTCCATCGCGATGAATAAATTGGTAATCGAGTTATAGGGATTCGTGGTGAATGGCGAAGCGGCGACTGTGGAAAGGGGTGAGAGGGGAAGGAGAGAGGTAGAAATTCTAAATCCATTCGATGTGGCCAGAGAGTGGCTAGAGTCGGTTTCGGATACGCGACGCGTGTCAGAGAACTCACGCCGACGGGGATAGCGTTCGCTCGAAGACGATAATGTTGCAAATTTATATTCTGAAGGCGATCGAGCAAAGCTGCTGAATGTGCACTCTTGGCTGTGGTTCGTCTGTCCTTCCTAGAACGCCACTCCCACCGCCCTTAAACCACTTCCATCGAATCTTTTTCTCCCCGTCTACAACTGCTTCTTCTCGACTTTCCTACCTTTTGTGGACGTCACACAATTCGACGGTACTCTCAAGCCTCTTCCGTCAATCACCAATTGACAATCAATTTTTCATACAACTCCTGTTTCTTCGTCTCTCTCATTCTCTTTCTCAGAGGTTTTCGTGACTTCTTCCTTTTCTCCTCGCCGACTGACAACGAGAGAAATAAATCGGCGATAACGAAGACAACTTTGTTCTTTCGGTGAATTGAATTTATAAGACGAGCGTGTTTTATTTCCTCTATTTCTCGAATTGAACCCTTTTAGAGGCGAAAAACGATATATCGTTCCCTTTATGCTAGAGGCATGAATTATGGGAATTAACAGACGAATATTAAAAGTAATGAAATAATTTGAGTAAGTAATAATGCTTTTGAAATTACTTTTTTCATATTTAAATGTAACTGTGAAGTAAATTTTGATAAAATTTTCAACAAATATCGAAATACTTTAGTTATTAATTCATTTTCCCTTTATTTCTTAACATGCGTGTAATTATCATTTAAAATTGAATTATTTTTTTTTTCAAACCTCATCAAATTGCATCGGTATATATTAAACGGATTAACCCTTAACCGATTATGCACATTTTTCGTGCATAAACTAGTCATATCGATACAAATGTATTCCTTAAATACATTTGTTATCAGTAGAACGGTTCAAATCGAGATATGTAACTAAATCTTTCATCCAAGCTTGATTTATTAAAAAACGGCAAGGTGCTCTATGATTTATGGACGAGGCTATATGTGTTACAGGATTTTATGGCCTCTTTTCATTCTTTTCTGCCGAAATCGAAGGAGCGAGTTGTTGAATAATTAATTTGGTATCATAGTAAGTCTATAATAAAAAGAGCCTAACACTGTAAACGTAGTTAAACGATCCCCAGGCCAATTTTTATCTTTGTTATTTGCTAAATAATGTTCGTAATATGAAAATCCATTCTGCAAAATTTCAGATTTCTCCTTCTTTGTTTAACTTTTTTTATTAATTTTTTCAGTTGTTACTTAAGATATTTAGATGAAAAAGAACACGTAACAAAGCTACAGGTTAGCCTTACTTAAGATACCTTTTCAGAATTGTAAATCAATTATCAAAGGTAGAAAAAAATAACTTTTTGCAAACAATCCTTTGAGTGAGCACCTCTAAAAAAAATCAGATATAAAGTTCCTTTATCGAATTATTATATGTAAAAGTTTCAAGAGAGTTTCAAGTGAAACAGCTTGTATCTCAATTTCATATGAATTCAGTACACACGGAATATTACAAATTTTCCTCGTTAAGTATAAAATCTGATAAATTACATACACATTTATTAAACTGAATACTCCTAACAAAAATATGAAATTACTCGTTCGTCAACTAACCTATGCCCAAAGTTCTTCATCGAAGTTTGTAAAATCGCCACTCAGATTATCAATTGAAATGAAAAGAAATTTGCTACATACGGTTTTGAATACTTTCACAGTGAAACTGATCAATTTTTCCTTTTGCCGAAAATATAAAATATTAGTACACTGTACATGTATGTCCATGCGTGTGTATGTATGTGTAATACGTTAACTGATGCTATGACGTATTTTTTTAAATTTCGTTCTGGCAATAAAGTGCAGATTTTCAGCAATACATTTAGTGAACCAATTTTCTCTGTAACCCGAATGGTATACAGTATTTCGATTTCAATGAAATATTCAGTTAGAATCCGATCAGGAGATACACGAGTGACGTTATTCGACTCCAGAAAGATTTAACGTTAAACATTAAACGTTTTCAGAAATCATTCAACATTAAACACTTAATCAACGTATTTTATAACAATATCGATATTATTCATAAGAACGTGGTCCTTTCTGAAAACAGTTTAAATATACTTTGAACCTAGTGAATGCATATTTTTCAGCGTTAACACTAAAACTACCAACGTTTAATGTGTAACTAATTCTACCGAATCCATAAATTGGACGACTATTTGGAAACTATGCTTTGAAAAGTTATAAATAATCAAAAAGAACGTTTAATGTATTAAGTAATTTATTTTTAACTAGAAAATATGTATGAACATTCTTTTATTGAGATATTTATTATTAAAACAACTTTTCTTTATAATTTGTCTACGGAGCACATGTTTTGTAGATAGATCTTACTTGAAATATATATTTTCTACAAAGAAAAACATTTTCTCTGTGTTCTCGTTGCACACTCCAATTTGACAGGATTTATGTGTATTACGAAGTTCCTTTTGAGTTTCTCGAAGTGCAATTTATTGATGTAGATATCTGTTACTGTGTAGAAATTTTCAATGACAAGAACACGTCAAAATTTTTGAAAGAAATAATACTAAATATTTGCATAAGTGACCAAAAAGATAATGATGTATACATTTTTGGCCTAAAACTCATTTTATAATTCATTTTATTGACTTGATATGTTTAGGTATACTTCAGATAGATAATTAGAAATTAGAAATTGAAATTTTAAAAACTCTTAAAATTATACGAACGCGATGTTAATAATTAAAAAGAAATATATTTGAAACCCGTCATTTTGACGAGTTTGGTAGTATTAATGAAATTAAATTGTCCTACGTACTGTATAATTTGTCTAAACGATACTGATAATATTCGCAGAAACATTTAAGACGGTGAACCAATGCTTTTAATTCGATATTTCTACGCATACACTCGTAGTATCCTTATCGGTGTAATCAGGCCATCAACGTAACGGACGTTTAATCACGCGAACACGTGGTAAAATTTTCTTTCTGCGAAGTGTCGTAAATGTCGTAATTAGGAAACTTCAAATTGGTTTTTGGTCATCTCGAAACTTGACGTTGGAAATTTAGAAACGACGTAGCGTGGAAGATAACGTAGAGAGGTATTATATGCTTAATCTCGTCATATTAACGTATATACGCGAATACATGTACCACAGATCAAATTAAATAGTAATATTTCATCTTCAGATAACTACTTATGTGACAAATTCTATGTATCCAAGCTTTTCTATACTCTTAAACGTTAAAATAACAAATGTTGCTTCTTTAAATACTCACAACTTCGTCGAAACGTAAAGGAATATAATTTATAGAATTTTTTTTAGAATTTATTAAAGATAATATTGAATACATTCAACAATGAAAAAAAGGTTTATAAATTTTCATTATGAATATTTATAATGTTGGTTATTCATAAAAATTGTGAGTTCTGAGATATAATACCTTTCTAAATGCTGCTTTTATAGTGTTTGCATATATAAACAATTTATTTGTTGAACAATTATCTTAGGTATGTTAAAAAATAATATTTCGTAGATGCAAAGTTGTAATAACGAGAACAAAATTTTACACTCCGATTTATAAAGATTTTCTACAATCAGCTTCTATACATGAATTCCTGCTTTTCGTCCATTTGTTTATAATATACCTCTGTTGCAAGCTTATTTTTTATTGTCGTAAGAATTTCTTGTCTCATATATGTACGTATGAGGATCCGTTGGAAAAATGGATTCTGTTTATTTCTTTGAAGCAACGCAGTGGCTATTTTCATTCGTCTAAGCTTCTACATATCACTTAAGTCATGCGGAATCCATTTGTTCAGTTTCTTTACTTTTCGTATTTAGGCCAAGTGACAAATAGTGGTGAAATGGCCTAGTTTCATTTGAAATACTCTCTTCTACTGTTTGCCATGGATTACTTTCAATAGTATTTCTTAAAACATCATTTTCGATAGCACTTTCCGAGCTACCTCCTCGCTTATTTCTCAACGAGGCATCAATCGTTTCGTACTTTATAAAGGAATATTGAACTATCATAATATTAATACATTTGTAATATTCTTCAAATCTTAAATGTACATTTTCGATAGCTTACACAATCCCGCTTTCATGTTTAAAATGATATCAGAGACGTTTTCTAATAATTTTGTTATTTAATAAACGTGTACTATAACAAATTTCATAATAACGTCCAATCAAACAAAATTTAATATATACGTTATCAATAACATATTTTTGAAATTCATCAAGAGTAAAAAATTCATTACAGAACATTAGCTAAAGGATCTAATTACGAAGTAATGAAAACAAGAGTGCCTTCTGGTAAAAGTACTATCAAAAATAACATGACACTTAGAATAGAACCTCAATTGCGAAACCAAGTTCATATTTCTAACATATGGTATCAATTAATTTTAGCCTTCAGCAAAACAACAATTAAAATTCATTTAAAATTAAACATTTGAAGATTCCCTGCAATTTAAAGTAGGAGAGATATTACGAAAGAGACAATTTCTTTAGCCTCCATTTCTGATAATATTATTGTAGGTACTTAAAATATAAATCCATCAATAGCAAATATGTTTATTGGTCTTTGAAAAAATTGAACATAAACTCATGTAGAGTCACAGAAAATAACAAAATTTTAAATTTTTAAATAAGTTGAAGATGTCTTTTTTTACAACTAATATAAGTAAGGTTTTGAATGGGACATTATACGTCATGAAAGGGACACTTTGATGAAAATAAACTTTTATAATTCTAAGCCTTAATATCACGAAACAATAAAATCTCTACATGACAAAATTAACACTTTGCACTATAAATCATCGATATTTTTCACTATCTTCAATGTTTTATTAAAAATTCTCGTTTCAGTTGAATATAGGCACTCCTAATGATACGACACTTCAACACTTATAGTATATACTATACTTCAACACTTAATATATAAATTCATTGTATAAAACGACACAAGAAACCAAAAAGAACATTTTTCTTACATCTGAAAAGTATCACTCGCGGATTATTCTTTTGTTGCAAGTGATATGAGAGAAAAGTTTACCTTCAATGGCTAGACACTACTGTCGCCATAAACATGAAAATAACTTACACATGTAATGTGTTTAGAATTTTTACAATATGATTTATCCCATTCAAAACCTGTTCCCATATTTCCTTTAATCTTTTTCTCTTAAAACATGAAGACAACATTGTTTTATTTATTCCTTCAGATTCGATTTCTTCTTTACTACAGTGCATCACGTGTTCCTCGAGATAATAAAATCGATTCGTGAGGATTTGAATACAATGTCTCTCTCCGGTAGACGTATCCACTTCGGCGTACTTAAACGCAATTTCTGTTTCATTTTCCTTCCGTTCTATTTGCACGCTGTTTAAGCCAAACTCGAGAGACGTCCATGCGCAAAAAGGCTCTCTTTCCAATACTCCATAGATGTTGATATATCCGCACAACGTCCTGCTAAGCGACGCCAGCAAAAGCTGTCGTCGGTGGTTTCCAGGAGTTTTTAGACTACCTAGATCGATAGGAACGCCTGGACGAGTGTCGAAGAGGTAGACGGAAAAACGGTGTGAGGTGGGCGTTGGATAGTTGAGGTAGGTGGGGGATGAATAGGTTGAGAAGTGGTGGACGCCACTTTGTGCTGCATCGACATGAATTTGTATCCCTTCGGAGCTGGTCGGTCACCATTCTCACTTTTATTCCTCTCTCGTTGCTGTGTGTTGCTTTCGATACAGCCTCTCTCTCTCGCTCTCTCTCTCTCTCTCTCCCCTCCCTCCCTCCCTCCCACTGCTTCTCGCTTTCTCGATTTTTCTCGCTTCAACATCACTTCTACATCAATTTGTCTTCTTCCTTTTTTTTCTATTATATTCTGAACTACATTCGGTTGGATCGTTGCTCTCCTTCTTTCGAAATCGTTTATCAAATAAGGAGCTTCCATCTGCGTCGGATCTAGCCAACTAATCTTCGGGATACGACAACGTTAATGCTCTCAGCGTTTCAGCGTGTATAGGAGGGAGGAACCGCGTCGCTGCATGGAGGTACTAAAACAGTCACCAGCGGAGCTAGTAGTACAAGTATATGTATGGAGGTGATTGCTTTAAGTAGTAAAATCCGTGTTAAGCCAGAAGGCGCAACGCATTTTGCCGCCTCTTCCTTCGTTAAGTTTCTATTAATCTCGTTTGTAATTTATGCAACAGGGTATTGGATAAGTAATCATTTCAGTTGGCGATCCTTTTTGTTTTTTAAGGAAATATCAAGGGAAAAATTATTTAAGAGTAGTAGGTACTATCTGCATACTCTACTTTTGAAATATTTTAAAATATTTTTGTTCCTCTTGTGTAGATTATATTATGCACAATGTTATCGAGATTAACAACTCTGATAATAATAATTATGCTAATTTTATTCCTACAATATGTTTAACGGATCGCAGATTATCTATTGTTAAAGAACTGGTGTAATTTAAGTGCACTATTGAGTAGGGTAAACATTTTTTGAAATGCTGTATTTATACAATTAAAACTTTAAAAAATTAGAATATAAATTGGCTTTACAATAATCATTCATAATGTTCCATCCAAGTTTCACTCCTCTTCAAAAATTCGCGAAGAATGTAAGAACTAAACTCCAAAAGTAAAATTTCAAAATAATTAACAAATTCTAACTTAAAACATAGCAGTAACAATTTTATAACTATCGTGTCAAACATTCCTTATATTATAATGGAAAATAATTGAAATAAAATAATTAAACAATTAAAATGAAGAAGATTACGTTATGAAATGGCTTTGATATGATCGTTTGCAATATTTCGTCCAAATTCTAGTTCTTTTCAGAAATTCGCGAAAGTTATGAGTACCAAACTTCAGAAGTAAGATTTCAAAGTGATTCACAAACTGATAGCAACAACAATTTTATCATCATCATACCAAAAAATCTTTATATTGTAATTGAAAATAATTGAAATAAAATAATTGAACAGATGAAATAAGAAAATTTGATTTTACAATAGTATACCAACGTTTTAAAATGATTGACAAATTCGTAAAGCACATCAGCAACAATTTTTGCAATGATCATGCTCAACATTTTTTATATTGTAATCGAAAATAATTTACAAAGATACAAAATAAGAAAATCCTCTCTTCACCGTTGTTATGAAAAATGAACATTCAGGATACGCTTACAAATCACCGAACTTAATTACTTCTCTATATCGATGTACCCAGCTTTTGGTTAATGATATTCGTATTATGGGATAGTATTTATAACGTAAAAAACCGTTTGCGACATAACATTAGTTGAACTGTGTAATCGTGATTCTCTTTTCGATCATCATAAAAAGAGCATTTCCCCTTCCTGTCTCCTCTATCACTTCCCCCGAACTCCTCGAACTGACAGCTTTCCGCCTACCATCGTTTAAACTCGACCCAAGGGTGGTCACGCAGTGGTCGATACTCGACATCGGTTCGGCCACTCGCAAACATTTGCTATGTAATCGACGAGATTTCGCCAGAGTAATGGATCAAGCTAAAGTTAATACTTTACACATATATGCGTGTTGACATTGTTAACTTATTAGGCTGGATAGTTTCTTGGAGCGTAGCCAGGAATCGTTTCAATGATAAATAAGTATTCACGTTTAATCGCTTGAGAAAAAAGAAAGTAATCCGGTTACAACTTCGAAAAGAATGTTATCCCCTTAACGAATAATACAGACTTTCAACAAAGATTAGACTTTGGATGATATACCAAAACTTTAATCCTGTCCTAACAGTTTCAAATGTAATCCCACACTTGATCATAATTTTTGTTTCAAAGACTTAATATACTAGTAAATTCTTGTACTCAGTTTCTTAACTTTAGAAAATGTATTTGGTAAATGTACGTGGTATACTTGTTATATTTAAATCGTAATATTATTTTACGTACAAGGCTACATGAATGTATGTAGGTTCAATTATAGCATTTCATAATTAGAATTATTCAAGTCCCGTCAAATAAAATTCAATAACATAATATTCTCTACACAAAGATTATTGACTTACTATAGCATTGAAACATTAAAAAACACATTATGATATTTAATTAAATCTCCTGAAATGAAATTCAAATATATCCCATGAAGTTCTTACGAATATTATAATATTTTCTACATAGAACACAGCATTAAAATATTAGAAAGCACATTTGAAATATTTAGTATGACAAACTTGTAACGAGGTTTGTGGAATACTTACAACTGTAGCAAATTTGTATATAATTCAAAACATGAATAATCTGTTAAAATTTTCTATACTACTCATCATTGAAACAACCTATACACTACCATCGCTGAGAGATGAACAGATACAAAAGACAAGCAGACTTCTCGTAATTAAATAAAACTTTCCTACAATGCCTTAACAATTCCTCTAGTCAATTCCTTCAACTTGACTCGCAGCCGAAGAACAGCCACGTTCATTTCACAGAGAGAGATTCTAACATTAAACCGGCAGGAGCCACAGAAAACACGTATCTCAGTAGCTATGCAATAAAAGCAAAGAACGGGCAAAGCCTGTCTGACGTATAGTTGACACGCGGAACGCGTCGAAATTAATATCTTGTCATCCGGAATATCTTCGCGAGGCGTAATCGTGGCAGATGAAAGCAACCGTTCAGTTTAAGTTTCTCTATTACACCCCGACGTAAATATGTACCACGGTTAATCACGTTTCCCAGAAAGTTTCGGCATCGTACCGGCTGCCCATTCTATCGGCTTGTCACTCGTCGACGATACCATTGTACCCCACTACTTCCTCCTCTCACCTATTGCCTGGCTAGCAAGCAGACCTCCGGTCCCTCTCGACAACCTACGCTTTACCGGCTGCTCGCAACCAGCTATGTCGATGGATGGAACGTATCCATAATGCGGTGAGCTTAGCACGCGCATGTTAGGATCGTCCTTGTACAACCGGGCAGATTGAGGCTTAGAGCGACGGCAAACAGCATCAATTTAGCATTGCACCACCATGCAGGTTGATGGATACACGATAGATGTGTATATAGTCTGAGTAGAGGTGTACAGATCCTTACGCACGCGTACTTCAGACACTGGCCCCATACAGACCATTTAATTAAGCTGATTCGAGACCGTGATACGCTTAAGGTGTCCCTGTGTCGTGATTTCTATGGTTTTTCAAATTTTTTAACCCTTGGACTGCGGAGTACTCGAAACATTAAACGTTCTGTGTGTATGCAATATTTTTTCGCGTAGCGTGGACCTTGTTGCCATACCGATTAATTATATCAATATATAAATTACAATTTTAATTCTTTATTTATGCCAAATTAAAATGAAATATTTTCGTTCCTTTTTTCGTACAGATACTGTTTGTTTAAAATGTATCAATGGTTTAAAAATGTATGGAGCATATCGAGGCATTCTGTTTAACTCTTTGCGGCACAGGATTTCAGGTAATAAAATAGACCCATGTTGCACAGAAACTTTATTACCATCTGCTTTACGTAAATAAGACGAAATAGAAACATATATGCATGCAGTTATTGCAATATTTCGAGATGGGACTAAAAATGTCCCACCATGCATTACGGTGCATCAAAAAGGTGGGACACTTTTAATCCCACCGTGCCCCAAAGAGTTAACCTAATTGTTACAATACTTGCTGGAATCTGACACCTTATCTAGTTCACTATCATCTCCTAGTTTTTTTTAAAACTACTCGATATTTTTAAGGTTACATGGTAATAAAAAAAAATAATATAACAAATTACATAAACCGTAATATTATGATAAGCTACCATTTGTCATCGAAAGAAATAACTCTCTGAGAAACAAAGATTAAATGGCCGATATAAACAGAATTCCACTTATTCTCGCTGCTATACAATGTAAAGATATCTCAATGTGTCTATCTCAAAAGTTGATGATTTTTGTTTCCATCGGAAGTATAAAATAGGAACAATGGTTGGGCGTATATATGCGTCCATAGTCAACATCGATAATTTCAAACGTATATATGCGTCTGTAGCAGCAAAGGGTTAACCCTTTCGTTGTCGTTGATACCTATAGGCGCTTTCAAGATTTTCTCGTACTCTTCTGCTACCGCTCTTTTATCGCGATTTAATACTTAACTTTATCCTTCGCGCATATCCGTTTTATTTATCAAAACAAACTTGAAATTTTAAAACCTTTGGAAACAACTGAACAAATTTGCGACTGTGAATTGAACATCTATCTTTCACTATGCACGTCAGGTACTGAAATCTGCCGTGGCGAAAGGGTTAATACGTTTCGAACAGTGTCACTCAATGGTGAGTCATTGAATGATACTCCTGTTTGCTGACGTGATCCATCGGTAGATCGTTTAATGACGCTCTAAATTACCGAAGTGGATCCGTCCACCCGTCAGTGGATCATCGATACTTCGAATTGTTAAGGTGGTCCATCAGTGGGTCATCAGGTGATGCTCTAATTTATGGAGGTGACCCATCGATGGATCATACCGACATATATGACAGAAAAGATTGAGTATATCGTATATCACTTACCAGTGATTCGTCATATTATTTTATTAACCTCTCAGATCAAAAGTTTGTGATATGGACAAATGATGAACTTTTTAGGAATGAGGTAGCAAAAATTGTATATTATCAAGTATGTAGTGAATTAAAATCTTTATTGTTTAGCTTTTATTTTATCTACACAATTATGTTGCTAATACTGTTAGATAGATGTATCGTATTAATTCTTTCCAACTGGAATCACATAATCAGTACATTTATTTAAACCATTTGACTGCGAAGCGCTTGGAACTTAACTGTTCTGTATGTACGGAATACTTCTTCGTTTGTAACTAAATTACTGTTTTAATTCTTTACTTACGTCAAACTGAAATCAAGCAATTTCATTTTCTTTTGGAAATATATTGTTTATTTAAAAATATTACTCTTCCAGATTCATTGTTATTCTCCTCATACAACTTTGACTTTCATCATCTAATTCAATATCGCCTCTTAGAACAAGCTCTTCAAAACTACTCGATATTTTTAAAGTTTCACAGTAATAAAAAAATAATACAACAAATTACATACAATGCAAATGAAATATCATGATATACTACAGCAACAATCACAGCTGTCTGCCGTCTGAAGAAATAAATAGCTCTCTAAGAAATAAAGAATAAGTGTTCAATATAAACAGAATTCTTTTATTTTTATTGCTGCGCAATACAAAGATATGTGCCTATCTTAAATGTTGATGATTTTTGTTTTCATCGAAGGTATAAGACAGAAACAATCGACGAATGCGTATATGCGTCCATAGTTCACATCGATAACTTTAAGCAGACGCATATATGCGTCCATAGCAGTTAAAGGGTTAAATAGAAATATTCGTAATGGCGAAAGATCATCAATAACAATAGAACTTATTTTAATGGCTGATCTGTTCTTTTCGTTCTTTTTAAATAAAACTGTTATTGTACCCAAAAGTCGGAAAAAATTTACTTCTACACTTAATACTTTAACGTACACGTATTCTCAATTCATTACTAGTACTATTGTTATAAGAATTCAGTATCCAATTGATACTGTAAATTTGAAGATAGAAAGTATATAGAATAATAATTGTTTGCTTCACTTCTGAAAATATTCGATTGCGGGAATCGAACGATCAGAGGTACGAAAATTTCGAATAGTAACAATAATTGGAAAAGGTATCGTCGGTGATAGATAATACGTTTCAGGAAATGTGCAAACGAAATTTAGTAGTATCAATGACAATTTGTATCCGATGGTATTGTACATACGTGCTGTACATTGACTGCAACGGAGTTCGAACCAGGCATTAACTAACGTGTGGCACTACTGGACTACTTAATTAAATCGCTTTCACGTATGAATGCACCGTTGCAGAGGAACAAATGTCGACGCCTACGCAAATCGTATCATTGATTGATCGAGTGGTTGCATTGTTCGAAGGAACATTGTGATTTATCGTGATCTTGCTATAATACGACAATGTGTTGCTTAAAATCGAATGAAGACATGACGTTTAAGTGTCGACACGTTCAATTGCCAGTGTTCTGCATCGATTGCGTGCAAAGGGAAAAGGAAGGAAAAAAGGTAAAATAATATCGAAGGATAGATTTTATGATTAAACTTGTGCAACTATTTAGAACAAAGAAATAAAATAATTTACATACATTTTACACTTGTTGTTCTCCGTCTTTTCAATTATACATGTTTAATTAAATTGGCGATCGGTTATTTCTGACAACGCACTATGTATATCGCGCTTATGGAAATTTATAGCTAAAATCGAATACTCGTAATGGAAATTTGCAGATTACTCGCGCTGTAAGCGTATGGATCGCACGCTGAAACTATCATACACACATATGTAGTTCGAAACCGATATTAGTCAAACGTAGCTTTAAATGCATTTAGAGCTATTCCATTAAACTGATTCTATACAAACGATGCTAAATAGGAGAAAACCGAATATTGATAATCACTGTGATGTTTGTTAACTACATCAATATTTGACATATACGGCTTATTATTATATTATGAAGTCTGTGAATGAAGAAAAATTGTTGTCAGGAGAAATGTAGAATAAATAAAATATGTTCTTTATTAACGTTGATAATTTTTTGCTAAGTAACAATGACAAGTAGTATGATACGTTGCAATGTAAAAATTATTTAACACAGGAACTATCAGCGTTGAATGTATACCTAATTCTGTCACACTATGTTTGAAAAATGTACTTTTACGTGTAATTTCCTTTTCTTTTTAAATAAAAATTATAAATAATCAGCAATGATATTTAATATGTAAAATAATTTCATTTTTAACTAGGAAAAAGAATATAATAACATATCTCTTACACTATACCATTCGTAGTGTAATAATTTTTTAGCGTAATAATATATCTATTGTAATGAAAAAGCTTACATTTATTTACATATATTCGCTGAATTTCGCGTAAATCGAGTCACAGAATCAAGCAAGAGTTATTGAAACTTTCATGTTTTGTTACGATAAACTGTAATTACAGTATAGACGATTGCGCGAAAAAGGCAGGTGACAGATAGGATCGAAGCTAGACATATCGATGGCAGACAAAAGATTTTCTATCCCACGTGCGGTCGTTAAAGTGTTAATTGAGATCAGTTTGATTAAAGCGAATTTTCTTTATAATCCACCATATATAGCACAATTTCTGCAAATATATCTTATTTAGAATATATACTTTACATAAATATACTTCTTGCATTTAAGACAAGTTGAATTCGTTCTGTTTCTATTGCATAATTAAATTTAACAGGATTTGTGTGTATTAGACGTTCCTTTCGAATTTCTGGAAGTGCAGTTTATTTAGCTAGATTTTTGTTATTTTGTAGAAATTGTTAAACGACAAAGAAAGATCATAATTTTCGAGATAAACAACGCTAAATCTTTGTATAAATAAATGAAAAGATAGTGATATATATTTTTTAATTTAAGACCCATTTTACAACTCATTTTAACAGGCCTTGGTATAATTAAATATACTTTAGTTAGATAATTAAAAATTAAAAACTAAAACATTCAAATTCCTACAGTTATACCAACACGATGTTAATAATTTCAAAGAAGAATATTTGAAATCCGTCATTTTGGTAGTTCTAGTCTTAAAAATTACAAACTTTGATCAGAAATTGAATTTACTTAAATGATCTATCACTCCGCAGCCATTTCTGGTCTAAAGCATCGAAAAAATGAAATTCCTTATATTTAATAATTTTTTATACCAACTTCTTCAAGGAATATACCGACTGAATAATTTCAACGACAGAAAAAAATAGTTATAGTATTTGACTTATAAATTCTATCGATTTGGAAAAAAGTAAATGGTAAATTATTAGATTCGGTACGGAGGATAGATAAAAATATCGAATGTCAACAAAATGGTGGCAGTTAAATCGAAATATCAAAATTTCGATAGACGAATTGACATTTTATTTTAAATTAAAAAAAAAAAGATGATTGCAAATATCCTGTGTGTAGCATGAACCATGAAAATACCTTTATCCTTCAATCTTTATCAAATATTTATCGAATGATTTATTAGCATGGAAGCATTTTTCGGGAAAAGTTTTCCGTTTCGAAGGAAATTAGTTTCGAGAAAGATGGTTGTCAAATTTCCATAAAAATTCATAACTTGTGCATGGTTTCTTTCCGATGTTCATGTTTCTATAAAATTTTCATAGCTCAATTTAACGTTTCGAGAACGTAATTTTAATAAGTTACTCTTCAACAAGATATAAACAGAAAAAATCCAGTTTTTGGAAAATTATTAATAAAAAGTTCGTATAAGAATGGCAATAAATAGATTTCATTAAAACCATTTATTTAATTTATAATTTCAATTATTGAATATTTATCAACACCACTGAATGCATCGAAGAATAGTAAATAAAATTAGGACTAAATTTCGAAGGTCTTTCACATAATGTAGCACTGATTAACGTCATATGTACTGCCGGAAATTGCATAGGAAATTACATCTTTCCTGTGAATACACATCCCGTTCGATCTAAACAAAACGACTACACTTGATCTACCAGACAGTTAATTTTCTGGAATCACGCATGTGTCTAAAATATTTTTTATGTCAGTGTATCCTTGATATTAAACATTGCAACAAATATTTATGACTTTCTTAATTAAGATAAAATACGACAGTATTATTGAAAAAGGAATTATTACAGTCTTTATATTACTTCTGTATTTCTACAATTAGTTAAATAAATATTATATTTTCATAAATGGATGCACGAGAAATTGCACATTTTACAAACATATTATTTGTTGTCGAAAATTGAGATAAATGCAGATGTATTCATTTGGAAAACTACCTTCGTAGATTTATAATAGTTTGTCGATCCATTCTCTCCTATACAAAGCAAACGGAAACAATGAGAGATAAATCAGTTCTGCCTCTGGCAAATTGTAAAATCGATTTCATTAAAAAAACTAGTACAAATTCATTGAAAAGAGAAAACGACACTTTCTATGGGTATTAATATATCTTTCTGAGAGTAACGATTAATAATTTATTTCGATCCCGTGATGCAGCAGTAGGAAAAAAATATTTTATATAGATAATAAATAATTGTTGCCAATTATAACGCAGGTCCTAAACTAACCTAATTAAACTGCTTAACCCTCTATGACTCCATGTGACTGAAAAGTTACATATAACCGGTACCCATGTTTCATAAATTTCATTTTATTTGTTTATTGTTACATTATTGCATTATATTGGTATACTGTCATATTATTATTAAGCATTTCTTTTACGATAATTAACTATTAATTTTTGCTCTTCTCAGTAAAATGTAGAATTGTATTCAACAATTTTTCTTCTCATGAACAAGAAAAAATCAGATTATAGAGGGTCACAGTATTAAAAATAATTCGCGATAGAATATAAACCAAGAACTTTGCCAAAAAAGAAGGAAGTTCACTAAAAATTTGTACAATTCTACACAGAAATAAATTTTTATCTAGCAAAGTGAAAAAAAAATTAGCTAAATATTCAAAATAATAAAAGGAACAATTTATTTTTAAGTTACTTTATGTAATTTTGCAAAGAAATAGATTTCTATTCACCAAAGTGAAGAAAATTCGATAAATTTTTAAAATGATAGAAGGAACAATTCACTTCAAGTGTTAACTTTTTCACCAACTCCTCTTCTTCCTACAAGGGCAAGTATAAAATCATAAGTGACGTATCTGAAAGAAAACGATCTTAAGGTTTCCATGTCCATGTCAGACGTGCTAAAAAATTTGCACGAAGAAAAGAACGATATCTTCGATATCGTAGCTCGGTGCTTGCCTTCCTTCTTATTCGAGGCACTTTTGCCCATGGAACTGTCGACATTTGTCTTCGCGATTAGATGCGGTTGCGTGATAGATGGTGGCCAGCAATGAACATGATCAGTAAAGGACCACCTCTAGAATATCGAGAAAATCCGAGGATGAACGTAGCAACGACAATTCCGACGTTATCTACACTCGTCTAGGGACAATGCATCATGCATCGCGTTGCCGTTGCTGCTGTCGTAGAAACCAGCGCTGGCAGTATACCATCGGCCATAGCGCAGTTTGAGCTATGCATTGGCCAATATGTCGTTCATCCCCTAAATCACGACGATTTACAGTTGAACCCGGTAGTGCTATCGATGCTGGCTCGTCTCTATACCTAACCTACGCTCTTTCGTTTGTCACAGCATTGACGAAATAAAAACTGCCAACTGGGAAAGAGGAAACGGCCCCTGAGACGTGCGCGTGCGTTTACGTTTTTTTTTTTTGCCCACCACGCCATTTTAACCGTCCCACCCGCTTTGTTCCAACGCGACCAATCAACAGTTTACTCGTATTTCGTTCGAACAATAACGTGTCAAAGATAACGTGGCGAACAAAGAGGAGAAATAGGTCCACGCTGTTAGGGACGAACGAAAGAAAGGAACGATCGGTGGATAGTCTGTTGCATTCCTTCCGATTCACCAGCCTCCAACTTGCTTGAGAAACTGGACCTTGTTGTCATTGATTAAGCGAGTTCTTTCGGTTTGGAGAAACATGCCTTCACGAAGTGATCTGCTTTCTCGAGTAATTGCAGTTATTTTGTGTCATACCGTACAACAGACACGATTGAAATTCACTTTAATATCGTAAGAGCGTTATTATAATAGTTGGAGTAAGGGTGGTGGAAAAATTAGAATGTTAGAATTTGAATGTTAGACAAACAGAAGTCAACAGAAGTAAAAACAAAGGAGATACCGGGATGTGTGAAAAACAGGAAAGAAAAGAAAGGCGATGAAAGTAAGTGTAATGTATCTTGAACTGAGCTTATGGCAGAAAAGTAATTCATTCAAGCCTTGAAATTAATGCTTGAAGAGAGTTTGTTAAAGTCTTAGAATTAAGGTTGGACAAGCGTTTCCTATGGGTTTTTATGGCTTCACTAACCAGTTAAATACATGCCTGGGTATTTAATCATGCTTTGCGGTAATGACAACTGATGGTATGTGATACAACAATAATTTGACACAACTCGTAATACTAAGATAATTGTTATACAATATGTAACATCTAAGAAACAACTCTTACAATTGTAAAAAAATTCTTAAACGAGTCATACAAAGCTCTGTACAACACTCTATCTCAAACATGTTACTCTATCTGCAACTTTAACTCTATCTACCATTTTTTTTATCCAAGAGCAAAGAAAGGCTGTCGAATTAATTAGCCTCTATAACATCTTTTAACATTAACGTAACTTTACGTAGAAAATACGGCCACACTTAATTCCTTATTAAATAGAGCCATTTTTACTAGCAAAATTATCAGTCAGTTAAACTGTCATCGGCTCTGTACTGTTACGAACGCAATATTTAGCGGCCATGGTCACGCGGATTAAAAGCTCGAACAATAATAGCTCTGAGGTTATTACACCGTGTTTTGTTTCCGAGATGTATCAGCTGTTGAAAAAGCAAGTAACGACATTCGTTACAACGATAAGTCGTGAAACGAAAAATTTCTCTTTCGATAGTAACATTTTGTGTAATCAAACAAATTGTTGTATCCGTTCGATCGTTAAAGTTTAATTGTTATTACCTACGCAAACGTTTTCTGTAATTTCGGCGAAACTAAAAATCGATCAAAAATGATTTGTACCTTTTTCTGCTGCACGGACGATACACGAGTACCGATAAATCATGAAATATTTTAATCTTTACCAGTGATTTATTGAACGAACCGATTGTACAATCGCAGTCACCGGATAAGAATTATTTACACGTTCAAGTGGTATTGTAGAAATAAAAACTGCTCTGCATTCCATTTCTTTTTTACTTAAATATCGCAACCTGCTAACGCTGATAATGATCGGATCGATATGAGCTAACCTCTGCGGATGAAATTGTTCTCCGTTCAATATTTAAAATTGTTGATTTTCTATAATAGAATCTGAAATTCACCAGCCGATAACCCAACTGCAGTGGCTTGTCGTTCCATTGGCAGAGACAATTTTTCGTCATAGAACAAGCATTCACGGCGTTCACGCGAGAAACGTTCTTGCCAGCAGAACGATCAATTTATCACAAAGTGCTTCTATTATGCGTCCCACAATACACTTTCGATTCCGTGGCATTGTTACGGACGAACCAAAACGAATCGTGAGACCCAGCCCCACTGGTAGTTGAATGCATCGTGAAAAGGCGCCCTCCATTCCCAAACAAGCAGGTTAATTGAAGTAGCGCAACAATCGTTAATTCGTTTGGAAACGTTATTAATTAAGTTGTTGATTATCGTTCGTCACGATCTCGCACGATCGCTTTATCAATTAAGATATACCCGTGTTATTTGTTCCGCTTCAGGAGGAAACCGAAAAGAGTTTCATATTTTACAAATTGCTCGCCTGCGTTTTCCGCCTGTAGTCCGTTTCGTCAACGAAACAATTCGCATCGCATGCAAAAAGCATCCGTCAGTTCCAAACACTTGGCTCGACCTGTCAAAGGCAAAATATGCTTGGAAACTTGTTTAACGAAAGGGATTTCATTTGGGATCGATTGTTAGCGAACCTCGTATCCTACGGTTTCAGCATAAAGAGACAGGAAAAATCCCTGGATAACAAGCAGACGTTACGAAAACAAGATCTCACGGTTCGTTTTCAACGGTGAGCCAATGATTTCTGATCAAACTTACACTAGTCAACAGCAACACTCGATGTTGTTCATAGGAGAAAGAATATTTTCTTCTTCCTTTCTGTTTTTTTTTTTTTTCTTTGTTCGCTAAGAACGATTGACTAAATGTTCCGATGGGAGTCAATCTGGTTCAGGTCTCAACGGAGAAACCGGGTAACTGTTTATTACCGACCGCGAGAAATAGAACAAGAATCACGCTGGGGAAATGGAAGGCAGGGATCACCCGATGAATACAAATGTGAGAATTAAACGTTGATTGGCCGCAACTCGTTCGACCTTGTGTGATTGGTTAGTTAGATTTGAAATCAGTCTGGTATCGACGTGGAGCGGAAGTCTGCCGTTAGAGAATCTTTCTTACGTTCTCCTTTTCCAACTTCGATAATTCTGAACACCGTTTCTTTTCTCCTTCTTCCTTTTTTCTTGTTTAAGGCAACACCTAAGTTCGAACGTCATTTCATTTTTCTCCTTTTCCTTTCTTCTTATGTAAAGCAATACTTTGGCTTGTGCTTAAACTGTCTCGATAATGAGAAATAGCACAGACTGCTTTCGTTTCTTCATCTATGTTTTCGGCCACATTAAACAGAAAATATTTAGAAGGATTGATAATTCAAGTGTATTGAGAGGTACTATCGAGATAATATAATTGATTAAGAATGACAGTATAATTCAAGATAATGTAATTAGTATTATTATCCGTTGCTATTCCGTTGATTCAGAAATAACACGAACTGCTTTTATTTCTTCGTCTATGTATTCGTCTACATTAGACAGAAAATATTCAGAAGGATTTATAATTCAAGTATATTGAGAGGTACTATCGGGATAATATAATTGATTAAGAATGACAGTGTAATTCAGGATAATTTTTATAATTTACTATCTGTTGCTGTTCCGTTGAACCAGAAACAGCTCACGCTGTTTTTATTTCTTCATCTGTGTTTTCATCGACTGTAATTTTTAATTCAAATATATTAAAAAGCGTTATTCGCATAATATATGTCCCGTACGTTTCTTTCTAACAATAAGAGTTATAAACCGGTCCTGAAGGAACTGCGACACGTAGGATTATCAGGGAATTAATAAATAATTTACATATATACTTATTATATAATATAAATATGTATTTACTAATTAATAAATAATTTATTTATATATAGATCTCCGATGAAATTGCATTACGATTTTTGGAGAACAAATTATAAATCTGTGAAAAACAAAGCTTTGTATGAAGAAATTTCACTCTGTACATTCGGTTTAATTTCTTCGTGTTCTTTTCAGGCCTGGTTAAAACATATTCAATTTTCTTTTTTAATCATGATCTATGTTTGCAACACACCGCAAACCGACGCGAGTACACGCTAATATAATTCTTTAAGAATGACAGTTTAATTGAGGATAATGTAATTATCATTACTATCCATTTTGCTATACCGTTGAACTAGAAATTGCAAAACTTCTAAATCATCATCTGAAGATATGAATTATTAAACTGTTAGATATCATATATGTTCAGATTGTTAAATGATTTGTTAAGTAATCCTAGTGAAATCGTGACATTATTTCGAATCGTTGTAATTACTAATACAGAATCGGTGTCGGCACTCTTTCATCTTGACAAATGACATACCTAACTGGATTAGCAATGCAATAGTATGTACACATTATCCATCATTTAATTTCATTAGTACACGCCGGAAATCCATTTAGAAAATTGTGCGTGTTTAGAAAACAGGAGTAATATACAAGAACGAACGTGGGCGAGAAAACATTTCCTATTATGAAGCACGCAATAATGACAGTCATAACTCAGTTAGCTATACCTAATGAGCACACATAACACATAAACATTGCGTAATCGTGCGTATATGATCGACGATGTAAAATCTAAAAGTAACCATTTTTTTCGTGTCATGTAAAACAAACGTGTCGCATGTAAAACGCTATCCAAATGTTGAAACTTGTAACGCGATATGTATTGCTAGCAGAATTACATTTCGCGTGTCAGTGAAATTTCTATGTTCATTTTATTCAAGGGTGTGGCTCGTTACACTTCCAACTGTTGCCTCTTTTTCTTTTACGCTATTATCAGATGTATGAAACAATGAATTACAGAACATACTACTATACATAGTTAGGGTCGACTGAGGCGAATCAGATTACTTTCTTTTTGAGGATAAAAAGATAAGAGTCAGGTATTAAAAAGCTAATTCTTTATTATAAATTCGAACATTAATAATAAAAAAATGAAAAGGAAAACGTAGAAACCTTTTTTTTGCAAATGAAAGAAAAACGAAAAATTGAGAAATACATAAAGACGTAGCACGCAGGAAATTACAAACTCTGATAAATATAAAAATAATTATAAGATACAAAGTGTAGAGTCTGATGTCTCAACACTAACCAATCAGTTTCTATCTCAACTGATTAACCATTTACACTGATAAAGAGTTCACAGGTGCACGTGCCCAAACGCTACACAGTAATTGGATTTGAGCCGTTATTCGAGATGAGAAAATTCGACAAAGTCTCACGCGAGGAATTTTGTATACATATATTTTCCATAAATACATTTATTATGCTAATATTATCTATTAATAATTTTGGAATATTTCCAAATTTCACAATCATTTTTGTATCTTTCCACATTCATTCGTTATATGTAGGATTAATTTCGCAATTCTGTTTCTTTCTCGTCATCAGATATGATTGTTCACCGTTTCCAAATTGCTATCGCTTTTCATTTGTCCTTTTCCTGTTGTATTTATCGAAATGATATCACTCATTTCACTATCGCTTTTCATTTTGAAATATAGGTTGAACTTACTAAAATCAGGTATATTTATTATTCGATTCATTTGGGTTTCAAAATCTATACCTATGGAGTCTACCAATAAGAGCGATAGAACTTTGAACTGAAATGAAACCAAAAGTACGAAAGATAATTTAGTACTCGCTACTTTATTTTAAATTATATTCGATGGCATTATACATGAAATATAAGATCACATAAATGACCACTACGTTTAAAGGAATGAATACAGCAAACCCAATTTTCGTCAGGAAACTCATCTTCAACTCAATCTGTACTGTTTCGAAAAACGATCTCAGTCAATGTGAGTAGCACATGTTTTTTATTCCTGGAAACACAAGAGGTTCAAGGAAAAACAGTTTCGCTTATCCGGAGGTGAAACAATTTTCAATGTCGTTGATTACCTCCTCACCTGGATTAATAGTTTCTGAAAGATCGGAAAGAAATCGGATGTGATTGTAAAATCATATGTGACGAAGAAACGGGTCAGGAGTATAGGAATGGTCGCGTGTCAGCTGTGTGGTGACCCATATTTCCCATCGTGGAACGTAAGCCAAGCCCAGGCTTATGGGCACCACGTGTGCACCGATGCACCGCGAGGTCTGGAAGCGACCAACCAAACCGAGATTTGATTCTGTCCACCCCGCTAGGTTTTCGCCGCACGGAGAATTAATAGAGGTCTCTCTCTCTCTCTCTCTCTTTCTCTCTCTCCCTCTCTCTCTCTCTCTCTTTGCCTGCTAGTAACATGGCTTCTATCCTCTAACTGTAACGTACGTTTCCTTCGGCAAATGGGTGTGCGTGTAATCCCCGAAGCCTTCCTTGCAAACCCTTCTAAATCAACATTTCACCCGTTGCCACACGAAATTAAGGAAATACTTGATCTACGAGACATTTGTGTTCGGATCGCTTGATCTACGGCATCGTTCGGACTTTTATATGCCCTTCTTCGTATTGTCCCTGCTTGAATGGACCTGATTTCTATCTCTCGCTAGAATTGCGTTCCATTCTTACTATTCGTTGTAAGGTCCCCGCGTATAGAAATGTCTCGTAAGTTCGGTTGCGTTCGTATTATACGAATCGCCGCGAAACGTATTGCCGGCGAAGAAAGTCCGCGCTGAAATTGCCAGTTTATCTTGCGACCTGATGCAACATCGCGTTTCCCCCAATGCGTTGTACATCAGTAGAGATTTGTATACGTTCGATTGTGGTCTGATCAAATGGTACATCGTAAAAACTTGGAATCGTTTCACGGAAAACCTGGTTACTGTGATTTTCTTTTTTTTTCTTTTTTTTTGGTTTGTTTGATTGAACAATAAATTCAGAGTTGTGATCGTGTTTTTTTTTCTTCCTAATTTCAATTCATTTTTGTCTGTTCTGTGTGTAGAACGATGTACAGATGTAGAACAATAACTACCTTTTGTCTAATATTTTACATACATGTATACGAATGAACAAACAATATAGAATTTGGAAAATATTAAGGAAATCGCTAAATATGGAGGAAATCGTTTGTAAATATTTAAAAAGAATATGAAATGTAATAAATTAGAGAACGTTAATACTTGAAAATAGTAATATATAAATTACATTAATTAATTGAAAATTATTCTACAAAATTTTCCTCCTCTACAAGTACATTGTACATCTAAATTATTAGTTAGAAACTCTTTTGCGATCATATTTTATGCGACGTAAATTATGATGTTTCCAATCATTACCATTTTCTCTGTCAAAGTAAGAATTAAGTTTCATTGGAATTGTTTAACCCCTTTAATGCCCAATCAAACCGATATACTTTGATAAGATCTAAGAAAAAGAATTTAGTCTTAAATAAGAATTACGAAATTTAAAAAGGAACGTATTAAGAAATGAAGAGAAAAGGAATTAATGACTAAAGTATTTCGATATTTGTTGAAATGTTTTTCAAAATTTATTTCACAGTTGAATATGATACAAAAACTAATACGTGAAAGAAAATATTACGAAAACATTATTATTTATTAAAAATGGTTCGAGAATTATTTCATTATTTTTCATATTCATTTGTTAATTCTTGTGATGTGTCGTTATGTAGTATTAGAAGAAGTAAACTAGTTGCAAATAGTTTTTTTACATATTTTATGTAAAATTACTGTTATTTACCACCAATGCTCAATTTAATATATGTATTGCATTTGTTATATACGATTGTACAGGTATTTTCGTGAGCTATTACAAACATGACGGTAAATACCACGAAGGATCGCTGTATTTCATCTCGGTTCTATGTTCTTTCATTTATATCCATGTCGACATGACCGAACCACATCAGAAAATGGTATAGGTATGATCACGGCAGACTCGGAATAGCTGTTACGTTTCAAGTAATAATTTAGTAGATATCTTGTCTAGAAATTCCACTGTCTGTGAATCTCGTGAAGAATGTTCTCAACGTAGGTCATTTGTATACTAAAATGATTTATGCACGTTTGGCGAGTGGAAATGTTTTGTGAATCAATAGCGAAAAGCGGGATAATTCTTAGCAATTTGTAAATGACGCGATCACGAAGAATAAATGTAATTTTTTCGCAGTGTTTAAGATGTTCGTATTCGTGAAATCCAGTATTTAAACTTGATAAGAAATGAAAGTTTACTTAAGTGTTTCTACATCAATATATTATAAATTTAAATGATTGATCTTGTACGCTTACAACTAATTGAAATATATTCCACGATACGTTTGTGAAATATATTTATTATTTTAATATAGAGTTTAATATAGGTAACTATTATTTAGATAGATATTAAAAAACACAATGATTATGTTTGTCACAGTTAATAAAGTTTATATATTGTACAATATATTGTTTAATGAAAGAAGACAAATTTAATACTCGATTTCAGTGAAGAATATTAAACAAACGAATTTTGTAGTTTATAACTGAATAATTACAAAAGTATTAGAAATGAAAGATAGCTGTGAAATAGTAAAGATATTTTTGAAGAAAGGAGGAATTCATTTTATAGCATTAAAGATTCATCTTTATTTTCAAAGCATATTGAAATTACACAGGACATTTTTTTTATTAAGCTTTTGGAATGTCGTATGAGATTCATATCAGCTATACATAAATACAAGATTACATTAGATTCATACTTTATAGTTTTTTGAAAAGGTGAGGATATATAAACAATTAATTATTTTCAGTACAGCAATTAATACTTCTACTGTTGAAGATAATTTAATGTTTCCGTAATTGATAAATTAATTTAGAATGTTGTGGACACCGTAAGAAAAATAGTTGTTGAATTTTTATTTATTTACTAAAGAAATATGGAAAAAGTGGTCTCAATATGAGCTAGTACTTTTATTTCAGGATTTATTATCAAATTTATTGATATCTTTTTAAATATAACACTTGAGTGTACACGAATAACACGTTTACTATATAATATATAATCAAAATAAATGGAATAAAGTAAAGAAATACTAATTTAAAGTGTGTTTCAAATTACACATTCAAAATAAAAGGGGAAATCTTCATTTTTAGAAGTATGGTCTAAATAAAGGCATACTTATACTAAAAAGAAGTTTACCATGTCCATAATGTAGTACTCTTAGTTAATTACTTCGTTTAAGTTGTTAGTTTAGCACATTATTATTGAAAAAATAAAAAGAACTCACCTGAAAAATGTTTTAAAATGGAAAAATAAAAGAAATTACACGTGAACAAAATAAATGTATGTCATTGTCTCGTCTACAACATTCCTTTCGTTCATAAATCGTAATTTCATCTTATTCTCAATTTAGCATCTAATACAACTCAATACTAATATGATACAGTTGTCCTCTGCCCTATATAAAGAGTTGATCTATATAAATATCTTTTGTCAACAACGAAATTGTAATAGGAGGGAGAGAACAGGTCTCCGGTAAATTAATGTCGAGTGGAGGATATTAGTCCACCAAAGTTGACATACCGTTTCAAACAATGGAACAGAGCATATCGATAACGCGTTTGTGACATCAAGTTCGAAGCTCAGAACGAAACTGTCGACAAAATAAACTTTTGTCAATTTCCTGCTGATTTCCTAATAGTCCGAAGATTCCGGTACGATGCCGATGGTGTTGGCAATGGGAGCGCAGAGGGGAAGATGACGAGGTTCGGACTAATTCACGAGAATGGGCCACTGTGTGTGCCCACCGGAACCTCCGACCAGGGAGGATAAACCATCAAACCGATTGTAATCAGACCACCCTCCGTTTCCAGCTCTACCCACACCTACCTTGGCCCTCTATACTTTCTCTCCAGTAGAGAATACTCGGTAGTAACTGACGCCTGTGCCGGAGACTCACCCTATAGCAGTAACTCGATTTTCGACCACTCATCTTGACCTACTCGTTCTCAAATAACCCGCGGGAGGTGATGAAATGAGGTGATGAAATGAGTAAAATATACCGAGAAAGGGAAAGAACAAAGGAACGAAAAGAAGAAAATGTTTATCGAACTTGATATCCCGTTTTACGATCTATCCTATTTAGGCGTGAACGGGAAAGATTGTCTCTTGGTATTCTACGTTAGCCGATCCTAAGGTTCATCAGTCTCTTCTATCAGCGTATATGCAGATCGATAGCCAATTTAACCACAAAAAGGGTTTTGTCCGGATGATCCTCTCTCCTGTAGAAACAAACGGAATCGAATCGACGCTAACCAACCGGATGATCGAGTTGCCTTTTGATCGAATTGAAATTCGGTGGTGCTCAAGTTGTACAAGTCGCGAAAGGTCTGTCGGACAGACGGCGACGGAAAGAAACGGGGAAAAAAAGAAAAAAAAAATGGGGGAAAAAATGCAAATGGGGTCAACAAACCGGCACGTCAATAGTAGAAACCGGGGGAATGTACCTTAAAACTGTGGAGCAAAGTGGAGCAATTAGGGATAGAGTAAACGAACCAGATTTCGCGGCAGCAAAATGCATATTCAGCGCGAACCCAGAGAACAACCCGTGCCCGCTGTACTAAATCGACGGTTTTACTGCGTCTTTCCTGCTTGGTGGCACAAACATTATATATTGCCTTACGAAATTTCCATAACTTCACATTAAAGATTCCCATAACTCGTCGAAGGGTGCAGTTTTCAATCTCGACTGACTCAGCGGTTGAACGAGGGGGCCGTCTTTAATATGCGTGTACACTTACAGTTACTGTACATACATCAGTTAATATTCTAGCTCCTGCACGAATTTCATTCCGGATAATGTATTCCTGTTCACGAGATAACGCACGATGCAGTCGCGATTATCTACGTTTGCCACTTACGCGAGTTTTGTTTAACACATTGCCGATTGCAAAGGAAAATGTTAAAAAAGTGGCAAATTTGAGCGCCTTCAGGCACATAAAATTTTAATTAGGCGCCATTCTATAAATCCTGAAATATCATAAACGCACAATTATTTAGAACAAATATGATGGGAAAATTATAAAGCATGTAGATAAGGTTAATGGTACTTCGAAAGACGAATTGAAACTTCTACACTTCGAATGACCATAACTTTGGAATGAATACATGAAATGTAAAGATTCGAAGGCTATTTTATAAAGAAAAGTCAATGTTTATATAACGATATACTTATTACGATCTAAATGCTCCATAAAATATGTTTGTTGTTATACTGTAACTTACTTCTAACACAAAATGAAATGCAGTGAATATGATGAATTGTTATTATATTTTATCCTCTTCTTCTTCGGATGGCAGGTTTTCCAATGAAATCAGCGTTAACGATAAAATACACAATTTATACGCTAGCGTGCACCTTGAAGTGTTTATACTTCAAATGATTCTGCTGATTAAATATTTATTACAATAAAATAACTCCACTAGAATTTGTCACGATACTTTCTGTTATTACAAATTTCTCCATGGATCGAACACCAAACTTTAATTGTATTTTCAATTCATAGTAATTTTTTTTCACAGAATAAGCTGAAAAGGAAATTTTTCTTCTAAGCGCTAGAAACTTTCTCATTTCTCACGTTTTTCTTTAAAAAACAGGTTTAAATACATCGGTCCGTAAAGTGTTAACAGCCATTGTCAATTAATTTAACATCGTACGTTTCCGATTTATTTTATTCGAAACCGTTACCTCGCATAATCTCACCCATTTTTCCTTGTTATAACATCACAATGCAAATACAGAGTTTATTTAAAAATTAACTGGATATTTTTCATCGCTGATAAATATAATTGGAAAGACATATTTGTTTATAATATTAATTGTTCGTTTATAACGAGATACCGATCAACCAAAAAGGCAGAGGCGGAAGTTTAATCAAATTGTGCGCGCCCTATGCTTCACGATATGTTACTTTATTTACATACTCCCCTTTTTTTATATGATGTTTGCTAAATTTCATTGGGATAGCTTATTCATTGCTTTTTACGGTTATATAAACATAACCAGTGTGTTTGCTTATTTCGAGAATGAAATATAACGATACCGTGTTTTCTTCACCTGCTAAATATTAGCGATTTTCAGCGCAGTTGAACAAATGATGCGTGTAGCGTAAATTGTTCAAAGAACAGCAATTACTAGTATTACAACTATTACAACTATGATTTTTATTAAAATTACTTTCTTGTAAAATCTTGCAGAGGTACAGTAATCATCCTTCCTATTGTAATACAAATAATTAGCAAGTGTTAATTCCATTTTATAAGTGTTTTATGAATTTATACTTAATCCAAATTTACAAAGTGTTCGGATATAATTTGCATAAATCGACAAAGCGTATTTTTAAAATTTTTATAGAAGTAATGAAAACTATTTCAACTACAATCTACTGGAAAATATTGTGATTGGTCGGAATTGCAAAGAAATTGGTGAAAGTAATGAAAACTACTTTCACTAATTTCTTTGCAATTCCGACCAATCACAATATTTTCAAAATTTCTAGTATACTAACTGTTCTAACTTAAAAAGAAAAAGAAAAAAGAAAAACAAACACGTCGTTTGTGCCAGTTTTAAAAAAGTTATTCTGTTTTAAGGGGAGTACGAATATTTCTGTGACCCACTGTATCTATTTGAGTAAATACGTGCAGAATGATGTTACATCGATAGATAAAACTGTCCCATCTCCATTTACATAACGTATTTTCAATTATTGCAAAATAACAAGGTAAAAGTGACTTTATGACTCGAGGGTGTGCTTTTTAAATATTACTCTTGGTAGTTTCGGTTTATTCAACAAACTCAGCAACCGCTTCTACAAGGTAAACGGCTGTTGAAACTTCAATGAAAAGATATTTTTGATGTTCACTTATTTTTACTCCGCGACGCCAGCAGACTTCGTCGTTCAACCATCGCGATTTTGCGTTCCTATTGAATTTTCTTACCGAAATAATGCGACGCCATTATTCCAGCGTTCTTTCACGAGCTTCCATAACAAAGCAAGAACAGTTGGGCGCATTGTTAGAATACACGGAATATTATCTAATGTGTCTAGCGAAACTAGCGGGGCTAAATTACTCTTGCAATTTTAATAGAAACAACGAAAGCATGCTTATCCTCGCGTCCAATTTTGCGCTCTCTCGCTGCTCCAGCGAGTCCATAATACAAAGACTACGTTTAATATTTAAAAGCAGACCAAATAATAGTTTGCTTCTGATTTTCTGGTTTAAAATTATTCACCGACTGCTGCTGCTGCTGCTACTACTTCTGATTTCGAATCTAAATTAATTTAGGTTATTGCAAATTTGTGGTTCCTTATTCAGATAATATAACAAAAACAACATGCAAGTTACTTTTATTGAATAAATTACTATACAATTTCGAAGAATTTTTGGATTTGCTTTTGCTGAATATTGGATCACTTGGTGTTAAATTTAATCAGAGCTTTATATAATTTATTGATAAATAAGAATACTACATTTTAGATAAATCTATGATAAAAACAAATGTTTACATACAATCATGATTTTGTAATTTTTATGAATTTATTTATATTTTATCTTTGGATTGACCTCTGCTGTTAAAATATGAGATCACATGGTGTTAAATTTAATCAGAGTTTTGTAAATACACAAGGATACTAAGTTTTAGGTCAATCTAAAACTAGTTTTTTATATAAAATCATGATTTACATTGTATATTTCTTTGCATTATCATGTAGATATATATTTTAGTTTCATAATTAGACTGCAGATCTTTATGTATTTATAGGAAATTTAAATATGCAAAATTCCGCAAAATGCACGCAATATAAAAAAATCCAATATTTTTTATAATTTATTTTTATAAATTGCTTCAGGTATGTTTATAACGTGTATTTTTACCTGGCAAGTGAAGTAATTTTCTACTGAAGTTCTACATTTTTTACAATATTCTCAAAAATATGGATTTGCATAAAAATTCGCAGTTCAATTGTAATAAATTATCTAATAAAATTTACAAATAAGCAGTTGTGAAAAATAGCAATATTAAAATGAATTTCCATCAAAGTTTCTGCTTACTAATAATAAAGACACTACTATCTGTTTATTAAAATATAATTTCCACACTTGCAATTTTTAAGAATTAAGTTTCAGAACAATTTAAACTAAAATTGTTCCTAAAACAGTGTCTATTTTTTCTAAGATAGAATGCTTTCTAAGTAAATAATTGAAACAATATAAAATAAGTAGAATTATTAAAAATATTACTATATTATTATTCTTTTAAGGATACATTTTAACAATTTCTTATATATCTTTTTCAGAACACTACCACATATTCGTAGGAGATCTGAGCCCAGAGATCGAGACGCAGTCCTTGAGGGAAGCCTTCGCTCCTTTCGGCGAAATCTCGTAAGTCCTCTTAATCTCGCTCATTAAAGACGACTTACGGTCCTCGTCGTGGTGTACGAGTGATAATGTAGCAATATAATGTGAACGGTGATCTTTCGTGCATACAACGTTAACTAACCGTGTCGTGGTTTCGAAACCTTTCATACATTATCCTTTATTATAATTTGATTACACTTAAATCATTGTAAACTCAAATTACAAAAGTCAACAGAATATATATTCACTTACTTTATTGACAAAAATTTAATAGCAAGAATTAAAGTAACGATAATAAAAATGATTAAACATTTACCTTTTAATTAAAATTCTTTGTAGATGAAATTTATGCATAAATTAATTCTTTAAAGATATTTCTGATAGATTGTTTCATCGACAGTGAAGAATTGAGATTAGGATAAAAATACATTCTTTATCAACATATAAATCTATAAAAGTGTTATATTCACAAGTAGCAGGTTAGTACATATATGTCAATATTTTAATTATAATATACGAATCTACAATTTATAGCAAAGAATAGCTTTATATTTGAGAAAACCATTTTTCTTAAAATAATCATTTGCAAAAAAATAAATATCTTCCTAATATCATCAAATTGTATAATGAATAAATATAACGAAACATGCAATAAAATAAGAAAATATATTTAGCAGAAATTGCGTTACTTTTTATGCAAATTGTTCTTAAAAATATAAAAGCTGACAGTACAATTAAAAGAAGCACAGAGTCATCTGGAAATTAATATTTGTTACTTCAACACATCAATAACATAAAGTGAAAATATTCTTTACATTTAAACTATCGACGAATTCGATTTCACGAAAGGATTAATTTATCGAAAGGAAAAGAAAAAAAAATGTACAGACATACGTATATTCGCGTTTCAATGTTTGCATAAAATGTCGAGGGAACGATGAAATTGGAAAGACCGACGGCATTAGCGTTTTAATGGCAACGAAATGGTTCTTCGCATGTGTATGCATTTAACGAATGTGATTCGAGTCATCGAGAGTCACGGATGTTTCCCGATGTCTGATAACATAAAAAGGGGGAAAAAACAAGAAAACAAAAGAGACGGCAAAAATAAAAAAAAAAGAACGCCAGTCGTATACCGCACCGTATTTAAAGTATGAATTCATGCAAGCGTCGATGTCACGCATATTTTTAATTTATCATCGCAACGTGAGATATATATTTTTTCTTTTTTTTTTCGTGTGCTGTTTAAATATTCGCTGCGCTTTTATTTGTAAAATCACATTTACCGAAGTGTGTATTTTGTTATCACGCCTGCATGAAATATTATATTATTTCACCGCGACCCCGGATTCCGTGCCCGAATCGTAAATGATATTAACTGTTCGCTGATATTTCAGCTTCGAAATGACAGGCCCATATTTAATCAAGTTTACACGTAAAAAAAAGAAAGAAAGAAAAATGCGACCAATGGTGGGAATCGTAGTTTTGTATTGTCAAATGGAATTTGTGTGTTCGATATTTCGCAGTAAATTATGCGTATGAGAAGCTTTATTACCAAACGCTTACTTGTTATAACAATACGCTCAGACAGAATTTCCCTTGACACTTGATAAATTCGAAAGTATACCAGAACACTGAAAAGTGACTTTAAAATAAGCGTAATACATTTTCAAATACTCGAAATCTATCAGAATCGAGAATAGTACAATAGGCTTACGCGTTTTCGCGGAATTTTTCAGTCAGTCCGTAGAAACGAAATATGGAATAAAAAAAAAAAAGAGGAATATGTTCCAGTTAATCGTACACGCGCATAAATCTGTTAGTCCAAGCGAGAACCAACAAGAAAGGGAAAATCGTAAAAACTAACCGAAAGCTTTAAAAGAATTGAACAAAAAAAAAAGAAATAATCTTGAATAATACACCTATATCTCTGGTACACGCGTGTTCAATTGTGGAATGAGATATTTTATACGTGCAGCATTGCGCTTCCGAAAGAATGGTTATGAAAAACAAAACAAAAAAAAAAGAAGAAAAGGAAGAAAATATTTTTAAAAAACGACAAAAATAGCTGGCGTCCCGTTTAAACCGGGACATTTAAACTGGTACAGTTAAACACCAACATGACCACACGTATGCCGTGATTCATTTGACACGAACATCCGAGTAAGTTCGAAAATCATGGTGCTTCGACTCAGGATCGGGAACTTAGGGTAACGGTCGCATTTCGACGGCGAAACAGCTGAAAGTAGTAGATACAGTTCGCGTCGCTTAGCACAAGGAGACGGCAGAAAAATAGGGCCCTCCGGAAAAATCGATTCAAACTCGCTCCACGAGTACCTAAGCCGCGCTTTAAAAAGCTAGTGAAAAATTGCCAGCGGTTTTCCTCTTTTATTTTGTTTTCCCGCGCTATCCCTGCGCCTCCACCCCATCTAACCACCGCCGTACCACCACCTTGCCCCTCACACCGCCATTACCTCATCCCTTCGACCCCGTGGCCGCCTTACCCTCTTTCTGTGCACCTTCCACCTCGGCTTCCTTTTTCTCTCCGCTCACCGTTGCACACTCTTTCTTGACCGTCCTGCGCCAGAAAACGCTTTTCTTACCGTGCTCGGTGTGCGGCAAACACTTCAGATTAATTGTATGCCCTTCCCCCACGGCTGACTCTGATCCCTTCGACGCTCGAGAGTTTCACCGAATCGGCCGCTAAAAATTTCGGCGATATTCCGAGAATATCTCGTCATTTTGAAAATTTATGAATGTAATATAAGTAAATTCGGCGAAGGGACGGGGATTTATAAATTCTGTGGAAAATCGTGTTGGATATTAATATACTGATTTTATACTGCTGGGTTAATTAATAATGTTGGTTTATGGAATATTGTTTAAAGACCTCTGATGTTTCTTTTCTACGGTAATAGATGCTGTGTGTCGAATGATTTTACTTGCGGTCAAGCGACGTGGAATTTTAAAGAATTTAAAATTGGTTTGTCTGGGCGATTAGAATATTATATGTATTCTGTAATGGTAAGAAAGGGATGAGGGAAATATATCTTAATGTTGTTTCAATGTTCTACATTGATATTTCGAAGAAACAAATTCGCCGAATAAAGTCCAATACTATAAATTGTTCAAGGAAAATTTTGGTGGTATTTAATCGAGAAAATCAATAAATTTTCATAAATTAAGTAACAATATATTTGTTACAGCCTAATAAGAAACTCTCATTTCAACACATACGTGTTTCATTTACTACTCGGTTACTAACTCTTTCACTAAACTTTCCTTCTAGTCTCTCGCTAAAAACTCTTTAATTACCCTTAAGAACTTTCGCAGTCACACACATTTAAGCGCACATCCAAACTATCACAAACGAGTAATACTCGCTTGTTAGCCACGTTAGCATCCTGGTACATTCCTGGAACTTCTACTTTTCAAATGTCGTGGTAACACTTCGCCAAAAAAAAAGGACTGTCTCTCCGGCTGCCACAAGGCAGGAAATGACATTTGACATTTTAGCCGCAGAAGAGTTCCTTCAGATTTCACTCGCATACGCTTCTATATGTCTATGCTAAAAGTGAACTTGAAAGAAAAGAT
Organism: Anthophora plumipes; assembly: GCA_951804975.1. NCBI lineage: Eukaryota > Metazoa > Arthropoda > Insecta > Hymenoptera > Apidae > Anthophora > Anthophora plumipes. The sequence goes on along the minus strand of OX638116.1, from coordinate 9,722,271 downwards.
TTTATAATAAAAAAGCAAAGATAGTAATGCATGAAAAGCTAAAATTGTGGAAAAACGTTGTTTGGTCATTTATTTCTATTTATTCATTTTTCCGATACCATTTCACATTCATTTCGAATTTGTTATTATCGTGAATCTTAACGACGATATATCAAATTGCTATTATCATCATTTAAATTACGTGTTCTTTTATTTTTTATTTTTTCCTTTTTTTAATTTAGACTATAGCATATAAATTCTAGCGGGAATAATTGATTAAGAATAATATCATTGTATTTGTGAACGAGAAATATCGGTCTAGAAAATAGTTCAGAAGAAAATCGCTTGCAACTTTTTAATTTATTCTTTAATGCAATGCAAGTGGAACAAAGTATAACACTTCTTTGTGTCAAAGAATACATTCAGTTCTTATAGAACCTCATTAACACCTTATTATTCATTTCTCAAGTATTATTTATAAATCACTTTGCCTCCTTTCTATCCTCTAGTATATAAATTCAGTATTATGATAACTTCAGTTTATCGTACACATACCAAAGTGTGACTTACTTTACATGATTCTAAGCTGTATTGGTAATGTCTAATTCATATTCTTCTCAGGTATTAAAAGCAATAAAGTTACAACTGAATGTAACTATACAAGGACGAATGTTACGACGAAAGCATAACGGTTAAACCCCGTTTCAATTACATGTACATTTATTACACCGAGATCAGGCGTTATAGAGGCTGCGGCAGCAGCGTGGAATTAGAGTTCCATGTCCGGACTGTGCATTTTGGCCAATCCGGTATAGTGTTGGGCCGTTAATATCGCAGTTCCGTCTTAGTCAGTTGGAGAGCCAATCTCACTCTCTCCCTTTCTCCCCCTCGTTCTCTCTGCAACTCCCTCTGATTCTCCCTTTCTCTCCCCCCCCCCCTATAATTTCTCCCTTCCTTTCTCTCTCTTTCTCTCTTTCTCTCTTTCATTCGCTTTCTCCCCTTTTTCTCTCTTATTCTCTTCCTCGTTTTCTCCACCACTCTCCTCCCTCTCTCACTTTCTTCTCTTCCTTAATTTCTCCTCTCTTTCTCTTTGTTCCTCGCTTTTTCCATCCCACTCACCCCTTTATCTCTCTACCATGCTTTATCCACAGCTTTCTTTCCTCTATTTCGCTCTCTCCTCTTATCTCCTTCACCCTTGGTTTCTCTTCTTTCTCTCTTTTCTTGAATTTTTCCTCTCCTCTCTCTTTTTCTCACCTATCTCTTTTTCTCCCGCGTTTTTTCCTCTCCTCTCTGCCTCTCCTCTCTCCCACTTTTTTCTCTTCCTCTCTGTCTTTCTCTCCTTTGTTTTCGCCTCCTCTCTTATCCTCTCTCTTTCGCTATCTCCTCCCCTCTCTCTCACTCCCTCCTTCACCTTCTCCACATCTCTCTCCTTTTTCTCTCCTTTCTCTCTGGCTTTCTTTTTGCTTTTCTTTTACTCTGCCCCTTGACCTTTGCCTTAAACCACCTTTTACGGTAACCCGTACCGACAAATATGAATAACTGAACCTCAGTGAACCAACAGGAGACCTCTTAAATATCCTTCTTCACGCCACCGTTCTCGAGTCATTTTTGCCACGTAACACGTATCTCTTTCTGTCTCGACCTAGTGTCGCGTAGATTGTAACTTATTATACACGATGGTGTCGTTAACGTCAGCCTTTCTGCACATCGTTCACACAGCTTCCTTGTACCTGGTAGCTGACGGCATTTTACTCCGTGAAGTCTGTGAACTTGCGAACACGTACAACGGTGTGGGAAACAAACAGAGAAGGAACAGCAAGGAACGCGTGACGTCGATATGGTCTCGCGAGGTTGGCGAAAGTATAACAAGCAGCGGTCGACGCGTCCCTTGGTGGCGAGGAACACGTTGCCCTGTGTGAGATTTCGTTATTAATATTTAACTGCGCCGGAAAGATTAAAAAGTTTCAGGAATTTTAATATAGCCACCCCCAGAGGAGTCGTTTTCATACGGAGACCTCTACCAGACGCATACAGCCGAGTTTTCCTCTGGTATTGCGAATAAATGTATGAGCGCACCAACACGAGCATGAATGTTCCCGTGAACACGCCGAGGTTGGTCGCTAAATAGCGATACGAATGTCGAGGAGAAAAATGTGGAGGAGAGAATTCATTGTGCCACGATTTAATAGTTGTATAATTTTCTTTAAGTTTCCGTTCTATTTATAGCTTAGCTTATTCAACCTTACGGTTTCTGTAATTCTGCCACTTGTTTATTGATGAAAGCTAATTCTAAAATTGAAAAATTTGGCGAAATTTCTTTGGAAAACGTTTTCTATTAAAATATCATTTCATTATGCCACGATTTGATAATTATACAATTCTATTTAAGTTTCATTCTATTGATAGCATAGTTTAGTTAACTTTATTGTTTTTTGCACTTCCGTCACTTATTTATAGATGAAAAATAATTAAAAAATTCGTGAATTTGAGAAATGTTTTCTACTAAAATATCGAAACAAGCACCTGGTAATAATGTTAGGCGTAATATTACTATACGATATAACAAAATACAAAATAATATAAAATTATTAATTAAAATGGTTAGTATAATACCTAGTATCATTGTCTTTCACAATGTATCCCTAAATCAATTTATACAAAACTTATATTCACAATCACTATGGTACCGTCCAAAGGAACAGAAAGCCGGTCCATCCTTTGTTTGTCACAGTTTATACTACGCTCGCAAAGAAAGACTAGCTTTTTAGACAAAAATGACCAAAACTACCATAGCTATTAGATGTAGAAATAAGTTCTCTCCGACTTAAGCCACATAATCAGTACAGTCGTCATATCGAAATATTCCCTATCAGAAAAATGATGGAAGTTCATCGACAATAATGGAAATTATTTTGATGATCGATCTGTTTTCATTCTTTTTCAATCAAACTTTGATTACACTCAAACTCCAGAAAGAATTTATTTCTACACTTAATGTTTATTTCTGAACAATCATCTTCCCATCATATCACTATTAGGTGTTTGCAAAAGTTTTCATCGATCGTTTTGAAATCGAGCCACGTTTCTTTCTAGATCAATTGTTTTTTTTTTTTATAAATGACAGCGCTGATAATCTTAGTTTCAACCTGTTAACATAAGACAGAGAAAGGTTGTGAAAATTGAGGCAAAATATTGTACAAACCCTGTGTCTCAAATAAATGTACTCAGTTGAAAGAAAAAAGAGGAAAAACGACGGAAATTTTTGCAAACACCTAATACCACAGTCTACTAAAGATCAGTAGATCCAATAGAATAAGATGTAAAATATTTAAAAAATCAGTTTGTGTTTTATATGTAGAAAACTTATAATGGCTCTCGTTATCAATCTCACAGCAACCAAGCGTCTAAGCTGATCTAGTTATCATCAGTGGACGGGTTCGCGATAGAGGTTGCTCGTTGTTCGTTAACGCTCGATTGAACGCAGCTCCGTACCCTGGAAAGCTGCAAGTATATCGTCGCGAAAGTTCTCGAGCCGATCGCAAGGTCGAGCCAAACATCCGACTACTAAAGTTATCCCCTAGCTACTATTCGCGACCGTGCATTACGAGCTGTAGCCGAAAATGCACGGTCTGTTTCGATGCCCTGTCGTTACAAACTGGCGGTTTCCGATGGAACTTTTCCTTTGATGCCCGTTTTATTACCATTTGCATCCGACTTGCTTGTCTGGCTTAGTTGGTAATGTTTGCCGATGCTCATTTATCTAGGGCTAGTTGTTGTTGATAAGGTAATAACGCTTTTTCGCCACGAAGAAGTACACGGCTGTTAAATCTTCGGTATTATGTACGGCAAAGTTCCACTGTAAGTATCGCTCGCAAAATTTCGCCTATTTATCTTGCATTTGCAGTACATTGATTCGATTAGTATTGGTATTCATTCGAATGATAATATTTACGCATGGAATTATTGCATTTCTTCTCCTTTCTTTGTTCTTTCTTCTGTAATAGGAAATTGTTGTTTGAACATGTTTCAAAATGATTCTTGAAGTTTGAGCTCGCTATGATTTGGCTTTCCTTTGTCCATGAGATGAAAAATTACGATTGATTAAATTCTATATTTTGATGGGATTAGGAAAAATTGATAATTATTATAAGAAAAGTTGGCTATGAACAGTAAACAAATAAGATGAGATTTGTATAGAAATTAATTCAGTGCCCTTTCTTTTCCTTTAGGCTTAAGAACTATAAAGCTGTCATATTTTTTCAGAGAGGGAATTTGTTAGTTACCTGATAAAATAGAAAAAGTTTATGCAAAATATTGAATACCATTAAAATTGTGTTCGATTTCTTAAAAAATAAACATTGAAATTTTTGGAAAGAGACGCCAAATTAATTTGTATACTGAATAGATCCACGACACCTAACTTTCAATTCGCATAGTTTTATAGAAAATTAAAGAAACAAGAAAGTTTGAAATTAATATTGAAAGAAACTTTCAAATCTATAATAATTTATTTGTAATGTCAAACACAGTGTTGCTAAAATGTTGAAAATCGTCTTTCAATGTAGACTGTCGAAATATTTGTTTAACTACAGTATTATTCTTTCTCTATTTTACAAGATTTTCGATAGAATTTATTTGAGAAAAACTAACGCAAACTGCACAGTAACATATATAGAAACAAGGAACGAACAAAACGGAACTAACGGTAATGTAATTGAAATTGCAATGTGCTTTCTTTTATGCAAACATACCGTTCAACAAACAGAAACAAAATATACTATAACTGTTCTAGCTAATAAAACTCAGCAAAAATGTAAACTATATTTAATTTTTTACCTCTTTCAAACCAAATACAATACTCTCTACCCAGAAAGAAAAATACAGAATATTTTTAGGATAAAATTTTCGATGTGAAAATATTTCTGAACACTGTGAAATTGTTCTTTAACACGTTATATGCTCTATAACAGATACATTCGTGTATCTCTCTCTCTCTCTCTCTCTCTCTATATATATATATATATATATATATATATATATGTACTTATAGGCATTTACAAGAAAAACACATAATTGTTCAGTGGCTGCAACTAGCATCAAATATGGTAATCTTCTTATCAAAATCTATTGATCAGAGATTTTAGTACTGTATACAAAGGGCTAGTTGCAAGCCTAGCTTATTGCTCGCAGTCTAATTACTAGTAGGAGCAAACATTTGATTTCCACGCGATTACCTTTACCATGTAACCAATTTCCAATTATAGCTTGGTAAAATCATTTAGCCGTTAATAATCCTGTAAGAGAGTAAGTTAAAGTGCATATGGTCCATCTTTCCATGAAAATTACAATCGATTATATGTACAAGTAAATAGAATGTCTCATGATGTTTGAAAAATATTTATCTTCAACGTTCGTTAATAATCCTATAAAAGTATAAGTTAAAGTACATATGGTTCCTATTTTCATGGAAATAAAGATTGATTAAGTGTACAAGGAATTAGAATGTCTCATGATGTTTGCACGTTTTGTTTCTTGAACTTTCATTTTGCATTTAAATTTCTGAAATTCCGAAAATACATAGTTTTACTTTCTACATTTTACAGTTGTTATGTGTTATTTAAATTCTCACAAAATTGGATCATAGAAAACATTCTCAACACTAAAACTAGCAACATTGAATGTGTACCTTATTATACCATTCTCGTCAATTTGAGGAGTACTTGAAAACTGTGCTTTGGAATAATACAAATAATCAAGAACAACATTTAATATACTAAATAATTTATTTGTAACTAGAAGTGTGTAAAAATATATTTTTTATTAAAGCAAGTTTTTTTAGAATCTGCCTTCAGAGTACATTTCCTGCTGATAAGTTTTATTTAAAATGTACACTTTCCAGAACGTACTTCTTGTATTCAAGACAAGCTGAATTCGTCCTGTTTTTGTTGTACAATCCAATACCACAGGATTTAAATGTATTAGAAGTTCCTTTTGAATTTCTTGAAGTGCAATTTATTGAGCCACATTTCCGTTGCTGTATAGAAATTTTTCAATGACAAATAAAAATAGAAATTTTTGAGATAAATAACGCTAAATTTTTATATAAATGAATGAAAAGATATTGATGTATATTTTTTAGTCCAAAGCTCATTTTAACGGATCTTAATACATTTAGGTATACTTTAGCTAGATAACTAAAAGTTGAAAATTGAAAAATTATAAATTCCTACAATTTTACTAACACAATGTTAATAATTTTAAAGAAAAATATCTGAAACCTTTCATTTTAACAGGTTTGGCAATTCTAGGGTTAAACATTACAACGATTAAGAAGAAAATATATTCTTGTTTCAAACAGTTTGACTTTCACAAGTATAATTGTAATACTTCACATTTAATACACAAAAATAATCCCTGAAATAATAAATTATTATATATTAACTGTAGATATATTAAACAACAAAGTGTTTCTTTCAGTTAACATGATAACACTTCGAAACAATTAAAAACAAACACACACGCAGAAAGTTCTCGTGAAAATAATATTCCCAGTAACACCGTTTTCCTTCTTAAATTCCATTTTTCGGATGTTTCCCTTCAAACTGAAATTTTCCTTTTACGTCAAACCACTCCACCGGTGACAGCGGCAAAATTTATGCATGTACGACAATGGAATAATATTTTTACTCTTCTATCAACCATCCGCGTTCCAGAAATAACACGGTGGTAATGCGGGAAACGCTTTTCAAATGTTCTCCTTACAATCGCACCAGAATACAGCTGCTATTTCTTGGCAAGACGTAAAGAAGAAGGTGGGAGCGCAAAAGCGGTGACGTACTATCGAAAAGATAAAAAAAAACCCGTGACTACTTTACTTCGTAGATCGTAGTCGTTGCAGAAGGGCGTGTAAAGAGGTGACGGAACTTGGGTGACAAGGATGGTGGTATGTTGAAAGTGGTGATGGTGGTGGTGGAAAAGAAGGAAGAAGAGGAGGAGAAAAAGGAGGAGGAGAGTCGAAGAAATAAGGGCGGTTGGAAAAGTTGACAGCCTCCGAAAGTTTCGACACCCTGTAGGGAAAGCGACGGCTCGATTAGTTTGCAAACGACCGTACTTTTGCTCAAGATCTTTATCCGTAAAAGTACGAACAATTTTCGCGTACTATCGACCAGCTAAAAGATACGACTGGTTCAATTGTAATGTCCGGACATAATAATTCAGCTTTCACTGTCTCCTTGTGTTATTCTGTTTTTTTTTTTATTCTTTCTTCTTTTCTTCCCCCTTCTTCCACTTTTACTTCTCTCGCTTCCTTTTTCTTGTTCTTTTTTCTTTATTTCTTTCTGATTCCTCTTCCTTTCCGTCTTCTTCTTATTCTCCAATCCCGGTGCACAATTGATGAGCAGCGCTCGATAGTTTCAACCGATCGAAGTTTTTTAATTGCACCGATACAGCCTCGAGTTTTTTAACTCTGCAACTGCCAACGAATATATGTTTTGCCGCTTTAATTGAGCCATTTTACCACCATTGTCCAATGGACGATCGTTTCGGAACTGAACTTTTCCTCGTTTTTTTTTTTCATCCGTTTCTTTGCTCTCGTCAATTGTTATATCGTACAGCTGTGGTACTGGAAATAACAGCAAGGATTATACTTTTGATTTGCGAAAGTTCGGCTACGGTTAGGTTAGGTGAAAACTTATTCAACAGTGATATTGTCAGTGGTAGACTTTTTTCGAAATTTCCTTTTTATTCCTTTTTTCACAGACCAATTTACTAATAGAGTAATAAATTATAACGTTGTTACGATGATTTATTATTTGTCACTTATTTTATGTTTGAGAAGAATAAATTAATCGACTTGAATCCTTCCAAAAAATCTGCAAATGTATGTAAATTATACAATTATCCGCCAAATCAAATGTTTAAAGATTTTGCCAATAAAGATAAAAATTCGTTTCAAAGGGAAACAAGAATGAAATGTCTCTTGGGTCATTAATGACTCAGGTTGCCTAACAGAAGATTGAACTTTACAGATAATGATTAATTACGTATATTAACCAATACTTCCACGATATATAATAACGTAAGATGCATAAATTTTTGCTATTGTTATACAATAATTTTGATCTTCACTAAGATTTCAATCGTCAGTTTTATTTTTATTATACATTGTTAATTTATAGATTTCACAATTGTATAGTTAGAATTTGGTGAACCATATTTAATTTGTTTTTAGATATAAAGCTGATTCTTCAACGAATTTTTGTATTCTTTCCAATCGTTAATTTTGTCTACTTCCTAAATATTTTTTATAATTTCCCTCGAAGCTCGATAGCTTCGATTTTCTTCGTTTGCCAGTGCACATGTCAGTCCCTATACTGGAACCAAACACTAAAGTGGACGTAGGATCAAAGCAAAATCCGACGAAATAGCTTACCCCACCGGATATCGAGTTTCGAGGGTGGAAGAGAATTATTACTTACGGAGCTTTCGCTGGCTGCGTACTTACTTACCCTCTTATTGGCTATCTCAAAGCATTCCAGTATTCCTCATATCGATCGAGCTGCTATGCATTTGTCAACGCATTTTATTCTGTTCCGTGAAATAATTTCGACCACAAACAGTAACAAATCAATATAAATAAATTGAAAAAAAAAATGTTGCTTTAAATAAATCTTAATATCTCTGAATGCTTTCATTCTATTGTATAAACTGTCCACCATGCAGTTTCTACAATTTTTAGAATAGTCATTGATAAAATTCTTTGAAACATATATTTCTACCTAAATAAAAATCTCGTCGGCAACTCCGAATATTTTTTCATTCAGTCATAATTGAAAAGGAACTAGTAAAGTGTTCTTTAAGATAAATAATTAATATATTTCTGATTATAGTTTAAGAAGAAAATTAGTATTTAGGATATACAGAATTAACAATTCTATAAATATAGTTTTAAAATAATCTTGATACAATTTTGATCTTACTCAAATTTTATCACATTATAGAAGAGAAATTGAAAATTCGTAGATAATTTTGTAATTGCGAAAGTATTTATGTTCAAAACCTGTTACTATTTTTCCGTATGGTTGTTATTGCTCGATAAATATTTTCTATAAAATGATAAGAAGAAGAAAACTTAATTTACAATGTAAACTTTAACTGGAACACTTTTCTACTTTCACTTAAAAACTCAGATCTTGATAATAGTATTACTTGTTGAGTAAGTATAAACCACTCGCATTATCTTACGAGCTAGAAGATTATGAATTTTATCATGTTTCAAGTAATCTCGAGCATTCTTTTATACTTTATTATACGTAAAACGTTCGAAGAAGTTACACTAATGTAACACATTAAAGAGTAGTAAACCTGAGAGTAGCTCTGAAATATTTACAACACTTGAAACGAGAATTTCAATTATTTAGCCTCTCTGGTACATCAGTGAGATTTTAATCAATGTCCATTGAGTGCTCGTACAAGTCCTTTAATCACTTTTCTTATTTATTGAAAATAAAAAAGAAAATTTTCAACAAATCAATAGTAACTTTAGCATGAAAAATAGACGTAATTTCTCCGTGACTCTTGAGCCTTTCTGTTCTCAGTTCTTGAGCAACATTGCGCAACGGTTACCCAACATGTCGAGAATGTTAATCTAACAAGTGGTTCCTCGCAAATACTTCTTGTTTTGTTTGTTCTGTTTTTCAATCTCATATTTTTACATATTTGATAAATTTTCTTTATAACAAAGATGTGTAAGAAATATAAATAAAATTAATTCATTGCAAGTAATTATTTAAGAATTGATATTTTTTTAGTAATGTGTTTATTATTTAATAACAGATTTATACAGATACAAAACAAATGATTAAAATGTAGTAAAAGCATAAATATATGTAAGAGTAACAACCTACATATATACATTCTCGTTACTGGACACTCGCCAATTTTGGATATGATATTTATTAGAATCATTTTCTTGTAAGATCTTGCAGAGATACAATTATTAACCTTTCTTTATAATACAGACAACTGGCAAGTATTTTATTAATTTATAATTAATTTAAATTTATGAAGTATCCAGAAACATATTAACGGGACTGTACGTATGTATCTATTCAAGTCTTATTTTTTCTACAATGAATTTTTAAAAATAACAGTGTAAAATGCTTGACACTGCAGAAATCCTTGACACTGTTATTCTTTTATAAATCGAACGGTAAAAATAGAAGATGAAAAAGTTAAAATGCAAAACTGAAATCTTATGCATGGGATCTTTTTCAATTAATGCAGAAACTGTTACTTAAATGGTATTAATATATTTTTTCTTTTAAATATTAAAGGACAGAAGTGTTAACATAATTTTGACTGTATGCAAATTATCTGTTCTCGTAGTGTACATAATTAGTGTCAGTAAATTCGTTAAATTAGGTAAAATTACGTACCAATTTTATCAATGTACATACACATAACCTTATTACATACCAAATAAACATACTACTTCTAGTAAATTGTGTTTGCTAACTTCCTACCTGAAAATACCAGGCAACCAAACCTGGGATAATTAATCTCTATGTATTTCTAGCAAGAGGAATAGCAATACCATTTTTCTCGTAACGTTCATATAATTACATACAGAACTAAAACGCCATTTTTCTCATTTTCCCACAATGAATTTTTAATACTAACACAGAACAGTGCAAAAGCCCTTGACACTTCTGTTCCTTCATAAACTGGAGGGTAAAAATAAAAGAAGAAAAAGTTAAAACACAAAATTAAAGTTTTATGCATTACAATTCTTTCCATCCAGTGCAAAATGTGTCACTTAAATGACATTAATATACTATTGGATATATAGGCAATGATATAAGTTTATTAGTTTAGTTTCTGTGAAAAGAAATCTTTATTTTAATTTATATTCGAGGAAGGCACGTTTATACGTCTTTTATCTATATTCTTATCTACGCGAGTAGAGAATAAACAAAAAGAAAAAGAATATCAGCGTACACTCAACCAACAGATGGTTACTAGGTACATTCTTCTATTTATACATATAATATTTACTATAATCTTTCTCAGTATGTCAACTCATTTTTGCCGTCTTATACTACACACACACGCACACAAATTTCATGAAATGATTCAACATACACTCTTTCTTGTAAATATTAAAAAACAAATGTGCTATAATAATTTTGAGTACGTGAACAATGTACACTCCTCGTGGTGTACACAATTAGTGTCAGTAAATTCGTTAAATTAGGTAAAATTACCTACCAATTTTATCATTGTATATACACATCACCTCATTGCATACCAAATGAACATACTACATCTGGTAAATTGCGTTTGCCAACTTCCTGCCTGAAAATACCAGGCAACCAAACCTAGTATAATTAATATCTATTTCTAGCAAGAAGAACGGCAATATCATTTTTCTCGTAACATTCATAGAATTGCATATAGGGCTGAAACGCGGCGGCGTCGCACGAGGTTAATAGAAGGCAGTCGTAGAGGGTGATATTCCATGAAATGATTCAAGGAAGTCGCCGAATAATGCGCCTCGCTGGTTCGGCGGTAGGCACTTAAAATCCGGAGACTGGAGTCCTTTGCCTCCGGTCTGAACATCCGGGGATTTCACCCCAGATCCCGGTACCGGGTTATAGTAGTAATAGTAGCCGGTCGCCAGCGCCCGAATCTACCGAACGAGCGGTGCACTCGGACTTGAGACGTTGTCAGGGTTTAAATCGTACCTCTCTTACCTCCCAGCTCCCTGCATCAGTACTACCACCCTCCCCCACCCCTCCTCTTTTCCTCTTTACTCCCTGACTTCGCTACGACCGACCACTCCGTTGCTCTTCGCTTCTGCCTCCTCTTTACCCCACGGCCGCCTCTCGACAAACTGACCCCGTAAACTTAGCCTCACCCAGGGCATCCCTTCACCCTTCCCCGCACTCTTCGACTCTCACCACGCTTACTTTCTCCCCACCCTCTCACCTCCCTTCTCTGGCTTGAGTTTCTGTCCTGTTTCGACCAACCTCCTCAGCCACGACCACCACTACGTCGTTCCTCGGCAAACAGTCAAAGAGAATTCGGTCCAACGAAGCAGTGACATAGTTATGACCGCCTTTAACGTACCTACGTGCCGCACTCGTAATTGTCTCGTTTGTCCCACGTAGGCGCTCGCAAGTTTATCACCGAACCAGCCAGCTATACTTTTCAAATGGGTTGATAAATGAAGATGTGTTTGTTCGGTGAAGAGGGTTGCGTGTGAGTTCTTCGAATTGGATCTTCATGTCATGGATATCTAACAAGTGATACGTTCCCTTTCTCGAAGACACATGTTTAATAATGTCCATTAAAAATAGAGAAAACTTCAGTAAAAATGATTTTCGTTTGTCAAAGCGTAAGGTGAAGCAACAGAGAGTTCTTTCTGCAAACAGTTTCTCAATGTTAACAAACGGGGAGAACATTTGCGGAAAGGACAAGAGAGGGAAAGACGTGTAATGGCTTAACTATTCCGGTAGGAAGTTTTTAGGATGTTTGACGGCGGGTGAACTGGCCAAGCATGTCTGAGGTAGGGTTGGTAGGTAGGTCAACGAGTATGAAATTTCAATGAGGCAGCTACTCTCCGTCACCACGGAAGAATCCCTCGGCGCGCGTATAGTCCACCGGGGCTGAAATTATGCTTAGAGTCTGAAATATCGAGCGACCAGGGGAACGGGCGTATGAGCTTAGCAGCAGAAGAGAAAAACAGAGACGACGGTAAAAGGAAAAAGGGATGGAGAGAGAGATCTGGTAAGAGGCCGCATCGTGCATTCTCTTTGTAAACCCTGCTAAGGATCTCCGGCTACTCCTTGCCCCTGTACAGATAGAGAGAAGAAGATAGGACCCGTGGAACATCCAAAAACAGCCCACGTACGAGTCCCGCTTTGAAGCTCAATATCTTGTTTGCCAGAAGTCGAACCCGGTGAAATCAATGTTACGCGCAATTCCTGTCTCGGAGCTTTTAGTTTCACCATTTTATTTTTTCTCTCCCTCTTTTTTCTTGCCTTCTTAATTTGCTTTCTGTTCACGTAATCTTGGAGAACGAATAACGCTGAATTCCCCCTTCTTTCTTTTTTTCTTCTTCTTTCTTCTGCCTCCATTAACGTAGCTACCTTTGTTCCACGAAACGAGCATTCGTATTTAATCTTTCAAACATCTTGTAAAATGCGTGTTATGATAACGTTACAGTATCTTTCAGATGATTTAAATCTTTCGTTGTGCAATTTAATCGGAAGAAAACGAAAGCTTTATTTTGCCATGAATAGGTTGCCTGACAAATGTATCTGTGAAATAAAGTCACTTTTCTTTCTGCATCGAACAGACTTAGAGGAAAACGGGAGAAAGCACAACTGTAGGTGGGAGTTTTACGAGAGTGAGTCAAAAATTACCCGTGTACTCGCTGTAGAATTTATTTTAACCAACTTTTAGAAAAGACAAATACATCATTTCTTGACATAATCGTCTAGCTTTTCAATACACTTTGTCCATCTGCTAAGAAGCTTTCATATTCTCTAGTTAAAAAAATGTTTTCGGCAGAGCTGCGAGCCATAACTGCACCGTCTTCTTCACTTCTTCAACAGATGTGAATGTTCGTCCTCGTAGAGCTTTTTTTGGGGGACCAAACAGGTAATAATCCGATAGAGCGAGATCAAAACTATAAGGAGGATGCTCCAGCACCTCAAAACGAAGTTGTTAGAGTGTTCGACAGTATGGACAGTGGTAATCTCTTTTGAAACAGACAGTTTCCGGTTTCAAATTCTTTAGCTATCCTATCTATATTTGCTTGAACTAATTGCAATCCTAATTCTCTAAGGAATATTTTTCTTTAGTATCTAGTAGATAAATCATTTATCCGTTCATAATGTTTCAATTGTCACATTATTTAAATTAGCAAACCTTTCATATGAGATACTTGCTACTTCTTTATCATTTTCACACACTGTGAAACTTTGTATATCAAAATATACAACTAAAATCAAGGAAAATTCAAAATAATACTTTGAGAACAAGAGAAGTATGGACATAGTTTCTCAGATCACACTGAATACTGATGTCAAATGTATCTTTCAGACTATCGTTTAAAGACGCAGTGGCAACGTATTCGGGTCCGAAGAGACCCAGGCACCTTAGTGCGAGGGTTAATTAGAAATAAAGAAACATAGAGAGGAAAAGAACGTATGAACCAAGGCAGAAATTAGAAATAGTGGTATAGGGAGAGATATTATATTCTTCGTTAGGTACTAGAAATGTGTACGCTTATAACGCAGACTACTTGACCAGTTGGCTTCTCAAGAACTTTGTCTCTCTTTTTATCCTCCATTCTCGTTTCCCTCTATTGCACCATATCGCGGCCGTTCTGTTTAGGAACCCATTCGCGACTTCCATCTCTTGTTCCTGTAACCCTCTTCTTCCGGTATGTTATTCCTAACTTGTTCGTAGTACGTTAAGGCAATAGGTAAGAGAGAAGATAAAGAGGAAGATGGAAAGAAAATAAGAATAAGAAGGTCGGGCAAAGTTGGTAGTCGGGTCGTTTGCCACGTCAACTTACCGTTCCGTGCCTCGAGAGAGGACGAACCAAGGAAAAAGAAGAAGCAGCCTCGAAGTGGAAGCGTGCCGACGTTGGGTCCAGGCACTTGTTGTCCAACTAAAATATTCAAGCCACTCGACGGCACAATGATATGTGTCCGCCCTTTTCCCTACTTGGCTTCTCCTAGCCTTCAAGTCTAGCGAGTCGAATGGTTTCCAAGACTCCTCGAGCTACTTCCAATTCGGCTCAGTTTGTTGGATATCCTACGACCTGGAAAATCATTCCGCTCGTTGCCACGGGTCCTTCGTAGATTTCGAGAGTTCCTCGTGTCTATCCGGTGTTAACGTACGGACAATCGTATGAATCGTGCCAGTGACGTCCGTGGCCTCGTGTGCGCACCTCTGCGGTTTGCACATTACTGACAGATGCAATCAAGAACAGTTCACTAATTCCGTAGGCTCTATATATTGGCAGCGATTTGGTTGGTTAGAGGAACTTGATAATCACCGTTGTTTCCATGAATAGCAGTCGTATATTTTGTTGAATCACCCATTGTGGTATTGTACCGTCTTTCGATTGGTTCTTTGTCCGGAAAGATTACGACTGATTTCTTCCTCTTAGGGTTGATTGCTTAGAGAAATTCACAGGATCAGGAAAAATTGATATATTTACTAATAAGATACTAGAATAAACTGCTGGAACATTTTACAGGTAGCAGTCATTTATTGAAGGAGAAGAATGGAACATTAAAGAATAATGTGATCGAAAGAAGTGTTTATTTCGAATCGTGGAAAACAAATTGTAGGTATCCTTTTTTTCAATTTACTAGTTTTCTGGTTCTGTAATTATATGAAAGTAGCGTTTGCTTTGAAATACTACGAAGTAGAAAATATATTGGATAAAAGGAATTTTAATGCAATTATACTTCAAATGTGGTTTGCATAACCTTGTTAATTACTATTTAAACGAGTACCATTTGTCTTTTAACAACATAGAAGTATGATTTATACGTTCGAATAATTAATACCCGATAAAATAATCTTCATATGATACATTCCGTTTTAATTTAAAGGAGGAGATCTGTCCAACCGAAAATAAGTTTCAAATGATTCTTAAAATGAAGACATTATTAACATCGTAAAAAGCAGTAGCATATTAAAGCATAAAAGTTAATTTTTTTATTTGAAGTATGTGAAGTTTATATATTTATAGCGGAATACAATATTATTCAAACGTGCACTATGATTGTGTTTGCCGACATTAATTCACTTATCGAAATTTTCAATGATTTTTCGACACGTTGCTGGAATTATTTTATGAATTGTGATTTAAATGTTATCTGCAGTTTATGAAATTACACGTTGACGAAATTTTGATCGCAAAAATTGAGTGTTTTCTCTAGTTTTACTGGAAATATACATCAGATATATACACCAATAGGATTCAATTCTGGCCATAAAATGTCACACAACATTGATTAGTATCGCGCAGCATTCATAGTAACAGCATTTTAAGCACCACCTTCGTAAGAAAACGATCTAATGATTCCAACTGCCCAAAATGCACATCAAACATTAACTTTTTATGGGTATAGAGATTTTCTATGAATAACACTAGCATTTTCATCACCCCAGATATGATAATTCTGGTTATTAACGAATCCATCCATTTTGAAATGAGGTTCATTGCTAAACAAACTTTAGCTCAAAAATGATGGAAAAAAGGACGGTCCGTTTTCATAATAAGTTCGAATAACGTAAATGCGTTAAAATTGTACTATTTTCTACTAAACGAAAATAGCTTACGTAATTTAAAAAAACATGACGTCAAAACGTTATACAGTGCTGATATCTGGGCGTCACATTTGAATGATCATATATAATTTAAAATTACTAATATTCCTCTAAGCTTAAGTATTCGATATACGATTACATTTATTTGAGCTTCTGATAAATACTTCAAAGTAACGTCATATTAAACAAAATTAACAGCATGAAATTCGCACAACTTTTACTCGTAGCGAATGAAAACGTGCCCAATATCCATCCGTAAAACGAAACGTAATAAACAAATGATCTGTCGATATACATACTTTTTCAATCGTAATTACAACGTGCAACAGCAAAAAAAGGAGCAGGATAGATAGCTAGGAAAAAGAGAGAGAAAGAGAGAAATGTAGGCAAAACCGAGCACTACGTGATGTTCAATTGGCAACTTTTTTCATTAGTGCATCGAAATCGAAGCGTGAGGCGAGAGCCTCGCCGTGTTGTACGCGGCGTGACGCGTCGAAAAAGAAGTAGAAACGAGCTCTGCTCTTGCCGGACGTTAGCGGTGGCAGTAGCTTGGCCAGCTGGCTCGAACAAAGAGGACCTCGAAAGGGATACGGAATGAGTGCACGAGCCAGAGAAACAGATAAAGGCAGCGACGGCGGGTCGGGAATTCACGATCGGACGCAACACGTAAAACGATGCAGCCCCAGAAACGGCGGCCTTTCTATGAAAGTGCCTTTCGCCGCTTCCCCAATAACGCACACACACCTTTCCTGTGCAACTGCAGTCAGCAGCAGGACTGGGTAAGGTACGGTAGATCGAGCAGCTAGCAAAGAGACGGTAGAGAAAGCTGCTACTGGGGTGACTGAAACGGTGTACATCCACGCTCGGAGACGAGATGGAAGGAGGTGGAGGTTCCTCAATAGTGGGGGAAAGCATGGGCGAGAGCTCTTTGAATACAACCGCGATTCGTGTCGGTTCGTTGGTCGACCGAGGCTAGCTTGAGGGGCCGAGCAAGCTCGAAGTTCTGCAGAGAGAGTGAGAGAGAGAGAGAGAGAGAGAGAGAAGGGATGGAATTGGTACGAATATTTAAATGCTGAGGGATTTGAAAAGACTCTTCTTGGACGTTGCCCCCTCTCACACCCGCTGCCTCCGTCCACCTATCACCAGGAAGAGCCTTGAACGTAGAATGGTTGCAACTCGGACCTCTAAAAAACCAACGAAAAGAAGGAGGTCGAGAATCTGGGAGGGATGAAGAAAGGTGAAGGAAGGACGAGGGAGAAGGAAGAAAATTCGAAGTGTGCGCCCCTTTTTCAACGTGTACGTTTGTGAATGAGATCCGTGAACGTGGGTGTCCGCAGTCAAAGTTACGGAAGCCGGAAAGAAGGAGCCCAGGATATTAAGGACTGACCTATTCGCGTGAACTTCTACGTTTTCTCAGGTTCTTGCCACAGAATGGAGCCGTGAATTCTTTTTTCAGCGAAATATTTCGCTCGTTGTGTCTTCATAGTTAATTTCCTATTTTCGACGAATATTGTGTTAGGTTGCTGCATCATTTCTGCCGTATTTTCGGATAAAATTTCAACCACCAGAACTTTGGAAAGACATTTATTTAACTGTCGCCTAGCGAATGAACAATCGTCTCAGTTGACATAATTTACATTACGAAATGTTAAGAGAAGTGTATAGAATACATGAAACATGGAATTTCGTATGTGCATTGGAATAAAAATTAATAAATAATGTATATTTTTACACATCATAAATGCATTCATTTTCATTTAATCATTACATAGTAATAGTATTCTTTTAAAACAGAAGTTTATACATAAAACAAATATTTCACTAAAATGCTTCTTGATATGAGTAAGAACTTCTCATAGGTCTGAATGGACCTTGTATTCGCTATGGGATTGGCCACTAAACGATTCGCTGTGTGAGGATTAGTTAATAATACATTGACCACTTTCAACAATTGTGTTTCCATCTATTAGGCAGCTTGTCAATTCCAAATGCAAAGAATGTTTTACTTTTCTGACACGAAAAAATCAAACATTGCTGTGCCTGTATTATCATCCTGTATGAATCTTTCAAATTGAAATGTCCGCTACGGAATTTTGCGAACCACATCTGAACCTTCCAAACGTCAACATTTTCTTTCAATGTTTCATATAATGGTGTGTTAGCAACAGTTGTGTTACTGTCCTTTTGAAATTCGTATAATATTTGCAGTGTCTCAAACTTCCATATTTCTGCACGCAAAGTTTTGAAACAAGTGTGCAAAAATTTCAGAATACTATGAAATCGTCAACACAATATCCAATAATAAACAAAGAATTCAACAAAAGTTCTGCGTGAATTAGTTGAACAAGTATTAATGTTGAAAATATTGATAAGAAATACGACAGAAATTATGAAACGACCTAATATTTCACGTTTAATCGATAACTTCTTATTTGATGGTGGAATACAACGAAGAGACTTATTATAATATACATCTTTGCCCAATTTTGAATTTGCAAGCCTGTTAATTTTATATTAGCATTTTGAAGTGGGAAGGTAGCTTATCTGTCATTACATACTTACGCAAATGATGATTTAACGTAAAATAGAATTCTTAATAACATATTATACGAAGTGGTTTGAGCACTCTTAGAATTACCTATCTGCTAAACTTTGATTCACTCATCAGGGCTGAACCTAGCTTTTTAGATAAAAATTTCGCGAGATTTTTCGATATTAAGAGTAATTTACGATCCTATTCCTCGTTAATACTTTGAGCGGCCAAATTTTATTAAACAAGTTTCATGTCTTAGAATATATTGCGATTTACCAAATGAATATGTGATTAAATGACAGATTTATTGAGAAGACTGAATATTCTTCGAACCACTTCACGTAATTTATCGAAAAGTTATGCTATTAATTAATTTCGTCACTTTCATTTTGTCTTACGTTTTATTAACGGTTGAGGAACATTCATTTACGTCAATGTATAAAATTGAGCTCCAAATTGTGTAATTAAGTTCATTCGGAACTGTAAATGGAGTACAATTTATTACCCACCCCGAAATATTTTCATGCTACGGACAACTGAAATACTTCACGTTCCAATTCTATATTAACACATTTATCATAATTTTGCAAGTCGAACAAATTGTAAATTATTCTATATTTATTTCGACAAATGCGTTCGTTTTTCGTGCAAAACTTTTCAATATATTTCCTCATACGTTTCTCTATTTATACATTATCTTAAAATTTATACAACTTTTTATATAAACAATTTAGAAAATCTGAAGAATATTAAGTTAAAAGTGAGCAAAAAAAAATAAAAAATGAAAGAAATTGTAGCAAAAGAATGTATAATAAATTAATAAATTCGTTAAAAAAATTACAAATATTCTTATTGTTCTATTGATATTACGACTCGTCTTCGGTTATGATTGACATAATTGACATTACACGTCATTTGCCAAAACTATAAAACAGCTGGAGTATTTCGTTTCAATCAGTGAAATAAAAACAATTAAAAAGTAATTGCAAGTGATTTATAATTGAAAAATGTGTAACGACAGAAATTATAATTGTAAGATTTATAGCATGTCAAAATATGTTAAAAAATAGGTACCTAGAAGGACACTTGAAACCAAAATAAATTACATTTCATATAGATTAAATAAAAATTACAAAACACCAAAGATAAATCTTCATTTTGTCAATAACCAGTTTTATGCAGAATTAAAAATGAATTTTGAAAATATTATACTTCGTGGACATAAATTCCAAAGGATTTATCGGATTTCGTAATTTCTTATCTGTGACAATAACAACGTTTTGCGCATGGACGCGTATAAATCGTATTGCAACGCTTCACCATGGATGTTAACCTAATTTCTATTTGCATAAAGTGAATAATGCTGTAATATTTTCCACCAGACATTCTCATTAGATGTTTTAAAACATTGTGAAATCGATTAAAAATCGATAGCCTCTGGAGCACCATTCATTCACTGAGTTGTTTAACCATAACGCTTCTATAATTCCCTAGAGTTCCATAGAAATATGCTTTATTATCGGAAAGTGTAGCGGGACCCATGTTGTATACTGTTGATAATGTGACGAAGAAAGCTTTGTAAACGATACAAAATTTATGATTATTTTTCAGAGGTATGTTGGAACTTTGTTAACACAGCTAACACAATTATTAATACCTTCAATTATTCAGGTGCTCTACATAACTGAAGTTTCAAAATCCATATTTGCACTTTGTTTTTCTTATCAATTTGTTAGTTTGCATGTTGCTTAAATGTGTATCATGTAAGTCATGAATATTATCTTTCAATTATAATATTAAATTAAAAATGTGTATAAACCAATAAGTACACAGAAAATGATTTTACATTCAACCGATTTTTTAATATATCAATTCGTGGTTTCGTTACAGAAAATTTGTCTTTACTAAGTTTTATACTGATTTTTGCGTAAGTTTACGTACACTTAACGAATCCGCAAGCATTAGACACGTGTTTTCTCTATCGGCAGACATTCTCATTTGAAAGGGGTGAAATTACCTTTCCCAGTTAAGAGAAGCAAGATTAAGAAGAAAAGGAAAAGAAATTTTTGAGAATAACTCCAAAAACTATCGAATACGAATATACATCACAATAACTGAAAATGTAAATACTTTTTATATATAGTAATAATTTATCTGTATAAACTATAAAAGAAATTGATCTTATATACTTTCTTCAATCTTTTAAATTTATTACAAAGAAACTCTGCGTAAGAAATATTATTTGGTATGTAATATCGAAGTCTTAATTGGGTTTAAAAGAACTTTGTATATGCTTATTCGTCTGTAATTTTTAAATTATACTGTGATTTTCTATCCATGCTAAAGTTACAAAAGTAATTGCTCATTATTGCATAAAAGTTTGTATTTTTATGATTTGTAATATGCAAAAATATAGAAATTTCACAAAGTGTCCAACTTAAGTTTAAGTGTACAATTTTACTTAATATTCACATAGAAATTTTATTTTCAAGCGTTTATGTAAAACCCAATTAGTAGTAATTTTGAATAAAAGTTCGTAGAAATGTTTGATTAAACAACACATAGTCTAAAATCATATTTCTCCGAAATTCCAACATAACTCTTTGAATGACAATGTATTTCAATGTGTTCGATCGATAAAACAATTATGTGTCCCCATCTTCATTGGTGCGGCAACTGAACATTCCACAATTCTCCCGAAATTAATGTATATGATTCATTAAACGGAAATCAAATCGAGTATGGTACAAATTAGTGAAATGTAATGGATATTTATATAAGATTTCTATGAAATTATTTTCCATGCTTAACTGTGTTGCTTTATTAAAATTTACTTCGTATTAAATTGCTCATTTAGTCGTAAATAAAAAGTTTCTTCAGTACCCTTTCATCTTCATCTTGAACTAACAGCAAACCATAACCAAAACAACACTCAACTCGGGTTGTATGAAATTTATATACGACGTAGTTCCTGGAAAAAACAATGTTGGACACGTATTTTCTTTTACCAGTCATTATTCCCCATAAGAGGGTGAAAATGGTCTTCGATGTCAAGATTTGAAACCCTATTTGAGTCATATAACTTCAAAACCAGTTAAGTTCACTCTAAACCAATTTTGAGACATTTACGGATTTTACTTTTTAAATATATCACATGAAAATTGAAACATTTCTTCTGCAAAGAATTACACCAATATTAATTGAAATTAGGATGCAAAAATTTGAAAAATGACTTTATAATTTTTTAAATATTAGTTGTAAATTGTTATACATTACAATTTTTGATAATGATTAGTTTTTATGTTAGAACACTCGTTTGATCTATTAGGAATATTACCTGACCAAAAATGGCTGACAAAAACTTGATAAGGCATAAGTTTCTTTAAAATCTGTGTTTTATACTTAAGAGTTCACACTTGTAAATAATATGCAAATTTCAAACGTACATAAATAACTAAAATCTTATGATATCATCCAAATATAAAGCTTAGATGACACTTAATAAAAAGTAGTAAAATTTTATCAACTTCAACACACTTTCGCTCTGAAACTTTTCAAAATGAAAAGTGCCATTTTAAGACGAGAAAATTCTCCATGTTCATAAATGTATTTATTTTTATTTATTTTATCGATTTACTTTATTCCAATAATGAATGAAACTTAAATTAAATTATAGTCCGTATTATGAGTATCTCCATAGCGGTGTTAGTGCAGTGCAAAGGTTTAAAAAGAAACATATAGGAGTGCAAACTGGATGACTTTAATGATAAATTGTTGTACATTGCAAGTTTCGATAGCAGAACGGTTATTTGATCTATTACGAATACTGTGGATGACAACACACGAGTTTAAAACATGACACGACATAAGTTTCTTCAAACTCTATATATAACACTGTGAAGTTCCAGTTTCTAAATAATATGCAATATTTCAAACGTATATAAATAACCAAAAAATATATAACGTTGCATGTTGGAGCAAACACATCTAAATAAACAGATCAATAAATACAGCACAACAAGAGCCTATGGTCCCACTGTCATTTGCGTGTATTATTCAATTTAGTTGATGTTTGGTGATTCAGGTTTGCAGGGGTCGGGACGATGAAGGCCTGCAAATAATAGGGTATACACAAAGCGCATACTGTGGCCGTTCGTCTTTTCTCAGCGTGTTGGGTAAGATCACGAGGCGCCATTAGAAGAGGGGGAGAAAAGCGAGATAGGTACAAGAAGGGTCGAGGTTGATATAAACTCATATTTTGGTCACTCTGGCGAGCTTTAATAAAGAAAGCTCCCTTCGGCACGACGCAGGCGGTCCGATGAGAGTCGGTGTACCGTGAATCGTGTGCTGCTATATAGATACCCCGTACCTGTCAGCTAGCTCTACGTTATACATCCCTTTTGGTATATGCATGGTAGAGATATAGACATATACGTGCGCGACACATAAAAGCGTAGTAGCATGGCGAGCGAGAGACTAGGACGGTGATGTGGAAGCGGATAGGATAAGGTAAAGAAAGAGGTTAGATTGAAAGAGGATACAGAGCATGACGTAGTGGTGAAGCGCGAAGGCAACAGCCAGAGGCTGGAAGTCATACCGCTAGAGGAAGGCTCACGAACCAAGAAGCTCGCGAGAGCTCGCGATATTAGTTTCCACATTTTGAAAAATCCCGTCACCTAACACACTGTCGTCACTCGTCTACCATACCCTTCCATTCCCTTCTTCCTTCCTGTTCCCCCACCTTTACCCATTGCTCCTTTTTACCCGAACTTTTGCCTGCCTTCGTAACCACCCAGTGGTGGTACGCTTCAACCTATACTGTTATTTGCATACCCACCACCCGCCACGGTCCGCATGAATATGGATGCGCACGTGGCTGTGGATGCTCGTCGTACAGCCTTGCACACCAAAATTTCAGTGAGGTCTTCGTTGGAATTTTGGGTCGTAAACGTTCCTCGTATTATACGCGCGTGGCTACGCGGATCACGTGGTGGATAGTGACGACAGACGGCTCGAATCGCATACCATCGGTAGAGATACACGTCTTTTCGCGTTTAACAACGTGTATCGCTTTCTTTTCGTCGAATTTGCTACTATGTATTACTGGAGATTATCGGTAATTGAAAATACAGGATATTAATGTTTCGCACATTTTTTCATGTGTAATGGAAAAACTGTGAATATATTTATCGGTTGCTATCTTTTCTTAATAATTCATGATGCTACTTGTAATGTCCCTTTCTATGATACACTTCAATGGTTTCAATACTCTTTGTACTCTAATGATACCAAACATATAAAAGGAATAGGTCCAGATGTCTTCTAATGTGTTGAGATGGGATAGCAGCAAAAGCAAGTGATTTTTGTAAATTTCTTTTAAATTAACTGCTGATAGTATGGAACTAGGCCTTTTTGGGATGTACAGAGAAAGTCTTCAAATATTATTTTTCATTTCAATTCTTCTTATCGTTTATCAAGTATTTTGTAAGTCTTTTAATCCTCTTTATCGGTGCAATCATTGATGGTGTGCAGTGTAGCATCTGTCACAATCATCAGATTGTGAAATTTAAGGAATATTTTTATTGTTAGACAGTTTCTGCTGGGAATAAGTATACTTTTGAAAGCAAAATATGAAAAATTAAAAAAATTTCAACACTTGGAATAAAATTTTGCTGTTTCGGCAGATATGTCGAGCTTGTTTTCTTAGAAACAAGTATTACAAATTGAAAATAAAATCAAAATTTTAGTTTCAATCCCCAGAGAAATTTTGACAAATAATAGTGTAAGGTTCATTTGCTTTATTTCTGTCACGTTAAATGTTCAAAATTATTCCCTCGAGCTGCGGCATATTCAATTCTATCGCAATACACAACATAGTAAAAGATTCGGTGTTAACAGAAAGACATTTATGGAACACCTTCACCTATGCGTTCGTACACAGTCATGTACACTTTACATTTCAAACAATACGAGAAAATGTTACTTGTTACACTGTGTACATATATATCTATTTTACACATGCTTTTCTCTTTTTATCGCCAAACGTCTACAGTCAAAGGGTAACAATCACACTCGAAGTTAAAAATAGTGAGCATACTTCACCTGATATTTCGAACGTTATTAAAAACAGTGGAAGAGTGTATATCGACGAATTGTATATTTTTCAACGTCTTCATTTGTAAACGTTGCTCGCGATAGATGCTTTCTTTCTTTTATTCCGGATTGAACTTTCTTCTTTTTTATTTTAATATCCTAAAGAAATTGTAAGACGGGCCTGAAGGATCCGCGAACCATAGGATTAGCCAGGGCCGTTATAAATCGGTAAATTCATAATCAAACGACGTTTCCAGAACTTAGTTTACTATCCATTGTTCCGACTTTCTAATTACTAAATTACTACTTTCTTTCTCTCATGTCCAATCTTCTTTTCTTCCAGAATTTCCTGAAACCCAGACACCTCATCCTTCTACCACCACCTTCTACCATCCCTTTTTTTTACCCTCTCTCCATCTACTTAAGAAACACCCTACAAGCAATAATCGATTTTATTATTCTCTCATTTTTTCACTTCCCAAGTTTAATTCCGCTCTCAGTAACTGAGATGCATATCCTCCTCCGAATTTCGAGTCAGTCTTATTCCGAGCACCAACCAAAAAATAACCTAGCATTCAATCAGTCCGAGCACTGAACAAACTATCAAGTCTTTTTATATTACAACGTTCGAGATAAAGTCCTCCGTTACCGCTACAAACCTTGTTAAAAATTATTCGATTTTTTCTCTCGTGATCTAAGTTACACACCGCAAACCGACGCGAATACACGACAGTGTTAATTGACGTACCTAAATGCAACTTGTTATTCATACGTGATCTCATTGACGATGTTGAAGGAATTATAAGATTATATCCGGCTCCGTACCGTTTAGCGTATGGTATATACACCTGAAAACGCATTCCTCTAGGTATGTATCAACATTGTACATACGTATGCATTCTCAGTGGCTTATATCTCGATGTCGTTTCGATGTTATCGTACTAGCCATGCGCATCTACACGGACATATGGAGTTTCGCTCACCTCGTTTACGATCGTGCATTCTGCAGGGAAATACTGGCTACGCGTAATGTATTCAAACACGTGTGTGTGTGTATATATATATATATATATATATATATATATATACATATACATACACATACACACATATATACATACATACATATATATATATACATATACATACACACACATATACATACATATATATATATATATATATATATATATATATATATATATACATATATACATGTGTGTGTAATTGTATTGTATTTATTTGCAAACGTATTGTATGTAGCGTGTTGAAAATGTCCACGGATGGAAAGTTGTGTAAAAGGTATTTGCCATCAGATTGCGGGTCGAAAGAAAAGGCGAGAAAGTAATACCTATATAGAAAGATCGAACACCATGTTCCGTGACTGTGATTGTTAGATCATTTTCGCGAACGTAACGCTGACTACTGAAGACTTTGAATTGGATAAATAAGGGAATCTACCCTGATTCATAATTCATTCTCGCCTAGGTCGTCAGAAGTATAATAGTAATTTCAGCTAGAAGTGTATGTAGATGATAAAATAATAAATTTGATATGTTTTCCACGAGATTGTTTATTACAAATGAAACACGGAGTCTTTAACTGTTGCTGCAATTACCGAATTGTAGGAAATGGCTTTGCAACGCGGACGCTAATCTGCTATTTTCGAGTGCTTCAAGGCTGACGAAGCCTCGATCTGGTGGATTGTAGTCATAAAACAGAAAATATTCGTTAGATACTGAGACCTTTACAATTTACAAATTGTTTGAATAAACAACAATTTTCTTCCTAGTCATTCAGCCACCCCCATCGAATACCATATCTTCCAATCGTACACAAACTGGTTGATAAAAAAATAAACGCAGTCAAAGACAAGACAGAACCAAATACAACACAAACCACCAAACAGTACACAAATGGAGTAGTTACAAACAGATATTATACAAATTCATATACCGAATGCATCCATTCGAACTTTTGTATTTTGTCAAATATTTATAAGAGAAATTATACATCTTGTTTGAACACGGTGTGTGTGAATCATTTACAACTCAATACAGTTCACTACGATAAAAAAGAATTCGAAGGTTTCATTCGATCTGAACCCGAGCCATGAAATCCGCATCTTACAATTAGTATCGTCGCGAATTATAAAATGTTGATACGGTGACGCGTTACATGTACAAGGTGTCCCGTAACTGATGGTGCAAACGAGCAGTAGTTGATTCTGCGTGAAAAACTGAGTCGAAAATAGAAAATAGAATTGTTAAATTTGAAGCTTCACTTTTAAGAAAAATCACATTCATCAAAGTGATGTCCATATGCTCCCATACATACTTTTACTTTCCTTACTAAATTCTTCCGGAAGTCTTTCAACGTATCATTATGGAGTTTTAATCGACCAACTGTTGTATGACACCATAAATAAAAATCTAACAGTGACAGATTTGGAGATTATGACGGACAGGGTATTCCGCCATTACAGTCAATCCAGCATTGATAATTTCCATTCTAAAAGTGAATACAAAAATTTCCATTCTTTCTTCGGCCGAAAACTTCATCAAATAGAGGTGTACTTGATACATTTTTAAACTGATTCTTCTCGAAAGTGAAGCCTCAAATGCAAAAATTGTATTCTTCAATTTCGACTCAGTTCTTCACGTAGAATCAAACTCTGCTCGTACCACTAGTTATGGGATATCCTGTAGAATGGCAGGCGACGATGTTGCAGAAAGAATAATTAAGTGCAATAAGATATTTAAAGTAAACAAAAGAGGAAATAGAGTGCCAACAAGGATAGAGAAGGATTTTTTTCAAAATCCTGTTGTACCTTTAGTTCACTATGAAAGTACAGAAAAATCATTATACAGAGGAAACCGAATTATGCAAAGTATCGCGTATGCAAATAATGTGCAAGTTGCCGATAATGAAGCGTTAAGCTCCATCAATATTAATACAAAGCGAAAGTTCGCGATTCTCCCGTTGAATCTTCTTATTCAAATATAATTTCATATAAATAAGACCAAGTGTTATAAATAAAACCACACCTTCGGTGAATATCGTTTGAAATACAATTACATAACAGTTAACACAGTTGTTTTTCTTCAATTATTTATATATCAAGTTTCCGAAATAGTATTATATTTAATCAAACAAAATTCATAGAAATATTCTATTAACAAGCAATATAAAGTTATGTAGGTACTTTATAGACAAATTCTGTCCAGCACTTTGCGACGAACATAAACATTGTGGCTGTATATAAAATTAGATAAAACGATACCTTGATGAGATAGTCTTCGCTTAAACAAGTCGTAGCTAACCAAGCTGAGAAAGGGTGAGGTATATTCATCCTTCCTCGCGATGAAAATAAATCTCACGCGTGAATTAAATACACACTGAAAAGGGTGAAAAAGAAAAGGGGGAAAGAGTGAGAGATTAATTTATTATGCTCTCGTAAGAATTAAACATGCCGTACCGCATAGAGAGCACACTCACACACGGCCTCGTGGAATATATTTTTATAAATAGAAAAACCATTAATTCGTTACACTGTCGTACGTATGTCGAAAGAAACCTTCGGAAGAATATGCAACATATAAGTGTTATTTATTCTTATTGAAGAACGATATAATATCGGTGAAACAATCTTTCGAAAATATAGGAGAGATGTGGATTGAGACATTTTTCTTTCGAACGAGATATAAAAGAACCTAAAATATCATTTTACTTTTAATTGATAACATTATAATTCTTAATTATAATTCTTATTTTTCGCTTTTTAAATAAATGTATTTTGTTCCTTTGGATGAGTTAGTGTAATAAAACAGAATATTATTAATATTATTTTTTCAGGTATCGAAATTACGATATTATCAATTTGTATCTTCAACAATATAAATACTACACTATTACAAAAATGTTTATAATAAAATTTACATTAAATTTACATATCTGTTTGAAAAACAGAAATAATCTTTAAATTAAAGAGGAAAAAAGAATCCTTTGATCAAAATGAAATATAATTCTTAAACTGATCGAAACTGACGAAAAGGTATAAAATTAATTCATGGGGGCATCTTATTTATAAATTCAACGTACACTTAACATTAATCTATTCAACAGATATAACTTACCTCGATATTAATTCCCGTTTTCACCGAAAAATTACAAGCTAAATCACTTTTAGCCTAGCTCAGCAATTCCGTTCGGTTACGCTTCTCAATCTAATTCATTCCATTCCAACGTGAATACGACTAAAAAGTGAAAAAAGGAAAAGATACAATCGAAATGTAAAAAAACGTACAACGGTTATCCGGTGGAACGTTAAATCATTATGAAATAATCATTTTCATTCCGTTTCCATCGAGAGATCGAAAGGGTGAAATAAAACGAAGGAATCGGTGCAACGAAATTTATAGTCCCGTGGCTGTTACGCTTAACAAGGTGGCCATCGCGATTGCGATCGCGAAACGTTCAGTTATCCACGCGAATCGTTCTTTCTCGTCACGGGGTATCGACATATAGCCGAGGCGTCCGATACCCATGTAACAATTAGAATTGCGGGTGAGTTTGGGGTTGACCACGACAAAGCGTACACCAGCGAAGTATTGAGCCGTGTATTTCACGGTTCCACCCCTCCTGGCTCCCTCTCGCAACCCTCTTCACCCTCAGCTTCTCTACCATTCAGTCACACACGCGCGACTAACCAGCTACCTATACACGTGAAACGTGCACAAGCACAATTGCAAGGCCAGCGGCTCTCGAAACCTGCTCTTTCTAGAACAGACAGTTTGTACAGGTATAGTTATATCTATGCCCCGACGATCGTATGTTCAGGTTGATCTACACGAACGTACCTGAAACCAATACCGATCCTGAAGCGTGGACTGGAACCGACCCTCTCTCGTTGGGAACAGATTGGCCTCGGTCTGTGTTCCGCGTTCCGAATACACGAAAACACGCAAATGCTTTGGAACTGAAGGATCTATGAGGCTGGCAAACGGTGCTCAACGCGACTGTTGATTGAACCATTTCAAATGGAGTTACGCCTCTTGGAGCTTTGATAAAAAGCCGCAAAAGGCTTTAGTTTCATGGGTTCAAGGGGGGAATCGCGCGATCTGCCATTTTCTCTGTTTCATACCTTTTAATTTTGTTGCGTGCTGGCACGACGAGACCTTTTGCACCCCACAGGCACACCATGAAAAGAGCAACGACACCGTTTAATTTGCGGTCGCAACGACTTTGTTTGCGGCCAGTCGATACATCTCTCTTTTTTTCGTCTTGCTAACATATGTTAAACTCTGTTTTTTCGTTCATTTTTTTTTTGCCAGAATTTAACACGTTCGCTTTCACGTAGCCCACATTTACCGCATGATACGCCTCATGTTGCACCTTCGACCGTGTAAAAAGCGATCATAATGCGATTTTTCACTGTGGACGATATAGACACTTGGTTCAATCAGTGTGATGTTTTAGTCAGTTGTAAATAATACAATTCGAGGAAATAGTCAGTTTTTGCAAATCCTAATATCACGAAATGGAGGTTTCAATTGGCCTCCACGATCACCGCGATTTAACACCATTAGATTTCTTTTCGTAGGGTTTTTTGAGAAGCTAAATCTATGCTAACAAGCCGGAAACAATTAATGATCCAAAGAACAGCATTCAAGTTGTAATTCGTAAAATAACTTGAGCAACACGTCCAAAAGTTACTGAAAATTTCGGTAATCGAATTGACTTTTGGAGACACAGTCGTAGTGCATGTTTGTAACGGATTATACTTTCAATGAAAAGAAGCAACTTGCAAAAATTCTAAATAGTTTGTGCTTTATTAAAAAGAAATATGTAGGCGATTAATTTGGGTGACCCTGTATGTTCAAACATAGACTCATCACGACAGATATTGATAGATAATATTATTATTGTTATTGTATTTGCTAGTAAATAAACCAAATATTTGCTTTGCTAAATAACGCGACTTCGCAAAATGTATGAATGCAAACATATTTCATATTGTAAATTGTAAGAGATCTATCGCCTAATATTGTGCAAATAAAAAGACTGTTGTAGATGAAAGCAGTAATGATCATATGTCAAAAATTGTTACATATTCAGAGAAATAAAAAGACATCCTGAAATCTACTTCAAATTCTTGATACATAAAAATAAGAATTAAAGGATGCTGAACTAAAAACATCGAGAAATTTCAAATACCGATATAAGAGTTATGCCAAGGCCATATGCTAATCACGAGCAATGCTTAAAATACACGGTAAATTTGCGAAAGAATGGTGATTTCTCGAGCACAATTTCCATACGCTTCCTCCGATTCGTGGCAATAGTATAAATTGGCGGTCGACGCAAGCCATCCATATATCAAAAATTACCACATACACGTCCAACGGCATACCCAATACACACACATGAAAACGCTCCACATGAAACCACACTTCACGCCACTTAACTTATAACCCATTCCAGCAGGACGCTCCATTTGCCAACGTTTCTTCCAGTGCAGTCGGCATTGATTTTTGATAAGTCAATCGCTTCGTTTCCCATTCTACCAAGGCCATGGCGCTATTTCTCACAATGGAATATTCTTACTCCCATTACGATTCCAGGGTCTACAAGTCCCCGCACCTTTGATGAGAAATGACACTGAGTGAATCACACTTTTTCGTTATCTACTGGTTTGTAGCAACTTTGTCACGTGTTCTATATCATTCGATTCCTTAGCCTATCTGTTGGATAAACGAACGCACAGGACGGTTACGAGTTTCGGTGTAAGGGTTTCGTAACAGATTTCGAAACAACGTCAGACGAATGTGAATCTCCAGAGAGTGAAACTATAGCAGCAGCAGTCCGTATACACACAATCTCGCGACCCTCGATTCTGGTTTATTTCAATAAACCGTGCCTTTCTTCCGTTAAGAGTTACCCTCTACCGTTTGTGCTCCAGGCTACATAGACGCCTTCTCCCTTGGCAGCATTTCCAATCTGCTTCGCGACATTTATGCCTTTATGGAACGAATGGTTGGGGCGTCGTGTAAACACATGCTTGATTTGCCGAAAAAGAAAAAAACCGAAAAAAGAGAAGAGAAAAAAGAGTCTTCTGCCTCGTTCGCGATATTACAAGACCGTTCACCGGGAGATTTGCTTTGGCCGATGTCACTACGGAGGATAAGACTCGTCGCTTCTCTGGATTCTCATTCTCGAAAAGCACATCAAATTTTTCGAATGTCTTATATACCTTTCCCTCTCGTATTCAAATAAATTGACGAGCGATCGTTAACTGTTGGATCGCTAAAAAGTTCAAATTATACCATCTTGTTTGAAAAATGACAGTATTAACTCTTTGAACACCAAGCTTTTGCGCTGAAGTTTCATTCTTCTTAGTTTCCTTTTAGCATAATTACTTGTATTTCATCTATGGTTTCGTTGATTAAAATTCAAAAAAATCCAATGGTTCTGTTACAATTTATAGCTACTTGCGATTTGTAATTTTGTAGTTCTTTTCATCGTTTCTGAGCTTAATCCTTCCTTATCTTTCCTCAGAATCTGCAACGTCTATGTGAACTTTTTCTTTTCTGTGTGCTATCAGAATTATTTTCACTTTTTACTATTATTCTGATCTTTCGTTTTCTCGAACCAATTATTTAATTAAAATCTTTCATTTATAAAATTATCGATTTGATTTCTAAATGATTTAAAATCGAACTTATCTTCACCACTATTAATTGTATCATTTGACTCGATCTTTATAAACATCAAAGGTAGACTAATGTATGAAATAATAATTTTAATTAAGCGCAATGCTGTATTATGAGGTGCATATACGTAAAACATTTAAAACCTAAAAAAGAAACATTTGTCAACAAAAAGAAAGTAGTTATTGTTGCCCTTTAATTATTATTCGTATTGCTATATCGGATCAAGTGGTGACTGAGAGTCACCTCTGATACCAAATTTAAAAAATTATATTCTTACATTAAAAATTAAATAGTTTGAAGAAAAATTGTTTTAATGGCATATCACACTGTGAACAAAGTAGGCTCGAAGTTTACCGAGTTAAAAAGAAACACTGTAGACATGAAAGTAAATCAGAAAAAATACTATGAATTCTGAAACAAAAAAGTACTAACACCGAAAATTCTATATTTCCCTCATCGATTTTCGTTTATAATAGAATTCAATCCATACCGCTGCTATTACAATCCAGCGGATGCATAAGCGTCAAAGAAGCTCAACGAAGAGTAGCAGAAATCTTAATCTTTCGTACATCCTCTGAAGAGAGGAAAGAAAGGAAAAGGAAGGAACAGAAGAAAAGGAAAATCTTACGGATTCCTTTCTTTTTTTTCCATTTTTCTTTCTTTTCATTGCCCGTTCTCTCTCTTTCTCTCCCTTTTTCTCTCTGTCTCTTTCTCTCTCCGAAGGTCTCATATAAAAGAGGATGAATCGTTCGTGCAGTTCCATTTTTCCTGGCTGACTCGGATTAAAAATCTATTATTTATGCACTTCCTATCTACCAACATTTTCACCTTCGACTGAATCCCTTCTTAAATTGTTCAACGGCACGAGGATCGTCTATTTACCCCGTGAAACGTTTACCGAGCGTGTTAGCGTGCCTCCGTGGCATAAAAAACTAAGCAGCTTCTTAAGTCACGTTATAGTCGGAAGACCTACACATCTGGCCGAAAGAAGTTCACGCTTTCATTAATAACACTCCAGCTAAGGAAATCGTTCTGTTTCGCTCGAAAGACACGAACGTTTAACGAGGAGCTAGCGTGAAGTGTTCGAATAGAATTAGGAAATGGACATAGTTAACACTTGCAGGAAAGCGTGTTTATTTCTAATTCTAACCGAAATAACAGATTCTGCTTGTTTCGTTAGAATTTTCTTCAATCTTCTACGATGCTATACGACTAATTAACAGTTAAACAATTATACTAATTAATAAAGTAAGATTTGTATTATTTGTATGCTGTCGACGACATCTTGTATAATATTTTACTTTGTATTGTATTTCATTGCTGGAAGTACTATATGTTAAAATAAATTTTAGCTAAAAGTAGGTGACTTTAAAACTTTAAATATGAGAAATCACAGATGAGGAATTGTTTCTTTTCAAACAGAATTCATTCCGTCTTAAAATGAAACCTAAGTATAAAATATTATGTTTAATTAGAGTCTAAATATCCCTGTTGAAATTGCTATTTAGCGGCTCACTTTGTCCAGTATCCCAAAATTTTAGCACTGAACATCTTTAAAACTGTTTAAAATAGAATGACTTCAAAATTAAAATGTTACGCAGTTCAATTTTTGAAACCATTAACCCATTGTTTCCCAAAGTTGCGTATACTCAATAGTGAGACAATCGAACTGAAAAAATAAGTCTTATGTTCCTCATCGATTTTAATCGGAAAAATATAATGAAACTCGTGTAATAAAAATTATACGATTTCACAAAACACTCCTTGCTCTGCTTTCTCAATGTACATAACAAATAGCAAGAATAGAAATATAATTATAGAAACTAAAGATAAATTTTAGGATCCAAGCAAAAATCTTATGATCGTGACATACAGACCGATAGACCAAGTCTCTGCGCCTCTTTATTTCCTTTATTTACAAATTTAATTAGTTAAACTCTTTATCAAAATCATGTAAAATTTTTAAGCAGGAATAATAAAGAAAGAAGGCGTTATAAATATAGAAAACGTTAATTTGAACGTAAACGTCCAAGGACATGGACGATGGTGTAGATATAACCGCTTGGTCATCTAGACGAGGCAACAAGCTATTGACCTTCATCAATGCCTACATCACCAGCACTGAAAGTTTACTATCCTAGAGGTATCAATTCTGTAGAGTACGGTCGAGAAACTTGACGAATTTTACACACAGGTTGCCATGCTAGATGTAGGTTGAAGTGTAAATCAACTTCGACAGCGTGACGCTTTCTATCCCCCTTCCTTCTGGTTTCGTATCACGCTCGATCTCTTCAGTCTCCTCAACTCTCTTGCATCCCCCTATCACCTCATACCCCACTATGCATCCCCTTGTCTCCCTTACAGCTCCTCTTCTGCCAACTATTTCGACGATGTCGAAACAACCTGACGAAATTCTCTCCCTCTCTCTTCATTCGTCCCTCTTATATCTCCGTCGAAGCATGATAGCACTCAAGTAACCTCACGTTGAGGCAGGAACAATGGCAGTTGCAGAACGATGGAGAAAGAATATAATAGGGAGGACAGTGAAACAGACAGAGAGGAAAATAAAAATAGAACGAGAACGGCACACTGTGCTAGAGGGAGGACGATTACAGTAGGATAGAACTAGCCGTGCTCACCCCGACGCCAACCGTAGCCCTCCGCGGTTCGAATGAGTTCCGCTCTTCTTCCTTCCGGTCGACAAATTGAAATCGTCAGACCGGGAAACTCCACTGAAATCCTGTTCGTGAGGAAGGCGCCAGGCGGCAAGAGTGGAAGAAGAATCGGGTGAACGAGTGAGGAATACGAGACGAAGATACGAACATGGGACAAGTGAAGGAAGAGAGAAAAGAGTGATAGAGAAGGATAGAGTTAGAAGGACAAGCTGGACAACAGAGACAAAGGAATGAAGTAGAGAGAGAGAGAGAGAGAGAGAGAGAGAGAGAGAGAGAGAAGGAGATCAATTCTAACGTTGAAGATAGAGAGAGAGAACGAAAGTAGGAAAGAGGGAGAAGCCTAGTCCCAATGTTCCTGTAACTGGTGACGTTGCCTTACCGGACGATATTTCACCCCGTAATTATCTTAGCGTGCAACGCGATAGTGCGAGGCGGCTGCCGGTATTAATGTCCACTGATAATGTACCAATACTATCCTAATGTCCCGTACCGAGAGACCTGAGTAATAGACAGCTAGAATGCACTGTACCAACTATCCATTCCTAAGATATTCAACAGAGTGGATTACGACCTTCTGTTGCGTGTACGGCTACTCGGCTTTCCGATTGATGATAGGAAATATATACGTTTACCGGATCTTCAAATGGAAGGTCGTCCAGGATGGTCTACCGGTCAATTAACAAAACAGTTCGCGATATTTGTTAACTGAATGAGCTAATTAACCCTTTGTCTTATAAGTTAGATTCGTGACTGTATTTTTTCTGAGAATTGACAATAGTTATTAATCTATAATATATTAGCGTTTATTATATGAAATGATATTAAAATAGTACATAGTTGGTGTGTAGATGTATAGTTAGTAAAAGAAATTGTAAGTCATCAAATTAACGACGTATTTTCTTTGAAATACTATATCAAAAAAATTCATAGTACAAAGGAAAACGAAAAGTGAGAAGGATAGTACGGCTTAAGATAAAACGAAAGTTAAGAATGCAAACATTGCAACCGAGAAGAATTTATCATGAATAATTAAATCGAAAATATGGAATGAACTTTTTTTATGACAGATTTAATTTTCGAGAAAATTGGATTTGAATATTCATCGAGTACGTTTAACTATTTCTCTGCTTTATGTTTGTATTAATAAACAATATCAGCTTCATTATTAGAATTGCATAAGAATTTGACTAATTTTTCTATGTTCATGAGAAGCAGTTATCTTACATCTTAAAAAATGATTAAAAAACAAGAATTAATAATTAATATAAAAAAATTGACTGATAATAATGTAATAATACCATGAAGAAGTTTTCACCATGTACACAACTGACATATATTTACAAAACGTACTTTTTTAAATTTTCATATAAAAATTATTATCTTTACTGTTTCCTTTGCGATTCAGACCAATTACAATTTTTTCAAAATTTTTTATACCCATCATCTATTAAACTAATTCTAACTTTTCAAAGAAACTCACGTCGTTTGATTCAATTTTTTCAAAAAGTTATTCTGTTTCAAAGAACGTCCGAATATTAATACGAGTGACTGCACCTTCTGCGTAGACTATTCTTCTGCAATTGCAACGTTAAAACTATTTTTTAATATGAAAATATGACCAGAAGCAGCAGTTTCTAGCGAATGTTTAAATTCAAGTTTCTTGGGGGAGGAAACGAAGCTTCGTATGAATGCATTCGATTTAGTTTTTCACATAGACAATCGCCATTTATCTAGACTATACCGCCAGTTACATGACACTCGGTACATTTTGCACGCAGAATATTTCAGAAGTCCTGTAAAAGGGGTACGATTAAATAAAAATTAAAGCCGCAATAACTCCAACGAAATGCTATTTTGCTTTACGATTCTTTGAAATAGGTTTTTTACATTGTTATACTGATGCGGTTTCCCTGAGAGTAGTAATAAAAACTTTGCCCGACTGTTAACGTGAAACAGTTTCATCCGGACTGTAACTTCAACTTTTGCAGAAGAATGCCGAAATTCAGCTGGTTTTTCTGGAAACTTCTTGCGAATAAAGTTCGGAGAAATGTTCACAAAGCAGGATGGCACTTGGATGAACCTGAAGGAACGTATCTATTAATTGAATGTTGATTCGAACTGTCTTAAGGCGATGTTTTCTTTTGTTTTCTTTTTCTTTTTTTTTTAATAGTAGTACCGCAACAATTGCGGTAGGAATATATAACTTTTTTATGTGTCTCTTTTATTTTGAAATTAAGTAGTACGGTTTTGGCATTTGCAAGGGGGATAGTTCAGTTCGAAGGGAAAGTAATAAAATTCGCAAAAATGTTATAGCCTCGTAAAAGTTACGGTGGGAAAGTTGTGCATTTACGATTTCCTTATTACGTATCGAATAAACTGTAAATGTGTGTCAATATGTATATGGATACGCGATATCGTTGAGTGAAAATATTAGAATTTTCAATTTTGCACAAATTAATTTTGCAGAAACGCTATTGGTTTCGATAGAAACGTACGTTACTTGAATTTAAAAAGTTTAATTACTGAAATCGTCGTTCAGTAATTAATATTTCTCTATAAAATTAAATTGTATCAACTTTCGATTGCTACAACTGTTTTATACTGGAAAAAAAATTTATTCCAACGATTTTTACCTGACTGTTCTTATTTTTACCGGGCAAATAATACTTTTTATTTAAGCTTGACCGTTTATTATACTAAATGAATAATGAAAAA
Organism: Anthophora plumipes; assembly: GCA_951804975.1. Classification (NCBI taxonomy): domain Eukaryota; kingdom Metazoa; phylum Arthropoda; class Insecta; order Hymenoptera; family Apidae; genus Anthophora; species Anthophora plumipes. Next base: position 9,684,205 of record OX638116.1, on the reverse strand, counting down.
TTTTTAATTTCTCCCATGAAACAATTTTTTTAAATACATTGCTCTAACTTAGTGTTCGCCGTTTATGTTAACCCTTTCAGTAGAAAAGTAGATGTTCAATTTTCAGTCGTAAAATCTATCAAATTGTCTTCGAAAGTTTAAAAATGAATACTTTCCCAATTTGCAAAAATGTTAAATTTGCTTGATCAAATTAAAATGGAAGTGCGCGATAAATAAAATTCTGGAGAAAAGATGGTAACAGGAGAGAACAAGCCAAATTTCTAAAACACTAATAGGAACCAACAGTAATCAAAGGGTTAATAACTTTATCATATCACTGAGTACTAAGGAAACTTAGTTGTGACAATGCTTGCATATGTTTTACTTTTTAGCAGGTAAATAAAATCATCGTTAATTAAAAGTAAAAAATTTTGACTATCTGAAAGGGTGTGAAAGTTGTATTGACACCAAAGGAACACAATCTGAACAAAATGAACAATGTTTACAAATACGATCAATGATTAAATTATTATATTAATACATACGAGACCGGCAATGTGGTCTTACGTCATTTTACATTTTTAATAAGTATGCCAGTCTTACGTCTTTTCAAAATCTGTAGCCAAGTATTGACAACATAATTGTTATTATTTCTTAATTTAATATCAGGTGTAGAAATCAGTTCTTTCAAATTGGAGTCACATAATCAGTAGAACCGTTCAAATCGAAATATTCGTAATGATATTTGTAAGCTGTCAGAGAAATGGCAACAATAATGGAAACTATTCCGACGATGAAACTGTCTTCATCCTTTTCAAAAATAAAACTTTGTACCTAAAAGTCGGAAAGAACTAATTTCTATACCTAATAATATACTTTATATTTCAAGTCGTTATTAGACACTACGCAAAATTATTATACGAAATAAGTCTAAGGTGTAAAAATGTTATTATTTTATATTGCAATACCATCCATCATATCTGCTTCTAAAAAATATATCTAACGAATTTAAGCCGCTCTATCACTTTTAATATTGCCAGAAATTTTTATGAACTTTTTCAGTGTGCATTTTTAATATTTCATTTTTTCAAATTTCAAAGAAATAATAATTACAAGCATCATACCAAGCAGCAATGTTTTTTATATTCACACACATCGAAATAGCAGATCCTTGCGGTATTCAGCTATGAACTTTTGAAAATTATATGTGGCGTTCGCCTGAAAACTACCAGTCGCGAATGTGTTAACAATCCCGTTATTTTTCAGACAGACTGTGTGCAACAATTTATACGAAAAAGAACATTAAAGTATAAAAGCTACTAGTTATTTGAAAATACTATTTTCAGTAAGCATAGCACGAACAAGAAATGAAACTTGCGTATCTGTTACAATCACATCAGCCATCGTATCGCGATACTTAAAAAGAAAAAACGAAAGCGGAAAAGAAGTAGAATCTCGACCTAACACGAGGTGGTCCGTGATCGTAAAATTTAACGAGTGTTATATACACACATAGCCATGTGAAAAGCCGCGCGATAACAGGAATCATTACAGGTGTCTCAATTAACTAAGCTCATTCGGAATCATTATGAAAAGGAATGAGGTGGTAAGGTTCGCTTTGAATGGTCACTTTTCACAAGTCGAAGCATCTTTTTACACTTCCCAGTTGCTAAAGGACATTGGTATGCCATACATAAGGCACAATAGCTAACGAGAACGCAATTGGCTCGCGCGTGTAAGTACAGTGCATACAAGGTAGAGCGAGAGTTGTGAATGGTGAAGTAGAGAAAGGAAAGAGGAGATGGCGTGTGAACGAGAGAGAATGAACAGGGAACACCGTCACGTAAATCTGGACGCGGCTGTGAGGAGGGGATACTGGGCATGCTTGTACGTGGGTTGTCCGTGGCCAAACAATGTCTGTCCGAAACAGCCGCGATTTCTCTTATCGCGCATTCAAACGCTAAATAATGGCGCAACTTCTCCTTGGTCAACACCGACAACTCGGCTAGCCACGCTGGGCCGACCAGTACGCGACCACCACTATTGCAGATCCCATGAACAGTGAGCAGAATTTCATGCCCGTTCATCCCGTCCCTCTACCAAAACCCTCATACCTATTTTCCTTCATTGGTGGAACGCAACTTGCTGTATACGATTGGTCGATCGGAAAATTTTACACCAACTGTTCCAACGCGCTTCCGACGAGTCGCAGCTAACTGTGTATCTAAATAGAAGAGCAACGCCTGTTGTAATAAAGAAGTTGTACCGTATGACAGGTAATGTTGCAGGTGAATGAAAATCGTTCGTTCGTGTTTCATGAGAAAAACTCATAGCCCTTAATTGGCTGGCGGATTCAAGCATGCGAAACAATGTAACGTGCGCCGACGTAATATAAATGAAACGTTTCGGATCTGTAATTTTCACAATTACGTGGAATTTTTGATAACGGTAAATTAGAATCCGGTGAAGTGATATTGTAACGATCCTTATCGTTTCTCTTTCATCGCGTTACGCGATCTAATTGTTAATTAAGGCGTTCTAAGACAGTAAGAATTATGAGATACACGATGATAGTTCTTTTAGGGACTTTATATTTGTAACAGAGAAAAGAGTATTTTATGTGCACTTGATTAGGTTAGATGTATTCTTGACATTCAGTAAAAACTCGGTGTTAACTTACAGTACTCATAATATTGAGTAAATTCTTTTTTTTTTTTATATCATTCAATAGTGTATCCTAAACGTCGTTCTTCCCTTACGGAACATCACGTACACGATGACGACTTGAACTAATTTTAACAACTTTGCGATAAGTTTTTTTGAAGTTTCTTTTTGAGTTGGTGCCCATAGGTCTTTTTGTGACAGAGGACAGTGTTTCCAAATACTTCTGTGTAGTTCATCCCACAATTCCTCAATGGGGCACAAATTTGGTAATTGTAGTGGCCAATGCTTTAATTTTAGTTTTCCATTTTGTTACAACTATTCTAAATAACTTTTATATATTCCAGTAGGGTGCTTGAGGTCATTATTGTGCATAAACACAAAATTATTACCAATAATCCTCTTTCAAAATGGGATGACGTGTACTTTTATGATATTTAAATAATGCTCCTTTTTCATTATCTCATCGATTTTTGTTAAATCTCCCACGGTATTTCCTCCAAAACACCCCTAAATCATAATAGACTGTCCTCCATATTACTGTGGGCACAACATAGTCTGACAGCAGTTTTTCATACCAAAAGCTGGTGTTAAACCTTACTATAAATATTTCAGTTTTTTTGTATTAATTATATTAACGAAAATAAATAAATTTGATATCAGTAGAACCGTTCAGGTCGAAATAATTAACTAAATCTTTCATCTAAACGTGAATTATTGAAAACGGTAAGGTGTCCCATGACTTATGGATGAGATTGTATATATTTCGGGGTTGTAAGGTCTGTTTTCTCTCCGGATTCGAAAACGCGGATTATTGAATAGTTAGCTCTTAATCCATCATGTAAATTTTTCATGCACAGTCACGTGTTGTCTGTGAGACTGGTATTTTCAAGAATAGATAAAATACAAAATTCTTTCAAAATTGATTAGAAGTCGACATAAAGTAAACCTAAACGTTTATTCTTTTACAGTGATACATTAATAAATACATGTCTTTAGTAAGTTATAATAAAAAAAGGAACTGAAAGTATAAAAAATAAGGAAGGTCTTAAATATCTATTTATCAAGTTGAGAAGAGTGTGTCTTTTAAATCTGCTTGTGTGATTGCATTTAATTAAATTAATTTTGAAGCCAATGAATTTTCACGAGAAATTAACTGCTGCAGGTTAGACAAGTGGTGTTTGCTGTAATTTGTGATATAGTGTAATTAAGTTACGAAAATCAAGTTCTCCAGTTTTTAAAGATTTGAATTTTATATATATTTCAAGATGTATGTATGTACCATTGATTGTGGACAGTGTTCAGTTTGTTACTTGTGGTTTTCAACTACTGTACAATCAAGTTAAGCTATGTAACATGAAATGAACTTACTTGTATGTAATAGTTATTATAATTGAAATAATGTGAATTTTGGAGACACAGGAGAATTGTTTATGCGAACAATAAGACATTGCTGTGCATTGTTACCAATGTAAAGTGTGTATCGTGATGCATACTGGTTGAAATTACTCTATTGAACGCAATCAAAGTAGTTACCAGTGCAAATGTCGCGGGACAATTGCCTTTTCAAAGTTAATCGCCCGAAGAGAAATGTTTCGTTTGTTTCATTCATAGAAACCCACTTGCTATTACTCGAAGATGCAGTTATCTTCTAACCTAACCACTTGTTACATTAATTTCTCGATTCAAAATCTTGCGAAAGAAATATTTTTCATTGGAATTATACGAAATTCTGTTTATTTCAAGAGCTTTTTATTATTGTTTGATTATAATTATATGAAACATTACAATGGAGGGTACTAAATTTCAAGTTTGCTTCGTGATCGTATGCACAACAACGTAACAATGAAACTTCGTATAAGTTTCAACTATACTTACCGTTGGAACATGTTTGAAGAAGCTTTATACACGTAAAACCATGCATTACTTTTAACATTATTACCTTTTTCTTTTAAAATTAGCAGTATGAACTAAGCATTCAAAACAAAACAGAACAAATACTGAACGTGTTCAAAAATTAATACTCAACAAGGATTCTACTACTAAACGAATCGTTTGTTAGAAAATGGTATACACAGGATATTTGGCAATATGTAAGAAACGTTTGAGGAGGAAATTTGCCTTTCTATGTAAGAATTATATTATACAAATACACAAAAAATCACTAAAAATACATGACCAACAGAAGTACAATGAATTTAACTTAAAAAAGAATACATAAACATTTAATTTTTAGTTTACATACAGCATACATAAATTGTTCAAACTTCCAAGTTCTTGTAACTTAATATTTCTGAAATATTATATAAATTCAATTTCAATATTCTATTAGTATCTGTATTTATACATTTTCATGTGTATACTACATTTCCCTATATAACGTAAAAATTCAATTTTTTGTTTATATACGGTATACATAAATTCTTGAAACTTCCAAGTTCTTGTACCTTTCCTTTTTTTTTTTTGTCAAATATAATTTAAATTCAACTTCAGTATTCTATTAGTATTTATATACTTCGACGTGTACACTATATTTTTCTTTGCAACGTTTTAAAGGTAACGTATTCGAATACGAAGAGCAAACAGATGAAGCAGTTAATAGGTTTAGTGCTAGTTAGTACGATGATACGTGACACACCTGAGAATGGTTTACACGGTTTACGCTAGAGGAGTCATTTTCACATTATATAATACGAAGTTATAGAACGGTAATCAGAGAGGTAGGCATGGAAAGCGAGGCAGTGATCGGTAGTGATAGTGGTTAGCGGACATCGGTTGAACACATACATATTTGGTCAGGGATCAGAGAGAATAATCCCTGGGATTACCCCTGGTTTTCACCTCCAATCGTACCCCCATCATTGCCTACGTTTGAACCATCCGCTCATCCGATTGGGATATCGATCACGGATTTAAACGCCTTTCTGTCCAATTTCCAAATCTGCGGATCGACTTTGGTTTCTGCTCAAATACTGGCGCCAATAAATACTAGTACTCTTGCATCGAGCAAATATTATGAACAACAGTCGAACACGGCACTGTTCCAACTATTGAGTATCTTCACGTTTAATTGAAATGTCCAATAACAGAATATTGAATGGCGATAGTTTTCCGAAAAAGAGGATGTTTGAAAATTGTTTCGAGCGGTGTGAACCGTTTAACGTAAAATTGTCAATTGTTGGTTGATTTTTGTGTGATAAAAACAAAAAACAGTATAAGAAAAACGACTGATATTCCGGATTTATATTATTTAGTTTGAAAGAACTGTTTCGTTTTCTTTGCAAGTAGAAATGAAACAGATATGTTGTTTTTTAAAAGTAGAAAATTGAATTTTGTTTCTGCGAGGAAGGATATTTTTATTCTATATTTTTTTACTACGTATTGATCTTCCAATACAGATTTTATAAACAAAGAAAGAGGTATATTAATTATTTTCCTGCGATATTGTTTTGTCAGTTTCTTTTTTCAAAAGGTAAAATAAATATGAAAAAGTCATTTAGTAAAGTCAAATGCCTAAAAGTCTATGAGCATCCACATTGTTTATCTCGTTACGGAGACTGAAATGAGAATCAGTGCTCTATCTGGTAGAACAAAGTACACTTCCACAGTTTGAAACAAGTCAAGTGTTCTACAAGTATTCTGACGTATTCTATGCCAAGTTGCCGGCATTCTTCAAACTTATTCGGTCAAAAACAGCAAGTACTTTCTTTAACTCTTCGCAAAAATATAAAGTAAGCCATGTAATTGGGACGAACCGTATTTCATTTCGGCTAAAAGTAGGGAAAGTTAAGTGATACGATAACATTTATTTTTTTCTGACCTTATTTTTTGTAACTGTACCTGCAAAATATAATTTTTTTTTTCATTGTGTGTTAATTTCTTATACATAGAACAAATGATGGATACCTCTAGGATGAAAAATATATTTATATTTGCCACTTAATTTAAAATAAACAATCCCAAAATTTCCTTCCATCTTCACAGTTACGTATCATACAATTGGATCTATTATTCATTAAACGTTTGAACTTATATCCAATAAATTGAACCTATCTTTACTCTTACTATCTATAAAATCAGACCTCCAAATTTTCTGCATAAAGACGCTAAAAATTAGAAGACATTAAAAAGTTAAAAATTAGAAGAAGTGAAAATGGTCAAAAGTCTAGCATGTAGACTTCCGACTTTGAATAAACCAGTGGATACATAACCCTTGGGCATGAGATAATCACATCCAGAATTTCTTCAGAAAATTTTTGACACCCCTGCCATCAAAATCACAACTAATGACATAAAATATATCCACTTGCAGAAAATAGTAACTCATCAATCACAACACAACGAATTCAATGTAGAGACAAGACACAGAATGAATATAAGAACTCGTTCAATTTTCGCAGGGAACACATCATACAGTCAAAACTTAACCGTCTTTCGCATAAAACATATTATTGCAGAAAAAAAAGAAATGAATTGTGGTTGCTATATTTATTTCCTTCGGACTGCTCCGTGCTGCGTGCTAGTTAATCTGACTTTTGTCTGTTTTCCCAAGAGGTGCCTTAGGAAAAAATGTGGTGCAATCCTAAGTGGACGCATTTAGGTATTCTGCTACCGCCTTCTACAAAAATATGCAAAAGATGAACGTACCCGAACGTCTCGTCAAAAGGCTGAGCGTAGGAATAATGGCGCTCTAATCATCAAAATAATAATTTTTAGAATCATTTTAATAATATGAAGAATTTTATCTCTAATAATTGCTTGTTATTTAATTATAATTAATAAAATATTATTATTGAATGGTTAATTTTAAATTTTAATTCTTTAAAATTTAATTTATTTATTTTAATTGATAATAAAACTTTATTTTTTATTATAATAGTTGATTAATCACAGCTATAGTTTTAATCTACAGAACTGAATGTATACAATTAAATAATAAACTTATAAATAAATTTTTATATTTAACTTTACTATTTTATTTAACAATAGTATTTATAATTCTAAGACCCAAGTTTTATTGCTTATGTTATACACTCAAAATGCATTTAACTCCAGTGAAACTCTCCAAACATTAATTTATACGGGAGAACGCGACGCGAGAAATATTGTCATGATTTCATGTCGCAATGGAAACAAACAAAAAAAAGCAAAGGTACAACAAAACGGTGAAATAAATATATAAGTAATTTTCTCTGAAAATCACCAGAGTAACGAAACAAGATATTGCAAAAGACGAACTCGTCGCTGGATCCAGCGATAAAGCGAGAAAAGTGGCTAAAACAGAGAACCCGTGAACGAGCGCGAACGAAAAGAACATGCTGCGAAGCGGAAAGTTGCCAGCGTTCGCGACACCGTGGTGACGACGATCAATTGAGCAGCTCTGTTAATTCCTAAAGTGTCCGATTTCGGAAGCTGCAAAGGTGCCTGGTAGTACGGCATTCAAGCTTTGATCGTGGAAAATAGCCGATAGCCGATTCGGTTAGTCAGTCGGTAGGAAGAAACGACTCTCTTTCTCTCTCTCTCTTCTCTCTCTCTTTCTCTCTCTCTCTACACACAGAGAACAGGGCAGGAAGGTTTCGAGTTGCACGATGTATACTATAGAGGAAGAGACCCGGGTCGATACCTGTTGATACTTCGTTCAAATAAAAGTCAACTTGTACGGCGAGTGGTTTAAAAGTCACACACACGCGCAACCGAGGCTGACGTGTTTCCTACAGACGTCCTCTTTCACGGAGTTTCTTCCAGAGCAGGGGTGTAGCTCGAGAGGACGGGAAGAGTAGAGGGTAGTCAGAGGATGGCCCTTGAGTATACGGAAAAGTTCGAGGAACTTTCGTGGATACTGCCGGTGGGAACGTCTGTTCCTTCTGGCGTTTTATTATTTTAACGCTTCTGATACGAGAGCTCCGGCTTTTTTCTTCATCTGGTGTTGGATCGACTTCTCGCGGTTTTCTTTTTCAAATAGGGGCTTTCGTCTTCCTTACAGTCTTCGTTCTCGTTCCTGTCGACACGGTCAAACCGATAGGATTCCGTTATCGCCACTTCGAGCTGAAAGATCCTTCCTCTCGGTTCGACATTTTGGTTCTACCCTTTTACAAATGTTTTCTTCTAATTAAAGTGAGGGACGTGCACGTGGATTGTTTTCTCTAATATCACGTGTATCGCGAACGGGCTGTGTTTAATAAAAGAAATGATATTATTTCGCGTAGCAGACAAGACATGATCGTTATTGTAGTAATAGGTTGCGCTTCTAAAACCAAACCTATCCATTGTGAAACGAACTTCATCACTAAACAAAATTTTGCTTGAAAACAATTGAACTGTTGTTTCTTGTTCAATAATTCAATTAGCAAAATTACAACATTGCAAATGATTTCTTTTTTTCAATTCCTGAGTTGATGGAAGTTTTTACACGTATAATGTAAATTCCATCATACAGAGCCATAAGATACATTCAACTCTCGCGAACGATGTGAAAGTGATGATCATTTTCAACACACACTCACAGTAGCAATGTTTTCAATTTGTAGGAACAGTTTTTGGTCTTTCACTGGTTGGTTTATGAATAATAGAACCAGTTTCTTCGAATTTTTTCACTAATCTTTGAATTGAAAACTGATTTTGTCGATTATTTGTACCATAAAGATCACGTATTTTTCAAAGAACGCACATTTTCATAATAAATTTAAATAATGTAAATGTATACCTGTCCATGGTTAAAATTGTACTACCTTCTACTAAAACAAAACGGTTTATGTCATTTAAAAAGATATGATTTGCCAAGATTATATAGTACCCTTTATATAAAACAGTTTGCTTCAATCGCGTGTATTGTAAAGATCAAGAATTGCAGAAAATTGTTACTACGAGGCATGAAAACCTTGGAAATTCTAGTATTTCAAGTAAAAAAGTAACTCAAGGTACATAATTTTCACACTTAATTAACTCTTTGCCTCATGATGACGAGTTTTCTTGGGCTGCAAATTATGATTAAGATGTGACAAAAGAAGAATATATCTGTATTTTTTCTCTAACTATACTTTGAATTCAAGACGGCAGATTATCAAATAAAGATCGTATGTAATTTTTTAATTTCGTCTTTATATAACGATATACTGGAACAGTGAATACTCGAGATTGACATGTGTACGTAGCGACTAGAAGACGTATAACAAGACGTTAAAAATTTGTAACATGGTAATACTTAATATTGATTAAATTTTGGGAAAAAATGCATTTCTGCACTTTGCCGTGATTATTATACCGTTGGTTAATACGTTCATAATTCAAGACGATTTACCTTTCAGTTATCTTTTATAATATATATTGAGAATATATATCGAGAGAATATATATTACACAGTTATTAAGAATAGATTTTCAGTTACAATGCATAGCGTCCTAATTTTTAATTTTAACAATGTCAAAGTAATTAAATATTTTATTAACAGTACATAATATCTCGATTTAACAAACCAGTGGCATAACATATTTTTATGATTATTTAAAACATTAGGAAAATAAGAATTCTCATTTATCTTCGTACTTTGTTTGTAACGGTTTGCCATTGCCGTAAATACAACTCGTCCTGAAAACTTATAAATGGGTATTTATTAGCGTAAAAACAATAGCAAAGATGTATAAGAAGCTTGAACATAATTCATTGCTCTTCATTTTATTCCCCATCGATCGAAGAACCGATTCAATGAACAGATTCAACTCAAATATCACTTTAGTTTACATTTGTTTCAATAACTCCCTTCGTAAAATTTACTCATCTCAATTTACCGCTGCTTGCAAAATCACTGTTAACTCACCTTGCTAAACCTGTAAATCCTCTTTCTCCCTCTCTCTCTCCCTTATTTTTTTTTTCTCTATCTCGTGCCCTTTTCACAAAAGAAGAAAGAGAGAAGTGGCACGAGAAAGGCGAGCTCCGAACAAGTCAACTGAACGAAATTCGTATTCAATATTCTTTGATCGCCTCGTGATAGAGATCTGAAGCTTGCCTTCCGTTACGTTGGATATATAACTGCACAGACTATGCTGATATACGAAGAATTAAAATGCAACCAACCTCCTTCCCTTACCCGTGTCGTCTTCCGCTATTATTTTCCACAGCATTCACCATCTTGGATATTAAAACTGCAAAACAATCGCAACGGTGAAATGAACAGACTCTGTTCAAGCAACGGAGTTGATGGTCTGGACATTTTAGAATACATGAACTCTCACAACCAAAAAGTTGTTACGCTCGTGGAAAGTGTTCCTTGAGAGAATCATGTTTCAGGGAAGAGAGAGAGAGAGAGAGAGAGAGAGAGAGAAAAGAAAAGAAAAAAAGAAAGAGATATTAGTTTTGAGGGAGTATGACAAATGATCTCGGTATGTTCATCTTAGGGAAATTTGAAAGGAAAATGTTGTCTTACGTGCTCTTACAGCGAAATGAGAGTAAGGTTAAATGTCATAAATCCTAACAAATTGCTGTGTCAAAATAAACTGACAGCGTGGTAATAATTTTTCCGCGAAATGTAAATTATGTAAATTATTTAAGGAGAAATTGCGAAATGAACGATCTTTGAAATTCTTTCTGAAAGATTGACTCTTGAAATTTCTTTTAAATTTGCAAGGTCTATTTATTCTTCGTCTGACGATATTTAAAGTCCCTTATACTTTGAAGGAAATTTGAGAAATTAATTTTGCTGAAATTATCTTTTCCACATACTAATCGAAAGACTAACTCTTGAATTTTCCTTTTGTTTAATTTCCTATTTATTTAATTTGTAACTTATATTAATTTATTGACAGATGGTATCTTTGCTGTTTATTGTTGTAGATAAAAATTAATTAGTATTAATCATTTATGTTAGAGGAGAAAAATTTTCAAAAAATCTTCAAGTATCGAAGATTAATCGAAACTTCCCTTTTATTTACTCAAAGGCACATTTAACAGTCAAATACATCGATGGACTGTTATGATGGCAAAGCAATTTCCGGTTTCTGTGATCTCAACGTTTCGAGATAAGCCGAATCATTTATGCATTCTATAATTAGGTAAAAACAAGTAATGACTGTTTTTTGTAATAATATCATAAATGGAGGTTTAAAATGCTTAAATAAAAGGAAGATAAATAATATCATAACAGATGTAGGCGAATTTTAACAGTAAAACGTACATTTCTTTTTTATTTTTATATTCTTTAGAAATAAATTGAAAGCAAATATGAGATTTTCTCTTTTGTGTTTTTAAAAGTTGCAGACTTTTCATTTGAATATCTATGATTAAAATATTATACAACTTTAAGAATGTTTATTATACAACCAACAATTTAAGATTGGTAATTATGGCACAATGATCATCTCTAGAAATACATATATATTATCGCGTCGATGAGTATTTTCCGCGATAATAGGATGACGTGGGCTTCGAACTACTTTTGTAAACTATAGTGAATCCTTTCGAAGGTTGCGAGATATATAGTGGACTGTATAAATTATTGTATATGTCACACACAGTGTTGAACAACGATATATACATCTTTAACTTAGAAATATTTCAACAAGTATAATTTGCAACTACTGATGTGTGTGTCGAATGTTTCAAATGTATACTGTATCGAATGTCAGATCTCTAGTGTCGAATCTAATTCTCGAATCTAATCTTATCTAAAATGTCTGTGCATGCTGTTTTATAAACTTGTGTACATCTCTATTCGCTGTGTAGGTGTGTAGTGGAGGTGATCAAAGTATGTTGATTGGTGTTTTTTTTCAGTATTCTGGGAATGACTGATTTATCAAGAGAATAGGGAGATTGTTATTTAAACTATTTGTTACATTGCGGGTAAAATTATGGGTCTTCTGGTCGGTCGATGGGAGGATCTTCGAAATTTTGGTGTTATAAAACTAATTTGCAGACCGTGTCGCCTAATCCTTCATTTCGACAAATTTTAGGCTTTTACAACCGAACAATCTGAACACATACGAAATTATACATTTACATTTAATTTCTTTCGATTTTATATCATTTCTATTATCTTTAATTACATATGCGAAACTTCAACTGAAATGTATCTTATTGATGCAATATTGATGCAGAATTACGAAACCGAATGGTGAAACATATTTGCAGCAGAGTGCTGTTTGTAAGCGGAATAGTTCATCCCCCTAATCGCGTTCCAGCTAAGTAAATGACGTAGTGGCTAAGGGGAACAGTAACATTATTCTATCTCTGTCTTTCATTGCTCTTTGTTAACTTCGGCAATTTAATGCAGCATTATTTAATTACTATCAAAATATTCTACAATTCAAAAATAAAAATCGATAAAAATCTGCAAGTAACAGTATGTATAAAATTCAACACTAATACTAATATTTAACACCTTTTAAGATTAAATCACTCGAGAAATGATCACTATACTTGAAACTAAAAATAAACAATGAATTTCAATTGGTAAGATTGCATAACAATTGATTTCTTTCAAATACTAATTTTGAATTGCATTGAATTTGAAGAAAAATAAAGACTCAGGGGCGATGGAACTCGAACTTGCCCAAAAAATTTTGGAAAATCTTTCAACCTATTACAAGTGAAAAGGAATATTGAATACCAAGGAAAACTGTGATGGAGATATTGGTAGTAAATTTCCCTTGGTTCTTAATATTCCTAGATTTCGCATGCAGCAAGTTGGAGGATTTTCGAAACTAACAATTTGAACATAACTGGAACGTTTCAGTTACTACAATAGCAATTTTGTTTCCAAAGAAAATAGAATAATAATTAGGTACCAGAATTTTCATAAATCAATTAAATCAGTATTACTAAGAATTTCAACACTGGAAATTGGCATAGTTCATTTCGATATGAAGCATAGGAGCTTTAAAAAAGAGATATAATCCTCTAGAATGGAATTAGGTTGTTAAATCAAGTATTTTTCATTTCGAAACGTTTCCTGTCGTTCCTCGTGGAATTCGAAGGATAAAAGTCGAAATAAATTTTGCATAGGAATAACAAACCGAACTGACAAACGTCGCAAAACATGAATACATATGTCTCGATTTTGATGTCGAATGTTGAAATGCGAAGCCGTTGTAACTTTGAAATTTCGTCCATACGGTCCGAGTGTGATGGTAGATATCTTATCGATCGTGATGTATGGAAGTTTGACATGGAAATTTCGGCGCATATTTTTGAACGGTAATGATTGAAGTTTCGTTAAAACTTCTACACGCGGAAAAATTGTTCGTCTGGTTGACTGCGTCGATCTGTCGTTTGAAAATGTAAATTTTCATTGTTTGGAAGAATCGTTGTTCAACCAACAGGAAAGGAAAGTCTGAATTGTTTGCAGTACGTTGAATTTAAATCTTGTCAAATATTATACCATATAATCATCCATTCGTTCGTACAATGTCAAAATAACGTGTAATCGGCAAAAGAAACTTTACACAGACGAGAAAAAGAAATACTTGTACGTACGTATAAAATGACACCTTACACTTACGAAAAAAAATATACATATTTCAAATGTCGAGCTCGCTGTTTAGTTTTAAAAAAATTTCACGATAATCAGTGTTTATTCTAGTTTACTCGTATTCGTTTCCTCAAACCGTTAAAATTCGGATAAAAATGACGAGCTGATGAATTTCTATTTTATAAAATATGAATTAACTCTTCGTTAGAAATCTATCATTTGAAAACTAAAGTGCACTATCGTTTAATATTGAAATTTATTCATGGTACTTTCAAGATATTGCGTTCCACATATAACAAACTAAGGCGAATCGGATCAAAATAAGAATTTAGTCATATCACAATGAAAACAAGCATTATGCTTTTATTATAATTATTGTATAGTTATTTCTCACTTTTTCGCTTTTCATTTGCAGAAGAAAAGTTTTTAAATTTATTTCTAATTTTTATTATTAAGCCATATAAAGCAGTAGATACGAATTTATATGATAACATTATAAACAATTGCCTTTTCAATTTCTGGCTATTATTTTTTATATTATTAAACAGAAAGTGATTTGACTCGCCTCGACCCTATTATTTTCATATCTAAAACACCAATAGCAAGAAAATAGGCTTAAAATAAATCCCATCTGGTTTTCCCACATTGAAATCTATTTTCTAAATGTACAATTTTACTGCAAATTAAATCAATACGGAATATACACGTAGCAATAAGATCATACAACTCCTCGTACGATAGCATTAAAATAAATTTCTATTCATAAAATATCTCTTTTTTTTCTAATATCGTAGTACTATTCTCGTATTCGTTTGAAAGCTCTCGAGCGAACACATCGAAAGTCGAAGGCATTATCTATCGAGGCATCGGATAAAAGTATTTTATCACGTGAAAAAAGCCGCGTAAGCCTCGAACGGGAACGAATACAGCGCCACAATATCGCTGATTTCGTTTCCATTCGTCATGTCACTGTGCGATATAATAAGAGATTGCAGGCAAGACTCGTTGTTTTTCCCCTATTTTTTTTCTTTTTTCTCCCTTTTTTTTTCGAAGGTATGAAGGTATCGGTATACGGTGCTCGACAATCGCGAAAGACGCGTGTGAAAAGTAATCACGATAGAAAAGAACGCTTCGTTGGTGTCTCTGATGTCGAGATAGAGAAGAGGTATGCTATTCAGTTGGTCGGTCGGCTCGCGACATCCTCATTAAAAATAATCAATATTGCAATATTAACAAATGCCCCTCGCGGCTTTACCAATTGCCCGTCGCCGTCACGACTTTTACCACATTTTTCCTCGTTTCCCTCTTAAAAATCAATACACCCGAGCAAGCCGGCACACTACAACGTAGAATTATAGGAGGCATTTTTAAATACGCCACGTCAGCTCCCAGATGGATTCTGTGAGCTCATACAATATTATTTGTTTGGCGACTGTACTTTTAAATGAACGAACCCCCGGCAAACTACTGGGAAATATAGAATAACTGGTTGCAACTGAACGCTGGAAGCTGTGTGTATATATGTGTATATATGTGTATGTACACAACATAGGAATATGAATTGAAACGTTATTTTTCTCGACGGGTAGATATAGGTACCTACTGTGTCTTTAGTTCTCTCGTAGCTCAGAAATATTCTTGAACAATGATTTTTTAAACGAGCGAACCCTCTGAAATAAAAGAATATTGTGAAATTCGAAGGTGCGTTAAGATATTACATCGTTCACACGCGATATATTATACTTGCGATAATATTTGCATATGTATATACGTAAGCTTACCGAATATTAATACGGTTCGAAGAAATTATACTAACGTGATTATACACGTGTTAACGGGGGTCTACTGAAAAGTTTACGAATGAATTTTATCGAAAAGAGAAACAAACACTTTAACTTGTATAAACTGTTGATTCGTCGTGTACTTTTCAACGATGAAACATAGAAGAGGAATAAGGGGTTGGAGGGTTGGCGAGAAAATAAAACGGGTGGATAGTTCACACGGTTTTATCGTCACGATGGCAATACATTATATGTCCAATTATACCAACGACTATACGTCGAAAAAAAATTCATGGTCGAAGAAAAGCCACGAAATCCAATTTCCCTCGGTGGTAGGAAAGGCTGGCATCCGTTGCAATCGTTTCCTAAAATGTACTTTACGCTCGTCGTAAAAACCGGAAGCGGAAAATTTTTCTCCTTTCGGCGAACTTTCGAAGTCGCGTTTCCCTTTCGGATTTCATCATCGTACTCCCGGAGATCCACTTCGCGAAAACTGAATTTCACCTGAAATTCCGAGTCGAACAAAGAACGATCAACCATTCAACGTAGATCGCCAGGCCCTCGAGGAGAACCTTCGACATTACATAACAACGATCTCAGCCAGGCAAATGCGCTAACTGAAAAAAAATTTTAGAGTTAACAGTTTGTTCAGTGAGAAGGGGGTAGGGAGAGAGGGGGAGGAGGAGAGAGAGAACGCGTCCGAGAGAAAGAAAGAAAGCGCGAGGGACAGAACGCGAGAAAGAGGGAGCGCTAGAGAGAGAGAGAGAGAGAGAGAGAGAGAGAGAGAGAGAGAGAGAGCAAGAGGGAGATCGCACGAGGGAGAGAGGGTGCGATACAGAGACTGTCGAGAGAGCGAGAGACAGAGAATGCGAGGGAGAGAATGCGTGAGAGCGAGGGAGCACGAGAGTAGGGAACGCGTGAGAAAGAAAGCGTGACGGAGAGCGCGAGGGAGAGAGGGACCGTGGGAGAGGGAGAGCGAGAGAGAGTGTACGCGAGAAGGAGAAAGCGCGTGAAAAAGAGAGCGCGAGAGAGAAAGAGGGAGCGCATGAGAAAGAAAGCGCGACGGAGAGCGCGAGAGAGAATGAAGGCACGAAAGAGAGAACGCGAGAGAGAGAGAAAACGAGACAAAGCGATGAAAAAGGCATGAGAGAGAAAAAGAGAGAGATGAAACGAAGAAAGAGACAAAGATACAAAAGAGAGTGACAACTGTCTTCAGACTTCCACTGTCAAGCGCACCGTCTCCTCCAAATTTGACGCTTTCTTGAAATTCATAATACTTTCCATTGGCTTGCTCATCTATCGTCATTATTCTCCGTTACAAAACCCCGTCTAATGTAGGCTGGAATGAGAAAGAATCCTCACAGGCGGAAGGCCACTTATTCCATATAGAAACCGTCAGTTTGCGTGACTGGATCCAAATAAGAAGTCGTGCATAAATTACCTCGCTGACACAAGTGACCAGTTCGGTTTCCGTTTCGGTACGCAGAAAGAGAAGACACGTTAACTAATGGAACCGAAGGAAGGATAGCTGATGTCCCGGAGCGAGTGTAGAGTTGGCTTCTGTCGAAGGTGGGTTGCAGGTCGCGAGGGCGGATTGGTTGGTGGTGGTAGGTTGGATGTCGAAAACGGTTCATGTCGAAGTGGAAAGAGGCGGAGGTTGGCGAATCTAGTAGGTTGGCGGCAGGCCATAAACCTTTCCCCGCGTAATCTGGATAGCTTTATAGATTTCTAATAAAATAACGCATTAAATCAGGCGCGACTCGACTGATTACCTACCGTACGAAATCGGCTCCACACCCGTGACGTGCACGTATTGCAATAGAACTGACATTTATTATTCCGTTCAACGACCACTAAATGTTGAATGATCTTCCGGGCAAACAGAGGGAACATGTAAGTGGTACATGACATCAGATAATCAAAGGTTTTGTAAGTTTGTTTTAAGGCGGGAAGATCACCGTATTAATTGAATATAAAAACTATAATTATACATTTGTTGCGGACGAAATTAATTGTTTTCTTTTTTTAACGATCTTTAATACCTTTAGAAACTGCATTTCTTTAGACATTTTCTATAAGAATTTTATATAAATATATTGATTATTGGCGGACGTGTAATTTTCCACTGCAAATCTTACGCGTTTCTCTTAACTATGAAGTAGCAGCTTCAAGTCTACGTACAAATTTTCAGAGAAAAGTGTTTTTTTTTACCTAAAAGTGAGTCTGAACAAGAAAACGTAGGAAATTAGTAAAAAAATCAACATTCCTTTCAATATTATTTAGCAACTAATTGTACAATTGAAAATTTTGTATGTGCAACTGAAGAGAATATTATTAGGAATTATCAACCTAAATTTCAAGCAAATCGGATGAAAATTCACCGAATTATCGATACAGTTTAAGGAGCTTGATTCCAAGAAAAATGTGTTTAAAGCTATGCAACAAGTTATCTATGGTATAACGTTACAATTCCGTAATTTTCCTTTTAACTTGAAACCCATCTAAACATATTCTCAATAATTCTTTCTTGTTGTAAAACTGAATTTAAAATCCATTTTACAGTAAAATACATATATGACATTTTAAACTTTTCATTATTCGAGACAAATTTATAATTACTGTAAAAATTTGAAATTTTATTTTATCAAAATATTAAATCTTAACTATTTTAGGAAGTTATCTTCTACATCAGAGAAATTACGATATGTACACTTTTATACAATATAATGCAAATTCACTTGTTTTCATATCCTCTAGATATTCATATCGTATGATGAATAGGTAGGAAGTAAATTCACCAATAAACAGCTGAACCGGTATGCGTGTAGCATAAACTTCATTGGCCTGTGGTTGTTGTTTCTAATACGTATCATCGTAACAATGTCTCGTTGATCGTTTCGGAACGTTCACCTAATTTTGCATATGCCCACAATGCATTGTTCAGTCCGAAATACTATAAACTAACAACTATTAACCCTTTATTTGATTATTTGATGCAGTTTGCTAATCTACGTTCTATCTGTTTGATACACGTTTACCTACATATCTAACAATCTGTTATGAGATTTAGCAGCAGGTTAGGTTAAATTGGTAGTTTGTAAGCGTATTTTAAAATATGTATTTAAAACCATTGCATATATAATTAGGTTTACAAATTTTTATATTATTCTGGGTCCACGACTCTTTGATCTGTTAACTGAGTTTAACTTGGGAAGGAAAATTGAATCTTTGCAGTTTATAATTAAAAATCAACAAAAGTGAAAAATAGTTTCATTACTTCGATTTTCAAAAATGTGAACATGGTGGATAAGAGTATAATTATAATTGCGCAATTTCTCAATATATAAACTAACTACATACTATTTTTTATTGAAACAATGACAAGTTATCTCGTCATCCCCAACTAAAAGGTTAAACAAATGTAACGTATTACCGAAATTACTGTTCTATAACATTATTTTTTCTAAAACTTCAAGCTTAATGATTAATCAAGGTGAATTAAATAATTTAGGAGTATGCATAGTAATTTAAGTATATTTTAGTTCAGTGATCAGATTGTACAATTTAAAAAGATGCACACTTTTATACAAAATACGTCCAGATGCTACAATTTTTATACATTTAATTAGTGAAAATTAAATTTGTTATCTTTAATTCTCGAATAAGCAAGTACATCTTAGGAGCAGAAGTGTGGAAACAATTAATTTTATTAAAAAATGAAATTCTGTTTTAACAATACAAATTTTAAGGAATATTTAAGAATCCAAGATACGAATTCTTTAATTAATTTTCTGAAATATTACAATATATTACAATATATTTTCATTCCAAGACAAAATATTTGTGATAATCAGTAGTAACGAAATAAAAGAAATAAAAAGAATTCCTAAATAAGAATTCCATTTATGTACAATTACAATAAAATGGCTGCATTTTGCCATTTTCTATAAGTCCCCTTAGCATAACTAACATTTTATCAAACAATTTAAAAATACAAATAAAAATTAATTTCAAAATACCATACATACTTGCAGTAAGTATTTAAAAAGTATGTAATCTCAAAACTACTACCAACCTATTTACTGCCATCAGTACTATTAAAATCTATCATATTATTAAATCACACAAGAGATTCAACCTTTCTTTTTTACTGTACTGGCAACGCAACAATGTTTTAGTATTCCAAAATCAGTCATTCTAGAGAACATGTCTTAAATAGAACTCTGGTGAAACTATTACTCGCTTCGTTGATATCATTCTCGTTCTCACTTTCCAATTAAACTCATAAAAAAGAGAAGAAGAGTATTCTGTTCTATTTTCTTTTTTCTTTTTCTATTGTAACAATTCACTAGGCCGAGGCATAAGAAGAAACAAAGAACAGGAATGTGTGGTTGTTTACAGATTACAGGAAGAGGCAGGTCGCCAAATAGAAAGCGAATAAGGCGGGTCGTGCAGCTGAGCGAACGAGCGGAATAAATTCTTGTATCAAGATCCGAATAAATGCATTCGAAGCCGCAAGCAAACTTCTATCCCACGTGGGACACGACTTGCAATACCGCGACCTGTACCCTCGTTTTCTCGTTGTATCTTACTCTCGGAACGTTCCTCCTCCCGTTGCGCCACGCCGCGTTCCTCTGCCTGATCTCGAATAAAATATCCTAAAGGAATTTCAAGCGAATACGCTACACACGACAAGCGTTTCTCACCCGTTGAAATGTCGACTGCTACTCGTCGAGTCAGTGGCGGTATTCGATGTATTTCAGATATACGCGAGATTTGTTGATAATTTCAAAAGTGTGTACCTATTACTAGATATAAACCTATTCTTTGGTATTTAATATCTCTCTTAATCGTGAAAATTTATTATTGTGTTTCTTAAATGTGAATATTGATGAACTTTATAAATTAAATATTGATAAAATTATAAATATTACGCGTGTCGGAAACATGGCTTATCCATTTAACTGGAATGATATTCATCGTTTATTAACTGTCTTTAAGATGATAACGTGGCATACTGCTGATACGAAGAAGTACGTTTGTGTCGTTTCTCATCAAATTTCATTTCTTTTAGGAAAGCATATTGAATGTTTTACGAAATAAATTTTACAAAATATAATTATACCTGTTAGCTCTCGGGAAGAATAAAAATCATAAATTGTGTTGTGAAAGATTATATTTCATAGATTTGTGAATGGATAAATAAAATTAACTTCTTTACATACTACGTTCAGTCAGATTAATGATAATTTAAATCTGTATCCATCGAGCGAAATTTCTGAACTACTGTTGTACATTTTAAATTCCATATGAACCACATTCGTTGTAAATTTCCAGTCCCGTATATCAGATTAGTTTTAAAAGTACCTATAAAAATTCACCATATTTAAATTGACGAATTATAAAATATAGTATCGGATTTGAACTGAGTCGACACAATTTTGTTCATTTTAACCGACCATATATTATCATATTCACTAGTAAGCGTAATTGAAGGATTATATATGAAATATTTACAAGTTCCATTACTTCGATTTTATCTCGTATTCTTTTGTAATATTTCCTTATAATATAAGTTATAAATTCTATTTCAAATTAAACCTATCTCCATTAATTATTATTCGTCTCCAAACCTATAATTTAATTATTGCAAATTCAAGGGCTCGTATAAGATTAAATAATCATACACTCAACTTTTTATTAAATTGATAAGCCTAATGTGCGTTTGAACATAACAATCCAGAACATTATGAAATATTTATATTTAATATTTATTAACTATACACAAGGAAATATAAATATAAAATTTTCGATGATAATAAGTGAAATTTTTGCGATATATTGATCTTTATGCAAAAATCGAAACTGCTATTGAAATTAGCAGAAAATGTATTTAATATATTAACGCGACAGTACGAAAAATTATGAAACATTAATATTTAATATTTACTAACTATATACAAGGAAGTATAAGTTTAAATTTTTGCAAAATATTGATCTTTAAGCAGAAATCAAAATTTCTACAATAATTAGTAATTCGTAGCAGTTAATGATCATAATACATGAAATTTAGAATATAATAATAAGTATACTGCAGATTTTTATGCATTTATAGAAGATTTAGGTGTAAAAAATTGCACAGAATGCAAGTAACACGAAAAAGCATAAACATCTAAATTACAGTGGTTTTCGTAATACTAGGGTGGTGAAATAATTTTCTACCAAAGTTCCACATTTTTAACTATATTCTCAAAGATACGAATTTACATAAAAATTCGCGGTCTAGTAATAACGTGTCTCCTTATAAAAATACACATTCTAAGGAAATAACAGCTGATATCAGTGCAGCAACTAAGTACAGCGCACCGCATTTCAATCGATATTAAATCAAATGGAACGTAAAATCCGAACGTATTACACGAAGATTAAAGCGATTGCTTAACTAAGCCATTTTTCAACGGGAAATTTACGTAAGCATCTTTCAATAACCATCTTGGTAAGATTTACTAGCCTCTCATGCAGAATTCGTACGGCGCACAGGGAAATGCAGATATCGTGAGTTCCAAATCTTTCGACTGATCTTGATGTTGGCCAGAAAATTTTTGAAATTCTGTAAAACGAACAAATACGAAGTTTCAAGCACTTTTATTCTGCAAATATTTGTAAAGCTTTGAAACTTTTCCGCTTCATAGAGTCGACCTGCCTTTTTACTTCCATGCTTCAATTGATTTCCTTTCCTGCCTGTGCCTTCTTTAGGGAACTCGCCAAACTCTCCTTCAGAAAGTACGTTGAGATTTGCGATTTCATTGAACAAACGTACTTGTAATTAAATATTTGATTAAATCAATATAATATTGCGTGTAACTGTGTACACAGACAAAAACTAAATTTATACTTCTTACTGTGATTAGTATAATATCGGTGGGTGATCAAATTATTACAAATAGACGAATAAATGAAATATCTTGTTTTCAATAAGAGTAAAATATATAATTTTTTGTTTTTAACGTGTAGATCGATGACTTTACTAAGAACGAAATATAGACAGGTCGAAAAGCTAGAAGACAATTAATGACTATTAAAATCAACCTTTAACAGATTAGGATGCCCGTTATTTATAACGAGCAGGTGAATAAATTAAATATTTTGTTTTCGGTGGTATTATGACTTCCATGATATTAAAATATATTCTTTTTTGTTATTAATTCATAGATAGATAAATTGACTATCTTGTGACAGTTTAACTAACTAAAAAGTATTCAGGTTTTTTTCTTGGCTTATTAACGAATATTAGGAAAGGGTAATCCAAAATAATAGAGATTATTCAGAACGTTAAAGTTGCGTTAAATTTTTTTATGAATAAATAATGAAGTTTGTGGAAAAAGACACCAAATTCCATAACTTTCAAGTCACGTGATGTTACAGAGGTTGAGTATTTTCCACTCTATTCTTGTTCAAACTTCAAATAAGTGATATATAATTTCGAGGTGATTATAATAATTTGATCATCCACTGTAAATATAAAATTTTGAAACTTTTATTAATTTAATTTGTATGTTTCTCAATTTGTTTAATAAGTACTACTAACTCTAGGAACAGAATTTTTTTTAATTTTAAGGAAGAAATTACAGAAGAAAATCCATTTTTCATCTTCTATTTTCGACATTCCAATAGTTTTTAACAAATACATCACTATCTTACAATCATTGTTATATCACACAAATTTTCTAGTACATTTTACTAGTTGAAACATATCAATTTTTAATCATTTATTAAAATACGACAAAGTGTTTTTGAAGAAACTATGAAAATGTGTGCACAGAGGAACCAGTTTAAATGTACCTTTGAAAATGACTAATAATAATATTCAATATTTATTTAATATATATTCGTATGAAATGTTTCTCAAGAAAATAAGGATAGGTATCAAATTATTGTTTGAAAATAATCTGCAAAGTATTGAAGTAGCTTATAAAAGAAGCGCCTAATAAATTATTAGAAAATCATGTTGCCTTTAGCTCCTTATCTTTAAGTCCTTTCCACTTGTCAATGTCGGAAAAGGTTCTCGATTCACCCGGACGCGTTCTCGCTCGATCTAGCACAATTTCAGTTGACGTAACTTCAAAGCCGTTTAATCCTCTTAACGAAGCCATATAGAGGGACAAGCTACAGTCTCTCCCCTTGTGTGCAGCATCTTAACCCCTTCGTTATTTTGGTTCTTGCCGAAGTTAACCTCAAGAAAGGAGATTGTAAGTGTACGTGTATGGACCATCAACCGCATCTCGATAGATGCAAACTTTCCCGAACTATAGCCAATTCGTTGTTAACTCGTCGTGGCAACTTGTTTTACCTAGCTAGAAGCCTTCCGTAACGTCTTCGAAGAAATAACGAGCTTAGTCTTCCGGTTAACTGATAAAAGTTCAAACCTGAACCAATGCGTAACTTTTCTCGGCATAAATACTATAATCATTATTAACAGTGAATGCGGAACTTTGCTACTGTTCTAGTGAAAATTGTTATATTAATTAGTAACTATTGACGTAAAGGCTGAAATTTATGAAACTGTTCTTACATTATTTACCGTTCGATGGAAAAGTAAGCTACAACATTTATTAACTTCCTCTATTACAAGTGTTCCAATCTTCTGCTTTTACATTTAATACAAAAACTACAGATTATTAAAAATACGTTTGTTAGTCAAACAGTCAGAAATAAATTTTTTAATAATACTCCAGCACATTTTTATGGTACTTCGACAATTGAAATGTTGAACGGAAAACATGGAAATGGTAGAATATTCCGACCAAAGGAATATTACATAAAATGCAGAATAGCGTATTGAATAAGTCTAAGATTAGTCAAGGATAATTATTCAAACTACACAAATTCGAAACACTTTTCTTGTTGAATTGTTAAAGCCAGTTCAAATGATGCGATTTTCTAACCGATTCGATACATTTGGCGAATCGGTAATCAAGCAGCGCTCACGTGTCTTTGTATTTCTGCTGTACGTTCAACTTCCAAACATATGAATCGATGGATTCAAGTATAGTTTGACAAGTTAATTGCTATGATGGTAATTCCTGATCTGCATATTTTAATTGCTTAGTATGATTGAAATAAGATAAATAATTGAATAACTAATAAATTGTGAACAACATAAATAACTGGATGACATTTTCAAGTGAAAAGTACACTATTCAAAAATTAAATACTTTTATTGGAACTTATTTTACAAAAATTATGTACTACATTGAAATAACAAGCAGAAATTATTACTTTTTCTATGCAATTATTAAATTATTATATGTAATATTAACAAGGAGAAATGGTTACTTTTTCTATGCGAATTTTTGCATTTTTTGTAGTAAAATTTACGGAGAAGCATTTCACACTAGACAGATTTGTTCTTTCTTCTTTTCAATTTCATAGCGTAAGTTTTTTCTGACAACTGTACTCTATGAGTATAGATCTTGCAGATTTTCATATTACTTATGCACATAATATATAACTTATAATATTTAATTATTGTATGCTTAGAGTAATAAAAATCCTTGTGGATTCTAGGGCAAAACATGAAAGCTGGTGTGAAAATCAACGTTTCAACTAAGACATAGGAAAATAATAGGAACCCAATTGATACCTATCTTTTACAATAAGACGTACCCAATGTCTTCTGTTCATTCTTTCGTGTAATAACGGGAATACAATATCATCATGAAAAACGTATTCACGTCCATCTTCTCAGACTGAAAATGACAGAATAGACAAACAAACAAACAAAAGAAGCAATTATACAAGTGTGAAACCTGTATTTTCGTTGAAGATACGAGATTGTATGAACACTGCTTCTCAATTATTGCCGAATCAGTGAAAAAACACTGATTCGGCATTAATCAAGTGTTACGTGTTATCGTCAACTATGTTAGAACGCAAATTGAGGTTACGGTAAAAAGGGAGTCTTTATTTTCTCACCCTAGCACGCTTCAATTAGCTCCATTAAAACTATCAAACCGACAAGAAGATTTACAACGGTGACGCAAACAAAGCGACAAACCCGATTTCATTTTAACAGCATTTACACTTTCAGTTTGCACGTATTTTATCACCTTCACCAACCTACGAGTCCAAAAACCGAGATATCCATATGTATGATTGTGTGTCATACGAGTTAGTGATGGGTTTTACTGATGTTCGTTTTACGAACGTATCGCTATGAACGGGTGACGTATATACGCGCCGTTGTAACGTCCGCAGTATTCTCTACGCTACCGAATGGCCGCCGGTATTCGAACGATGCTATTAGCCGGTGTAGTACTTCTGTTTTAAGGCATGGAAAGAATCTCTATTCTCTCTTTTTCCCCTCTCTCACCCTCTGCCACCATCCTCTTTCCATCCTTCGTGTTGCTCCATTTTCGACCACTTCACCATTTTCTGTCGGTAATTGCATTGCTGTTTTATGACTTTTAAATGGCGCCTGTTGGATTACATCAAGATGAGACCGGATATCGTGGCTGTTAAACAATAAAATTATCTGATTACCGAAAGCGCGAACATGTGCAATTTTACTCTCTTTTTCTCTCTCCCTCTCTCTCTCTCTCCCTCTCACTCTCTCTCTCTCTTTCTGCCTCATCCAACCTGGAGGATTCTGTTTGCTCGCATTTTCGCCAGTTTAACTGTCGCAACGAACGCACGTTTTGTTACATTCCTTTTTTCGAATCTCACATACAAGGAATATGGTTAGCATATATTATTCTCTACTTTTTTTCTCTGTCACGGCTTTGTATTTATTACTTACTTACTTACTTAACGTCACCCTGATGTCTTTAACATAGCTGACAGTTTCTCTTTAAAAATCAATAGACAAACTCACGCAATTCATTCGTACACTTGACGGTCAATGCCTCGATAATCAATCCGTCTTAAATATTTCTCTGCAATTTCTTAGTTAAAAGAGAAATACTTTTCTTTTTTAATGTAAGCTTTTTTGTACAAAGACAGCAAAACAAAATTTAAACTTCATCAACACCCCCTTTGTTCGTTGTTTCTTCTCAGCTGCTCATTAATTATCGATTTTGCACCTTAAGTAGTTAAATAGTTTATCATGCTTTTAGAACAACAGAAGCAACGTCGATCTTATACGTTGTAAAGTTTACACCACAACTTGACGAATTTTCCAGGCTAATTAATTTTACAGTGTCGATAATTTTACTCGAAACCTTTTTACGCTTAAAACTTTTTAATAATGGTATAAGTCATATATACATATACACGTTAAAAAAAAACAGTATTCTTATTATTTCCTATCATAACTTACATTAATCAATCAACTTTAATCTTTAATCTTTCACTTACAGATAGTTGATTAATTTTGTCTAAGAATTTTCTTACACTTCGTATAAAATCCAAATCATCATTCTGTTTTAAATCTGCATAATTCAATGTGATTTATCGTAAATGAAATGCATTTACAACACTTATATTAATTTACCGCGAATTTAATTTATTTCGAAGAATTCATGGAACGATAATTATCGCTGAAACAGTTACGCGAAAAGCATGCAAAGGACGAGGCGAAAATGTGACCGGAAGCTTAAAAGCAATGAAACGTGGGAGAAAAAATATTACGAGCTGTTTGCTCCCCCTCTGGGTAGATCACGTTAGCAGCTGTTGCCTCTTTGTTTTTCTTCTTTTAATTCTACTCTAATTAATTTGCCCGTTTATTTGTCTTCGTTATTCTAAATCTTTTCGCCATTTATTTTCCCGCTCGAAAGCATTTTGTCACAGTCGGTGAACAAAAAGACACGTTTACATTGACGAATACATCGTGTTGTAACGTCATATAAGTGATATAAACGTAACACCCTCGTCCCTTCCTCTCTCTAGACAGCAATTTTACGCGAATTACACTTTTGAACGAACCTGGATGGCAATAACGCCGCTCGCTCTATCTCGAAAACACTTTCCCGGAAAGTTTACTGTTACGCAGCTTTTTTTTTATCCTTTTACTTCGATCATTGGACATTTAAAAAAGGAGAGAGAATGTTATAGATTGAGGAAAACATTCGATATTTGCTATTTGTCCGGAAGTTTCGTGCGCTTTTAATAAGAGGTCGTCGAAGCACCAATACGAACGAATACCACGATGTTTTATTACCATATGTTTTTACTGAGTATTTCTGTCAAGTAAGCTTCGCGACTTTTATTCTCGAACAAATTCTTCGTCCTTATTTTTCCACTACTTCGCTGAAATGGTTATTTAACCACGTGTATACCGCACATAGAGATATTCGAATCGAGTGATGATAAAATTGAGCTAGTTTAGAATGATTAACAAGAACACGTATAATTAGTATAGTCGTGGAAGATCTTGTTTTAATAATTCCATTTGAAGAATAATGCAAGTATTCTGAATGGACTGAAATTATCCATATGTTCTTTGTTTCTTGTTAGAAAACGGTTGTATCTTGTCTGATTTTTTAAAATCATCTAATATAATATGATACAAGATATACGTATGCTATATAGTTTGCAGAAGTGGGTAATCAATTTTTATTTACAATGGATGATCAAGTTATTATTATTACTGTGAAATTATTTATCACTTATTTGAAGTTTGAACAAAAATCGAACAGAAAATATATTTGAAATGGAAGCTTTTGTTTATTATGAAACGGTTTGTTATGTTATTAATGAAAATTATTAAACATTTTTTAAACTACATGTATACTAATATTTTTTCACTCTATATTTTGTATCTATAATTCCTTGAATAAATTTATACTTTTTCTACAGTTTTCTTTTATTTCTGCGTCATTAGACCGTATACTGATAGAAGTTTCTCAGTTGCTGCTTATTAGTTATCACTTTTTATGGAATTTGGCGCTTTAGTAATATTTATAGGATTTTTATTGAACTCATATTCAATAAGTTGTCAGGATAAAGTTTAAACTTTTTTACCTAATTAAGCTGTTACAATACAGTTAAATTGTCTATATGTTAACAATACAAAGAGTATATTTTACTGTTATTGAAATTATTATACCATCTAAAACAAAATACTTAATTTACTCATCTATTCATAGTAATTTGATCATCATCATTTACGTACTATATTTTATAATTAAATCTACCCTCCATATAAAAATCCAACAATTAATGTGTCTTAAAAATAAATTATTTTTTCCTCTTAAATTTCAATGTATTTTATCTGAGTTCTTAGAAAAGGTTGTATATCTTTAAATCAATCCAGAGAGAAAATTTTCTCCATGAAACTTTTTAGGAATGTTAAAAGTTCAGTTAATTCAGATATGCTACGTAAAGTGCAAAGTATATTAAGAAGAGATGAAAGTTTTTTTTTCTCAATCAGCATAAAATAATCATCTTCGGTGTAACGACAATCGAAAGGTAAAAAAGAAACACAAATATTGAAGTGTCTTAATATTCTATTCACAGTGTTTTCACGAATGATATTTTTTGTACATAATCACAGACTGATACGAATTAAATTTCTCCTAGCAAAATGAAAAAAAAAAAGAACAAATACGATTGCATTTCTTCAGCTCATCGAATAGCAGTAACTCACTATTAAGCCGGAGTGAATTCTAGGAACGACAATGCAAATCGCATCATATCGTAAACATTACACGCATATCACGCACTGGTGCAGAGAAAGCCCATAAATTGCCAATACTTGGCTTGCCGCCCAAACGAATTCGGCGCCGACGAAGTTCGCAAAATAGCGCGAGTGTAATCAGCAACGCGTTATCGGTCCTCACCTACTATTCGGCTGTGTAGCCTTTTGTGCGGCCACTGTGGACAGTCGGGGAGCAATAAATATGTTATTAAAATTACCATAACCCCATTCGCCGGGAGTAAAACAGCGTATTTTGCAGTTAATTTTCCAGTTATCTAGGTAATAATCTCGCTTACGCCAGACCCAGTTAACCCTTTGGTTATAGAGGTGAACAGAGGAAGGGGATGAGGACGATAGGGGCGAAAGGTAAATCGGTGAACAAGGGTGAAAAGGGGCTTTATAATGGTCGACGACTATGCCGCGTTTCTGCAATGCAACCACGTTACGTTATTGGCCTGTGAGTCGAGTATCGTTCAACATTTGATTGTTTTTACGTTAATTTCATTATACACCAGACATTATTAACGATCCACCACTTATACTGTATTCACCCGTCTCGGAAAGGTTCCAATTTCCAATGAGTAGTGTTTGGATATGATTAGAACAAATACAAGAGATCTGATACAAAAAATTTAGTACAAAGAAATATATTTACGTGAAATATCACTGAAAGAGCAAACGAGATGTGCACTGTCTGTGTTAGAAGTTAGTTCATCAGAAAAAATTGCAAACGTTAGAGATGAAAATTTTGGTATTAAAAAGAATGAAAGAAAACAATGTTTTTGGCGCAGAATGTAATGTTTAAATTATCAGAAAGACGGTGAAAAGTTGTATAATATATTTACTCAAAACTTAACATGAATTTTCTGGAAAATATCGTATTTTTTAACATGTCACACACTTCTGAAATGGATGTAGAAAAAAAGATTGAAAGTGTCTCATAATTCAATTACAAATTATAGAAAATTTCATTATGATTATTTAATATGTAAAAGATCTGTTATTTATACATCTAATAATGATATTTATGATATTGTTTTAATGTAAATTTAGATTCACTTTTCTGTATAATTCGTACATTATAACAAGAATTTTATTCTTTTTAAGCTTTATATATTTGTTGCACACATTTTTAGATATTGAAAAGTAATACAGTGTTTTATATTTAAGAAAGTATACAAATTTAAAATTTCTTACTACCATTAAAGTATCACTAATATTTACACCATTAGAAATATATATTTAAAATTCAATTATATTCAATTATAATACGTGTAATTAAAATAAAAATTGAAGACGGCCACAATAAAGCTGTAGTTTGGAAGAGTGATCTCCATAATTAATATCCTATATTAAATTTCTCGTTCTTATCGCATCAAAAATTCTATGATTATTAGAAAAAGTAATAATACTAAAATAAATATATAAACTTTTGAAATATACTGCAATGATATATAATATAAAGAAAATCTCATTTCTCTTCCGTATTACAGTAAATATCATTTAATAGAAAAATCAATGTTTATTGTACAAACTTTCCATTTTACGAAATTAAACCTAAATTCACCGGGGAATAAGAACAAATCCGCAAGCGTAAAACCTCTTTGAGTGGCTGTTAGCAAGTTCGTCGAAAATAAAGCAGTCTCGCGTTGTCAGTCCCGTCTATCATAGATTCCCAATCTGGAACCATTTGGAAGTGCTCAAGAAGTCAAATTTAAGAAGGCGTAAAAGGTAAATTATCCCGTCAAAGGCCAGTGTTGTACTTGAGTCTAAGGTAAATAGGATAATTACAGTTACCTAGAAGTTAAATAAGACGAACCCGCTGCAAAATGGAGGAAAGGAGGAAAGTAACATAGTAATTATGTTGTAATGTATTATATCATTCGCGTAACTTGCAGTTAGAAGCCTATTTCTTGCTCAATGTATTTCGTGCCGTTTCACATTATTTCAAAATAACAACTATATGACGTCTTATGGTATCAACCACCATAACAATTTTTTTTTGCAAAATGAAACACTTCAAACTGCTTTCTCACAACCTGTTCAGCTTTTTCATTTGTCAATTTCACTATTTTGTTTGTACAAATGTGCGCAAACATGCGAAAATTCCATACTGTTTATATATTCCGTCCGAATTTTAAGTACAATCAAAGATTTATTTAAAAAGAATTTCCATTATTTTCGATTACCTTTTTACCATTTTTCTGTCGGCTTGCAAATATTTTTATTTGAATAACTATATTTAATTATGTGACTCCGGTCGGAAAGAATTTATTTCTATGATGAAGAAACGTACGTACACGGTCAATTAGAAAATTTTTGCCTAAATTATAAATAGAAATTATTCGTAATATTGTAGTTCTTCTTATTAAACCACGACTTTCAGTTGTATACAAGAACTGTATTAGATTACGTACGTACCTATAAGTTAGACTGTTTTTCAGTCATCACTAAACTTTGAATTTTTATGTAAATTCATATCCTCGAGAATGTAGCAAACAAAGTAGAACTCCGATAGAAAATTATTTCACCTATCAGGTATTATAAAAACATTCTTTCTGTGCAACTTTCTTTCTCTAAATTTCCTCTAAATAAAAACTTTTAAATAATACTGTCTAACAGTCACGATTTTAGATAGATATACATTTAAAATGCGTATAACGTGTAACACTAGCAGTCTTAAGAACATTAAATAATTTTAGCATATATTTTAAAGGTATAACATTCATAAAATATGTTAATAGTTTTGATAAATTTCGTATAACACTCTACCAAATAATTTTTCAAACCTAAAAAGATCGAACAAAATGTTTAAAGATTCCATTTAAAAAGTTTCAACACACATAAAATATAACCCATCAAATACCTTCAACATTTTACACAATTCTCACGTTAATTGTAATCGACTACTTAATTATGATCAAAAAATTGCAACTGCAATACTTCAAAAAACAGCTGCATCAACTTTCCCCTTATTCCACTTAAAATCTGACAAAAGATCTAATACCGATGATCAATAGTCGAAATACTGATCGACAGATATCCCAAGTTAAAAAAAGATCAACGAAAAACAGTGTCATACGTTGTTCTGCTCGCAAATTCCAGTCGCAAAGCTTCGTACATTAATCGGCTTCAATGTTCGCTCGACGATTTCAGTCTCGCGGCACGGAAAAACACGACTGCTGACGAATTAAGCGAAAAACTACGTCTCTGAGAAACAGAGAGGGAAGAAAAAGAGGAAGAAGAAAAAGAACAAAAAAAAAAAAAAGAAACGACGGCAATCACAGCGCGACTGCGTCGTACCGGGTTAAGAACATTAATAAGCGGTTTACAACGACGAAAATACGAGTGGACCGGCGGAGACGATCGAAGGAGAACGTTTCCACGACGACCCGTTTCATTTATCGCGATCTCGAAATCGAAGCCCACTCCAGAATCTTCGAGAGTCCCTCCTGGGTAGCAGGCAAGCACACGACTTTGTCCCACCCCCTATTCACCTCTACCCAAGCTAGCTATAGCAGAACCGGGGCCAACCTATCCCACCGACAATTAGTTCGCGCGCTCGGCATTGAGTGCACTTAGTGAAAAGTAAGCAAACTTCCCCTTTCCACTTCCGTCTCCTACCGCACGCCCTTTCGTTTTCATCCGATACCGGAATGGTTTCTACTGACGGCACGATAACTCCGTTTACCTCGCCGATGCCTTGTTTTTAAGGGCTACCGGGATATTGAACGTCTTTTGCCCTCTTTTCATTTCTTTTTTTTTTTCTCTTTCATTCGTGGATTCGTCGACCTAACTTGGTATGTTCAACCATTCTTTCTTTCTCTTCTGCTTTCTTTTTTATTATTGTTTGTTCTGTCGCGTGTATGTGCACACTGGTACACGCAGTGGTGAAAAATATTTATATAATATAACAGTGGGAAATAGCAACGTTAACTGATTTCGATAAAAGTCTCAGCATGTATATAAATTGATATAAATCTACAAACCCTTTTTTTAATTTTCATTATAGCCTCAAATAATAAAAACTGTAGAAAGCAATCTTTATTATTTCCTTCTAATCTCGACCAATTATAATTTTATCAAAAAGTTTCTTAAACATGTAACTTCTCCAAAAAAAAAGTTCACATTATTTGTTCCAGTTTTAAAGAAATTATTCTGTTTTAAAGGGTATCTGAATATTAATGAGAGTAATTGTATAATAATGTTATACTTTAGCATGGTAGTACAAAGAAATGTCACAACAATATAATATACAAATATATAGAAAAAAGGGATTTAGTATAATTTTTAGTCTGAAAATTAAACCCTGTTGCAAAGAGTTTAATTAAACTAATTCTTTTCTGAGATTAATTTTGTCCTCTTTTACGATTCCACAATTTAAGTTTGAACACGATAATATTGACATAATTGCCATCGGTATAATCTTTATAACTAATGTGATCATTTCAACTTACTCATATACCTAATGCAATATCTTGGAAACGTTGAGACGCAGGCTAAGATGAGGAACGGTAACGATCGAGCTGAACAAGTAGAGTGACACCTTGCCCAAGTTATTAGCGGTTAGATTGATGAAGCTCAAGAACTTGCTTTCTCCGTTGCTTTCCTTCTTTCGGGAATGATATTCTTCGCTAGTGGTTCTGTTCAATTTTTAGCTGTACAATGATGAGAAGAAGGAAAAGGAAAAAAAAAGATTTGCGGTACAAACATTTTCGCGCTGACGCATCATTCTTTTTCTTATCGGTAATTAATGAGTTTGGATCTTCCTCTGATGATGATGACGAGAGAAAAACTGCCCCTGTAGCACTTAGATTGCTGCAGAGCACTGGCGGCGAATGGAAAAAACATCGAAGTGTGACAGTTAACGTATAAAAGTTTCACGGGTTAGAGATAGGGTAGCAAAAAGACGATGAGATTTTGCGATGATATGCGACGTGACCCTTAATATGCATGCACGAAGAAAGTTTTTCTGAGGGGTGGGATAAAATTAATTTCGAATCTAATCAGATGATCTCTGGCAAATATTTCTTACCTACGAAAAAACGCTAATTGCTACGTTTTCTTTAAAATAATTCAAGGATTTTAATTCTTGTTCATATATTTCTGGTAATAAAAGTTTATTTTGTGTTCGATTAAACTATTAATTGTAAACTTTAAACGAATTATTGTAATTTAGGGAAATACAATGTTCCTAATACTAATCATTGTATCATTTTCAAAATTAAAGTCCATTAATTTTACATACAATTAGTCACGTAGACTGACATTTAGCATAAGAAAAATTACCTACTCAGTGAAATGGGTAATATAAACCTTGTAACTCGCGATATTTGTAATACTGATGAAATTGTTATTGCAAATTGACATTGAATTATTTCAAAAATAGAGCTAATACCAAGAATCGTGGTAATATGAATGCTACAATGTTTGATGAAGATTTATCTAATTTCTATTCTGGTTTGTGGGAAACACCTAAGCATAGAAGTAATTTAATTTACTATTCCAAAGTTATTTTATTAATTTCGAATGTAGTAATTAATTTAATTAATTTCAAACTTTCCGTCAAGTATTATAAAAAGCACTATAATTTGGATATTTTATATATATTTTTCATATTACGTGCACTCTATGTAATTTTGTACCTTCAAATTTCCTATAAATGCACGAAATTCCGCAGTCTACTTATAATATGTTACATGCGGTGATAAACCTAACAAAGAAATTTAATTTAAATCGTATAATTATTTCTATATGAACTTAGTGGGTAAGATAACAGTAGGGAGAAGGTATTTAGCTTGTTAATTGAGTTTACTTCTCAAACAAAAATTGAATCTCTCTAGTTTATAATTGAAAATTAGCAAAAATTACAAGTGGTTACTATTTTTCTTTTTGCACATATGAATATGGTGTATTTTACATTTAGTACAAGTACAACAGTAAAACTGAAAACTGAATAATCCATTAATTAATAAACTATTGGCATTCTAATGACGTGTTAACTTGTCATCCTCAGTTAACAAATTAATACCTAAACATCTTCTCTAATATTCCAATATTTTCTATAAATAATTAAAAATATTCTTACAATAAATGAATCCACTAACTCACGTTTAAACATCTTCTTTCACTTAAACATTGTCTATCTAACTTCACTGAAAAAGCGAATAAATAAAAATACAAAAAATCAAGAACAAGCGACGAGTTGTATTACACAATTTTACAACTTTTCTGTAAGAACTGAATATACGTATCAATATATCTATTCCATATAACGTGAAATTATTCACATTTTAATGTTCGACTAAATGCTGATTTCCATAGGATGTTCTGAAAGTGTAATAGTTTACACGAAACTTTCCATGAAACTTTCTCGGTAGTTGCGGATCAGTTTCGCGGTGTTCCGGTTCGAAACGCGACCAGGCCTGAGCCAATAAATAAAATTCGTCGCTGGTAGGATCTCGACAGCCCGGTAGAATAAAGACTTGGC